>LR812535.1:24726112-26041112 GCA_903798195.1 Danio kyathit | reverse complement strand
AAAGTTTGAGTCTTTTTTTTTTTCTCTTTTTAAATAATATTTGGAGGTGTATGTGCTAGTGAGATGGAAAAAAGGACATGCGTGCAGTCATGTGTTCATGACAGCATGTCCATTTCATGAAGCCGAGCGTTGGCTGAGCTTGATGTGGTGTGTTTGTTTATTTGCAACGTTATCAGATCTATTATATTGTGTTCAGGAGAATGTGTTCAGGATTTCTGCACATGTTTGTGCGTGCTTGTTTACATTTCATGTGCGGTTGTGTGTCGTTTTATTTGAATTTGCATATCGAGGAATGTAAAGTGATTGACAGGTCAAGTCATGCAGTTATTTGGGAATTTGAGGAAAAACAGCACATGAGTTATGTACACACGCACTCACACTGAAATGAAATAAAATCCTTTAGTGTCTTATACAAACCTGATTTTCAGCACAGCGTGTTTCTGTATTTGTTGTAGCTTGATGTTTGACGCAAATACTTTTAAGCAGTTGCTCTTCTTTGGCTTTATGGTTGATTGTATCTTTGAGCCCTCAAGGGACAGACTCGCCCCTCCAACACACATCTCAACAATTAAAGGATTTTCACCTATTGCCAAATGCCATTGGCCCCTACATTTTTGGCAGTGGTTCTGTGTATGTACTTGTTCTTTATTGGTCATGTGGTGTGTGGAGATTCTTCTGTCACTAATATTCATGTCTTGTAAAAATGAAACAATTATTTTGTCAAATGTTAAGCAGTATATAGTATTTCAGCCAGTAAAACAATACTTTGTCAAGCTGTTTGGTGGAAACATCTGTTAAAAATACAATTATGAAGATATTTAGAATAATTTTTTAGTGAATTTTAGTGTATGTTCTAGACATAGTCGGTTAACCCCAGAATGAATGTCTTTCTTCTGTCAAACACAAGAATATATTTTAACGAATGCTAGAAACATTGACTTCAGTAGTATTTCCCCCCCACTATGGAAGTCAGTGGCTAAAATTTACCAACATTCTTCAAAATATTGTTTTAAAGACCATTTTGAGGAAAATTATCCCAACGTAAACAAAAACAATGGTACTAACGTATTTCTTGTTTTACATTTTTAATTTCTATAGCTTCTGAGAATCCAAAAAGAGCTACATATTGATAAATAATGTTATGATAGCTGTTTTAACATTAAGTTATGATTGAATTGCCTCTTGTTACAGTTATGAAATAATTTGATAACAAGCAGGAAATGTTCATGGGCCAATGACATGATTACATTGAAATGGTCTATATGCTGAGGGGAAAAAAAGTGTTTGAAAGCACTTTAGAGCAAATGGTGAGTAAACTTACATTTTTCGGTCAACTGTCCCTTTAAGAATCTATTATAGATACTTGCAAATTGTTTTTATGATCAACCAAATGATTTTTTGTATTGTATTATGGGTTCCAAAGAGGTTTCATTACCGTTCAGACAGGCATCAATTACTTCAGCCATTAGTAAAGGGTTTTGGCAAGGAAGGCATTTTGTCAGCGCTTTAATGGTTTGCGCCTGTGCGTGCATGTGTCTTGGCCTGCTTTGTTACTACACTGTGAGATAACCATGTGTTAATGATTGTAGTCATGGCAACAAGAGAAAGAAGGAGAGGTTTAGACAAGAGAGACTGACACAAAGAAGCACAAAAGCTGCCATTAGAATTGTACCTTTAAATAACATGCACTGACGTCATATGAAATATCTCACATTTTAAAATTAGAGGTTCGGGGAAGCATTTTTTTCTTCTTCAGCGGACCAATCAACAGGCCGACTGCATGACATGTGTGACAGCTCTCATGTCTCTTGTCGCTATGGTATTATCCAAGATCACATTGAGTGTCTGAAAGCGAATGAGAGAGATCAAAAGTCATGGCAAACGAAAAACAGATTTCACACAAAAAGTATTTATTTGTGTGATTTCTCTGCTCATTTTTTTGTAACCTGTTCTTGTCTAAATTGGATGGTTTCTCATTTCCTCGTTTGCTCTGACTCCATGTTTCTCTATCGCACACAACTTTTCACACATGCTGGTTGCTTTTGTATTTTTGTATGTTTTGCATTTGTGTGCCTGTGGATGTAAGTGTGTGTGATGTTGACATGGGGTGTGGTGCTCCATTATTGCCTCTCTGCCCACCATCATGTCCTTCTGGCTGACACACGCAGACTCGCTGTTACGGCATCAAAACGGCAACACAGATGTGAATTCAGCTGGAGAGATCAGACCTGTCAAAAGAGTGAAAGAAAGTGTGAAATCGTGTGGCGGAAGGAAGGAAGAATCGGTTGTGGATATACTGGAAGGAAGAAAAACGAAGAAGGAAGGAAAAAACAGTGAAACTGGAAGGACAGGAAGAAGGAGGGGAAAAATTTTTGTTCTGGAAGTAAGGATGGAAGAACAAGTTATGAAAAGGGGAAGGAAGAAAAATACAGAAAGAAAGGAATAATGATTGTTGGTATGGAGGGCAGGAAGGAAGGAAGAACTGATGGCATGCTAGAAAAAAATGAAAAAAAGAGTACTGGATGTATGAAATGATTGAATAGTAGAAAGAAAAATGAAAGTTGAAGGAAAAAGGATGATAAGAGAAAAAGAGTAAAACTGAAAGGAAGGAAGGAGTGAGGGAGGGACAGAAATGCTGTTCTGGAAGGAAGGAAGGAAGGAAGGATTGTTGATAATAGGGCATAAAGGAAGGAAAGAAGAACTGATGGTATGCTGAAAAAAAAGAAAAATTAAGGTAGAAGAAATAAAGAGTGAAACTGGAATGAAGGGATAAAGTAGGGAAGAAAGGAAGGAAGTAGGAAAGTATGAAATAGGAATGCAAGGAAGTAAGAACCACAGAAAGAAAGGAAAGCAATAATGATTGTTGGTATGGAGGGCAGGAAGGAAGGTAGAACTGATGGCGTGCTGGAAAAAATGAAGAGTACTGGATGTAAGAAATTATTAAAAAGTGGAAGGAAATGGATGATAAAAGAAAAAGAGTAAAACTGAAAGGAAGAGAGGAGTAAGGGAGGGACAGAAATGTTCTGAAAGGAAGGAAGGAAGGAGGAAATGGTTGTTGGCATGAGGGCAAGAAGGAAGGAAAGAAGAACTGATGCTATGCAGGAAAATGAAAGAAAAAACTAAAGGAAGAAGAGATTAAAAGGAAGGTGGAAGAAAACAGAATGGTGAAAAAAAAGTGAATGCAAGAAAAAAATGAAGATGAAAGAAATAAAGAGCGAAATTGGAATGAAGGGACAAAGTAGGAAGGGAAGGAAGTAAATGTTGTTCTAGAAGGAAGGAAAGGTATATGAAATAGACAAGTAAAGAAGTAAGAACCGCAAAGAAAGAAAAGCAATAATGATTGTTGGTATAGAGGGCAGGAAGGAAGGAAGAACTGATAGCATGCTGGAAATAAATGAAAAGAAGAGTACTGGATGTATGAAATGATTGAATAGTAGAAAGAAAAATGAAAGTGGAAAGAAAAAGGATGATGAAAGGAAAAGAGTAAAACTGAAAGAAAGGGAGGAACGATGGAGGGAAGGAAATGTTCTGGAAGGAAGGAAGGATGGAAAAAAAAGAATGATTGTTGGTATGAGGGCAAGAAGGAAGGAAAGAAGAACTGATGGCATGCTGTAAAAAGAGAAAAAATGAAAGGAAGAAAAGATTAAAAGGAAGGTGGAAGAAAAAAGCACTGAAAAAAGAGTGAATGGAAAGGAAAATTGAGGTGGAAGAAATAAAGAGTAAAACTGGAATGATGGGATAAAGGAAGGAAGGAGGAAAGGAAATATTCTAGAAGGAAGGAAGCAAAGAAGGAAGGAAGGAAATGTATATGAAATAGGCAAGTAAAGAGGTTTGGTATGGAGGGCAAAAAGGAAGAAAGACGGTATTCTGGAAATAAATGAAAAGAAGAGTACTGGATGTATGAAATGATTAAATAGTAGAAAGAAAAATGAAAGTAGAAGGAAAATAAGATGAAAGGAAAAGAATAAAACTGAAAGGAAGGGAGAAACGAGGGAAGGAAGGAAATGTTCTGAAAGGAAGTATGAAAAGGGGAAGTATGAAAGCAATAATTATTGTTGATAAGGAAGGCAAGAAGGAAGGAGGAATTGATAGCATGCTGAAAGATAAAACTGAAGGGAGAGTACTGGAAGCATGAAAAGATTTAAAAGGAGGGTAAAAGGAAAAAGAGTGGAATGAAGGAAATAGGAAAGTGGAGGAAATAAACAGAGAGGCAAGGAGGGAAATGTTGTTCTGGAGTGAAGGAAAGAAGGAAAGGTAGATATGAAATAGGTAAGTGAAGAAGTAAGGAAACCACAGAAATCAAAGAAAGCAATAATGATTGTTGGTATGGAGGGCAAGAAGGAAGGAGGGACGAATTAATGGCATGCTGAAAAAAGTAAGAAAAAACTGAAGTAAGTGCACTAGAAGGAGGAAAGGATTAAATGGAAGAAAGAAGGAAGGACAGAGCAAGATGTATCAATGAAGAAAGGGAAAGATTGTATGAAAGTGGGAGGGAAGACAGGAAAAAGCAATAAACGTTGGTAAGGAAAGTAGGAATGAAGATGGGGAGAAATTATATGTTAAACAGCTATGCTAGAAAAAGGAAAAGAGGAATGAAAAGAAGAAAGGAGAAAGTATAACTGAGACTGGAAAGACGGAAGGAAGAAACTATTTAGCTAGTATACAAGAAGGAAGGAAATATTGTTGGGTATAAAACTGGAAAAGAAGAAAAAACAAAAAGGAAGGCAATAATGATTGTTGTAGGGAAGGAATGAATGAAGTAAGGGAGAATGGGTTATTGTTATGCTGCAGGGAAGAAAATGGAGGGAAAAGGATGTAAGCAGTAAAGCAAGAAGGAAATATTGTTACAACAGAATAATGAATGGAGAAAGATGTTTGGTTTGGGAATAAGGAAGGCAAAAAGGGGAAAGGAAAATAAAGATTTGTGCTGGAAGGAAGGTAAATATTGCGGAAGGAGAGAAGAGTTTCACTGTAAAGAAGGAAAATGATTTGTTGAAGGAAAAACAAATCTGTAGAGAATGAAGGAAGAAAAACATTCAGCAAGGAAGAAAGAAAAAAGAGATTGTTGGTATAAAAGGAAGGAAGGAAGGAAGTTAGGAAGGGAAAAAATCATTTTAGAGGGAAGGAAAGGAAGCTCAGCCCAGCGTGAGAACAGAATGAGAAACGGCGAGCAGATATTTTTGAAAGAGAGGATCAGGAGAACAAGCTGCTTTTCTTTTGATGAAGGTTGAGAGAATCCGATAAGACTTCAACTTTAAGTGCTGACAGAAGGCATGGAAACAGAAAAGTGTGAGAGCGGGCGATGATGTAAACAAGGAGAGCGAGGGAGGGCGAGTCTAAATGGAGAGACGGTGTATTTAAAGGGGCTGAGGGCACTAAATCATAACAGCTAGAGAAACCGTTGCCATGGAGCTTTTGGCAGAGGGGCAATCCATCAGTCTGCTCGACTACACATGCGCAGACACTCAGGTTCACATGTGAACACCAGCACGTAGATGTGTGTGTGCGCTCAAATACATGTTCACAAAGAAATATGTTCATTACAGCTGCCTGATTAAACATAACTGGCACATACCTATCAACATTTGGATGTAAAAATATGGGATACGTACTGTATACTATGGAGTCAATACGGGCCTTATTTACTTGCAGCATAAAATAAAGATTTGCAAACAAAAACTAAATTATTGAGCAAAGAAATGTAAAAATTATAGCAAATCTCAAAAATTCACAAAGGGAAAATTAAGTTTTGTGAAATAAAAAGGAATTTTGCCAACAAAAAAAGAACTGCAAATAAAAATCCATAGATATATACATTAGATGTCGCCTACCCTACTGTCGTCTATTAGAAGGAATGCGTCAATAGAGCCGCCATTTTAGTACAGGGTAGCGCTCCTTTGAAATGAATGCAGGACTAAGGTGAAGTGGAGGACTGTGGCCATCCAAAGCCAGAGAAATACACATATACACATATTTCTATGATCTGGAGTTTTCCCCGGTGGTCCGTATGCAAATATTTTTTTTAATTACGAAATATTATAATTTTATCACTTTTCTACATTGATGGATGTGACCGCACAGGCTTTCCTGACATAGAGTGAGTGTTTTTGTGCATGGAAATGTATTATCCTCCTTCCCTGTTTAATTTGATCTAATCCATGTCCTGAAACACACCCCTTCTTCTGCTTTCACTTCTCATTCTGACGGAGGGAGCGATTAGTTTGTGAATGAATCTCCGTTATGAACGACTCGTTGACTTAGCTGACAATAATACAAGTTTCTGGCAGCGCAGCATCTCGTCATATTTCATAACATTGTTTGCTTATTTTATTCACCAAAACTAGCATAAGCCTAGAATTTAGTGCGAGTTGGTGCTATTTGCCTTATGGTCACTGCAGTAAGAGAGTGTATTATCATCAATAATATTACTTGTTAAGCACAAAAGTTCATAACATACAAAAACATAAAAAACAAAATCTTACCTATGAGATGTGATGACTTTGTGCTTTGTTTTCTTTGTTTGCTCGTTACTACACCTGTACACAGCGCTAAAGTCCAGCATCTTCACATTGGCACATTGTCTTGACTAGTGCGGTTGAATGACGTTTGTCCTAGGAGCACTGTACCAATGTGGCGGCGCTATTGACGCATGCTCAGGGTCCCTATGTGATATCTAGTGTATATATCTATGATAAAAATCAAGCAGTGCAAAAAAAACCTAAACTACTGTATTTGCAATTTTAATACATGGACATCAAATTATCAATATCTATTAATATATATACATTTTGCTTCATTGGAGGCAGGTCCGGGCATTCCGTACACGCCCCAGTTCTATAGAGTCAATCTAGGGCCATATATACTTGCAAAATAAAAGAAAGTTTTGCAAACAAAAAAGTATTAAACAAAAATAAATAAATGAATGCAAATCTCCAAAAATTGCAAAGCGAAAATACATTTTTTTGAGAAAAAAAATGTTTTGCTAACAAAAATAAAGACCTGCAAAGGGAAAATTAAGTTTTGAGAAATAAAAATTTTATTTGCAATCATAAAAAGAACTGCAAATAAAAATTAAGCAGTGAAAAAAAACCCCACTAAAATATTTGCATATATTCAATCGAGTTTGCGATGCTGTTTTCACTTTGCACTTCACGTTTCTGCGCGTTTCACTTTGTGGCCCTGATTTGACAAGGGGGCGGAGTCATGGGAACTTGGGCGTTTACGGCAGGCTGTGAACTGCAAATTGTAAACAGCATCGCAAACTCACGGTTGACTAAAAAGCAAATCAAAATGAGCATTGCAATTGACTGGACGGGTTTTGTAAAGGCAATACATATATAATTTTTTTTATTGCCTTATTTTTATTTGCAGTTCTTTTTTTTTGTTCTTATTTTTATTTGCAAAAACTTATAGTTTGCAAAACATATTTTTAAACTTAACTTTTATTTTGCAAGTATATATGGCCCTAGATTGACTCCATAGTATACCCCCCCCCCCCCCCCCCCCCCCCCCCCCCCCACACACACACACACACACACACTAAAAAAAAAAAAACTACACAGAAAAACCCTATAAATGACCCCTAATCTGTTCAATCAGAGACACGGAAAATACAGAAATTTACCGTAGAATAACGAACGTTAAATGACAGAAATTTCCTTTCTAGTTTCTGGCCGTTATTTAAAAAAAATTTTCAGCACCCCAGCTGCTGAAAAAAAACAATTTAAAATTACAGATTTTTTTTTGTGTAGCTATAGTTATTTGTCTGTTTAAAAACCCACCTAATTCCAAGTGTCCACTTACGCTCATCTTTAAATTGCTTGTACGGGAGCTGATCTGGGAACAGTGTCTTTTATACCAAGTGTGTCAGCACCGTTACTGATTCAGATGTTCCATAGGAAGGGCGATGGTCGATGCACAGCTTTAATGAAAATGAAGTGAATGCGGCCGTTTAATTATTAATTTCAACATGCTTTCAAGCCAAAACAAAGCGAGATCGGCTCTTTTATGTTACTTTTCACTTTTCATAGAAAAATAAAAAATACGGGAGAAATATGGGAAAATACTTTAACGGGATTATAGCAGGATAGAATGGTAAAATACATGAGAATCCCGGCAAAAACGGGAAGGTTGACAGGTATGAATTGGCATAAACACCACTGGAAAATGTCCTTAAGCATGAAATGATCAAAAAGGTGTTGAATAAAAAAGGTGTCTTTTTATCTCACGATACTGACTTTTTTGTTCTTGCAATTGTGATTTTTCATTTCACAATTCTCACTTTTTCCTCTAAATGCATGAATAAAAAAAAAATCATCATATAAATTCCAGATTGCACAATATAAAGACAGAACTCTGAGATATAGAACCTTTCTTTTTAAATCGGGCATTTTTTTTTTGTCAGAATTGTGAGATATCAGCTCACAGTTTTAAGAAAATAGTTGTTTTCCCTCCAAGGATTGGATTTCGTAATTCACTAGCTTGAGTCAGACTTTTGAGTAAATGTCAGAATTGGTATTTTTTTCTCATAATTCTGAGTGATTTCTCGCAAGTATGAATTTATTTTTCTTCTGTCTTGATTTCTGTCATGATTACTTTTTATTTTTCAGAAACATCCCACTGTAGCTTAATAACTCAAATATTACAAAATCATTACAAAATATTACCAAATATTTGTTTTCATGAATATTACTTAAATCAATTGTTTGTTTTATAAACCATTTAGGTAAACTTTAAATCATTGTTGTTCTTTATCTATGATTTTTAAAGCGGTAATCTAACAGAAATTGAAATTTCAATCATCATTTACGCAACCACTTTTGTTCCCAAAGATGACACAAACAACACTTCACTGACTCATTGCATAGACGAAAATAGAAAATACAAAAAACAAAAAAAAACAAAGACAATCTTAAAAATATGTTTCACAGAATAATATTTCAGAATAAAATTTGTGCGCGTCGTTGGATTTGCTTGTCAGTGTTTGGGCTTTCAGCAGTGACATTTACAATACAATGAACTGAACTAAACTAAACTGTGAAAACTGGACTGAAGCAGTTTCAATTAGCTAGAACTTCATCTATATTAAGATGCTTTGACACAATCTACATTGTAAAAGTTTTATAGAAATTAAGATGTAATGTAATGTAATTTTTTATTTAATGCCATGTCAGCAACCAATGCTATTTTCATGGCAAGAACGTTCAATAATTTTTTCAATAATAATTTAAATAAAAAATATAGAATTGAAAACAACAGACAAATGAATACATAAATGAAATATCTTTTTTACCATTAATACATGATAAAATTCTGAATTTTTTTCCAGGTGTCACTTTGCTAAAAAAATCCTTAAGAGAGTTCATTTCATAAAAAAGCCTTCTGGAATCATTTAAAGCAGGACAGTCCAGTAGAATGTGTTTTACTGTAAGAGGAAATTAAAATAATAATAAATAAATTGGACCTGAGCATTGAATAAGTGCTGGCACAATTTTGGTGCACTGTCTCTTTAAGCCTCTGAATCCTTATCATACTTTAAGATAAGTAAGAATGCATATTTAAAGTCGCAGGTATCAATAATACATTTCTAAATGCAAAGCATGCTGCTGTTCCTCCGCTATACCGGTCGGACAGGGAAAGTATGATTGATACTCGAGCAAAACGTTCTGCGACTCTCTCTGTAAATCTTAATCCCACTCCTGAGCAAAAATACAGATATTCCCAGCCTCTCCGATGTCTCCAGCAGAATCTAACACACAGCCCATTCCAAACGCCAGTCTGGGGGAAATATATAGCACATGGTAGGACACCCCGAAACAGATCAGAGAGTAACTGAACACCTGTCAGAGACTAAAGGAGAGCATTTAGACCCCATACTGACCACAGTAGCATATGCAAGACAGTTTACACTTGGCCTACAGCGCTAATATATCTTCTGCCTTTCAGGCTACATTTTAGTCTGACAGTCATTAATGTTAATCATTGTGATTGACAAGAAAATCCATATGAATAGCCTCTGGTATCAGTCATTTGGTGTTAAAAGTGTTTACAGAATTATTTACTGTAGATTGTGCGGCGTCTTTGTGTGCGCGCAAGTGTAAATCTGTGCATTACGTGTGTGCGCGAGTGTAAATCTGCATGTTATGCGTGTAAGTGCGTATCTGATATAACTCCATGAGGAAGGAATCTGCAGCATTAGTGATGTGTAACAGTCCGAAGTGCTGATCAGGCAGTCTGGGTTAGTGCTGCTGGATATTTGGCTCTGCAGATGAAACTCTTTGGCCAGTATCACACATCCTGGACCCCTGACTGCGCGGTCTGGATCCTTAATGATGAGGACATAGTAGTTAAATAGATTCCTCTTAAGCATTTAAAAGTGCTTTATTTAACCTGTGATACAGTATTGGGAATTGTATATTTATCTGTCAATCTGTCTCTACCAATCAGATAAATATGCGGTATATCAAGTATTATTTAAATCTGCATAACCTGTAAATGCACTTAGCTTATTATGTAATAATTTTAAGTGTCTGTATAATTATCGTTATCGTTTTATACATTTTCAATGCTTACATATTGTTTTTTCTGTGGTGAGCTCTGCTAAACAGGCCAGCAAGAGACTATTAAATGTTTTGTTTATTTTAATTTTACAATTGCTTCACTAAAACATCTACAAATTAGTAAAACTAACCCTAACCCTAAAGCCAATGGCACCTGTTCATTGATTCGCCACTGGGGGTGATCTGAATTAACGATTCATGAGGATTTTATGGTATTACACAGATCAATATTAACTTAAACTTAGGTGGATTGAACAATTAAGCTGTTGCAAAAAAGAAACCCTCAAGAATTGTGTTGTTTCAGCTCATTTTAAATAAGTTGTTTGTACAAGCAACAAACATATTTTTTTGAGTGCACCAGTGTGGCCACAGATTGACCTGACTCGTTTTAACTTGCCCTAAAGAGACTTGTAATCCTTTAACCAGCACCTTCACAAGCTAAAAATGGCATAATTAAATAGAAATAGTTGCACCTCTTGAACTCTACAGGCGTCAGAAGCTCAAAGACTGAAATAAGAATAACAATAAAATTATATATATATATATATATATTCATTAATTTTCTTGTCGGCTTAGTCCCTTTATTAATCTGGGGTCGCCACAGCGGAATGAACCGCCAACTTATCTAGCACATTTTTACGCAGCGGATGCCCTTCCAGCCGCAACCCATCTCTGGGGAAAACAATCCATACACTCATCCACACTCATACACTACGGACAATTTAGTCTACCCAATTCACCTGTACCGCATTTCTTTGGACACAGAAACGCCAACTGACCCAGCCGAGGTTCGAACCTGCGACCCAGCAACCTTCTTGCTGTGAAGGTACCTACCTACCTACCTACTGCGCCACTGTGTCGCCCATATATATATATAGGATATTATAAGGTGTGTTATTAAGGTGCCCAGGTAATTCACTGTTGGTGTATACACCACATCAAATGCATACCAAAATGCATTTGTAATAATGATATAAAAAAGACCGCTTTGTACAATCTGTGTATTTACACAATGTAATGAAAACTTCAACTAAAAATTACATTTGTTCATTACCAGCATATGACACTCTTTTCAGAGTTTGTAAACAGTAAAAAATGTATAACAAATATAAAGAGATACATTTGACATCATCAGTAAAGCTAAATGAATATGGAGCCAGATCAGTCTCAAAAATAATACATTTACAATTCACATTTACAAAATTTAATTTGTAAATTCAAAACGCTATTTCTAAATATGCAAATCCAGTTCGTAAATTCAAATCACAATTTATAAATGTACAAATCCAATTCGTAAATTCAAAACGCAATTCGTAAATACACAAATTCAATTCATATAATCAAAATACAATTCATAAATTCAAAATACAATTCGTAAATACACAAATTCAATTCATAAATTCGAAATACAATTCATAAATACACAAATTCAATTCATAAATTCAAAAAACAATTCGTAAATGCACAAATCTAATTCGTAAATTCAAAACGCAATTCGTAAACTCACAAATTCAATTCATAAATTTAAATTACAAATCATAAATACATAAATCCAATTCATAAATTCAAAACCCAATTCATAAATGCGCAAATCCAATTCGTAAATTCAAAACACAATTCATAAATGCGCAAATCCAATTCGGAAATTCAAAACACAATTCATAAATGCGCAAATCCAATTCGGAAATTCAAAACGCAATTCGTAACTGTGCAAATCCAATTCGCAAATTCAAAACGCAATTCATAAATATGCAAATCCAATTTGTAAATTCAAAACATAATTTATAAATACGCAAATCCAATTTATTTGTAGAAATATTTATCATTTTTACTTGTGAATTCACAAATTTTTTGAAATTGAAATTTTAGAAATTTTTGAATTGAATTTGTGTATTTTTGGATTGTGTTTTGAGTTTACGAATTGGATTTTGAATATGTGAATTGTGCGGTGCTTGTGTGAGTTTTGTTTTTGCAAACATATTATTTTTGAGACTGATCTGGCTCCATAAATAAATGCTTTATTAAAAACAGCTTAAAGTGCACTACATTTGATACAAACCCTATGGAGTAACCTTGGGTTAAATGTCCTTCCCAAGGGCACATAAGTAATAGTGAAGCCCTCATGGGGGTTTGAACCTACAACCCATGGGTTACTAGCATAAATCAATAACACTAAACTACCCTCACACAACAAAGCAGTAAGTGACATGAGTTTGAAACACACACACACACACACACACACGCACACGCACACGCACACGCACACGCACACACACACACACACACACACACACACACACACACACACACACACACACACACACACTTTGAAGTCGCAATCCAAAACATATAATTAAAGGTGTGTAAACATCAGCACTTCTGGCTGCTGTCGTCTGTGGTTTACATTCCTGCAGTTCCATGCGGTTGAACTAACTGTAGTTTGACTCCAGTACATGCAATGGGAAGAACAGTTTTACCTGGTTTTCCATTACACACCCTGTTTAATGAATCTAGCTCTAATAATTACTGGAACAGTTGTTTATGTGTTGATAATGAGCTGTTTTGATGTGCTCTTGCTCCACCAGTGAGATCAGATGACTAATTCATGTTAAATTGAGTCTCATTCACTAACTGTGTACTTGTGTTTGTGCATAAAACCTGTGTAAACAATTTATTCAGAAATCACGATTCTTGAATAATTTGCTATTCTACTTCTAAATTTAGAATAAAGCATATCTGCAAAAGCTTTTTGTAAACGCCATATATTAGTGAATGAGAGCTGTTTTGTGTGTTGTGAGAGTGGATGAGACAACGTGTGTATGTGGTTCTGCGGCGAAGTGTGTTTTACTTTGTTTTTATCCACTATGAAGGTGTGAAGGTGTAAATGAAACACCATTGGAGACTACAGACATGCCCCAATCATAACTGCTACTTCGTAGTGTGTGAAATTGAGTGTGGCAAAGGCTGTTGGCCAAGACACACATAAAATCCGAGCCGTGTTGAAGTTACATTTTGTGACACTTTTAGTTTATGTGAGTGTAGTGTAGGGCTGCGCTGTATTGACAAGTGAATATCTCAATGTTTATTTATTTTTTGATAATAATTTCACAATTTAATAATATTAACTTTCTAAAAAATTCTAAAATTGTGTAATCATGCACGCATTATATTCAAGAAAGCAATACTTTCACTGTAAAAAAAGTGCTGGGTTCCACACAATTAATTTGTGTTGGGACGACATGAAGGAATTAAGTATACTTACTGTTTTTTACAAATGTAAATGGATTGAACATAAAGCAATTAAGTTGTCCCACTGAAAAATCAAGACTTGTGTTGTTACGGCTGATTTTAAATAAGTAGTTTGAACAAACAGCAAAACGTCTGTTTTTGAGTGTACATGTGTGATACTACTTAATTATATCATAAATATAAAACACAGAAACCTATCTAGGGATATTTTTGCTTTCATAGCTTGAATTATAGAGACATTGTTGATGCATTTTAGGCTTCGTCAATGTGTTTTGATTTCTTTTTTCAGTCCTTGAAAAAAAATGCAGGGTTGTTGTTGTTCCAACCCAAATCAATTAGTTAACTCAATTGTTTTTACAAATTTAAGTGGATTGAACATAAAACAGTTAAGTTGGGCCCAAAATAACCCTCAAGAATAGTGTTGGTTAAACTCATTTTAAATAAGTAGTTTGAACAAGCATCAAAAATCATTTTATTTTAGTGAACACTCAATAATGTAAGCTTGATTAGGGATTGTTTTTGTTTTTTTTAATTTGATACTATAGCAGAAAAACTCCTTTTTTTCCAGCCAAATCTCAGAACATCAATAAACATTTATCACAACCAGTGTTCTGTAGCTGTTTTGCAGTGGATATTGTGATGTTAATCTTAAAAAAAAATAATATCTTAAAAGGATAGCATAGTAGAAACTTAAGTCATGATTTACCTATACTCCAGTTTCTTACTTCTGTTGCACACTAAAGAGGATATTATGAAGAATGTTGGATTAAACGGCCATTAACTTCCATAGTATTTTTTGTTCCTACTATGGATGTCAATGGCTGCTTTCCCCCAACATTTTTCAGAATGTCTTGTTTTGTGTTCAACAGAAGAAAGAAATTCATAAACATTTAGAACCACTCGAGAATAAGTAAATGATGAGGAAACTTTTATTTTTGGGTGAATAACCTCTTTAATACAGTCAGTTGTCCTCATAAGAACATGCTAAATAGTATGACCAACACAGGCTCATTGGGAAAATGTGCCCAGGGATACATTTTGAGAACCAAGAAACATGTGCTTGTGGGTACATATGGCTGTATTTTGTTTGTAAAACAAACGCTATGGGGCAGTACTTGCCTCTGTATCGAGGGCTTTTCTGGCCTGACTAGTTAGCGCGATAGCTCACCATGAACAGTCTTAAGGCTGGTTAATACTTCTGCGTCGAGCGATCGTTGTGACCCACGGCGCATGCCTTGCGTGTAGTCGTGCATTTATACTTCTGTGTGCTGTTCGTGTTGCTCTGCAATAACACTTCTGAAATGCTAGCTGGCACTAGGTTATGTTATGTTCCTCTGTATAGAGTTTTCTTCGCTGGTGTTTTGTTTTTTCTGAACGCTACCTCAATGTACAAGTAGCTAAAACTCGCTCATTCAGAGGCGGGAACCAGCGAATGTGCAACACATGTAATCATAAGGTAAACACAAAACATCTGGAGCTACTTCACGGGACTCAACACATGCAAACACTCGCTCCATCGGGCTCGCAGCTCTCAGCACCGCCCACACTAGGCACAGCTAACCAGCTGACCAATCACAGAGCTTGTGCTACGCGTTGTTGCGATGTGTAGTTACAATTTTTGAGAGCTGCGCGCCAGCGTTGGCATCAGACACAGCGAGGGCTATGCGACCTCGTGAAGACTGCACCGGACCATATGCATGCGATTGACGCAGATGTATAAATCAACCTTTAGACTTGGGATGTGGAGCAGATCAAACCGGGGTTTGAGTCCGGTTCCAGAAACCAGGACAAACTAAAACCCCCAAAAAAGCCGTGTGACATAGTGGTAGAAGCACACAGCCATTATGGGTTTTCTCCTGAAGTTTGCTTTTGAAAACACAATTGATTGGGTTTAGGGATGATGCATGATGACAAGTCAACCGAGTTCTCTTGCACGAGAAGGATGGATGCAGAAATGTATGCAGTGACCTGTGGTATATTTACAAGAAATAATATGTATGAAAAAAACGTGCCCCAGTAAAGTATTTGGGGTCATCATAAATGTACTCGCCAGCCTCTAGTTAATCTGTGCAAATTGCAACAAAAACTGCAAGAAGACATAGCATCCAGTACATATTTCTCAGTTGTCAAAAATGTATCCCAGGGCACATAATTCCTATGAGCCTGGGTTGGAAGTTAGTGTGGCTCTAACAGTCTCAATGTTTAGCCCATGTAAGACAGTAACAGTCAGAATTCGATGGAGGCTAAATGTCTTGTGACAGTGAAAGATCTAAGGAGATTATTAAGAGAAGTGGCGCCCACAAAAAGCCCAAATGAAGTTGTTTGAAGATGCAGAATTGATTGAAGGCCTTCTGTTGTTTGGAGCGTGTGTTTAGAGAGCTCTATTTCAGAAAGCTCACCAGAGAGATCTGCCTACATCTGCCTGTTCCTCCTCTTTCTCTGTTTCTCTCCATCATCTGGCCATTTTCCAGCGCTTCGACTCTGTTCAGAAATGCACCTGAGAGCAGCGATCAGCCTCACAAAGAGCGGAAGTTCAGAGAAAGAAATGGCTCTGCTAATGGTGGATTATGCTGGAATAAACGAAGCACTCCCACATGACTGGAAATAGAGTTATATAAACATGGCTTGTGGATGTCACTGTATTTCTTGTGCTCTCTAGTGTTTAGTTCTTGCTGTAAGTACAGTAATGTCAACTGACAGACACTGTCATGTATACAGTATGCAATGGAATCAGAAGGGAAATCTGCAACTGCTTTGGTTATAATGATGCCATAAGCTTATTATTGGAACGGTCTGCTTAGGGATATGTGAGGGTAAGTGGCTTATTTAAGGGCACAATGGTGAGGGCTAATGC
This sequence comes from Danio kyathit, assembly GCA_903798195.1. NCBI lineage: Eukaryota > Metazoa > Chordata > Actinopteri > Cypriniformes > Danionidae > Danio > Danio kyathit. Next base: position 26,024,450 of record LR812535.1, on the reverse strand, counting down.
AGATTGAACCAACAACCTTACAGTTACTATCCTCAACCCTAATTCTTATGTCGCACTATTTGTTTTAGGAATTCAAGAAATATTGTTGGAGAATTCAAAGATTTTTTTTTACATTTCTTTGTTCAAAATTGGATATTTAACTTTATTCATATTTTTTTTTATCTAACACATTTAACATAAATATATATATATATATATATATATATATATATATATATATATATATATATATATATATATATATATATATATATATATATATACATATATATATATATATATATTTATACATATATATATTTGAACCCAAATGTAGATAAAATATGGACCAACCCAGAAGTTAGGTTCAAATTTCATTAAAACAATTAACTCAAATGTTGGGTTGGTCAATGTTTTACCCAAATTTGGCTTAAAACAATAATTTTTAGAGTATAAAATAATTGCGTCAGTATCAACTTATTGTATAGACCAGAATTGTAATGTTGGTGCATTCATTTTCCTCTATTGGTCTTATATTTACATTTACATTTCTTTTTTCTTTTTTTTTTTGAGTAGGAAAATATACTTGTAAAAATATACAGTAAAAGTTAGTTGTTTTAACAAAAAATTGTTTGCTGTTTGCACTGAAAAAAATTGTTTGCTGTTTGTTCAAACTACTAATATTAAATTAGCTGAACAACACTAAGTTTTTTTTTTTGTTTTGTTTTGTTTTTTTGGGTTGGGGATGTGAGACAACTTTATTGTTTTATGTTTTTTTTATTACATTTTTTTATTGTATGCCCACATTCACAAAATATTAACATCAAAATGTATAAATGTGTTACAGAGTGTACAGTCTTAAAAATGGAAAACAACAAAAAAAATTATATTAAAAAACCCAGTCTTTAAGTGGGGATAAAATAAATAAATGTAATAAATGTAAATAAATAACAAGGATCCTGTGTAAATTTAAGAGAGCTCTTTTATGTATTCCCAAAGGGGAGACCAAATTGACCAGAATCTGTCAGATTTTTTATGTGTGTCAAAGATAAGTTTTTCTAATGGTAGCTACGTAGCAATTTGTGATATCCACATTTTGAAAGATGCAGCCTGTGATGTAGACCAAAGTAGCAAAATACATATTTTAGCTAAATATACAAGGACAATAAATAACTGTATTGCATCTTTTTCAAACAGGTTGTTCACATTAAGATTCAATAAATACAAAGTTGGGGTCATATTAAAATTTAGCTTGAGAATATTTTCCAGTACCTTATGTATTTTTTTCCAAAATGACAAAATTTTGTCACAGTTACAAAAACAATGAATGAATGTACCTTTACCTTTTTACATTTGAAACACAAGTCTGTGGCATTGGCAAACATTTTCTTAATACGTATTAGTGTAAGATTTATTTTTTTGTTGTTTTTAATAGTTGTTTATAATTTTTACAAATAAAAAAATCGATTTATCCACACAATCAATATGTGTTCTGAGAAAATGGAGGAAATAAGTTAACTTATTACTTAATTCCTTAATTTTCTTACAATAAAAATCTATTGTGTGGAACCCAGCGCTTTTTACAATGAATGTTGGGTCAGATAATGGACAAAAACAATATTGGGATCATTTTTTCAATTTGTCCAATTTTGTCCCATCTTTGGGTTGAAACAATCCAGCATTTTTTAAGTGCATGGATGAAATCTTAAGAAGTCAAGTGTGACATTTCGGTGCACTTCAGAAATGATGTTTGTCATTTTAAACTACTTATTTAAAATGAGCTGAAACAACACAGTTCTTGAGTTTTTTTGGGGGCAACTTAATTGTTTTATGTCCAATCTACACTTAAACCCGAATACGTCTCAACACAAATGGATTGTTTGGAACCCAGCAGTTTTTACAGTGTGTTAGTATTACCAAACAGAACTGTGAAATTAATTATTTTCCAGCAAACTTCTACTTATTTTATTTTTAAAATTTATATATTGCATTAATTTTCTTAATTACCACTACACCTGTAATGACAACACAGTCCAAGCCTAAATCTTTCTCTCACCTTTCCCAGATTGCACCGCAAACAAGCGTAAAGGCCAAGAGAACACAAACCATTTAGAAAAAACAAATCATTTTGAAATCCACTTCTCTTTCTCTAATGAAGTGTGGATGATTCAGATCACAACCTTTGTCTCTCTTTCTTTCCATCTTCAACCATATTGACGTCCTTCACAATCGAAACGAATCTGTCCGAGCCATCAGTCGAACGATCTCTCTCTTACACGCACAAATAGAATATCGAGTTTTGGTATATGAATAAGCTGAAAACATCATATAATGTCCTCTTACGTTCATTTTAAGAGCTGCTGAACAGTCGTGAGATCAGGTTTATAGCCTTGAGCTTTGACAGAGACTTTCTTGAGATCAGTGATTATAGGTTAAATGAACTCACAGAGAAAAAGATCGGTTATTAATCTTCAATTAATCATCAAAGGCTTATGTCAGAATCACCAAATGAAGCATGGCTTTTCGCTGGAGATTATCAGGCGTATGGTTGTCTGTGCAGAGCGGGTTTTTTGGAGCTCGGAGCAGAAATGAAAGTGATGAAGAGTTACACTGATGGGAAGGAACAGTAGATTTGCTGTGACGGCTGAGCTTGTGTTTGCGTGTACCAGCTCTTAATGTGCTTAATCACCACCCTTTGCCTTCTGGTCATACTGTGGTTTAGACCTGGATAATTTGTTCTTTCTGAGGATGGTGACAAAAACAGTATTTGTTAACCATTTGACTTCCATGATGTGACATATTTCAGAGGGATCCTACCTTTTATGTACAGACGTGGACTAAATTGTTGGTATCCTTCATTTTTGTCCAGGCCAGTTTCATTAGTTTGCCTTATTTAACCCTTATGTACTGTTGGGGATGTTTTCATCCACTCTGGGGTGATTTTGAGTTTAAATTTGGCCATTACTTTTTCTGTTTCGGCTAGCAGAATGATTTTGGGTGACAAATCTTATTTTGACACATATTTTGAAAAAATGCTTTTATTTAAAAAAAACAAAAAAAACTTAACAATACATTCAGGCAAATTTACTACCCTTGTGTTATGTTAGGGATGAAAACATCCACTGAATTAAACTGCAGTAAAAATGCATCAGATATATATATACTCTATCAGTTGAAGTCAGAATTATTAGCCCCCCTTTGATTTTTTTTTTTTTTTGTTCTTCTTTTTTTAAATATTTCCCAAATGATGAGAAAGGAAATTTTCACAGTATGTCTGATAATATTTTTTCTTCTGGAGAAAGTCTTATTTGTTTTATTTCAGATAGAATAAAGCAGTTTTTAATTTTTTAAAAGTCATTTTGAGGTCAAAATTATTAGCCCCTTAAGCTATTTTTTTTCTGATAGTCTACAGAACAAACCATCATTATACAATAACTTGCCTAACTACCATATCCTGCCTAGTTAACCTAATTAACCTAGTTAAGCCTTTAAATGTCACTTTAAGCTTATAGATAAAATAAATCAGTTATTAGTAATGAGTTATTAAAACTTATTAGAAATGTGTTGAAAAAATCTCTTTGTTAAAGAGAAATCGATGAAGAAAATAAACAGGGGGCTAATAATTCAGGAGGGCTAATAATTCTGACTTCAACTGTATATATTATTATTATTATTATTTAATTTTTAATTTTGCATAAATCTATTAAACAACCTCAGTTCTGATTAAAATTGCTTAGAAAATTACAGGATTTGAACTCTTTAATTGCCAAATTCATAAATGATATCACTGATTGGTCACACTTTATTTTGATGGTCCGTTAGTTGAATTTAAGATACATTGCAACTAATTCTCAGTAGATTATAAGTAGGTTGTTAGGTTGGGGTTAGGGTTAGTGTAAGTTGACGTGTACTTGCAAAGTTTCTTATAGTCAGTTAAATGTCTGTTGAAGGATTGTTAAATGTCAGTATCAACAGATATTAAGCAGAGAGTCTACTAATACTCAAATGGACCATCAAAATAAAGTGTTACCCACTGATTTAGTGAAAACACACACAAAATGACACATTTTAAAATAAAAAAAAATAATTATAAAATAATTGTGGACTGGATTTTTTTTTAACCTTTTATCAAAGGCTTGGACATGTGAAACAATGTTGCCTTTGATGCATTGTTTTTGAATAATTTAAAATTTTTTCTCCCTAATTTACTGTTGGTGGCCGTTTTTGCCCCATTGACACCATATAATCATGCATTTTTGATTGTTGGTGGTTTTCCCTGTTGGGAAGAGGTAAAATGTTGTAATTTTTAGTGTTGATCATCAGTTGGCACCATTAACCCTTTAGATAGGCCTGTCTAAAAAAAAAAGCTTAGTTTCTGGATTTACATAGAGTATAACAGAAACACTAGCTCGGCATATAGCCTATTAAAGAGTTAAAATCCTGTAAGTTTTCTAAACAAGTTTTGATCAGGACTGAGGTTGATTAACAGATTTCTGCAAAGAAAATTGAAAAAAATATTTATCTAATGCCTTTTTACAGCAGTTTAATTCAGTGGATGTTTTCATCCCGAACATAACAAAAGGGTTTTGAATTTGAACAGTGCACAAGGGTTAAAACAATGTCTGATTTTCATTAGTTTATTTTCAGTCATTTTTGATTAACGATTACTTTTATTGGTTTCAAGTTATCTCAGTGACCATTGTAGTTTTTGTTTCTTCAATGGAAGGGTTTACCAGCAATTTTGTCTGCCTGTAAATAATGCAATGCTTAGCACTTGAAAATATTTACAGTATAAAACTGTCAACACACTGCAGCATACTGTATGTCTATATAAACCAAATATTATCACCATACTTCCCCAAACATTTTTTTTATTGCAAGTTTTCTATAATATAGTATTTTAATCTGCAAATGAAGCATTATTTAATAGCATTTGCTAATTTAAATACATTTCAAACATAATTTTTTTTTATATCGAATGAAGTAATGTTTAAAATTCTAATTTCTTTTTTGTTTTTCTTACAATAGCCAAAGGTTTTTACTGAGGGGATTTTAGGAATCTATTTTTATCACTCCATAATTATGAATTATAAAAATGCTGCAAACAGCCAAAAAAATTGGTAGAATATTATGGATTTAATCAGGTATATTATGTATGAAAATATTCATCTGCAAAAAACTTTTAGAATATAGATATAAATATAAATGTGCAGTTTTTTGTATGTAAGTGCTGCTAAAGTGGAGATTTATGACTCCGTGCTAGAGAAAAAGATCTTTTAAAATATGTAGTGTAATTGAAAACTAGAGACACAAATTGAAGAAAAAAAAAAAAGAGTGAGAAACAAACATTTTATAAATATATTTTCCACAGCAAGGAGACTAAGCAAGGAATCTAGAGGTTTTGGGGAATGTGGTTATCAGAATAAAAGCTTACCTCAGTTTCAGGAGTTTAAGAGGGACCATTGAGGAAATTCTCCACTCAGAATATCCATTCTGATAGCGTTATTTATGCTGGCGAACAGAAGCATTTATAAATATAGCTGCAAGGAGTAATTATTGGGTACAAGTACGTCAGAAGTAAAGTGACAGTCTAATCAAGCATGGCAGGGAGCATGAGAACAGTTGAATGAAATGCTTATTATATTTCTGCTTCTGCTTCTATTTGCTCTGGAATGCTAATGATACAGACTTATTTTATCACTAAACGTATCTGTATTTTCCTCCTTTTTGGCAAAATGTCCTTTTCACTTTCCCTGTATTTATACTGTAGTTTATCATTGTGTTAAACAACTGATGATATTTGATATTGTATATATTTGATGATATTTATTCCATCTTTTAAAAATGACAATTGGTTAAAATAACCAAAAATGGCATGTTTAGCTTTAATTTTAGATACAAATGAATAATGCTTTAACTTCAAGCCATTTAAAAACTCAGTATATTGTGCAACCACACTGACTGCCAATTGAAGCATTTACTCTGACCAGCTGCCAAAATAACAACACATCTACATTGAGTAGAATGGTTAACAGACCTTTTATAGAAGAAAATAAATATTAAAATCTTATTCACATCTAGTAAATTCAGTCCCTCTAGGATTAATGACTCCTAAAATGACTTATTTTGTGATGGTTTTTCTTAAAATGTATGGCATCATTTGCTTCAATTTTCATGTTTTGCTGTATGAACACAATATTGTTTTTGATCTCAAGAACTTTTGGACTTGCAAAATCCTGGAGGCACTGATTAGGTATCTTTCATAATGTAGTCTGACTACCTTTCTGAAACTTTTGCTGAAACTTTTTTTTGTACCAAAATTAAGTAGCTTGATCTGAACCTAAGTACAGTAGCTTGAAACAACTTAAAAGTTAGACCTCCTTTTTAATGACAATCTTTTTCAGCTGAAGTTGTGGAGAGGTTTATTTGACCTACACCGTAAAAAGTGTAAACTTAAACAAATTATGTTTGACTTGTTACAATTAAATGAATAAAGTTTGACGAACTTAATTTATGACAGTTTTCAGTAATAAATTAAGTTAGTTCTTTTAGGTGTATAACAAGTTCTAGTCATTTATTAATTTACAATTATTAATTTGCCACAAAACATAAATGTATTATTATTAATATATTAACATGGGAAGGAAATTATTTGAACTGTAATAAAAGTATTATTATTATTATTATTATTACATTAACATGGGAAGGACATTATTTGTATTGTACTGTATGTACTGTTCCATTCTTGTTCTCTTAAATAAATTAATAAAACTTGTTATACACCTAAAAGAACTAACTTAATTTATTACTGAAAACTCATAAATGAAGTTTGTCAAACTTTATTCCTTTAATTGTAACTAGTTGAAGTAATTTGTTTAAGTTTTCACTTTTTTACAGTGTAGAGTAGTTCGCTCCTGATTTGTGTTGTGGATGAAATATAGGCTAAATGATAATTATACTCGACAAAAGGAGCTGACTGGGATGTCTTTAGAGTTGTATTTTGTGGAAATAACGTATCTGAAAAAAGAGGCAGGAATTAATATCAACACCCACATAAAAAGATGAGTTCTATTAGCAGCCTTTAACACTAGAAAAATTACCGTAAGAACTGAGTGATATGACACAATGCATAAACATGCATTAAACACTTATATTACACACTCTACATGTGTTTGTTGCCTCATTACAAACATACATGGCAAATTTCACAATATACACATTAAACTATACATGTCCGGGATGGCCTTGAATAAATGTATTATCCATATATCCCACATTTTGCATTCTGAAAACCCTGTGAACATATGAGATCATGCATGGCTGACTGCTTCACAGAACTGCTTACTCTTCCTTCTCCCACATACATAGTAAGTACACGAAAAGCTTAGCTAAACTTAAAAATACAGAAAACAATTATCATTATTGTTGTGGCCAATCAAACGCTGCCTGAGATGTGCATATTAATAATGCCATGTGGATCATCAGAGCCTGTATTTTGGTCTGTTTTTCACCGGGGTTATACACTCTAAAGTCAAATGGTCAAATGGTCAAATTGAGTCTTAGGGTGCTTTCATACCTGTAGATCGATAGTTTTGTTCCAAAACGGGGATTACAATTGTTACAATGTTTATTTTTGTTCTCGGTGCGGTTGTCACACCTGCTGCAGTGCCCTCTGGTGGTCTTCAAGGGCACCAGCTTTTGTTTAGTTTTTTGTATTTTGTATTCTATTCATGTGATCACTCCTTGTTTTCAGCTGTTCCTCATTGTCTAATTAGTTCTGTCTTTATAAGCCCTGCTATGTTGTGTTTAGTTTGCCTTTGGATTTGCAATGTTATGTTTAGTTTTGTCCTGCTTTATTTGTGGTCCGGTTCATCGTTTGATTGATTGTTTGTTTGTTTGTTCGTTCACTTTGTTTAATATCATCACTATGTTTTTGGATTCCTGTTTACTTTTTGTTTGAATCACTCTTGTGCTTATTTTTGCACTTCACGTTATCATTGGTTTTGATACCTTGTCTGTCCCCTTGTCATTTTTTGGATCTTTATTGTTTGACAATAAATGTGTTTTGCTGCACTTGGATCTTTCCCTTGTTTTTGTGATACCCAGTCGTGACAGCGGTTCGCTTTCACACAGCAAAGTTTCTAAACGGACCAAAACAGTTAAAACAAGTCACGTGCGAGTAAAGTCTCCTCACATTGGTCAGAGTTCCAGGGTTTTTTTTTTTCAGAGTCTTACAGATTTCGCTCAGCTGTCACGTCGTTATTTAAATTTATGATGATAAGATATAAGCGAAATATAAAGTGAAAAGATGCACTTTAATTTTGACAGACATAGTCATCAAATATAAATTGGAGAGGTAAGACTTTTTTATACAGCCTCATTTCAGTTGTCAAGTTTTGGCAAAATCTGCCTATTTAATCGATCTATAAAAAAAAACGTTGGCTAGAATTATGCATTATAGGCTGAAACTATAGAGAGAACAGATGAAACAAGACTGCAGTCAGATCATGAAGCAGATCAACGTTGATCTTTCTTTTGAGGTGTCAGTGCAGAAATGAACAGAACAATAGGTCTAATACAAGATTAAAATATGGAAAAGTTATCAGATGGTGATTTCGGTCACTTTTCCCAACAGATAAACAGCACTCTGTAATAGTGTAAAAGCATGCTTTTACTTTCGTATTCGACATGAAAAGCACATTTACCGGTAAGAATGACATCCCACCCTACTCATAATTCTCTCTTCATATAGCTATTACGTAGCCATAATACACTGTGATATAGCATGGTTCAGTGGTTCGTTAAATCATTTTGCTTTCTCACTACAATCGATCCACTTCAGTTTCCGTTTTAATTGAGCCAAGACCACCTCAGGGTGCTTTCACATATAGACCTTTGTTTCGGAACCTGGCGCGTTTCCCCAGTTAGTGCGGTTCGTTTGGCATATGTGAATCCAGCAATCGCGCTCGGATCCACGCCAAAACAATCGATCGAGATCACCTGAATGAGCGGATCGATTGTAGTGAGAAAGCAATACGATCTGAACCAGGCTGTTTCACAGAGTATTATGGATATGTAATAGGCATATATGGCTATATAAAGAGTGAATTTTAAATAGGGCGGGATGTCATTCCTACTGGTAAATGTGCGTTTAATGTTAAATACGAAAGTGAAAGCATGCTGAATTATTGACAAGAGCTGTTTATCCGTTAGGAAAATTGACCGAACAGCAGTCTTGATTTATCTGTTATTTCTCCCTATAATGTAAAGTCAATAATGCATAATAATCCAATGGCTCTGTATGAGAAAGTCTTACCTCTGATTTATATCTGGTGATGATGTCTGTGGGTGTTACCATTCAAAATGAAAGCGCATCTTTTCGCTTATATTGTCTTATTGCTCATCGTCATAAATTAAAATAAGGACGCATGACAGCTAAGCGGGACTTTAATCAAAATAAACCGTGAAACTCTGACCAATGTGAGGAGAGTTTACTCGCACATGACTTGTTTCAGCTATTTTGGTCTGTTTAGAAACTTTGCTGTGTGAAAGTGAACCACACTAAGAACAAAGTGCAACACAGTAACAATTTTAAACCCTGTTTTGGAACAAGACAATTGATCCACAGGTGTGAAAGCACCCTCATTCAGGCAATCTTGGATAGATCCGAGCACAATTGCTGGATTCACATATGCCAAACAAACCACGCTGAGCAAACAAGATAAGTTCCAAAACGAACATCTAGGTGTAAAAGCACCCTTACAGTATGTCATTTCCATGTACTGAACTCAAATTATTCAGCTATACCTAGATATTTCCAGATATATATTCTTTGGTTTGGCATGTTACTTAACCATGATAATCACCCCAGGTAGCAAGAATTCTGGCCCAGATTTGTCATAAAACTGCACAGCAGGCATTCATCCGGAACTGGCATACAGCATGTGGGCCAGACATGACCCGGGTTTGGCAGAGATGGCACCGTCTTTAAGGCGGCACACAATACTTGGGCCAAATGTAGTATTTGGCCCAGATGCTAATAATGGATATGTGGGCCATGTAAGTTTGACTGTTCTTGACCCACATTTAAAATACATTTCTATTATTTTTGAATAAAGGAAATAAAATTCTACCAATCAGGTCGCTTCAAGAAAAAGCACGCACATAGCGCACCTAAAGGGCAACGCTTCATGGGTTTATCAATTTCATTGCAGTTGTGACACACCAACATATCTGGCCCAGTTCAGGGTTAATAACTTGGCTGATACTTGGCCCAGATATGGTCCATGTTTGGCCCCTGTCTGGAAGCCAGACTTGGCCCAGTCATGTACCGTAATTCATCGCAGCATATGGGCCAAGCAAAAGCTGGTTCCGTGGGCCAGAGCTGGGCCAGAGATATTTTGCTATGTGGAACCATATATAATCCTATATCAATTCTCCTTTGCATAAATTAAACTCTCATGTCACTCACAGTCTGACTCTCGCATCACCTCAGACCACATACACACAGGTAAAAAATGAATGAGTTTTGGTAGATTTGTCACTGACAATCACTGTCACCGTGAAGGAACCATTAATATTCATAGATCAAGCCACAGCGAGGGTCTGGATTCGGTCTTTTCGCAGCGCTATCTGACCCTGAGAAGAGCCAGAAATACACACTCGCGCACACAGATGTGCAAACTCGCACGGCTCGCTCTAGGCTTGGGATTCATCTTCTTGGCAGGTGGAAGGACCGGGATGCTTTGAAGTCTGGCTGCACACAAACACAAAGACGCACAGACACATGCAGTCTGTCTCGCACACACACACTGGCAGCCATATTACAGGATTAGGAATGTGTGTGAGACGGGGATAAAAGGGCAAGTGTGTGAAGCGGGGACAGTCGTGCCCTGTTTTTTTCAGTGTGTAGTGTTCGTGTTCTAGATGATATAATGTTGTTGTAGAAGGTCTGAATAGATTGAGGGTCGCTTAAGTGCTTTAAAGCTGTTAATGAGTGTGTGACATGCATGCGTGTGTGTTGTGCTCTTTGCTGAGAGTGAGGGTGTTTTTCATGGTGCTCTATTTGTGTCGCCATTGGTTACTCTCCTGTGTCCGTTGCCTTGGCGACCCCAGGGCGGGGCTTCAGACTGAATATCAGCCGTCGTCTGTCTCTCCTTTGCTCTTTCCCTTCTCCTGTCTCTCTTTCTCAGACACACACAGACATACAGCTATGGAGACCATTTGAGTTATTTGATCAATTAATAGTTATGTGTTTGAATAAAATGTAATTACTGTTGTTTTTTGTAAACTATTGATTACATTTCCTAATTTCAAATGAAAATGTTGTCTTTTTTAGATATGTTTTTGTGTATGAATTAAGAGAAAAGGGTGACACGGTAGCTCAGTGGTTAGCACTGTCGCCTCACAGCCAGAAGGTCACTGGTTCAAGTCCTGGCTGGGTCGGTTGGCAGTTTGCATGTTCTCTCCGTGTTTGTGTGGGTTTCCTTTGGGTGCTTCAGTTTCCCTCACAGTCTAAAGACGTGCTAAAAGTGAATTGAATAAGCTAAACTGGCCGTAGTGTATGCGTGTGATTGAGTGTGTATGGATATTTTCCAGTACTGGGTTGCAGTTGAAAGAGCATCTGCTGTGTAAAACATATGCTGGATAAGTTGCCGGTTCATTCCTCTGTGGTGACCCCTGATGAATAAAGGGACTAAGCCGAAGGAAAATGAATGAATTAAGAGAAAAGGTTCAATATTGTTAGATATTCTATTACTTTTTATTATTTTTTTGATGGAATTTTCATTCACATCAAAGGTAAACATTTCTTATTTGGACAAATTATAGTTTCCTAAAGAAAAAAATGCTGCAAATGACAATATGCTTATTTGAAATTGGGAATAAATGTTCTCAGAGCTTTATAAAAAAACATATATAAACATTTTACTCAAACCTAGCAGAAATCTACCCCAAATCTAAGAAATAAATCCAGACAAACTGAAGCTTGTCAAGTCATTTGTTAATTTTTTCAATTGGGAAAAAAAAAGAAAAAACCCTATATATTTATATACACTACCAGTCTGGGGTCAGTTTTTTTTTTCTTTTATTATTTTTAATTTTATTTAATAATTTAACTAAAATTATTCTGTTCATCAAGGCGCCATTTATTAAATGTAATTTTTAAAAAATTGTTAAATACTTATTTATTTATTCATTCATTCATTCATTTTCTTTTTGCCTTAGTCCCTTTATTAATCTGGGGTCGCCACAGAGGAATGAACTGCCAACTTTGTGTTTTACACAGCGGATGCCCTTCCAGCTGCAAACCATCTCTGGGAAACATCCATACACACTCATTCACACTCATACACTATGGACAATTTAGCTTACCCACTTCACCTGTACTGCATGTCTTTGGACTGTGGGGTAATCGGAGCACCCGGAGGAAACCCACACGAACGCGGAGAGAACATGCAAACTCCACACAGAAATGCCAATTGACCCAGCCAAGGCTCGGACCAGGGACCTTCTTGCTGTGAGGCGACAGCACTACCTACAGCGCCACTGCGTAGCCTAAATACTTATTTAATAAATATTTATTTATTACTTATTGTTAGGGCCAGACAGAATCTGCGGACATTTTTTGCTATTTCTGCAAAGAATTTAGTAAAATATCTGCGGATTTATGCGGAATTACTTTGGGAGTGTCCAAATCCATCTAGTAAACAAAGCAAGTCTCTCAATCTAAAAGACAGAAAATATTACTTTACAAACTGTATTGTAAAAACATCAAATGATCATTTTCATATTAGTCAATATTATTACTGAAATGAATTTAAAAGCGGAATAAATATAAATTTACACATACACAAGTAAATAAACAGACTCAATTATGGGCAAACAGTCTACAGAAATCTGTGCAGATTGCGTGTGGGCCTACATATTGTATGTAGTTTCAAATGAAATTATTACTCTATTCATTATTGCATTTATTACTATTACCATTAATAATAATAATAATAATAATAATAATAATAATAATAATATTAATAATAATTAATATTAGAGTGATTTCTGAAGGATCATGTGACTCTGAAGACTGGAGTAATGAAGCTGAAAATTCATTTTTAAAATCACAGGAATAAATTATTAAATTAAATGATAATCTACTTTTGAACAGTTTTTTTTATAGTGCAATAACATTTCATTCATTCATTCTTAGTCCCTTTATTACTCTGGGGTCGCCACAGCGGAATGAACCGCTAAATTATCCAGCATATGTTCTACGCAACGGATGCCCTTCCAGCTGCAACCCATCACTGGGAAACATCCATACACACTTTCACTACGGACAATTTTTAGCCTACCCAATTCACCTGTACCGCATGTCTTTGGACTGTGGGGGAAACCGGAGCACCCGGAGGAAACCCACGTGAGCGCGGGGAGAACATGCAAACTCCACACATAAACGCCAACTGACCCAGCTGAGGCTCGAACCAGCGGCTTTCTTGCTGTGAGGCGACAGCACTACCTACTGTGCCACTGCGTCGCCCATAACATTTCATAATTTTACAATTTGTTCTGTATTTTTGATGAAATAAATGCAGCCTTGGTGAGCAGGAGAAGCTTATTTTAAAACATTTACAGAACGTACTGACCCCAAACTTTTGACCGGTTGTGTATATTTGGTCTATGAAGGGTGGAATTATACACTTTGTAAACTGTTAAGTAGCACGTTCTGTTTTTAATCTTGAGGTTTTTTTTTTAACATGACAATTTTCATCACAAAAGCAGTCCAAAATCCATTCACACCAAGAAAACCATCAGAAATGCACACCATTTTCAGCATCTAAAGTAAAAACAAGTTATCAAGTGTGGGCAAAACAGTCCAGTGTAAGTGATTGGAATAAACAAAGTAATTGGTATAAAAAGCTAACTATTTTGGTTTTTACACATGCGCTTAACAGTAATATCCTAAAAATGTGTTGTTTATATAAAAAATGAGCAACAATATTAATGCTCTTCCCTTCAAGTGGTGCTTTAACCTCAAAAAGAGCAATCTACTGTACAGTTTGACATCTCTTTTCAACATTAGCTGAAACTGGCTGTTTCAGCGTTTTGTTTGTTTTTTTTAACTCTTGAAGGTACAGAATTTGGTTAGCATATAGGTTATTTTGCTGTCACAGAAAAAAGTCAATTAAAAGTATGCCAGTACATCATTTAAAAAAATTCTTCAAGCAAGAGAATGTTTCCAACTGATGTATCAGTACCAAGGGCAGGGAACTGTGTGAACAAAACCACTGAAGAACATTTTGTTCACTTCAGACATAGATCAGGCTTGATGACTTGATCATAAAGTTAAACTGATCCCAAACCAGCCTTACTTTGACCAGCACTCAGTCAATTGCTCAACACTGTTTTAATCATTGCTATCAAGCTATTATATGTGCCGTATACATGTTAATTAAAGTTTAATGTGATCAATGTAATAGAAATTGTAATGATTAAAATTGCAATTGTTTTACCTCTAACAATCACAATGAAACTGAAATCTTTTGTTTATGTTAGCTTTTTCGGAGACTGGAGAATATAGATTATATCTGTGTTGATTCAAATTGACATTGTGAGTGATTTTTAGATCTTGCAATAGTTCATTGAAATATTGTAATTCTTTTGATGACCGCTCTAATATGTGCTATAATATACAAGAAATTATGTATTGCTTATTCTCCATTTGATTTTTGGATTTAATCAAAGCTAAATGCTATTTTGTTGGTTTTGTAGATGAGTTTCTCAAGCACTTGTTTTGTTTTTTATTGTTCTACATTATTGTTCTACATGTGGATGACAAACTAACAAAACATTGCTGCAGTAAATTAAGAGAAAATAAAAAAAACACTGCAGTGTTTGGGTGCTCTGTGTTTGTCTGAGGTAATTAGTCTGCCGAACTTGCAGCTTTCTGAAAGTAGAGATGTTTCAACTGGGGGCACCTAGAATTTACGCACACGTCACTCCCAATATGCGCACAAGCTGGGCGCCTTTATTGGAAATAATGAACTTGTGCGCGCAAAAGATGCGATAAGTGAACGGACTATTTCACGGCAGTGTCACAAAGAGGTCTATGATCTATGCATGGCAGAAAAAATCTGTGAACACATACAACAGTACACACAACTGACATGTGGTCAAACAGAACATCTACTTGTGTTTGATGGAACGCATACATACACATACATACATACACACACACACACACACATGGTAGTCTATTTATTTATTTTGCCATAGGTGTGTTCTAGAGACAATTTGTTACACGTTTACTAGGTGATTTGTATTTTATTTTTTGTCTTATGTATGTTTTAGAGACATGTTACAGGTCTTTGATAAAGATCTAATTGTTTTCCTTTGGAAATATGTTTCAGATTCACACTGTAAAACGTCTGTGTGTGTGTCAAAATCGTGATTAAAATCGAAATTGCAATATTGTTCAAGAAAATCGTGATAGCTTTCTTTTGCCCATATCGCACAGCCATAATTGTAGCTAATCAATAATAGTTTAATGCTGTCAATTGAATATACAGTACATCATTCTTATTTTAACGTTTGCTAAACAAAACGTATTAGTTGGCAGTCTGGTTTGGTTTTCTGTTTGCAGGTTTTAGAAGAAACTTTGGTTGTATTACACCTTTTGCAGCATGTTATAAATGCAACATTTTGAGTGGAATAAACAGCGCAAGTCTGATTTACAATAAACTAGAAGTGGCTTTATAAAAGACTTTTCTTATTACCAAATCCCTGCTTTTGCTTGCCCTGGTGTTCTTCCTGCAGGTAGATCTGCGTGCACTCTTCTGTCTCTGTGCTGACTGCAGCTAGTGAAATTAATCTTCTGATCTCTTAAACTGATTAGCGATTAGCACGCTAACAGTGGCTGATTCTGCTCTGATTGCTGCTAGCGTGCATGCTAACTCAGACTCCAGCTGTCACTGAGTCACTGCCAGTGTGCTTAATTAAGCAAACTAGATTGATCTGTGACACAGCAGAACACAAGATGACAGGCTGGTGAGTCTGACTCACAATCCTGTTTAGCCGTTCTTATAATTGCAGCCTGAAGATATACATGACAGTGTGTGTGTGTGTATGCATGCTTGTGTGTCCATTGAAATGTTTTTGTGGATTAGCAGCCATAATGAAAAAAATCGACTTTCAAGTTGGGACCATTAGAAAACATCAAAGGATGTTGCAGGAAATAAAACCCATCATTATCTTGGCAAGCAAATGCCACTGTACAGTGCATATTTAAATCTGAAATATTTTCAAGAAATGACAGAATTAAAAGCTAACATATAAAGGAAAAGTCTGACATGTTGCCAGGTTTGTACAAATTTGCCCTCAAAAGAAATATATTTAGTACCAAAAACATTTACGATGTGCATGGGTAGTTGGTTGCGGGCATATATAAACACACATGCACACACACACACGCACACACACAAACAGCTATGGAAAAATATAAGAAATCACTTGGGCTGTTTCTTAATTCCAAGAACGCAGAGAATGGACTTGCGTTCTTGTGGAGACCGGTCTTGCCAGGTCACCTCGGAAGAACGAACTCGGGAGATCGCGAGAACAGAGAACGTGTCTTGTGAGAAATGAGATTCTGCAATGTTCCTGATGGTCACATGACCTTTACACATTTTTAACGGAAAATGATTTAAATATTACAGCATTCATACAACGATTTATTGTTTTTCCCTTTTCAATATATGTATAACATGCACAAAACCTTACAAATATACTTTGCACAATACACATAAAACTTGATTTTAATACAAATTTCAGCAAATAAACAATCTTATTGTTTTTATGCCTTTATTAAGATTTTTATATTAATTTTTACTTTCACCATCTCATTTAGGGAAACTCATGAGATAAATAATTTACATTTCTGAACTTTAATAATAAATCAACATAAAATGCTTCGCTTCCCATCTCCTTTAACCCCTCACAATGACTTCTGTGACTTTTCAAGTGAGTTCGGTGCTCAAGTTTGCATCAATGCGTCCTCGATATCAAGAACACATCCGGGCCTTTTTTACGCGTTTTCAATTCTTGCGGTCTTGAGTTTTGGAACTGAACTTTGGTGATTGATGATGACGTTACACAAGAACACCAGGATGCAAGAACGCTAAAGAACATTATTGAGAGCATATTGAGAAACAGCCTTGAACAAGATTTATTAGGGGTTTAAGTAAGTTATTGAAAAGACTTTTATTCTGTAAAGTTCTGATAGCACTTCTTTAATATTTCAGAGAGTTTTAGCACCTTCTTTTAAGGAAAATGACAGTTGGTTAGAATAACAAATGTTTTCAATTGTTTTGATTGAAAGTCTTCTGAAATTCAAATATTTATGTTGTGTTTAAAAATGAATATGTTTAGAGTCTTGTCACCTATCCAAGTTTTAGGAACAACAAATAATAACTTGACTTCTAGTTGATTGTATCTAGTGTGGTATCAGAAGTGCCTTATATGAAAGGCAAACGCCTCTAGATTACGCTTATTTTACCAAAATAAAATTGCCTTGATTTTTAATTTAATTAGAAGAGTAAGGTCTGACTTTGCTTAGACAAAAGTCTTGTCACCTAACAGAAATAATGTACAGCATAGAATATAAAGTCATGGTCCAGTGGGAAAAGAATTATATTTGTGCATGACTCCCATGAGCTTGGACGACTGCATCCACACATCTCTGCAACGATTCAAATAACTTATTAATAAAGTCATCTGGAATGGCGAAGAAAGCTTTCTAGCAGGACTGCCAGAGTTCATCAAGATTATTTGGATTCATCTTACCCCAGACATGCTCAATAATGTTCATGTCTGGTGACTGGTCTGGCCAATCCTGGAGCACCTTGACCTTCTTTGCTTTCAGGAACTTTGATGTAGAGGCTCAATATGAGAAGGTATGCTATCCTGCTGAAGAATTTGCCCTCTTCTTTGGTTTGTAGTGTAATGGGCAGCACAAATGTCTTGATACCTCAGGCTGTTCATGTTGCCATCCACTCTGCAGATCTCTTGCATGCCCCCATACTGAGTGTAAACCCAAACCATGATTTTTCCTTCATCAAACTTGACTAATTTTTGTGCGATTCTTGTATTCATACGAGTTCCAATAGGTCTTCTGCAGTATTTATGATGATTGGGATGCAGTTCAACAGATAATTCATTGGAAAAATCTACCATCTGCCACTTTTTCAAATGATCAACTAGAAGTCAAGTTATTATTTGTTGCTCTTACAACTGAGATCAACAACAAGACTTTTGTCTGGTAGTTTATAAGCATGTCTGAAAACCTCTTTTTGTTATTTTTTTTTTGCAAGAAAACTATTTTACTCATGTTTTACTTAACTAAAAATCACAAAGACTTCATATGCAATGTTTGCATATGCTTGCTGTAGTTCTGAGAACTCCTTTGGGACTTGTGGGACATCAGATCGTCGTGCCATTGAAAGGTGGACTATCTAGTTTTTGCATATATGTAATCAAACCTCCCTGTTGGTATCTGTGCATGTGATGTCCCAGAATTCAGAAAATTGGCTTGTAGACATTTATTGCCCGAGGTGCATCTCTGTCACTGAGATTTTTCTTTGAAGTGGTGAATATGATTGACAGTGCTAAGCTTAGTGTGCGTGCATGTGTGTGTGTGTCTGTAATGTAATACTGCTTTAGACCCCCAGTGACATATTGAACACAAGATCTACTCCAAAACCAACCAAACACACACACACAAACTCCAAACTGGACGAGAAGTCAAATGTCAAAGAAGTCAGTGGGATTTATGAAAGTTCTTCGAGTTTGTTTATAAAGCATAGTCTGTAAAAGGCACCAGTGTAAGTGTGTGGATCAAGCCTGTGAAATTGACAGCTTAGAGAAACTCCTGTGCCAGCACAAGCAAACAGATGGCATACAGACCCACTGATGGGCACACACATATGGTCACACACACATGCATAGAAATACTGCAGACTGATATTCACAAATTCATTCTTATTTCTTATATTTACAATATATATGGTGTATATGTAGATTTGACATGCAGAGAGGAGCTTTGTTTTCTAGCCCAGGCTCATTGGAAGGAACTACAGTATGTGCCTCAGCCTACATTTTGCTGACACGTATGTTGCTTTGAGTACATTTCTTTACTTGTAGCCTACATTTTGCTGAAGTGTATGTTGCTTTTTTTTTTTTTGCAAATCTGAAATGTTACAATTTTTTTGTTGAACAAAAGTGCACAGTCTCTTGCAAGAAAAGTCTGTTCACTCGGCGGCCGTATTTGCAATGCTCCTGCGCATTTCATCCAAGATCACATCTTATCTAAATGAATGGATGAATCTGAAAAGAAATGCTCACATGCCTTACAATTAAATAAACATATTTCAAATCAATAGCAAAATCTGAAGCGATCTGTTCCATTGTTTTTGTTGCTTAAGGACTAATTATGTTTACAACATTCACTACTGCACATGTGCAGTGGTTGCGACACCAATCACTTCTACAGTTGTTTTCATGGTAACTAGAGGACGTTGTTATAAACACTGAAAGAACAGAAGCAAAACCAGAAGACTGACGCTGGAAGTACACTAAACGTGCTGTGATTTTAATTTATTTCTCTTGTCAGAATCAACACAGGCACACAGTTGCCGTAATGACCAAACGAATCTGTACAGAGCCCTCTTCCAAAGAATTGCCAGGCTATAAAGATTGACAGTTGGCTATTTTGACCTATTTTGACTTCCTCCACTTTGTCGGCCATACTGAGCATAGCAATTTTCCCCATTCAAAGTAATGAGAGTGAACAGTCTTTGCATATCTATATTCTTTGACTGCGCCCACGTAGTTTAAAAGTATGTTCTTGCTGTTTTTGCAATGAGCCTGTGTTGGTGTTTTTAGTTATCAGCATCAGTTGCCAAATTTGTCATTTGAGTGCCTCAGGGTTTAGTCTTTTTCATCGTCATTTACGGTATCTTTCAACTGATGCAGTTTATTATTATGCGCTGAAATAGCTAGCCTATAGCTCTACCTGAGCCTAAATCGTTTATCTTTTCCCCTAAAAACTTTTCTTTCTTCACATTTGTTTAGTTTTTCTTCAGTACGATCAGGGGTGTGTTTCCCAAACAACAACATAACTCGTGGCTGAACTATCATAGTACGACGCATCATTTAGGAAAAGAACAATGTAGTGACCGTAGTTTCTCTGTCGCAGATCCGTTGTTTGAACCATGTTAGTTATAACGTAAAATGTCCATAATGACGCTGTAAATGGGGTGGCGTAACAACTGCTTTAGAGAAAAAACCCATAATTTTTTGTGCAAATTATATTGTTTTACACACACACACACTTAAAAACAGTCCAATATTAGTTTTGGTAAAAAAACATGCACTCGTTTTTCATATTAAATAAAATATATAGGCTATAAACGCCACACATGCCCTATGTATCTTTTACAAATATTATTGAGAATATTCCATATTCTATTTTAAAACATAAAACCACACACGCTAACACGTATTCTAATATCATACATAAATTGTTAATGGTTGTAATTTACAGTAGGCTATTTATTAAGAAATAAAAAAAAATCCTACTTAATCTTGTTTATTTTTTTATTAATTTATTTTATTTGATTTATTGTAAAGGTCTACTCTTACAATTTGACACATTTAAATCATTGCAGAAATGTTCTAACCAACAGGTCCATGTCATATACAGAACAGATATATTTCTTAATAAATATTCTACTATAAATTAAAACCATTAACGTATGCTATATATTTATGTTTTTACAAGCTTTGGAGACATAAATTAAATTTGCTTTTAAATAATAGGTCACCTATAGCTTTCATCATGAGCCATGGCTGCGTTCAAATTGGCATAAATGTTTTCAAAGTGCAGTGCAAAGGGAGTGCAGTTGTCAATATGAAGATCGCTAAAACTGATAAATAAAAAAGATGACTTGAACGTTTTTTTATAATCATTTCAATTTTAAATGCTGGAACGTTCAAAAGGAATAGGGCATAGAGGAGATAACTGGGAATAGAACACAACCAGGAACTATGCTTCTAACTACAGCTCTGGAATAGTTCCAAGCGCACAAGTTTTGAATGTTCGTTGGAACCATGGATTTGGGAAACGCCAAATCAACGAACTATGTTTGTAATGACGGAACTTGCGAGCTCAGTTGGCTAATGATGGTTTTCGGAGACGCACCCCTGAGTATGACCAGCTGCGGTTGTTAGTGTGATATGTTTTAAATGATTGATATAAAGAAGTTGTCAATACTTCATCCAATGTTGTTTGTAAAATATTTCAGATTGTAAACTTAGCTTCATAGGACTCTAGGTCATTAGCACTTGTATCGAATATGTTCTCAAAATAATATTAAATGTATACTATCAAAAATGTAAGGTCAGTAGGCAAAATGTAGTAAGTTTTAACATTTATTCAGTGAAGATGCTACTGTTATGACCAATATTATGAAAAATAACAAAAAATATCTCATGGGTACTAATTGAACACATTGGTATTCAAATGATTAGCTTACACTGCGTAGAATTCAGCGTTTCCACCACAGTGAATATATAAATATGTAAATTACATTAAAACAGTTGTTTTAAATTGTAGAATTATTTCTCAATTTTGCTGTATTTAAAGTGATAGTTCACACAATAATAAAAATTCTGTTAACCTGATAAACCTGTTCCATTCAAGTTTAATTAGTTTGTTCTGTTGAACACAATAGGAGATATATTGAAAAATGTTGAAAACTGTAACTATTGACTTTCATACTAAGAAGAACAAATACTATGAATGTGGTTACAGGTTTCCAACATTTTTCAGTGCATCTCCTTTTGTGTTCAACAGAACAAAAAGAAACTCAAACTGTTATGGAACAGGTCAAAGGTGAGTGAATGATGACAGAATATAAAATGTGATATTTAAATTGTCAATATAATTGTCCCTAACGTTGCAGTAATCCATATTGCCACTTTGACCTGAAAGTTAGTAAAAAGCACCATTAGCATTTGAAAGTGATGCACTTAGGTGGCATTATTGTCGTTTTCTCCTGTGACACTGAAAACCAGCCATTTGCAAGAATTACAGGGTCTACTTTGCGATCGATCTGTTTCTTTTTATGTTGCATTAGTGTTTTTCGGGGATCAGCTAACTTGAACTGAAAGACAAATGCTACGGACATGGTGCCAATTACACACTCAACCCTCTGCATCTTTATTTAGTGGATTTTCATGCTCTTACTGTCATTTATGAATAATAGAAATGAATCTTGATTCAAAATCTGATCATTTTAATTGTAGGGTGTGAGGGTGTTGTGATTTTAGCATGTAACATTGTTACTCACTGTCCCCTTGTGGTAAAATAAGTTAATGCACTCTATTTTAAACATCAATCTCTCTCTCTCTCTCTCTCTCTCTCTCTCTCTCTCTCTCTCTCTCTCTCTCTCTCTCCTCTCTCTCTCTCTCTCTCTCTCTCTCTCTCTCTCTCTCTCTCTCTGTGTGTGTGTGTGTGTGTGTGTGTGTGTGTGTGTGTGTGTGTGTGTGTGTGTGTGTGTGTGTGCGTGTGCGCGCAAAGTGGGCTAACTAGGCTAACATACAGAGTCAGAGAGTTAATGTCACTTGTCATCTCTACAGAGAGAAGAGGAAGCAATCGAGTGTGACCTGGATTCATTATAGAGAAACAGATCAAATCTAAAGAAAAAGTGAGAGGGGAGAATATAAGACTCTGTTTTTCTATATAAATGTAGAACCTGTAGCAAGGCCCTAACCTATTTCTGAAACAGAACATTTCATCAGATTTTAGAAATTGTCTTCTCTTTGAAGTGGCCATCATGTTCAGGTTTTTTTTATTGGTTGAAAATGTAGGTCAGGTTGAAACTGTTAAACAGAGCCTCTCAGTCATGTGAAATTACAGTAAATCTACAATAACAGCAGTTCTCCATTCACCTTTGACATATTGTGATCTCTAAAGGCATCATTGCAGGTGTCGTTAAGTTAAGGTTTAATCATTCAATGTGATTGGCTGGTGAGATTCAGAAACACGCCCCCACAAATACATTATAATCAATTGTAGACTCTTAAATACAATACTCTAAAATGTGTAAAATTAGCCTAATTATTATAATTATCAAAGTGTGTTATTCCCTAGTAGGAGGACCAAAGTGTAATGAGCAACATCTGTTTGCTTGTATATACTAAATACATATAAACGAGGTTGATAAAAACTGATTGTTTTAGATTCCTGAAGTGACCCTTTGTTAAGAAACATTTTCTTATGTTCAGTTCAGAGCATGTCTCTTTATTGTTTTTTATATATATGGCGTCAGCTTCTCTTTCAAACCACCAGAGGGCACTAGAGCATCACTGAACATACTGCTATATGGAGCATCTGTGAATATTGCAGTATGCGCAAAGGCATGGGGAATTGATTTGCATCATGCATGCATATATGCATTCATTGTGTTGTGCAACATATGAGCAGTGTGTTCAGTACTCCATGTACATATGTCAATTTAAAAATGCTCTTTGGGCTTTTTAGAATTGAAATGATTTGAAATGATTCACTTTCTGCAGATCTTCAATATACAGTAGTCCTCAGTCACAGCAGCCAGGACAAAATGTTATAAGAAGGCCCTTCCTTGTGTGTTCTGTAAAGGACACAAATGTTTCATAAATGCCAAGCAGCAACACAGGGTCCAGGATAATGCTCCCGGATGTCCTGTCGACATTGACCCTGAGCCAGGGTTTACAATTAACACTTTGGCAAGTAAATTTAGCTTTGGCAAATTGCTGGCTGATGCCTGGTGACTTTTTTGTGCTGTTCTAATTCTAGAGTGTCATGACCTGTGACAAAATGCAGTAAAAAATATATATTTTATAATATTTTTCTATTATATAGATTGATTATAAAGACATTTATAATGTTACAAATAAATTTATATTTATCAAAAGATCCTGAAAATGTAGTGCAGTTTCCACAAAAATGTTAAGCAGACCAACCTCTTCTAAAAAGGAGGAGAATTTGCATTTAAAAATAGATTCATGGAAACGGCATGTTTTTTCTGCCATTTAATAAAATGAGAATTTACTGCTAAGGCATCTGCTGAAACTTTATAGATACTTTTTGTGGTAATTACATCTTGCAAAAAAAAGGTAAACTTTAAACGTACACTTTAAGTGTTGTTGTGTGTATCATCAGTACTGTATATACAGTTGAAGGCAGAATTCTTAGCCCTCCTGTGAGATAATATTTTTTTCAAATATTTCTGTTCTAACTAAGCTGTTTAATGGACAAGATTTTTACACATTTTAAAATAATAATAGTATAATATAATATAATAGTATTTTCGGTTTTTGCTACGATATTTTAGTTATTTGCAATATACTACAAAACCCATCAGTCAACTTTTTCAAATGAAATAAGTGTAGTTAACTTAAAATTTACTGAAAGGTAATTACTCATTTGACAAGAGTTTTGAAGGTAGAGTTAATTAAATACCTCATTACTTCAACTTAAATGGAGTAAGTTCACAGCACTCATATAGATTAGTTTTTTATTGGTTTGTCGCAATCGGTTTCCTCAATTGGTTTGAGTTGCCTTAACTTATTGGGTTTTACAGTACTCAGTTGGTGTGAGTTTTCTTCATTTATTGGGATTTACTGTGCTCAAATTGCTTCATTTACTCAAATGGGTTAAGTTCACAGTACTCATAAGGATTAGTTTTTGAACTTAAAGGGTTTGTTGCAATCGGTTTCCTCAAATGGTTTGAGTTACCTTAACTTTTTGTGTTTTACAGTGTAGTAATCAGCTTAAAGTGCATTAACTAGGTTAATTAAGTTAACTTGGCAAGTTTGGTTAATTAGGCATTAGTCATTAGGCAAATTTTAATAGTACTGCCTTTAAAAATAATTTTGAAATTTTTAAAACAGCTTTCATTACAGACAGACTTGTCCAGAATACAATATATAATAGGAAATACTGCAAAAATGTCCTTGTTAAACATAACTTGGGAAATGTCTGAAAAAGAATGAACATTTCAGAGAAGGTCTAATCATTTTGCCTTCACCTTTACACTCAAAAATATAAAGGTATGAAAACTGTCACCGGGCAGTACATTTTCATAGCACATTTGTACCTGTATCGGTACTTCAAAGTTACATATTGGTACATAAACATTTCAACATGTACACTTTGGTCCTTTTTAGGCACTAATAAGGGGTACTAATATACTGTGGACCCCTTTAGGTATAAATGTTTACCTTTTGAATAGGTACTGCCCAGTGACAGCTCTTACTTTTATTTCTGAGAGGAGTGTATGTATACTCTACCTGTTTCTATGTGAGTCAATGAAGAAATTTGTTAACCAGCAAAAAAATTTTTGACCATTTTTTATGGAAGAAAGAGTAGCTCTCATTGTTCATAGTCACATGTGTTTGTTTTGATTTAACAGCACTTTCACACATACAGTGTATTTAAACAATTATTTTCAGTATGATTTATACATGTGATCCCATACAAAAACCAATGTAGTTTCCCCAAAAAAAACACATTTACTTTATATTGTAAAAAATATAATTATAAAGAAATGCTAAATATTTTTCCACTATAAAAAACATTTGTCCAATGGATGACAAAGCTCTTCATGGAACCATTTATGCCAAAAGAGAACCCTTGATTTATTAAAGATTTCTTTTTTTGCCTTTATTTTTGCCTTTATTATGATAGGACAGTGAAGGAGTGACAGGAAATAAAGTTGGAGAGTATCAGGCATCAGAAAAGGCCCGGTATTTGGAACTCAAACTCAGAATGCCTGTTACACTTAACAGTATGTCTACGCACTGACCATTAAGCTATCTGCACCGTCGAGAACCTTTATTTTCAAAAGCTTATATGATTTGATGGGTTCAGCTTGGTTATCCGATCAGATTGGCTTACAGTATCTATTTTGACTAATATCAGTCACTGGTGCAGGTGCTCGGGTTGTGTTTCTGCGTGGGCATGACTGCAGAGGTCACTGGGTTCAACGGTTTAGCACAGATGCAACGTGGGTAATTCCCCAAGGTGTGATGGGGTGGAAATGGTGTCTTTGGTGATATGGGTGTGCTGGGAATCTGCACACTGTCCCAAAGGAGAAGGAAAGCGTGACTACACGAGCTCAAACTCTCCCCCGGTGTGCCTATGAATTATGAATCAGCTTTTCAGGAATTGTTTGGACTCTGATATGCTGTGATCAGCTCTTATTGCTCTAGTAGTGCTGGCATCCTTTCAGCCAATCATTTGATAGTTCTTGTGGTCTTGATGAATAGTTCGTTTTTGAGAATAGGGGTTCAAAAAGTTTTTGTGTGTGTTTAACATACTGCTTGTGTTTTTATACAGTGTTTTCAGACAGAGGTAGTATAGGTTTTTGGCTGTTTGCCCGGTCTGATGGGTAAATGGACCCTTTTGAGTTGTGTTTGTAGCAGAGGATCCAGAGCAAAGGGAACTGAGCCAGACTGACAGAGAGCCAAAACAGACCACTTACTCATTCGGACCGGTGACAAGTTGGATAAAAATAGTCACCATGTTAAGACTGTGCTTCTTAAGAACTTGACCAACCATATGTTAACCAAGGAGAATTGATTTGACTCTACACTTTTTTATGCAACTGATTATAACTACATACAATATATATAGTAGTCAACAATCAAAGGGAATCAAAAATGTTTTTCAAAATTGTCCCAGGACAAGAATGGATGTTGTTCAATAGCTTTAGGACAACTTTCATTAGATGTGATGATCTACTTCAAATGTTGACTACTGTATGTATACTATATAAATGTTATGACCAGAAGAAATGGAAAAAACATTACTAAGGTTGGACTAAGCAGTTTTTAAAGCCAGTCACAGGACTTCTTCTTACAAAAAGGAACATTTACTTACCGTTTAAGCACCCTCAAGTGTCTAAGCTGTAATTCTTGTGAGTTCAACAGAAGAACGATATTCAAACATTTTTGGAATAAGTGGAGAGAGAGAAAATGATGACAATTTTAATTTTTAAAATGCATTATTTCTTTACAGACAATGAAGAAAATTATTATAGTAACACTTTTTTTTTTTAAATAAAATAACTCATTTTAAATAGTTGCATAGATCCAAATTAATATAATCTATAAATAAATTTCCAAAATATTTGAAGTCACACTACTTAATATATCACCAGTAATAAATACCACTCAATGCACTTGTTAAATATGTTTTTTGTGTATTAATATAATGTGTATGTAATATTAATCATGCTTATGCTTTCTACAATTTGTTTGTGTGTGTGCAGGAATCATGTTCTTTCAAGAATGTTAAACTTATAATAAAAATAATTGAATACAAGCTCTTAATTGCGTTTATTTGGCAAAAGTTGATTCAATATTTTAAATATGTTTATTTATGTGCAAACAATTGTTTTAAGTGTCTTGATTCATAAATATGATGAACATTTTAAATAACTGTTTGCACAAAATAATGCTAATTGCTTTTTAATTACTTACTAATGTTTCTTAAG
Organism: Danio kyathit; assembly: GCA_903798195.1. Lineage (NCBI taxonomy): Eukaryota > Metazoa > Chordata > Actinopteri > Cypriniformes > Danionidae > Danio > Danio kyathit. Next base: position 25,996,884 of record LR812535.1, on the reverse strand, counting down.
TATGAAGCGATTAATGTTTTTTTTTTATGTAAAATTAATATTAGTTGGCCTTCATGGTGGCGCAGTGGGTAGCACGATCACCTCACAGCAAGAAGGTCACTGGTTCGAGCCTCGGCTAGGTCAGTTGGAATTTCTGGAGTTTGCATGTTCTCCCCGTGTTGGCGTGGGTTTTCTCTGGGTGCTCTTGTTTCCCCCACAGTCCAAAGACATGGTATAGGTGAATTGGGTAAGCTAAATTGTCCGTAGTGTATGGGTGTTTCCCAGTGATGGGTTGGAAGGATCTGGAAGGGCATCCGCTACGTAAAATGAATGAATGAATTAATATTAGTTTGTTGTTTTTGGTGATACCATTTTTCTAGTTTCATTTTTCAGGACTCCAATGAGAGACAACCCTGTGAAATAAGTTTAAAACACGGAACAACAATTGTTTAATTATTCCTTAAGAACAGTTATTTTTCTACTATTTTGAAATAACCTACTGTACAATTAATAGCAATATTATTCTCTCTCAGTTTCTTCAAATTGCACCCAGCTTTTAGATGCTTGAGTTTCTGTGAGTACATGATACGACCACAGTTTTATTTTCACAGAACCAGTAAAATGCTGTTGAAGTGACTCTAAGTGAGCATCTCCGGAGATAAAGTTCATACCACATACAATGAGACGGCAGATACTGAAAACACATGGCTCGAGATATATAGAGTAAACAACACCAGTGTATTCATTCACACAGAACATTCAAACCTCACATTTAAATTGTCGTTTTGTGGTTTAATTTTTTACAGTGCACATCACAATTTGATTAGGTGTACAGTAGGGCTGCACAATATATCGTTTCAACATCAATATTGCAATGTGGGCTTCTGCAAGTCACATCTGCAATGTTGAGTCTGAAATATAGTTGACACATGTGAACATGTGTTTTTAAGGCCTGTGACTGAGCATTTCAAGAGAGTTTAGAATATTTGAGCACAAAAATATATAATGTTTGGAGGTGTAACAAAGATTTATTTTAGAACACCACAAGTCAGCTCTGCATGAGAAGAAAGAAAGGTACATAGGCTCACTGAAAAGCTTATATTTGATAAGAAGGACTCAAACCAATTCAGGACTGTGGCTGAGATACTAAGTGCAGATTGGAGTCGAGTTAGAAGTATTTTGCGATCAACAAAATCAAAAGCAGAGCTTAAGTCGAGCATCACTAAGGCCATTGTATCACCATTATCGGTAGTCATCAAAATGTCATTTAAAACCTTTAAAAGTGCAGACTCAGTACTATGCAGAGATTTGAATCCAGATGGAAAGATGTCGGATATGGAATTATTGTATAAATAGTTTTTATTGTATTTTGTATAAATATATGTTGCCCTTAAGAACTATAATGAGAAAGTTTGGAATTATGTATTACTGCTATGCAGATGATACAGCTTTTTATACCTATCCAAAAAATGATAGGTTAACCCTCAAGAGATTAGAAGATTGTCTTCGTGAAATCAAACTCTGGCTCACCGATAACTTTATGCTTTTGAATGAAGATAAAACCAAATTCCTTTTGGTCCGCCACAGCATTCTAGCAAACCACATACCGATCTCGGTGTATTAAACTGTTACCTCACCTCTGAAGTTAAAAACCTTGGGTTTCTACTAGACAGTAGTCTAAAACTTGACAAACAAATAAGTCAAATAGTAAGTTCAAGTTTTTATCATCTACGACGACTAGCCAAAGTGAAACCCTTCAGGAAGAGCTTTGAACGACTATTCATGCTTTTATTTCCACGCGATTAGACTTTTGTAATTCTTTATATATTGGTCTACCTTCATCTTCTATTTCAAGACTTTAAATGGTCCAAAATACGGCCGCCCATTTGCTCACGAGTAGCCACAAATTTGACCATATAACACCAATATTGCGATCCCTACATTGGTTGCTGGTTCATTTCCGAATAGACTATAAAATTTTACTCTTTGTTTATAACCTAGTGCCACCCATATCTTTCTGATCTGATCACTACTAAGCCCCAAACCCGATCGCTTAGATCAAATTTCGACTACCATCTATCGCAAATACCTCGATATCGTCTCAAATGCAGGGGTGATAGAGCCTTTGCAGTTGTGGGTCCGAAACTATGGAATAAGTTACCATTAAAATAAGCACCCACTCTAAATCGATGTTAAAGACTCATCTTTTTTTGAGTGCATTTAATACTCCCTAATGCCAGTTCCAGGCTATACTAAATTACTTCTTTCTTGGAAACATTTACTGTTGTTACTATTGTTTTTATATTGTTGTTTTTATTGTAGTGTATTGCTGTTGTTTTACCTGCTACGGCTATTGTACAGCGCCTTGGTCGACCAAAGGTTGTAATTAAGAAATAAACTTTGATTTGATTTGATTTATTTTATAGAATTAGTTATACAGAACGGATACGATTTATGCAACAAAAAAAGTTTTTCTTATTTAGAATTTTTGTCTTGTTTCTCGTCCAAATATCTACACTTCAAAGCGAAAACAAGATTATTTTACCACACTGGCAGATAATTTAGCTTGTTTTAAGGAAAAAAAACTATTAATTTCTTCTTACGGTGAAAACAAAACAATATTATTACTTGATCTAAGAATTTTTAGATATTTGGACAAGAAACAGGACAAAGCATTGGAAGAAAAGCATTTTTTTTGCATTCTGATTATTCCATTTTTGGACCTAATTACTGTTAAACTCATCAGAAAACTGTCTAATAGAGATATTCAAACCATCTTTACATATTGCAATGTTTATCACAGATAATAAGTCATCGCAATATCAGATGTTTCCAATATTGTGCAGCACACTTCAGGATATATCCATTGCTCATCTACCAAATCTTTCCATTTTCAAGTCTTTTTCTCTTTACATGTCCAGCATTTTCCCTCTTGCCAATGAATGTCTTTGTCTGTGTCTGCATTAATCATAAAGATGAAATGCAGGATTGTTTATTATTATTATTATTTTTAAGAACAGGCAGCGTCTGAGGCAAGCTTGGAGTTGCGAGGCCCCTGCTGCACTCAGGTGGCTGATATGCAGGCGAAACCAACATGGCTGCCATCACTCTATTCTCAGAATGTCAATGACATCAGAGCAAAGACAAGAAGCGCATGTTAGAACCTCAATCATTTATCGCTCATCTTCATCCATCTCCCACTCTTCCCAATACCCCCTTCACCACCACACTGACTGCAGTTCTCTTTAATCACAAATTCATCCCAAAATTAAATCACACACCAAATAGTGTGTTAAGCTTGTACACCTCTTTCTCCATTGTGAGCAGGTCAGCTGTTAGCATAATGGGATTGGAGTAGTAGTGGTCCCCCCCACACCCACCAACATCAAATTATTTGTGTGTGCGCGCGTGTGTGTGTGTGAGAGAGAGATTGCACATGCATGAGCTAAATTGTGCGACACCCCTCCCCTACAACCACCACACACACATGCTGCTGGTGGGGGGCTCCACATATGCGCATATATTCACACTGATGCTGGTTGTCGCGGTTCAGGTAGGAGCGTTTGGGGATGGAGAACGTGGTTTCTGTAGTAACCACCCCAGCTGCCCTCCTCCACCCCGCGCTCACTCTCTTTCTTCCTTTCTTTCTCGTTCAGTCGTTCACTCGTGCCTGGTGATGTTGGTGTCACCATCCATCTCTTTCTTTCTCTCTATCTTCTGGATATGCTTTCTTGAGCAGCCAATGACAAAGCCTGGAGGAAAGGAGACGGAGTAGCTGATATTCTTTTCTGGACTGGAAATTCTATTCTTTTTTTGGAATCTTGGAATTCTCCTTCCGTATTCTGGACAGTTATTCTTGGTGTGTATGTGTGGTTGCTGTGGGGACGTGGCTGATGCTTGATAATGGCTCATGCGGCGTCTCAGATTAAGAAGAATAAAGATGTGGATATTAATGCGCTGGAGGATGAAAAGGAAAGGAAGAGGAAGACGAGGAAACACTCACGGGATCAGAAGAAAAAGGTACGGGTGGGGAGAAAGGGGGGGAGATATATACGTGCGCACATGTGTGTTGTTAGTGGGTTTGTGGGACGGCAACATCTCGCCTGTTACTGTGCCTGTGAGTGTATCTGTGCTGCAGTGCCAAGGTTACACTTTACATTTACCGCTCGACACATAATCTCTCACACACACACACACACACATATGTCCCATAAACAACCAGCCATGTCGGTTCTGTGTGTGTGTGTGTGTGTGTCTATTGAGTGTGTGTGTGTTGTTCTGCGTTCAGGTTAAAAATGAGAGCATCACACTGCAGCATGTTCTCAGAGATTTGACTGTGTGTGTGTGTGTGTGTGTGTGTGTGTGTGTGTGTGTGTGTGTGTGTGTGTGTGTGTGCGCAGACACTCGTGTATTATACATCACATACTGATTTATTAATGTTTGTTCTGGACGGAGTGATGGAATGAAGTATGCGCATGTGAACCGTCTATCATTTGGTATGGTAGAGACACACAAGGCTAAATCCACCACCACACCCAGACTCATCTTCTTCTTGTCTCTGCGGTTGCTGCTTGTTCTTGTGTTTGTGTTGTGTGATGTGGTTTGAGACATGAGGAATCCCTGTGTTGAACGATGGCTGCTTCCTGCTTCTATAACATGTGTCTTACCTGTGATCAACACACCGGGCTGTGATCACGTCTGTTGACCTTTGCTGGTTTATGATGTGTGTTTGTAGAAGGGAGACGGAGAGGGAAAAGTGGAACTCTCTACTGTTATGCAAAGTGGTTTGTCGGCACAATAAAACTTGTTGAAATGCTGAGCGATTGAAAAGGTTTGAGAGGGAGGAATGACATTGAACATGATCAGTGTGTTATCATTGGGTATTTAATGTATTTTAACATTTTTTTTTAAATTATAGGAATTTATCAGCCTACTGACATTTGTTTTTGTTTTATTTGATATATTTAATAAAAATTTTGACTTGTTATTTTTTTATCTATTTCTTGTTTATTTTACATTTAATTGTTTTGTTTTATTTTTCATGTCATAATAATTTATTAGCTGTACTGGCATTTTTTATTTGTTTTTGTTTCATTTGATATGTTTAATGATAATTTGGACACATTATTTGATCTATTTCTTGTTTATTTTATTTTATATTTAATTGTTTTTATGTGACAATAATTAATTAGCAGTACTGGCATTTTTTTTCTTTGTTTTTGTTTCATTTGATATATTTAATTATAATTTTCACATGTTATTTTTATCTATTTCTTGTTTATTTTATATTTAATTGTTTTGTTTTGTTTTATTTTTTATGTCATAATAATTTATTAGCAGTACTGGCATTTTATTTATTTATTTTTTTATTTGATATATTTAATGATTATTTTAACACTTTATTTGATCTATTTCTTGTTTTTTTTATTTATATCTAATTTTTTTTTTATGTTATAATAGTTTATTAGCAGTACTGACATTTTTTTTTGTTTGTTTTTGTTTTATTTGATATTTAATGACAATTTTGACACATTATTTGATCTATTTCTTGTTTATTTTATTTTATATTAAATTTTTTTTATGTTACAATAATTAATTAGCAGTACTGGCATCTTTTTTTCTTTGTTATTGTTTTATTTGATATATTTAATGATAATTTTACCACGTTATTTGATCTATTTATTGTTTTTTTATTTTATATTTAATTTTTTTCTTTTTTTATGTTATAATAGTTTATTAGCAGTACTGACATTTTTTTTGTTTGTTTTTGTTTTATTTGATATATTTAATTATAGTTTTGACACATTGTTTTATCTATTTCTTGTTTATTTTATTTTATATTTAATTGTTTTCTTTTATTTTTTATGTTATAATAATGTAGTAGCAATACTGGCATCTTTTTCATTTGTTTTTGTTTTATTTGATATATTTAATTATAATTTGGAAGTTATTTTATGCATTTCTTGTGTATTTTGTTTTATATTAATTGTTTTCTTTTATTTTTTATGTTATGTTTATTTCTTGATTTTATTTTATTAGCAGCATTAATTTTATTTCATATTTGTTTATTAATTTGATCATAATTTGACCCTTCTTTTTTGTCACCTTATTTTTGCCATCTTTTTGTAAATAGTAAGAGAAATATGGATATTTTTTAAAGAATAAAAGAGGAAATAGAGTGATGAAAGTGTGATATAAAACAGAGCAAATGTCTCCTTATACCTATAAATGACAAACAGAGAGATATTATAAATATGGAGGTTAATCTGTGCTGCACTCTTGCATGGAGGGGGTAAGTGGTTTGGCATTGTGGGACAGGGACACACACACACATACACACACATCAATACATCACATCACATGCATCTAATAGGAGAGCAATTAGTCAGTCGAGTTTGCCCAAAAGAGAGTCTTATATTCCAGATTCATCATATGAATTTGTCTGATTTGAAACTCAGTATTTGGGACGAAATGCAATACATTTAAGCATTTGGCAGATGCTTTTATCCAAATTATTGCTATGAATGTGCACATTGTTTGCTTGCGTTATCTTGGAATCGAACCCACAACCTTGGCATTGTGTTGTATTTGAGCTTATTTGAGTATTTGTTTTGTATCTGAAAGTCCCACTTTTAGTTTTATTACTCTGGAACATCAATTGTGGATTTTCAGCACGGTGTATGAATATGAAATTGTTTAGTGCAATGGGGTATGTAAAATTTGTTCACCTGCAGTGGATCACAGACCTGCAGATCTCATGTTTTTAAAGCTGTGTCACACAACATGGATTTCTGCATCCCAGGTTACACAGAGGTTGCTGTAGAAACGAAACCATCTGTTGTGTTTTGAGAGTCGGGTCATCCAGAGTGTCACTGTCCTGATCTCAGATCAGTCCCCGGAGTGCTGTTGTGCTTTAATGAAAGGCCTCATCTCTCAAGGGCCAAAGTAGGTGTCCGTTTCATACAAAGCTGTAATGACCCGTATGTGAGTGTCTGCAAGTGTTTGTAGACAGATTGTTCAGGTGTGTGTTTAGAGTCACTGTATAAATCTCGTCCTTCTCATATACAGCTGGTGTAATATCTACTTCGTACAGAAATGGACGGAGCAGAACAGAATGTAAGAGAGCAGTGGTAGAGAGAGCAGCTGATTGCCATTGGCAGAGGTCAGATGAAGGTTAGATGGTTTTATTCATGTTGTACCTGACACAGAACTCACTCATGGAGAAGTGAAGATGCTGGATCCTCCAGGACACGTTAATCCAACACAGTCTGACAGCAGTTTGTAACTTTGATTTAGTGACTAGTTCATATGAATTTGTCCTCATTCGTACATTTTAGTGGGAATTGTTTTTTTTTTTTTATTAATTAATAAATTTTTTCTCATCCCTCAATGATGGTTGGGTTTAGAAGTGGGATTTGGGGGCAGGTCTCCTTTTAAATATGGTACATTTTTATACAAATGGAATCGTACAAATTTGATCAAATTAGGGTGGCACAATATAAAATTTCAGATATCGCAATATGGACATCTGCAATAGTCACATCACAGGATATGCAATATTGAGTCGGGATTAGTTGAGCAGAAACACCATAATGGAGTGAAAGTTTGTCATCTTAAGGCTTGTGAGTGTCTGAACATTTAAAAAGAGTTTAAGGCATTCGTGTACAAGACATTGCACCATTTGTAACTTTAATAAAGATACTTTTTATTGGATTATTTGTAGAGTAAAGACTATGCAGTGTTATATTGCATGTTATTATTTCATTTGTTGTTCCTGAATACTGTTAGACTCCCCAGAAAATCATAAAGCACTGCCTTTTTTCCATTGTATGTATCTTTGCTTGTAGTTTGTTTATTATATTTTATGCATGATTTACTCCCGTACAGAATCTTCAAATAAATGAATTAATTCTTTCCAAATAGAGCTAGTCAAGCCATCTGGTCAAATTGTGCTGATATTGCAATATATATTGCAGAACAAGACAATATTGCAATGCCAGATTTTCCAATATCGTCACTTTTCTTAAAATATCTAAAATAGTTGTTGTTTCCTCATGAGATCAGGCTGGTCAATTATGTTTTGCCTCACTTTACTGATTAGTTGTTTATATTTGCAATTTTCTTTTAGCAGATGACAATGACCAGATGACTAATCATCTGGAAGCAGTTTTTAAAGTGAAATTTAATAATAATAATAATAATACAATTCTAATTTCCATGTAAACTGCAAATAGTCAGGTCATGCACGTGTATTTTGTCTATACAGGTCGTGCATATGTGTATTTCAGTCTGTAAGCATGCACAAGTATATTTGTGTATTGTACACCAAAACAATAGTGTACTACAGGAGTGTGCAGACAAATAGTGTTTCTTTACAAAGTGACATCGCCAGCTACTGGCCTGGCATGCATAATACAGCATTTTTTATTTATAGCTGCGTCCCAAATGGCACACTATACACTATGTACTTATGCACTTACACACTCAACAGCAAAGCATATGTATGTAGTGTCATCCCAAATGGAACACTAATGTTTTTTTTTTACTAGGCGGAAATTCAAACTGTTTTCCTTATGACGTTTGACGGTTGCCACATTAGCAAAATAAATGACCAAACTACCAAATAATATCTGCCATGAGTATAACCACATTCACCATCGGGAGGCGGTATAATCACTCTCGTAGGAGAATTTTACCTACACAATGCAAAATAATTAAAGTTATCCAACATGAGCGCCCAATAGCTCCGCTCCTTCTGCTACATGAGCAAAGCAGTGGTTGTTGAGTGCGTGAAGTGTCCAACATACCACACTTTATTTTACCGGTTGAATGAGTGCATCATCCGGCTATTTAAAGTGTGCTCGTTCTTTTTAGAGTTTTCAGTGTGAATGCACTACTTACACTATTTATACTGCAAAAGGGCGTAGAATAGTGCATAAGTATGCGATTTGGTACACACCTTATGTCACAGATCTGTGTGAATGGGGTTCATTTTGAAAAACTTGTTGTTTGTGTTTGAAACCTGGTAAATGCCATCCCTACAGCGTGGGGGGAAGGGAAATGTTTCTGAAAAAAAATCAGCAAAGCCTTTTATTCAGTACAGTAATAAATGAACTTATTAAATAGGTTTAATGTAGTTATCGTTTATAGATTACCACAACATTGTACATCAGATAAATCATTAAAAGTCATGTGTGATGTGGTGTAGTCTGAACTCAGCATTAAAAGAAGTTCAACTCTTATCTCATAACCTTGGGGTTTTTTCGTATTCCATTGTGTCTCGTGTTTTTAATGCAAAAAATGCATTCTTCTTTAGGATTGCCAATGCATTTTACATTAAGGTTTTTTTATAGACAGTGATCCCAGATGATTGAAGTGCACTGCCCAGCATTCTGATCATGTTTTAAAATAACTTTTGATATCATTGGTGTATTGTTAGTGTGTTTATTTGTAAGATTAGCAGTTTTTTATTTAAAATAATAATAAGTAGTATTAAAAGTGCCATTTTATTGGCATCTTTAAGATACACAGAAATTTTCCATTTCTCTAAATGTTCTTTATAATGAAAAAAAAGGATTGTCAGATTATTAAAATGTTCTTCACACTAAGAACAAATGGTTCTTGCAATGCACTGTTCACTGAAAGGAACCCCAAAATGTTACTTCTCTGTCATCGCTGTGAAAAGTCTTTGTGGAAACTTTATTTTTAAGAGTATAGCTGTTAATTGGATTTTTTTTTTTGTGCAAGAAATGGCTGGATTTTTGAATGGTTCATAGCAATAATTCGCAAGTGTTTGTCCAGTGGGCAGCAAGAGGTCACAGGAGTTAAATGCTTTTTTTGGGGTTTGTCCCTGGTGAAAACCCTCCCACAGCTCCTACAGCAGAATTCACACTCATCTACACACACGTATGTGCTTATAGCAGGACAATGTGATGAATGAGCTTCGCTCCACACCATTAATGAGAGAAGCCATGTAATAGTGTGTGTGTGTGTGTCTCTTGCTGGCGCACACAAACATGAAGGAGGAGTGGTGTGGGGGAGGGGAAGAGCCGATGGAGAGAATGAGAGAAACGCTCGCATCAAGAGCACATGAAGAGGGGGATTTTGGTGGAGAAGTGCAGAACGACCCATTATCCATCTATTCAGATGCTTTGTTCTATATGTAGGCGATCATGTGATCAACGATTGAGGCATAGTCTATCTCTCCCTTTTCTCTCTTTGTTGCAGTATTTTTATGTGCATCTGTCACAGCTTAATGATGGGTGATGACAGGACATTTTGTCTAATATTTAGTGATACACGAGTAGCAGATGTTTAAGGTGTCCAGGGTAGGAGAGAACAGGTGGAATTATGTATATTTATGCTAATAGTTGTGTGTGTGTGTGTGGATCAAGTTTTGCTTGCAATTTGGCTCACAGCTTTTTTTGCAGACAAATTACATTCATTCATTTTCAGCTTAGTCCCTTTATTAATCTGGGGTTGCCGCAGCAGAATGAACCACCAACTTATCCAGCATATGTTTTATGCAGCGGATGCCCTTGCAGCTGCAACCCATCACTGGGAAACATCCATACACACTCATTCACACACATACACTACGGACAATTTTAGCTTACCCAATTTACCTATACTACATGTTTTTGGACTTGTGGGGGAAACCAGAGCACCCGGAGGAAACCCACGCGAACACGGGGAGAACATGCAAACTCCACACAGAAATGCCAGCTGACCCAGCTGAGGCTCCAACCAGCGACCTTCTTGCTATGAGGCGATCATGCTACCCACTGCACCACTATGCTACTAGACAAATTACAATATAATAGAATGTAAAATAAAGGCAAATTTTGTTCAAACCTGTCTTAAATATATCTATTGTGAGCCTGGAGCACAAAATAATTATGTTGTTGCATTGGGATATTTTTGAGAATGAGTTAAAGTTTTAGATTTTTTTTGTGCCAGAACTCATTAGAATATTAAGACCATCTTCCATGAAAATATTTTTCAGCTTTCAGATGATGTATAAAGCTCAATTTCCAAAAATTGATTCTTATGGTTGGTTTTGTGGAGCAGTCATTCATTCATTCATTCATTCATTTTCCTTTCGGCTTAGTCCCTTTATTAATCCGGGGACGCCACAGCGAAATGAACCGCCAACTTATCCAGCACATGTTTTACGTAGCGGATGCCCTTCCAGCCACAACCCATCTCTGGGAAACATCCATACACACTCACTCACACTCATACACTACGGACAATTTAGCCTACCCAATTCACCTGTACCGCATGTCTTTGGACTGTGGGGGAAACCGGAGCACCTGGAGGAAACCCACGCGAACGCAGGGAGAACATGCAAACTCCACACAGAAACGCCAACTCACCCAGCCGAGGCTCGAACCCGCGACCTTCTTGCTGTGAGGTGACAGCACTACCTATCATTGCGTCGCCGGTGCAGACCTCCTTGGTGGTCTCGGTACAATTTCGAACAAACCCTGGATTGGTTCATTTGTGGTGAGGACATGATCCAAACTAGAACAGACCCAACCGCAAAAAGTACTGCACCTTTTTGGACTAATACATCAGCTGTAATCCGATGAGCTGTGCATTATGGGATGTGGAGGAAAAATATTTGTTGACAGCGCTTTACCAACATTTTTAAACAGCGAGAGAGAGAGCTAGAGAGGGAGGGAAAAACATTACCTGATGGATTGTTGGTAATATTTCCAGAAGATGACCATGTCCCAGTTTAGCAAAATTAATTAAACTCATAACGCCTCCTCCTGAAGTGACTTGCGATGCCGTTCGCAATGTATTAAAACATTGTTTTCCAGCTGCAGCTGCGCTTCATTCTTGAAATGTAGTTTGTCTAAAGTGATGTATACAAACTATATAGTATACTATGAGCAAGGATACAATCAGCAAGCGCAGTCTTCCCTCCAGAGTAAAATCGTTATTTTGTGTCTGCCGGTTTGTTTACTTGCGGGACTTCCATTGGCATTTTAGGAAATACGTTTAATAACATCTGGCCAATGAGTGATTTGGATTTTGTCACATGACTGCATTTTGGTTCTTTTCAACTGGTTCAGACCAAAGAAATCAGTGTGGTGTGAAAAAGACCTCAAAACAGCAGAAAAATGCTACAATGTATCATTTGTTGCTTTTGGTCCGGACCAACTGAACCGAACCACAGATGTGAAAGCACCCTTAAATATGTTCGTTTTTCTGTCAGGGTGTTGGTTGTTATCCACTATGACCCACTGAACAAGATCAGACAGTTTTGTTTTTTGCATCATATAATGCTCATTGTCATTTATAGTTCATATAAGGCTGATACTGTGCAGTCTGAACTTTCATCTCATAACCTTGCTTTTTTTCTTCATTCTGCTGCATCTTGTTTTCTACAAGGCAAAATTGCATTGAGTGGTCAAAGTGCTTCAGGATTAGCGTTATGGTTCGTGCATTGTTTTTTCACAGAGAGCCCTCACATATGAGCAGTTAGTCAGGTGCACTGTCTTGCATTTCGTTAATTTTTGGATAATGAATTTGTGTATTGTCTGTCTGTTTAATTTGAAAAGTTGCAATTCTTTCTTCTAAAACCATGACCATGGAAAAAAATATGAAAAAATATTAAGACATCCAAATTCTTAGATGAAATAAAAAAACGGACACCCCATTGTGTATCAAATTACTCTGTTTTAAACTACTATCAAAGGACAGTAAAACTGTGATGCAGTATGATGAATTATAGTAAATAATTGAATTGTTTATGTTTTGTGAAGATTAGTGATTGAAGTCAACAACAAAAATCTATAGCTCAACGGATTTCGGCAAATGAAAAAAAAGGTAGATCTTTCATTAACTCATGAGGCTGTAAACAAATATCTTTTACATTCGTGTCACTTGACATTTTCTTGAGTGTGTTTGTGTTGCTTTATGAGCTGTATCAGTTGTCTGTGAAAGGTTGATTCATGCTGGAGGCTCCGTGTAGAGTTTGAGTCCCCTGCAGAGAACACTGTGTCAGAGGACAGATCACACACACACACACGCACACACACAACCAGACCCAATGCACTTACAGTCATACTGAGCCAAATGGAAAATAAGAATGAATATGAGAGTTACAACAAAATGGCAGGTTTCTCATTTCCTGAGAGTCACAGGTTTGAGTGCATCTCTCTATTTAGAATCACAGCTAATAGGCCTCTGTTTACCTTTGCATAAGTGCACATTATATGAGAACTTGATTGTAAATATCTGTGTTTGTTTGGTCACACTGCAAAAAAAAAGCAGTTTTTGTCTTGTTTCTAGTCCAAATATCAAAAATTCTCATATCAAGGAGCATTTTCTACAGTATATGTAGGCGATCATGTGATCAATGATTGAGGCATACTCTCTCGCAGTATTTTTATGTGCATCTGTCACAGCTTAATGATGGGTGATGACAGGACATTTGTCTAATATTTAGTGATACACGAGTAGCAGATGTTTAAGGTGTCCAGGGTAGGAGAGAACAGGTGGAATTATGTATACAGTATTTATGCTAGTTGTGTGTGTTTTGTTTGCATTTTGGCTCACTCCTTATGTATTTTTGTGTACAAATTACAATATAATGTAAAATAAAGGCAATTTGTGAACAAACCTGTCTTAAATCTCTTGTGAGTCTGGAGCACAAAACAAGTCTTATGTTGCATGGGGATATTTTTGAAATAAGTCAAAACTATAGACTTTTTTGTGTCCCAAAACTTGTTAGAATATTAAGACCATCTTCCATGAAAATATTTTTCAGCTTTCCGATGTTATATAAAGCTCAATTTCCAAAAATTGACCCTTGTGATCGGTTTTGTGGGTCAGCGTCATGTATTTTAAAATGTTTAATGTCAATAATAAATAGAAATTTAGTTTTTTCACATCTTGCATACGTGAAATATCAAGCATATTTAGTTTTTTTTTCAAGCATACTCGTTATGCTGTAAACAAATAACTTTTACATTTGTGTCACTTGACATTTCCTTGAGTGTGTTTGTGTTGCTTTATGAGCTGTATCAGTTGTCAGTGAAAGGTTGATTGTAAATATATGTGTTTGTTTGGTCACACTGCAAAAGAAAAAGCTTTTCTTACTTGGAGATTTTGTCTTGTTTCTATAGTCCACATATAAAAAAATTCTTATATCAAGGAGCATTTTTTAGACAAGAAAAAATTTGTCTTTATTAATATACATTTTTTGTCATATTATTTCTATTATTTTTCAAAAATAAAATGTCAAAATCAAGTGAGTTTACCTTAAAACAAGCTAAATAATTTGCCAATGGAGTAAGCAAAATAATCTTGTTTTTAGTTTGAAATGGGTTTATTTTACTTACCCCACTGTCAGATTAGTTATCTTCCTGAGATTTTTAAAAAAAATTTTTTCGACACTTTTTAGATATTTTGACTAAAAACAAGACAAAAACTCTAAGTTATCAAAAGCATTATTTGTAGTGCTTTACTTGTGTCCAATTATTGCAATTTGCTGCCCAAAACTTTTGAATTTTCACAGAGCCTTCTGTTTCACAAAGAACAGAAAGTTTTAGAACAGAAAACAGTTATTTTCTGTGATAAAAATATTTATTTTACACTTTATTTTGCACTGAGGAATGAAAAAAGACAAGGCAGTTACATGAATAATATTATAATGACCTGGGTCTCATATTAATAATCTTGAGGGGTGTGATGAGACGCTTACTCCACGAGATGAGATGAGACGAGACACGAGATTTAAGAAATTGTCTTTTATTCAACTGAAAAAAATTACAAATTACAGAACAATTTAGGTGCTTTTTTTAAAATCAACTTGTAATGAATGTTATTTTACTTCTATTTTAATGAATTCTATGGAGTAAAGCTCATGCAAACACTGCTAAATGTTTTGCTAATAGCCTATGTGAATGGAAAATAGTTTTTTAATAATTTTAAATATTAACAAAATATTTGCTAACATATGAACGGAAAATATATTTTAATTTAACTGAAAAAAAAAACACAAACTGCAGACAACTTTCTTTTTTTTTTTTTTTTTTTAAATGTAAGGAATGTTATTTTACTATTTTAATGAATTCTATGCCATAAAGGACATGCAAACACTATATTTAGCTATAAACTCTACTAACTGGCTTCTTGCCCAAGCAACTAAATGACACGTGCAACTCCAAGGCCAGCCTGGGTTGCCAGGTGTGTGCAAAGCACTTGATTTGCAGTTCAAATCCAATCCTGCCTCTAATCTTCAATGCTAATTTCACCCTTATGCTCCATTACACAACTCACAAGACAACTTTTCACCTCGACAAGAAATCTTGTTGTGATTTAATCTCACGAGATCTTGTCACACCCCTATTGAATATTATTTCACATTTTGTGTGTTTTTCCTTTTTCTCAAGTGGATTACCATGTTAAGATCACATTAGTAGGCAAATACTTCCTGCGTATTGTAAAGTACAGTGTGATTGTCTGACTGCTAATGCATCCCGGTTTTCTCACAGGAACAATAAAGTGCCTCTCTGTTAATTTATTAAAAAAGAACACGTGAAATGTTGAGCAGAACGTCTGGAAACAGTCCTGAGTGATCAATCAATTGTTCAGACAAACAGATTTCCTTAAATGAGATCGATCAGATAAATGTGTGACTTTTAAAATGAGGTTTTAATTGAAAGATCTGTTGTTTTAATTGAATAAAGCCTTGGTGATGTAATTATGGAATTCTAAGGTTTCTATTCTGAAATAAAATCTGTTAGTTGTAATGTCAGGTTCAGTGTAGATCATGTTTTGTGTGTGTAAGGGAGTGTCATGATCAAAAATGAGGTCTTCCTTCTCACGGTATACTATTGCTTCTGCTTAGTCAGCAACAACAGTGTGTGTGTGTGTGTGTGTGTGTGTGTGTGTGTGTGTGTGTGTGTGTGTGTGTGTGTTTGAAAATTCCATTCAGTTCACTGCTCAAAAATGAACATCTTCTTTAGTACGCACATCT
The DNA here is from genome assembly GCA_903798195.1 of Danio kyathit. Lineage (NCBI taxonomy): Eukaryota > Metazoa > Chordata > Actinopteri > Cypriniformes > Danionidae > Danio > Danio kyathit. The sequence continues at coordinate 25,980,908 of LR812535.1, read as the reverse complement.
ATTGGATGGATCAGCTTTTTATGTGTGTAACAGTCTGTGTTTACAATCTGTCTTTTTTTTCATGTACATTCACATTCAATGGTTTAATTGATTTTGAAAGCATTTGTTTGTGGTCAACTATAGGCTGCATAAATCTTATAGAAAAAAGCAGTAATATTGTGAAATTTTACTTAAAATGACTGTATATTCTTGCGATGGCAAAGCTGAATTTCTAGCATCATTCCTGCAGTCTTTACTGTTGCATAATTCTTCAGAAATCATGTATTATTTATCAGTACTGAAAACAACAGTCTTTGATGAACATTAAAGTTAAAATGAATAGCATTTAATAATAGAAATGTATGGTTATGGGACGGCACTGTGGCTCAATGGTTAGCACTGTCGCCTCACAGCAAGAAGGTTGCTGGTTTGAGTCCCAGCTGGGCCAGTTGCCATTTCTGTGTGAAGTTTGCATGTTCTCTCCGTGATCGCATGGGTTTCCTCAGGGTGCTCCAGTTTCCCCCACAGTCCAAAGACATGAGGTGAATTGGATGAACTAAAATAGTGTATTAGTGCATGTGTGAATAGGAGAGTGTATGGGTGTTTCCCAGGTGGTTCATTCCGCTGTGGCGACCACGATAAATAAGGGACTAAGCCGAAGGAAATGAATGAATGAACTTCTGGTTATGACGCAGTGTTAAAATGGGAAACGGAGCTCCACAACAAATAATGACCTAAATCCATTCTTTAACTCAACAAACGTTGACAGACTGTTTCCATTTTAAACACGGGTACATTTTAACATTCCAACATGCCACCAAATCCAATTAAAACAACACAGAAACAAGGCAAGTCGGCTGTACCTGGAGAGGCCGAGGCAGATGATGACCAAAATCTTAAAAAAAAAAAACCTTCTGGATAGAGTTTATGTCATAGCATTCTTACATTGAAGATTGAGGAATGTGTTTCTGATCAAATCACAAGTGTTTCTATACATTTCCCTCACTCCATCTTTGCTTTTTATTGTGTTTATTCAGTCTGCGCTGTAATACTTTTTAGATCGCAATTGCCTCTGCCCTGTAAATGCCAGTCAGAGGCACTCAGTCTCATAATGGTCTATTAGCCAGCAGCTCTATTGATCGTGTTCAGACTAGTGTTGTTATATCAGCTCTGGTTCTTTCTCGGAGTGCCAGCCAGACTGTCTGCCCTTATAAAACTCCTTTACTGTAAACTCAAGTGAGATGAGTGTGTTTGTGTGAGGCCAAAATAAAATATAAAATTTTATGGTGAGCTGGCAGGTCCTTCTGCTTTTTAGGTGTATCGGAGTGTTTGGAATTGCAATGCAATATTGTTTTTGTTTTTTTAGGAAATCAATTAATCTAAATATTTCTGTAATGTAATGAGTTATGGGCACAATTGTATTCATTGTATCATTTGATTAAATTATTATATTTAATAAAAAGAATCTATATTTGAATCCATTGAAATTAATGCAGTTTTCTAACAAAATTAATTCATTTTACTTTCATTACTTTAACTTTTACATGATAGAAGTGTTTAGTTCTCCATGCATCAATGCTTTGTTGATTGGCTTAAAACAACACAATATCTAGTCTAGCCAAAAACTACAGCTCAGGCCCTATTCTTGGGCTGCGTTCCAGTCCACTGTTAGACATGCACTCGCTACCTTCACTTCCCTTGTTCCCTAGGGGGTATCTCCTATTCCATTTTGAAGTGTGTTTCACTTCAACTGAACGAGGGAAGTTTACATGGAAATCCCTTGAACCCTCGGTTCTTAGAGAGTAAGTCGGCTTCATATGACCACTCTAGCACCTACAGTTGAAGTCAGAATTGTTAGCCCCTTTTTGAATTTTTCTTTCTTTTTTAAATATTTCCCAAATGATGTTTAACAGAGCAAGGACATTTTCACAGTATGTCTGATAATATTTTTTCCTCTGGAGAAAGTCTTATTTGTTTTATTTCGGCTAGAATAAAAGCAGTTTTAAATTTTTTAAAAACCATTTTAAGGTCAAAATTAGTAGCCCCTTTAAGCTATATTTTTTTCGATAGTCTACAGAACAAACCATCTATAACTTGCCTAATTACCCTAACCTGCCTAGTTAACCTAATTAACCTAGTTAAGCCTTTAAATGCCACTTTAAACTGTATAGAAGTGTCTTGAAAAATATCTAGACAAATATTATTTACTGTCATCATGGCAAAGATAAAATAAATCAGTTATTAGAAATGAGTTATTAAAACTATTATGTTTAGAAATGTGTTGAAAAAATTTTCTCTCCGTTAAACAGAAATTGGGGGGAAAAATAAATCAGAGGGGCTAATAAATCTGACTTCAACTGTGACGTCACAACAGTGTAGTTTCCAAGTGCACAACGGTTTAGGGCATTCCATTTAAACCCATTCAGATGTTCTGCCAGTAGTGAACACTTGTGTAACCTAATCAATGACATACATCTGAGGGAACGAGATGGCAGGAAGTTAGCGAGTGAATGGCAAAAAAATTGTACTGGAATGCAGCCCTAGACTTGACCTCTGTATAAAAAAATCCAATCGGTGCTTTTAATGACAAAAAAATATTCAAATGGAAGTTAATCAGTATCTGATTCTGTAGTATTATTTGTTTTTAACAAGATAAATACAAATAGAGTTAATCAGAGATTTTCATCTGCAGTTGTGTGAGTTCACCGTTCCTTTTTACTCTTTGCACAGATGATGATAAACAGGCTCCACAGTTCAGGAGTCATTGTAAAGTTTAACTATAATAGAGCAGAAGTTTATCTTGTGCTTATGCATGACTCCCAGGATATGGGCTATGAGTGCGGGAGCATTTTAAGCGCGTTTGTAGCTTTAACGTAGATTTGTTGTATTTGTTTTTTATTTATACAATGAGGTCTACACATTGTTATTTTACATTACATTTTTTTTAATTGATTTATTTAACTGAAAGCTGTTAGACTCCTTCAACCATAAAGCACTGTTTGTTTATTATATTTTATGCTTATACTCTCCCAATCAATCAAAAGTATCAATTATTTCCAAATGGAGCTATTCAGTTTGACTTTTTTGAAATTGTACTGTATTTATATGGCAATATATAACACAGAAAACTTTATGAAATCTGTGTGTGTTTGAATATTGTGCTGCTATCTTTACTGGTTGAGTGAATCTGATTCCAGTGTTGTATGAACAGATGAAAAGAAAAGAATACAAAAGTAGTTTTAGGTCTCTCAGTATAGAAATATCAGTAGTGACCACACATGACATACAGATTGAACAAATGTTTTCCTATAGATTTTTTGTGTCTCTCTGTGGATGCTGCTATATCATGGAGTGGACATACAGTATAGACTATTTTTGTAGTAAAGTACAATGGCATATTTATATTTCAATCTGTACTACAGAGTGTTGTGCAGTATGGAATGTGTGAATGCACAGTATTGCTGTCTCTCTGTTTAGCTCTAAGCTCAACTGGCTAGAATCTTTTCCATAGTGGCCTTGAGCCAAGTTTTGCTGACCATGTGAGGAAAAATGATGTCTGACCCTTTTATATGAGATACGGCGTATCACAATTTGTATAATGTATGTCAATGTTTGCACTCTAATAGAAGGCTTCAAGTTGCTTATGCTAAGTGGAATAGGCTATGTAAGTCTTTTGTGCATCTCTGTAAAATGAATTGATCGGAATTAAGGGGCTCTGGAAAATAAGGACTAACTATGAATGCGCTGTAGCCGTGCATGTGTAAATATTGTTGTTTTTGTGTTTTTATTGCTTATTGTATTGTGCATTTACTCTATTAGCCTGTTGTGGTGAAAGAGTATCAATGTGAATTAATACATGCAGCACATGTTGTGAGTTGCAAATTGTTTTGGAAAGAATTTCAAGTAGAATTGAACTGACTTGAAACAAATTCAGACAACTTATGTTTCTCCATATATACCCGAGTCGAAATTTAACTAAACAACAAAATGTGTAACTTTTTTTTTCAAGTGATTAACAACAACAACAACAACAACAATATCTAATAAAATAAGAAAAAGTTATATTATAATAAATAAACAAATAAAAAGGAATCAGGTTTAAATGAAAGATCTGGGACTCTGCATCATCTCTCATATGCAACAATCTTTACTAGTCGCCTGTTAACACAAAGGAAACTGTGCGTCATTCAGTTCTGCTTTTACAGATCAACGGTTAGCTTATGGATGAAAGCTGATGCAATATCTTCAAGCAGCATGTGTGTACATTTGAGATATTTTGAGGTGTGTATTGTGTGTTTGTGTGTGTGTGTTTGGGTGTTTGAGGGCACAGGGGGGAGTAATACAGGCAGATGGCCTTTTCCTTTTCTCTCATCTGCTACAGTCTGAGTGCCAGATAATAACACGCACACACACACACACAGTTCTGATCCTGTGTTCTGCATTTGAATATGTTAGAAACAGAGCATGTGGCTACTTATCTTTAAGTACAGGCCGAGACTGTCTTTAAAGGTTTTCAGGGATTTCTGTCAGAGTGTTTGGGTAAATCCTGGCACTCACAAATACTCGGAATCTGCTAAAGCTTTTGGACGTGGTTTTATAGATATTTTTCTTTACATTTAGTGTACATTTTACTTGCCCTAAGCATATAAAAAAATAAGTTTTAAAAAAAGGTAGTCTGTAGTCCCTCTGGAGCTGACTCTTATTTAAAAATCAATATTACAGTAAGCATTAAATCGTGGCTATTGAGTGTTGCGCAGTGTTTCTGGACTTTTTGTGACCCTTTAAAAACTCTTTCTCTCTTTTCTTTATTGTCTGACTATTGCACAAATGATTAAACACACTTCATCAGGGGCGGACTGGGACAATAATTCAGGCCGGGAATTTTTTTCAATCTCAGGCCACCTCTGCTATTGTCACCGCTACCTACGCTACCTTTTTCATGTAATTCTCTGACTGCTGATTTTGTAAATGTGCCTTTAAATGTATGTTCCCACGATACATCCTAAAAACACATGATGTAAATTTAGTTTCGCTTGGGTTAGAGTTTACCTGTAGGCTCCTGCTCTGACTCAAATGCTGAACTGTCCACCACCTCAGTTGTGCTGCTGCTACTTCCTTCCTCATCTCCCAAAAAAATGAAAGTAAAAATTGACACTACAAATTAGATTAACTAAACTGTCTGTAGTAAATAAGTGTGTGTGTGAATGCAAGAGTCCGCAGCATCCGTAAAACATGCCAGAGTAATTGGCGGTTCATTCTGTTGTGGCAACCCTTAGGGACTAAGGCAAAAGAAAATAAATTTGGCAATACAAAATGCTCTAAAACAGTTTACTAACTTTTCATTGTCTATAAAGCTAATAAAATTTTTTTAAAACTTCACTTGTTATTATAACAATAAGAGTTATTCTTATTATATATATATATATATATATATATATATATATATATATATATATATATATATATATATATATATATTTTTAAATATATAAATATTTTTTTTATATTTACACACACAGAAACACACACATATACACATATATGTAACTATTGTTGCTCATTTGCTAATTATATATTTTTTATTTATTTGTATCTACTGTAAGTCAATTTAGATGAAAATGCCCGCCTGCCAAAGGATTATGTAAATGTGCTGTATTTTGACCAACCTGCTCCCTTGGTCGCGAACATAGTTTTGATTTTGCAGCATTTTTCTGCTTCTATGGCCAGGGCTTTTCTTCTTTTCATGCGCTTCCTCTCTGCTCCTCCTTTCCGTTTACGTTCCATGTTTTTGCACAACTGACTCGAAGTTGTAACTCATATCACAAGTTCTATGCAAATAGCTATTCAGGCAGTACGTTGCTGAAATGATTGGACCTTATGATGATCGCGATAGCCTGATTCGTTGTTTGAGGTGTCCATCAAGCTGCAAGCAGCCTATCGCATGTCGAGGTGAGGTAATGCGTTACATTACGGCCATGCTCTTTTCATCATTTACTTTAAAAAAATTGCTACTTCTTCAAACCTATTTAAAACGAGCTGAAACAACTAAATTCTTGAGATTTTTCGGGGGGTTGTTAAGTTACCTAATCGATTTAATCGGACAAATTTGAAAGACCAGAAAAAATCCCTGCAGTAAGATCGGAAGTTAAGCACTTAAATGGCATGTTTTTGAAATGGAACGTGTCTCTCTTATTTACCTGTGATCCGAACAAGCAAAAGGTGTCTTATTACCGTGTAAACAGGACAGCATCAGTCAAGTTAAATTCGCCAACTCCCTCTGTCATGTCTGCGTAGTCATCCTAGCTTTTCTCATAGTAATCTTCATAAACTAGCCCACGTATGGTGCGCGATAGCCTTGAAAAGACCGCACAGTGCAGCACGCAGGCACGCAATGCGGAAGAATAGATTGACTGCATTAAAAATGGGTTCATATTGCGCAATGACAAAAAAAAATAAAGATCGTGCCACCAAACATGAAAACGAAAGTAACGACCTTACATTAAAAAATGTAAGGAGTAGAAAGTACAGATATTTGTGTAAGAATGTAAGAAGTACAAGTAAAAAGTTGTCAAAAAAATAAGTAGTGGAGTAAAGTACTGATACTAGAAAAAACTACTTAAGTACAATAAGTATTTGTTTCCCATCTCTGCTTGTAAGATCATCCACTTGTTAAGTCGTGATGTATGGAATACTGTTTTTTGCTCCTAGCCGCTTCTTTCAATTGAGAAAATATTCGTTTATGACCCCTTTTTAGTCATATCCAATAGTATCTGGATGCAGCCTTTATGATGCAGGCTGAGATTGCATCACTCAGCGATGCAATGTCAGACACAATGCACTCAAATGGAGCGAGTGACGTCACTGTGAGGGGTAGAGTTAGGTGTGGGGTTAGGTGAGCCCATTAAAAAGCATTGGATGCAGCTCAGATTGCACTGCACCAGGTCTGCATCCAGACCCATTTCGTCATATCACACATTAAAGTGATTTTGTTATATAAAAAATGGTGTACACAACAGTGTCTGAACTTGCTGCATTACAGACATCAAAATTTAACAATTTTTTAAAAAGTATCACTTTCTGGCCATCTGATATTAGACAAGGTTATTTATATATTTTGTTCATGACTTTCGAAAGCCGACTATTAACAAGCGAGTAGAGACATGTCGACTTAACAAGCAGATAAAGCTCTTTTACCTAGTTTTATGTCGTTTGTCATTCACTTAGACTTTTTCTCTAATGATGGCCTAATGAAGGAGTTTGAGATTATCCTTCTTACCTTACTTTACATTCAGGGAGAGTGTAATCCAGGTAATCTCAGTCCTATAGCTGGATTAAGATAACAGCTTCAGTCCTTGTTACTGATATTGCTGGAATGCTGCTGAAAATGAATTATAGAGATCTAAAATGTTCAATCTGAGCATTTAAAGGGACGGAAAATGAATCGTTTAACTCTCCCTTCACTTATCACAAACTTCTTTGAGTTACTTTATTCTGTTCAACACAAAAGTAGATATTTTAAAGAATGTTGGAAACCTGTAACCATTGACTTCCATTGTATTCCTACTATGGCGGTCAATGGTGACCAGTTTTCAGCATTCTTTAAAATATCATCTTTTGTGTTCATCAGAAGATACTTTGAGAAAACATTTATTTTTGGGGAAACTATGCCTTTAATTACAATATTTACAGATTATTGCTTTGCTTTATATAAATCTACGTGGTGTCATCAAATCGGGGAACAAAAACATGAAGAAATGGTATGAAGATATTAATCTCTCCATTAGAAAATATTAGTTAAAAGGCTGCAAAAAGATTTTAAGTTTCCTCAATACAAGTTTTTAAATATTTATTGTTATAATGGTTGATACATGTTTGTCATGTTTTTAAATAAGCAAATTAACTACAACTTTATATAGGAGCAAAAAGTCGCCTTTAAACTTGAAAAAAGAAATGATATTCGACATCACCTGATATGAACAATTTTATTGTGATCGTTTTTTCGTTTTCATCTTGCTCAGCCCTATGTGCACTGTATGACGTATGAAGATATTAGTAGATATTATGTCTCATTTGCTGGCTCTTTGTGTTCTACCCACTGAGATTAGGAAACTGTTATAGCCATTAATTTTCTAGATAAAACTGCAAGTTTGTAAGTCTGTGTAATATGTGCATGTGTTTTGCCTCCCACATCTGCAGACTGTCTGCACCTGGGTGCTGAGGCCACACACACAAACACACACACATACACACATCAATTTCATAAAGTTTGACTCTCTGTGTGAGTCAGATGTGGTTTTCTGGAGGATAGTTCTGGTCTGTAATGATAAATGCCTTGTGGAAGCATGATTCTGGGTCACACACTACTGTTCTGCCTCCAGAGACACACACACACACACACACACACACACACACACACACACACACACACACACACACACACACACACACACACACACACACACACACACACACACACGCACGCACACATTAACTGCTGTCCCTCAGAGAGTTTAAAGAGCCTCCAGCTGCCCAAAATGGCATCTTCTGTTTATCACAGATCAACTCATCAGTTGACTGATCTGTTGATTGGCTCCTTGTGGACTAAATAATAATAATAATTCTAATATAAACAAATATGATTAATAATAATAGTAATAAATTATTTTGTTGTTGTTATTATTATATGTTGACAATAGGGCATCATAGTGGCGCAGTGGGTAGATGGGTTGCAGCTGGAATGGCATCCGCTGCGTAAAACATATGCTGAATAAATTGGCAGTTCATTCCACTGTGGCGACCCCAGATTAATAAAGGGACTAAGCCGAAAAGAAAATGAATTTCTGCATAATCTGAAATGATCAGTATTATTCAGTATATAACTAAAGGTGATAATAAAATAATGTTATTATTTCATAATTACTTTTATTATTGTACATAATAATAGATTATAAACTGGTAGTCTTCTAGTATTACTGTTATAAACGTGTAAATTGTATTATAAACTGATGTAATTTTGTGCATTAGGACACTTTAAGCCAACCATTTACAACTCATTTTATGGTTATACACCATATTATGGTAGAATTGTGAGTTATATTTATTGTAATTGTTACAAAAACATATCAGGGTAATATTCTGAAAATATAGGGGATTTCTTTCTTCTATTGTTTTTTTAATTTTGATTGAATTTGATGAAGGTTATTGTTTTCCCCCTCTTTTACTTTTTTGCAACAATAAGACAAGAAGCGTGAATTAGGACATTAAATACGGTCATTTGAAAAAAAATTCAAATATAACAAAAAGAGTACATGAAGGTTTTTGGCTGATTCGGTTTTGTTACCAGTATTGAATCTGTCCACTAGGGTCCAGTGTGAGTCTGGATATCAGGCACATTCTGATGATGTCATCACTTCTGCTGTCTCTTTGCACTCAGTTTCTTCTCTGTCACAGATCTTTTCCTGTCCTGCCTTGGTCTTACATGTACAAAGACTGCTGCCACTGCTCATTCAGTTTCAGCAAACACAGCGAACACACACAAACACAACATCATCACAAAAAACAAACATACAGTACATCCAGACACAAAACGGACACATCGCTTGCATCCCAGAATTACATGTGAGACCAATGGCAAAGATTGTGGCACCAACATCTGATTTAGCAGAGAGGTATGTGCACATGTCATTTTAATAATGTTACAAGTTTTGACTATTTTGAAATGATGGACTGAACCATCCACTCCCCGAACTTTTACCTGGTTATCATATTTTAGAGACATTGTCTTGCTGGTAGGTACAACTGGAACAATTTGAAGTTAGTTGGACCAATATTGCTGTGATGTTGCTGGACAAACGTAAAAGCTGACATTCTATCATACTGCATATATCTGACCTTTAGTTATTTTATTTTTCTTGCTTCCCTTTGTACTAGTGGACGGTGTCATGGCATCTGCTTGTATATAGTTTTAAAATATACGTTTTTTTATTTTGTTTGTTATTTAACAGTGAATTGTTACTGTATGTTTATGTCTGACATGGAACATTCGTTCATTCATTTTCTTTTCGGCTTAGTCCCTTTATTAATCCGGGGTCGCCACAGCAGAATGAACCGCCAACTTATCCAGCTCATTTTTTACGCAGCGGATGCCCTTCCAGCCGCAACCCATCTCTGGGAATGACACGGAACATAGTTTGGATAAATTATTGATCATAAAAAATTATGTTACAAGTTTTGTCTCTTAGAAATACACATTTGACTGCTAATTTTATTGTGATGCAGTTGGAAGTTAAAATCTAGATGTGCATTTATTTTCATGAACAAAAACAGGATCACCTGTACAAATTGTAAGAGCATTATCTTAAGGATTTGTAGTTCACAATCAGTGTAGGGTGTAATTAGTTACAAAGATTGTTTTTTTTAATTGATCTGCTGAAAAGTAAAGTAAGGTATTACTTTTAATTTTTGGGCAATATAATTGCAGTTACTTAAAACTGTTATGATCACCAGCGGTCTAGCGACTGCAGATCGTTGGTAAATGCGCACCTTCACCTGGACTACAATTCTGTCACTTAGCGAACTACAAATCCTATCATGCACATCACACACACCTGTTCCTGTTTGACATTGATTACACACACACACAGTCGGAGGATCTTTATGAACTGATTACATGGACTATAAATATGCCACACTTGCACAGACACAGTGCTGAGTCTTGTTATTCTGTTTGTGAACATTACGACACGTTTCCCTTGTCTAGCTGAGCCGTGTTTTGACCCTTTGCCTTGTTCTCTCATTTTGATTCCTTGCTGCCTGTACCGACCATTCGCCTGTTGTGACCACGATTTTGGATTACATGTATGTACCCGTTTGCTCCTGTGATCGACCTATCCTTGCCTGATTAAACTTGTCAACGTCCCTAATATGGCAAAAACACACTTGTCTAAGATATACTGTATATATATTTTTTTCTACAAATATATTTGCAGAATAAATATTTTTTTGACTAATGAAAGGTTAGATTTGTCAGACAACTACACATGCTAAAGAAACAATGAATTGTGTAGGAAATTTATGTCAATATATTGTATGTAGAGTATATATGAAACATCCTATCATTATTACTTTAAATACATTTTGTGTTTTGATACACGTTTACATTTCTTAAGTGCTTTTAAATGAAGCTAAAAAGCCATCAAATGAAATTAATGAAAGACTTTAGTTTGTATTCTGTATGCTTAGAGATTTTTAAGAATTTTATAAGTAGCAAGTAGTAATAAGTAGTTAATTTTCAGAGTAATTAAAATACAATTGTATTTATCTTATTAGTAATAAAATACTTTTTGAAGTAACTTACCCAACATTGATCATAATAACCACAAGTACTGTATTACAACCTCATTTGCCATAATAAAATAAAACAAAAACCTGAAGACAATTGATATACACCTAACTTGCAGTATTAATATATTTAATAATTGAACATTTTAATATGAATATCCCACTTTTCTACCAAAGATTCCCACTAGTGGTACTACAGTAAAGTTGATTTAAGCATAATGTTTCACCTGTTTTCCACTGTTTAATGGCCATGATGTGAATGACAGTCTTTTCTTTTAAACAGAGCTGCTAAATGGTCTTCGACACACAGTTCAAACAAGCAGCGTTGATTTTTGTGCATTCAGTGATGTGTTTCATGTACAACAGAATGTCATTGTTTATCCATTCTACAAATCTGTAGTGGCACCAGTGCGACCTCTAACAAAATATAGTCACATGGAACCAAAGGTCCGTGTGCACTGAGTTTGACATTTTTGTATGCATTTATTTTTATTTTCTATTCGTCATTTCTAAATTTTAGTCAGATGCTTATTTATTAATATGTTGCAAAACAATTTTACAAAATCAACGTAATTTTGACACATGATGACTCGGTGTGTTTTTTCTAAAGAATAAGAAAGAGGAAATATTGGGTTGCATATAGGAAAGAGAGTATATCTCCTTATCACAGGGGTCAGGAACCTTTTTTCAGGAGCCATTTCAGATTTTTTTAAGGAGACATCGTATAAACTATCGTATAAAATTACTCCTATAAATGATACAGGTTTAGGCAAAACCTTTATTTATGTCCATGCCCAACTCAAAAATAAACAAATATGAAGCATCACATGTTGAGGAAGTATATGAATGAAGAAAGGACAATTTATATCACCGCTCATGAATGTTGTTTGAATTTACGCTCGCAAGGTTATCATAAAAACGTACTGTAAGTTGTTTGCCCTTTATTGGTATGCACGTGTCATGATTCAAGCTTATCCACAGTGCCACAAAACATCCTTTTATTGTAACGTCCTTTTATTAATTTTACTGTAAAAATTAATAAATATTAAAAGAGAATTGTAATTGTATTTTCAGTCATTCATTCATTTTCTTGTCGGCTTTGTCCCTTGCGGGGTCGCCACAGCGGAATGAACCACCAACTTATCCAGCACGATTTTACGCAGCGGATGCCCTTCCAGCCGCAACCCATCTCTGGGAACTTCCACACACACATTCACACTCATACACTACGGACAATTTAGCCTACCCAATTCACCTGTACTGCATGTCTTTGGACTGTGGGGGAAACCGGAGCACCCGGAGGAAACCCACGCGAACCCAGGGAGAACATGCAAACTCCACACAGAAACGCCAACTGACCCAGCCCAGCCGAGGTTCGAACCTACGACCCAGCGACGTTCTTGCTGTGAGGCAACAGCACTACCTACTGCGCCACTGGGTTGCCTGTATTTTCAGTAGTAAACTGATTTCTAACTGATTTCATTTTATTGAAGGGAGACTACTGGAGAGCCATGTATTTTTGGTCAAAGAGCCACATGACACTGCCTTATCAGAAGAGCTGCAGGATTGTCCAGAGTGATTGAAAGTTTATTTCCAGGTGTTAGAGACTCAGTTTGATGCTTCGCTTGTGATTCTGGACAATATGTACAAAAAGCACCACCAAATTCCCTGACTCAATTGATCCAGTACAGAGACTGGCAGTATGTCCCAGGTAAAAAAACAAAACAAAACAAAAAAAACCTCTTGTCTTGATATTACTACAGATGCAAAAAGCTCTGATCCAAATTTTAATAAGGCATTGTGTAAATGCGATTTGACACAATGTAAGTTTTTTTTTTTTTACATATTTGTTGGTCAAGAAAGAGCCTTGCATTCAAACTGAGTGACATGCATGCTTAAATACTGATAACAGGACTTTTAGAGGAGGCAGCAAAGCTCATTTGTCTTGAATGTGAAATTCTGCCCTATTTCTGAAAGCCTGGAAATCCTTCAGTGCCCGTGGGTTTCAAAGAGGTGTAGCCCTTGTGAATACCTCTGTGTGGGTGGGTGTGTGTGTGTGTGTGTGTGTGTGTGTAAGAGAGAGCGAATGATAGTTCTTATACACACTCTGTGATTGGCTGATGAGGTGGAGGTCAGTGAGGGAAACATCTTGAGCTCCTTCACATCACATTCGCTCTCCCCTCCTCTGTTTCTATAGCAACGCCACCATCCCAGAACGAAAAGACCTGCGTTGCACCCCAAAGCATCATGGGATGCCTCTCTGCATAATCACAGTGTGTGTGTGTGTTTGTGTGTGTGTGTGTGTGAGCATGTATTGTCAAGTGCATGTCTATATGTGAATTGACTGGAACAAAAGCATACTGTACACTATATGTATATCATAAAACTGTTTACATTAGTACCTATTACGTATAACGGTTTACATTACTACCTATTAAGTGACTCTCACAAAGCCTTTGAAAAATATGCCTGGGTCATATTTCATATCAAATTTAAAAAGAAGGGAGCTAAAAATTATTTTAGCTAATAATAGGTATGTTAGGGCTGCACAGTGATTCAGTGGTTAGCACTGTTGCCTCACAGCAAGAAGGTCACTGGTTTAAACCTCGGCTGGGTTAGTTGACATTTCTGTGTGGAGTTTGCATGTTCTCCCCGTGTTCAAGTGGGTATAAGTGAATTGAATAAACTAAACTGGCCATGGTGCATGTGTGAATGTGTGTATATGGCTGTTTCCCAGTACTGGGTTGCAGCTGGAAGGGCATCTGCTGCGTAAAACATATGCTGGATAAATAAAGCATTTTCAATATTTTTGATAACTGCATGTTATTTATTTACACAGCCATAATTATAAAATGAATAGTAGTACTAGTCGCAATAGCAATACCAGAATGGAAAATAATAACATGTAATCAAAATAACCCAATGCATTGTGTTAAATTATATAACCCAAGGCACTGAGTTAAAATAACCCATAGTTGGGAAGGTGCTATAATAACCTATAGTTGGGTTATATGTTGGGGTATTTTTAACCCAACTATATTAACTGAATACCTATCCGTATATTAAATGTACCCGTTGTGTGTATTTTTCTTTTCTCCTTTTTTTCTGTTACAATTTTTTTCGTCATCCCTGTTTCTTTGCTTAGGTTAATTTGAGTTCTTTCTTCCTTTTTTAAATTCTTTTTTACTCTACACTCTCAGAAAAAAAGGTACACTGTGGTACAAATAATGTTCCTTAAGGAACAGTTTTGTACCTTTGTATAAGTTGTACCTCATATGGTACAGAAAAGGCCTCTTATGATACTGTTCTGTACCCTTTATGGTACAATTAAAATGAAGGTACCCAATTGTTCTCATAAAAAAGGTACCAAAGCTTTGGACAACTCCTTTATTACAATATCTATGCCTGGAAAGGCAAAGTGATTTTATGAATAATTTCCATATTAAAACATGAATCGTCATTTAAAAGCATATATTTAAAGAAACTCATAAACATTCATTATTAAGTTCTATAATACAAAACAACTGGTAAAACAAAACTATAGGTATTGTAAACTAAACATTTAAGGCATTTTTAATAAACATTTGGTAAGCATTTTCTGATAAATACAGTTTCATTATTGATATCCACACCTTTTGGCGTTTGTTTTCCACTACACACGTGAGCTGGCAAAAGACATGCATATGCCAAGTGTTCGTGCAGACATTTTACTATTGTAAAACTAATCAAACATTGTGCAGATCTCGTTACAATACTTTTGCATAACTCTATTTCTATTTTAAAATTAAGTAAATTAAATGAACTTTTAAGTGATTACAATATTGTGTGAAAATTGGAGGAAAAAAGTTTTATATTGTACATGGGAGAATGTGTTTCTGTAACATTTTTGTGAAAAGTGTTATGAAATGTTTAGCAAAAAATTGCTTTTTTGATTTATGTTAAAGTATTTTTTTATTCTATATTGTAAATGGAAAAGGTGCATTTACACAAAATAAAAAACATTGTTTAAAAATGTATTTGATATTTTATATTTACTGAAAATAAATGAACACATTTTGGATAAAGCTAAATGCATTTTAATAATTCTTGAAGGAACACATTTGACACTGTTAAGGTTCAAAGTGTCTTGTCGCTGTAGTGGTACCTTCATGGATCAGATTTGTACCTTTGATGAAGGTACAATATTGTATTTGCAGGTTTTAAAAACCAAAGGTACATTTTGGTTTCCCATGGTACAAATCATGTTCTTAAAGGTACAAACTGCAATAGTACTAATTTATTTCTTTGTCTTAAGGTACAATTCTGTTCCATAAAAAGGTACTGCCCCAGTGACAAGGGTTTGCACCTTCTTTAGTACAACCTTCTTTGCTCTGGTTTCCCCCACAGCCCAAAGACATGCGATACAGGTGAATTGGGTAAGCTAAATTGTCCATAGTGTCTGTGTGTGAATGAGTGTGTATGGATGTTTCCCAGTGATAGGTTGCAACTGAAAGGGCATCCGCTGTGTAAAACATGTGCTGTATAAGTTGGCAGTTCATTCCGCTGTGGCGACCTCAGAGTAATAAAGGGACTAAGCCGAAAGAAAATGAATAAATGAATGAATTCAACATTTACTAATGCATTATTAAAGTTGTGCTTGTTAACATTAGTTAATGCAAAGTGAGTTAACATGAACTAACAGGAACTAACATTGTTTAACTTTAATAACATTAGCAAATATAAATAAATACCATAATAAATGTATTACTAATTGTGTGTTCATATTAATAAATACATTAACTCACATTAACTAATGAACTATTATTTAAATATGTTACCCTAATCTGTCCTTTTGGTTTTGCTCAAATAAAAAACAATGATTTCATGTTTTATATATACTGTATATATATATATATATGCATGCATGTTGATGGCATGTTATAATCTATGCATGTTTTAATTTGTAATTCTGCATTTTTAGTGAATATTTTCTTTATTACAGGTGCAGTATGTAAGTTTGACACCCAGTGTTTGAACTAGGTATTGCACTCCTGGATCGAACTTTGGATATTGAACTTTAGAACTAAACACATATGAGTGATTCAGCATGTACATTTAATAATGTTAAAGAGGGTTAATATGTATTAATTAGATTATAAACCTTACCATTTTGTGAGTGAGTGCATATTTTGTCATGTTTCGTCTGGTGCAAACCCTGGGTGAGGAGTTTCGTAGGTTGTAGGTTTCTAGGTGACCATCAACCATTTTCTCAGAGGATGACAAGCTGACAAACCATTGCTGTAACTCTGATACAGGTTTTATTTTAGGGTGAAAATTACAAAGCACTGCAGTGTTTTATTGTTATGTGTTTAGATAGTTAGTCTTACCGAAATGTATATAACGTTATTCCATACAAGCTGAAGCTGATCAGTCAATTCTTGTCACGTGACTCGCGGTGCGCTCGCAGGAGTCATTCAACTGTGTGCGTCTGTAAGGCGCTAGTGTGCCGCGCACCTCCATTAGAAACAACGAACTTGTGCAAACTCTAGAAAGGACGCGAAATGCGGACGGCCCCTAAAAGGTCACTGCATTTGCGATCTCCATCACTTGATCTTCTTGCACAGACATGCTGGATTCACCTGATTTGTTGACAAATAGGTTGCGGATCCATTCCTTGGCAGTTTGTGGGTCGTTCACTGGGCCTTTTCCCCTTAGGAAAGAAGCTTTCCAAAGACGTCTGTTTCTTACTCATTTTGCTGCTAGTGGGTTAAATGTGGGCGCTCAAGTAACAGATGTAACCAAGCTGATGAAAATATGGTCATTTTTCAAAATAAAAGACTTCAAAATAAAAGATAACACACTCAGATAATAAATAAAAGGGAAATAATTAATGATTTCTTGTACAGCCCAGTACCAATTGATCCACGGACCGGTACAGGTCCGGTGTCCGGTGGTTGAGGAACACTGCTTTAAGCTTTCTCAATGAATGAATGAAATACATGGTTTTCCACCAAGGCAAACCTGGGCTGCTGACATATAATTGGCTTAGCTGGCATTGGGCTGGTTAAAATAACCAAAACAAAGACAGCGTTCCAGCATGGAAGGCCCATTTTCAAAGCAGAATATCTGACTTAGCATTGTTTTTCAGATAAACAAGTATGTTCACTTGGCGTGTTTCCTAAATATCTGCCAACATATTATGGTATTTTTATGCTTTAGAAGAGTCAATAACTTACATACAGCACCTTTAAGAGATATTACTTTTTTGTTAGTAAGTATCTAAAATATCCAACACTCTCTTGATGTCAGCTTTACAGTGTATATTGTAAAACTCAGTAGTATTTGTTATAAAAATCATGAATAATTTGTTATAAAATCAAATAGTCTACCAGTTAGCTCTCCATATGTTCACCCAGTATGTGTCTGTCTCTCACTCACTCTCACACACACACAGTTCTAGGCACCTCCCACTTTCCATAAACACACGAGCACAAAACCGAAGATACACAACGGAAAATAACAAACACCCAGTGGTACATTCAACAGAACACCAAGATACACAAAGAGCGCACAGTATGTAAACAACACAGCATAATGGGTGACACGCTTCATCCCTTTGTCATCGGTACATCTGGGGTGCGTGTTCATGGGATGGTGCGGTGACCCCAATACCCCCCTAAATACACCCTTAATCCACTTTTAAGCAGCACCATGAACTCTGCATTCATCTTAATAAACCAACCCCCTGCAGTACTACACACACACACACACACACGGTCTTTTTGTTAAAAAAAAAGGAGTAGATAAGCACTCAGACAATGCAAATGAGGGTTTGCAGGGAGGAGGAGACTGTGCAACGTCCTATTAGCAAATGCATTGGATTCAGTTGCTATATTTGGAGCCCTTTAGCACCTCATATCACTATTCAAAAGACCCCCGCCTTCTGTGTGCAGAGTGTGTGACTGAAAGAGAGAGAGAGAACATAAAATCATGAAGGAAATGATAAGCATTTTGTGTGTTAAATGAAGATTGGCTCTGGTTTCCATTGGAGGGTGTGAAGGAGAGGTTTTGGTTTTTGGTTTTGGCGGGAAAAAATGAGACATGGATTTGACTGAAGGAGAGGTCAAGATTTGAAAGAGAAAGGAAGAACATAGAAGGTTGGAGTCAAAGTGACTTTACTGTGGTACTGGATAGCAGTGTATCCTTGTATTCGAACTCTTTCTCTCTCTCTCACACACACACACATATCAGTTGGAAGTGTGTCTTTGAGCATCCTGCTGCCTGTGCATTTTTTTTCACACGTCACATGACTGAATGGCACCTTGCTGGCCGCAGAGCTAGAGAAGAAAGTGATCGGGTTTCTGTGGGACTGCAGGAAAAATGGCGGTGGAAGAGGCTGCTGACTGTTTTTCGCCCGTAAGTACTGGATAAACACGATTGGGAATGGTCGGGAAGTGTGTGTTGTTTTTAAACAGGGGTGTTGGGAATGGTTGGGAAAGTGACGGTTGTTGGTTGAAGATGCTTGAGGTGTTGTGTATAAGATGCTGAAATGCTCTTGTTTAGTCTCTCCCCCACATTGACTCAGATTTTGTGTTTCAAACCTTTTATCTTTTCTTGAATTCGTGATTTGTTTGACGCTGTTGGTAATTTGAAACTCCTCTGCAGTCTGAAGTTTGATCTAATGGTCTCATTTTTCCAGATTTTGATTGCAGAATCCTGCACAGATAAATGTCCTCATGCTTTATGGAGTTTCATCACATCAAAAATCAGATTTCCTGAATGTTTGTTAATGTTTTTAAGCATTATTTTGATGTGTTTTTGCCAGGTGTTCTAAATCTACCTTTGCTCTAGTGATTTTTACTGACCTTGGTGTGTGTGTGTGTGCTGTACAGGCATGGTAACACAAGCACAGAGTGTCCTGGTGTCTTTGCTGCACTCACTATTGTTCCAGACCACTTCATCTGTGTAATTTACCTGAAAAAGTTATTATAATGATTGTATAATTAAGTTATTGTGACTTGGTGTGTGTTTTATTGTGATGCTGAGATTAGAGAGATGATGCAGTCTTGGGCTTGTGCTAATATGCGTGTTTTTCATTCCAAAATGAAAATTCTGTCATTTACTCATCCTTGGCTTGCTTCAAATTTGGAGTTTCTTTCTTCTGTTGAGCACAAAAATAGATATTTTGAAGAATGTTGGATACCGGTATGGGCGGCACGGTGGCTCAGTGGTTAGGACTGTCACCTCACAGCAAGAAGGTCACTGGTGTGGGATTCCTCCTGGTCCTCCAGTTTCCCCCACAGTCCAAAGACATGCGCTATAGGTAAACTAATAAATGATATTGGCCATATTTTTTATATTTTATATAGTGTTTGAGTCTGTGTGTGAATGTGAGAGTGTATGGGTGTTTCCCAGTACAGGGTTGCAGTTTGAAGTACATCTGCTGTGTAAAAGTTGTGCTTGGAATAGTTGGCAGTTCATTCCTCTGTGGCGACCTTTGATAAATAAGGGACTAAGCTGAAGGAAAATGAATCAGTAAATGAATGGATACTGGTAACTATTGATTTAGTATTTCTTTTTTCCTACTATGAAAGTCAACGGTAACCATCATTATACATTCAGTATTTCCTTTTGTGTTCAACAGAAGAAAGAAGCTCAGACTAGTTTGGAAAAAACGTCAAGAGTGTGTAAATGATGACAGAATTGAACTTTGCAGTAATGTTTTTTTTTTTAAATAGTTGTGTGTTTGCATGCGTGCTTAAGGCTGTGCTCATACTTGAAGTTCGGTTCTCATCGTTCTTTTGGTATTAATTAAAAAAAATGTTTGCTTAGCATTTACAATGTCATATTTGAGCCCAAACTTAAAGATGTGAGAACAAAAAATATAGGTTTTGCGTCAGAACTTGCTGTGTAAGAACACAATTCTATGTGCTGGTATAAACATGTTTTTTATATGTGCAAAGAGGAAATGCTATTTTATCAGCTGAAATCATGTTATAAAATGTGTAAAATCAAAACAGTAGCTTTCCTTCAAGAAGATGCGTTTCTGATACCTGTATTGAACTCTAATGAGAAAAATCATGGCTAAAACCCAAGTATGCTTGAGTATAGTGCAGCTTGTGACATCATGTGCTGTTTTCTTGGTTTGTTTGGATATCTTTGGTTTATGTTGCATTCATATTTCTGTCAAACTGCACCAGGATGTGTTGGGTAGCAGACAGAGAACCATTCCATTTCAAAATTTACATTATGGATTTGTAATATACAGTATCATAGCAAAACTTCGATGCTTTAGGAACGCTTGATCTTATTTACAAATCATTTTGTAGATTGTTTTTATTTCTTATGTGAACATTGAAACATTTTCACATATTTCACGCTATAACACAGCGTTAATTCTAATTTTAGTGAATTTGGAGTATTTTAAATGAGCAGCCATGTGTAAAATCTGCATCAAAACAGACCTAAGCCATCTCCAAATAAGGGCTTTCCACACCACCCTTCTGTTTTCAAATGCCTGCCAATTTCTGGCAATGTGCCAAGTGTGCTACAATTTAAAAACAATAACAACCTTATTTACAGACACAGATAACAGACTTTTTATCAACCAGCTATACAGTATATCTACATTGTTATTCAAAGAAACCTTGCAGCTTATTGATATAAAAAAGATATAATGCAGCTTTTCTTACTCCTAATTAGGCATGGGCCGTTATAGGGTTCTGACAGTATGATAACCTTGGATAAAAATATCACTGTTTTACGGTATTGTGATTACTGCTCTAAAATATTTTCTTTTTAAATGTCTGGGTAAAAAAACAACAACTTTTTTTTCCCCCTTTGAACACAATAAATTTTGATTTGAGAAACATTTCAAATATTTTGAAGCAGTACACATGTCAAGCTGAATCATGAAAATAATCATTGATCATTCTGCTGTCTTCATTTGTTTTTCAAAAACACAGATTTCTTTACAATTTAAAACAGCATCTTTGGATATCTTTTCTGATGGAGATACTGTTGTCCTGAAAAACAAACAAACAAACTTAAATAAAAAAATCTTACACATACTGTATGAATGGTATAGCAGAAAATTTTGGCGGTTTTAAAACCTTGACTTTTCCAAACTGCGGTATACCTTGAAACGGTTATCATCCCGTGCCTACTCTAACTCTTAATATGTATGAGAATATATATTTAAGGTGACACCACTTCTTAATATTGTATAAGGAGTCATTCACATGGAATGCGTTTTTCCATTCCAATGTGCTATTTGCCATTGTTTTTCTATGTAAACTAGCTTGATGGATGTGCGTGATCATTATATTTGAGTCGTACATCTTTTCAAGTGGCTTGAATATGAGTGCTTTTACATGCTTTTACATGCAGCGCTGCTTATTATTGTCCGTTACAAAGCAGTGGACCAATCAAAAGAACTTGAAGGCGGTGCAAGCGTTGCAAGCTTCTGATTACAGTAGCAAGTTTGGCATGACAATTGTTTTATTTAAGATTACTAAGCGGAGAGGAACGACTTAAAAAAATAATAAAAACAAAATCAAGTACATTAAGACTGCTTGGGCTGTGAATTTGAATAAAGAAGTGGCTGATAAGATCTGGGAAGAAACCCTGTTGAGAATAAAGAAGGTTCGATACATTCGAGACATAAATTAATCCAATTTAAAGTTTTACATCGCCATCACTGCTCTAAAACCAGATTCAGTAAAATATTTCCCTCTGTATCTCCTACATGTGACAGATGTGGTGGGGAAGAAGGGATTTAGGCACATTTATTTTGGATTTGTCCTGTTCTTTATGAGTTTTGGTACAACATTTTTTAATTGTTTTCTAGTGCTTCTGGAACCAATATCCAACCTGACTACAATTTGGCCATTTTTGGATATTCTAATATACTGGACACCTTTTTGTTAACCCAACAGCAAGCCCTAATGGTTGGCATGATTACAGCTAAAAAGATGATCTTACTTAATTTGAAATCTCCATAGGCTCCCTGTTATCAGAACGAGTTGCTTTATGTCATTCAAATTGAACAACTATACATCTTAAAACTTCACAGAAAAAAGCTGAAACCACATGGGGACCTATCTTAAGACTCTTGGGAATTTAGCATCTTAAGTTTGTACATTTTTATCTCTAACCTATATATTCATGACACTGGCTTTGTAAAAATGTGAATATTGTCATCTTTAGTTTATATGTTTATGCTACATGTGTTGTGTGTTTTTTAAAGAAATCAGATCTTAAACATGGCGATTTTGTATGGGATGCCAATTCACCGGAAGTCCTGGGGCTGGCTGACTGAAATTAAAAGTCTATGTGCATATACCCCATTGAGGAAATGAATCTGACCACTACAACTGGTCCTTTTTGCCTGTTAACCACAGCATGTGCTTTTACATTATTTTAAATACTGTAACATATAGTGGTGCTGATGTTGTCTCTTCAGAGGACAGAAGTGTGTGTGTACAGTATGTGTGTGTGTAGTCATCCTGTCTGCAGCCACACTGACGGCTAGCTTTGTTTTTTTGCAGATGATGCAGTATTTGAGCTCACTGCTTATCCAGGAACTAAAGAGACACTGAGACATAGAGGCAGAGACTATAGGGCATTATTGGGTCAATGCTCTCTCTCTCTCTCTCTCTCTGTATGGACATTAACATTTAGTTTCAGACGTAGTGTCACATCATTTGTTATCATTGATGACCTTTTCTCTTCTCTCAATGTGTCCTTCTTTTAGTCCAGCATATCTCTGAAGTTTTAATAACAGCTGTACCCTGGAGAACGTCTTATGTAACTCCGCTGGGTGTGTGTTTGTGAGGCAGCACAGAGTATTTCCACTGTACTGTGCACACTGTACATGCATAGAGTGTTCACAGATTTTCCCACACTGAAATATTGATACCTACTATTTTAAAACAGAGAGAGACCTTTCATATTTCCATGTTTGTGATGAATTATACAACAGGAGCGTTTATACAGATTCAGAGCTCAACATTTGACACACAGGTTGTTGCCACTAGTGTCGAGAGGAAACATTAATTCGCTTTTTTAATAGTAATTTTGTTTTGTGGACAAATAAACAGTTAAATTGGATGGGAATCAGGGTCTTCTCTCTTTTTTTGAGTGAGAAAGGAATCACCACCAAGAGTGTCTTAATGTCCTAACATTAAAATCTGTACAGTATATTGTTGCAGTACTGTATGTATCTCCAGCACGTTGGTTCAGCTGGAGCATTGTTTACTACACAGAGCCATAGATCTCTGCCAAGCTATGCAAAATATTGCATAGTTAAATTGCAAATAATCATTCTGTGATATTGACAACAAAGTTACACTCACCGGCCACTTTATTAGGTACACCTCTCCAAATGCTCGTTAACGCAAATATCTAATCAGCCAAACACGTGGCAGCAATTCAATGCGTTTAGGCATGTAGACATGGTCAAGATGATCTGCTGCAGTTCAAACCAAGCATCAGAATGGCGAAGAAACGTAATTTAAGTGACTATAAATGTGGCATGGTTCTTGGTTTTCAAGTTTTGCTTTTGTTTTTTCGTTCGTTTTGGTTAACTATACTAACCTTGATTGACAGCTGTTTGCTTAGCTTCTCAGTGAACTATGGACCGTTGTAGTAAATGCTGCTATATGTTAAATCTGAGTGCATGTGCAAATACCAAATATAATGGCGTTTTTACTCAAAATTCACTTCAGTCGAGTGTTTAAAATAAGTCCTTTTGTGAAATGATATGTCCTCTTCCACAGAATAAGGCACACAACACATTTCATAATAGCGTTTGATAAGCAGTGACAAAGACATTGCATCATTACACTTATAATCAGGAAAATTAGAACGCAGATAAACCATACGTTGTCATGGTCATGTGTTTATTAATCCAGTTGAATCAAATGAAAGCAGTTTAATCTTCTGTTTATCCTACAAACACTATATGGAATTCCCATAGCCTGGTATTTATTTGATGTCTTATCATACCTAGTTGTTCTGTGCGACTCGATATAGAGAGAGAGCGCCCTCTGGACTTCTGAGATTTACTATTAATCACATCACTGTATTTTCCTCATATGATGTTCCTCATACAATTGCAGCTACAGTAAATCGCAAATGTGATTTTATGTCGATTTATTGTTCAGCCCTAATATAGAGTATATATCAATATTTAAGATAAACAGCTCACTGAAGAAGGTAAATGGAATATAAAATATTCAAACACAATTCCAGTCTAAGGAACGAACACACAGACGCACAAGGCGAAACCAAACAAGACATAGGTGAACTCAATCAGAATCTGAAAGGAAACAGGAATGTCCAGGAAAGCAAGATAGTAGCTAAATTGAAAATTGAAATAATAAATTGAAAATAAATACAGAAAACAAAACTGAATGTGACACCTGAGTATTTTAAACAAAATGTTTGTTAAAAAACATATTTTCATAAAAATATTATTAGCAGACTCTTTAATACAAAGGGAATTTTGACAATAGAAGCAATTAAACCATCAAAAGCGCAACAATAAGTGATTCCTTTGAGACATGTATCAGTTTGTATAATGACTTACACTTAGCAAAGTTATTTTTTTTACTAATAAATCAAAAGAAGGGTGGCAGTGTTACTCAGTGGTTAGCACTGTTGCCTCACAGCAAGAAGGTCACTGGTTCGAGTCCCGGTTAGGCCAGTTGGCATTTCTGTGTGGAGTTTGCATGTTCACCCTGTGTTGGCTTGGGTTTCCTCCGGGTGCTCTGGGTTGCACCACAGTCCAAAGACATGCACTATAGGTGAATTGGATGAACTAAATTGGCAGTAGTGTATGAGTGTGTGTGTAAATGTGAGAGTGTATGGGTGTTTCCCAGTACTGAATTGTGGATAGTTGGCGGTTCATTCCGCTGTGGTGACCTCTGAAATAGAGACTAAGTTGAAGGAAAATGAATGAATAAATATAAAGAAACAACTGTACCTTTTTGAGTTTGTGTTCAGTCATACTGTACATATGACATTTTTCTGTAGTTTCTCACACAACCTCCCACCTTTGTGCTTCACTTACTGAGAAAATCTTTATCTTCTGTGGTGACCAATGAACGTATTGTTTTTGTGTAACTCCAGGCAGATACAAAGATAAAATAGCATCTGTTCAGATGAAGATAAAGTTGTAAATGCTGTCAGATGTTGAGGGAAGATTGTGTTGGCGTTATGAACAGTGTCAAGGTAATGTAAAGTTTAACGTTTATGTTTTGTGGAGGTTGCGGGTGTTCTGTGATGCTGGGGTTGTTTATGTTATATATAGGTTGTATATGGATGCTTGCATGTGGATGATGTGCATTATATGAATCTTAGATAGTAGCTTAATGTATGTTGTATTGTAAATATTATAACTACTGTTCAAACGTTTGAAGTCAGCAAGATATTTTATTTTGTTTTATTTTGTTAATATTTTATTCAGCAAGGATAAGGACAAATAAATGCTCTTTTTTAGAATTTTTAATTCTGAAAACAAAACGTAGCTTTCCACATTTTTCAACACTGATCATAATGGTTTCTTGAGTACAAAACTAACACGTTAGAAGGATTTTTAAAGGATCATAGGACACTGAAGACTGAATACCTCAAATGCCATCACAGTAATTCATTACTTATATTTATGATTATAATTATAATATAAAATTGCTAATAATATGAAATATAATATAACATTGCTATAATATAAAAATGCTCTAAAATGGTTTAAAAATATTTTTTCAGAACGCACTCGATGTGTGAATTATTATACATCCTTTCTTCACGCCAACACTGGGATTCCCCAATGATCTGTTATAGCGCCGTAGTTATTTTCTATTTGCATTAATGATATAGGCCATAGAATAGACTCAGCTAAAATACACCTGTATGCAGATGATACAATTATATATACAGCGGCACACTCCTTAAACTAAGCTGTACAGTATTTACACAGCGATTTTCAAGTACTACAGTGTACGTTGCAGGAGTTAAAATTGCTTTTAAATTCAAAAAAGACTAAATATATGATTTTTAGCCATGGCCGCACTAAGGTAACAGACCAGACAGTCCAACACAATCTCACGGCAATTCGTAACTTTTTGATTTAGTGGCTAATTCGTATGAATTCGTACGATCTAATTCGTACAATTTACGATTTGCTCATCCCCCAATGACGGTTGGGTTTAGGGGTGGGGTTAGGTGTCACGCCTCCTTTTTAAAATTGTACAATTTCATACGACTGAACTCGTACGAATTAGACACTAAACTGACAAGTTTTCTCGTGAGATCAGGCTGGACAGTCACATCCTCGATTGGTGTACCAATAGAAAGAGTTGGCTCTTGTAAATATCTAGATATTTTGATTGAGAGAAAGTTGATATACACAATGACAATTTATTGAAAAAGCTTAGGTCGAAATTAGTTTTTTTATACCGGTCAAAACATTGTTTTCTTATAAGGCCCATAAGAAAGGAGTAGAGAGTACATTCTTGTCTATAATTGATTATGGTGATCATGTATATATGCATGCAGCCGCTACTCTACTTAGAAAACTAGATTCTGTTTATCATACGCATTGTCACAGGTGCAGACTCACGGACACATGACTGTATTTTGTACGATTGCTTAGATTGGTTATCTCTATATCAAAGGAAAAAATTACATTTGTACTTATTTACTTTAGAGGCTCTCTTAGGTAAACTACCATCCTATAATTTTGAATTTGCTAACATTTCTCATAAATAACCAATGCATTTGGTTCCTGTATTCGGTTAACAGTCCCAAGGGTATTGTCAAAACTTGCCAAATGTGCTTTTTCTTTTATGCTCCTGGAGCTTGGAATGACCTGCAAAATCAGCTTAATCTTGACACACTTCCGACTCTGAGTACTTTTAAACATCTTTTGTATAACGTCTTAAAGGATAAGTGTTTAAAATGTATGTTATATTGTAAAAAAACAATGTAATTGTTTTTTATGATCTGATCTTTTTTTTTTCAAATGGTAATTTTGTTGTTGTTTTCTGTGATTTTATTTTAAATTTTTTTGTGTGTGAAACTTTTGTGCTGTCTCACTGGAAGAAAAAAATTGTACTGTCCCAATGTAATCACCTGGCTAAATAAAGGAAATAAATAAATAAATAAATAAATACAATTTATACTAATAATATATAATGGTATTTCACAATAATGCAGTATATTTGTACTTTTTATTCAAACATAAAACAAATCAGTCCAAATTTATGTTAGGTGGCCATAACTACTATGTACTTGCATCAAAAAATAAATACAATGTACTTACAGTTCATAATGTATTGTAAAACACTTGTGAATTGGTGCTCTTGAGGTGGGATACAGATAACAAGGATGAGTTAAGGTGTAAGGGATGGACAACAGTGTAAATACAAATGTATTTAATCAATCATAAGTACAATGTAAAAATATTTATTTACACAATACATAAATTGTAACAAATGATTAATGTCAGTGTGAGTATATATTGATTAAGACCCCAGATCATAAAGTGGGACCAAAAATCTTTCACTGAGCAGAGTTTTAATCCAAAGCTTTCATTATACTACATACAATCCCATCAGAGTAATGAGGGGTTAATGGTTTTGTTCAAGGGCACTGTGATAACAGGACAGGAGGTCATTCCTGTTGAGTGGCAGCTCGTGCCCCAGACTGAACCCTGATCTGATCTATTAGGATCCTAGCACTCATGTTATTTAATACAGATGTTCTTTTTGACTCGATATATGTGGGTGTGGGTGGGTGTTGTTATTTTCCCCAACACAATCCTCCAGGGAAGGAGTTATGGGTGACAAGCTGGAAAAACTCATTAACTCAAAGATAGGAGGAAAAACACACACACTTACACACATAGTGTACATGAAATGCCCTTCTCTCACAGAATTTTTCATTGTGTGCATGTGGAGCATAATTTGTTTACTGTAAGCATTACCCTCTGAACAAAGGCATTTTTTGGGTGGGTTTTTTAATCCATCATTTCATATTGCACAGGGTGTAACAAGCACGCATACACACTTACACTCACACACACACACATAGAAATTCACCATTTTGGAGAAATAACATTCTTTGTGCATCCTAAATAGTTTTGAGATATTTTATATTTCGATACATGACAATGACAGAGCACTTAAATGTATTCTAACTGTACAATATCAGAGTTCTCTGAAATTTGTAACTGCGAATGTTTGAAACAGGTCAAATGCAGACAGAGGCTTCTACACCTTTAAAACAATACATTTTCAGATTGGAACTGTAAGGTTTTATTAATTGAAGCAATAATTGAAAAATCTGTTAACTTATGCGCATAAACATTTTACAAAACAAACACATTCTTAAGAAAAGTTGTCACATTTTAATAAACATTGATGAAAATCATGTGTCATATATAAGTGAGTGTCGCCCTCACTTATATATGTATATATGAAAAATTATCAGTATAAGTCATCTCCTTATAGATGTGTACTGTATATAAGTGATCCACTGTAGTGATCACCTACTGTACTTGAATACCTATTTCAACGTTTTGACGTATGTGGAAATGTATTGTTTGCACTACTGGTGGCATGAATGTAAACATGGACTTGGCCTGTGAGATGATCCTGATTGGTCCTCTTGTGTGCATTCAAAGTGCTGATTGGTTTACAAACAAAACCTTACAGAACCAAAGTTAGTCAGTTTGACTATGTAGAACTGAAATGGTACACATACACTTACCGGCCACTTTATAAGGTACACCTGTCCAACTGCTCGTTAATGCAAATTTCTAATCAGCCAATCACATGGCAGCAACTCAATGCATTTAGGCATGTAGACATGGTCAAGTCGATCCACTGCAGTTCTAACTGAGCATCAGAATGTGGAAGAAAGGTGATTTAAGTGGCTTTGGTTGTTGGTGCCAGACGGGCAGGTCTGAGTATTTCATAAACTGCTGATCTATTGAGATTTTCACACACAACCATCTCTAGGGTTTACAGAGAATGGTACGAAAAGAGAAAATATCCAGTGAGTGGCAGTTCTGTGGGCGCAAATGCCTTGTTGATGCCAGAGGTCAGAGGAAAATGGCCAGACTGGTTCTAGCTGATAGAAAGTCAACAGTAACTCAAATAACCACTCCTTACAACCGAGGTATGCAGAAGAGCATCTCTGAACAACAACACAACACGTTCAACCTTAAGGCGGATGTGCTACAAAAGCAGAAGACCACATCAGGTGCCACTTCTGTCAGTAAGAACAGGAAACCGAGGCTACAATTTGCACAGGCTCACCAAAATTGGACAATAGAAGATTGGAAAAACGTTGCCTGGTCTGATGAGTCTCAATTTCTGCTGTGACTTTCGAATGGTAGGGTCAGAATTTGGCATCAACAACGTGAAAGCAATGGATCCATCCTGCCTTGTATCAACGGTTGAATCTGCTGGTGGTGGTGGTGGTGGCGGTGTAATGGTATGGGGGATATTTTCTTGGCACATTTTGGGCTTATTAGTACCAATTGAGCATCGTGTCAACATCACAGCCTACCTGAGTATTGTTGCTCACTATGTTCATCCCTTTATGACCACAGTGTACCCATCTTCCGATGGCTACTTCCAGCAGGATAACGTGCCATGTCATAAAGCACGAATCATCTCAGACTGGTTTCTTGAACATGACAATGAGTTCACTGTACTCTAATGGCCTCCACAGTCACCAGTGCTCAATCCAATAGAGCACCTTTGGGATGTGGTGGAACGGGAGATTCACATCATGGATGTGCAGCCGACAAATCAGCAGCAACTGTTGCTATCATGTCAATATGGACCAAAATCTTTGAGGAACATTTCCAGTACCTCCTAAAGGCAAAAGGATGGTACTAGTAAGGTGTACCTATTAAAGTGGCCAGTGAGTGTAATTCAAATAAGCTGTCGCCGAAGAAAAAAATGGGAAAATCTCAACCTAATAATAAGAACCTTATAAATCCAAGGTGACGCAATGGAGATTTTCCCAGCAGAATCGGTCGAGTTAATTGACTAGCTAATGAGCTTAGAGTTCATGATGAGCTGTTAATCTTGTA
Source organism: Danio kyathit (assembly GCA_903798195.1). Taxonomy (NCBI): domain Eukaryota; kingdom Metazoa; phylum Chordata; class Actinopteri; order Cypriniformes; family Danionidae; genus Danio; species Danio kyathit. The sequence goes on along the minus strand of LR812535.1, from coordinate 25,950,502 downwards.
CTAGGATATAAAAGCACACACACACCATTATAGAAACCCATCTCTCCTTCCCTTTGCGCTCTGTTTTTAATCGATCTCTAGATGAAAATGCATTGAGGTAATGTCCACAATATACCAACAAAGCCTCTTCTTGAGTTACTTTTGGAAAGTGAGGCTTTCTTTCCAGATCTTCTTGCCAACACACACACACACATTAATGGTGAACATGGTTCTGGGTTTAGTGAACTAAATATAGCCTCTCATTTGGAGGAGGAATTCCCCATGTGAGCGTGTCTCAGAGATAACCCCGTCCTATTCTTCCTAAAACTGTGTGTGTGTGTGTGTTTATGTGTGCTGCATTGCAATTTTGCTGTGTGTCCTCTTATGTCAAACGCAGTGTCCCTGAATCAAGCTGAGGCTGACAAAAGAAGACACATTCACAAGGCACTCACACACACACATATCGCGTTTTCTTCCCAAAACCATGCTCGAAATATACTCGTGAGATAAGCAAACTCGTTCTGACTGAGAGACTGTGAGATCAGGAGGGAAAGTGGGAGGAAACTGGTGTCAGAATAATAGCCGTTATTTAGTGTTCTGTTCTGTATCTCTTGATGAGACACACAAGCTGTTTTCGGCTGGATCTTCAGCTGGGATGTCTGGACTGCCAGTGTTTTAGGGTGTTTCGTGCAACTTTGATCCTCTGTCGTGCTGGGATAGGAGACGTGGACTTGTAGACTGAAACCTTTATTTAACTGGATGTGTTTGCGGAGACAAATGGATCTTATTAAAGATGGAGCTGGTATGAATTCTGTTGGTTTCAGTGATTTAGGAAGTTGAACGTCTGTTTGGTTATTTGACTTTATCTGTGCTAGCTTTGACCTTTGACCTTGTAATTGGGATAATCAGATTTTGTATGTTTCTCTTATTACTTGCAGTCGGACAGCAATGCCAGTTACCTGCGGGCAGCGAGGGCTGGGAACCTTGAGAAGGTCCTCGATTACCTGAAGACTGGTGTCGATATCAACATCTGTAATCAGGTACGGATAATTTTTGTTACGTTTTAATAAGATATAATGATATCTGTCTCATGACTGGAAGTGATGGTTGTAAATTGTGAAAGTGCTTCTATGCTGTTTGATGGTTGTTCTGTGCAGCTGTGCACATATTGTGTTCTGTATATCTTTATGATGGGGATTGTTTTGAATATATACTATTGTTTGCAAGTGTCAAATCTGGATATTTTTTAATTCTTTTGAAATGTATTCATGAGTGATACAATAATGTCATTCAAAGCCACCATATACCACTTGTTTTGGTCATGTCAGAAAATATCTAAATACTGGGGTTCGATTTTTAAATCCTTTTCACAAATGCCTGGTCAAACTATTGCTCCGACTATGATGATAGCGATATTTTTAATTATCACTCAAGACTGTAACATAAGCAAATCCCAGTCTGATGCTGTTTCTTTTGTTCTCTCTTAGCTAAAAGGTTATAAACTCTGCATAAATGGATGGACTCCTCCAACATTTAAACACTTTACTAAAGATGTCATGTATAACGTGCAATTAGAAAAACGTAGCTCTTACATGAAAGTGTCATAAAAGATTCTTTAATACTTGCCGATCTTTTATAACTTTTGTCTAGAACAGTGTTTCTCAACCACGTTCCTGGAGGACCACCAACACAGCATGTTTTAGATGTCTTCTTTATCTTTCACTCCCATTACAGGTCTTTCAGTCTCTGCTAATGAGCTGATGATATGAATCAGGTGTGTTTGGTTAAGAAGACATGGAAAATGTGCAGAGCTGGTGGTCCCCCAGAAACGTGGTTGAGAAACACTGGTCTAGAACACACTTGCTGAAGAATTGTGCTGAATGTACAGTACTTTGTTTTTGTTTGTTTGTTTTTTTGTCTGACTATTATATGGGTTTTATTTGATTGTTTTCTTTTAGTTTTGCTGTTCTGTTGAATAAAAACATTGAAAATAAAAAGTGACAGTAAAGACATTCTAATATTGCTGTTTTAAACGTGATTCTTTTGATCTTTGTTTTTTAAATCAATCCTGGAAATTATGTATCAGTTAGCACAAGAATGCTAAGCAGCATTATTTTTAACATTGTTTTTGATGATTAAGTTTCTGTGTGTAAGTGATATGATTCTGTCTCTCATAACATTTTGCTTAAAGGTCACTAAAAGAGGTTACGGTAACACTTACAGTAACCAAAAATATTTAGATAAATATTCTCACTATTAATTATTGGCTTATTACCAGTCATTATTATTACGACATTGGCTGTTTATTAATTCCTATAAAGTACCTATTCGGCATGCTCTTATTCCACATTCCTTATCAAGCCTAATACCTAAACCTAACTACTACCCTAAAAACTATTAATAATCAGCAAACTAGGAGTTTATTGAGGCAAAAGTCATAGTCAATGGTTTATTAATAGCAAGAATTGTAGAATAAAGTGTAACAGACAAAACAAATAATCCCGCACACTCTTTTTTGTTTTATACTTGCTCCAAAATTAATTTAAAACATTTTGGTCTCCTGACCTTCATCAGACATTTAATTGTTCAAAAATGGCACCTCTTTTTAAACGAAACCTTTACGTTTAGATCAAATTCTGTTCTGCAGTGATTTGCAGCAGTTTACACTGTACATATGATATGTGGGGATATAATTGCATGTTATTTATATTGGTCTGTTTCTGGTATCCTATCCTACCTGGAATTCACATCCTTCCTGTTAATGAACAAATCTTATGTTGTATGTTTCAGAATGGGTTAAATGCATTGCATCTGGCTTCCAAAGAGGGGCATGTGGAGGTGGTGGCAGAGCTGCTTAAACTGGGTGCCAATGTAGATGCAGCAACCAAGGTCAGTTTGACACACACACACGCACATTAGCATTGGTGGTTACATCGTCTCAAATCAAATTAAATCACTTTTATTGTCACATTATCAGCAGCACGTGTGCTTTGATGAGTGAAAAGATTAGGTGCTGGCTCCAGGTAGTACAAAATGCAACGACATACTTCAAAACAATATACTATTAACAGTTATGGCCTGCTTTTACGGAGTGGTACGGTACGGTTTGTTACGCTTTTATGTCCGTTTCCACTGTCAAAAGGTACCTAAAAGCAAACCGTACCATACCACTTTTTGGGTACCCTTTCAAAAGGGTACCTAACACAACAAAAGGGTACCAAAAGGCAAAGCAAGAGGTGCAACTGAACGCTATTGAATATTATTAAATATTGAATACTATTAAATACAGTCTGTACAAAAAACAATAAAGATGTAAAACACACACACACACGCACACATTGCACACACATGTATACACAAATAGAGAAATAGCATTCAAGATATAGATTCAACATATCCCTACCTCTAAACCCACCCCCACCTATGGCACCTATAGCAAAAGAATGTCAAAAGACCCCATTAAGAATGATTTTAAAGGATTTTGAGTTACAAGGACATCAAGCATGTGCTCATAAACCACTGTAATAGAGTACAACTATGTCATACCCATGTCATTCTACAAAAAACTGTCCTTGTAAACCACCAACACACACACACACACACACACACACACAGCTTAAAGAGATGTTTGTATCTGTGTCTGATATCACATGATGTCCTCTGCTCCTGTGAGCACGTTCACACCGGGTATAAAAAGCCTCCAGTGCTCCACAGGAATGAAGTGTGTGTGTGTGTATGTGTGTGAAGGTAAATTACAGGCCAGCGGAAACAACACCTCTTTGGCAAAGGGGACTGAATGGTGGTGGGCAAAAAAGCCCAGTTGGATGGGGTGACACAGACAGGTGGTGGAGAGATTAATGGAGAGATGCCACTCATTCTCTATTGCTCTTGTTTCTCCATCTCCTCTAATCCAGAAAGGAAACACGGCGCTGCACATCGCCTCTCTGGCAGGACAGACGGAAGTGGTGAGAGAGCTTGTGACCAATGGGGCAAACGTCAATGCACAGAGCCAGGTACGCACTTCAGCATTTAATATCCACATAAACACATGATCACTGAGACGGGTCGTCCAGCTTTTCTGCAGGGCAGCACAAGTGCACACTCAATCTGTTGCTATTTTAGATGACCAGCCAATAAACACACACGCACACACACACACACAGCTTTGAACTTGAGCTCAGTAAGTTATGAAGGCCACCTACATTACAGGGGTGCCAGTAATTTAGTATTTCCTAAACTGAACCCAACACAGTACATTTAGATGTAAACACTGGTAAAAAATACATGTTTTACTCTTTTGGATCGTTTTATTGTATATATTTCTGTGGCATATTAGCCATAACTGGGTTTACATTACTATTTTCCCATTTTTTGTGTAGTGATTTTTGCTGCGGTAGTTTTAAAAGTTGCATAAATCTAAATTAATATTTCAAAATGCATGTTTTTGTACATGTTTTTGTATTTAATACATTTAAATTTTGTAATAATTAATCAAAATCTCATTATAGTGGCTTGAGAAATACTATATAAACTTAATATTCTTCTTAATATTTTTCTGCAATGCTTTTTAAAATTGTCGGTTGGGTTTCGGGAAGTGGGTGGGCGGGTCAATCGATGCTTTTGAAAATACTATTGGTTGGGTTTAGGGAAGGAAGAGGGGTGGGTCAGTCGACCGGTTGGTCGGTCAGTCAGTCAGTCAGTCAGTCAGTCATTCAGTCAGTCAAACAATGTCAACAGCGGCCACTGATGGATTTATGTGAGAACAGCAGGCACGACGTGAGATCTCAAAAAGCGGACACAGCGGCCCCTGGTGGATTCGCGAAACAAAAACTGACAAAAAACGTAGCTCCTGGGGTGTATTTGGCGCACTCCAGAAGTGCATATAGAGGTACGTTTTCAGAATGAGCCTGGGTTGAGAAATTCTGTTGTATTGTTATGTTTTGAAAACAGATCAGTGGCTTTGTTTGTGTTTTTCAGTCATTAATAGACCATTTGTAAATATACACATATACAGTACACTTTAATTTTTTTTTTAAAATGTCAATAGCAATTGAATTAAATCTTAACTGACTTAATCAAATCATGAATGGAGAATCAAGAATTTAATTGAAATGAGGACTTGCGAATAAGAATCAACATCCAGCCCTAGATATTTGATTTTTGGGTGAACTAATACTATGTGGTCATAATGTGACATTATGTGAATGTAAATACATAATGGCCATATTTGACTGACAGTTTTTTTTAGGTTGTTTCAGTAAATAGAAAACATGGTTAATCTTCTGATGGTGTTTGTCTATAAGATAGATGGTTTGTCTGTAATACATATAATTCAAATAGCAGTAGGATTAAATATTTGCATGTAAAATCAGCAAAATATTTTGTACTTAAAGTGCTATGAGAGACTAGAGAAAAGCTGATGATGGAGTCTGTGTGTGTGTCCTCTCATGATGCTCCATCATCACAAAGCATCACTCACTCTTCACCTGCTCTGTCAGCATCTCTGTGTTGCCATGGGAACAGGGTCACCAAGGTTACGGCGAGTGGGTGTGATGGGATCTGTGGCCTCCAGGGAAATTTACTCATTTCACAAATATTAACAATCATGGCAACCTGCCTAGTTTCCACAGCAATTTCCTGCTTATGAATAAATTAAAACAAAACATTTTTATTTCTGATTGATTTTTCTGTGCTGAGAGGCTGTTAGCAATATGGAAGCCCATTTCCACCACTGAAGAAAAAATTTATAAAGGTTATTGTGACTTTTTATCTCAGACTTTGGAGTTGCACACTTATATCACATTTAAATTGCAATTGTGACTTTATAACTCAGTTGCAACTTTTTGTCTCAAAATTAGACTTTAGAATTTAGATTTAGAAACCTCTCAGAATTAAACATGTTTAAGTCTCACATTTCTGACTATAAATTAAGTTCACATCTCACAATTCATTGAAAAAAACTCAGACTTCTTCTAAACATTTTTTATTTTGTATTCATTGGCAGAAACAGGCTTGTTGTCATGCTTTCACTCTATAAAGAGACACACTGGATCGCAGGATTGATCAAAACACAAATTTATTTACAATATTAACACTCTGGAACAGGAAACATCAAACGCTGGACAGAGAGTGTGGCAATATAATAGCGGACGCTGGACTGAAACAAACAGGACTTAAATACACAGGACATGATTACACAAATCACAAACAGGGGTGACAGCAGGTGGAACTCATGGTCATAGAAAACAGCGGGAAAACAGACAAAGGAATCACATGACATAAACACGGAGCACATGGAACACAACACTGAAACGAACGAAACACTGAATTTAGTGAATATGACGGCTTTGAAAATGTTATGATTGTTTACAATCATTCATTCATTCATTTTCTTGTCGGCTTTGTCCCTTGCGGGGTCGCCACGATTTTTACGCAGCGGATGCCCTTCCAGCCGCAACCCATCTCTGGGAACTTCCACACACACATTCACACTCATACACTATAGACAATTTAGCTTACCCAATTCACCTGTACTGCATGTCTTTGGACTGTGGGGGAAACCGGAGCACCCGGAGGAAACCCACGCAAACGCAGGGAGAACATGCAAACTCCACACAGAAACGTTCTTGCTGTGAGGCAACAGCACTACCTATTGCGCCACTGCGTTGCCCCTGTTTACAATCAGATACTGTATATTATAGGGCATATGATGTTAATAGCATTCTGCTGTGGGTAGTCTGTTTTGGGAATGATTGTAATTTTAAGGCCATTTCTTACTCTTAAAACCTCCAAAAGTAAATTTTCATTGCGATGCCATAGGAGAGAATTTCCCTGACTTTTTAAAAGAACAATTGTTTTCCTAGTGCGAAGAAAATTGTAATCTGAAGAATCATTTTCCCACAATAAATTGTCCAATGGTAAGGTTCAGTGGATTTTTAAAGCTTTATCATTAAATGGCAAAAAAGAAGCATTTTTTAATGTGTATATACAGTAAATGGGATCTTGAAATAATTTTGTAGGTATCCACTAAAACTAAAACTATCTCTCCTTCTTGTGATTTATTTTCTTCTTCTTTGAAATATTTCCTAAATGATCTTTACAGAGCAAGGACATTTTCACAATATTACCTATAATACTTTTTCTTCTGGAGAAAGCCTTATTTGTTTTATTTGGCCTTCCCAAAAAGACATTCAGACAGTTGAAGCTCATTCAGAACGCTGTAGCCAGGATTCTGACCAGAACCAGAAATTCAGAGCACATCACACCTGTCCTCAGGTCTTTACACTGGCTCCAAGTTATATTCAGAATAGCTGTTAAAGTATTATTACTTGTCTATAAATTACTAAATGGCCTTAGGACCTCAATACATTACAGATATGCTCACTGAATACAAACAACAGATCACTCAGATCTTTAGGATCATATAAACTAGAAATTCCAAGAGTTCAGTCAAAGCAGGGTGAATCCACCTTCAGCTACTGCACCCCCTGCTGCTGGAATCAGCTTCCAGAAATGATCAGATGTGCTCCAACATTAGACACGTTCAAGTCAAGTCTGAAAACACATCTGTTTAGCTGTGCTTTTACTGAATGAGCACTGTGCTACGTCTGACAGATTGCACTATTATGTCTTTCTTTTCTTTTTCATTCTTTTATAACCCGTTTTAACACATTTTAATCTGTTTTTATCTGTTTTTAATCACTTTTATTATTTGGTTTTATTTTCTTATACGTTTCTTTTGTATTCCTGTTTATGTAAAGCACTTTCAATTGTCACTGTGTATAAAATGTACTATATAAATAAACTTGCCTTGCCTTGCCTTATTTCAGCTAGAATAAAAGCAGTTTTTAATTTTTTTAAAACCATTTAAAGTTCAATATTATTAGCTCCCTTAAGCAGTATTTTTTTTTCAATTGTCTACAGAACATACCATTGTTAAACAATGACTTGACTAATTACCCTAGTACTGCATATATTAATTAAATTTTACTTTAAGCTGAATACTAGTATCTTGAAAAATGTCTAGTGAAATATTATGTACTGTCATAATGGCAAAGGTAAACAAATTCAGTTATTAGAAATTAATTATTAAAACTATTATGTTTAGAAATGTGTTGAAAAGGTCTTCTCTTCTGACTTCAACTGTATGTATTTGTATAGTAGTACACTAAGAAACTATTCAAATGTATATAAATAATACATTTTTCTTTAATGTTTGTTTCAGAATGGCTTTACCCCATTATACATGGCCGCACAGGAAAACCATTTGGATGTGGTGCGCTTCCTGCTAGAGAACAACTCAAGCCAGAGTATTGCCACAGAGGTTTGTGTGTGTATGTGTGTCTGGAGAGTGGTTTATTGATTACTGAGCTGAGCTGGAGTGACCTTGAGCAGTTCACAGATAAGTGCTTTCTTAGTCCACCTTCCCACATCTCTTTTTCTTGCTGTATATATAATAGTAGGTTTGGGATTTCGCTTTTCAAAAAAAAAAAAGCTCATATTATATACTCATATTATATGCTTAATGAGCGTATTGTATGCTCATCAAGGCTTTATTTAGTTCATCAAAAATACAGTAGAACAGTTCAATTGTGAGATATTATTGCTATTTAAAATCTAGAGTTGGCATTCACAAAGCAATGTAGAGAAGAGGAACTCTTGCTAAATAAACTTTCATCCATTGATTTTTTTATTTTTTTTATTTATTTATAGTAAGCAGATTAAGGCTGCTCTCGCTCTTAGTGGTTTTGATTTGATTAAATGAACTCTGATGTGATTGCTCTGTAAGTGTGGTTCATTTGAACAAGTGGTTCACCAAACAAGTGGACCTGAGACCCCTGAAGAGAAGAGCTTTGATTTGCTTGGTGAACTCCAGTGCACTTTGACAGAAATATAAATGCAGCACGGATCAAATATATCTAAACAAACTAAAAACAGGACCTGCTGTAACAAGATACGACCATAAAAAGGACAGAAAGCTGAAGCACAATAATTTTGCCTCTTCATCGTGGCGATGTTGCCCATTACAGGCAACAAAAACACGTTCAGAAAGTTTAATCATGAAATATATATCATAAACTGTGTTGTCTTTTTTGTTTGTTTTTGTATTATTAAGTTCAGACATAAAAATGACAGTATGCTAAGCCAGGAACACATTTTTGATTATTATTATTATTTTCTGGAGCAAGCAGACTGTGAACAAGCCCTAATGACTATAAAACTGCAAATAATGGTGGTAAACTAACCATTCATGATCAAATAATCAAAGCAATGAAAATTGCATATATAGTTGCAAACAGTAGCATGATTATTGCAAGTAATTAGACTATTGGTGCACATGTAAACATCTATAAACACTCAAAAAATGACTTGTTTAAACTGCTTATATAAAATGAGTTAAAACAACATAATTCTTAAGGTTTTTTTGGTTTAACTTAATTGTTTTATGTTCAATCCACTTAAATTTGTAAAAACTATTAAGTAAACTTAATCGATTTGTGTTGGGACAGCCTTAAGGAGTTGTGTGGAACTTTTTACAGTAAATGTTACTTTAAATGTACAGTAATTCTTTCCTGTTACTTTGGATCTGTTTAATACATGCGTAAGTGTTTAAACAAAATCTTTCTGACCCCAATGTTGATCGTATACATTGCCAAATAGTACAATAATATATGTTAATTGGTGTATATGAATCAGTCCTGTTTTCCTTTCTCTGTTTAGGATGGCTTTACACCGTTAGCAGTAGCGCTACAGCAGGGTCACGATCAGGTGGTTTCTCTGTTGTTAGAGAACGACACGAAAGGTAAAGTCCGTCTGCCTGCGCTCCACATCGCTGCCCGTAAAGATGACACCAAATCTGCAGCTCTGCTTCTTCAGAATGACCACAATGCAGATGTGGAGTCCAAGGTCTGTCTCGTTTTTTTATTTATATCTCAAAATTCTTTCCAAATGAGCAAATATACACAATTAGAAGCCCTCCGGTGAAATTTGTATTCTTTTTTTTAAATACTTCTAAAGTAATGTTTAACACGGCAAGGACATTTTCACAGTAGTTTCTATAATATTTATTCGGGTAACACTTTAGTTTGTCCATTTCTTTAATGGCTTGTAAGATATCTAAATTGCTAGGATTCAAGTCAGCTATTTTCGAAGATACGCTACATCTCTCGAACTTCGCTATTCACTTTTTCGAGTTCTGTTCTTTTTTCGGTGCCTTTTCCATTATTAATTCATTGTGCATCAGTTATCAGAAGTTATGTCAAAAGTTTAAAATGAGTTTGCAAAAACTATTGAAAAAAATACAGGAGGGTCATTAACTAACATGTTCTTGCTACCACTCCTTACAATTCATGGTATTAACAAACCATTAACTAGCACTAGCTTAATAAAGTAGTAATTAGCTGTTTATTAATAGTTAGTAAGGGAGTAGTTTGGTTTAGGTTTTGGGTATGATCAGGGATGCAGAATAAGATCATACTTTATAACTACTACTAAACAGTTAATATCTTAATAATAGGCAGGTAATAAGCCAGTAGTTAACATGAATTGTGACCTAAACTACAGTGCTACCATTTATTATTCTGGAGAAAGTCTAATTTTATTAATTTTGGCTGGAATAGCAGCACTTTTACACTTTTTTAATCTATGTTAGGGTTGATATGTTTAGCCCCCTTTAGAAATTTTCTTTTTTAATTGGCTACAGAACAAACCACTCTTATGCAATAACTTGTCTAACTTGCTTACACTGTAATAATTTTAAGCCAGGACAAAAAAAAACATAACCCTTATTTCCTTTCGCTTTTTCTTGTTCACTTAACTTTTGAAAACATCAGCTGCACTGACCGAAAATTATTTGTCAGTAATGCAAAAAACATTTAGTTGGGTTAACATAAGAGTATTTATTAGTTTTTTTGGACAGGTGAACTACTCTGTAACAAAACTTTTTAAGTTGTGGCAACTTAAAAAGTTTTTTCTGCAGAACTATAATAATAATAATAATAATAATTCCTTACACTTATATAGCACTTTTCTGGGCACTCAAATCGCTTTACACATAGGCGGGGATCACTGACCTAAAATGTCTGAAGTTGAGTGAACAAAAAACTCTTGTGGAAATCGGTCCTAAGAAATAATACATTATCAGAACAATCAAACAAAGTTCAATTAAAAAAAAAACTGGGACAAATGTTAACAGAACATTTATTAGACACAGAATTAGAAACATGGACAGGAGGTAAAACAACAATAATGGTAAACAAGACAAGGATCAAAACATGGCAGGACAAGCAGGGAAAAATGCTTTTCAATGCTTCACATGTGAAGCATGCCTTCCTGTATTTTCAATTGAACTATGTTTGTTTGTTCTGATAATGTATTATTTCTTAGTACCAATTTCCAAAAGACTTTTTTGTTCACTCAACTTCAGACATTTGAGGTCAGTGCAACTGATGTTTTTAAAAGTTGAGTGAACAAGAAAAAGCAAAAGGAAATAAGGATTACTGTATGTTTTTTTGGTGTACTGACTTAATTTTTTTACAATGTAGTATCTTGCAAAACAACTAGTAAAATATTATGTTTTGTTATCAGGCAATTCATTGTGCATCAGTTATCAGAAGTTATGTCAAAAGTTTAAAATGAGTTTGCAAAAAACTATTGAAAAAAATACAGGAGGGTCATTAACTAACATGTTCTTGCTACCACTCCTTACAATTCATGGTATTAACAAACCATTAACTAGCACTAGCTTAATAAAGTAGTAATTAGCTGTTTATTAATAGTTAGTAAGGGAGTAGTTTGGTTTAGGTTTTGGGTATGATCAGGGATGCAGAATAAGATCATACTTTATAACTACTACTAAACAGTTAATATCTTAATAATAGGCAGGTAATAAGCCAGTAGTTAACATGAATTGTGACCTAAACTACAGTGCTACCATTTATTATTCTGGAGAAAGTCTAATTTTATTAATTTTGGCTGGAATAGCAGCACTTTTACACTTTTTTAATCTATGTTAGGGTTGATATGTTTAGCCCCCTTTAGAAATTTTCTTTTTTAATTGGCTACAGAACAAACCACTCTTATGCAATAACTTGTCTAACTTGCTTACACTGTAATAATTTTAAGCCAGGACAAAAAAAAACATAACCCTTATTTCCTTTCGCTTTTTCTTGTTCACTTAACTTTTGAAAACATCAGCTGCACTGACCGAAAATTATTTGTCAGTAATGCAAAAAACATTTAGTTGGGTTAACATAAGAGTATTTATTAGTTTTTTTGGACAGGTGAACTACTCTGTAACAAAACTTTTTAAGTTGTGGCAACTTAAAAAGTTTTTTCTGCAGAACTATAATAATAATAATAATAATAATTCCTTACACTTATATAGCACTTTTCTGGGCACTCAAATCGCTTTACACATAGGCGGGGATCACTGACCTAAAATGTCTGAAGTTGAGTGAACAAAAAACTCTTGTGGAAATCGGTCCTAAGAAATAATACATTATCAGAACAATCAAACAAAGTTCAATTAAAAAAAAAAACTGGGACAAATGTTAACAGAACATTTATTAGACACAGAATTAGAAACATGGACAGGAGGTAAAACAACAATAATGGTAAACAAGACAAGGATCAAAACATGGCAGGACAAGCAGGGAAAAATGCTTTTCAATGCTTCACATGTGAAGCATGCCTTCCTGTATTTTCAATTGAACTATGTTTGTTTGTTCTGATAATGTATTATTTCTTAGTACCAATTTCCAAAAGACTTTTTTGTTCACTCAACTTCAGACATTTGAGGTCAGTGCAACTGATGTTTTTAAAAGTTGAGTGAACAAGAAAAAGCAAAAGGAAATAAGGATTACTGTATGTTTTTTTGGTGTACTGACTTAATTTTTTTTACAATGTAGTATCTTGCAAAACAACTAGTAAAATATTATGTTTTGTTATCAGGCAATTCATTGTGCATCAGTTATCAGAAGTTATGTCAAAAGTTTAAAATGAGTTTGCAAAAACTATTGAAAAAAATACAGGAGGGTCATTAACTAACATGTTCTTGCTACCACTCCTTACAATTCATGGTATTAACAAACCATTAACTAGCACTAGCTTAATAAAGTAGTAATTAGCTGTTTATTAATAGTTAGTAAGGGAGTAGTTTGGTTTAGGTTTTGGGTATGATCAGGGATGCAGAATAAGATCATACTTTATAACTACTACTAAACAGTTAATATCTTAATAATAGGCAGGTAATAAGCCAGTAGTTAACATGAATTGTGACCTAAACTACAGTGCTACCATTTATTATTCTGGAGAAAGTCTAATTTTATTAATTTTGGCTGGAATAGCAGCACTTTTACACTTTTTTAATCTATGTTAGGGTTGATATGTTTAGCCCCCTTTAGAAATTTTCTTTTTTAATTGGCTACAGAACAAACCACTCTTATGCAATAACTTGTCTAACTTGCTTACACTGTAATAATTTTAAGCCAGGACAAAAAAAAACATAACCCTTATTTCCTTTCGCTTTTTCTTGTTCACTTAACTTTTGAAAACATCAGCTGCACTGACCGAAAATTATTTGTCAGTAATGCAAAAAACATTTAGTTGGGTTAACATAAGAGTATTTATTAGTTTTTTTGGACAGGTGAACTACTCTGTAACAAAACTTTTTAAGTTGTGGCAACTTAAAAAGTTTTTTCTGCAGAACTATAATAATAATAATAATAATAATTCCTTACACTTATATAGCACTTTTCTGGGCACTCAAATCGCTTTACACATAGGCGGGGATCACTGACCTAAAATGTCTGAAGTTGAGTGAACAAAAAACTCTTGTGGAAATCGGTCCTAAGAAATAATACATTATCAGAACAATCAAACAAAGTTCAATTAAAAAAAAAACTGGGACAAATGTTAACAGAACATTTATTAGACACAGAATTAGAAACATGGACAGGAGGTAAAACAACAATAATGGTAAACAAGACAAGGATCAAAACATGGCAGGACAAGCAGGGAAAAATGCTTTTCAATGCTTCACATGTGAAGCATGCCTTCCTGTATTTTCAATTGAACTATGTTTGTTTGTTCTGATAATGTATTATTTCTTAGTACCAATTTCCAAAAGACTTTTTTGTTCACTCAACTTCAGACATTTGAGGTCAGTGCAACTGATGTTTTTAAAAGTTGAGTGAACAAGAAAAAGCAAAAGGAAATAAGGATTACTGTATGTTTTTTTGGTGTACTGACTTAATTTTTTTTACAATGTAGTATCTTGCAAAACAACTAGTAAAATATTATGTTTTGTTATCAGGCAAAAAGCCAAATAAATTAGTTATTAAAATAATTATGTGTAAAAATGTGTTCAAAACAGCACTTTGGAAATATTTTAAAAATAATTCAAATTTCACATAAGGCTATTAGTTTTGCCTTCAAAGTTTCTCTTTTGCACACAATTACATTCTTTTACATGTTTTATCAAGTAATCAAGTGCAGTTGATTATATTCTCTCTGTATTTTACTTTTAAATGTAATTGATGTGATATTTATTCTTTAACACACTCACCCACATTTAGTCCTGTCTTAAGAGACATGTCCTTTGTTTTTTGGTTTTGGTTTGTTTGTCAGTGTTCACTAACTGGCCATTCTCTCCTCTCCTCACGTCTCAACGTAGATGATGGTCAATAGAACAACAGAGGTATAACACAATAAGCACTAAGCTGCTGAACCCTCGCCTCCACCCTCTGCTTTGCTTAGAACACCCCCTAGTGTTTCTCCACCCTTGTTGTCCATCTCTATCTTTGTGTGATTTCCTATTTTCTCTTCTCTTATTGGCTCTGGTGATGGAGGAATGAGAGACCATGCTTTGGGTGGAGGGCTGAAGCATGCTTTGATTTCTGCAGCTACAGGCCGGGGTTCCGCATATTTATCAACATGTTGCTTTCTGATTGGTTTAAAAGGTTTTGTTGGTAGTGATTTGGTTTGGATGCTGGGAATGAGGTTTATGGTGAATGTAAGCTGTTTAATTAAAGAGTTAGAAATGATCTAGGCCAGGGGTGTTCAAACTCGGTCCTGGAGGGCCAGTGTCCGGGAGAGTTTAGCTCCAACCCTAATCAAACACACCTAAACCATCTAAATAGGCTCTTACTAGATATACTAGAAACTTCCTGGCAGGTGTGTTGAAGCAAGTTGGAGCTAAACTCAGCAGGACACCGGCCCTCCAGGACCGAGTTTGGACACCCCTGATCTAGGCTATGTTTTTTGCTGGACTTTAAATAAATGTTAAATGATCTTCTCTATTATTCAAATTTTAAGAAGTTAAAGGGATAGTTCACCCAAAAATGAAAACAATATAAAATCATATGTTATAAATATGTTTGAATTTCTTTCTTCTGATGAACAGAAAAGAAGATATTTTGAAGTATGTTACAAACCGGTAGCCATTGACTCCTATATTGTGATGAGCCAGAGGCTCGAACCCGGGTCTCTGGTGTGGTAGACCAGTGCTTTACCGTGTAACCACAGGGTTAGCTGATGAACCCAATTGCCAAGGCACAAAATCTAGTTCAAAAAAGGTGTTTATTGAGGAAATCCAAAATCATCAACAAAAATGCAGCCAGGCAAAAACATAGGAAGTCTACAAGCTATGCAGGTAACAAACATAAAGTTCTCCGTAGAGCAAAGAGTACTTTAGCCAAAAGCACAAGTAAAGAAAGGTAATTACTAAAGGACTTACGGCAACGGCGAGAGCACATCAAACTCAAAAACCAAGTGACAAGTGAAGACAAGAGAGTAGAATAAATAGGCTAGTCTAACAAGACACAGCTGAACAGAATTAACACAAATGAACCCCAAACCGAAACACTGGGGAAAATGGCGACATCATGTGGAGAAAACAAACAATAGCTCAGAATATGACAGGACCCCCCCCTCTAGGAACGGCTCCTGACGTTCCCACCAAGACCACCCGAACTGCGAGCTTGAAAATCCCGGATCAACTTGGGGTCAAGGATGTCCTTAGCGGGAATCCAGGAGCGCTCCTCGGGACCATAACCCTCCCAGTCCACAAGATACTGTCGAGACCGTTGCACCTTCCGAACATCCAGTATCCTGCGGACTGTGTAGGCAGGCTTACCCTCGATGTTGCGAGGGGGAGGAGGGGATCTGTCAGAGGGAACAAAAGAAGAACACAACACAGGTTTTAGGAGGGACACATGAAAGGTGGGATTAATTTTAAATGACCTAGGTATTTCTAGCCGATAAGAAACTGGGTTTACTCTCCTGATAATTTTAAATGGTCCGATGTAGCGTTGGTTAAGCTTGCGGGACTCTATCCGAAGGGGAAGGTTCCGAGTGGAGAGCCAAACTCGTTGACCAACTCGAAGGGAGGGGGCAGATCTGCGTCTAAGGTTGGCCTGTCTCTGGTACTGGTTAGAGGTTTGGATGAGTTTACGGCGGACTACTCTCCATATCCTACGGCATCGATTAATATGCTGCTGTACAGAGGGAACAGCCACTTGAATCTCTTGCTCAGGGAACAGAGCAGGGGAGAATCCGAACTGGCACTCAAAGGGGGATAACCCAGTGGAGGATGAGCGGAGAGTGTTGTGGGCATATTCAGCCCAGAGGAGGTATGAGGACCATGATGAAGGGTTGTGACCCACCATGCACCTTAATGTGGTCTCGAGACTCTGGTTAATTCTTTCTGTCTGTCCATTAGACTCGGGGTGGAACCCAGAGGACAAACTAATAGATGCGCCCAATGACTGGCAAAAAGATCTCCAGAACCGGGATGAGAACTGAGGTCCCCGGTCCGACACAATGTCCTGTGGAATTCCAAAGACTCGAAAGACATGAGAGGTAATGAGGTCTGCTGTCTCCTTAGCAGAGGGGAGTTTTGGTAAGGAAATGAATCGAGCAGCCTTGGAGAACCGGTCGACAATTACCAGAATAACGGTGTTGCCATGGGAGGGTGGGAGACCGGTAATGAAGTCCATTGAGAGGTGGGACCAAGGTCGGTGAGGAATAGGCAGAGGGTGCAGAAGACCTTGGGGAGGGAGATGTGAGGTTTTTCCCCGGTTGCAAACAGAACAGGCATTAACCAAGGATATTACGTCCTTTTTAGCTGTAGGCCACCAGAAGTGTCTTTGCAGAAAATCCAAGGTGCGGGAAATACCTGGATGGCAGGTCAGCCGGGAGGAATGTGCCCACTGAAGGACTTGAGGACGAACAGCCCTTGGAACATACAATCGGTTAGTTGGGCCGCCACCTGGGTCTGGATCTTGAATCTGAGCTTTACGGATGGCTGACTCAAACCCCCATCTGAGGGGTGCAAGAATCTTGGATTGGGGAATGATAGCTTCTGGGGTCCTTTCCTGGGGAGTGTTACTGTAAATTCGGGACAGAGCATCTGGCTTTAGGTTCTTAGATCCGGAACGGTAAGATAGAATGAAGTCAAATCGGTTAAAGAAGAGGGACCACCTGGCTTGACGGGGAGTAAGGCGTTTAGCCTGCTGGATATACTCCAAGTTTTTGTGGTCAGTCAGTACTTGAAACGGATGCTTGGCACCCTCCAGCCAGTGCCTCCATTCCTCCAATGCCAACTTTACGGCCAGCAGTTCTCGGTCTCCAACGTGATAATTACGTTCACAGGAACTGAGACGGTGGGAAAGAAATGCACATGGATGAAGACAGTTATCTTTCCCCTTTTGGGATAGCACAGCTCCCACTCCCACATCAGAGGCGTCAACTTCAACCACAAAGGGTATTTCTGGATTCGGGATAGTAAGGATGGCTGCAGAGGTAAATCTGCGTTTGAGTTCCCTGAAGGCCACCTCAGCCTCTGGATTCCAGGAAATCTTGGCTGAACCCCCTTTAGTAAGGGCTGTCAGAGGAGCCACAACTGAGCTGAAATTTCGAACAAATTTCCTATAGAAATTGGCAAATCCTATGAACCTCTGAACCTCCTTTATGGAGGTAGGAGTTGGCCAGTCCAACACTGCCTGGACCTTCTTGGGATCCATCTGTACCTGCCCTGGTTTAATGATGAAGCCTAAAAACAGGACCTCGGTGGTGTGAAACTCACATTTCTCAGGTTTAACAAATAGATGGTTCTCCTGTAGACGTCTTAATACCTTTCTGACATGATTCTCATGCTCCTGGAGAGAACTCGAGAAGATCAGGATGTCGTCTAGGTAGACGAAAACAAACTTGTTCAGCATCTCCCGAAGAACATCATTTATGAGAGCTTGAAAAACTGCAGGAGCGTTAGTGAGGCCGAAGGGCATAACCAAATACTCGTAGTGCCCTGTAGGAGTATTGAATGCAGTCTTCCACTCATCCCCCTGCTTGATCCGCACCAAGTGGTAGGCATTGCGCAGGTCAAGTTTAGAAAATATGGTAGCTTTCTGGAGTAACTCGAAGGCAGTGACCATAAGGGGAAGAGGATAACGATTCCGGATTGTTACCTTATTAAGAGCTCGGTAATCTATGCAGGGCCGGAGGCCTCCGTCCTTCTTCCCCACAAAGAAAAACCCTGCACCTGCCGGAGATGTGGAAGACCGGATGATCCCTGCTTTAAGGCTCTCCATGATATATGTCTCCATGGCCCTTTGCTCAGGAGGAGACAATGAAAACACCCGACCACGAGGGGGGCAGTGGCCGGGCATTAGCTCTATGGCACAATCGTAAGGCCTATGTGGGGGTAAGACAGAAGCCCTCTGTTTGCTGAAGACCGAGTGAAAGGAGTGATACTGGGGTGGGACTCGAGAAAGGTCAATAGGTTCTTGAGACTCGGGATTATTACTAGGTGGGTCTAAGCAAATCTTGTGACACAGGGGGCCCCAGTGGAGAATTTCGCCATTAGACCAATCAATGTGGGGATTATGAAGAGTAAGCCAGGGGTAGCCAAAGATCAAGGGCAGGTCAGGGGACTCAATTAAATAAAAGGACATCTCCTCCTTGTGGTGGAACACAGAGACAAGCAAGGGAACAGTAAGATGGGTAACAGCTCCAGGAGCTATTGGTCTCCTATCCAATGCTGTCACCTCCAGAGGGTTATCTAACCGTTTGATAGGAATCTTGAGATTAGTTGCTAATGCCTGATCCATGAAGTTCCCTGCTGCTCCTGAATCAACAAGTGCTTGAAGTTGGTGTTCCTTGGACTCAATTGTCAAAGTAATGGGTAAGTGCAGACTGGAGTTGCTAGGAGAGACGAATTGGGTCACTCCCGAGACAGCTCTCTCCTTACTGTCTGGGACGGTGAGTTTTCCTTTAACTCAGGACAATCAGAGCGAAAATGGCCAGACCCACCACAATAAAGGCAGAGATGGCTCCTCATACGACGGGTGCGTTCCTGAGGAGTTAGTCGGGCACGACCCAGCTGCATAGGCTCTGGGGAATCTGGTTCTGAAAATTGGGGGGACTCAGTAGCATATGGGGTATGGCGGAGGTTGGGAGAACGTGAAGGAACATAGCAGGTGGTTAGTCTTCTTTCTCTCAGGCGGTTGTCGAGGAGGATGGCTTGGTCTATTAAAGACTCAAGGGTTTGAACTGGATCTCGGGTAGCCAACTCGTCCTTGAGGGCTTCAGACAACCCATTCTGGAAACAAACGATGAGAGCCTCATCATTCCAGCCTGCTCCTGCCGCAATTGTCCGGAATTGAATTGCATAGTCTGCAGCACTCCTACCTCCTTGACACAAATTGAGTAGTTGCTTGGAAGCCTCTCGTCCTGAGAGGGGATGGTTAAATACACGCCGTAATTCTTTCACAAAGGCTGAGTAACTAGTACAGCATGACGCTACAGTCAAGCGCCATGCTGAGCAACAATAGAGACCATTTCTTGGGCAGTGGCCTCAGCAGGGTTCATGTTTGACTTGGTTTTTCTGTGATGAGCCAGAGGCTCGAACCCGGGTCTCTGGTGTGGTAGACCAGTGCTTTACCGTGTAACCACAGGGTTAGCTGATGAACCCAATTGCCAAGGCACAAAATCTAGTTCAAAAAAGGTGTTTATTGAGGAAATCCAAAATCATCAACAAAAATGCAGCCAGGCAAAAACATAGGAAGTCTACAAGCTATGCAGGTAACAAACATAAAGTTCTCCGTAGAGCAAAGAGTACTTTAGCCAAAAGCACAAGTAAAGAAAGGTAATTACTAAAGGACTTACGGCAACGGCGAGAGCACATCAAACTCAAAAACCAAGTGACAAGTGAAGACAAGAGAGTAGAATAAATAGGCTAGTCTAACAAGACACAGCTGAACAGAATTAACACAAATGAACCCCAAACCGAAACACTGGGGAAAATGGCGAAATCATGTGGAGAAAACAAACAATAGCTCAGAATATGACATATATAATCTTTTTTAGCCAATCGCTACCAGTTTCCATCATTCTTCAAAATATCTTTTTTTGGTTCAACTGAAAAAATAAACTCATAATAGTTTTGAACCACATGAGGAGGATAAAATATTGAGTTGATTTTCAAGTTTGAGTGAACTATTCCTTTACATTTTTTTTTTTTTTTTTTGAGTTTTGTGTCACTGAATAATGAAAAATGTATTAACAGGGACCAGGATTTTATTTTATTTTATTTTATTTTATTTTATTTTATTTTATTTTATTTTATTTTATTTTATTTTATTATTTGATTTGATTTGATGTGATGTGATGTGATGTGATGTGATTTGATTTGATTTATTTTATTTTATTTTATTTTTTTATTTTATTTTATTTTATTTTAGAGGCAGATCAGAAATATATATATATATATATATATATATATATATATATATATATACATATATATATATATATATATATATATATATATATATATATATATATATATATATATATGTATATATATATATATATATATATATATATATATATCTTCTTTGCCAACCATAAATTGTTTAAAGTAGTAGCTAGAAAATGTTTTATCATTTTAAAAGAGTAGCCATTGCAAACATTAGCATGTGAAGTGGCTGCCTTTAAGGCCTTTAACATAAAATATAGTATAAATTGTTATTTTAAATGTAATAATTTGTAACAAAACAATTTGTCTTTTTTAACACTAGAGCAATTTTATAAACTATTTCTAAAACTAAAAAAAGTCACTGCATGGCTGTATTTTGCACGGATTAATTTCAAATGTTTATGAAAGCCCATCTGGCCTTTTGGAGATTGAAACAGAATTCGAGTTTGAGTGTTATATTATGCAAAGGTCACTTCACTGGCACATCCTACTACTGTAGAAGTGAGAAACCCGTGCATTTTAAGTTTGACCTTTTGAGCAACTTTTATTACTAACTGGAAGTAGCATGTTGTTCTTTTGAGCTTCAGAGCCATGCGAGACATTTCTTCATTTGGTTTGTCTGTGAAACAGGAACCCGGCTGGCCAGCTACAGAGACGAGATATCTATTAGCCTAGTCTTTTGTTCCCGTAGGACCTGTGCATGAGCCTTCAGACAAAAACCTCCTTCATATTCTGCCGGAAATCCTTCTGTTTAGGACTGTTGCAATGTTGCCAAAATAATCTGCATTTGTGCATGGTCAGGTTTGCCCACACAGCAGTTTGGCTGTGTAAATTACAGTTTACAGTTCTGCATGAAAGAGAACATTGGCAAATTGCAAACTAACAAATCTCATTCCTAATGTACTCATCCCAGAAATACTGTCTGCAGGAGCAGGTTTTTCTAAGTGAATCGAAATATGAATGAATTTTCCCCATAGATGACGGCATGCATTTGTCTAGTCTAGAGTTAGTGGTGCAGATATCATGGTGTATTAGTGTGCAACTGGTAATGTTGAAACCCCTGCTGTTTTTCCATTCACGCCTGTGGCTAATTGCAATAATTCCCCTCAAAATGGGTGGAGCCCCTTTCTTTTGGAGCTGAGAGAGCAAACAGAGGCGGGGAAGGGCTATGCTGAGCACCACCTGCTTTGTGTCGGATTATTGGCTAATTGAGATGGAAATCTCCATGACTGGAAGGCTTGCAGGACACCTCCATCTCGCTTTGACTAGCTATGTCTCATATTCTTATATGAGAGTTCTTATATTACATTCAGGCTTGATGATTGGATGCTGCTAGATCCATTATGCTTGACTCTGTCTTAGTTTCTAAAGTGTTTAATGCATTTTAATAAATAGCTCAATCTTCTCATGTGTAATGGGGATATAATAATAATTTTGCAGTTCCTAGGTTTTAGTCATTTCAGACATGGAGGGCAAAGCATCCATTGAAGTGGATTGCAGATTTGTCGAATTTCCATTTGTTTCAAGCCTCAAATTTTAAGGCACATCTCTTCAAAAAAGAAAATCAACTGAAGGCATGAACAAATAACAACGTTTGTGCACATGCCATTCATATACAGTACCTGTTGTGGTGTTTCTGTCACCAAAAAAAAAATGGGTTAATGTTTTCAGATGAAATTCCTTATCCATTTTATTGATAATGCATACAATATACAGACAAGTAAATTAACCCATATTATAAATGCATTTGAAGGGACAATTCACACAAAAAATGAAAATTCTGTTATCATTTACTCACCCTTTGTTTTAAACTTTTAGGAGTTTCTTCTGTTTAAAACAAAAGAAGATGTTTTAAAAAATGTTGGAAACCTGTAACCATTGACTGCCATAGTATTTGTCAATGGCTACAGGTTCTCAGCTTTCTTCAAAATATCTTCTTTTGTGTTTAACAGAACAAAGAAACTCATAAAGCTTAGAAACCACTAGTTGAGGGTGTAAATAGTATGTACATTTTCATTTTTGTGTGAACTGTCCCTTTAATCCGGGAATACATTTTTATATTTTGTAGGAAAACCCTAAGACTGCAATTTTGCATATTGCATTCATTCATTCATTCATTTTTTTTTTTTTTTGGCTTAGTCTCTTTATTAATCTGGGGTCGCCACAGCAGAATGAAACGCCAACTTACAGTGTCCAGCATATGTTTTACGCAGCAGATGCCCTTCCAGCTGCAACCCATCACTGGAAAATATCCACACACACTCATTCACATACATACACTTCACACAATTTAGCTTACCCGATTCACCTATAGTGCATGTCATTGGACTTGTGGGGGAAACCGGAGCACCCGGAGGAAACCCATGCAAACACGGGGAGAACATGCAAACTCCACACAGAAACGCCAACTGACCCAGCCGAGGCTCGAACCAGCGACCATCTTGCTGTGAGGCGACAGCACTACCTACTGCGCCACCACGTCACCCTATTTTAAATATTTAAACCCAATATTGCTACCCACTGCGCCACCGCGTTGCCCATATTGCATTCATATTTGGAGATAATCTTTTCAGCTTTTCTATAGTTTGTGGATCAAAGACAAATATAGCTTTTTTTTTGCATCAAATCAATTTAAGTGTTTAATTTTCCTCTTGTATTCTGAAATTTGTTTATGTACTGTATATACAGTTGAAGTCAGAATTATTAGCCCCCCTTTGATTTTTCTTTTCTTTTTAAAATATTTTCCAAATGATGTTTAGCAGCGCAAGGAAATTTTCACAGTATGTGTGATAATATTTTTTCTTCTGGAGAAAGTCTTATTTGTTTTATTTCGGCTAGAATAAAAAAAGTTTTAAATTTTTTAAAAACCATTTTAAGGACAAAATTATTAGCCCCTTTAAGCTATATTTTTTCCTGATATTCTACAGAACAAACCATCGTTATACAATAACTTGCCTAATTACCCTATCCTGCCTAGTTAACCTAATTAACCTAGTTAAGCCTTTAAATGTCACTTTAAGCTGTATTAGTGTCTTGAAAAATATCTAGTAAAATATTATTTACTGTCATCATGGCAAAGATAAAAGAAATCAGTGATTCGAAATTAGTTATTAAAACGATTATGTTTAGAAATGTGTTGAGAAAATCTTCTCTCTATTAAACAGAAATTAGGGAAGAAATAAACAGGGGGGGATAATTATTCAGGGCGGCTAATAATTCTGACTTCAACTTTATGTATGTATTTGTGTATGTATTTATGTATTTATTTATTTATTTATTACTGATAGTCATTTAAAAAATGTTGCACTTTCTTTTAAACCACTAGGTTTTTCCTATTTAAAAAAATGCAATCATTTAAATAAAATAAAATCTAGTTTGATTGCTTTTGTGTATTTTAATAAATACAGGTCAGAATAAGTATTTTTGGTTTATGCATAAATATATCCGTTACACCGAATGACAATAAAACATTGTTTCACTCATATTTAGACAATATTTTCACAAATGTTATTTGAATTGTTAGACCTTTTATTTGCATTGTAAATAAAATCACTTTAAATTTGATTTGATGCAGACACTAAAATGAGACTTCTCATCTTTGACCACTGCATTCTCTTTGAGATGTATAAGTGGTTTGGAAGTGGTGTTAGAGAGGCCAGCAGGGAGCGCTCAACCTGTGGTCTGTGTGAGTACTAATGCCCCAGTAAAAAAAGTGAAGCGGACACTACACTGTCAGTGGGCGCCATCTTTCGGATGAAACGTTAAACCGAGGTCCCGACTCTCTGTGGTCATTAAAAATCCCATGGCACTTCTCGTAAAGAGAAGGGGTGTAACGCCGTTGTCCTGGCCAAAGTCCCTCAATCGGCACTTACCCATCATGGCCTCCTAATCATCCCCATCCACCGAATAGGCTCTATCACTGTCTCTTCACTCCACCAATAGCTGGTGTGTGGTGAGCGCACTGGCGCCGTTGTCCTGTGGCTGCCGTCGCATCATCTAAGAGGATGCTACACACTTGTGGTGGTGTGGAGAGACTCCCCTCATGATTGTGAAGTGCTTTGGGTGTATGGCCATACACAATAAATGCGCTATATAAATACACATTACATTACATTACAGTGCACTGAATTTGATGTTAATACTTAGTGCAAGCCTTTTAAAAATGAATGATGTTCAACGTCGGAACCCGTTACTTTGCCCTGTATGTCCTAACAAGGATGTGGCATCATGTGAATACAATGAATTAAACAGAGAACAGTTCTTAGCAGTAAGAAGATTTTACACATTTATGTCTCTAATCGTTTTAATCAGTTGTCTTGAGCATCTGCTGTCCCAAATTTACATCAAGATGTGCCTAAGCAAGTGCATGTAACTAAATGTACTGATGAATAATGGTTTGTAAACATTCTGCTCTTTGTCTTCATTTCATCAGAGTGGTTTCACTCCTCTCCACATTGCTGCACACTATGGAAACATCAACGTAGCGACACTCCTGTTAAACAGAGGAGCAGCGGTGGACTTCATGGCAAGGGTAAGATCTTTCATTGGCCCAGTGTTAACACATTTTAAGGCAAAATAAGCCCTTCATACTGTAATTAATATCTGTTAATTACCATTATTGGTTTATTTATGGTTGTGAATTGGATTATGGGATGTAGATCTCTGCTCTGTTGACTTATAACGTTGAAAATTCAACTCTACAGTTTAAGAAAGTGGCTTTTATTTATATTTTAGTAGTTTGAAATAATATAATGTTTAATAAATAATATATAGAGAAATAAGTCTGTAAAACAGCAGAAAATGTACAATTTATAAATAAAATGGCAGTTTATTACAAGGTTTTTGTAGCATAATATGCAACACCAACCCAGACAATATATCACTTTAAATTATTTTGGAAATGTTCAACTTTTCAACTTTTCAAGGTTAAAAGATGTAAAATAACAAAAATCAAGGTCCCATAATGCAATTCAAAAGCATAAATAAATGGGGAAAAATACAAAATAAAAGCCTGAATCACAAAATACGGAAAACTTTTAATTTACAGATATTTTTTACAGTGTAGGAATATTTTGGAATAGTTCACTCAAAATAATATAATTTATTCATCCTCCACTTGTTTCTTTGAGTTTCTTGAGTATTTTGAAGAATGTTGGAGACGAGTAGCCATTGAGATCTATCATTTTTTTTAAATTATGGATGTTAGTGGCTACTGGTTTCAAACATTTCAATGAGGGTGAGTACATGGAGAATAAATACATTTTTATGGGTGAACTATCCTTTTAAATTTCCCTATGCAGAGTCCTCACTTCTGAATAGATTATTTAAATGCATTGATTTTCATTCTAAAAGCAACTAGACCCTATTCAATAATTCCTTTGTGCATGTAGTTCCATTGAGCATCAGAGGAGGGCAGTATTGCATTAATATACTGTAGCATGCAGTATTTGACCAGATTTGAGTCTAAAATGCTCCATAAGTGTGTTGATAAATGAGCTAAATGATTTGCCTGAGGCTTTTTCATGTCCACACATGCTCATCTACATGCGTGTGTGTTTGTCTTTGCGCGTCTGCCAAATGTCCTCCCGGCTGAACCCTTTAAACTGTCATATGGCCAAACAAACACAGCAAATCTGCTTCAACTCGAGGGTCAGACTTGCACAGTTGCAATGTATCTTCTATGCCATCCACATTATTGTATAATGTGCATACTCAAATGTAATATGTGATGACATTCAGCTTGACTGTTTGTAGTGTGAATGTAACTCTCGCTTTCCTGTCCCTGCTGGGTGTTTGTGTGGCTCGAATCATACAGAATGACATCACTCCGCTGCATGTGGCTTCTAAGAGAGGCAATGGAAACATGGTGAAGTTGCTGCTGGACCGAGGATCCAAAATTGAAGCCAAGACTAAGGTAACAAACAAACACACATGAAAAAACATGATATATTTGACAATAAATGTAAGATTTTGGTGCAAGCTGATCTTCTACTGAACATCAACTATTATAAAATAAGAAGTCGTTATAGTCAAATATACAGCTAACTAAGAAAGAAAAGATTTTAAAAAGCTTATAGCTTGAATTAATCTGTGTTTTGCTTATCTTTACCATGGTGTCCACTAAACACCATGGTTTTCTATCTTCACCAAATGTCCGACAGCTTCTTAGGATGTTCTTACAGTTATAAATAGAAGCTCGACCTACTGTATGACCTTTTACCTCACAAATTAGCTCAGGTTTCAGAAAGTATTACACACTTTTATATACTGTATGTTAGCAAATAGTTTCGGTAACGCTTTACTTAAAGGGGGTGTTCATAAGGCTGTCATGACACCTTTATAAGCATGCCATGACATACAGTATGTCATGAATAGGAATGACATTTCATGCAGGTTTATGACAACTTATTAAGTGTCATTCGCCCAGTTTTGTCATGAGGTCATTATAATTGTGTCATGAATCTTTTTTCTGATCACTTTTTTTCAGTAAAAACAAAATTAAATTGTCATTAAAGTTTCTCAATAAATGTATCAATACTCAAGTGTCAATAATTTAATAACAGCGTGACTAATATTTAATGATGTTTAATGGCATTTTATTGACAAACTCAATTTGTGCTACTGCAGTTGAGGTCAAGAAAATTATTAATGAAAATTAATATAATTTTCATGATACAATTAAAATGGCTTTGTGACAATCATGTTTATGACAGGTTTATGACAAGTTATATTGTCTTGATAATGTCAAGTTGTCATGACAATAAAGACATATTAGGATGAATTTGTTCATCAAGTTGTCATAACAAAGCATGCATAAAATCTGCATAAAATGTGTCATGCCATACTTATAAATGTTTCATGACTTGTGTCTTATGAACACCCTCGTCAAGTAAAGCGCTACACTAGTTTCTTTTTCAACCCAGGCTCATTCTGAAAATGTAGCCCTATGTACATTTCTGGAGATTGTGAATTATGCAGCCTGAAGTACGTATGGCTGGATTTCATTTTTTAAATGAATGTTATGGGACTGTATGATGCCGTTCCTTTTTGCGCTTACCAGCTGACCGCTTATCTCCGTATGGACAGCTTTCCTGCTGTTTGTCTAGTTAGCTCACCATGTAAGTCGGTGAACTTAAGATGCAGACAGGAGTTGACCATGATGACGGGGTTCGAGTCTGGTGAAGAATGGTTTCAGAAATCGGGTAAGACAAAAACAAACGCCAAAAAATAAAATAAAGTAAATAACAGTGTGAGAATGTGGTAAAAACGTGGTAAAAATCAGACTTGCTTTTTAAATTTGTCGGTTGGGTTTAGGGAAGTGGGTGGGTGGGTCAATCTGTGCTTTTTAGAATACTATTGGTTGGGTTTAGGGAAGGGGGTGGGTGGGTCAGTCAGTCAGTCAGTCATTCAGTCAGTCAAACAGTCAGTCGACAGTGGCCTCTGGTGTATTTACGAGAGAACAGCAAGCGCGAATGGCACTCGCGAGAGAAATTTTAGATCTCAAAAACATACACAACGGCCTCTCCAGAAATATATATAGAGGTATGTTTTCAGAATGAGCCTATGTTGTTCTTTTTAGCTTCTAAGGCACAAAATATTGGTGACCAGATATGAAAACAAATATTTTAATATAAATATTATTTGTTATCATAAATGTTTCATTATCATTTTATTCATTTAATATCATTATTTGTTCATAAGACTTCAGTGTGGGTGCCATCAAGTAAAATGCAATGAAGTGTAAAAAACTGCATATTATACTGTCTAAAATGAATAGCTTTGCAAGAAATATGAAAAAGGTCAGCACGCGGTGTCAGTGGAGCATCTGGATCTGCTGAGGTTTGTCTGTGGTATCAGCTGTTCTTAGGAGCATGATCTCAGAGGAGGCTTTTTTGATACAATATTTCATCTGTTTGTGTTTTGCTTGTATGCGTGTTGTGTATAGGATGGTTTAACCCCTCTTCATTGCGGAGCCCGCAGTGGACATGAGCAGGTTGTTGAGATGCTGCTGGACAGGGGAGCTCCCATCTTGTCTAAGACAAAAGTAAGACCCGACCTCAATTTAAATATTTTTTTTTTGTTCCCTGTTAATGTGTATACTGTAATGTGAGATTTCTGACCATGCCTAAGACTGCCCTCTTGTGGACATATTTTTACCAAAATGGCAAAATGTTTATCAGGCCCTGTTTGTCACTGTCTTTGCTATTGATTACAGGAATCTGATATTTCACAGTAGATTTTGGTTTTGGTGCCAAAGCTGAAGAGATTTTCTGTCACACTTACAAGCCCCTCGGCATTATTTTTCATGCAAATGCATTAGAGCCTGCATTCTGAGTGTGAGCTTTCTTAACAATTGGTGCTCTTTGTACATTTGATATTTTTAGGTGCTTTTGGATAAAACAAACAAAACAGATTTCTTGAAGGTCAAGAAGTATTTACTGTATGAAGAAGCCTATTAGAATGCATTTAGAATTACCCTGTAAATCAATATATGAAAGAAAACAATAACATTGTATGAATTAGTTTTTTTATGCATGTATAGTATGCATATAAGTATATTTCTAAGATACTGTATGATATGCAGTAGTTATGCAGGAGGGCTTTTTCTTGAATACGAGCACATGAACTTGTTTGCAAATGTGACACTGATTTTATAAAAAAATAATAAGGTAAAATCGAGTGAGTTACATTTTAGACACAACATTTTTTTTTTTGTATTTAAATAATCATTATTAAAAAAAAAATCCAATAATATATGTTTTTGTCATTATCGCACAGGCCTATTTTTCACATGTTCATTTCAATTTATTGAACACAAAACTTACGTCTTATGTGGCATGCGATTGTTTTTGGCAATTACTAAAAAATACATTGTATGAGCCAATTTTTTATATTTTTATTTAAAATATCATTATAATATTAAGAAAATATCATCTTACATGAGGAGATTTTGTAATATATCATTCAAAACTTAATGTTTGATTAGTAATGTGCATGGGTAAGAACTTTATTTGGACAACTTTAAAGGTGATTTTCACAGTATTTAGATTTTTTTTTACCTCAGAATATCAGATTTCTTTCTAATAATTGTATCTCTGCTAAACATTGTCCATTCCTAACATACATCAATTGAAAGCTTATTTATTCAGATTAAAATGGACAATTATCACTGGTTTTGTGGTTCAGGGTCACAAACAGCAAATGCTCATTTTTAAAATTGGTACTGGCCTCTTTGCACTGAGGATAGTGTTTATGTTTGGGCCATAAGTGTCAGAAACTTTTTTCTTGACAATGCCAGTCATATTTACTATATGTTTTATGTAACTTTTTTACAGTTCCCAAATGAAATATGATGCAATATAATTAGTTTTTCCTTGCACTGAAATTTTACCAACCTGCCACACACTGCTTTGATGTATGATGAGTGTTGTTAAATGTGGATTGTTATGTTGTGTGTCCTGTAGAACGGTCTGTCTCCTCTTCACATGGCGACTCAAGGTGATCATTTGAACTGCGTCCAGCTGCTCCTCCAACACAACGCCCCTGTGGATGATGTCACCAATGATTATCTGACCGCTCTGCATGTGGCTGCTCACTGCGGACATTACAAAGTGGCCAAAGTCATCGTAGACAAGAAGGCCAACCCGAATGCTAAAGCCCTGGTGAGAATGAAAACCAGCAATGCACTCACATTCACACTCTGAAAATACCCTCATGATGATCCCTTCCAGGGTTCATGTTCCTCTATTAGCAAATACCACTGTATATGAGTGCTAAAATTGTATTTCAAAATGAGGAAGAAAAAAAAGTGAAGTGAAAAATGTGAAGAGATATAACATTAGGAATTTTGACATAGTAATACTGAAACTTTCTGATGACACTTGAACTCTCATAATGCTTTCCGTAGATATATATATTTGCTTTCTAGCTCTTTTTGGTCTCTGAATTGTACTTTTATATGTCATAACCAGGGCCAGACAGAATCTGCGGACATTTTTTGCTATTTCTGCGCAGAATATTGTAAAAAATCTGCAGATTTATGCAGAATGTATAAATGGGTGTATCGTATCTACAAATATTACAAATATGTTGCAAAAAAAATACATTTTTTACTTTTATTTACTGTTTACACTGCAAATCCAATTCGGTCTATTTATTTAGTAAACAAAGCAAGTCTCTCATATAATTATATCTACCATTTCTCTACTAAAAGACAGAAATGATTACTTTACAAACTGCATTGTAAGTAAATCATATTAACATTTTCATATTAGCCAGTAATATTACTGAAACTAATTTAAAAACTAAATAAATATAAATGTACACACATTTACACACAACTAAATAAATAGACTCAATGATGGGCTGAAAATCTGCAGAAATCTGCTCAGATTCCGTGTGGGTCTAGTCATAACTTAATGTGTTTTAACTGAAACTGTACTGTGTCTGACCCACAAATGGGGCAATGTTTAAAAAAAGGAGTTTTAAATGTTGCCATGTTTTACTGTTACTGCACCTACCTCCTTTATTATTAAGCTTTCATCGGTCACAAGAGTTTAAAAGTGTTGTAATAACTCCCAATAACAATCCAATTGTTTTTACAATTAAGAAGAATAAGTTAAAATATTACTGGAATAAAACTACAAAAATAGCTATGATGCAACATTTTAAAGAGAAAAGAAATTAATTTGAAACCTAAAGAGTTTTTTATACCATGTATAATATAACTCTTTCTAATAATAAACATTTTTTATGTAAATCTGATATATGACCATATATGAACATATATTTGTCGATATAAAATGATTGCTAATATATTTGAACATATATGTTCATGTTTGTAACACTAATTGTTGTGGGAAATCATGTAAACAGCCATTTCTTTTAATATTTTGAAATATATGTTGCTTATCTGTACATATATATGACATATCTTTATATTTTTTATAGATACACTCACTGGCCACTTTATTAGGTACACCTGTCCAACTGCTTGTAATTTCTAATCAGCCAGTCACATGGCAGCAACTCAATGCATTCAGGCATGTAGACATGGTCAAGACGATCTGCCGCAGTTCAAACTGAGCATCACTATGGGGAAGAAACGTGATTTAAGTGACTGACTTGTTGATGTCAGAGGAGAATGGCCAGACTGGTTCAAGCTGATAGAAAGGCAACAGTAACTTAAATAACCCTTCATTACAACCGAGGTATGCAGAAGAGCATCTCTGAATGCACAACACATCGAACCTTGAGGCGAATGGGCCTCTCCTGTCAGCTAAGGACAGGAAACCGAGGCTACAATTCGCACAGGCACACCAAAATTGGACAATAGACAATTGGAAAAACGTTGCCTGGTCTGATGAGTCTCAATTTCTGCTGCAACATTCGGATGGTAGGGTCAGAATTTGGCATCAACAACATAAAAGCATGGATCCATCCTGCCATTGTATCAATGGTGGTGGTGTAATGGTATGGGGGATATTTTCTTGGCACACTTTGGGCCCATTAGTACCAATTGAGCATCGTGTCAACGCCACAGTATTATACAATACCTGAGTATTGTTGCTGACCATGTCCATCCCATTATGACCACAGTGTACCCATCTTCTGATGGCTACTTCCAGTAGGATAACGTGCCATGTCATAAAGCGTAAATCATCTCAGACTGGTTTCTTGAACATGACAATGAGTTCACTGTACTCAAATGCCCTCCACAGTCACCAGTGCTCAATCCAATAGAGCACCTTTGGGATGTGGTGGAACAGTAGATTCGCATCATGGATGTGCAGCAGACAAATCTGCAGCAACTGCGTGATACTATCATGTCAATATGGACCAAAAATATGAAGGAATATTTCCAGTTTCTTGTTGAATTTATGTCACAAAGGATTAAAGCAGTTCTGAAGGCAAAAGGGGGTCCAACCCGGTACTTGTAAGGTGTACCTAATAAACTAGCCGGTGAGTGTATATAAAGTCCAAACATGAACTTTTACAGTATGTCATACTGTATATGTCATTTGTATATCGTCACCTTGGAATTATAAGGTTCTATCTGCGTTCTGAATGATTTTGAGATATTGAGCTTCAAAGTTTTTGCGTTCCATAGTAAACAGTGCGTGTCTAACATTTGTTTTTTAAATAAAACGTCTTAAAATGTAAACAACTTCTAAAAAAAACATCCCATAATGTAAATAAGTTGCCATTTAATAAGAATATGTCAATAACTAAATTTAGACAAAAATGTCAGATAGAAACTTCTCAGGTGATGATATATTGGCATATATCAGATTTCAATATGGGAGCAACCAGCATTCTTCAAAATATCTAATATAAAAACGCATGAGGGAGAATAAATGATTTTGATAAATGAATTTTCATTTTTGAGTGAATTATATAATTAATTTATTTATTAATAAATAAATTGAGCAGTGGCGCTCATGGGTTCACTGAAGCAGTGAGAGTTTTCATGGTTCCCTTGTTCTGGTAACTGTGGGTGTGGTGGAATCTCAGTCAAGCACAGCATGTTTGTGTCTTCATCCACAGAACGGTTTCACACCTCTTCATATCGCCTGTAAGAAGAACCGAGTGAAGGTGATGGAGCTGTTGCTGAAACACGGAGCATCTCTGCAGGCGGTCACTGAGGTATGAGGGACATATGACCATTGAACATTTATTAATAATACTCTATATCAAATGAACACTAGAAATTCACTGTTTTGTTTTGAAATTAATGTTTGCAGTTTTAGCGCATACAGTATGCTAATAAAATATGCAACAAAGCAAATGGTTTTATGCTGTTGATTTAATGATTTTTTTGTGTTTTCATTTGTTTATTTGTAGTCAGGGTTGACGCCCATCCATGTTGCTGCATTCATGGGGCATGAAAACATAGTGAAGCAGCTCACGCATCACGGAGCGTCACCCAACACCACTAACGTGGTATGCTTCCTCTTTCAGTTTTGCTGTGAAATGTTACTTTCTGGAATGGTTTTTGATGTGTATAATTCCTCTAGCTTTGATTACAATATAGTTGTAAAAAATGAAAGTTCAAAAGCCTTGTAGTAAATAGTAACACTCCAGGGTTTTTATGCAATAATATACTGGTCCATATAAAGCATTTTGCCATATTATTGAAACAAGAAATGTTTTTGAATAAGAATTGAACATGCCAACATTTAAAATAGACTTTCATTTTAAAGGTGCTGTATGTGCGTTTTTGACTATTCTAAAGCATAAAAATACCATAAAATGTTTGCAGATATTTAAGAAACATGCCAAGTGAACATACTTGTTTATCTGAAAAACAATGCTGAAGTCAGATATTCTGCTTTAAAAATGTGTTTTGCATGCCAGAATGCTGTCTTTGTTTTGGTCATTTTAACCTGCCCAATGCCAGTTTAGCTAGTTATATTTCAGCACCTCGGGTTGCCTTGGTGGAAAACCACGTATTTCATTCATTCATTCATTCATTTAGAAAGGCTCTGAAAGCATGCGTCCATAACCGTATTGCCACCTCTGGTGGACAGTAGCAGACTCTGAAATGAGACGCAGATTCAGTTCCACTTGAGGTTATTAATCAGCAAATGATATAAATATTACGAACGTAAACATTAGGTGAGCAAGTTACATTGTAACCGCGTGTCCTAACAACACGCTTCATGAGGAGACACGCAGTGATAAACAATTTGGCAGTTTGCACCAGACGAAACACGACAGAAATTTAAATTCAGCCATTCAGAAACACAGAATATGCACTCACTCACGAAATGGTAAGGTTTATTATCTATTTAATACATATTAACTCTCTTTATCATTATTAAATGTACATGCTGAATCACTGAAATTTGTTTAGTTCTTAAGTTCAATTTCAAACGGTTTATTTTATTTTCAAGATCTGAGGTAAACTATCTGCTGCTGTTTTCACTAGTATGGCAATAAATGTCATGTAAAATGGCATTTAAAATCACATTGTTAGCATTTAACACTGAATAAAGCACATGAGGTTTACTTGAGGTGATCATTGTCATAGTTTTCTGTTGTTCACCTGTGAGAAATTGAAGCCATTTCTAATATATCAGTTCGAGGTGTTGGTTAGGACAAAAATTTCTTTTAATATGGAAAATTCTACCACGTGCCGTTGCTTTTATTTAGAACTCGGTTTCGCTCCTGTCGTCAATCTGGCAACCTGCACTTGCGTTTGTTTTGATCCAGGAGTGCAATACCTAGTTTAACCACTGGATGTCAAACTTACATACTGCACCTTTAATGTTTTAACTTTTTCTTTATTTTGTCATTTAAATTTCTCTCATAATTTGTTTGGGTTATTTTAATATACATTTTTTTTCTATAAAGGTATTATTAAATTTTTTAATTCTTTTATATTTTTCCCCCCAATTTCTGTATAACAGTGGTTTGTTCTGTAGATAGTTGAAAGAAAAAATAAAATACTGCTTAAGTGGCTAATAATATTGACTTTAATATGTTTAAAAAAAAAATGAAAAACTGATTTTGTCCTAGCTGAAATAAAACAAGTAAGACTTTCTCCAGAAGAAAATATATTATAGGAAATACTCTGAAAACATTGCTTTTTTAAACATCATTGTGGATATATTTTAAAAGAGAAAAATCACAGGAGGGATAATAATTTAATAATTTTCGACTTACCGTATGTGTATATATTTATTTTTTCTTAACATAAATCATTGAACATCTTAAATGAAAACTCATGCAGAAATGCTGTGTTGTGTTGTAGAGAGGGGAAACAGCTTTGCACATGGCAGCAAGAGCCGGCCAGATAGATGTTGTCAGATACCTGCTACAGAATGGTGCTAAAGTGGACATCAAAGCCAAGGTTGAGATGCGCGCACACACATACATGTAGACACACCTCAACTCACATTTGAATAAACCACTATCCACATCCCTCCACTCACACGATTACAACTCTCTTTTTCTCTCTCTCTCTATTTCTATAACAATAATTTGCAGGATGATCAAACAGCTCTGCATATAGCCAGTCGTCTGGGGAAGCTGGAGATCGTACAGCAGTTGCTTCAGAAGGGGGCTTTACCTAATGCTGCCACCACCTCTGGCTACACCCCTCTCCACCTCTCTGCCCGTGAGGGTCATCAGGAGATAGCAGTTCTTCTGCTGGAGCAAGGGTCCTCTCTGTCTGCAGCCACTAAGGTCTGACTGCATACAGTACAGTTCAATAGTCTCAGAGCACACTGAACATGTGTGACTACAAAACTGAACACACCCTGGACTACAAAACCAGTCTGTATATTTTTTGCCATTTACCAAAAATACATTGTATAGGTCAAAAGAATTAAAAATCATTATAATATTAAGTAAAGATTATGTTCTATCGAGATATTTTGAAGAAGATATTGAAACTAAGGGCTTTCTGTGCTCATCACAGATATGATATAACCCATCATAAAGACCTTGAAAACGTTAAACAACAAGCTTTCTGTTATAATGACGAGAAGTGTCCTAGACACAAATCTCTATTTACAAGTTCGCAAAAAAGCACTTAATACTTTTATTGATTGTTATGCATTAAATTTAACTAAATTGACAGTATTAAAAAATGTTTTAACGTTTAAAATATATAATGTTTCCACAACAATATTAAGCACCACAGCTATTTTTAACACTGTTTCCACAATATATGTTTTCTGAGAACCAAATGGTCATATTAAAATGATTTCTGAAGGATTCTGTGACACTGAAGACTGGAGTAAAACTAAAATATATGAAATAGATTAAAACAATTTAATGATTCTTTCAGAAGCATAAAAAATGTACTGTAAATAAGCATTATTTAGGTGGTCACTGAACCCTGTTGTGTGCAATTTACATTTATAGTACCTTATCGTAAGTTGTAAATCATAATAAAATGCATCTTTTTCACTCTTTTCTATTTTCTATCCCTGCATATGCCTCCACAGAAAGGGTTCACTCCTCTGCATGTGGCTGCAAAGTACGGGCAGCTAGAAGTGGCCAACCTTCTACTGCAGAAGAAAGCTGCACCAGATGCTGCAGGCAAGGTTGGTGAACATATGCAGGGTGTAATATACAGTGCACAAAACAACATGTACAAGCACATCTTCAAACATACCCATTTATGCATGGCGGGTCACATTTTATAATGATGTAACATTTTAATGAGTCCCTTTGTGCTTTCCATAAGACTGCTTGGTCCTGTCCCAAATGAAGCGCTTGATATAGAATCACTTGTTCTTGATAAATTCCAAAAGATGGGATGCTGGTAAAATATACTATACTATAACATAATTATTTTGTTGTGTTGTTTTCACACAAAAAAAGGTCAGAATGCTGTACATGGATACTTCTGACTTACTGTGAAAAGCCAGATGGTGTAGTTACAACATCCACCAGCAGGGGGGAACTAGGCCACATTGACCAGCCAACCATGATACCTTAAAGGGATAGTTCACCCAAAAATGAATATTTACTCACCCTCAAGGTTATAAACCTTTATGAGTTTTTTCTTCCATTGAACACAAGATAAGATATGGTGAAGAAAGTTTATAACATGTAAGCATTGGATTTCATTGTAGGAAAAACATAAATTATGGAAGTCAATAGAAACAGCTTTCTTTAAAATATCTTCTTTTGTTTTCAACTGAAATTATGATAGAATTTTTTTTTTTTTTGGGTGAACTTTTTAGGTAAAGCACATTGATTTGGGACCGGGCCTTCAACCATCTTTGTTCATCTTTGTCAACCTTCCTTCCAATACTTCCTTCCATTATTGTGAAAATTTCCTTGCTTTGTTTAACATAATTTGGTAAATATTTACAAAAGAAAAAAATTCAAAGTGGGTTTAATAATTCTGATTTCAACTGTACATAACAGTTAAATACAAATTAACAGTCCACATGCGCTAAGCGTTTCTTTTTGTAGACTGGACTAGGTAAATGTGAAATGAAAATTCACATTAAAGTGTTTCTGCAGCTGTCCCCCCCCCAAAAAAAAGATAAATTACAAATGAATAATAATTTCTAATTTTGGACGCATTACTGCAGTAGTATTTTGTTGTTGTTGTTAATAATAATGACATTAGTGTTATTATTGTTGTTACTATTATTTTTGTCGTTGTTAGGGTTAGAAATACTGCAACCTTTATTTTTTCAAGTAAGGAGGTCTGAGATTAACTCAACTTAAAGTAACAAGTTGGAAGAAGCTTTTATGGGTGAACTTGCAAAGTTTTGCTCACAAAACGAATCTTTTTAACTTAATGAAGAACTTTTTGATTTTGGTTAAGTAAACATGTTAAATGTAGTTGTACCAACATTTTTACTGATTTTGGCCAAAAAAAAACCAAAACAAAACAAGTAGTTTCAACTTTTTGCAAATTGGATTTTTTACAGTGTGAGTAGTTCTAAAAAAAACATTAGGCTTTACTCAAACACGTAACTATAAACCGAAAATTCCAGTGTAGTAAAAAAAGCACACCCCTGCCAGATTATGCCTCCCCCACATTAACCAGTATAGGGTAAGGTTAGGATTAGGTGTGGGGGTAGGTTTAGTATTAGGAGGTGTAGTTGGGATTAGGCAATCAGGTAGTGAATTGCATTTTACAGCACAACTGAGATTGTTCGAGTGTTCTATTAGATTTTTCAGTAGCTGAATGTGTGAGCTCATTGCTCTCATTGCTGCTTGCTTAACGTGGCGTTTCTTCCCTCTAACTTTTACATGGTGTGTCTGTGTGTGTGTGCGTGTGTGTGTTCACCCTCCCGTGTGCACACTTATGTACTGTATGTACTGGCATACATGCATGCGTCCTGTGTGTGTGTGTGTGCATGTTTGTGCTGGTGCTGGGCTCTGTGTTGTAGAGTGGGTTAACACCGCTGCATGTGGCTGCTCACTATGATAATCAGAGAGTGGCTCTGTTACTGCTGGACCAGGGAGCATCTCCTCATTCTGCTGCCAAGGTATAAACAAACACTCCAGCCCATCGAGACTAGGTTTCTGGATGATTCTGTGGTGTTTATCACTGAATATAGCTAAACTAACTGTAATAGTGACTTGTGATAAGTGACGATAAACTGCAGAAAATAAGATAGTAAGCTTACTCAAAGCACCAGTGAAGTTGTTAAACAGATTATATTGTTACATTGAGATCTGCAAAATTAATTTTCTCAGTCCTCATTATTATTTTTGTTCCGTTAAGCATATTTATCAAACAAATTAATAAAAGTAAGATCATTTAAAAACACAATTTGTTTCTTTCACTTTCGTCAATTGGTG
Source organism: Danio kyathit (assembly GCA_903798195.1). NCBI lineage: Eukaryota > Metazoa > Chordata > Actinopteri > Cypriniformes > Danionidae > Danio > Danio kyathit. The sequence continues at coordinate 25,911,483 of LR812535.1, read as the reverse complement.
AGGTTTGTTCCTTGCCACTGTTGCCACTGGCTTGCTTGGTTTGGGACTTGTGGAGCTGCGCATCAATGGATTTGCTCTTTAGTGTTTGGACTTTCAGCAGTGAAAATTAAACCACACTGAACTGAACTAAACTGAATTTAAACTCTGAAAACTGGACTGACACTGTTTCAATTTACTAGAACTTCTATGTTAAGCTGCTTTGACACAATTTACATTGTAAAAGCACTATAGAAATAAAGATGAATTGAATTCAATTGAACAATTTGTAGGTGATAAAAAATAATTATTCATCATTCACTTCCCCTCAAGTGCTTCCAAACATTGAGTTTTTTCTTCTTCTGTTGAACACAAAAGCAGATATTTTGAAGAATGGTGGCCATTGACATCCATAGTGATACAGTGGAAGTAAATAGTTACAGGTTGTCAACATTCTTATGTTCAACAGAAGAAAGAATCTGAATCAGGTTTGTAACAAGTGGGGAGGGTAAAGGAATGTTTTTCAAAAAGTTGTTCCAAACTGGTTTCTTTTTTTTTGCTAAACACAAACGAATGTATTTACAGAATGTAGTTGATGGTCCACATAGACTTCCATAATAGGGTAAAGACTCTATGGAATCAGTGGGGAACAACAAAGGCGTGATTACTTCACCAGAAAAACAAAACTATTTACCTCCTAGCTAAAAATAGATCTAGGGAAAAAAAGAAAACAATGCTCACAACTTGAAAAAATAAAAATCAAAATCAAATCAATGTATCCATGTATAAAGAACATTCTACCATGAACGTACATTTTCACTTATAAAAAACATGACAGGGCCTGACTTAAGCTTGTCCTCCTCAAAAAAATCATACAAAAACAAGCATAAAATCAGCTTCTTCTCGTCAAATGATGTCACTTGGGAGTCATAGCCCTAAATGTGTATTGCACGCATTTTATGTTCAATTTAATGCAAATGAGACAGGAGGACTGACCGAAACATGGGGACAATTATATGTTTATTTGTAGTATATATTTGTATAATTTATTTATAATTTCATGTTTTTAATCAATTGATGTGAATGATAACAACTTAAACTTGCTATTTCTGAAGTATTTTTTGTCTTAATAACAGTTTTTAGCATAACAAAACTATTAAAGCTTTAGGTTCAATTGGGCTGAGAACAAGGACAATGACAGAGTTTGTAAATTGGTAAAGTGTTTTTAATAAAGAAAAACAATCTGAAAACCAAACGAATGACATATTCCTTTACAGAACAACTCACAGAAATCAACCATCAGTCCATTTTTGAAATTTTTGGGATGAAATATTTTTTATTCACTGTATTTATGTTTTTATTTCAGGGACAGATAATGTACGTTTCTGGTAGAATGTCCCATAATACTTCAGTTCAGAATGTCTGATTATATCTCTCTTCTTCTCTACAGAATGGCTACACGCCTCTCCACATTGCAGCAAAGAAGAATCAGTTGGAGATTGGGACGACGTTGCTGGAATATGGAGCGGAGTGTAACACAGTGACCCGCCAGGGCATCAGTCCACTCCACCTCGCTGCACAGGAGGGCAGTGTGGACCTCGTGTCTCTGCTGCTCACCAAACAAGCTAATGTGAACATGGGCAATAAGGTACACACGCTTCTGTGTTAATATGACACATGCACAGAGCTCAAAGTGGAGAACTAGGACTCATTTGACTCACTATCTGTGTTTGTAAATAGAACGGTCTCACGCCGTTGCACCTCGCTGCACAGGATGACAAAGCAGGCGTTACTGAAGTGCTGTTGAACCATGGAGCAGAAATTGACGCTCAAACCAAGGTCAGAGTTCAGGTTTTGTGGGGTTTCCATTGGTTGTATCCACCTTTTTCTGACATGATGCTTTGTGGGAATTATGGGAGTAACTTGTGTGTAACACTTTCTCTTGTTCTAACAGAGCGGCTATACTCCGCTGCATGTGGCATGTCATTATGGCAATATGAAGATGGCCAACTTCCTGTTAGAGAATCAAGCCAAGCCTAATGCCAAAACAAAGGTGAGTCTGTTTGTAGTTGTCAAAGGTTATTTTGATATGGTTATCCCTTTCTGCATGTAAATAGACTTTTTCTGTGGTTCTATATGTAGAATGGTTACACTCCTCTTCACCAAGCAGCACAGCAAGGCCACACCCACATCATTAATATGCTGCTACAGTATGGAGCTTCGGCCAATGAGCTCACCTTGGTGAGTACTGAGGCATGCTGGAAATATCTTCTGTAGTCAACATGCTGTCACGCTTGCTCAGCACTCAGAAAAACACTATCAATTAAAAAAAAAAAAAAAAAAAAGGGGGCGGGGGGTAGGGGGGTGGGCTTGAGATTTCTTGTTAAAGAAATTATTAGAATTATTAGCCCTCGTGTTTATTTTTTTCCCCAATTTCTGTTTAACAGAGAGAAGATTTTTTTCAACACATTTCTAAACATAATAGTTTTAATAACTCATTTCTAATAACTGATTTGTTTTATCTTTGCCATGATGACAGTAAATAATATTTTACTAGATATTTTTCAAGACACTAGTATTCAGCTTAAAGAGCAATTTAATGGCTTAACTAGGTTAATTAGGTTAACTAGGCAGGTTAGGGTAATTAGGCAAATCCTTGTATAACAGCGGTTTGTTCTGTAGACTATCAAAAAAAAAAAAAGTTAAAAGGGGCTAATAATTCTGACCCTAAAATGGCTTTTAAAAAATTAAAAAACTGATTTTATTTTAGCCAAAATAAAACAAACAAGACTTTCTCCAGAAGAAAAAATATTATCGGAAATATTGTGAAATTTTTCTTGCTCTGTTAAACATCATTTAAGAAATATTTAAAAAAGAAAAAAAAATTAAAAGGGGGGCTAATAATTCTGACTTGAACTGTACATGTTAGGCAACAACATATTTAATTGACGGGAAAGACTTCAATATTAGATGATTTCAATATAATTTTAGGCCTTTACAATCACTTCACTGTTGCAGAACATTTCTTTGCTCTTACGTTTCTTTCTTTTCATCCAGGAATCCTGAAAAACAATCGTAGTTTCCACTAAAATTCTAAGCAGTGCATCTGTTTTTATCATTAAAAGTAATATGTTTTGTGTACCATACTAGAGTTAGGTTTTAAAAAATAAGTGAAGTTTATAAACTAATTTCGAGATAATAACATGCTTATGATTGCTTGCAGCTGGTCTCGCATTATCCAATTTATGATTCACCAACCAGACGATTCCTAAGCCACTATAAATACCCTAAGTTCCATTTCACAGCCATCTTCGTTTTGAAGAATCCCCCCTTCCACCCCTACTTCTCCTCCTTTTCTAGATGGGTGGCACGGTGGCCCAGTGGTTAGCACTGTTGCCTCACAGCAGGAATGTCACTGGTTCTAGTCCTTAGCAAGACAGCCGACGTTTTTGTGCGGAGTTTACATGTTCTTACCGTGCTCACGTGAGTTTCCCCCGGGTTCCCTGGTTTCCTCCCATCGTCCAAAAACATGCAACTTAAGTTAATTGACTAATCCAAATCAGCACCATAGACATGCACCTAGTAAGTAGTTATCTCTTAAGAGCAATCACTATCTGTTCATTAGCTACTACAGCAGTGGAGTTCTCGAGATCTACTCCCCTCTCGCCTTGCAACCGGGAGGGAGCCCCGGGCTCAAGGATCTTATGAGCTCAGGTCTCTCTCCCGGGACAGCATGCCAAACAAGCTTTATAATCAATCATCCACTAAGTGGGAACTCTTGAACTAAATATTATAACCCAGAGCTGTTTTCTTTTTTAAACTAAAACAAAAAAACTTTTGCTGTTTGTTCAAACTACTTATGTAATATGATTTGAGCCAACACAAGTCTTAAGATTTTTTGACGGGAGAACTTAATAGTTTTATGTTAAATCCACTTAAATTTGTCTGGGAAAAACAGTTTAGGTAACTTAATTGAGTTGTATTGGAACAACATGAAGGAATTGTGTGGAACCCAAAATTTTTCACACTGTATGTTTTAATAATACCTTAAAATGTTTTGTTTCATCTAAAAATGAACAACAAAAATAAGGACTTCACTTTTTATTTATATTTACAATACCCACATTTAGTATGTATTATATTACTACATATGTAAAGTCAATTTTTACATGTTTGTGGCAGAATGGGAACACTGCTCTCTCCATCGCTCGACGACTGGGATACATCTCCGTAGTGGACACATTGAGAGGAGTTACAGATGAAAACCTCACTGCCACGGTAAAACACCCAACATTCTTAGGCATCCTCTACCACAGCTTCAGTGTCCCAAAATTACTGTGCACTCTTAAAATACTGATTTCAAAAGAGGGTTTTCACAGTGAAGAGCCATATTGGGTTCCACAATCAACCGTCAGAGAAAAGTTTAAAGAATGTTTTAAAAATCTAAAGAACATTTTGTGGAATGAAAAGGTTCCACTGATGCTTAAAACATGGTTCCCACGCTTCTTGAAAGTACTTGAATTTCAGACATACTGTATGGATTCAAGGCCTGGAAAGGACTTAAAAACAAACACAGGTCATGGAAAATGCTCAAATTAAATTTGGTGGTTATGTCAACAATTGTATTCTACTGCTATCAACAACAGAATGAAAGAAATGAGAAATTCCTAAATTTACATCTTGAGCAAAAACTACGATAAAAGGCACTTTTTTAAATCATATTTTATTGAATTTTTCAAGAACAACCACAGAGAATACACACACACAACACTCGGCACTGTCCTGGACAAATCGCATACAATGAGTCAATGAGCAAAACAACAATGACAAAATAGTTTAGCGGGTGACAAAATAAATAAGAAAGTAAAGTAAAGTAAAGTAAAGTAAAATAATATGGGTTTCAGCTGAAAGGGCATCCGCTGCGTAAAACATATGCTGGATAAGTTGGCGGTTCATTCCGCTGTGGCGACCCCAGATTAACAAAGGGACTAAACCGAAAAGAAAATGAATGAATGAAAATAAAATAATATGGGTTTCAGCTGGAAGGGCATCTGCTGCGTAAAACATATTCTGAATAAGTTGGCGGTTCATTCCGCTGTGGCCAACCCTGATTAATAAACGGACTAAGCCAAAAAGAAAATGAATGAATGAAAATAAAATAAAATAGCAAAATTAAGTTTCTGAAAAATCCACAGAGGTTGAGTGGCTGGTTTGTTCATCCAGATATTCAAAAAATAAACCCCAGACACTAAAGAATTTTTCGATGGCATGAGTCCTCAGAAATCATAGTCTTTCTATCCTTATTACTGAAATCATGTCTGCAATCCACATTTAAAATGAAGGGGGTGAAGATGACTTCCAATGCTGGAGCACAAGCCACAATCATACCCAAAGATTTCAGAAACTGCATTTGAATATTAGCAGTTTTGAATTTAACAAATTTTATTAAAGTTCTTTGAACATGAAGGTCTAAATACATACATAAAACATCATCATTACTTTGACATTTTAATGTAAATATAAGGTGTAAGTGAAATGTTAAGTACTGTATAGATGTTCATGGAGCTATATATGTTGGCATTGTGAATAACAAAGGTGCTTGACTTTAAATTAATCATGCAAAGTTCTACTGTTTATGAAAGAGTGGGAACCCTGTTAAAATGGTAATTATTTAGCAAAACTTTTAATAAATATTTATTTCCTATACTCAGGGTTGGGCAAAAATGCATTGAAATGTGTTTTAAAATAAAATATCAAATACCTTAATTTTAGGTGTATCGAAATAAACTACAAAATACAGCAGCCACAACGTGTATCAAAATAAAATACAGAATTTTGTATTTTTAAAAAACTACAAAATACTTTTACAAAAGAGTATGACATTTCTTTGCAAATCTTCCATAAATTAGACCCATTCGATCAATCCCTTCCCTGTTAAACTGACTTTGTGAAGTAAACAATGTTTGATAGCAAATGTGGCCAGTAAAATTGCCATCATCTCTGTACATTGATTATTCAACCTCTTCATTTTTAAAAATAGTGTTTCAATAAATAGAGTTAAATTTTTCCGCTTCATTACCTACAGTATACAGTGGACCTGATCAACTAGGAATCGTCACTGTAGGACTTATTTTAATATTGTTTGTTTTAACAGCAAACACTTGGCATCAGCAATCCATCCAAAACTAGTATTATTTGTACAGTATACTCTTTCTCCTGAGATTTTTTTCAACTCTTCTTTAAATGGAAGAGTCAATAACATCCAAAGCACCAATCAGAGGGTGCATTTATATAATGTCTTGATGGAGATTTCTTACAAAGTATTTTACAGTATTTTAAAAATACAAGACACTATTTATTACAATATTTATTACAATACAATATTTTGATACAAACTATTAAGCCATTTTCATAAACCCTTTTAAATACAAATTACAAAATACTATTTTGTATTTAAAATACGAGTTTGAAATACTTGTATCATAAATACTGCCCATCCCTGCTTATACTGTACATAATAATGTTAGGAATAATTAGGGATGCCTAAATTGACTGATTTATTTTAGTTTTTACAGTTATACCTGTATTTTATTGATTATTGGCAACAACATGAACATATTTTTTTTGCTTACCAATACTTATAAAATTTGTCACATTATCAATATAATTGTCCATTGTATGCTGTTTATGAATATGCAAGTCTCATTATTTTTTCACTTCTGTTGTATTTTGCATGTTTCCACGAGCAGCCAATAACTGAGAAACACAAGATCAATGTTCCGGAGACAATGAATGAGTTCCTCGACATGTCCGATGACGAAGGTAAAGCTGACCTAGCACTGATCTGCACACACATGCACACAGACACAGTTTCAGTCTTTGTAAACTATATTGGTTTATACTGCTGTAAAGGTTCTGACACTTGGGCCAGCTAGGCTAGGTTGTCTAAATATTATTTAAATTAGTCTCGCAACCAGTGGTATATTCAAATATAGTTGTTTTCACATCTGCCTTCACTATCTGCCTTCATTTTTCTGTGTGACAGTGCGTGTGTACTGTATGTGTGTGAGTGAGAGAGTGTGTGTTTAACCTGTGTACTGTATGTTTGACAGCTGTGAAAGATCATGAAGCTCAGACTGTTGGGGAAGAAGGTATTCACTTCTTCAGTTCTGCTTTTCCTCCTTTTTTTTTTAACCATCCCTTGCTTTATGCACACACTCGCTCGGCTTACATGTGTTCCTCTCGCCTGGCTTTTGCAGCTCGGTGTGTGTGTGAGTCTGTATATACATAAACCAGAGTGTGTTTGCTGTGATTTCCTGTGTGTGCCAAATTGACACAGTTTTTTTTCATAAATATAAACACATATTTACAAATGCTCACACACCGAAACACAAACACAGATGCCCACAAAGGCCTGTGAGTGAGTCATAGAGATAGTGAAGCTGTGCAGAGTGTCAGGAGAAGAAAACACTCCACGTGTTGATGCTAAACTCTCTCTCTCTCATCTGCTGGTGCAGTGCTGAAATATTCATGAGTTTAATGTCCCTCTCTATGGTTACGTGGAGGGTATGAGGGTGTAAGGTTACCTTGTGTGTCAGCAGATATGCTCAGGATTCGCCAGGTGACACTGACTTGACCCACAGGTGTCACCCCTCTACCTGAGAAAGAAAAGAAGCATGCAAAATAATCAGAGAGACAAGTGTTGTGTTGAATGCACTGTCTGAGAAATATCCTGATAGGTAAAAGTCTGCATTAGTGCATGTGCGTGTGTAGCATAAAGCACATGGGTTATCCTGTAAGTTATCTGTTTAATCCTATTGAACTGTGCAAGCTGGGTTTTTATCAGTCAGAGGCAATGAAAGCTGCACCTTTGATCCCCAATCTGATTTTGTTACTCATACTCACAACTGTTTGCTGTCTTATAGTGAGGAGATTAATAACTGACTTAAAGCTATTATAGTTGCAATTATAGTTTCACTAACCCTTTCTTACTGACCTTTTCCAGTTTTACATTTATTATCATTAGGGTGATTACATGTACAGGGTTCTGCACTTTTTATTCATTTTGTATTAATTACAGTGCATCCGGAAAATATTCATAGCGCTTCACTTTTTCCACATATTTTTTTTACAGACTTATTCCAAAATGGATTAAATTAATTTATTGCATCAAAATTGTACACACAATACCCCATAATGACAATGTGAAAAAAAGATATTTTGAAATTGTTGCAAATTTATTAAAAATAAAAAAAGCTGAAAAATCACATGCACACAAGTATTCACAGCCTTTGTTGTGAAGCTCTAAATTTAGCTCAGGTACATTCTGTTTCCACTGATCATTCTTGAGATGTTTCAGCAGCTTAATTGTAGTTCATTCATTCATTCATTTTCTTTTCGGCTTAGTCCCTTTATTAATCCGGGGTCGCCACAGCGGACTTATCCAGCATGTTTTTACCCAGCGGATGCCCTTCCAGCCGCAACCCATCTCTGAGAAACATTCACACACACTCATACACTACAAACAATTTAGCCTACCCAATTCACCTGTGCCGCATGTCTTTGGACTGTGGGGGAAACCCGAGCACCCGGAGGAAACCCACGCGAACGCAGGGAGAACATGCAAACTCCACACAGAAACGCCAACTCACCCAGCCGAGGCTCGAACCTTCTTACTGTGAGGCGACAGCACTACCTACTGCACCACTGCGTTGCCCTAATTGGAGTTCACCTGTAGTAAATTCAGTTGATTGGACATATATATATATATATATATATTTATATATATATATATATATACACTGTAAAAAAAAAAATCGTAAAAAAAAGGTCAAATGACTGGCAGCTACGGCTGCCAAACAAAAACCATAAAATTACGGTAAAATTTCTTTTTTTGAAATAAAGTACAAAAATAATAAATCTACAGATATTTTCATTAAAATGTTTACAGAGAAACACTGTTATTTTACAGACTTTTCCTAGATTATTATGATCAAATCCATTTAATAAAGTTACACAATAAGTGTTTTACAGAGAAACACTGTTATTTTACAAACTTTTCCTAGATTATTATGATCGAACACCATCAATATAGTGACTGCACTAAAAGTTTAGGAGAAAACAATGTTATTTAAAAGAATTTTCCCTAAATCATTACGATTAAACACCTTTAATAAAATGCCAAGACATGCTCAAAATCGTAATTTAACAGTTATTTTGGATCAAAAAAGTCTGGAAAAAACAACATACAAGATACAACTGATTAAAATTCTCACAACTTTAAAATTACAGTTGTTACATTTTATTGAATAGTATTTATGTAAAACATGTTGAGGTTTAAGTTATATGGAATGACTCAGTTCCAAATCTTAAGTGAAACTGTAATGTGAAGGGGACGCTGACAAAGGAGTGCGGATCCAAATGCAAGTTTATTACACAAAGATGGTCAGGCAAGCAACAGTCAACACGGGGACAAACAGATGTATGCAGAGAATCCAGAGTCATGGTCAAATAACAGGCAAATGGTCAGTCCCAGCAGCAAACAACATAAACAATTAACAAACAAAGCGAAACACATCATAATGTTCACAATAACAGTATAAGAAGACTTAGCAATTTGTGCGTGTGTCTGTGCTGCTTTTAAGGTCCATGTAATCAGTTCATAACGATCCTCCGACTGTGTGTGCGCAATCAGTGGAATCCAGAACAGGTGCATGTGAGCTGTATACGTTTTCAGTATATCTTAAGTTTACCTGTTTGTCCCCGTGTTGACTGTTGCTTGCCTGACCATCTATGTGTAATAAACTTGCATTTGGATCCGCACTCCTTTGTCAGCGTCCCCTTCACATTACAGTTTCACTTAAGATTTGGAACTGAGTCATTCCATATAACTTAAACCTCAACATGTTTTACATAAATACTATTCAATAAAATGTAACAACTGTAATTTTAAAGTTGTGAGAATTTTAATCAGTTGTATCTTGTATGTTGTTTTTTCCAGACTTTTTTTCCAAAATAAAACTGTTAAATTACGATTTTGAGCATGTCTTGGCATTTTATTAAAGGTGTTTAATTATAATGATTTAGGGAAAATTCTTTTAAATAACATTGTTTTCTCCTAAACTTTTAGTGCAGTCACTATATTGATGGTGTTTGATCATAATAATCTAGGTAAAGTCTGTAAAATAACAGCGTTTCTCTGTAAACATTTTAATGAAAATATCTGTAGATTTATTATTTTTGCACTTTATTTCAACAAAAGAAATTTTACCGTAATTTTATGGTTTTTGTTTGGCAGCCGTAGCTGCCAGTCATTTGACCTTTTTTTTTACGATTTCTTTTTTTTTTTACAATTAAAATTTATTACTTTAATTTTACGTAATTTTAAATGTACTTCAAAAAAACAGGAAAAAACACTGTGTAAGTAATACGGCAATTTTATTGTATAAAACAGACAAATTGCTGTAATTTGTCATTAACTGCATAGTACATAAAATAACAGTCAAGCTGTTAATTTACAGATATTGTTTGTAATTTTTACAGACTTTTGAAAATAATTTAAAATAACAGAAAAATACTGTATAAATAATAGTGTAATTTCCCTGTATAAAAAACAAAAATGTCAGTAATTTGTCTTTAATGATAAAGTACCTAAAATGAAAGTCAAACTGTTAATTTAGAGAGATTGTTTGTCATTTTACTAAGTTTTGAATATAATTTGAAATGACAAAAAATTACTGTGAAAAATTTAGAGATATTTTCTGTAAAATTAGGTTTTTTTTTTACAGTGTATATATATATATATATATATATATATATATATATATATATATATATATATATATATATATATATATATATATATATATATATATATATATATATATATATATATATATATACATATATATATATATATATGTTCAAGGCCCCAGGGTTGATAGTGCATGTCAAAGCACAAACCAAGCATGAAGACAAAGGAACTGTCTGTAGACCTCAGAGGCAGGATTGTCTCAAGGCACAAGGCTAGGGAAGGTTACAGAAAAATTTCTGCTGATCTGAACGTTCCAATGAGCACAGTGGCCTCCATCATCCGTAAGTGGAAGATGTTTGGAACCACCAGGACTCTTCCTAGAGCTGGCCGGTCATCTAAGCTGAGTGATCGGGGGAGAAGGGCCTTAGTCACGTAGGTGATCAATAACCCAAGGGTCACTCTGTCTGAGCTCCAGCGTTCTTTTGTGCAAAGAGGAGAACCTTACAGAAGGACAACCATCTGTGCAGCAATCCACCAATCAGGCTTGTATGGTAGAGTGGCCAGACGGAAGCCACTCCCCGCCTGGAATTTGCCAAAAGGCATCTGAAGGACTCTCAGACTATAAGAAACAAAATTCTCTGGTCTGATGAGACTAAAATTGAACTCTTTGGAGTGAATGCCAGGCGTTACATTTGGAAAAAACCAGGCACCGCTCATCGCCAGGCGAATACCATCCCTACAGTGAAGCATGGTGGTGGCAGCATCATGCTGTGGGGATGTTTTTCAGCAGCAGGAACTGGAACACTAGTCAGGATAGAGGGAAAGATGAATGCAGCAATGTACAGAGACATCCTGAATGAAAACCTGCTTCAGAGTGCTCTTGACCTCAGACTGGGGCGACGCTTCATCTTCCAGCAGGACAATAACCCAAAGCACACTGCCAAAATATCAATGGAGTGACTTCACAACAACTCGGCGAATGTCCTTGAGTAGCCCAGCCAGAGCCCAGAGCTAAATCCTATTGAACATCTCTGAAGAGATCTGAAAATGGCTGTGCACTGTTGCTTCCCATCCAACCTGATAGAGCTTGAGAGGTACTGCAAAGAGGAATGGGCAAAAATTCCCAAAGACAGGTGTGCCAAGCTTGTGGCATCATATTCAAAAAGACTTGAGGCTGTAATTGCTGCCAAAGGTGCATCAACAAAGTATCGAGCAAAGGCTGTGAATACTTCTGTACATGTGATTTTTCAGGTTTTTTATTTTGAATAAATTTGCCACAATTTCAAAAAATCTTTTTTCACATTGTCATGGGGTATTGTGAGTAGAATTTTGAGGAAATAAATTAATTTAATCATTTTTGGAATAAGGCTGTAACATAAAAAAATGTGTAAAATGTGAAGCGCTATGAATACTTTCCTGATGCACTATATCAGAGATGCCCAAACTAGGGCCCGCGGGCCAAAGTTGGCCCATGGTAAACTTTAACTTGAACTTCCATCCCATATGATAATGGTTTAAAGATTGTAATTTCAAATTTAATGTAACTTTTTATTTGTTTATTTTATTGTTAAGCTACAAAAAAGCCATCTGAAATGAAACATTTCAATTTAAATAGTGTAAATTAATCAGATTGTGTTTACATATGACGGATAGAGGATAATGCGGAGACTTTGGTGAGTGAATCAAAGGCAGATGCTGTTTGACAAGTGTAGTTAGCATTGAACTCCACTGTGTTATAAATGTGAATATGTTTTTATTGGAATAAGTTATAATTTAAAAATGTTAAACTGCATTAGTTTATATGATTGAAAGTAATGTTTTCTATTTATTTTTTAATATTCTGAAAAAATAATATGAATTAGCAAATGACCCATGGCAACTTTATTGTAAAATAGTTTGATATATTTGTCTTCAGCCCACAGCTCTCAATGATATTTGGTTTTTGGCCCTTCATACGAAATAGTTTGGGCACCCCTGAATTATTTAGTATTAGTGCTTTTGTTGATATTTTGAATTGCCTTTATTAATATTTTTCTTTGTTTAATTTATATCCAAAGATAGGACAAGAGTCTTGGAGTTGTTTCATGAGATGGGGTAACGAAATGGTTGGGCTTCCTAAATAAATCAATGTATCATCTGCGTAGCAGGCTATCTTGTGTTCCACTCCTTTAATGACAATACCTTGAATTGGTTTATCTTGTTTAATGCTTTGTACTAAGGGTTCCAAATAGAGTGTGAATAGTTGGAGAGACCATAGACATCCCTGCCTGGTGCCTCTTTTCAATGTAAATGAGTTCGACAGGTGGCTGTTGATCTTTATTTTTGCATTTGGTGTATTATAAAGTGCTTATATACTTCTGATTATAGTTTCATGAAAGCCAAATTAGTGTAAAACTTTATAAAGATATGTCCAGCTGACAGAATTGAAGGCTTTTTCAGCGTCCAAACTTAAAATCATTGCTGTTATCTTATTTCTCCTGATATGGTTCATAATGTGCATTTAATGTTATCATGAGTTTGAATCCTGATTGGTCTTGGTTTATCAGGTAGGGCATGAAGTCTTCCATTCATCTGGCCATCATTGATGTATATAATCTGTAATCAACATTTAGTGCAGATAGAGGTCTGTATGATCCACAGTGTAATTTATCTTTGCCCTCTTTTGGAATAATAGATATAATTGCATCCTTCCAAGATGGTGGAACAGTTGCAGTTTTTAGGGCTCAAGACAGGAATTATCAGTTATCAGAGTTTACCAGTAAATCTATCTGGTCCTGGAGATTTGTTAAATATTAGTTTAGTAATGGCTTCTTTTGCTTCATTTTCTGCTGTCAGTTTCTGTTATTTATTTTGTTTAATTTAGGGTAATATTTGGGTTATTTCGGTAAACCTTCCTTTTACAGTCAGTAAAAGAGTTTTGTGGAAAAAATACTGTGTACTATTGTAGTATAAACTGGTTATACAGTCCCTAAACCTATCCCTAAGCCTAACCTTAACCCATTATCTTACATAAGAGTACTTACCTAGCTGAGTACAGTACACATTAAGCACCTGTAATAAGTCTGTGTGCTTTTTTATGTTATTAGCATGTAATGCATTCAAATATTACTATTTAGACTACAAATATTACTATTTAGACTACAAATATTACTATTTAGACTACATTCTGAGCTTTTAGATCAGTTTTTTTTATGTGTTTCCAGTTAGTGATTTTGTGCATTACTTTAAACTTATTTCAAATAGTTTTCCAGGACATTTATACTTTTCAATTTTGATGCCAGGGAACTTTCCATGACTCTTCCAGGTGTTATCATTTTTTAAAAACAATTTTATCACAGGTAAAATACACAGATAACTGCACACACAGTTCAGAGGAGATGTTGTGTGCGTGGCTGTGCTGTAGATACAGTACAGTATACTTGAGAAAGGTGAACTTCCTTACTGTTAGGTTATGTAATGTTCTTTAGCACTTTGTAAGGAGTATCATGAACGTTCTGCTGTGGCTTGCGTGTACTTTGACTTTTGCTGATAGAATTTGCTAAGAAATGCTATGTTCTTTGTGTTGAATGTGCAAACACAGGTTAATGAGGATATATTAGTGAAGCCCTTCGTTTTCTTTATATTTCATTTTTCATTTAATATTTTACTTTGTCAACTTAAAAATGTTTTAATGGTTAGCGATAAACAAAGATATATTTCAATCTGAAGTGATTGGTGAAGTTAAATTTCATCAACACCTATTAGTAAACTTTAATGCATAATGGTTTAGATTTTCACTGAGCGAGAACTACTTTAAAAGTCCACAAGAAGTCAGTTTTCTACAAGTTCTTATATGTTTGTGAATAGACTTTTGAATATTTGTCTCTCTGACACACACACACACACACGCACACACGCACACACACATCAGAGAATTGCTTGCAATGTCTCCCTTAATTCTCTTGAGAAAACTATGTTGACGGCACTTGGTGTCTTATTACCACCTAGGATTTGTTGCTAGACCTGCAAAATCTTCAGCAACGCACACACGCACACACACAGTTTCAGCTCGCGCGTGCGTGTGTTGTGAGTTTCATGCGCGCGCGCTGGAGTCTGGAAAAAGAGCAGAGCTCCTCTGACATGTGAGACTGAACGCAGCTTTAGTAGATCCTCCTTCGCTTGACCCAGACTGCCTTGTGATTTAACTTTTACCGGACGAATGAACGGATGTATATCTCGCAAATCCAGCGTCACGAGAGTTCCGGTGGGCTCGGGACGACCGATTTTCTCATGACCAACAGGAATAGTCCTGCTCATCAGTCATTAATTTCTCAGAGGATACAGAATCCATTGAGAACTGAACGGAGGAATACGCTAATACCGGATTTAATTGTACCGGAGCAGGATATGGCAGCGCTTTTATGTGAGTGTTGGTGTGTCAGGATACTGCGGTGTTTTGGGGGTTCTGCTGCATGCAGCTTTCACCGGCTGGACTCTGCTCCGATGTATTATTTATTTACATATAGACTTCTAAACTCAGTATGACGTCAAATACAGGATGTTTTATTTTTAGCCAGGGTCACCCATTAGTCTCTGTCATGAGTGTTCTTTGTCATTAAGTCGTTAATTCGGTACCAGAGGAGAAAGGTATTAGCGAGCCGGTTAGGGAAACGGAGGAGTTCAATAGCGGCCGGGAGGGGAGGGGCTGCAGCACGGAGAGAGGACGAGCGAAGAGTCGCCTTTACGAGGGAGATACGGAGAAGATGTTGGCTGTGTCTCAAAACCTTGAGAATTGCCTACCTAGACGTCATTTCGTGCATCATTCGCGCGTTCATGTCTTATAAAATTAACGGCTGAAAACCCCAGCGTAGATGGCGTTAAATATATGTGATGTTTTCCAGTTAAACAGCTAGACAGGTTTTGAGACGCAGTCATTGTTTTTTCAAGTAGTGACGTTTTGTTTGTTTTTATAACGTAGCAATAGAACAATTTATTAAACAAACTACAACACTTTATCTGCTTTGCTTGTTAAAGGAGTCTAAAAGTGCCCAAAACCCACTTAGAAGTAGTCAACAGACCGGCTTATCATCTTAAGTGGGTTTTAACATACAACCTATCAATTTAGTCACACTTAGTTGAAAACATAGCTAAAATATTCTGTTGGTTTGGGTTATTCTCATTAGCATATTGTACATTTTCTCTGAACAGCAGATGCCAGTCAGAGATGAGGTTGCTGCTCTTACTTGGTTAAACCTACTGCTAGTCTCCCAGCTTGACCTGCATGAAAGTGCCCCAAACCTCTGTAAAACCTGCTAACAGAGCGTACTGAGAGACCAGCAATATACATAAGCTTGATTTAGATGTTTATTTACTTTTTTTTAACAAAAGTTCAGTTTTAATAAACTTTGTGTAATGGAAACCTGTGTGTGATGGAAACTTGCTTCATAGCAGGAGACGCAGTGGTGTCCTGATGCAGCATTAACCGTTTCCTCTATGTGTCAGTGAATTATCACCGCCTGAGCTTCTATTCACGGTAGGACAGAAAAACACCTAGGTGTTATATGACATCGATTAATAATCTAGAAGCTGCGAGCTGGATGTTTGCGTGACAGAAGACAGTATGGGCTGGTAGTTTCACCCCACAAAAGGTGATCCTCAAATGATCACCACCATTCATTCAAGCAAGACATTTAGCCTCAGATTGCTGTTGTGGCCCTGTTTTGGCAGTACGTATACAGTAAGTCACTTAATTTAATTAGAAGAATAAAGTGGAACCGAATGCCGCACCTGCTGATAGGTCACCGTGCTTGTTCACCTTCAGTTGAGCTCACCTTCAGCCCATCTCATCCCTGCAGGTGAAGATGCGATGACCGGAGAGACTGAGAAGTACCTTCGGCCACAGGACCTCAGGGAGTTGGGGGATGATTCCCTGCCGCAGGAAGGTTACATGGGTTTCAGTATTGGAGCCCGCTCTGCCAGGTAAAAGAGCTTATTATTATCATTGTATGTATGGATGCTCGCTTGTTTTTTTTTTTTGATTCTCCATGAGTGGCAAAATAAATATGCAGTTGCAAGTTGTTACAGCAGGTGCATGCATGTGGCTGTTTGGAGGTATTTTTGGAGGATCATTGGGATAGTTTTAGGTCATGGTGATCTTAAATGCATTACATTGTTAAAAGGTTTGAAAATCAGGCTTATTATGGGTGCATTCACACTTTATGAACCATAGAGTACAGGCTGTGGGCTTATGTTTTTAATGGCAGGACGTTGCGTCAGTCTGCATTATTCATTTTATTCCAAAAACAAAAGTATGGAACTGAATGGATGAGGAATAAGGGGAACGCTGTATCTCGGTCAGGCTGTCAGTCTTTATATCAGGTTGTTTGCTGCAAATAAACAACACTGAGATTTTAGTTCTCATGAATCTGGTCCCTGAACTCACCATGTGTCATTCAAGTTAAAGTGTGCATGACACAAATGTTATTATATGACAGGGTATAACTTTGTTGTGCAAACAGTGATAGAAAAACACCTGTTGTACCTTTAGTGCAGATATTAATATTTTAGAGTATTCAATATTTTAAAAGAGGTTACATCATGCTGCTATTCAGCTTTAGCTAAAACCAATGAATGTTCTACAGCTGGGCAACTGTTGTAAAATTAGTAACAGTAACTGATGGTTGGGAAGTGTTATTCAATCAAACATAAACTAAAATGTTTCGAAGTGTCAGTGGAGTAGCAAGTTGTTGTGAAGTCAGAGACCTCAGTTTTTGTGCAAAATATTGCGAAATTGATTAAAGAGAACTTTATAAAAAAGACTTGTATAGAGAATTATGACTACAAGGACTTTTATAACTTTATGAAAGTACACAGTGGATATGTGCACTTTGTCCCATGTCATTTTAATAAATAGGATTTCTTATGCATTTGCATATGTGTCCATTTACACTTCATTTTAATGTGAAGTTATGTACATACAGCAGTCACCATTTAAAGTAGATCAAAAACCTTTCAACAGAATTGTCCTAAAACTGTTCAATTCTTGTCTTTTTGGAAAAATTTAAACAACTTTTTTGATCCACTTCAAATGTTGACTACTGAGCTGAACAGCCAGATACTTGCAACAAAATTCTTAGTATTTGCACATAGTCTATTTATGATCAGACCACCATATACTGTAATTACCCCATACTTTGACTAAGTGTAATTTCCCACACATGTTTGGATAAATATTATTAATGAAAGGTATCACTAGCTATGTTTCCATCCAAAGATGCAAATTAAATGTATGCGCATAGCTGGAATATCACATAAAAGACATGCAAATAAAGCAGCGTTTCCATCAAAGTAGTCAAAGAGAACAAAATTGTCACTTCTTGATTAACTGGCACCAAATATCAAATGTAAAAATGGAATTTTCTGCGGTATTGAAAGCTGCGTGAATTTTTTCTTTATTTAATAAATGACTTGAACCTCAGAAGGCAGTATGCCAACACGCAATGAACACATGGTGGCGTTTGAAGGCGTCAGACACGGAGCACATACGCTCTTGACAATTCTGGAAGTAATTAATAGTATAATAACACGAATACTGGTGTTTTAGAATGACCAAAACAACATTTCAGATGTTTTACAATGTGCTCAGCCTGCTGGTTTGTCCATTCACACACATTTTTCCCAACGCATCGTCTCTTATAACAAAATCTCATGACCTTTTTTAATGCGCATACTGAAATTTGTTCGGTAAAAGTGTTTCCATCGCAGTTTATGCGCATCTTTTCTTATTGGATAAAAAGTTTATCCTACTCAGTTATGCGCATACATTTTTTAGCACATTTTGAAAATTTATGCGCATATTGACATTCCCATCAACCGTTTTTTATGCACATATCCAAAATGCGCATAAAAATAGGTGGATGGAAACAGCTACTGTCAAAAAGATCATAATGTTTGCATGACAACAATGCTTTACAGTTTATTATATAAAACCTGACCAGATTCATCAGAAAACCTTAGGGTGAAAGACATATATATGAGAATATATATGGTGCAGGCTGTAGCTTTACTGTAGTACATCCCATGTCCTCATTCAAGCAGTCATCTCAGCACTCTTTTCATCATTGCAGGTGAATGATGAGGGTAGCGGGTGAGGGAGAGGTTTGACACGAGAATGGAAAGGTACCACTTCTGTCATTGAGCATTATGTGGCAGAATGGAACCTGATTTGCTGTTGTTGCATGGAACAGTGGGTTCTGATTGGCTGGCTTTTGTGTTCCAGTGTTTATAGTGTTCGAGGACAGGGACTAAATGACTGAAAACAATGACATCATCACCGGGAAGTGAACACTGAGTGACAAAGCCTGGAAAGTGCTTGACTCTATTTGTGTACAACGGTGAAGGTGTGATCTGATGGAAACCTTTAGTTGCTGTGCTAATATTTTCAATTTTGTGTTTGGAAGTCTAGTGTAGCTCAGAGGGAAGAATCAGCTTCATGGTTTGCTGTATTTGAATACTGACACTGTGGTTTGCTTGCACATTAAATAATCAAATTCGAGTCAAATTAGCTTTATAGATTATTGGTGTAATTGTGTCATTTGCAAAATACTCAGTATTCCAGCTGCTTAGCCAAGGTAAGACACGGTTTCATCTCTAAAAAATGAGTTTTCATTCATTTTGAATGGTTTGTTGCTATTTGGATCACTGCTGTTGTAGATTAGATGTCATTTATAGCTCAGAGGTAATATTCTACCCTGCAGAGCTTCATATTTCTGCCTCTTATTTTGTTAACATCAGCCTGGCATTGTTTGCTATTAAATAGGGCCGCTGATGTTGCTCGTTTTGTTTGTTTTTTTTACCAAACAAGCGGCCGGTCCTGTTTAGGAGCACAACACATGCTGTGGCAGAGCCTCAGTGCCATGCTTAACTCTCACTGCTTCTGCCACGTCCAGTACATTTTACTCTCTTTTCTCTTTCTTGGCTTCTCTCATTCTCTCTAGCCCCAGGATAAGGTAAGAGTAATGAGTTTCTCTCTGCCTTTCTCTCTCTGTGTCTTTCGCCTTTTCTCCGTAGCTGTTGTATCTGTCGCTGCCCCTTTCCATACGTACTACAACTCCCATCATGCCTCACTCCACCGTGTCATCTGGTGCAGTGCGATTCTATGGAGTCTCATCCCTTTCATACACTGAGGCCTGAGCTCCTCGGCCTGATAGAACAAATTCATGCATCTCATCTGGAGTTCTGCTCTCTGAATTCCTCTTGTGTTGACCTCTGATTTGTTCTATCGGGCTCCGAAGCCCAACACGCTTCTTAGCGTTCACGCGAAAGCCATCGAACACTTTCGGAGGCGGTTCATAAATGCAAATAATCTGAGGAGTGTTTTAATTACAGGAAAGGCGGGCAGTAGTTTTGTGTTGTGAAATACTGTGGTTTTAAATGTTATTGTCGTCTGAAATGTTAACGATTCATGTGCTAAATAATGTGTTTTGGTTGCTTTATGAGTTTTTGTTGAGTGTGGCATGAGTTGTGTTTATACATGTTGTGTTTTTGCTGTTGTTTTAGTTGTGTGATGCTCTATGTAACATCCAGGGACAAAAGCTTTAAGCTGAACAGTCAGCAACTGAAGTCAATTACACTGCCGCATCACAGACAGCACATTTAATTGGCCATTACTTACAACATTGATCACAGCTCAGTTTTTTTTATTGCCAAATTAAACATAGATATGGCGTTCTAAGCATGTTTGGTTGTAATCATTGTGTGATTTTGATAGAAAAGCACAGAGAGAAAACTTAAAGTGCCTCTTTTGTGCTTTTTCTAATATTCTATCCAGTGGCATTAGGGTATTCTTGCTTGTAATTGTAAATAGTCTACAATGTTTTAAAGTTTAAAGTTGATGGAAAATAAAGTTACTGTATACTAAAAGAAAGAATAGATTCTGAACTGCCAAAACAAGTAGTTACAATTCAAGTAGTCTAATTCTAGTTACAATTCTGTAACCAATCAGTGTATATCCTGCATAACAAATTTAAATGATGCTAGTCATAATGATGCTTTAATGGCTGCCCATAAACAACACACTTAGACACTATAATCAGTTTGTGTTATTATCAAAATCAGATCGAGGAGATGCATTTATTGTCTAGAGCAGGGGTGCCCAAACTTTTTCTTATAAAGGGCCAAAACCAAACTTGATTGAGGCTTGTGGGCTGGAGGTAAATATAGTTGCCATGGGTAATTTCCTAATTTATTTAATAATATTTAAAAATAACTAGAAAACACTGCTTTATGTTAAGCAATACAGCATTTATTTTTACATTTTATAATGAACTTATTACAGTAAAAACAAAAACAATCTCATTTATGACAGAATGGAGTTACACTAGTTTTTGCCTTGATTTGCTCATCGATGTCTTCTTCGTAGTCCTCTATTCGTCAAGTTACATTATTTACATTTTTAAAAATCGGATTCATTTACAACATTTAATTGAAACATGCTTTTTTGGTAGCTAAGCAATAAAACAAACAAACAAACAAAAAAGGTTATGTCAAATTATAAATGATGATCTCTTTTAAAGACATTCGCCCCAACCCTCTCCATCATTGTCATTCTTTTGTCAGATGGGATGGTGGGCCAAATCAAAGGTTACAGTGGGCCAACTTTGACCCGCAGGGCCTACTTTGGGCATCTCTGGTCTAGACAAAACATTTAAAAAGTTTGAAAGTTATAAAGCACTTATATCAGAAAATCCACAGAAACTCCCATTATAATCAATAAAGATGTGAAATGAACTCAGATGTCCGTGCACACTCAAACAAAATACAACTCTTTCAGCTGTGAGTAATCCAAATGCTTCTGATTAGCCACTAAGCTCCACAGAAACCTGGGCAGTTTGTTGTTATTTTCAGTATTCATTCATTCATTTTCTTTTTGGCTGAGTCCCTTTATTAATCTGGGGTCGCCACAGCGGAATGAACCGTCAACTTATCCAGCATATGTTTTATGCAGTGGATGCCCTTCCAACTACAACCCATTACTGGGAAACACCCATACACTCCCATTCACATACATACACCACAGCCAATTTAGCTTACCCAATTCTCCTATAACGCATGTCTTTGGACTGTGGAGGAAACCAGAGCACCCGGAGATAACCCACACAAACACAGGGAGAACATGCAAACTCCACACAGAAATGCCAACTGACCCAGCCGAGGTTTGAACCAGCGATCTTCTTGATGTGAGGCGACAGCGCTACCCACTGCGCCACCCTATTCTCAGTATTGCAAGAAATAAATAATTAAAAAGGAAGCCTAGCTCATCCTGCAAAGATCTAATTATAATGAGATAAACTATAGGTTTATTTAATGTTACATTTCACTTTAATCATCATAATTATGTGCCATTTTTGCCCTCATCCACACATAATGTACCACAAACTAGATAAAAATGTATTAGGTTCAGATTCTGTTTTGTTTGTAACACCCGCTGTTGCGCTAGAGTATTAACAACAGATTGGGCCATCTGACCAATTAAAGCAAAGTAGCCTTGAGGTAATAAATAAGTTTGGAGAGACCAGATTTTCAAATTAATTGTGTTTAAGGTACTTCATTTTACTTGTGTGAGTGTATATTCATTACAGGGTATCTGCGGGCTCTTAAAAAGTCTTAAATCTCAAAAGCTAAATTTTAGGCCTTAAAAAGCCTAAAATCTACTGAAATGTTGTGTTGTAGGTCTCAAATCTTTTTAACAGGTATTAATTGTCCTGTAATTTTTTTTCTTTGTTAAATTATTATTATTGACTGAAGTAATTGACAGCTATGTTTGGTTTTATTCTTGGTAAGGGTTATAGGGTTTGTGAATTGATATATTTGAAAATTAATGAAAATAAATATTAGAATTATATAAAATTCTTTAATATTAAAAAACTAAATAAATTATTATTGTAATGTTAAATTGTAATCATTTTTTGATGTAGCAAGTAAAAATCTTTTCTAACTTGAAAATTAAAAAAAAAAATCCTTAGAATTTACCCTGTATAAGTCTGAAATTTCATTCATAATTGTCTTAAAAATGTCTTAAAACGTCTTACATTTAACTTAGTGTAACCGGCAGAAACCCTGTATTGTAAGAGATCTACAAAACAAAATTAGAAACCTTTCAAATATTATAATGTGCACTTTAGTAGACACTGTGCTCAAAAACTTTGATACAGCTTGGTTGCAGAATGAGAGGTAGGATGAATATGATTTTAATATAGCTTAGGATGAGGGAACAGAAATATTCCACATTTTGTACACTTCTTCACATGCATGCATACACCAAATCAGTCAAAAAAAAGACATGTTGATGTAGTGTAGGGAAATGAGAGTGTGTACTGTAGAGTCGGCTGCTGTAAGAATAAAAACAACGCAGATCAGGACAAGTAAAAGTGAAATGTAAGAAAACAAGATTAAAGGATAACAAGTTGTAAACCCATTCATCCCAAAACTAGCTCCAAAACCATCACTTTCTCTTTCACAAACACACCCTCATGCTCTAGGCCTGTGCGCTACAGTGCTGTACCTTTAAATCCTGCTGACTGCTGCAGAATTTTCAATCTCTCATACACACACTGTGCAACCAACCCTAGGCTGCTGTCCTGCAGAGATCCAGGCGTTTCTATGAGCACTGCAGAATTCTGCCAGCGCTTGCACACATTTGATATGAGGTAAAAAGCACTTACTCAAATTGTCAGTGTATTAGAGGTGCTTTCTATTGCTGTTCATCATGAGATAAATATTAAACCTTAGCACATAGATAACCCTGCACTATGATACTGACATGAAAGATAACCTCAGATTTGTTTAGGAAAGATGTGCTGTTTGTATTACTTTTCAAAGCGGTGATAACAACATCAGCAACCACAAAACAATGCATTAAATGCCATTCAGAACAGACATAAGAATGATAAGAATCATGGTAACCACAGAAGTTTGCATGGGCAAGCTCCACTCAGAGTTCAATTTAACTAGACACAAGACCTCTGTTCATTTAGATATATAATGCAGTTTAAAAGTTTGGGGTTGGAAATATTTTTCTTTTGAAAGGAGTTCATACTTTTATTGAGCAATGAGGCATTTTAATTAGCCTTACTATTATGTTTTTATACTGAAAACATATTCATTAGGGCTTCACAATATATCGTTTCAGCATCGATATCGCAATGTGATCATTCACAATAGTCACATCGCAGGATATGCAATGTAGGCATGGGCCGGTATAAGATTCTGACGGTATGATAACCTTGGATAAAAATATCACGGTATCACGGTATTGTGATTACTGCTCTAAAATATATTCTTTTTAAATGTCTGGGTAAAAAACTAAAAGTTTTTTCCCCTTTGAACACAATATGTTGTATTTTGAGAAACATTTATAATATTTTGGAGCAGTAAACGTGCCAGGCTAAATAATGAAAATTAATCATTGACCTCTTCTGTCTTCATTAGTTTCAAAAACACAGATTTACTTACAATTTAAAATGGCATCTTTGGATATCTTTTCTGCTGGAGATGCTGTTGTTAAAAAAAATGTAAATAAAAAAATATTACACATACCTTAGGAACGGTATTAGAGAAAATTGTGGCGGTATGATAACCTTGACTTTTCCAAACCGCAGTATACCTTGAAAACGATTATCGTCCCATGCCTAATGCAATGTCGAGTTTGTATTATAATTTATCATTTGCATGTGTTTTTTAATGCCTGTAATTGTATAATGATTTTAAAAGCATTCAGGCATAAGTAATTGTACTATTTGTGATTTTAACCACAATTAATTTTATGAAATTATTTTTATTTTTATCAGTCAGTTTTTGCACTTAAATACTGTTAGACTCAGGACATGATAAAACACTTTTTTTCAGTTGTATCTTTTTCTTGATCATATTTATAGATTGTTATGTGTGAAAATGTGTGAAACAGCACATGCAAATACAAGAACGCACTGCAAATAGCACAGGCCACAACGAAAACGTGCCGGAGGACGCCAAAAAGTTTATATATTTTTTATTAGATTTTATGGAGATGCAAATAGTAAACATTAATTCATCAATCTCTGACTAAACACGTGCATGGAAATACTCACAACATATGCAAATACAGAAATGCACTGCAAATAGCACAGACAACAACGAAAATGTGTTGGGGGACCCCAAGAATTTTCTAGATTGTTTATTAGATTTTATGGAGATGCATTCCCACTGCAGAATCATCCTAATCGATCTAACATTATAAATTCTTTCCAAATAGAGATATTAAGTCATCTGGTGAAATTGTATTCATATCACAATGTACAGTTGAAGTCACAATTATTAACCCCCTTTGATTTTTTTTCTTTTTTAAATATTTCTTAAATGATGTTTAACAGAGCAAGGATAATATGTCTGATAATATTTTTTTCTTCTGGAGAAAGTCTTATTTTTTTATTTCAGCTAGAACAAAAGCAGTTTTTAATTTTTTAAGAACCATTTTAAGGTCAAAATTATTAGCCCTTTTAAGCTATATATTTTTTGATAGTCTACAGAACAAACCATCGTTATACAATAACTTGCCTAATTTCCTAACCTGCCTAGTTAACCTAATTAACCTAGTTAAGCGTTTAAATGTCACTTTAAGCTGTATAGAAGTGTCTTGAAAAATATCTAGTCAAATATTATGTACTGTCATCATGGCAAAGATAAAAATAAAACAGTGATTAGAAATTAGTTATTAAAACTATTATGTTTAGAAATGTGTTGAAAAAGTCTTCTCTCCTTTAAACAAAAATTGGGGGAAAAAAAAATAAACAGGGGGGCTAATAAATCAGGAGGGCTAATAATTCTGACTTCAACTGTATATCGCAAAATAAAATAAAAAATTTCCAATATCGTGCAGCCTTAATATTAGTTTTATTATAAAAAAAGAATATACAGATGAATGTTTCTACAAATCTGATTTTCTACCATAGGTATTAATTACAAAAAATATTTAAATTTGTAAATATATGTTGAGGAATTACTGTATTTTTGTTCCAGTGAATGCAGCCTTGGTCAGCATAAAATACTTTAAAAATTCCTTCAAAAATCAATTAAAAAATCTTGCAGACCCCAAACTTTTGAAGGGTTGTATATTTGGTTTTGAACTGTATGAACAATGAACTTGTAACATAGCCCATCTTCAACATGTCTGCCCGTGTCTGGATTCTTCTTACTTCCCTCTCTCTGTTCCTCAGACAATCCTTCCTCTCCTCTCTTTTCTGGAGGGTTTGATTTTCACTCTCCCTGGATGTTGCATGTTGTAACCTTTTGTGCTTTTGTTTTGTGTTTATGTTTGTTCGTCCCTGTTTGTTCGTCTTTGGCTTTGTGTTTGTGTGTATGTGCTTGTGCGTGTGCACATGTGTGAACCTCTTACACACTCCAGTCTGCGCTCCTTCAGCTCAGACAGGTCCAACACTCTGAACAGAAGCTCCTTCGCTCGGGACAGCATGATGATTGAAGAGATTCTGGCACCCACCAAAGACACGGTAAGAAAACCACCCACTCTTTATTGCTGTTGCTATTGCTATCATTCTCATTTGGTACTGTTATACTTCCAGTTTGCAGTAAAAACACACACACATATTCTGCTGTGCTGATACAAAACCTAGCAAGCTACTTTCATAGACAGGGTACTGCTGTTTTAGATACTTTACATTGTCTTTCTTACTGGTGAAGGCAATCCCAGAATGCACTATGATGAATATGTCAAAAAAGTATAGGAATTGTATTTTTAATCAGCATTATTATTAATATATTCTTTTATTATTATGTTTTATACCATTACAGTTTTATTAAGAGTTTGAATTAGCTTTTTATTAAAATATTTTCAGATTCTTGTTAATGTTTAGTAATCATGTGCTTTTGCCCCTTTTAAATAATTTATGTTAAACACATTCAGTTTAGTTCTTGTTCTTTATTTCTCATTTTCACTTATTCTTGGATTTTTTTTCTGTTTTATTATTTTTGTTTTGTATAATTAGTTGAAGTTTTCATTTCAGCAACATCCCTGTTTTTTAGGGGTGTCAAAATTAATTGGTTCTTCGGTGCATCACGGACAATACGGTATCGGTTCAGTAATAAATCATAACCGGTTATTAGGTACTGGCGTTATTTATCTCATATGCACTATGTCGCGGTAGCCTGCTATGGCAAAGGAGGCGACCATGAGTAATTTAAACACTCCAACTACTTTAAAACCCAGAAACTGCACAATTCACTGCGTCTGTTTGCTGGGCAGTCTTTCACTGACATTTAAGTTACAGCAGAAGCCCCTATTTCACTGTGATTGAGAAAATGAAAGTAAACTCCATTTCTTTCTCTCTCCCACTGTGGTCCTTTGACCTGCTGGCATGACTTTTCCTCTCCTTTGGGCTGTTACAGCAATACTTCTGGATACAGACACAAGCGAGAGTGAGTTTTCTCCACCGCGTCTATCATGGATCAGCTGTTATCGCCGCTGCCGTTTATCAGTGTCACGCATTGGTGAACAGCGCCAGAGCGTTAGAGCCTATCGCAGCCCTTTCTGTTGAGTGCGTGACCAATCATAAAGGTGTAAGAGCTCGCTCGACAAGGCTCAGAAAGCGAGCGGGATATTTATATTTGTTTATTTGCTATAAATGCTTATGTTGTTCTGTGAATGTACTTGAGTTTTTAAAGGTACAGTTCATATATCAGACTGTTTGTATTAAATTTCTTGTGTTGTGAAGTAAAATATATAATTGTGTATGGAAAGCATCGTCAATGCATCGTGATGCACCGAGATATCGAATTGAACCGAATCGATGGCATGATAATCGTAATCGAACCGAACCGAACCGTGAGACCAGTTTAGGTTCACACTTCTGCTGCTTTTCATTATACTTCAATGTACTGTTTTTATACTTTAGGTGATACGGAAAATACAATTAAAGGTCCTGTGAAGTGCTTTGAAATGTGCATTTATTTATGCAATGTTTGACGTAATTTCAACTGAAAAATGGGACATAGGGTGGGGCATAGTGTAGCTCCTTCCCTTTTAAAAAAAACAGTAGCATTTAGTTTTTATCACAGCTCTGCCAGTAAGAAAAGCAAATAAGAAGCGTCTTGAAGGGGGCGGGGCATATCAGAGAGCATTTGATTGGTTAAGATTTGATGTGAAACTGAAGTATGTGGTGACGTAAAAAAAAATCATTGATCCATTTAGGCAGAGGTGACAAACTGCAAGCTTTGGGTGTTTATATCAGTTTTTTATATTTTCTCAGTGTGAATTGTGGCACTGTTTTGGAGCACACAAGGTAGTAGATATCATTAAAACTAACAGACTGAAACTAAGATCGTTATATTTTCATTTAATGGGACCTTTAAAAACGATTTAATTTCGTTTTACCATAAATCTGTATTTTGTGTGTTTAGCATGTCACTCCTTCATCTACATCAACACTGACTGGTTGCCACTAAAAAATAATAAAAGGCTTGATAGCCCTTGATCCTGTACTTATAAAAAGCCAAAGATTTATTGTTAATGCCATTCATTGTCTGGCATTCATCCCACAATTGCAGAACATCCACTCAGTACTTTCCACAACACAGCAAAATGTCCTGGAATATTTGTGTTGGGTCTCATGGGCTTTGCGAAAGGCCGGTCCCCATCTACACAGACATAAAAACATTCTTCTGTGCTGTCCTGTGTCACATTTTCATTTCTAAATGTGCCTTTAAATAAACCCTCAGACTTTTGGTTTAATAAGAGTTTATTTAGAAATCAAAATGCTTGACCTCGATCTGTCACTAAGTAGATGGCTAGACACTGGGAAAAGGGCAAAGGGGAGGGGGAGAGTGATTGAGAGTTACACTTGGACTCTGTTAGGACTTTCCATTATGTGATTTCCTGTTCAGATTTCTGTTGTTATTTTCCAGAGCAAATATTCACACTAGACTCCTGAAGCATGAGAGATCATGTGCATGCTTGTAAATGACAGGGGCATATCTAATAGCTCATAGTAAAATGTGTTAGCTACCTCTTTGTAAATATTTTTTGCATAATGGAAAGTTGTTGGATCAGCATCGGCCTTCTGGTAAAGCACATGTTAGTGTCCTCGAGGATACACAGAGGAATAAAGGCTCCGCAAACTGTCACTGAGTTACTATAGTTACTACCAGGGCTAGACAGAATCTGCAGACTTGTTTTGCTATTTCTGCACAGATTTTTGTACAGAATCTGCTGATTTATGTGGAATGATTTTGGGAGTAGCTAAAAACAAAAAAAATATTAAATAAAGTAATAACTTTTTAACTTTTGTTTAAAGTTTACAATGCAAATCCAATTAGATCCACTTGTTAGGTAAACCAAACAATTCTCTTGTATATCTACTTAAGACAGGAAATATTACTTTACAAACTGTATTTGAAGTGAATCATATAAGCATTTGCATGTTAGTTATTAATGTTACTGAAATTAATATAAAAACAGAATAAATAAAAAAACAAATATTTACACACATCTACATAAGGACTGTACATTAACAAATTCAATGATTTTTCTATAAACAATATGTGGAAATCTGTGGATTTTTGCATGCACAGATTCCATATGGGCCAGTGAAAGCTCATTTATTTCATCCATTTATTTCATGACCAAAATAGACTTGAACAACCTTCACACCTTTTAGCCAATGAGAAATAAGAATTTCAACAGATCATGGAATACATCAAATTAAGGTCACTTCTGTCATTTTCTTTTTACATCTAGGGGGGAAAACAACTTTTATTCTTTATTAAACAGCAGTTTACTCAGCAAATCATGAAGTAAATGAAAATGTACATTGCGATGAGAAAATAGCTATTATTTCTTTATTAAACAGTGGTTTACTAAGCAAAATATGAATTCAATAATAATTGCTTTAAGGATTAAAAGATAACTTGGCTGATGCTGTAAAATATATATAAAGAGTCATATTACTTTCACATTGCTACTGAAGGCTACAATTAAACAGAACACATGCTATTAAATGAATTTGGAGTCTTTAATTTTAGATATAATATTCAATACTCAAATATTCCTTTACGCTCATTTGTTGTTGAAATATAATTTACACAAGGGTTTTCATAACTTGTTTTTATGATTTATGTTCATGATACAGTACATATAGCTATAGTTACAGTTGCAGTAGTGGCACTGTTTCTTGTGAAAGTAGCAAAAGACAGAGTTTCTTGTCATTATTGTGCAAGAGATGTGCTGTTTAATGTCTAGTGACGTTATCACAGATATCAACTGAAATAACACAGACCTAAAGTTTGATCTTGAGATGAGCAATAAATATTGAGATCTATAAAACCAGACTTATGAATTACGTTCCGCTCATGCAGTGGTTAAAACAAATGCTTACTGAACGAGAAGAAACACACATTTGATTTTGAATTAATTCTGTTATCCAGTAGCCCTAAAATCAAATATGACAGCCTTAACTAATCAACTGTTATGAGACAAGTATTATGTCTAGAGTGTTCACTGTTTTCTATTACTATTGCTATTCTCTGAGTGCAATACTGTATATTAAAGTGTTTTTATTTTTCAGATGCTATGTACCAACAACTGTTGTGTTACTTGCCTTTACAGCATTTTGGGCACAATTCAAGTGTTAAATTCAGGTTTAGAGAGAGAGAGAGAGACATCAGAGGACACTACCTGTTTCTCATTTTTGGCTGAATGAGGATTATTGTTTCCTCCTTTTATAGCCCTAACTAAAATATGTGTGTGTTTCTTTTAAAGCTATAGTGTATATATTATGAGATATTTCCCACATGGTTGAACCTCAGATTAAAATACAGGTCCTTGATCATGACCAATAACCATCTTTTTCATCATTTCCTCACACAAACATCATTTTATTTGTTTATTCATTCATCTGTATTTGTGTGTTATAATTTCTTTCGAAAGACAGCTCAAATTGTTTATTTCATTAGTTTTCTGCTATTTATTTTTCTTGCCATGTTTCCTTCAGATGAACTTTCAAAGACATTCTGTTTCCTAACTGTATCTTTAACAGCAGTTTTACAAGGCATCTCGGGAATCTTCAGATAACCAAGTCATCAGATTTAAAAATAAAACATTATTGAATTAGGTCTTATCACTTCTTAATATAATTAGAACATGTAATGCTTTAACAACCTGCGCATTCCTTTAAAGTTTATGCAGCTTTCTTGACCTTGAAGAGTGTGTTTTCGTGTTTGGGTGTGTTTACAGCATCTTGCAGTGACCCGTGAATACAACAATGAGTGTATGCGGAGGTACAGCTGGACACCTGACACCGTGGACCACTCACACAACACTGTGTGCAGTCCTGTGCACTCTGGGTAAGACTTTTTTTTTACTTGCTTTTAAAGGACGCAAACACATATATAGCCAAAACCAGGGGTGCTCAATCCTGTTCCTGGAGATCTACCTTCCTGTAGATTTCTGTTGCAACCCATATCAAACACACCTGCCTGTAATTATCAAGTGCTGTTCAGGTCCTCATTAATTGGTTCAGGTGTGTTTGATCAGGGTTGGAGCTGAACTATGCTGGAAGGTAGATCTCCAGGAACAGGATTGAGCACCCCTGGCCAAAACAATGACATTTTTATATACTTTAATGTTACGTTTGGGGTTGATAAGATGAAATATTTGTAGTGTTATATTGTAAAATATGCCAATAAATGTATCAGTTGTTAATTTAAGGGATAAATTTTTGATTCCTTTAATGGAACATTTCACTTGAATGAAAAAACTTCAGACTTCTGTCACATGATTTTGTGCTGCTTAATATTTTTGTTGAAACCTTGATACACATTTATTTAGCATACATTGATGAATAAAATTTTTAAAAAATAATCCTTTTTTTTTAAATCATTTTAAACTCATTTTTAGTCAGTTTAATACATCCTTGCCAATTAAAAGTCTCATTGACCCCAAACCTTTAAAAAAAGCAGTGCTCATTCCCCCTTGTTTTGCTATAAATGTTTATTTTGTTATAAGAATTATAGTCATTTCTGTCTATTAGTGACAGCAAATGAATTGCGGTTCTTTTAGCTTTTCCGTTCATCTTAATACTAGCTTGACTTCCAACTAGGCCTGTCACGATATCTATTTTTTGTTGTACAATATATTGCACCAAAATATATTGCGATAAATGATATTATTATCATTTGAAGACCATTTTATGCCACTCATTATATAATGCCAGAATGACAATATAATATCATCACAATGCAAGTATTCTCTTCCAAAGGACACATCATATATTTTTTTTAAAGAATATTTAATTATAGTCATTTTAACTATTTAATATATTGGCATTGCAAACAGAATGTGAAAAGGCATATCTTAAATAAATAATAAGGTAAATAAAAAAGTAACAGAGGCTGCGATATCTGCTACCAGATCTATTTTCAGTTGTCAGACACCCACATGAAAATATACTATAGTAATTTATAGTAAATATTATAGTGTTTTTTAACCATACTGACACTGATACCTCCAATAGAGACTGAGAAGTTTGCACAATCAGCTAAAATGTTGCTAGAATTGGTTTTTATGTACGGAGTGATGTACGCTCACCGGCCACTTTATTAGGTACACCTGTCCAACTGCTCCTTAATGCAAATTACTAATCAGCCAATCACATGTCAGCAGCTCAATCTATTTAAGCATGTAGACATGGTCAAGACGATCTGCTGCAGTTCAAACTGAGCATTAGAATGGGGATGAAAGGTGATTTAAGTGACTTTGAACGTGGCATGGTTGTTGGTGCCAGACAGACTGGTCTGAGTATTTCAGAAACTGCTGATCTACTGCGATTTTCATGCACAACCATCTCTAGGGTTTTACAGACAATGGTCTGAAAAAGAAAAAATATCCGTTATCAGCAGTTCTGTGGATGCAAATGCCTTGTTGATGCCAGAGGTCAGAGGAGAATGGTGAGACTGGTTCTATCTGACAGAAAGGCAACAGTAACTCAAATAATCACTTGTTACAACCGAGGTATGCAGAAGAGCATATTTGAACGCACAACACATCCCACCTTGAGGCAGATGTGCTACAGTAGCAGAAGACCACACTGGGTGCCACTCCTGTCAGCTAAGAACAGGAAACTGAGGCTACAATTCACACAGGCTGGACAATAGAAGATTGGAAAAACGTTGCCTGGTCTGATGAGTCTCAATTTCTGCTGCGACATTCGGATGGTAGGGTCAGAATTTGGCGTCAACAACATGAAAGCACTTTGGGCTCATTAGTACCAATTGAACATCATGTCAACAACACAGCCTACCGAAGATATTGTTGCCGACCATGTCCAACCCTTTATGACCACAGTGTACCCATCATCTGATGGGTTCTTCCAACAGGATAACGCGCCATGTCACAAAGCGCAAGTCATCTCAGACTGGTTTCTTGAATATGACAATGAGTTCACTGTCCTTAAATGGCCTCAACAGTCACCAGTGCTCAATCCAATAGAGCATCTTTAAGATGTGGTGGAACGGTAGATCTGCATCATGGATGTGCAGCAGACAAATCTGCAGCAACTGCATGATACTATCATGTCAATATGGGTGAAAATCTCTGAGGAATATTTGCAGTACCTTGTTGAATCTATGCCACAAAGGATTAGGGCAGTTCTGATGGCAAAAGGGGGTCCAAACTAGTACTAGTAAGGTGTACCTAATAAAGTGGTCAATATATTGATTATTGTGACAGGCCTACTCGCAACTTTTAACAGTCAAGGGGGATTGAGGATCTAATTAGCATATTATATATATGCCATTTAGGATTAGTGGAGGATGTTTTAACCCAGACAGTCTGCAAACATAATGCTTGGACAAGCATGCCAAAAGCTACTCATCTGCTTCATTGAGCTGTTTGCATAAAACACATTTTGTTTTCCTTTAGGTTTTTCCCCTCTCACACTTTCTGCTGCATTGCACATAAGATCTGATTTGTGACATCAGCTTCATGTCTTGCTTACATGTATGTCAGCTGTTTTACCATGACAAGGACTGTAATAATGAATGTTGTTTTTTTTACCTCCTGCTTTCTGTTCTTTTCCCCCCCGTAATTTTTTCCTTTTGCAGCCCTTCCTCCCCGCTTCCTCAGTATGACTCCAGGTGAAAACTGAGTCCGGTGACATCACTCTTTCTATAGCTTTC
Organism: Danio kyathit; assembly: GCA_903798195.1. NCBI lineage: Eukaryota > Metazoa > Chordata > Actinopteri > Cypriniformes > Danionidae > Danio > Danio kyathit. The sequence goes on along the minus strand of LR812535.1, from coordinate 25,877,555 downwards.
TGTCCTGTCTTTTTCATCTGTCCTCTCCTGTTTTCTATATCTCTATCCTGCTCTCTGGTGTTTTATTCCCTGTTTTATCTCCTCATCCATGTGAGCGCTCCTCCACACTGTGTGCGAGTGTGTTTTTAGTCGGTCTTTGGGAAATGGACTTCACATGCATTTAGACATCAGCAACTTCAGCACATTCTCAGAATAAATTGCAGATCACTCATTACACCCACAACTTCCACCATCAGCACATTAGAAATGGTTGACAGGAAGAAAAGGTTTTTGTAATGTTCTACATTTCATTGTAAGACTTTGCGGTGATATTTGCATTAAACGGTGACATATTATTCGTGATCATTTTGCTTATTTTGAAGTGCACTTATTTATGCATGTTTCAAAGTCAGCTTTATTGTCAATTTAACCACATGTACAGGACATACAGAGAATCGAAATTGTGTTACTCGCAGACCCTAGGTGCATAACAGATAATATTATAAATACAATTACAAATATAATCAAAAAAATATAGGTAAAAATAAAAATGATATACAATACAATTACAATTAGGGACAATGCAATTACAATTAAGGAGGAGAGAGAGAAGCCACAGCGCCATTTTAAGTAAATTATGATCTGTCAGAAAAGTTTCAAACATTTGTCTCATGGATTAAATATGGATGCTTCAACCCTTTAACTGCCCCACCAACAAAACAAATTTTGGATTGCATTTCTTAACTCCTAATGTCGCTGGTTAACACACTCAATGCATTTTTTTCAACACATCCCATAATTTCTAAAATATCAACCATTTGGTAGAGGTTGATATGTCGGTTGATGGTAAAAGTACCAGAATTAATAAATTTACTATGAAATATCAGAAAATATGAAGTGTAAGACCAATTTATTTAAACAAATTAACAAAATAAAACATTATTGAATTCTAAATCATCTTTATTTTTTGAAGTATGCCATACAATATTTCAGATTGTCATTTAACAGTAATTTACACGTTTTCTTGTGTTTTTATTTTTAGAATAAAAGTGTAGTAGTGCAACAGAATTATTTTTGTTTTATTTTATTTAACCAACAATGCTGTGTGTGTAAGCCATTATTTAAAACAGCCATTCTTTAAATGACTTTACCAGTCATTATTTAAAACAGTCAAAATATGGTCAACTATTTGGTAGAGCAGGCAAAATGTGTAAATATTGCTACTATTTATTGTTATGTTCACCCATATAAAAATGATAACATTTTAATCTGAGATTTGAATTTATTTTTTAACAAAGTAAAAAACTAGTTCACTTAATTATTAAATTAAATTAAAATATATATTTTTAATTATTAAATACAATTTGCCCTATTTTATTGAATGAATCTAGTCTTAAAGCTAAATAGTTCACGCATTGAAATACTCATTCAAAAAATCCTGCAGTGTTACTAGGGGTTGTTGCAAGAATTTTCAACTTTTATATTATAAAATATACAGTGCGTATAGAAAATCAGCATACCCCTTTGAAATAATGACTTTATTTGTCATACAGCCTGAAATCAGGTCACATTTCACATAACCTTTCCAGCCTTTGAAATGTTTTTGTTGCCTTTTCCTAACCTTGCCTTTCTACAATTTATCCAGAGGATCTTTTGAAAGCAGGGTGAGTAAAGGGCATATATTTTTGCAGGGTATGATAATTTTCTATAGGCACTGTATATATTTTAATTTATTTTATGTCCACTTTTAATTTATTTTATGTCCACTTTATTTTTTCAATAAAGTGGACATATTGGTTTTTTTTGCCCAGTAAAGGGTTAAAGATACTTTATCAAGAATACAAAGTTAAAATTTTTAAAGTTTTTATGTACTCTTTATCATCAATAGGTTGAATTATTTCACACAATGACATTTTAGTTTAGTTTCAGTGTTAGAAACTCATGTACATGTAACAATCACACAATGGCAGTGCACTTGCAAATACATTCAGTACATTCATTTCATATTAATGGGTGTTTTGGGTTTTCTGTCCACCTGTGGAGGTGCTTCTGGTCACACTGCTGATCACTGATCACTGCTTCGAAACAATTGATCTTGGCAGTAAAAAAGGACATTATTTTCAGCTTTACAAACTGGGTAGCGAGTACAGAGTCTGAGGCCATATTTTGTTGCATCAATATTCAAGGAACTCCTTGTGTTTTCCTGTCTCTACTGCTATTATTTGAGGCACTAGACACTGCCAGGTTTAACAGCTCGAAGCACTGTCACTCTTTTTTTAATTGTTTTTCCTCTGTCTTGACTGAAGTGTCTCTCTCACTTTAACAGTCTGTTCTTGCTTACTGTTTCTCCTCCTTTTTGTTTCTGCTGAGACCCTTCTCTTGTTCCTCCCCCTCTCTCTCACCACGTGTGTTGGGTGTACAGTGATCACAGCATGGGAATCGTCTCTCACTCGTTCATGTCTGTGTAGTGGGTTAGCGTGGTGTCCCTATTTCTTTCTTTAAATCCGTCCCTGTCTATTTCAATAATTCTTCCTTCTCTTCTTGCAGGTTCCTAGTGAGTTTTATGGTGGATGCTCGGGGCGGGTCGATGAGAGGAAGTCGTCACGATGGTATGCGTATAATCGTTCCACCCAGAAAGTGTCCAGCACCGACACGAATCACCTGTCGTCTAGCAAAGCGCCATCGCCTGGCATACCCACCGCCTATGGTGGAGGGAGAGGGTCTTGTCAGCAGACTGGTGGAAATGGGGCCAGCTGGGGCACAGTTTTTGGGGTACGATTTACCCCATGATGGTTAAAAATTTGTGTTTTCACAATGAAGTAATAGAATTTTTTTTTAAGATGCAGAAAAGCAGAATCAGATAATTTAGACTAAGTAATATAAACAATGCTGATTTAATGCAATTGCAATGTAAAGTGCATCTGGAAAGTATTCATAGCGCTTCATTTGTTTCACATATTTTTGTGTTACAGCCTTATTCCCTAATTGATTAAATTCATTTATTTCCTCAATATTCTACACACAATACCCCATAATGACAATGTGAAAAAATATTTTTTGTAATTGTTGCAAATTTATTAAAAATAAAAAAGCTGAAAAATCACATGTACAGAAGTATTCACAGCCTTTGCCATGAAGCTCCAAATTGAGCTCAGGTACATTCTGTTTCCACTGATCATTCTTGAGATGTTTCAGCAGCTTAATTGGAGTTCACCTGTGGTAAATTCAGTTAATTGGACATGATTTGAAAAGGCATACACCTGTCTATATAAGGTCCCAGGGTTGACAGTGCATGTCAAAGCAGAAACCAAGCATGAAGACAAAGGAATTGTCTGTAGACCTCCGAGACAGGATTGTCTCGAGGCACAAGGCTGGGGAAGGTTACAGAAAAATTTCTGCTGCTCTGAAAGTTCCAATGAGCACAGTGACCTCCATCATCCGTAAGTGGAAGATGTTTGAAAACACCAGGGCTCTTCCTAGAGCTGGCCGGCCATCTAAGCTGAGTGATTGAGGTAGAAGGGCCTTAGTCAGGGAGGTGATCAATAACTCGATGGTCGCTCTGTCTGAGCTCCAGCATTCTTCTGTGGAGAGAGGGGAACCTTACAGAAGGACAACCATCTGTGCAGCAATCTACCAATCAGGCCTGTATGGTAAAGTGGCCAGACAGAAGCCACTTCTCGCCTGGAATTTGCCAAAAGGCATCTGAAGGACTCTCAAACTAAAAAAACAAAATTCTCTGGTCTGATGAGACTAAAATTGAACTTTTTGAAGTGAATGCCCAGCGTTACGTTTGGAGAAAACCAGGCACCGCTCATCACCAGGCTAATACCATCCCTACAGTGAAGCATGGTGGTGGCAGCATCATGCTGTGGGGATGTTTTTCAGCAGCAGGAACTGGAAGACTAGTCAGGATAGAGGGAATGATGAATGCAGCAATGTACAGAGGCATCCTGAATGAAAACTTGCTCTTGACCTCAGACTGGGGCGATGGTTCATCTTCCAGCAGGACAATGACCCAAAGCACACTGCCAAAATATCAATGGAGTGACTTCACAACAACTCAGTGAATGTCCTTGATTGGCCCAGCCAGAGCCCAGACCGAAATCATATTGAACATCTCTGGAGAGATCTAAAAATGGCTGTACACTGTTGCTTCCCATTCGACCTGATAGAGCTTGAGAGGTACTGTGAAGAGGAATGGGCAAAATTCCCAAAGACAGGTGTGCCAAGCTTGTGGCATCATATTCAAAAAGACTTGAGACTGTAATTGCTGCCAAAGGTACATCAACAAAGTATTGAGCAAAGGCTGTGAATACTTCTGTACATGTGATTTTTCAGGTTTTTTATGTTTAATAAATTTGCAACAATTTCAAAAAATCTTTTTTTTACATTGTCATTATGGGGTATTGTGGGTAGAATGTTGAGGAAATAAATGCATTTGATCGATTTTGGAATAAGGCTGTAACATAAAAAAATGTGGAAAAAGAGAAGCACTATGAATACTTTCCGGATGCACTGTAAATAGATTTAAGGTATTTTGATTTTGATGTTGAGTGAATTGGCCTTAATTGTGTTTACTTTATTATCAGACCTGTGATAGTAGAAATTCCCCATTTTGGCTCCATGCGGGGAAAGGAGAGAGAGCTGATCGTCTTACGCAGTGATAATGGAGAGACCTGGAAAGAACATCATTATGACTGCAAAGTGACAGAGCTCACCTCAGTCCTCAATGGCATGGACGAAGGTAACGTACGAAAGCTGATGAACTTCTAAATGTGTAGTTTTAAAGGTGCCATAGAATGAAAATTTCTTCTAGGATATAGCTGGCCATAGCTGAATAATAGGAGTTCATGGAAATGACATACTAAGCCTCAAACACCATTGTTTCATAGTTCTGATGTAAATTTTATGGGTGTAAAATCTCAGTGGAAAATAGACAAATCGGAACAAAACATTGACTCTGACAATCCACATAGCATCTTTAATATGCACTCCCTATGCAGCATTTGATTGACCACAACGTTTCCTAATTCAGCAAAGAAGGATTACAAATTTGTTTAGCACCCCCGAAGAGGCTCAGGGTCTGTTAAACTGTATCTTTTGTTAGTTTAACATGTATATTGTGCAATTTGCCATGCATGTTTGTAATAAGGCAACAAACACAAACAAGTGTTAAATGCACATTTATGCATCATGTTATATCACTTTTCTGGAGTGAAGGGATGCCAGTACACTTTAAAAACTCATCTGTTTATGCAGAGGTTGATATTAAATCCTGCCTCTGTTTTCATATATGTGAAAACCACAAAATACAACTCTAAATACATTATTTGATACACTCTGTGGCACCTTTAATTAAATCTTTATCATTTTGTTCATTTTCATATTTGATTGCAGAGATGGACAGTCCAGCAGAACTGGAAAAGAAACGTATCTGCCGCATCATTACAAAAGATTTCCCACAGTACTTTGCAGTGGTGTCACGTATTAAGCAAGAAAGTGATCACATGGGCCCAGAGGGCGGAGTCTTGACTAGTGAAGCAGTTCCTATGGTGAAGGCTGCCTTCCCACAGGGAGCGCTTACCAAGAAGATTCGCGTAGGACTACAGGTATACACTAATAATAAACATAAGGGCTTATCGGGATGGCTGTTGTGTTTGATCAAACTTTGTGATTTAATCTTAGTGGTTTCAGGTGGAAAACCTAGAAACATCCTGGAATTTATAAGTGCCCATATTATACCATTTTTAATGGTAAATAAGTAAGTTTTGCAATAAGTTTGCAATAAGTTTACTTGCATCCATGATCAAAAATCACTTTAACGTTCACCTAAAATACAGTGCGGTCTCCCCTCGCTTGTCACAGTTTTTGAAACCATTCCTTCAAGGACCCTGTCTTTCTAAATTCCTAGGTACAATCTTTTTAACATGTCAGCAGCCCAAATCAATCTCTTTCAGGCCTCAGCCTGGTGTTTAGGGACACATTAAAGTAGACAATTGCATTCTGAAAACATGTATGTTTATGGAAGAAATATGACTGGTTAATGATTACTCAATTCTGGTAGTTCAGAATACAGTAGGTTCTTTCTTTTTTGAGACAATAACTAATCATTGTGCATTGTGAACTCTGAAACATAGCAGATATTTTGCAATCACAAAGAGCTATATTTCTGAAAAAATAATAATAATGGCACTTTAAAATTGTATGTATACAATAGGCATACATAACGAGTTTTTGAGAGATTATTTCAATAATCATTTTAAGTGGTTCATAAGCAAATAACCAGATTGATGCATAATTTAAAGTAATTTTACCAGTTTACATAAAATTGGCCTGTCTTGTTGTTTCAAGGGTTCTGGAATCTTTTTCTCTTTCTCACACACACACACACATACACGCACACGCACGCACACGCACACGCACACACACACACACACACACACACACACACACACACACACACACACACACACACACACACACGCACACACACAATAGTTAAACATTTTCCCACACATAATAAATAATAAATAAATAATATCAGAATATAAACTATTCTTTAAACAGAGTTTCTCTATGTATTATAGCAGTGTTCAGGATGCATTTCCTAGCAAATATCATGTGGCCATAGTTTAGAAACTAACAATATACGTGTTACACAAAGAAAAAATAAGGAGATTACAGTCATAAAAAGCTCTACACTAAGATGGTTAGTTAGTAAAAGCACAGGTTTTCCCTCTTATTTGCAGACATAGAAAACCAAGGAACAGACAGACAAACCCATCATGAAACAAAAATCTGTGCAAAATGTAAAATAAAGCATTAACAAGGGAAAATGGCGACATACATATGATCTACAAAAAGACACAGCAATGGATGTAAAGAGAGAGAGAGAAAAAACCTTACAAATCTTCAGAAATTAAACACTTATTAGTCTTTATGGTTTTTTAGAAAAAAAGCCTGGAGTTCCCAGAAGTGGTATATCTAATTCTTTCCAAATGTAAAGTGGAGATGAGTCCAAGAAGCCAGTCAGAAAATAAAGTCCTAACTTTTATACTGAACAGGTAACTGTACATTTCGTTTAAGAGTCTCCAGAAAATCTGACCAGCCAAAAATTGCTATCATTGGGTCAGGGAGTAAAACAATTATAAACCTTAGCAAAGTATAATATTTTTAACCAAAAAATCTGAATTTGAACACAGGACCAAAAAAGATGTGCTAAGGTACCCTCACAGCTTTACATTTGTCACATGTGGGGGAAACTGAGGGATACAATTTACTAAGCATTGTTCTAGAATAGTGAAGTCTAAGAATAGTGAATGTGTAATACTTTGTACTGAATAAGGTAGTGTCTAGAATTTATAGAACATGAATTTCCCTCCTGTTCCTAATACTGCTGTTGTCTCTGTCTATTTCTTTCTCAGGCACAGCCAGTGCCAGAGGACATGGTGCGGACCCTCATTGGTAACCGTGCCTCCTTTAGCCCGATTGTTACTGTGGAGCCCAGGAGAAGGAAATTCCACAAGCCCATTACCATGACAATCCCTGTGCCGCCCAGATCCAAAGAGGCTGTTGCTAATGGACGCAAAGGAGAGCCTGCACCCTGCCTTAGACTGCTGTGTAGCATCACAGGCACGTGAATAGTGGAAGATTGTGTGTGTTTGTGCATTTGAAATAAGATGGGAGGGAAAATTTCACATTTTTAAAATTTGATTTTAATATTTCAGTATTTTTATTTGAGTGTGAAAACATTAATGAATCATGATGGTTAAATAAATGTGCAACATCATCTGGTGGTTATTTGTATTTAACTTTATAGTCAACATTTAGATTTGCTGTGTTGCATAAATGGATAAAAAAAAACTTAATTAAACATGTATTTGCAAATGACGTCAAAATTTGTTCTGAAATTAAATAAAAAACACCAATACATAGTTAAGCTCTTTACTCTATCATAACCAACAATTCATTGTGATAATTCTATACTCCAGGCCTGTAGGATTTCCCAACATCAGTGATTAAAAGTGTGCATATTTTTAGGTGGAACTTCCCCTGCACAGTGGGAAGACATTACTGGGACCACTCCTCTCTCCTTTGTCACAGACTGTGTATCCTTCACTACAAATGTTTCTGCCAGGTGAGTCTCAGCCGATGTTTCAGAATCTTCACATGAAGATTTGATTATGAGTTAATGAAAGAAGTTGGGGAAAATAGAAGATATACAAATAATATATATAATTCTAATCATGATCTGCACTGACAAATGAATTTGTGAAGTTTCACCAGATGAACAGTTTGAATTAAGTATGAGATAGTATGTAATATACAGTATGAGGGATCTGCTTATTTTTCTAATCAAAATTTCTCATCATTTTGTTATTTACTTATTTGCGAGTTTCAGTCCCCAACAGAAACATTCTTAAAATATCGTAATTAACGATTGCTTCTTTTGGACTGCATAAGCTTAGCAATATGAGAACTTTGCTTTGTTTTTTTTTTGTTCTAAGTAAACCTTTAATGTAATTTATTTTTGTATTTTTATGTTACATTGCATATTTTCATTTATTATTCTTGATTATATGCATACCACACAACATGTTTGTGCTGGGGTCAACCTAATTTGACTAGCTACTGTAAAGGAAGAATTTCTGAAAATAAATAAATGAGAGGGTCTAGCTCATTTTCAAGAGAAGAAATGTGGATTGCTGAAAGCATCATAATGGCAGTTGTTTCACTTGCTGCTGGAAGTGGTGTGCAGGCAGTGCTTGTGCACCCAAAATCCTGTCATTGCCGCTCAAAATACAGCTATTTTCTTTTTTGAAAATTGCAGCCGCATTTACTGAATAGATGATTAAACATCTGTTTCCTTTTAAACAACAGCATTGGCTCTTATCACTTTACTAACTGAATTCTGTCCACAAAAACTAGTTTGAGATTTTTAGTTAATATTTATTTATCTAAAGGTATGAATATGTTAAGTAAAGTTAACATACTGAACTCATGAATAAAAATAAACACCTGACCCAAGACAGAGCCTATGAAATTAGACCCGACTTCATTCATTCATTCATTTTCTTTTCGGCTTAGTCCCTTTATTAATCCGGGGTCGCCACAGCGGAATGAACCGCCAACGTATCCAGCATATGTTTTACGCAGCAAATGCCCTTCCAGCTGCATCCCATCTCTGGGAAACATCCATACACACTCATTCACACTCATACACTACGGACAATTTAGCCTACCCAATTCACCTGTACCTCATGACTTTGGACTGTGGGGGAAACCGGAGCACCTGGAGGAAACCCACGTGAACGCGGGGAGAACATGCAAACTCCACACAGAAACGCCAACTGACCCAGCCGAGGCTTGAACCAGCGACGCTCTTGCTGTGAGGTGACAGCACTACCTACTGCGCCACCACGTCGCCCAACCCGACTTCAACCTGACTGAATTTATTTGCAAACCCAACTGGACCCAAATTTCATCAGTGCTGATGTGTGTGCAGTCAGTCAGAAAAAATATGTCCTGCTGATTGATTTGGCCACTTTTCCATTTCATTTACTTATTTAACATTTATTTAACTTATTACTTTATATTATTGACTGCCTAATAATAATTAATAATAATTTCAAATAAATCTGATAGTTTGAATAAAATTAAATGGATAGCCTAAATCATGGATTTGCTGGTGTTGTCTACAATGCTGTTACAGCAGTCTCTGATTGAGAGATTGGAAAATGAATATTCACTGTAGTGAAGTGAGTGGATTTCCTGATGGATCTTATACTGTATCTATATGATTTCTGCTATTGTGCTATTTTACAAACATCGCCTGTGTTCATTTTATATGTGCATACCTTAAAATCATACCTGCCAACACTCCCGTTTTTCCCGGGAGTCTCCCATATTTCAGGCCCGTCTCCCGTATTGTTCTGTCTCCCGGTAAACTCCCGGAATTCCCCCGCCCCCCGCTCCTCAGCATTTTGGTACAGTCCGGGCTGAAACTTGGTGCTTGTGCTCTTCCGGTCGCGCGCTACAGTTCGCGCGCCCCCATCTCCCCAAACCTCCCACCCCTCCCGCTCCCCGCTCTTCAGTTTGCACCAGTCAGTGTTGCCAACTTAGCGACACATTTTCAAAAAAGCGACTAGAGACAAATCTAGCGACTTTTTTGTGTGTTACTAGCGATTTTTATAGACTGTCGTTTGTCCATTACTGTACCGTCCCTACTCTTCTCAACGAGCTGCGGGTGATGCCGCCGGCCCCTCCCCTGCAGCCTGAGAGCAGAGCACCTCTCTGCGTACCGACGGCAAATGATTTAGAACAGGTGGCAGTTTGAAGGTATTTCCCTTGTACAGTCAACCCGATCTGCTTCTCCTTTATTTTAACAATTTAATTTAACCGTTTATTCTTGTTGCACAATCAGAGATGTTTTAAGTGAGAGTTTCAGAACTTGTCTGAATATATTACGTCTGAGAGATTACTGCAAATTCCCTACTCATCTATAATGATATACTGTATTCAAACAGCAATAAATTTTGTTAAATTGACAAGCTTACATAAAGCGTAGTGCGAATATAAAATACCCCATTTATTTACCATAGGCTGTTAAACAAACAGAAAAGGTAGAACGCGATGACGTCAGTAGTATGCAAATTAGCATATGACGTAATACCCCCCGCCCCCCTGGGGGGTGTCTCCCGGAATTTACGAACCAAATGTTGGCAGGTATGCTTAAAATGCACATTATCGACACACAAGTATGCGCTGAATTTCTTAAATGTCAATCCCTCATCAGGCATCACAATTACATTCTCTGCCAACATGGTGCATTGTTTATTATAAAAAGACACTTTGGTTTGATTGGGTCCCTGATCGGGAAAATGCACATTTATTTTAAAATACCCAAGACCTGAGGCAATAAATACTGAGGCTGACCCATGTCCTAGGCAAATGTCGGAAGCTTTAGACACTAAACCTGCTCGGGTCTCAGGTGTACTTGTTTTTTTGTATCCAAGTGGACAATTTTACAACCAGTATTCTTCGTCCTGTGTAATATTAAAAATTAATATTTTTAAAATGTAAAGGATTTCCTGATTCTAAATAAATGTCTTCCTCTTCTGTCCTTTCTCTAGGTTTTGGTTGGCAGACTGTCAGCAGATCAGCGAGACAGTGGGTTTAGCATCTCAGCTGTACCGAGAGCTAATCTGTGTTCCGTACTTGGCTAAGTTTGTGGTGTTTGCTAAAATGATCGACCACATAGAGTTCAGCATGCGTTGCTTTTGCATGACTGATGACAAAGTCGACAAAACACTGGAGCAGCAGGAGAACTTCGAGGAGGTGGCACGGAGCAAAGACATTGAGGTGTGAAACTGTAACTCACACGCTAGCCTACACACACACACACGCAATACACACATTCGCATAAATAATTAACAATGAACATGCTGTGTTTGGAAACAGTGAGTCATGATGACTTGAATATTCATGCATGTACAAACATAAGAAGTCCATTGCAGAAACCCTAACAGAACATCTACCTGAAAACCATTTTGCTCTCTAAATTAGGTTATATTCATATAAACACTTCATTCATTTTCTTTTCGGCTTAGTCCCTTTATTAATCTGGAATCGCCACAGCGGAATGAACCGCCAACTTATCCTTACACAGCGGATGCCCTTCCAGCTGCAACCCATCACTGGAAAAACACCCATACACACTCATTCACACTCATACACTACGGAAAATTTAGCCTACCCAATTCACCTATACCACATCTCTTTGGACTTGTGGGGGAAACCGGAGCACCCGGAGGAAACCCACGCGAACATGGGGGGAACATGCAAACTCCACGCAGAAATGCCATCTGACCCAGCCGCATATAAACACTTACACATTAATATTCACTCATATTCCAACACAATAACCTGTTTTGATCAGCCATCAACACAATTGAGACATAAATGTTAAGAGCTTATGACTTGTCCCTCGTTTTTTTTTGTCAGATTTTGGAGGGAAAGCCTATCCATGGAGAATGCTACGGCAACATCTATCCTCTAGCAAAGAGTGGCCAGCAACTCATCTTCAACTTCTATGCCTTTAAAGAGAACCGACTCCCATTCAACATCAAGGTTTGAGAGATTTGAATGGCTGATTCAAATTAAATCTTACAGCTGTTAAAGATACAAACTCAGAACATCAGTTGCTTGCGTAGAAGACCTTGATTGGTCTAGCTCCACAATGTTTATCTGAGCTTTTGATCCCATACACTCCTAGACGTTCTTTTCGCTTGTTTTATACTGGTCTTTTAACTGCTCAGTCAACGCGGCTAAAATCTATTAATGTTAATCTAATCTATTAATCTAATCTAATGCAGAATCCAATGCTGAGTATTTTTAAATCATCTCTTAAAACTTACTTTTTAGGGTAGCTTTTATTTGATTTTATTCAATTTTTAGATCATTACTCTTAATATTGTTTATGTTTTTAATAATTTTTTATTATTACTTTTTTTTTAATTTATCCTTGTATGTATTTTACTGCTGCACATTTTATATGTCTGTAAAGTTCCTTGAGATGCTACTTTTAAAGGCTCTATATAAAAATAAAGTGTATTATTTTAATTATTATTATTATTATTATAGTAAGCAAGTACTCTGAAGTAGGCTTAAGCCTATCTTAAGCATTAAATTGACTGTTGACAGTGTTGTTACAGCATCACACAAACATAAGCTGCGTCCCAAATGGCACACTATAAACTATGCACTTATGCACTATGTACTTTTGCACTTACACACTCAGCACCATAGTATATGTATGTAGTGTTGACCCAAATGGACCACTAATGGTTATTTTACTAAGCGGAAATTCAAACCGTTTCCCTGATGATGTTTGACGGTTGCCAAATTACGGTTGCCAAATTAGTGAAATATATGACCAAACTACCAAATAATACCTGTCATGAGTTTAACCGCATTCACCATCGCGAGGCGGTATAATCACTCTCGTAGGAGAATTTTGCTTTCACAATCCAAAATAAATAAAGTAATCCAACATGTGTGCCCTGATAGCTCCTCCCCTTCCGCTAGGTGGGCAAAGCTGCGACTGTTGAGTGCGTGAAGTGTCCATCATTACACACTTATTTTTACCGGCTGAATGAGTGCATCATCCGTTTAATTAAAGTGCACTTATTATTTTTTAGAGTTTTCAGTGTGAACGCACTACTTACACTATTTATACTACAAAATGGCGTAGAATAGTGCATAAGTATGCGATTTGGGATGCACCAATAGTCAGTTGTGAATGATTTTAAGATGGGGTATTACAACAAGGGATGGCATTACCATGGCAGATCCAATGAGGGGATAAGTTCAGCTTAAAACAAAATACAACACCTTTTATTAGGCTACTCTTATATCTGAAGGTTTATATAAAGATTTTTGTCATTGGTGTGCTTTGTAGGTCAGAGATATAGGCCAAGAGCCATGTGGGAGAATATCTTTCCTTAGAGAACCTAAAACCGCAAAAGGCCTGCCACAGAGTGCAATCTGCAACCTTAACTTCACACTGCCAACACACAGAAAGGTAAGAACAAATATGAAGATGATTCTGTGATGCTTCCTCTAGTATTGTCTGAAGTCTATTAAACATGTCTTTTGTGAGTTTTTTGTGTTGCTGCTTTGTCGCTTTGCCTTTTTTGTCTTTTAATCTCTGTGCGTCTGCTTTTCTTCCACTTCCTTACTGTCCTTTTTCTCTTGTTCCAACCCCATCTTCACTTACCCACCATCCTCGGCTGCTGCTGCTGCTCCATTTTGTATTGCTGGGAAATTTTAGGAAATGGAGTCGGATCCTGATGACGAGGTACGCATTTCATAACTTGTCCACCTTTGCCTTTAGTGTGTTGCTTATGTGATCATACGCTTATTTATGTGATTGGTCAAATGCTCCTGTCATTAGTCAGGCAAGTGCATGACTTCTTTTTGCGTTTATCAGTAGATTTAAAGCATTGTGTTATTTTGTGGCTTGGTGGAAACATTTTTTACACATATCTCTTTTGCAGATTTGATTTTTATTTTATTTTATTTCAAAGTGAAGCAATTAGACCGTTTCACTGGAAAATACTAACCTCTCAAACTGTTAGCAAATGGCCTGTGTTTGTCTAGTTGACCCTTCTCTCAGGAGACCCCATTTTAAAGTCAAATATAGCACAGAAAATTTACAGAAACTAAATTTAATTATTTTACTGATTACACTAAATTAAATTCACCACTTAATGTTTTTCTTTAAAAGATGTAGTAAAAAAAAAACGTAACCAATATAGATACAATGCTTTCCATACGGTCAAAAGGAAGTGGTAGTAGCTGGCCACTTAAAAGATCATTGCTCTACGATTTTTGTCACTTTGTTCTTACATAGGGTTTTACTTTTGTGTTATTGCAGAATGACAAAGATCGACGACATACCTTTGCCTCATTAGCATTGCGAAAGCGCTACAGCTATCTGGCCGATCCAGCATCCAGTGAGTCCCTATTTTTTCTTTATTCTTAAAACATCAGCATGACATAATCACTCATTTAACATCTACCATGTACATAGGCATCTGATACAGGCATATATGAAGGAACAATAATCTTGTATCACCATTTCCAAAAACAGAATTGCCCATATGAAATGTCTATGTATAGTCATAAATACATTTGTTTGCTTGCTTTTTTGTTGCCTTTTCTGCTTTTTTCTTTGTCACTCATTGTTTTACATTTCATATGATTTGCTATCACATTGTCTACTCCATTTTTGTATTGCCTGATGTGCTTTTGAATAAATCTATCATGATGTCTTGTATTATTTTTTGAATGAATTGAACTGGAACCATGGAACTTAATGTCAGTCTTTTACAACACCCTTTTTAAATCTAGATGAATTGTAAAAAAAATGTCATTGTTAATTATTAAAATAATAGCATATGTTCTTTAAGTGTTTCTCAGTTGAATAAATATTATTCTGTAAATAGTGATTGTAATTGTAAAACTGTAATTTTTTTCTATTCTCCCACATTGGCCTAATAATATAGTGAACAGTTGTAGGTTTATTTGGCTGAAATTACACAGCAAATTTTGACTATACTTATTGACTGAATCAAATTTTATGTTGTACTCTGTACTACTAATACTCTAGTATGATTAATTAATTCTCCCTCTAGTTTTGTGCCAAACACCAGTACTTAAAACAAGATTTAAGAAATAAATCAATGATTAAAATTGTTACATATGATAAATTATATCATCTTGTTGAATCGCTAAATGCCTCTTCGATTGTAAGTCGCTTTGTACAAAAGCATTTGCTAAATGACTAAATGTAAATGTAATTATACAAAATATAATTTCAGGCTTTTATGTTATTTGGCTGATTTTGTCTTTGTTAGTTTGTTTTCATAATTTTGCACCTCCACCCATTTGCCACAGTTTGAGTTATGTTTTTCACTTAGTTTTCCAATTTCAAAAGCTTCCACAATTTCAGTATTTTCACTGCTGGTTGTATTTGGATTTATCCCCTGACTAAATCTTTCTCGTCTCTCTTTTCTCTCTTCTTTAACTATTTACGTTTACTTTGTTTATTAATTTAATTATGCTAGAAACAGCAGAAAGAGGCCATAACACCCCTCAAAAAACCACGACGCAGCCTTCTGGCTACGCTTACAAGCCTGTCTTTACGACGCGCTCCTACCAGGCCTGGGCGACAAGCTCTCCAGTCAACGTCCCAATCCAGACCAAGTCTGGCTTTGGCTCCCTCTCCAGCTCCTCCTCCAACACCCCCTCAGCCTCCCCACTGAGGTCGGTGTGGTCTGTAAACTCTGCCTCTCCCATTAAATCTATCATTGGAGGTTCACCAGCGTCTTCCATCAAATCTGCCAGTGACGTTGCATCCCCAATTCGATCCTACAGAACAATCTCCTCACCAATAAAGACTGTAGTTCAAGGTGCTCAGTATCCAGTTCAGGCCTCCCCCACCCTTTTGTCCTCTCCGGGGAAGAGTGCCCCTGACCCAGTTTCACATAAAGGCCTCACAAGCCTGTCAGCCAGGACCTCTCCAGTGCCGTCTGTTGGGACCTTGCTGGAAAGATCTTCTATAGCTATGACCCCTCCAGCCTCACCCAAGTCTTCACTAAACATGTACAGCTCAAGTTTACCATATAAGTCTGTTGTAACCTCAAACTCTCCAGCTACCTGCTCCCCAATAAAAACTGTCCCAAGCTTCTCCTCTGTCAGAACCAGCACTGATGCCTCAGTCAGAGGATACCTGTCATCCCTCTCCTCACCTCTGAAATCTGGCTCAGCCAATACAGCAGCTGCACTTATCAATGGGACAGTTTCCCCAAACAAATATCGCTCCTCCTCCCCAACAACCCATCTTACCAGCACCTTGCAGGAAAGAATTCAAGCCACAACAAATGCAGCAACAACAAGTGTGAATGCTGCCTTTGAGGAAGTGGAAAAAACATTTAATTCCTGCTCTGCTGGCTACGGCACACTAAAATCAGTTTCCTCTACTCCCTCATCCTCTTACCAATCCATTCGTTCCTCTGCCTCCAGCTCACTCTATGCCTCCCTCAGATCCCCTCCCAACTCCACAACATCTGTAACTTCCAGCACTATTACGGTTCCTGTCTATTCAGTTATAAATGTCTTACCAGAACACCAGTTTAAAAAGCTTCCAGAAGTCTCCAAATCGACAGCCGCTCTTCTGTCTCCTAGAAAGGTCATGCCCCAAGAGGTAAATGCCCAGAATCAGTCCTCTTTTGCCAGAACTCTGTCTCCTGTCAAGACTCCCCTGCACATGTCCCCAGGAACACTAAAATCTGCTACCTCTTCATCCCCTCTGTCCAACAGTCAGGAGATACTAAAAGATGTGGCTGAAATGAAGGAGGACCTGATTAGAATGTCTGCAATTTTGCAAACTGATACAAATTCAAGCTCCAAAGGTTACCATTCTGACTCTAAGGAACATAAAGTGGAGGACGAGGAGCCTTTCAAAATTGTAGAGAAAGTAAAACAGGACCTGGTCAAAGTCAGTGAAATACTTAGCAAGGATGTTTTAAGAGAGAGTAAGGCAAATATTAAAAACCACAAAACGAATGTCCTAGAGGATGACAATGATGATAATCCACAAAATGAATGGAGATGCCCCCCTCGATATGAAACAGTAGCCCCTCAAGTCAAAACAAAAGCAGTATCTGACAGAGATTTTAACCTTGCAAAAGTTGTTGATTATCTAACCAATGACATTGGCACAAGTTCTCTTTCTAAAATAGCAGAGGCTAAACAAAGAACTGAGGAGGCCAGGAGAGATGGAGAGGAAAAACAGAAACGTGTCCTGAAACCTGGAATGGCATTACAGGAGCACAAACTCAAAATGCCTCCAACAAATATGCGTCCCTCACCTTCAGAAAAAGAACTTTCAAAGCTAGCTGATGCATTATTTGGCCCTGAAATAGCACTGGACTCTCCTGATGATGTTTCCCATGACCAAGACAAGAGTCCACTTTCAGATAGTGGATTTGAGACCCGCAGTGAGAGAACACCCTCAGCTCCCCAAAGTGCTGAGGGGATGGGGCCCAAAGGCCTCTTTCAGGAGATTCCCCCCGTCATCACTGAAACTCGCACTGAGGTTGTACATGTCATACGGAGTTATGAACCTCCGGAAGATTCTAAGGAGCAAGCACTGGAGGACGCTAGAATGACAAAGCCTCTCCTGCGGTGTGCAGACAGTGAGCCCCGATCACCTGGTGGATCCATCAAAGAAAGAGTTAAAGCTTACCAAGCCAGAGTTAATGCAGAGGAGGATGTAATGGGCAAAGGCATGCGGGTCAAAGAGGAAACTCACATAACAACAACTACAAGAATGGTATACCACAAACCTCCCACTAAAGAGGCTGCATCTGAGAGAATGGAGGAGACCATGTCTGTACGAGATATAATGAAGGCCTTTCAGTCTGGGAAGGACCCATCCAGAGAGTTAACAGGGTTGTTTGAGCACAAAAGCAGCAGCGAAGGAGCAGATCCATCTGCTAGGCCTCTAGACCCAATGCCCAAAGTTGAGCGCATTATTGAGGTTCACATTGAGAAAGGCAACAAAGCTGAACCAACTGAAGTGATTATCAGAGAAACAAAAAATCACCCTGAGAAGGAAATGTATATATATCAGGGCAAAAGTAGCATGAAAGAACTACAAAATGGGATGGGTGTTGAGCAACATAATAGCATAGAGCCTGAAGAATCTCTTCCTTGCTATCTAGATTCTAGAATGCACATGCCTGTTTCTGTGGAGGATGATAAGTCCTTAAAATTACTTGGTCACCAGTCATTGGAGTACCAAGATGATGAGCCCTCTGAAACAAGGGGAGACTCCTACAAGTTTGCAGATAAAATGCTCCTGTCAGAAAAATTTGACTCTTCCCATTCAGACTCAGATGAATCTGTTATTGACAGATCTCGATACTATGGTGAGGGAACACAAGGTGGATCAATACGAGAATTCATGCTGAAGCCTGATAGGTCACGTAGATCATCAGAAGATGATTATGATAAACTTACTTTGTTGCAGTATGCTTCTGATCCTGATAGTCCAAAAAAGTCAATTTGGATGAGAGTTTCTGAGGATGGGCAGAAAAAAGGCAGAGAAAAGCAGAAGTATGAGGACAGAGTAGACAGAACTGTCAAAGAGGCAGAGGAAAAACTTAGTGAAGTCTCACAGTTCTTTCGTGATAAAACTGAAAAACTGAATGATGAGCTTCAGTCCCCTGAGAAGAAGCATCGTAGACAAGATGCAAGGGAGACTCGTTCTGGGCCCAGCTCAACTTGCAGTAGCCCAGAGAGGTCAGGGCACAGAAATGGGGGTACTGGAGAAGACTGGAGTAGAGACAGGTTTAGGGATAAGTATGGTTCTCATGACAGAAAATGTGCTAGTTTGCCTAGTAGTCCTGAAAGACGAGTCTTGCTTCAATACAGTGATGACCCAAAAAAGGGCGACTGTTCATCTGCTAGCAGTGCCAGTGAGTCATCTAAATATTTCCAACCCTCAACATCTAAGGTTAGCTCAGTAAGAATGAAGTTTGAGTCTGAAGCCCAGAAACAAGATAAAGGGCCACAGTGGGGACAAACTTCTGGATCTCCAGTGAGGAAGTTGCAGGAAAGTAAGCTGCCTGTTTATCAAGTTTTTGCAGGGGGGAATCTCCCTAAATCAGCTGAGTCTTCAGATAATGAAAGAAGCCCCAAAAAAGATAATGAAGGTGGGCACAGTTACAATGTTAGAAAGGCTCAAGCATTTGCCAATAATCAGCAAAGTGACAGACAAGGAAATAGGTCAGATAACTCTTCACTAAAACATCAACAAAATGTTTACAGCAAGGACCAAATTTCTAATGAAGACAGGAAAATATACAAAACTTGGGAAAATCATGGCAATGGACAACTGAAAGGTCAAAAGACAAAACTCACACACACCCTAGTGCATGATAGACAAAAGGATAGCTCACAGAATGAGTCTCATTCATTGAGAGAAGGCAATACCACAAAAGAAGAAACAACTAAAAAAATCATTTACACAGAGCTAGTAATCCGAGAAGACCCAAGCAATACTGAAAAATGCAATGGTGCTCTAAAAAAAAACTCGGAATCACAAATTCCTGTTAGGGTGTCATCTAGTTTTATAGATCATCATCAAAGTAGTACTTTAAAGTTAGATTCCTCCATTAAATCTGAGAGAACAGGGTCTCACAAAGCAAGAAATACACAGCACCCCGGTTCAGGTGGTACCAAATCACATAGTGATGTGTCGTCTGTAGTGAACTCAGATTCTAGTAGGCAGATTGTTAATATAGTCTGTAATGGAGTGGATGAAAACCAAGTTGAGTACATTGAAAAAGTGACCCCAGGTGCAGATATAAAACCTCTTCCTGTGTATGTCAGCATCCAAGTAGGTAAACAGTATGAGAAAGAAACCGCTACTGGGCAGCTGAGCACATACAAAAAAGTAGTAAGCCACGAGAGCAGGACAGTACATGAAACACGTGGAGCCTTTTATTCTGTAAAACAGAAGCAGCCACAATCACCTCAGGGAAGCCCTGAAGATGACACGTTAGAGCAGGTAACATTTATGGACAGTTCAGGGAGGAGTCCTGTAACTCCTGAGACACCTACCTCTGATGAGGTCAGCTATGACCTGAACTCCAGGGCTCCTGAGCCTGTCATTGGTTCCATGGCTGGCATGCCTAGCCCAATACCAGAGGAGTCTGAGGAAGAGGAGCAGCCCAAGACATTCATTTTCAAGGAAATGCCAACAGAAAATGTCAAACCTGCCAATCAATCATCAGAATCATCGAAAAGAAAGCAAGACTCAACTGGAAAAAGGTCAAAAGACAAGCGTATAGCTTACATCGAGTTCCCACCACCACCACCATTAGAGTCCGAGCATGCTGACCCTGAAAAGAGGGGGTCGTGCCCTTCCTCAGAAGCAGAAACAGAGATGATAGAGGTAAACCTTCAAGAGGAACATGACAGGCATCTCCTTGCAGAACCAGTAATCAGAGTGCAGCCTCCTTCCCCTCTTCCACCTGGAGCGGATAACAGTGATTCCAGTGATGATGAATCTGTTTTTCAGCCTGCCCCACTTAAAAAGTACACCTTCAAAATGGCTGAAGAGTGTGAGAAACGTGTTAAACCTAGGAAACCAGAGAGAAACGGCTCACAACAAAAGGAGTCAGGTATCAATGGCATTGTGAAAGGAGATGATGTAGACTGTGAACAAAATGGAAATGATCAATCTATCACTGATTGCTCGATAGCAACAACTGCTGAATTTTCACATGATACAGATGCCACTGAGATAGATTCTCTTGATGGATATGATCTACAAGATGAGGACGATGGACTGAGTGACCCTAAAACATCCAGCCTGTCGAATGAGGGGAAAACAGGAGATCGTTCCTTCAACCAGAGCAAACTTGAAGTGATTGAAGAGGAGAGCACACCAAATGAGGAAACAGGAGAAAAGGCAAAAACAAAGAGGTCATCTGGTAAAAAGTCAGACAATGGCAAAGAGGATAAAATCTATTCTTTGGAGGGAAGACACCCTGATAGACAAAGTACGGCAGAAAATTATTTCAAGTATCAACTAGAGGAGGACATAAACACTACTTTTAAAACTGTGGCTACTAAAGGCTTGGATTTCGATCCATGGTCTGGTAAAGAGGGAGAGGAAGGAGCTTTTGATACTAAAAATAAAGATGAAGATCCGAAGCCCTGTGCTTTATCAGTGGACGACAAATCACAAGCTACCACACCGGATACCACTCCAGCAAGAACCCCGACAGATGAGAGCACCCCAACTAGTGAGCCCAACCCTTTCCCCTTCCACGAGGGCAAGATGTTTGAGATGACCCGCAGTGGTGCTATTGACATGAGCAAGAGGGACTTTGTTGAAGAGAGACTTCAGTTTTTCCAGATTGGTGAGCATACATCAGATGGGCAGTCAGGGGACAAGGGGAAAGGGGGCAGGAATGCGGGGGTAGTCACCTCTCACTCAAAGGCAGGGGAAAGAACTGTAGAGGGGAAGGTAGAGGCAACTACAGATTTAACACCATCCAGAGGCAGCACAGTGCAGGGCAGTGCTGACTGCCTGGAAGCACCTCCATCCGCTGACACCACCTCATGCACTGTCACAGCCTCCAAGGTTGATCCCAAATTACGCACCCCCATTAAGATGGGCATCGCAGCTTCCATTACTATAAAGAAAGACCCTGGCTCAGCTGAACTGACTGATGTAAAAGCTGAGTCCTCAGACAGTCAGATGCCGGAATACATTAGTTTGGAGTCTCAGTTAGCCGAAAGTCACTTTGATAGCAGATGCACTACCTCTCCCACAATGGGCAGAAAAGATTACCCCTCTGAAAACTACAATAACAACAATAATTTAGAGTCATCCAATGTGCAGGCCAACTACATCCAGTGTGGAAGTGTAGTGTTCAATTTGCAGTCATCTTCTGAACCCACCTTACAGAAAGCTAGTAGAATAGAAGCTCAGTTCTGTAGGGAGTCTGTGGAGAAAGCTTCTCAAAGTCACCAGAATAAAGTAGTCTTTGAGAACAGGCAGCCAAAGTCTAGACTCCCAGTCAAGGCAGCTGGATTCAGTTTTAACACACACAGTTCAGGAAAGCAAAAACCTAAGCAGGTTGTGAGGCCAGAGGCAAGGAAAGTGGACCCTGTCTCCATAACACCTGAGCACAAGTCTAGAATTCCTGTCAAAGACATGAAAAAAAATTGTGCAGTTAGCTTTCAAGTAGTTCCAAGATCAAGTAAGCCTGAGTCAGAGAGATCAGTCAGACCAGTAGTTCCAACTAGGCTTCCTTTCAAAGACAGATCATCTGGTGCTTCCAGATGTTCAGTTAGTGAGGCAGGTCGAGGCAACTTTAGTGAGGTGTGCAGGCAGTCAATTGAGTTCCTAAAGAATGTTAGTGGAGAAGCAATAAAGGTGGCCGAACGACTCTCAGATGAGGAGAAACAGACACAGGGAGAGCAGTCGCAATCGGAGGAGGACAGCAGCACATCACGAAGCACCTCACTATCGGACCCCTCTCAGTCCCAGCCCTCCCTCTCCGCTGGCTCCTCCCGAGGGGTCACACCCTCGAGGACAAAGGCCACAAGGGCGGCGGGCAGTGAGAGGAGGAGTAAGCGGACTGGAGGAGGGAAGGAGGGCAGTAAGAACGAAGGGGCTCGCAGGTCGCCCCCCGTCGCGGAGATCAAGCCTAGTTTGTAAAACTTTATTGAAAACTTTACTTGATCCTTAGTTGCATGAGCCGTTGTGACTGATTGGATTGCCTGTGGCGTGAATAATAGCTGTCATTCTTGTCATTCTCTCATCACTGTGCTGTGTGACTGTACCGTTCTGTATCTGTCCCTGTCAGATTTCCCTTTCTCTCTCCCTTACCTTCCAGAGATCATTTATCAAAATAATGAGGGGTGGGGCACTGAACAGTCTATGTGTTGAGTTGGTTATAGGAACATTGTTGTTGAGGATTTTATACCTGCTTCATTGTTTGTGAACTCTGTTAGAAAAAAATGTGTAGTACTATGTTGTCTGCATGCCTCATCTCAACAAAATATCTTTTTTTATATTTTGTTTTAAGTTTTTAATTCTGCGGTATACACACTAGTTATTGCCTGCAAAAAATTCTGTGAAAAATTTGTTTCACTTGCACAATCAGAGCACCAGCTGTGTAGCTGAAACATTGTAGTTCACTGTCTGCCTGTTCTTCCTTTTCTAGCCAAACACAACACTATTTAAAACATTCCCAAGTTTTTTCTCCTGTCCAATGGCCTATTAATGTAGTTTTGCTCATTTTTTTTTCTTGTTTTGGCCAGAAAAGAAGGAAGTCATCTGGATTTTTAATTTGAATCAAACATATAACTTGTTTGTAATGATTATGTTCTGTATGTCATGTCAGGTCCACAGAGTCCATGTGAAAGAACAGACCTACGCATGGCCATTGTGGCTGACCATCTGGGACTGAGCTGGACTGGTGAGACTCACTTTGACCAATTTGACCAGCAAATGAGAGGTTGCATTTTACTTGCCATCCAACTAATTATTTATTGTTGACCTTATGGAACATAAGCTATTTAAGTACAGGGTGTCCACAGGGTCTAGAGAAAGTATTAAAAGTTGATCAATCAAACAATCCAGTCATAACTAAAGTTAACGAATCTGTAAATAGATGGTCCACGCTATCAGTTTCTCTGTTTGGCCACATAAATATTATAAAAACGAATATACTTCCAAAATTTTGTATTTATTTTGCTCTATTTTACTTTCCCCTCCACTAGGTTTTTTCCAGTATGAAAAAAAAACTAAATTCCTTTGGAAAAATAGACATGCAAGGATCCGACGAACATTGTTATATCTTCCCTATGACAGAGGAGGTTTACGAGTGCCCAATTTGCAGTGGTACTATTGGTCTGCCCAACTAGCTAATGCCACCTATTGGTTTTCACCTCAGCAACTATCTTGGGTACAAATAGAATCAACAAAAAGCATGGATATGGAGATGTATTTGTACTCTTTATATAAACATTTTAAAAAGACCACTAAAAATCCATTTGTTAACAACGCCTTAACAGTATGGAATGATGCTCAGTGTTCACTAGGAAAAGTCCCAAATCTTTCTTATTTTTTTCCTATCTGGGGAAACAAAGATTTTAAACCAGCGAAAAATTATTTTGGCTTTAAATAATGGGCATTAAAAGGTATCAGAAAGATTGGGGACTTATTTGAAGGAGATACACTGATGTCCTTTAAAGACCTTAATAAAAAATTTTAAATCCCAATGACGCATTTTTTAAAAATACTTACAAATTTGCAGCTATATTAATGTTAAGCAAAACTACTCACTAGCTAGACCTCTACAAACTGAATTAGAAAAAATAATGCTTTATGAGAGGCTTATGACAAATTATATTTCATTGTTTTATAGCAAATTGGTCAATGGCTCTAAAGAAACATCAGAATCTAAGAAAGATTCTTGGTGAACAGATTTGCAATATGACCTGACAGATTTAGAATGGAGCCAAATATGTGTTAAAGCCCAGAACTTGTCAATTAATACTAGATTTAAAATGATCCAATATAATTGGGCAATGCGTACTTATATCACACCTGAAAAACGAAATAGGTTTAACCCAAACATCCCCGATATATGTTTTAAATGCCAAAAACATAAAGGAACATTCTTTCATTGTATCTGGGAATGTGAGGTGGTTTAGATTTTCTGGCAAAACATAATCACATTAATCTCCTCAATTATTTTAAAACCAATTGCACTTAAACCTGAAATATGTGCTTTGGGTTTATTTCCTGTAAGTTTGTCATGTCAAGAGTTAAAATGTAAAAAAGTGTATTTTCATGTTAAATCTCAAGTGTTTTTTCTACAAAAAAAAAATGTTTTTTTTAAAAAGTTGATAAATAAAATATGAGAAAATTAAGGCCTTTAAAATGTATTTAAAAAAAAGTCTTAATTGCGTTTTTATGAGGTCTTAATTTTGTTCAAGTGCTGTCCAAAGCTTCAAAAAAGCATAAATATATTTATTTTCCTCCAAATATTAATATTGGGGTGCTCGAGCCTTGTGATTAGTTTGGGCTGGGGCACGTCCAGCCTAGCTCCATCGTCCGGGTAATGTCAAGTAATTTGAAACCGTCTCCACATGTAGCGAAACCATAGAGCTAAACAGACGGCAAAATGGGAAAATGTAGGTTTGCTTAATTCTGGTTGAAGAAAGACAAGTTTAAACACTGGCTGAAACCTGTCGCTGAAAACAACCACGTAATTTATTCTTTCAAGCTTTGTTTCTTCCGAGCTTATCTGAATTCTGTTGCATGGTTGTGCTCAATTGATTTAACTACAACTGTTTTTTAACAACTGATTATTAAGTTAAAAATTTGATACTGATTAGAACTTGAAGTGGCGATGAGGTCTTAAAATATTCTGAGAAGGTCTTTAAAAAGTCTTAAAAAAGGTATTGAAATTACCTTTAGGATTCCTGCATATACCCTGTAAGTAGGATGTTTAATGATAACTTTAGAACTAAGTAACAATGCGAAGTGATTCTCAACACAGCAGTGCTCTGGCACCCTCTTAAGCATGCGATTGGTTTTGCAGCCCAAAAAAATTTTTTGTTACATAATTTATTTATTTACATCTGACCATCTGAAGACTCTTCAAAAGTATTCTCTCTCTCTCTTTATTTTCAAATTTTATTCTAATTATATTTTTGAAAGTTCAAAAACTAATTCTTCAGCAAATGCAACACAGCAAGTGATATATAACTTCAGAGTTTTCAGAACTTTTATAAGCTGTCTGTCCTGTCCAGAGATGATTCTAGTTATAATGAAATGTGTTTTATTGTTTTATAGAGCTTGCTCGAGAGATGAATTTTTCTGTGGATGAGATAAACCACATTCGCACAGAGAACCCAAACTCTCTCACAGCCCAGAGCTTCATGCTCCTTAAGAAGTGGGTCAGTCGGGATGGGAAAAACGCCACAAGTGAGAATCTTTTTTTTTTTTTTTCATCCCTCCTGCTCTGTTGTATTCATTTATACAGTTGAAGTCAGAATTATTATCCCCCTTTGAATTTTATAAAAAAAAAGATTTATTTTTTAAATATTTTAAATAATGTATAACAGAGCAAGGAAATTTTCACAGTATGTCTGTTAATATTTTTTCTTCAGGAGAAAGTCTTATTTGTTTTATTTCGGCTAGAATAAAAGCAGTTTTTAATTTTTTAAAAGACATTTTAAGGTCAAAATTATTAGCCCCTTTAAGCTCTATTTTTTTTTTTTTTCCCGATAGTCTACAGAATAAACCATCGTTACACAATAACTTGCCTAATTACCCGAACCTGCCTAGTTAACCTAATTAACCTAGTTAAGCCTTTAAATGTCACTTAAAGCTGTATAGAAGTGTCTTGACAATTATCTAGTCAAATATTATTTACTGTCATCATGACAAAGATAAAATAAATCAGTTATTAGAAATGAATTATTAAAACTATTATGTTTAGAAATGTGTTGAAAAAAATCTTCTCTCCATGAAACAGAAATTGGGGAAAAAAATAAACAGGGGGGCTAATAATTCAGGGGGGCTAATAAATCTGACTTCAACTGTAAATCATTCTTTAGATCACTTTCATAAATGCTAAAGTTTTTATGAATATAAGTTACTTTTATGTTTTTTTTTATAGCGGATGCACTGACAGCGGTCCTGACTAAAGTGAACCGGATGGATATTGTGACTCTGCTGGAAGGGCCCATATTTGACTATGGTAACATTTCAGGCACCAGAAGTTTTGCAGATGATAGCGCTGTGTGCCAGGAAAAGGCGGATGGTAAAGTTTAGCCCCATCTAGCTGAACCCCCCCACCCAAACCTCACCCTCTCCTCCCCAACTCATTCCATTTTTTTTCTGTTTTCCTCTACAACCTCTCTGCAGTTTGCCAAAGTGTTAATCACAGGTGGACTATTAATCGTTATTTTTTTTACTTGAAATCTACATCCAAACGTTGCCTTTGGCACATTTATAGAACATCAGATCCTTTTCTGAGGCCCTGTTTACATCCATATCGTGTTAAATCACTCACTACTTGTTTTAAAATTTGATTTTAAAGACTTTCTTTATTCAGAGACTCTTCATTTCTGTTACCCCCTTCCCTTCCTCCCAACACCATATGCATGGACCTGGTTTGAACATGCATGTATATGGTCATGTGATGTGAAGCAATCACAGCATGATGCTTTGCCTCAACAAGTGTAGGAAGGGCCGCTCAAAACAATATTTTCCTGTTACACATGTACACGCTTTTCTTTTTATTTTCTTTAAATTAAGGCCCTATACAGTATACTGCCAATGGAACAAGAAACAAGTACTGTTTTTAGCCATAACCTTAGTTCTGTTGTACAAAGGGCAGGAAAGAGTTACTTTTTGTAAACCAAATGCATGTTATTATCAGCTGTATCCTAACTAAGCTGTTTTGATATAAGTTGGCAGGAGTGTTACAGACCAGCTCTTTTGTATGTAGTGGACCACAGCGCATGGCATCAGCTAAAAGACTCAGCTGTCCTCTGCCTCTCAAGCTGTTGATCTGCTTCCTCCTCCATCTACCCTTCTCTCCTCTCCTCCCCTTGACTGAAGCAAGGGATAAAGAGAGAGAGAGAGGGGAAAAGAAGAGAAAGAAGGAGATCATCCTTCTCTCCATAGTCTCCTCCTCCTGACAGTCTCCTGTGCCTCCCTCTGTCAGCTACAAAGTGTCCTCTCCTCTCCTCCAGTACAATCCCCCATTTCCCACCTCCCAGTCTTCATGTTCATTCTTCACATTCACACAGTCATATATTTCTAACTTGCATGTTCTTTTTGTGTTTTTTTTCCCCTTCTTACTTTCCAATGATGTGGCCCAAGACTCTCCATCCAGTTCTTCTCAGTTCCCACTTAAATCTTCCTTCTCTCTCTCCTCTCTCTCTCTTTCTCCTGCTCTCAACCTGTCATCTCCCATTTCTGCACGTAGAATTTGTCTCTCTCCCTCGCACTGCCCTTCTCCTCTGTCCTCTATCTCTCCCTGTGCATCCTATTGTATGAGTCTTGTCTCCTCCTCACCACCACCCTCACCATTGCCCCCTTGTGCTCACTGTCACTGCCCCTGCATCCCCCCCGGACCACCCCTCGCTACTCCATCCCTCTGTCACAACTCCTCCACCATTGAGCTCTTCATCTGAACAGACATCGTTCTTCTTATTCTCATTTTGCCAGATTTTGAGTCTCCCCATACTAAGGCGCAATCTTGACTGGGATTTATAAAAAGACTATTTGTGTTTGCACATATTGCATACATGTAGCATCCAGTTTTTATTATAGTTAGTCAACTTTTTAATCAAAGTTACAAATGAACACACACAGCTGTTTTACTATGGGGAGGTAACATGTAAACACTCAAGGTTGAGTTCAGTAATAATAAATTATATATATTTTTGGATGAAGTCTTTTTAAAAATGCATTTATTTAACCAAAAACATTTGTAGTAAAAACTAGTTTTTGATGAATAGTTTGAAATTTTTAAACTATTGTATCTGTTACTTTAAATTTAATGCATTTTTGCTAAAAAAAAAAAAACTTTTAAATTGTAGTGTACAAGCAATCACAACCGGTGTTTTTTGGAGATCTGAATCTGTTCCATTGTCATTGTGTATTAACTGTGTGCTTGTTGGCATGTATGTCTGATGAAGCTCTGGGAAATACTGTGCTTTTGCTCCTTATGGTGGGCTTAGGTGATCTTAGGTTTCTGTGTCTGTGTTCAAATCAATAGTTCACCCCAAAATTTAAATATTGTTATTTACTCATTCCTATGCTGTTTCTATTCATTGTTGTATGGAAAACCTTTTGTAAAAAAATTTTAAAATAACACATATAGGTTTGAAACAACATGAGAGTGAGCAATTTATATACATTACCGGTCAAAAGATTGGGGTCAGTTTTTTTATTTAAAGAAAATTATTCTGTTCATCAAGGCAGCATTTATTAAATGCAAAAAATTGTCTAATATTTATTACAATTTTAGATAACTGCTTTCTTATTGTATGTAGTTTCAAATGAAATTATTACTCCAGTCATTATTGTTTTTATTACTATTACATTAATAATAATAATAATAATAATAATAATAATAATAATAATAATAATAATAATAATAATTAATATTAGAGTGATTTCTGAAGGATCATGTGACTCTAAAGACTGGAGTAATAAAGCTGAAAATTCATCATTAAAATCACTGGAATAAATTCATTCATTCATTCATTTTCTTTTCGGCTTAGTCCCTTTATTAATCAGGGGTCGCCACAGTGGAATGAACCGCCAAATTATCCAGCACATTTTTTTGCGCAGCGGATGCCATTCCAGCTGCAACCCATCTCTGGGAAACATCCACAAACACCCATTCACACTCATACACCACTGACAATTTAGCTTACCCAATTCACCTGTACTGCATGTCTTTGAACTGTTGGAGAAACCGGAGCACCCGGAGGAAACCCACGCGAACGCAGGGAGAACATGAAAACTACACAGAAACGCCAACTGACCCAGCCGAGACTGGAACCAGCGACCTTCTTGCTGTGAGGCAACAGCACTACCTACTGCGCCACTGCATCACCCCTGGAATAAATTAATTAATTATATTATAAACTACTTTTGAACCGTTTTTTTTTTATTGAACCGTTTTACCGTTTGTTTATATAATAAATGCAGCCTTGGTGAGGAGAATAAACTTATTGTAAAACATCTAAAAATCATATTGACCCCAAACTTCTGACTGGTAGTGTACATTTTAACAGATTTGTACAAAATGTCCTGGTGAACTTTTCTTTTAAGCATGTATATGTGTGTGTTTGTGTGCGTGATTGTAATTGTGTCCTGTCATGTCCATCCATCTGTGTATGTATCATCTCACCCAGGTTTCCACACCATCCTGGCTCAACTGCAGTCAACTACCAACCCCACCCCCACCACACCCCCTGTCTGCCCCTCTATGTCTGATGACATCGAGCCCATCTTAGATCTACCCCTTGACCCTCCCCCTTATTGCCCCTCCTGGGGCCTAGAGCGGTACAGCGAGGATGAATCTGTCAAAATCATCCCAGCTAGACCCTGCGACCTGCCCCTGTCCAAACCTGTAAATCAGACACTCACTGAAACAACTGCCCAAATACACACACAAATTGATCCTCAAACACACACTCAGCTCCCATCCGACAATCCCAAACACACAACACAACTCACATGTGACACTGACTCACAGCTTCCACCACTACACCATGATGAACCTTCTCTAAACTCTTCTGCACCACTTCAGTCTGTCCCAAAAACAGACCCACCCTGTTTGAATGAACAGGACCACCTTGTACAGGCCATTCAGGGGTCTCAAAATAAGGAATCAAGTGAGAAAAAAGAGTCTTTTCACTCCCAACAGAGCTTGTCCCCTCCTATTGGAACCGAATGAAAAAGAAGAGCATAAGAGTCCCTCATCATCATCACTATCATCACCATTTGAAGAAACGAATATTGTCCTGAGGGCAGAGGAGAACGTCATCCCTAAAGAGGTTCAAGGTCATGAGGATTCGCCTTTGCGACCCTGGGTAGAGGTCCTGAGGGAGTCTGTCTCAGGAGGAGAGGAGGAGGAAGAGGAGGAGGAAGCCCAGGAGAGACTAGAGCAACTGAAAGAGTCAGATGGCCATGGCGAAGTGAGGGAGAGGGAAGTGAATGAAGAGATGCCTAAGGAGAAAGTAAGAGAGGTAGCGAGAGATGTTGGGCAAAATGAGTCTGAGATCTGCTCGCTCTCCACAGGCTGGTTCTCTGAGACATCCAACGCAAATGCAGAGCCAGCTGCTTCTGGACGGGGTCACGGCTCAGACCACATGGACAAACCGGAAAACAGGTACTTCACTTTTTTTCACAATTAGTGTACTAACTCAAATGTATAAAATTGATATATTGATTGTGTGTTGATGTATTTGGTAAACATACACTACATTTAGTTCTTTTGGAGCATCAAAAGACATTCTTGAACATTTTGGAAGGAAAAAATCTGAGTGGAAGAAAAAAAAAACAGAGTGATAGGAAAACATTTTTTTTTAAGTTTTTGAGTTCCCTCGCAAAACTGTTTTTCCACAAACACTTCTTGTTCACTTCAGACATGTGAACCCTCCCGTTTTTGCCGGGATTCTCCCGTATTTTACAATTCTATCCCACTATCTATAATACTAAGTATTTCCCCATATTTCTGATATATTTTTAATCTTGAAAGCACGCTGAAATTAATATAAAATCAGAATCAGAAAGCTTTTTGCCAGGTATGTTCACACATACGAGGAATTTGTTTTCGTGACAGAGCTTCTACAGTGCAACAGAATTACAGAGACAGGACTAAAAAAACAGATAAAAAATTATATTAAAATGTCTGCACTCACTTTCTTACCATTAAAGCTGTGCGCCCTTCATATGCAACCTCTGAATCAGCGAATGCATCTATGCACTGACTGACGGACGCGCTTCGTATGATAAACTGATTCCAGATCAGCTTCTGTACACCTCATTTAGTGACACCTCTGTTATCAAACAAGTGATGAGCAAATGAATCTCTCGTTTTGTTTTGTTTGATAACAGAGATGTCACTGTAAGACTGCACAGGCCTATAATGAAAGCATTTCATTACTTTAGTAACGGTTTGTGCTCATTTAAGAGAAAGTTAGTTGTGTTTTAAATAAAACATGCAGGACGGGCATGTTTACATATTATTAAGTGCATTTCTATGTTTAAACACACACCCGAATCCCAAAGTGTCCTGCACTTTCGCTCCTCTTTAAATGGCGTGTACAGATGCTGATCTGGGATCAGTTTATCATACGGAGCGCGTCCGTCAGTACATGCATTCGCTGATTCAGAGATTGCATATAGGGTGATGATCGACAGCTTTAGTAGAAAGAAAGTGAATGCAGACATTTTTATATTAATTTCAAGATTAAAAATATATCAGAAATATGCGAAATAATTAATGATAGGATGATAATGGGATAGAATGGTAAAATACGGGAGAATCCTGGCAAAAACGGGAGGGTTGACATGGATGAAGGAAGCACAAAACATCTTTGCGAGATAACGTAAAACAGTTTTGCGAGGGAATGCAAAACTTTAAAAAAAAATTATGTTTTCCTACCACTCTGTTTTTCTTCTCTCACCCCGTTTTTTTTCTTCCCCCTTTTTTTCCCACTATCATCTCCCTTTCCGGGTCTCTGTACTACAAGTCTGTCTGTGAGCCTAAAAACAAAGTTGATGAACCAGATTAAAATCTGTTCAAAGATAGTAGGAATGCCTCTTGAGAAATTATATGACCGTTCGTATTACAAGAACCTCTCAAGGCTGGCAAGAAACATAAATTCGAACTCTAGTCATGTGTTGCATCATGAATTTATACCATTAAAGTCTAACCATCCATTTGCAGTCCCAAGTTTTAATAAAGGGAAATTAAAAAAGTCATTTGTACATCAGGCTGTCTTGGAGCTGAATAAGGTCCATGTAAAATGATTTTTTTGTATGTCTTTGTCTTTTTGTAAGGAGTATTTATCATGCTGTTATGCAAGAAAGATTTCAGATGCAAGCCTGACAATAATGCTTTGTATTGTATTGTATTTCAAAGCTTGCCTCTTTTTTGTAGGAAGAGCATCTTTGAAACTTAAAAAAAGCTGAAAAAGCTTTAAATATGCAAACAAAAGTATTGTTGAATAGCAATACATTTTATTTTATTCTCATTACAGTTAGTTAACACTGTCCCAAGAGAGATATAAGGACACACTCATTTCAGTTGATGTTTCAAAATTCTTTTCATTCTCACATCTGTAAATGCTTAAAGATTAACATCCTATTGGAATACACTACTATTAAAAATACATACTGATAATAAATCCAAACATTGATCATTAAAATAAACTTCAAATCAACAAATCAGCATAATAAAATGTATTAGAAGTGACACTGAAGAATGGACTACTGCAAATGTATTTTTTTTGCAATTGCAGCATTTGAACATATTTTTAAATTATATTATATAAGTTATATTAAATGGTAATATTTCATAATAGAATGTTTGTTTGATGAAGTTAAAGGGATAGTTAAGGGGCCCATAAAATACATTTTTTCATCAACTCACACTTTACACTGCAAAAAAATGATTTTCTTACTTAAATTTTTTTTGTCTTGTTTCTAGTCTAAATATCTAAAAATTCTTAAATCAATAAGAATTTTCTAGACAAGCAAAACATATTGTCTTGTTTTAAGAACTTATATGCCAAAATTAAGTGTTTTTCCTTAAAACAAGCAAAATATTCTGCCAATGTGGGAAGCAAAATAATCTTATGTCAAAAGGGAAAACAAGATTATTTTGCTTCCCCCATTGGCAGATTATTTTGCTTGTTTTAAGGAAAAACACTTAATTTGGCATATTAGTTCTTAAAACAAGACAATATGTTTTGCTTGCCTTGAAAATTCTTCTTAATATAAGAATTTTTAGATATTTGGACTAGAAGGAAGACAAAAAATCTACACGTAAGTAAAAAAAGCATTTTTGTAGTGTACTTGTTCCAAACATCTTTGACTTTCTTTCTACTTTTGAATACTAAGAAATAAATTTTGAAAAAGGTAGAAATTTGTAACAATTGACATCCATAGTATTTGTCTTTTCTACTATGGAAGTCAATAGTTACATGTTTTCAGCTTTCTACAAAATAGGACATTTTGAAAAAAGCTGAAAACATGTAACCATTGACTTCTACAGTAGGAAAAACAAATACTATGGATGTCAATTGTTACAAGTCAAGACAAAAGAAACTCATGAAGATTTAAAGCCACACAAGGGTGAGTAAATGGCAACTAAAGTGCTTCATTTTAACCCTCTTGAAGTCAGGAGAACTCCAGCGACTCTATGACATCATCATCTAGAGGGGATTCAGGAAAACCTCGACAAAATGGTGAGCACCCCAACATCATGCCCCGCAACTCAGCGTCTCAGGAATCAGCCAATAATATGAAGGCCGGGGCGAGCAAGCAAGAAGGAGCTCTGATCGCTGAGCACAAAGTCCAGGTGAGATAATTTTTGGATTACAGCACGTAATAGCTGATAACACTGCCGCCTCAGAGTTTAGAGTCAGTTTAAAGGTCCCGTGAAGTGCTTTGAAATGTGCACTTTTTATTGGATGTTTGATTTAATCTAACCTGAAACACGAAGACAGGGTGTAACACGTATTAGCTCCTCCCCTTTAAAAAAATAGCCAATAGCGTTTCGTTTTTATCACAGGTCTGCCATAAGAGTGATTGAGGTCAAGTGCGTCAAATTAAAACCAAATGAGATGCGTCTTGAAGGGTGCGGGACAGCTCAGATACTAGAGAGCATTTTGATGAGAAACTTCTGTTTTGTAGCACACTAGTATATAGATATCCCTAACACTAAAATACTGATACCTAAAACATAACACCTAAAAAACTTTCATTTCACGGGACCTTTAAGACTCAGTGGAATGAGATAATGTTCCCTGATAAACAGAATCATTCACATAACAGGACAATTGAAAACACACATACATGTTAAGATGTATTTTATATGCATTCATTAGCAGCGTGGCCTGGATGAAGAGCGCACTGTCACCACCAAGGTGTTTCGTAGACGTCTCATTCTCAAGGTACCTGCCTGCAAAACTGCAGGACGGTCAGGGTAACATCAGCTTTTACTCCAAGTCTGACTTTGGTGTAGCTGGTGGACCAAATCTGATTCCTCCAATCATAAACACAGTGTGGTGTGATCTTTAAACATGTTTTTTTTACATCACTTGTGTGTTTGGTTGCTTTTTCTTTGTGCTTACAGGTGCTTGGTTTGGGTT
Organism: Danio kyathit; assembly: GCA_903798195.1. NCBI lineage: Eukaryota > Metazoa > Chordata > Actinopteri > Cypriniformes > Danionidae > Danio > Danio kyathit. The sequence goes on along the minus strand of LR812535.1, from coordinate 25,842,560 downwards.
TACATCTTTCTCTCAGCATTTCAGTTGTGTGACATATTTATATATATTAAGGCTTAGTCCCAATTCTGTCTTTTTACCCCTACCCCTTCGCCTTGGCCCTTGAAACAGAGTATGAAGGGGAAGGACTTCAAATTTACCCCTAAGAAATTGGACACCACTACAGCACTTGCAAACTTCATCATATGTCGTCGCGAGTTCTTATGTCATACAAGATTAACGATGGCGCCTGCTGTATTTATTCCAGTTAGAGCCCTGCATGGGCCTTAAATCTAAGCCCTAGCCCGGCCTGAGATGCACAGGCTGTAGCCCTGCCCTTGTCCAACAGCTTATTAAAATTTTTGGCCCGAGTCCGACCTGAATCTAGTCTTTTTCCACCAAACAGCTTATACTGTTACAGCCATTAAAATAACCCAGATTCGTATTTAATAGAAAGTTGATGTTTTTTCGTTTCGTTTATAATTTTGAGAAATGTTTAGAGTTTTTTTAAATGTAAGTTTTAGTGACATCGATATCCAAGCGGTATGTCGTTAACAGTAAGTCTACTCAATTTCATTGTGCATAACCAGTTGGCTCATCCTTTAAAGTTGTCACTATTTGAAAAGTTGACCAGAAATTTGCCTTTCCTCTAGCGTTTTTCACAGTTTTAAGGTCACCATTGGCTATTTTCTTTATGTTCTCCATTGCATGTGGCTGGAAATCTCTATGTGCAAGGCATCACTGGCGCTTCCGGACCAGACAGATTAGATCTCATTAAACTTTTTAAAAAGTTTTTTCTAAAGCAGGTCTGAAGCCTGATACGTGTGCTAGCTATGACGTGAAAATCTGACCGAACCCTGCAGGCAGAGGACGTCAACATGACATCATATTGATGTTGTACCCCAACGTCGTGGGGACGTTGGATTTTGTTTGGAAATGAAAATCGGGTTGACGTCAGAACCCAGCCTCATTGTCCAACCTAAAATCAACCAAATATCAACGTCTAATCATGTTACACCTTGACATTGTGTGGACGTTACCACTATGACATCTATTAGACGTTGGATTTTGGTCACTTTCCAACACAACCTAAAATTAACCAAATATCAATGTAATTTAATGTCATTATTGGACGTCAAAATAATGTTGTCCTTAGACTCTAGCTAGACATTGAATTTTGGTCACCTGACGTCATGATCTAAATCTAACCTAATATTAAAAACATCTTATGATGTTGTGTGCCTACAGGGAAGTCCAGCCATAGGGACATAAAAAAAGTCAGGCTCCGATGGGCTCGGGCTCAAATGCAGGGCTCTAATTCCAGTTGCGTAGCTTACAGTTATTTTTTTGGTATTTATCTTCATAAAATCGCTGTAGGCAACGATATCATGTTATCATAATGATTTAATGTGGCAATAAGCATGTAACTGTGTTGTGTATTTACACAGTGGCCATATTCATCTATGTAAACACAAGAAAACAGTATTAACATTATACCAGACACTGTAAAATGTTCATTCCCAGTCACTAGACTTTTCTGACAGGCTATTCAAGTGTCATCAAGTGACAGATTTGAAAATATGTTGTGGCACTACTATACATGTACAGTAATTATTATTATGGATTATAGATAGCGAAATTTAGCGATTTCTAAATATTTTTAACGCATGACCATAAAACACGAATGCCGATATGAATGTATTAAAACATGTGCTTGTTTGTTGTAAAAATTGTTAATAATGCAAAAAAAAAACTTTATATTTGTGCTTCTTCTTACTCGCGTGTGCAGCCATGTTGCCGTTGTAGATGGTGTATTCTGGGATATTTTTGTACCCCTTCGTTTTTAGTGTGGTCCTAGAAAATCTCAGTTTCAAGGAATATCCGTCCTCCCCTTAGCCCTACGCCTTCAAGCTAAAAAAAAAATTGGGACACTCCTACCCCTTCACGGGTTAAGGGGAAGGGCTAAGGGATAGAATTGGGATTGGGCCTAAGTGTGTGTCTACTAATGCTTTGTGGTGGTGATGTTGAGCATGAAGGCATGTTGGCTCATATTTAAAGATCCAGCTTTGCTTGCAGGTTCACATGACAGCTCAGGGTGTGTGGAAGTGTGTCTGTAGGTGTGGCGTGCCGCTTTTGAAGATGTCCTGGATATTTATGTCTACATATTGAATTTTGAAGCGCTCTTTTGCTTTAGGGAGAGGAGGCACGAAACATTCCTGCCGAGTCAGTTTCAGAGGAACAGTATATTGATGAAGATGGAAACATCATCACTAGAAAAGTAACTTGACGGTTTCCCTCATGTAACTCTTTTTCATATTTTACTCAATTAAGGCGGGCGTACACTGTGCAAATTATAATAGTCAGTAGATTGTATGTCCATGTACATGTCACCAGTGACACTATAGGAAAATCACTCTGACACATTGATAAACGACATGATTTTATGACCTTACAAACTTTGAATTCTCTAACTCAAACTCAAATACGAACTTCAAAAACATGGAAAAGAGGAAGATATTGCTCCCTTGATCCCTCTGTGACATGTTTCAAAAAGACCTTCTCAAATTTTGCATTGAAGCCTTTCTAAAAATGAGCGAATAAATGTTAATTTATTAATTAATGATTATGTTTCATATAATGATTTAAAGTGGTTGAAATAATTTGATATTTAAGTTAAATATGTTTACTTCAGAGTTTTACTTTCAGCTGTGCACATTCTCTTGTCAAGTTTGTTTTTAAAGATCACAACTTTTGCAAGTGAAGTAATTCACTCACATTTCAACCACTGTTTTGTGTTTACGCCATGTTTATGAATGAGACCCCTTGAGCTTGATAGCCACGACAATTAAAGCATCAATGATTTCCTCACCATGTACGCCCGTCTTTAGATTGCTTTTTAGCTTTGCTTTTTCAGAGCTGATATAGAGATACTGAGCAAATGTTAAATACCGAAACACATAATACTGTATATTTTTCTTGCAGCTCCTTCCTCCATAACTGATTCTACCCTATCCTCACATTGTTTTGTTTTCCACTGGCAATCATACATGGTGACATTTGACCTTCAATACTCATTTACAGGTCATTCGAAAGGTAATTTGCCGTGTGGACTCTCCCACTCCTGAAAACCAGGGTTTGGTGAGTGACACTGGGTCACAGGGAGACTCTTCTACAGGGGATGAGATCCACGTCCCCTTAACTACCCACGCTGAGGTTTGCACAGTCTGTGTGGAGTGTTTCTCTTTCCATATTGACCATTTATTTAAAGGCCTCATGAAATTAAAATAAAGTTTTATAGATGTTAGTATCAGTATTGTTAGTTTTTTAAGATATCTATAAGCTAGTGTGCTCCAAAACAGTGACAAAATTAACTTTTAGAAGATAAACATGTAAAGCTTGTAGTTTGTCACAGAATAGAGCAGAATTTTTGTAAACAATTTTGACCGATTAAATGCTTCCTTGCTAATGATTTTCTTTCAATAAAGAATCCTTATTTCTCAATGTATGTATTCATAGCGCTTCACTTTTGCCACATTTTTTTTATGTTACAGCCTTATTCCAAAATGAATTAAATTAGTTTATTTCCTTAAAATTCTACACACAATACCCCATAATGACAATGTGAAAAAAGATTTTTTGAAATTGTTGCAAATTTATTCAAAATAAAAAAAAAGTATTCACAGCCTTTGTCGTGAAGCTCTAAATTGAGCTCAGGTACATTCTGTTTCCACTGATCATTCTTGAGATGTTTCAGCAGCTTAATTGAAGTTCACCTGTGGTAAATTCAGTTGATTGGATATGATTTGAAAAGGCATACACCTGTCTATATAAGGTCCCAGGGTTGACAGTGCATGTCAAAGAACAAACCAAGCATGAAGACAAAAGAATTGTCTGTAGACCTCCGAGACAGGCTTGTCTCGAGGCACAAGGCTGGGGAAGGTTACAGAAACATTTATGCTGCTCTGAAAGTTCCAATGAGCACAGTGGCCTCCATCATCTGTAAGTGAAAGATGTTTGGAACCACCAAGACTCTTCCTAGAGCTGGCTGGCAATCTAAGCTGAGTGTTCGGGGGAGAAGGGCCTTAGTCAGGGAGGTGATCAATAACCCGATGGTCACTCTGTCTGAGCTCCAGCCTTTGCCGTGAAGCTCTAAATTGAGCTCAGGTTCATTCTGTTTTCACTGATCCTTCTTGAGATGTTTCAGCACCTTAATTGGAGTTCACCTATAGTAAATTCAGTTGATTGGACATGATTTGAAAAGGCATACACTAAGGTCCCAGAGATGACAGTGCATGTCAAAGCACAAACCAAGCATGAAGACAAAGGAATTGTCTGTAGACTTCCGAGACAGGATTGTCTCGAGGCACAAGGCTGGGGAAGGTTACAGAAATTTTTTTGCGGTTCTGAAAGTTCCAATGAGCACAGTGGCCTGGAAATGTTTGGAACCACCAGGACTCTTCTTAGAGCTGGCCGGCTATCTAAGCTGAGTGATCGGGGGAGAAGGGCCTTGGTCCCTCTGTCTGAGCTCCAGCGTTTTTCTGTGGCGAGAGGAGAACCTTACAGAAGGACAACCATCTGTGCAGCAATCCACCAATCAGGCTTGTATGGTAGAGTGGCCAGACAGAAGCCACTCCCCGCCTGGAATTTGCCAAAAGGCATCTGAAGGACTCTCAGACCATAAGAAACAAAATTCTCTGTTCTGATGAGACTAAAATTGAGCTCTTTGGAGTGAATGCCAGGCGTTACGTTTGGAGAAAAGCACGCACCGCTTATCACCAAGGTAATACCATCCCTACCCAGGAACTAGAACACTAGTCAGGATAGAGGGAAAGATAAATGCAGCAATGTACAGAGACATCCTGAATGAAAACCTGCTTCAGAGTGCTCTTGACCTTAGACTGGAGGACGCTTCATCTTCCAGCAGGACAATGACCCAAAGCACAATGCCAGAATATCAATGGAGTGGCTTCACAACAACTCAGTGAATGTCCTTGAGTGGCCCAGCCAGAGCCCAGTTGAAATCCTATTGAACATCTCTGGAGAGATCTGAAAATGGCTGTACACCATCGCTTCCCAACCAACCTGATAGAGCTTGAGAGGTACTGCAAAGAGCAATGGGCAAAGATTCCCCAAAGACAGGTGTGCCAAGCTTGTGGCATCATATTCAAAAAGACTTGAGGCTGTAATTGCTGCCAAAGGTGCATCAACAAAGTATTGAGCAAAGGCTGTGAATACCTCTGTACATGTGATTTTTCAGGTTTTTTATTTTGAATAAATTTGCAACAATTTCAACAAATCTTTTTTCACATTGTCTTTATGGGGTATTGTGCGTAAAATTTTGAGAAAATAAATTAATTTAATTCCTTTTGGATTAAGGCTGTAACATTAACAAATGTGGAAAAAGTGAAGCGCTATGAATACTTTCCGGATGCACTGTATGTATGTAATCATAACACATTCATGTAGTAGAGAGTAGGACAGTTTTGGATACAAGAAATCCTCATATCCCCACAGACTGGAGACCTGAATTAAACAATGTTGTCGATGAAGTTGTGTGTTTTTTGACATTCCTAAATTATTTTGACAAAGTTTAATAATACAGTTGAATCATAGTTTAACAAGATTCAACACGATTCTTCAGCTGTCTCTCCTCTAACCTACTGTGTGTGTTTTCTGTCTTTCTTTTTCTCCCTTTCAGCCTTTTTGACTTTGTTCCAGCATTATACACTGTTCTTTCCATACAGCAAAAAAGAAAACATGAACTGAACTGAACTTCTTCAGCAGTTTAATATTAACTTCTTGTCAATTATTAGTGATGTGTTATGTAATGATGATATCTGGGTGTTTCCAGGGTGATGTTTTGATTCTAAACTATAATTCTTTCTCCAAAAGATTTGCACAGATATTGTCCAGCTCTTTAATACAGATTATTCTTTATATTTGTGCAAACAGGGAGACATTTCCAAGGCGAGGAAGAAGGAAGACAAGCGTTCAGAAAGAAAACATCATTCATAGATGTGGCTTCATGACTTTAGGCAGGTACAGCACTTAAAATAAATGCACACATACACACACAGAGACATAGTGGCGTGAAAAAGTTTTTGCCCCCTTACTGATTTGTTATTTTTTTGCATGTTTTTCACACTTTACTGTTTCTGATCATCAAACAAATTTAAATATTAGTCAAAGAAAATACAAGTAAACACATCATGCAGTTTTGAAATGATTTTTAAAATTATTCTTATGGAAAAAAAAAACTACATAGCCCTTTGTGAAAAAGTGTTTGCCCCCTAAACCTAATAACTAGTTGGGCCACCTTTAACAGCAACAAATCAAGTGTTTTTGATTACTTGCAATGAGTCTATTCCAGTGCTATGGAGGAATTTTGGCCCACTCATCTTAGCAGAATTGTTGTTATTCAGCCACATTGGAGGGTTTTCAAGGATGAATCGCATTTTTAAGTTAATATCAAGGTCATTATTTATCATTTGTTTTTGAATTTGATGACCTTTTGGACTACTTCACTTTGTCTGGCAGGTCCTATTTAAGTGATTTCTTAATTGTGAACAGGTGTATAATCAGGCCTGAGTGTGGCTAGAGAAATTTAACTCACGTGTGATAAACCAGAGTTAAAGGTGCTGTTTTTGTCTCTTTTAAAGCATAAAAATACCATAATATGTTTGCAGAAATTTAAGAAATATGCCAAGTGAACACTGTTGAAGTCAGTTATTTAGGAACGTCTGTCTTTGTTTTGGTTATTTTAACAATGCCAGTTAGGCCAATTATTTTTCAGCACCTCGGGTTGCCTTCATGGAAAACAACGTATTTCATTTATTCATCCAGAAAGGCTCTCATAGCATACGTCCGTGACTGAAATGCGACCTCCGGTGGACAGTAGCAGACTCCAAAGAGATTCAGAGTTCCACATGAGGTTAATAATTAGCAAACAATATAAATATTACGAACGTAAACATTAGGTGAGCAGGTTACATTGTAACTTTGTGTCCTAACAACACGCTACCTGATGAGATTTGCAGTGAAAAGCAATTTGGCAGTTTGCACCAGACGAAACACCACAGAAATTTAAATACAGCATTCAGAAGCACAGAATATGCACTCACTCACGAAATAGTAAGGATTATACTCTAGTTAATAATATTAAACCTCTTTAGCATTATTAAATGTACATGCTGAATCACTGATATGTGTTGGTTTTGAGTCACAGTTCTAAAATTCAAGTTCAAACGGTTTATTTTATTTTCAAGATCTGAGGTGAACTATCTGCTGCTGCTTTCAGTAGTATGGCAATAATGTCATTTAAAATGTCATTCAAACTCACATTGATAGCATTTAACACTGAATAAAGCACTTGAGGTGTACCTGAGGTGATCATTGTTAGTTTTCTGTTGTTCAGCTGCAAGAAATAGAAGCCGTTTCTAATATATCAATTCAAGGAGTTAGTTAAAACAAAAACTCCTTTTAATATGGAAAATATTCAGCCTTGTTGGTCCTATAGACTGTAAAAGGTATGGATGTAGTATCCGTGACTTCACCCATAGGTTTCTGAAGACCACAAATGAAGCAACTAGTAGGCGTAGCCCACCGTCGCCATTTTGTTCGCGAGTCATCGCACTCACCAGGGATTACCAAATAAGGGCAAAGAGGCAGAGTGTGAGCGGAGCTACAGTCGCCTGCTAGCATTTTGCTTAGACAGGCTTTTCTTTGGGAGAAATGCTTAATACTTCATTACCTGCGACTCGTTTGTGTTCTGACCACATGTGCTTGGTTGTACACTATATCAATAAAGTGTTTAGACTTTTAAAAACATTGTTGTAATACATTGAGCCACTAAACATTGTTCTTATGATGTTTTTCTACAGGAGGAAAACGCGAATTACTTTCAAATACTTAAAATGTAGTCTGTGTTAGTAAATGTAAGGCTATTTATAAAATCCAGCCATAAAACTGTATGACAACAATTCAGATGACTGTTTTGTAGCCTACAGCTAATCAATCTATCAGATTCTGGAGTGCATTACAGGTCTAAAGAAAATTATAAATAATAAATTATCCTAAATAAAACAAATACATTTATAGAAATGGTATATAAAAATATAATTTCACTTACCTGGGAAATGGAGGCCACGTGATTGTTTTGTGAGCACAATTAAGTGCACACAGCATGCCATATTATCTTATAATTGTAGGAAATAATTCTAAAAGGCAACAGGCAACACAAAAACAACATAAAAAAAATATGATGTATATGCTGAGCTCAGCGGCTAATCAGCCGGAATCAGCTGAGGTGACGAGACAGCGAGCAGCGAGACCTTGCTGTCACTCAAGTGGCCACGCCCTTAATTATGCAGACTTAATAAAATTTAATGAAAATGAAACAGATGAGTTATAAAAAAAATTCACCCCCTCACAGTTGTTATGAAGGGTAATATTAGTTATATGCACCAAAACCATTGTGTTTTACCAGGCTGTAAACCTGTTTTTATCAGCTGTAAAATTGGCCAATTTATCATTGCAGTCAAAGAACATCTGGATTTCCTGGAGCCAGCCCTCAAAGGCGAGTCGATGAATTGCAGTTTTAGTTACTTCCGTATTGGCTTCCCGAGGGAGAGCGGGAGGTTGCTGCTTGGTTGGTCCTCAATCTGGCAACCTGCGGTTGCGTTTGTTTTGATCCAGGAATGCAATACCTAGTTCAACCACTGGGTGTCAAACTTACATACTGCACCTTTATGTTATAAATTATGTTCTAACAGGACAAACACTTTTTCACACAGGGCTATGTAGTTTTGGATTTTGCTTTTCTTTATAATAAAAACTTTAAAAACTGCATGATGTGTTTAGTTGTGTTCTTGTGATTCTTTTTAAAAATTGAATCATTACTCCCATAGAAACTATAACATTACTTTTTTTGTAACAAATAATTTCATTTTCATTTGGTCTGTTTTGTGTCTCTGAAGGTTTGCAGGTATATTATGGATCAGTTTCCTGAACGCCGGGCCCACACACGCTGAAAAGAGACATTAGGCCTGAAAACCATACTGCTTCCACTCTGAAACGCATGGTGTTCAAAGAGACTGAACTCTGAACTCTCCGCTTGCGCATGAGCATGCATCACACTGCTGACACACTTCCTGTTCCAAGGGGGTCTTTAAGAATTCTCCTTCCTGAAATGGGTCCCGGTGAATTCTACTTCCTCTCTCCGTTGGGTCCTATGTAACTCAACTCTCTGCTTCTGGGGGACCTACGAGATTAAATTCTTGATGGTCAACACTTGCGCTGAAACGGACCATCAGGATATCAGAAACTGTTTTGTGTGTGCCATGAATATCAGATGATTAAGTAAAGGGGGGGTACATTCAGAATACTCCAAACTTTACACTCATGCTAATTTCCCTGTGACCAAAGATGGCACAAAAGCTCTTTTTCGTGTTTTAGGAGGGGAAATAAACAATAGATGCTGTTGACCTTACATTCGCCTTACACTTACCGTGGACCCATGACGTCAGGAGGAGGATCCCTGTGGTTTCTTTTTTATTTATAAAACAAAAATCAATTACGTGGTGGATTTTTCTGTACATAAATCACCATATGTAAAAAAAAACAATACAATTTAGTAGTTAGGTTTGGCGAGAGCACCGCAAACATACACTTTACAAGTGCTTTCGACATTTTAAAGACAGTGAAACTTGTATAATTAATTATTATAGCAGGTATGTTTGTATATGAGAAAAGTTGGTTCGGTTTTCAGGGGACATTTCCGTAATCCTCTGCGAATTTCAACCATTCCCAAAATGGGAATTTATCCAATTCTGTGAAGAAGAAGTCGTACAGAGGACTAATATTTTGATGCATGCAGTTCACCTTATTTTAAGAACCTTTTTTTCTAAGTTTGCAAAACACTGTATTTAAAAAGACAGATAAGAAGACTTTTTCTTGTGCGCACATACAACTCCTTTTTATATTCCAACACGTCACCCGACAAGCATCCATCATGTAGAAACGTGTGAAAAGCTTCCTTAGGAGTGGAGTGTAGTGTCCAAACTCCTGCATATGGAGGACAGTGTGTGCTGACGTTAGCCTGAGCGCCGTTCAGAATGTAAACGCTAGAAATCAGCATCTCTGTTCAACTATCACTGTATCATGCGTATTGGCTGTACAATGTAGAGTTCTCTCTTCGTCTTAAGGCTGTTTGTAATCATTATAGGAATGTCTCCATCCTTTTTCATTTCTTTTTGGTCCGCCGAGGTTTTAAAATGACAACTTTTGCTTTTGTTTTTCAGGTTAGGTGAACATTAAACATTTCCATCTACTCATATGGGATGTCTTTAGACCTTTATTACTTGTAGATTTACTAGCTTATGTATTACAAAATGACACACACTGGATGGTCATTCTAATTTTAAGTATTACAAGAAATTGGTTTTGAAATCGTGTGATATATTTTAGACCAGCGAGTCAATGTGTTCGGTTTTTGATAATATAGACCTTTTCTTTAGAGATTACTTCTTCTTTTTTTTTTTGTTAATTTGTTTTTTCCTCCAATAGAGCTCTGGTCTTTTTAGCTTGTGGTGTGTATGGTGTGAAATATCCTTCAGTGTGCTGAACTTTGCTATGGCAGTGAGATCTGAAAGACTTTATAAGGAAACTAGGTCATGATGGAGTGTGGTTCTGCTTCCCTGTTACATGTCAATCAAACTGTGGGAGGGGCCTGACATGGTCCAATCCAAATGGGTTGATTTTGTTTCATATGATATGTTTTCACCTGAGCGACATTTTTGATGTACAATTCTTACAATGAGTGAAGCCATTTAAATGTAACTATAATAGCACTTTGGTTATTGGAGGTCTTCTCTTTTAGAAACTAGCAGCTATGATGCCACCATAATGTTTCAAATGTCTTACAGAAATCGGATTTAAAAATAAAATAAACGCATTGATTTTGCAAATCGATTTTTTATTCAGTCATTTTAGTGCTCTCACATTATTTGTGTTGTGTTTTTTGCATCACATCGTAGTCAAGTGTTGTATGTGTGTAATGTGTATCTATCACATTAAGAATACATATTTTTATATTTGAACATGCTGTGTAGAACATGTGGCAGCACAGTGGCGCAGTGGGTGGCGCAATCGCCTCACAGCAAGAAAGTCACTGGTTTGAGCCCCGGTTGGGTCAGTTGGCATTTCTATGTGGAGTTTGCATGTTCTCCTAGTGTTCGCGTGGGTTTCCTCCGGGTGCTCCGGTTTCCCCCACAATCCAAAGACATCATGCGCTATAGGTGAAATGAACAAGCTAAATTGGCTGTAGTGTATGGGTGTTTACCGGTGTTGGGTTGCGGCTGGAAGGGCATCCGCTGCGTAAAACATATGCTGGATAAGTTGGCGGTTTATTCCCCCTGATTAATAAAGGGACTAAGCTGAAAAGAAAATGAATGAATGCAGAACATGTATTGTCCACCCTTGATGTGACACTATAACATTAACACCATTCATAGCTTCTTATCAGTAGTTTTGTCAATGAGTAATGATTATGATTAGCTCACTTTATGGACTACATACAGGTATATCTGAATAAAGCAGGGCTTTTCTGGAGCAAACATTGCTTAAGATATCATATCTGAAATCAGATGTAACAACTATGGGTTTAAACAGGATGCAACTTCTGTGGTCACACCTTCCTGCTCTAGAGAAATACAGTACATCCATCTTTAAATGTGACCTGTTACTGAGTTTATTGAATAGATATACAGTTGAAGTCAGAATTATTAGCCCCCCTTTGATTTTTTTTCTTCTTTTTTTAAATATTTTTATTCATTTTAAATACAAATGATGTTTAACAGAGCAGGGAAATTTTCACAGTATGTCTGATAATATTTTTTCTTCTGGCAAAAGTCTTTTTTTGTTTTGATTTGGCTAAAATAAAAGCAGTTTTTAATTTTTTAAAAGCAATTTTAAGGTCAACATTTTTTGCCTCCTTAAGCTATTTTTTCCCCATAGTCTACAGAACAAACTATCATTATACAACAACTTGGCTAATTACCCTAACCTACCTAGTTAATTTAATTAACCTAGTTAAGCCTTTAAATGTCACTTTAAGCTGTATAGAAATGTCTTAAAAAATATCTAGAAAAATATTATTTACTGTCATCATGGCAAAGAAAATAAATCAGTTATTAGAAATGAGTTATTAAAACTATTATGTTCAGAAATGTGTTAAAATACTAGTCTCTCCTTTAAACTGAAATTAGGGAAAAAAATAAACAGGTGGGCTAATAATTTAGGGGGTTTAATAATTCTGACTTCAACTGTACATAGCCGGGCACCTATAGCTAAAACCTTTGTTCACTCATGCCACCCAAGGGTTCAAACATTGTATTCTGAAGGCAAGGCTGTGTATCAGGATGATAATGCACCAATAAACACAGCAGAACTGGTGATAGAGTGGTTTGATGAACGTGAATGTGAATGTGAAGTTGAATCTCCCATGGCCTGCACAATCACCAGATTGATCCAGCTTGATGTGTTCTGGAGAGAATAAAACATTTTGCTCCACGTGACCTGGCCTCTATCCTGCAAGAAGAAGAGCTAAAATCCCTCTGGCCACTGTGCAGGACTTGTGTCATTTCCAAGACTAATTGATGCTGTATTGGCCACAAAAGAAAGCCATACGATTTAATTGTTGTCTATAACCAGGCGTTTGATATACAATGGTCAAAAACCTTTCATTAAAGTTTTCTTAAATCTATTAAATACCTATTCTTGTTTTAGGACAATTTTAAAAAACTTTTTTCATCCACTTTACATTTGGGCTAAATATTGACGTTTGTGTGAGAGTGTGATAAACAATGCATTAAATGGAGACATTAACAATTGGAGAAAACCAATTAATACTAACAATAATACTGAACAATTCATGCTCATATGGGCTATATAAAACATATATGTCATATAAAGTGTGTTAATCTTCACACATATCTGTACATGTAAAATTAGATGTCTGCATTTTAATAAAAGCCCTAGCTATCACTGGGGAAAATTGTGGGAAATAATATAAAATGTTGATAATTTATGTTCATTTTAAATAATCATTCTGCACAAAAATAAAGCTTTTTTGTCATGAAGGAATTTTTTAAAGAATTGGTTGAGTAAACGGTTCAAATTTCATAAGTAATCATTAGAAGCATGGAAAATTGCCTTTATGCAACTTTTCTCCACATATGTGCAGTCTGTGGAATAATCTACATGTGTTGCATAAAAACAAAAGTATATTTAAAACAGACTGGTTTGACAAGGGAATTATTTTTGTTTCGGATTTACTAGCAGCGGTGAGATGTATACTTATTAGGAAATTCTTTCTTCTTCAGATATTGCTTTTTTGCATAATGATTATAATTTGATTGTGAAAAGCATCTCTAATAAACTTCTTTACTTAATGAAATTTCATCTTACTTATAACTCAGTCTTAAAGCAAATTCCAAAAACTGTACTTAGTGGTATCAGTATTATAGATAAAAAAAAAAAAGTAAACTTCCATATCAAAAAATGTCTAACTCAAAATTGTAGTTGTTTCCCGAAAGCCATTTTGAACTCAAAACAATATTATTCTTTACCTTTTATAGATGATATTTGGTCAACAAGTAATACGTTTTTACTCCCAAATAAGGTAAAAGAAATTCATTTCAAAATATTACACAGGTACTATGCCTGCAGTATATTTATTGATACATTTTAAAAAGACATTTTTGTAACACTGAGCCTGAAAGTCTCTTACATATTTTGTACTTGTAAATTTTCTAATGATTTTTGGAAACAGGTTTCAGGGTTGATTTTTGATTCAATTTACAAAATAATTAACTTTGACGAATGCATGATTCTTTTTTGAAGTGTAAAACTAGCTATGATACACTCGATAAAGCTTTGAAGTTGATAATTTTTCTTGGGAACTTTCACTTACACAAGGCAAAAGTAATGTCTATTCAATTCAATTCAAAAGTAATGTCTATAACTCCCTACTTTCATTTTTTCTGTAAAGATTTAAAAATATGTTATAATTCTTTAACCTCAATTACAAGAAACAAGAAGGTTATAAAAACATCTCTAATGATGAATGAAATTATCTGTACAATCTAATAATTTAAATATGATGGATCGCCACACACATTTATATATTTACAATTGAAGTCAGAATTATTAGCCCCCTTTTGATTTTTTTTTTTTTTTTTGTCTTTTTTAAATATTTCCCAAAATATGTTTAACAGAGCAGAGAAATTTTCACATTTTGTCTGATAATATTTTTTCTTCTGGCGAAAGTAGTTTTTGTTATATTTTGGCTAAAATAAAAGCAGCTTTTAATTTTTTAAAAGCCATTTTAAGGTCAATATTATTAGCCCCTTTAAGCTCATTTTTTTCCGATAGTCTACAGAACAAACCATCATTATACAATAACTTACCTAATTACCCTAACCTGCCTAGTTAACCTAATTAACCTAGTTAAGCCTTTAAATGTCACTTTAAGCTGTATAGAAGTGTCTTGAAAAATATCTAGTAAAACATTATTTACTGTCATCATGGCAAAGATAAAATAAATCAGTTATTAGAAATGAGTTATTAAAACTATTATGTGTAGAAATGCGTTGAGAAAATCTCTCCGTTAAACAGAAATGGGGGGGAGGGGGTAAACAAGGGTGTTAATAATTCAGAGGGGCTAATAATTCTGACTTCAACTGTATATACAGTATATATATATATATATATATATATATATATATATATATATATATATATATATATATATATATATATATATATATATATATATACACACACACACACACACACACACACACACATATATATATATACCTATACTGTATATATACACATATATACATATATAATGTAGTATTTTTATTTAATGTATGTTCTGCATCACTAAGTTTTGTATGACTGTTACATATGTTATCATATAATCCTGTATGCTTGTCAGTTATATACTTCAATAAAAAATAAAAAATCGCTGTCAGAATATCAACTAAAAAAAAAAGTAAACGGTTCAAAGCTTCACTCTTATTAGACATGACTATTTACCTCATCAACAAATGCTGTCAGAATGAATCGATGATTCAAAAGATTCGAGTCTCAGCAGAACTGAATCAAAACCTCCAAACACTCTGTCCTCTCCGCCACTGGAAGGCGCCACCCTCTCTATTCGCCTGCACTTTCAGCACGCCCAGTCATTTCTTGGACCGTTCCCCTACAGTCGATCCACACTTGCTCCATCCCTCTTTCTCCCCAGCCCCTGAAACCCACTTCCACTCCACTCGAGGACCGTTGCGAGCTTTCGGTATCGTTACCGAGCGCTGCGCAGCATGGCGGACAGCGCGAGCGAGAGCGACACGGACGGCGCGGGCAGCAGCAGCAGCTCCGCCACCCCGCAGTCCTCCTGCACCTCTGCGGCCACCTCCACCGCGACCACAACAAACGCAGCCAGCAAAGCGCAGGGCGTCGTGATCTCGCAGTCCCGGCTAGAGGAGCTGACAAACCGGCTCGCGTCGCTGCAGCAGGAGAACAAAGTGCTGAAGATCGAGCTGGAGACGTTCAAGCTGAAGTGCAAAGCGCTGCAAGAGGAGAACCGCGACCTGCGCAAGGCTAGCGTTACAATCGTGAGTCAGCCCGTGTTTTTATCGCTTTCATATACGCGGCACACCTGACAACACCATCACCGCATGCAAAGACATCCGAGACACTTTATAAACCACACCGGAGTGTAAAAACAACTTGTTTGGGGCAAAATAACATGCCGTTGGGGCCGTTTAGCATGCTAGCATTTGAGCTAACGGTAAAATCAGGCAACAAAGCATGATGCCACACTAATAGCCCACTGTGTGCTACTGTACATCACATGGTAGCTGCGTTAAAATGTTTAGATTTCAATATGAAGAGTTACTAAATAGAACTTGTGTGGCTTTATGTGTTTTAATCTTAACGTTGTTTTATGGTCTGTAACAGTGACCACGCATTTACCACATGCTTCATCATCATGGATTTAACGCCAGAGCGTGTTTTTGCACGTCTGGTCGATTTTGTTGAGGGAATGAGATTGTCATTAGTGTTTTGTATTTGAGGCCCGTGTCAGGGTGGGAAGTTGGCACTCTGAATATTTGGCTCAAATGCGTCAACATCCTGTATGTGAATCAGCCCTTCATTCAGACCATCTGCATTTAGACAAAGAGCCAACACTCAAGTGTCACTAGAGATACGCTGACACTCAAATCCAGTGCGTCTGCATCTAATACAGTCTGGAAAGATTACATTTGATACTGGTTAGGAAGTAGTTTACTTCGTGAAATGCACCTGATCTTTATTGTCATGCATTTAAAGTAATTTTATTGGATTTTCTTACATTGCAACATAAGTTTTAAAAGGGGTAGTTCACACATTTATTTACTTATCCTCAGGCTATCATTGTTGTCTTTATTCAGTAGAACATTTGAAGAGTTCAGATGCAAAAACCTCATTGCCATCTGAAATGATCTAAAATTAGCATTTTTCTTCAGCCTTCCTTGTTTATGTTCAGTTATTTTACTTTAAAACCATTGAAAATAACACATTCTTTGCCTTAACAGTGAAATACTATATCTACACACTGGAGCCTAAAAAAAGTGCTCAGTTTAGAAGAAAAATTCTGGTGGCACCAAGTAGTTTTTGCATCTGTACTCTTCATTTTATCTTAACCTGCAGTTTGGTGATATAAAAAAGTTTGAGAATCATAAAACATTCATGTGAAGCAAAATTTATACCTATGACTCCTGAGGATACATTGTCATCTTAAGTGAAGTGATCAGTCTTTGCAAGAAACAGAACATTATTTGCAACATTATTACCTTTAATGTTTGTGTTGTATTGAAGCATGTTTTATTGTTCATCAGAATGGTGCTTACAGGACTGGTGTGTGTCCTGGATGCTGCTATCTGTATAACGTAAACACTGCGTCAGATGCTCATTCAGACTCTGTCTGCTGATACTGAATTAAAAACAAAATTTCATAAATAATGCTCACTTTCATCCACTGTCTGATCGTTTCACATCAAAACACCTCAGAGTCCTGTCAGGATTTACATGTATTTTGTTTTGCCTGTATGATTTATTTATTTTTGTTTTAGACATGGTTGGCTCTAGATTTATATTTTTAAAATGAATAAACCAAGCACCACAATTTCACCAAAAAACTCTTCTTTAATGTTTAACTGAAGAAAAATATAATCTACATTTTTTTTATAGCCTGGAGGGTGAGGAAATTAACATCAAATTTAATTCTGGGGGAAATTGATGTTATATTCGCACATTTGGAATTTCTCCTCAATATTAGGGCTGTGCGATTTGGGGAAAATATCGAATTGCAATTTTTTTTTAATGGATATTTTGATTTGATTTGCGACTTAATTTTGTAGTCAAGCCTCAGCTCGGTCGTAGTATTGTAGCTTCTTACTGCTAAAATGCAGTGTTAGTAAAAAAGAAAAAGAAAAAAAGAAAAGTTTTCACCAGCATGATCAACGCCACACTTTGAGCTAGACTTTGATGTAGGGATAAAAGGCATGGTAAGAGAACAGTGGGATGAAGTGGGAAGGGAAGTAAGAGGATTAACAGTGAACAGGTAGGTAGGTTGATCGGGCGTCCGACAATGATGCCCAGAGACTCAGAGTGGGCCTACCGTCTCTGTAATATTTTGGTAGAGTGATTGGACCCCCTGATTCAACCTAGGAGTGAAGAGAGGGTTATAGCATATTTTAAGGGAAGCGAGGAAATAGAAGAAGGGTGGGTTCGAGAGAACGAGAAGAAGAGTGCTAGAGAGTTGGTCTGCCTTAAATAAGTTTTAGGGAGTGAGTGATTGGTTAAGAAGACAAAGTGAGGCGTGGTTCCGCTGCCGAAACTTTGTTAATAAGTAAACTTCATTTAAACATTCAGAAATTAAACACTGCTTTTTGTCTAGAGCATCATGAGTTATTAATTGTCACCTGGTGCTTGTGGTGCTTTTTTTAGGTGCTGGTTGTTGTATTTCCTTGTGCTCTGACAACAATTCTGCGACAGCTCTTACAAATAACCAGTTTTAGTTTGATGTCTGTAACTTTGAAACAAAAATATTCCCATATTACCGACGTGCTTTTTTTTTTATATGAATTAGTTTATTAATGCTTCTGAAGTGGCAGACACCATCATCCCACTTGTCTGCACTTTCCTGTTTGTTTTTTATTGTGGGCTTTCCGAATAGTTCGGTTGCACAATTCTGATTGGGCAGAACAAAAGTGTGCTCACTCAATTGACTAGTAAGACTGTCACACACAGACGGCAGTCACGCATTTGCTATGGGTGTGGGGAATTATATACTACATATAAATTTCATATCACAGCCTCTTGCGATTTAGCTAATTGCAATGTTTCAAATCGCGATTGCGATTCCATTTCAATTAATTGCACAGCCCTACTAAATATAATACAATATCACAAAAATATTCTTTGCAAATTCTAAATAGGGAAATCATATTAGCAGCCAGTGAATATCAAAGTACAACATTGTTCACATTCTATTAAATAGTGCTAACGTTGTTTTCAAGTCACACTTGCATGTGATTTCAGACTGAATATTCAAATTACCATAGTATACAATATTGGGAGCATGTCAAAAGTTATCACTGAACAAATGTGCGAATATAAACGTTTTACCTAAATCTGGGTGAACTATCTCAATAAATCCCAATATTATTCAAATCTAATAAACATAGATGTTTGAAAAATAAATTATTAATTTTATTAGTTACTGAAACATTCAGAAAGAGTTTTTTCCTCAAAAGAACTCTTCACAATAATTTCATTTTCAAAAGTGTTATCAATATTTTTCTGCAGCAAGCGCGAGCCGAACAAGAAGAGGAGTTCATCTCCAACACCTTATTCAAGAAGATTCAGGCTCTTCAGAAGGAGAAGGAGACGCTCGCTGTCAACTATGAGAAAGAAGAGGAGTTCCTCACCAATGATTTGTCCAGGAAGCTCATGCAGGTGAGAAACTCTAGCCCATCAGCGTTCGTTTGAGGTCAGGGGTGGGAAACGGGATCGCTTGAACTTAGAATCATCCCCTGTAGGTAACGTTCACATGAAAGTACGAATCATTATAACTAGATACCTTTTATAAAGTTACTGATCAGCAGCTCTCTTTAATAGTTTCAGTTCTTGTGCAGCAGAAGGTAAGTGAACGACAGAAGCTGATCGAACCATATGACACATTGTTTTGGTATTGTGATCGTTACTCAGACTGAATCTGGCTTTTCTTAGCTGGGACCAGATGACAATGTTTATGGTGCGTGTGTTTAGTAGGTGTTCAGTAATGTGTGGAGGAGTAACGAGATGGTGAGATGAGTGTGTGTGTATTAATGAGTCACACCAACTGTACATTTACACTAGGAATTGGGGATGTAAGATTTTGTAATGTTTTTGAAAATCTCCCATGTTGACCAGGGCTGCATTTATTTCAACACACACACAAAAAGATAAAAACAGTCATATTTTAAAATTATTGTAGTTAAACTTTGGAAAATAGTTTAAAACAATCTCTGTGATGGTAATGCTGAATTTGCAACATTATGACTTAAAGCTTCAGTTTCATGTGTTCCTTCAGAAATCATTGTAAAAGGGTGAGTGATTTCCCAAGAAAGGTTTTGAAAGCAGCATTGCTTGTTATTTTTGTAGAAATTGTGATGCTGTTTGGATTATGAATAGGAACAGCAAAATAAATGGTAACTAATATACATTTGATTGATTCAGTCAAGGCTTAACAATTAAAGGTTAAGCCTCTATGGCAGAGTTTTGGGCCAGTTGTTAGACTTGTTTCTGACCCTATTAGGCTCTCTGTGGTCAGAATATCTGAGGCTTGTTGTGTTTGCTTTTTCAACAGCAGATGAATTGTAAACATTGATGCAAATATTTGCAATAAAAATGTATTGCTATGGTGAATTTGCAAATATGCACAGGAATTTGAAATGCTTATCATAAAGAATGGTTTATCATTGTAAGGACTTTGAAACATTACTACTTTGTGTTTTATTATTTTAATGCAGTCTCTTTCTTTTACAGCTTCAGCATGAGAAAGCCGAGTTGGAGCAGCATTTGGAGCAGGAGCAGGAGTTCCAAGTCAATAAACTGATGAAGAAGATCAAAAAACTGGAGAACGACACCATCTCCAAACAGCTGACTCTAGAGCAGGTATCTTCAAATCAGGGTCACCTCTAAACCACTCATTCTTGGCTCTTCACCAACTATACACTACCTGACAAAAATCTGTCGCCTATCCAAGTTTTAGGAACAACAAATAACAACTTGACCTCTAGTTGATCATTTGGTATCAGAAGTGGCTTGTATGAAAGGCAAAGGCCATTAGATTACGCTTATTTTACCAAAAATAAAATTTGATCTTGCCTTGATTTTTAATTATGACAGTAAGGTCTGACTTATGAGCTTAGGGGACTGCATCCATACATCTCTGCGATGACTCAAATAACTTATTAATAAAGTCATCTGGAATAGCAAAGAAAGCCTTCTTGCAGGACTCCTAGAGTTCATCAAGATACCTTGGATTCATCTTCAATGCCTCCTCCTTCATCTTACCATAAACATGCTCAATAATGTTCATGACTGGTGACTGGGCTGGCCAATCTTGCAGCATCTTGACCTTCTTTGCTTTCAGGAACTTTGATGTGGAGGCTGAAGTATGAGAAGAAGCGCTATTCTGCTGAAGAATTTGCCCTGTGCTGTGGCTTGTCATGTAATGTGCTGCACAAATGTCTTAATACCTCCGGCTGTTGATGTTGCCAGTCACTCTGCAGACCTCTCGCACATCCCCATACTGAATGTAACCCCAAACCATGATTTTTCCTTCACCAAACGTGACCGATTTCTATGAGAATCTTGGGTCCATGTGGGTTCCAATAGGTCTTCTGCGGTATTTGTGATGATTGGGATGCAGTTCAACAGATCATCAGAAAAATCTACCTTCTGCCAGTTTTCCAAATGATCAACTAGAAGTCAAGTTATTATTTGTTGCTCTTACAACTGAGATCAACGACAAGACTTTTGTGAGGTAGTGTATTTATTAGACAAGCTGTGCTTTCAAAACAGAACAAGTGCCTTTAGATACCTCATTTCTATTATTAATTTGGCCCTTTGTCAGTTCCTGGGTCTGGAACATGCACTCGGCCATCTGCACAGCTTAGAACAGGTTATTCTTAAGTAAACACATTTTGTACTTTTGCAAAGCCCCATGATTAGTATTGTATCCCAGCATTTTCCTTGAGGTCATGTGGTGTATTGTTGAAACCATAGTTTTATTAATTGCATGTTTGTGTATAGCTGCGGCGTGAGAAAATTGATCTGGAAAACACGCTGGAACAGGAGCAGGAGGCACTGGTCAACCGGCTTTGGAAGCGCATGGACAAACTTGAGGCAGAAAAAAGGTAGACTCCTGTAATGTGGTGGTCTTTCTGAAAATAAGTGTGATATTCCACTGCTTCATACAGCTCATTATTAGTGGGTTTTCCACCATTTTTAATACTTTCAATACCTTTTTTTAAATATGACCTCAACTGATGTTCCAAGCGAGCCATACCAATAATAAAATGTGATGTGTAATACATGCAGATCATTAATTGCCAGGTAAAATCATCACTACTCATGTAATTAGACACCAGAACACGTTGTACATATGAGATCTAAAATTGGCTACTCAAGGCTTACATACTCGTACTTATTAAAAGGGGAAAAGAAACCTATTTGTAACTTGTGGAAGAATATTTTGTCGGTAAAACATATTTAACAGAATGTACGTTTTTAAATAAGACATTAGATGTTAAAGAACTTTATTTAGAGTTTTTATTCAGAAAATATTTTGAGAGAAATGTTTAAGAAGGTGTCTTCTAGAGGAATTTCAGGATATTTATCATTAGTCAAATTGAAACTATATGATCTTTTTACCTGCTAAAAATAACTTTTTATCAGTGTTGTTGTTATTTGTATAGTTTTACAATTGATGATTATTAAAGAATATTTATGATTGGAAATGATGTATTTAATACATAAAACACCAGAACAGCTAGATTTGGATGAATCAGCACATCCACCAAAAACCAAACGCTAATAAATGGCTGTATTGTGGTTAGTGGAGGAAGCGCACACATTTCTCTCATTGGTAGCAGAAGAGCAGATCCAACTAGAGCTTGATTGGGGAACGTGGAATTAAATGGTTTTTAGGAAGTCATTCAGCCCTTGGCCATGCACGGTTACTATCTCATTTACAATAATGTCATGGCAGTAGAAGTGTCGGAACTATACCACTGAAGCAGTATTAAACTGCAGTGGAAAAGCACAAGTCACCCCATGATATGATGCATAAAACACTCAATCTCATGATTTCACCGATCTTGATTGTGATTGGCAGGATTTTGCAGGAGAAGCTTGACCAGCCAGTGTCAGCACCGCCCTCTCCACGTGAGGTTTCAATGGAGATTGACTCTCCGGAGAACATGATGCGACACATTCGCTTCCTGAAGAGTGAAGTGGAGAGGCTGAAGCGCAGTCTCCGCACTACAGAACTACAGCGTGAGTCTTTCTCATCACACACGCACACAACTGCACCAACATTCTGCCATCATGCTACAGCCAGGTGCAAACAGGCTGCAGTACAAACTAGGAACAGCCTAAATAGTAATCTTCAGTGGCTCATGTTGTCCATATGATAAAGAATTAATTTTAGGATTAGTATGTGTCTTTTCATAGCCCAGTGATAATGTCAAGCCAAAAGGATTTTTGAAACGTGTAACTTGGTATAGTTAGGCTGTAAATGGGTAATAAATACAAGACTGTTTAGTTAAAGGGGACCTATTATGCAAAACTATGTTTTATAATTGGTTTAAACACTGTTGTTTAGCAACAGTCTGTGAATATAATCAACTTCTAATGGTAAACCTTTATTAATTTTATTTTTATGATAACACTTGATAAAAACAGTCTACAGAAACACTTTGATTGACATTCTATTTTTGTATATGTCATCAGAGGGGAAAGCCCCACCCATTAGTGAGAGCTCTCCCTCATTAGCATAGGACATTAGTCTTGTTTTTGAATCTACCACTATGCTGAAACATATGCATGTCTAGCTCCGCCCTCTTTTGCAAAGTGGGCTGGGAGCACAATCTCATTTAAATTTAAAGCAACAGTCACCAAAATGGCACAATAAGAAACAAAGCCTAAAATTGTCAGTTTCAAAGAGTTATAAAACATTGTGTTTGGTATTTTGTGCCGAAACTTTACATACACACTCTAGAGGCATCAGAGACTTAATTTACATCTTGGCTTAATAGGTCCCGTTTTGGTCCCCATGATTTAAATACCATCATAATGACATTGAGTTTTTGGTATCAGGATGCAATTTAATGTTATGTTGTACCCTTCTATAGTCTCTGACCAAGTAAAGTTTATGTTTTTTATTAGAGATTTGGGTTTTGGGATGTAGCTGTAGTATATGGCAGAGAATAGTAGTTTTATTCTCATCATGAATACTCTTTTGCATGGTGTGTTGTGTGCACTAGAGGGAGATGTTTCCTTACATTACTGTCTGATAACTACAGCTTTCTCTTAGCTCATAGTATTACACTCATTAAAGCTTTAAGATGGGATTATCACAGCAGCTTTTTGAGTCAGCAATAAGGTAGATATAAAAAGCTTAACTTAAGCACATAAATATCACGATTAAACGTATATGATTCATATACATGGGTAAAATATAGAATTTACAGTAATGAATATATGTATACACAAAGCTATTGCAAGTTTTAAACGCAGTTGAATTTTGCTTTGATAGTTTCAATAACACAACCTAAATATGTAACAGTGATTCAGATTGATGTGGCTCTGAAAGTGAATTTTGAGGACCTTGTTTTGTTTTTAGTTGGCCATTCTGCTGTGTTATTGAGAATTTTATGTTCTCTGAAATTTAAAGACAACCTTTTTTTAACAGAAAAAATATTTTGATAGCAAATCAATCAAAGTTTTTTTAATAGTTTACAATATTGACCAAAATAATAGTGATTTTTTTTAAAATATTTTTTCCATAATCGAGCAGCCCTATCTATTTTGAATGGCCAGAGAGTGTAAATTAAGATGTGTATTACACTTTTATTGTTTTAATGCTTGAAGACTTGTTCATATTTAACTGGAACATTTATATAAATAATTAAAATAAAGTAATTGATCATTTATAAAAACTAAAAAATCCAAACAGTTTCTTCTGCTTCAAAAACATTGCTTGTTTTCTGGTCTGCATTACAGCTTGTATATGTTTTATAAGATTTGTCTGTGTTTGCTTCCCATCTCTCTCCAGACACAGAAAAGCGGGCTCAGTATATTGAGGAGGAAAGGCAGATGCGGGAGGAGAACATTCGACTCCAGAGGAAACTGCAGAGAGAAATGGAGAGAAGAGAGGCTCTGTGTAGACAACTGTCAGAGAGCGAGAGCAGCCTCGAGATGGACGACGAGAGGTGCATTAATCACACACACACACTTACAGGCAACAGATTACTTTAATCATAACCTTATCTATATTTAAGGCTTTTCCCAGTCTGGATATGATAAACCTTACGTTAAGCAGACACATGGATCTTAATGTGACCCTGTTTCTAAGCATCCTAGCAGTGACCTTGTTTCTTTTAAACTGTGAATATTGCAGCATAATTATAATGAGAAGCATGCTTTAACAGATTTTTCTTCTTGTTTAGCAGTTTGTGTCTCACATCTCTCTTTTCTTTCAGGTATTTTAATGAGATGTCTGCTCAGGGTCTGAGAGCTCGTACAGTGTCCAGCCCAATCCCGTACACCCCGTCTCCCTCCTCCAGCCGGCCTATTTCCCCTGGTACATGACCACAGCGTTATCACTCTTCTATAGCAAAACAACTAAATGATGCAGTGCTGTATTGTTTAATTATAGGGTTACAAGCAAAAGATGCTTTAAATGCAGCTATGGAACAAATTATGAGACCACTTAAAGTTTTCAATATCGTCTGGATCTACTGGATTTATTAGGATTGAATTTGGTCTGATAACGTTTCAAATAAGGATACAATAATTTCAAATAATATGGTAATTTCAGGACTGTTGCGCCAAACATTTTTTTTTAAACACTTCTGATGTTATAATATTAATATCATGCTTTCTAAAAATTAACATAAACTTGGTACGGTTTTATTTAAACTGCTGAGAAGTGATCTCTTAAGTCACTCAAGGCTATCTGGCACAGCCTTTGAGTCAGTTCATAGTGTTATCATTTATTAGACAGACATGTTTATGGAGTGTGAAGTATTATGTAAGTTGTACTGTACTGTGAGGCTACATTATGTCAGAGTCTTGCTTTCAGTCTTATGCTGAGATCAAAGAGGATTCCATTTGAGAATGTTTCAGATGATCTAGTCAATGTTTTATGGGTGAAAAGTTGATAGTTGTTGATAAACACAAAATAGATAAAGTAGGTAGGTAATAAGGTAAAATAATCTTTAAGGTGACACACTGCATACAAAAAGTTGTTGTTTTCATGTACCTTTTAGTTTTTAAGTTCATAATATATATCTTTTTTTATTTAATGGAAAGAAAACATTCAAAATACAGTTTTAAGTGTTTGTTTTTAAAACCAATTTGTCTATAGAGTTCAATTAAAAATCTATAGTTTTAAAGGCTGTTTTGTAGCACCATAATTAACTTTGTTTCATAAATATCTCTATCCTGAAGACTTTTGAAGAGGGTTATGACTATAATAACTTCATTTAATTGATGAAAAATATAACAATTCACATTTGATACAGCCAAAATACGTCATATGTCAGTTCTTTTTGGGGGTTCTTTCACCTTTACCTCTACCTATTTATATTTTTTTGAATCTTGTCAGTATAGAAAATCAAAGGATCTGGTTGAATGTGATTAGCAGATTCTGTTTTTGTTTCCAGGTTTGTCGTACGCTAGTCACACGGTTGGCTTCACTCCTCCAGCCACGCTGAGCCGAGCACCGCTTCCCCACTACCCGTCTCCTGGCCTGCACATCCACCCAGGACCCTCACACTCTGTACAGGTACACACATGCCCAACCTGTATATAAACACACTCATGTTGACGATGAGCAGGATGTTTACATGCTGAAAGCAGCTTCTATCATGGATGACACATGATAGAAGCTCTCGTTTTAGTTAAGCAAAGACACATTGGAATGACTCATGTGTGAATCACCTGGTGACACTTGACCTGAGGGTGATTTTCCTCATCGTCTTTGAATGTCTAAGTTTATAAACACCAGGCCTGCATTTCCCAAAAGGGTCTTAACCCAAAGTAGATCATAGAACAATTGCCACATATGGTCTCGAGGACCCACTTGGCTTACGATGCTTTCAAGAAAGCAAAGCCAAGTTCTGAGAAACCTCTGCCATCCAAATAAGATAAAGCACAAAAGCTGCCTTCTTTCTCCTTCTTTGCAGTGTATTCTGACCTTTTAGTTTGGTGAGATAGCAGGGCGTCCTTCATTAAAGAATTTACTCTGCCTAATCTTATCGATCGCAAACACAAGAGTGCCATGTCACTTTTATTATGTAACCCAGATTGTAATAAATTATAATGGAGAAAACAGCGATAAGATATCAAACTTGCTGAAAACAAACATCCAGCAGTACCTGTCACAAGTTATGATGGCCTACTTTTTAAACGTCTCAGGCATCAAAGAAGACCATTAAAAGGAATAGTTCACCCAAAAGTGAAAATTCTGTCACCATTTGTTCATCCTAGTTTCAAACCTTTGAGTGTTTCTTCTGCTAAACACAAGAGACGGTATTCTAACAAATGTTGTAAACCTTTAACTATTGACTTCCATTGTAATTGTTTTACCTACTATGGAAGTCAATGGTTACAGGTTTCCAACTGCTTTCAGAATACCTTCTTTGATGTTTAACAGAATAAAGAAACACCTGAATATATAGTAATAATAATAATAATAAACTTTTAATTACTACATGGAAGCGAACTGGCAGATGAAGCAGCAAACCAGGCTTTGTCCATGAAAGTGACAGAATGTTTAATTCCTCCTGAGGACCTGAAACCTACAATTAATTTGTATATAAACGAAACATGGCAAAGGGAATGGGACAACTGCATAAATAATAAATTACATGAATTTAACCCGAAAATAAATGAAAGACACTTTGCAAATTATAATTTTGAGACCAGGCATGAACAAACTGTCTATACTAGATGTCGAATTGGACATTCTAGGTTGACTCATTTGTATTTACTGAATAACGAAGCGCCACCTAAATGTAATTACTGCCAAGCTGCTCTTACCATGAAACATATTCTGTTGGAATGTGGAAGTTTAAATGCCATTTCCTACTTCTCGATGTGTGCTCGATAGAACTGTCAACACTCACGTGCTCTGCAGAGAACCACAGAGATGCACCTTTTTGGGACTTAAAAATGTGTCCATCCGGGGTTTCTAAATCTCCTAAAATATCCGGGATTCGGCTTTTGGTTTTGCTTTCTAAAGTCGTCGTTAAATGCATACGTTTTTGCATTACATTTTTTTATAAGCCTGATTAACTTTCACTTGGTCTCGAAGCTGACAGCGCGTGCACAGCCAGCCGCAAGAGCGAGAGAAACAGTAAATAATTCATTCTTTCATCTAAACCACTCAGATAAACTTATTTTATATACTCAGAGCGGAGGAAATTACATCGAAACTGGCTGCAAAATATTTGTACACCATTAGACAAGGTTAATTAACTAATTTGCCTTGTTTAAATAATCTACACTTTCTAATCTTGTAATTATTATACTTTTTAGAGATATTGTCTGTTTTTATTCCTTTGTCATTTATTTCTCATTTGCTGTATATATTTAATTTGATGATGTTGACATATTGCATATTTTATACATATCTAACATGCTTTGGCAATACTATACAAAATGTCAGCAGCTGATTTTACCTGTCAGTGGGTGCACGTGGCTCCTGAATAGAATAGAAGTAGGGATGCTTATTTCGGTTAATTTTACTAACCGACAACCGCTGCTCATTAACCGGATATTAACCGCTAACCGTTATCAGATTAATATAAAAAAAATATTTATTTGAAAAAAAAAATTGACATGTCTATTTTGTGTGACACATTAAATATTGCATTTTAAAATACTGATTAATTTTAACATGCAAACAGCAGCATACATAACAGAGCATCTTTACGGACCGGTATGTTTCCAACAGCATAGAAAAAAAAAAGAATAAACTAAATAAAAAGAATCAAATAAATAGTCTTGCCCTAGATATTTTTCACTTAAATGACACATTTAAATTACAAAACGAAAACCCTGACTGAAACCTTTTTAAGAACCCGCAAAGGCTGTTTGTCCAATCAAGGTTTTTTTTTTTTTTTTTTCGTCAAAAAAAAAAATCAGGCTACCTCAAATCGATCGCTCCACAGAAAATATACATTTAATTAATGCTCCGCTGTTATTATTATATTACAAAAACCCTTTTACCATTTTTAAAAGAAGTCATTAGCCTAAAGATTATGTCATAATGACTTATTTCCTCCGTCTCACTCATTTCACTCATTGTTCATGTGCGCGCGATGCATGTGATGAAAGACAATAGCCACTTTTCCACTATCGTGCCAAACCGTTCTAAGAACACGTACTTCGGTACGTTTACGGTTGTTTCTCCACTGAGCCTGAAACGGCGCGGCACGATTACAAACCATTCTGAACTGAACTGTGCTGACAGATTCTGTGTGTTGACGTCGCGGCTCTGTTGCCACAGCGGAAGCGCGCTACTCATCAGACATCCACATGTAAACTACACTACATTTAACATGAAAAACTGATACAGGTCTAAACGATACAGTTTGAAAAGGGTTTTAAAACCACAGAGCAGTCTCTGGCAGAGAAGGGAGTCACTGGCCCACCACATTCTTACGAACATATTTTATTTATCAAAGTTATTATTTCATTGACTTGAATAGTTACCCGTGTATAATTACTAACCCGTCATCTAAAATCTTAAAATAATAAAATAGCCTATTGTTTTACTCGTGGCTTGAGCTTCATTAATTTGATTGACATCCTAGGCAGAGACGTTTATTTCGTCTGACTAAACGTAAGTTTATTGCATGCCCTGCTGTAAATGGGAGCACAAAACTCGCTCTGAGAACTTTACCAACGAGTACATGCACTGCTGAAAAACCTTTTTTTTTTTCCTGCTGCGCATCGAATAAAGACACGCTTAAGATCGCTATATCCATAGAACACGAACTTGCATACTTCTTGAACAATGAGGAAATAATTGCACTTTTTAATTCAAAAACCAGACTGCAGCATGCTTGTTTTGTAATTTAATGCCAACTATACCACCTGAAAGACGGTTACGGCGTGTCGGCCGTCACCGGAGAAAGTCTAATCTTTCTTAAGTTTTTTGAAATTTGCATGAAAGCTTTACGGAATGGCACTGTCCAAGGTGCTGATTATTGTGTTGGATTTAAATTATATATAAATGCACCAATAAACAAGTCAAATAATTGAATAAATCAAATAAATATGGACTGTTAAATGCCGGTATTGTTTTTACTCAAAAAAAATAATCAATATGTCTTGACAAATGTTTTATAAAAATAATATGAGCAATTTTCAACATTTCAGCTATAGGCCATTATACAATTCAGTTAAATAAGTTGGACATTTGGGGACATGTAACATGTTTCTGTGTTTTTTTTTTTCTCTGTTATCTTTAATATACCCTACTGGGCAGCTGCGCAAAATATTTTCTTAAACGTCAAGCGGGAATGTGTCTATAGTTTGTTAGTTAATTATGAAGAGAGAAAAAAAAAATAACAGAAATAAAATGAAAAAAATACAAAGATAAAAAGAGCAGCATTTTGCTAAATATAATAGTCTTTTGTATGCTTTATATCCTGCTATGTGTTGTTTCATATTCGTTTTTTATTTAACTTGATGCATTCAATATTTAATGTTTGAATACTGGACCAAATAAAAGCAATCGCTTAAAAGCTTATTTTTTACCATCAACGTGTAGTATGTTTTATATCATTATCAACTTTTGATATAAAACCACTGTGTAATTTAATTTATTGTTAAAAATTAAATAATTTAAGTGCTATATTTTTTATAAGTGAAAGTGCCCGCTGACTTTTGACAAGGCCTGTCTAAAAATATACTTCTGCCACTATAATAAAAATGCACTATTTTTGGTGCATTATCATTATTTATTTTTCTGTTATGTACAGAGATTTGAAATATATTATTTATTTTCCCGCCAGTCATTTTCAATCATCACGTTACATTTTGGTCATTTTCCCTCCAAATCAAAATTTGCCCGGAGCCGCATAACATGACCACTACTAAATAAATACTGGTGCTGTGACTTATCGCTATATTTAGCACATATAAGAGAGCAGCATAACATAATTGTAGAATGAAACAGACGACTGACGTAAAACGCTTTTTCGGCACAGTTGAATTTTATTTCAACTGGGAGCACACAGCGCGCAATGGCATAATGTGAGGTGCGCAGAATGCATACACAACGCTTAAAACCATTCAAAATATGCGCCTCGCAAAAAGCGCTTTCGGTGATCGGTCCCTTATGCAGCCACATTTTAAAAATATTTTTTAATCGTTTAACTGATACCATTAATCAGTTACAAACATACCCTTTCGGTTAATGGTTAAACGGTCATTTTGAGCATCCCTAAATAGAAGTAAAACAAAAAGTGGACTTCTTTTTTTAAACTTCAATCCATTGAAAAGAAACTATAACTGTGTCATAATAAATAAAAAATATTGTTAAAAATCACTTTTTTTATGTAGGTAACCATTTGCCGTGGGTAAAAAGTGTTTCAATCCGGCTACCACTGTATATTTCAAACCAAGTATATTTCCAAGTTTATATACCAAGTATATTTCAAACCTGTGGGAAACACTGATAGTGCCTTTAAAAGTAGCATCTCAAAGCACTTTACAGACATAAAATGTGCAGCAGTAAAAGATACATCCAAGCATGACTGCAGAGAAAAAATATAATAATACAAAGTATTAAAAAACACATAAAATAATAATAGTAATAATTAAAAAATCTATTAAAAAAGATTTAAAAAAAGAAGTTTTAAGAGATGATTTTAAAATAGGGATTCTGCACTGAATATCAGAGAGTAAAGATTTCCGCAGTTTAGGTGCCAATGAAGAGAATGCCCGGTCTCCCATAGATTTTAGCCATGTTGACTGAGCAGTTAAAAGACCAGCATCAGACGAAAGTAAAGCACATCTAGGAGTGTATGGGATTAAAAGCTCAGATAAATATTGTGGTGCTAGACCATTAAGGCCTTGTACACAAGCATGAGGATCTTAAAATCAATTCCGAAGCTAACAGGAAGCCAGTAACATTTTGTTTTTGGGTGAACTATCTCTTTAATTTCACTATGCGTGTGGATCTTAAAGCAAACCATGTTTATTAATGATTTTTTTTTTGCCTTTCAATCTTGTCTTACAAATGGTTGGGATTTAAAGATTGACTATCTAGTATAAGGGAAGTTTATTCATCACACTCGGCATTATGTAAGAAAGAAGTCAAATGGCAGTAATGGTTAGGCATATCAGACAGAAATGGTTTAAAAATTACATTATGGTTTCTCTAAATGTGTGTCAGGTTCATTCCAGTTCAGACAAGACCTGGACGTTCTGTTATCACCCTTCTTGTCATTCAGGGCAGCTGTGAAATAATTAAGGTCACATTGTAATGTTTAAAATGTAAATCTTTTCTAATGGTTTTCTATTATTTCTATACACGACCAGAATACATTTGGGGTCAGTAACTGTACGTTTACACGGAAAGAGCCGAGAGTGTCAAAGAGCCGGCGGCGAGGAGCAGCGCATGTATAATGTTAGAAAGCATGTTTTATGCAGGAATGTAACTGATGTGATACTATGCAATGGCCCTTTTAAATATGAGATCAATGTAGCGAATTTTGACGCTCTTGCCGCCGGAGATGTAGAAGCAGACAGCGTTACCGCCAGGGCAGTCAAAGCAAACTTTGACACTCTCACCGCCTTCGGTGTGAACGCACAGTAAGTCTCTAATTGTCACCATGTAGCGGTATTTGGCTAATTGAGTGGGTTGGTGCCAGGGGTAAAACCCCACTACAGTTTCTCAAATAATTCAATCAAATAAAAAAAATAAGTTTCAACAAATGCATGATTTAATCAAGTAAACCAAAATCAAATGTTCAATCAAACAAACAAATCAATATATTAATAAAGGAGAAAACAAAAAAAACAAACAAGTTTAACTTGTTAACCTCATCATAAACCAAACTTAAATTTCCAGGCCCAGGCACAATACCTATTAATTACCTTTTACAAACCAGTCAACGGGTGATAAATTAAACCATAAACCAAACCATAAATAAAATAAACAAAACTTACACCAAACTCGCACCGCTACTCCCACAGAATAAGACCAACCAGCACAAAAACACACATTTTTTTTTTTATAGCGACCGAACTTGAAACAAACAACTGCGCTCTCTACAAACACACAGCAGCATGACCCAGTGACCCGGAATCACCTGCATGCTGACTGCGTGACAAGGAATGAATAAGAGAGTGAACCACCATCCAAGGCGCTCTAAATAACATTGTATCAGCCGACAGTCGTGATCCAATCGCACATCGCCCATATGATAATAGGAATAAAAATCTAATGACCACTGTCACAACCAAATCTGCTTTTGTTTTTTTTTTTTTATATAAAGTGCAGTGAGAACAGAAACATTTGAGACAGTATTTTTTCAGTTTTAGCTGCTGTTTCAACTTCAGTCCCCAAAATCACATGATCCAACAGAAATCCTATCAGTATGTTAAATGACATCCATAATAGGAAAATACTACACTATGGGCTCTATTTTAACGATCTAGGCACAAATTCCAAAGTGCATCGCGCAAAAGCATTAAGGGTGTGTCCGAATCCACTTTTGCTGTTTTAAGAATAGAAAAATACGCTTTGTGCCCTGGTGCATTGTCTAACCGGGTTGTGCTTATTCTCTTAAAACTTGTTCTCTTTAAACCAATCAAAGTCTCATCTACCATTCCCTTTAAAAGTCAATTGCGTCGAGCTATGGCGCATTTGCCGTTTACATGGCGGACTTTGTAAGTGGAAAAACTAAATGCTTCATCACCGAGAAAACAGTTTAACAGACCATCTGCAGCGAGGATAAAGAATGAGCCTCCTCCATTCAGCCTCTTTACTTTCTCTTTACCTTTACTCTTTACTTTACTCCTTTACTTTCATTCTAGTTTCCAGAAAACAAATAAATGAACTATAATAAGGAAATGTGGTCAAAAAAACTGAGATATATCCAAACACTCGTCCTGTTCTTATGCCCCATATGGTGATGCTTGCATCTCTTGAACCCGACAGGTGGACAAATCTGAACTTGTTTTTATTAAAACAAATATAAATATGCATATAATAAATAATACTGCTATTAATAATAACATTATAATAAAAATGCAAATTGTCATGAATAAACTGAAAAAATCCCCCCAGACATGAAGAATGCATGGAGGCAGTGTTTTTTTATTTATGTAGAAAATAATAATTTTTGTAATATTTTAATCCATTATTTTTTTTTTAAGATATTTGTGTATTGCTGTACATCCTGTGAGTAATAAGTGTTTGAACCTGCATAGGTGCATAACTAACGTGCTCTGCGCTGGACTTTAGACCAGCTTTCAAAAGTGCGCCTTAACGCACCTCCTTTATAGACCGGCACATCAATGAGTCCACAAAGTAGCGCAAATACATTTGCTATTTAAACAACGTGGCGCAAAACGTAAAAATGAGTTTGCGCTGATCTGAAAATAGCAACGAATCGCGCCATACACATATTCCGCATTATTGCACCAGGTGTATGATAGGGCCCTATAGTCAATAGCAAGCAATATTCACATTTTTTCAAAATATCATCTTGGGAGGATGTGTAATTAACAAAATAATTTTTGGGGTGATTTAACTATTTCTGTCAATTCCTAAAAATCATATTGATCCTAGACTTTTAAATGAGCCATTTGGTAACATTTAACAGCTGCCATGTGGATTTAATGTGTCACTTTATCATGTTTAATGTTAGCTAGCAGATAAATAAGTTAGCTATAAATGTACAAGAGTGAAGTAACAATTTTACCCAACCTCAGTTTTAGCTTAGGCATATTCTGCAACACTCTGGATATTGTACAGTTGAACTGAGGTCAGTAATTTAAGACTAGCCTCGTCACAGCACCAGTTAGTCCAGCCTGGTGTTTATGTCGGTTGCACAAATATGACCCCTCTATTTACCAGTAGAGACTTTGATGAAGTGTTTGACTGGGTAAGAACATTACATAACCTCTCTCCTTCCTGTACTTGGATGACTCATTGCAAGTTTTAACACAGTGTTGTTTAAATAACCTAGATTTTAGTAAAAGGTAACATTTTAAAAGACTTCTAGACAAGATTTTCATACTCGGGGGACTTTGATGGATGCTCTTAAAATGTATGCCCAGGAAGAATTTTATTTATCAGTAATTGAACTGAAAAACTATATCTTTTTTTTGGGTTCATTATATTTATTAGGTGGTGTCTCTTATTGAAATATGTATGTGTATATACAGTGTATATATATGTATATATATATATATATATATATATATATATATATATATATATATATATATATATATATATATATATATATATATATATATATATATATATATATATATATATATACATACACACACACAGGGAGTGCAGAATTGTTAGGCAAATGAGTATTTTGACCACATCATCCTCTTTATGCATGTTGTCTTACTCCAAGCTGTATAGGCTCGAAAGCCTACTACCAATTAAGCATATTAGGTGATGTGCATCTCTGTAATGAGAAGGGGTGTGGTCTAATGACATCAACACCCTATATCAGGTGTGCATAATTATTAGGCAACTTCCCTTCCTTTGGCAAAATGGGTCAAAAGAAGGACTTGACAGGCTCCGAAAAGTCAAAAATAGTGAGATATCTTGCAGAGGGATGCAGCACTCTTAAAATTGCCAAGCTTCTGAAGTGTGATCATCGAACAATCAAGTGTTTCATTCAAAATAGTCAGCAGGGTCCCAAGAAGTGTGTGGAAAAACCAAGGCACAAAATAACTGCCCATGAACTGAGAAAAGTCAAGCGTGCAGCTGCCAAGATGCCACTTGCCACCAGTTTTGCCATATTTCAGAGCTGCAACATCACTGGAGTGCCCAAAAGCACAAGGTGTGCAAAGCTGAAAAACGACCACCACTGAACAAGACACACAAGCTGAAACGTCAAGACTGGGCCAAGAAATATCTCAAGGTTTTATAGACTGATGAAATGAGAGTGAGTCTTGATGGGCCAGATGGATGGGCCCATGGCTGGATCGGTAAAGGGCAGAGCTCCAGTCCGACTCAGACGCCAGCAAGGTGGAGGTGGAGTACTGGTTTGGACTGGTATCATCAAAGATGGGCTTGTGGGGCCTTTTCAAGTTGAGGATGGAGTCAAGCTCAACTCCCAGTCCTACTGCCAGTTTCTGGAAGACACCTTCAAGCAGTGGTACAGGAAGAAGTCTGCATCCTTCAAGAAAAACATGATTTTCATGCAGGACAATGCTCCATCACACGTGTCCAAGTACTCCACAGCGTGGCTGGTAAGAAAGGGTCTAAAAGAAGAAAAACTAATGACATGGCGTCCTTGTTCACCTGATCTGAACCCCATAGAGAACCTGTGGTCCATCATCAAATGTGAGATTTACAAGGAGGGAAAACAGTACACCTCTCTGAACAGTGTTTGGGAGGCTGTGGTTGCTGCTGCACGCAATGTTGATGGTGAACAGATCAAAACACTGACAGAATCCATGGATGGCAGGCTTTTGAGTGTCCTTGCAAAGAACGGTGGCTATATTGGTCACTGATTTGTTTTTGTTTTGTTTTTGAATGTCAGAAATGTATATTTCTGAATGTTGAGATGTTATATTGGTTTCACTGGTGAAAATAAATCATTGAAATGGGTATATATTTTTTTTTTTGTTAAGTTGCCTAATATTTATGCAAAGTAATAATCACCTGCACACACGGATAACCTCCTTAAATAGCTAAAACTAAAAACAATCTAAAAACTACTTCCAAAAATATTCAGCTTTGATATTAATGAGTTTTTTGGGTTCGTTGAGAACATAGTTGTTGTTTAATAATAAAATTAATCCTCAAAAATACAACTTGCCTAATAATTCTATTATAAATATATATATACATACATGCATGCATACATACATACATACAAACTTATATATATATATATATATATATATATATATATATATATATATATATATAGGGAGTGCAGTATATTTATATATATATTGCACAGCCTCGCTATATCTATTGGAGGTGTCAGTGTCAGTATGGTTAAAAAACACTAAAGTATTTTCTATAAATGACTTTAGTATATTTTCATGTGGGTTTCTGACAACTGAAAACAGATCTAGTAGCAGATATCGCAGCCTCTGTTACTTTTTTACCTTGCACTTTTTGTTAACATTTGTTATTATTTATTTGTTTAGGATATTTGTTTTCACATTCTGATTCCAATGACTAATTATTAAATTGTTAAATGACTATAATTAAATGAAATATTCTTAAGAATAAAATATTATGTGTTCTTTGGAAGAGTATACTTTCATTGTGATGATATTATATTGTCATTCTGGCATTATATAATGAGTGGCATAAAATGGTCTTAAAATGATAATATTTATTATATTTATTGCGATATATTTTGGTGCAATGTATCGTACAACAAAAGATCGATATCATGACAGGCCTAGTTTAAGTTATTGTGATGGGATATGTTTTTATCTGTATTGATCTTGCCATGAAATAGCCATAAGTTGCTGATGTGGCAATAAAAAAACAAACAAACAAATGTTCTAAATTACTAAAAAGGCAAATGGGAAGCAAACAACCTTTAAGGGCTCTATTTTAACGATCTAGGCACAAAGCGCATGGTGCAAAAGCATTAAGGGTTAAATCCACTTTTGCTATTTTAAGGACAGAAAAATACGCTTTGCGTAGTCTTAAGAGGCTTGTGCTTGTTCTCTTAATAAGTTATGGGTGTGTTTTGAGCCTAACGTGCATTAAACCAACCAGAGTCTTATCTCCCATTCCCTTTAAGAGTCTGTTGCGTTGCGCCATGGCTCATTTGCTATTTACATGGCAAACTTTGTAAATTAAAAAACTGAATGGAAAAAGTGAATGCTTCACTAGCGAGAAAACAGTTAAACAGACCAATTGCGGTGCGACGATAAAGAACGAGCCTCCTTCATTCGGCCTCTTTACTTTCTCTTTACTCTACTTTTACTCTTTACTTTACTCCTTTACTTTAGTGGAGTAGGGAAACAGTGGACACTCACTCCACTGAAGACATCCATTAGCCTACATATTTAATTTTGTTTAAGTTTAAAGATTTTAAAGATTTTAAAGATTTGTAATTTCCAGCAAACGAATAAATTAACAATAATAAGGAAGTGTGGTCAAATTTAAGTTATAACCAAACACATGTCCTATTCTTATGCCCCATAAGGTGATGCAGACGTCTCCAAAACCTGACAGGTGGACAAATCTAAACAGTCTCTTTAAGTTTTTCAAAATAGCAACGCAACAACAATGCGCCTTAACACACATCTATTTTAGACCAGCACACCCATGAGTCCACAAAGTAGCACAAATGGATTTGCTATTTAAACAGCGTGGCACAAAACGGGAAAATTAGAATTGCGCTGGTCTGAAAATAGCAAAAAATTGCACCAAACATGTCTTGCGCCTTATTGCACTGAATGTATGGTAGGGCCCTAAAATATATGTATATTAAAAAATAGCATATACAGGGAGTGCAGAATTATTAGGCAAGTTGTATTTTTGAGGATTAATTTTATTATTGAACAACAACCATGTTCTCAATGAACCCAAAAAACTCATTAATATCAAAGCTGAATATTTTTGGAAGTAGTGTTTAGTTTGTTTTTAGTTTTAGCTATTTTAGGAGGTTATCCGTGTGTGCAGATGACTATTACTGTGCATAATTATTAGGCAACTTAACAAAAAACAAATATATACCCATTTCAATTGTTTATTTTCACCTGTGAAACCAATATAACATCTCAACATTCACAAATATACATATCTGACATTCAAAAACAAAACAAAAACAAATCAGTGACCAATATAGCCACCGTTCTTTGTAAGGACACTCAAAAGCCTGCCATCCATGGATTCTGTCAGTGTTTTGATCTGTTCACCATCAGCATTGCATGCAACAGCAACCACAGCCTCCCAGACACTATTCAGAGTCTCACATCTTTAAATCTCACATTTGATGATGGACCACAGGTTCTCTATGGGGTTCAGATCAGGTGAACAAAGAGGCCATGTCATTAGTTTTTCTTCTTTTAGACCCTTTCTTGCCAGCCACGCTGTGGAGTACTTGGACGCGTGTGATGGAGCATTGTCCTGCATGAAAATCATGTTTTTCTTGAAGGATGCAGACTTCTTCCTGTACCACTGCCTGAAGGTGTCTTCCAGAAACTGGCAGTAGGACTGGGAGTTGAGCTTGACTCCATCCTCAACCCGAAAAGGCCCCACAAGCTCATCTTTGATGATACCAGATATTTCTTGGCCCAGTCTTGACGTTTCAGCTTGTGTGTCTTGTTCAGTGGTGGTCGTTTTTCAGCTTTGCACACCTTGTGCTTTTGGGCACTCCAGTGATGTTGCAGCTCTGAAATATGGCAAAACTGGTGGCAAGTGGCATCTTAGCAGCTGCACGCTTGACTTTTCTCAGTTCATGGGCAGTTATTTTGCGCCTTGGTTTTTCCACACGCTTCTTGCGACCCTGTTGACTATTTTGAATGAAACGCTTGATTGTTCGATGATCACGCTTCAGAAGCTTGGCAATTTTAAGAGTGCTGCATCCCTCTGCAAGATATCTCACTATTTTTGACTTTTCGGATTCTGTCAAGTCCTTCTTTTGACCCATTTTGCCAAAAATTAATAATTATGCACACCTGATATAGGGTGTTGATGTCATTAGACCTCACCCCTTCTCATTACCTAATATGCTTAATTGGTAGTAGGCTTTCGAGCCTATACAGCTTGGAGTAAGACAACATGCATAAAGAGGATGATGTGGTCAAAATACTCATTTGCCTAATAATTCTGCACTCCCTGTAGTATATTAATGCAAGTGTAATATGTGGACAGAATGAAAGTGGTACTCTAAAATTTTAGGATGTTTGTTTGTGATCCTTCATTGTAATAAAATCACCTGACCTTCATGCAGTATACTTTCGGACAGATATGGCCTGATGTGGCAGCTCAACTGATTTGGTTGGGTAATCGAGAATTTGAACTTCTTACTACACGGGTGACCGGCTCAGGCTTTCAAAGAATAACATTCAGTGACAGGTTTGGATTAGTTGCTAATTCGTGACATAAATTATTTTTGCCAGATTTTGCTTTCCTTATAGCAGTTTGAACACTGTGGATTATATTTTCCCATTGGGGAGCTGTTCGCTGTAGCAACAGTGATCTGTTTGTTTTAGCAAAGAGGGGCTGGATCACTTTCATGTCCCGCGGTGCCATGAAAAAGTCAGGTTGTTTTGATAAAACCATGAGTGACAGCAGAGCCAGACCCTTCCAACACACTCATAGGGGCCAGAGTTGTACTTTCATACTCTGTTTGCACATGTAAACACTCTTTATGTCAAATAAACTAGGTGTGATCACAGCAATGTGCATTATATGTGCTCTATTATTATTGTAAACACTTCTACTATAAGTCACACTAGGTCAAAATCACATTGTTGAGAGAAAAAATGATTAGTTGTATTAGTGTATTATACATGCTTTATAATTTGTTTATGAAATGTGTAAAATAGGCTACCAACAGTAGCTATAAAAGAAGGTTGCACGATCGCGGTCTCGAATTCTTAATTCTGCTTTTTTTACGATTCAGCCAATTGTATTTTGAGGGTCAGGAGAGAAGTGTAAAGGCAGTCGCACAAGTTATTTTATATACGTTGCTCAGCAACATGCTGTATATATAAGGTATACTTCACCCCAAAATGTCATTTCTGTCTTAATGTAATGACGTATTCGCAGCTACAAAATCACGCATCAGCTGACGCACTGTTTGTTTACTATCAAGAGGACGTGCGTGTGCCTGCCAATGATGTCTACTTTAGTGAACAAAACCTGCTTAGGCTGTAAATTACAGCTAATAAAGTAGTAAATAAAGTTCAGTTTGTTGCATAGAGCAATCATTTGGGAGCTGCGTGGGAAGTATGATTTGAATGTGTGTGTTTTTTTTTTTTTTTTTTTCTCAAAGTGACGGCAACCAAGACATGACGCACTCGGCAATGAAAGTGAAACCGAAAGCGAACATATCATCTAAATGATCATATCACATTTTAGAGTTATGATTAGACAAGCATTTGATATGTTTTTTCTTTCATAGTGAACAAAGTGTTGTGCATGAAAATAAATGTTCACTGGGTCTGTATAACTACTCTAACCTATATAATGTTGAACGTAATGTAAGAGGGAATCTGATAATGACAAATGTTTTGCTTTACCAGTGAAAAAAATGGGCTAATAATCAACGACAAGCGTATGTCTCAAACATAATTATTCAACTTCAGAATTATGAATAGTCAATAGACAATTTTGTAGTCTGTTCAAGTCCACCATTCCAAGTCTATACAAAATTTAGCATTTTAATCAAAAGTAGACCTACATATACGCCTAATATTATTGTTTTACAGTATGTTTAGGAAATAACAATAATAATAGCCTAGTCATATTAACCTTTGTTTTACATCTGCAGAATCGTCAGAAAATCATGATCTTTATTTTAAGCAAAAAAAATCGTGATTCTCATTTTAGCCAGAATTGTGCAGCCCTGATATGTTGTTTCAGCATCATTATCGCAAAGTGGTGATTTGCCATAGTCACATCGCAGGATATGCAGTGTTGAGTCTGCATTATAATTGATCATTTCACGAGTGTATTTTGAGGGCTGTGACTATGAGGGTTTTAAAAGCATTCAGGCATAAGAAATTGTACCGTTTGTAACTTTGAAAATTAAATAACGATTTATTTCATTGAATTGGTTATACAAGACTATGCAGTGTTATTTTAGATTGATTATTCTCTTAATGTATACCTGAATACAGTTCAACTCTTCGGAAAGCAATAAAATGCTGTTTCTTTAATTTGCATCTTTTCTTTATTGACTTTATCTATGCTTGTAGGTTGTTTTTTATTTTATTTCATACCAAATCATTCCAATGAATCTGAAATTGTAAAGTCTTTTCAAATAGTTGTTCAAGTAATCTAGTGAAATTGCATACATATTGCGATATATATTGCTGGATAAAAATATATTTCCAATATTGTGCAACTTTACTCTAAATCAAGAGGCTCAGACTCAGAAAATGATCAACTATTTCAATTGTATTTTCTTGACTATATTTATAGATTGTTATGCATGAAAATACTCACAACACATGCAAATACAGAAATGCACTGCAAATAGCACAGACAACAATGAAAATGTGTCGAGGGAAACCAAGAATTTTCTAGATTGTTTATTGGATTTTATGGAGATGCACTCCCACTGCAGAATCATCCCAATCCATCTAACATTATAAATTCTTTCCAAATAGGGATATTACGTTATCTGGTGAAATTGTATTCATATCGCAGTATAAAAAATATTGCAATGTTAGATTTTTTTTCCCATATCGTGCAACCCTAGCGTCTACTTTTCAGGACAAATGCATGTGTAGTTGAGCACCCTATTCTTGCTTGCTTGATGTTAAATGAATTATGTAAGTGGCTTTCGAAAATACCGTGTGATTTTAACAAAAGCATGACCACAGTTGTCAAACTACAGTTGCTGAATTGTGCAAATAATTTGTAAATTGTACTTGAGTTTAAACATTTGCGTTTTCCAAGAATTTGTAAGAATTTTAGAAAGAAGACACTTATGAATACCAAAGTTGGATGTCAATTTTATTCATGATGAAGTGTTAATTTTGACTTGTACAGCAGCGTCGATCTCATCATGAAATTGTGTTTTATTCCCTCTCCTCACTCAGAGGCCGTCCCCAAGGAGAAGCAACAGCCCAGATAAGTTCAAGCGCCCGACGCCTCCTCCCTCCCCGAACACACACTCTGGAGCACAGCATCCTCCTCCTCCTCCTCCACAGCCCATGGTTCAGTCTGGCTCCTCCCACTCTGTGACATCACAGAACCCCCCCTCTCAGCCTTAATGCATGACCGTGCGCTACCTTAAGCTAGGCTGCTCCAAGCTAGGCTATACTACTTCTACTACAACAACAACAACAGCAGCAACAACAACAACAACTCAGTGATTCTCCACTGGGCAACGGTTGGAAGGGATTGGAGCGGATGTGGAATTAAAGGACAGTTGGACTGGGAATGTGAAAAGTGAGATTGTGTAGATGCTTGGCCGACTGACAGATCCATAACCAGCCTCATGGCGTTAAATTTTGTTTTTCTTACTGGGTTTTTTTTTTCAGTGGAGTGATCGAGCTGGTATTTGGAAACGATTGAGAAAGTTTAAGAGAGAGTTGTCAGCTGCCTATGCCTGCATTTTGTTTGCGGGACGTCTTTCCCTTGCCCCTGTTTAATCCTAATCGTTTTAACAGATTTGACTGTTAAATGCAAATCAAAATTGTGTCATTTAATAAACGAAAACCGTTCAATTGGATGATAGATTTTTCTTATATGACAAGGTTGAAAGACCTGAATCTGAGCACATTTGCCATTGGGCCGGCAGTAAAAGGTTTTTCTTTAGTTTTATTGTCTGTTTGTTTTAGGCAGTTTATGTTTGTGAAACAGAAGTGTGCGCGTGTGGCTCTCATTGGCAGCATGTAGATGGTAAAGAAAGCAGACTGAAATGTACTGCAAGAGCACTTGTTGCCTCTTTGCGTGTGTATTATAGTAGGATTGTAGTGTTTGTGTGCGTGTGCGGGTGTTTGCGTGTGTCTGCACAGCCATAGAGGTTTCCCACGACTGCTGGTCGGGGGCCAGTCTCTCCCTGCTAGAATCCAAACATCATCCACTACAAAAAAAAACAAAGTCAATACTGGTTTCTGATCAGCAGCTCGATCTGTCTCAGAGCCCTCGCTGTAAAGTGAGCTTCCTCAATGCTTAATCAGATGGGGATTTTTGCTTAATGCCAGTTTCATATAACACCTGAACATGAACCGACATGTTGATGCAACAAAACAAGGTACTGTTGAACAATTAACTCAACATGATTAAATGCTTGTACAAAAGTCTTGTGCGTGTGGTTTGACTTATTTGAATTGTTTGTTCGAGTGACTGAAATATGATTGTAAAATGTACTAACCTCAATATTTTTAGGAATCTTGTGCTCTTTTTTTCTTTATTTTTCTGTCAGGTCCTAAAGGAAGGCATCTGAATTCATGACTGATAGATCATGTTTCTGCTATTTTGACCTTTTGAGATCCTCTAACCGGGGTTTATGTGAGTTTGAAACTACCTTGTTTTTTGATATATATATATATATATATATATATATATATATATCAATCTTTTTTTTTTTTAAAGGATGAACTTAAAGCAATATTTTTTTTGGAAAATAAGTTGTAGTAGGTTGAAATGTGAAGAGTTTAAAATCTTAAATATGAGTGGGAAATTATACAAAAACTAAATCTAACTATTTATATACCCAAGGCTAGTTAATCATTAATTTCAAATGATCTGTGACGGATGAAACCATAATATAACTGAAGTAAAGATATTTGTCCATTTAAGAAAATCTGTTCAGGGATGTCATGTTACAGTTTGTTATTGGTCAATAGTTTGTTTTATGGTACAAAACAGTTATGTATTCATAAAAATGGTAATAAGTGTGAATTCTATGAAAATTGTGTAGAAAATGTCATTTTCCAGCTTTTAAATAGTGCAACATTATAAACATTATAAAACTAAATTATATACGCATTTACTGATCATTTTATTAGGTATAATTTGCTATTGTATTACGGTTGGATACCGTTTTGTCTTCAGAAGTGATTCATTGTGTAAAATGTTTTGGAAAATATATTGCATACAAAATATTTATACACTCATCGGCCACTTTATTAGGTACACCGGTCCAACTGCTCATTAACGCAAATTTCTAATCAGCCAATCACATGGCAGCACCTCGATGCATGTAGACATGTTCAAGACGATCCGCTGCAAGTCAAACTAAACATCAGAATGGAGAAGAAAGGTGGTTTAAGTGACTTTGAACATAGAATTGTAGTTG
This sequence comes from Danio kyathit, assembly GCA_903798195.1. Taxonomy (NCBI): domain Eukaryota; kingdom Metazoa; phylum Chordata; class Actinopteri; order Cypriniformes; family Danionidae; genus Danio; species Danio kyathit. The sequence goes on along the minus strand of LR812535.1, from coordinate 25,798,026 downwards.
GTGCCAGACGGGATGGTCTGAGTATTTCAGAAACTGCTGATCTACTGGGATTTTCGCGCAGAACCTCCACAGTCACCAGATCTCAATCCAATAGAGCACCTTTGGCATGTAGTGTAATGGGAGATTCGCATCATGGATGTGCAGCCGAAAAATCTGCAGCAACTGTGTGATGCTATCATGTCAATATGGACCAGGTTTTTGTACTGTAATTTACAATAACCTAGACCAGGGGTGCTCAACCCTGTTCCTGGCGATCGACCTTCCAGCTGATTTCAGCTCCAACCCTGATCAAACACACCTGAACCAATTATTTAGAACGTGAGGAGCACTTGATAATTACAGGCAGGTGTGTTTGATAAGGGCTGCAACTGAAAACTGCAGGAAGGTCGATCGCCAGGAATAGGGTTGAGCAGGCGTCAAACCCAGCTCTGCACAGTTTAGCTTTAAAGAGCCCCTATTATGGGTTTTTGAAAATGACCTTCCATGTAGTGTGTAACAGCTCTAAGTGAAGTGAAATATCCAGCTAAAGCTTAAATCTGAAAGTGGACAGTTTTTAAAACTATTGATTCATCTAAAAAAAGAGTCTACTCATAGTGGTTGGAATGAATCGTCTTGATAACGAGTCTTAAGCCGTTTCGGCGTGACGTGGATACGAAACATAAGCCCAGCCCAATTGTTGTGTGCAAACCCGGGAAAATTTAAACCTGCGGCCCCGCCCACTAACACAGCAGCAAAGACAAGCAGATCCTGAAGTCATGAGTCATGAAGACGCTGTGCTTACCTGGATATTATTGCAAGTGTGAGGGAAAGAAGTGCTTCAGCAATCTACAGGCTTACAATGACCTTTCAGTACACAGCTCATGGATTTAGTTTATTCCTCCATTTACACCAAATTCTGTGACCATCCTATTCTGGCGCTTTTCTCACTGTTTGACTGTTTGAACTTGTCCCGAGACACGCAATCAGCGTACATACTGTCATTTGATTGACAGCGCACATTGGGCACTCAAGGGTACTAAGCTGTTTGCATTTAAAGAACATTACATTTTTCTGGGTGAAATACAAGGGATTTTGTAGATACTAGTATTGAACAGTTCATTCCAGCGCATTCACGTGAGAGTATTGGTATGTAGCTGTTTGCGTGTCTGCCTGTGGGAGCGAGTTCAAGCCAAACAGTGAGAACAGCGCCTACTAGGGTCACAGAATACAATGGTCACAGAATTTGGTGTAACACGTGTAAAATAAGGACAGTTTATTAGGTACACAGTCAAACAAAGGCAGGCTGCTGTGGTGCACAGCACTGGAAAGGCTTATGAAGGCTCAGGGTGAGCACAATAGCTTGTCAGAGGACAGAGGAGGAGCGCTACAACCCCCTGGCTGGGGATGTGATCATTGGGCAAAGCAGAGTACAGGTAAGCCCTGAGAACATATAACACTTCAGGCAAGAGGTGCCACAGCAATGGATGCAAATAGAAATAATCTACAGCTGAGAAGGGAGAAAAGCTCCAAAATGAAAGATAATTATTGAAATCAGACCTGGCCCATGACACATTTCATAAGTGTAAGTAAATAGCTGCCTCCTTGTTTTCTCTAGCTTGTAAAGTATGTATTTAATTGTGTTGTTACTTGTAACCGCTTGTACTGTATCAGGTTAACTCTTTATATTCCCATATCACATCTAATGCCACGTTGAAAACGGGATGCATGCTGCTTTGTTTACGGATTTAAATGCGTTTGTGGTGTTTAACTGCACTGCTTTCATGGGTGAGATGTCTGAATAACACTGTTGAGAACCGGGTACTGTTTACTGTGGTGTTAGTAAGTTTACTATGAAGCGTGTTTCGGGCGTCCGCTGCGATCGGATCCTATACCAAAGTTGGCGACCTGGGGCTTGATAAACCGCGCTGAACGCTGTCGACCAATCGCAACAGGCTGTCATCGGTGCAGATTAGCTTCGCGCTAAGGAGGGGTTTGGGAACAAATGAATCGCTGGGATAATTAGGTAAAAATAAATGCATTATAAGACCATGAAAGTGTTTTTTGACCTTGCATGCGTAACAATATGTTGTTGGAGACCTATAAAACCGAAATATGACCTTTTTTAATGTGTAATAGGGGCTCTTTAAACACACCTGATCAGACTACTTGAGTCCTTGTTTGAAAACCACAGGTAAGTGTGCTGGAGCAGGGTTGTTACTAAACTGTACCGGGCTGCGGCCTTCCAGGAACTGAGTTTGACACCCATGCTTTAAACCATGGCTGCCCAAACTTTGTCCAGGAGGGCCAGTGTCCTTTAGTTTAGCTTCAACTTTAATTAGACACAGTAGAACTGGCTTGAGTTTATTTCTAAGTATTTTCATATGAGGTGTTCTGCATCATTACTATGATGTCTTGATTCCTATCATAGCATGAGCACATGTTTTTGTGACTTGCCTGCGTGTAGGATTACGTAACGGTTAACCTCTGTTATCTGTTCACAAAACCAAAGAGGTGTGTGAATGGTAGCCTGTGAAACACGTTCTCCTTTTCATTACAGCTTAGCTGGCGATGTTGTCAATTGACCTCTGACCCGCAGTGCATACGAGCAAACAGCCGGACATTGGCGTGACGTCAGCCCGTTTGAGGTATCGGGTAGTATTGCACACCTATTTGGCAATACACAGCTTTTCAGTCTCATTTTTTCCAACCTGCCCTCTTTAATGTCACACACACACACACACACACACACACAGAGAGAGAGAGAGAGAGTGGTGTAGCTGTGTGGTAATCTCTGCAGAAGTATTTCAGCATAAGCTGTCCTGTGCCGCTTTCTGGCACTCTCACCAGGTTCAGACCGGTTCTGTCAGGCTGAAGTGGTCAGAGGGGTGAAACTGACCCTCAGCTAACCGGTCCGATCTGAGGAAGAGTTAAAGTCACCCACTTTGGTGTATGTTTGACCATGTGACTAGTGTAACAGGTATGGGACAATCAGCAATGCTATATTTACTGTTTTGAACTGTAAATTAGAAATAATGACTCGTCAACTATGGCTTAAAGGGATAGTTCACACAAAATAATGAAAATTCTGTTATCGTTTACTTGTTTCGAACCACAGAAGAAGATAGGTAGAACAATATTGGAAACCTGTAACCGTTGACTTCCATAGTATTTGTTTTTCGTGCTATTGAAGTCGATGGTAACAGGTTTTCAGCTTTCTTCACAATATCTTCTTTGGTGTTCAACAGAAGAAATAGCTTTGGAACCACTTAAAAGTGAGTAAATGAAAAACTTTGATTTTTGGGTGTACAATCTCTTTAATGTCCTTGTTTCTTTTCTTTTTTTGTTAACAATGTGAGATGGAAAAAAAGGTTATAATACAAATTTGAACATGTTAGTTTAGTCGCATTTCTATGATGCTCACTATGTGTTGAGTTAGATGTAGGCGCTAAATTAAGCAGCTCTGTGACCGCTCTAAAAGTTCCCCTGTCCTGCGTCAGTCTTCAGACAGAGAGGTCTTCTCTTACCATTCCCTCTGGCTTTTGATTTACTGCTGATCTGTTTTAAGGATATGGATGGAGGCGCAAAGGAAGACCGTAAACATCAGGAGATGCTGAATGTGTAATAAGGTCAATGGACAAGAGACAAGGACAAGAGAAAGAGGGGGAGAAAAGGGAAGGGAGTGTCAGGATATTAGTACAGAGGTCGCTCAATGTTTGTGTTCTCCTTATATGCCGGTGGATCTGAAAAAAACACGCGTCAGCATTCCTGAAAAGAGGAAACGAAAACTCATAGTAAACATGGAGATCATGTCGCTCTTGCACTTTTTGTTTTTCAGACTTCCTGTAATTCCAGTGTGTTTTTACAAGAAAATCTCCCAAAAAGCTCTTAATAAGTATGGAATTAATGATTAATATTACAGCGAATCAACCAAACTAAATTAAAGCAAAAGCTATTTTATGACTAAATCTTCACTGATGCTCTCACACAAATGGCAAATCAACAGTAAACCATGTTATACACATTAGCCTATCAAGGTTGAGTCTGCTCTTTAACAGTTCTCAGGATGTCGTAAATACATTTTAGATTGCAATTTAATCCTAATTTATTGGCAAAACAAAAAAAATATCTCAAATTTAGTTTAGATTAGTTAAACATTTTACAAAATTGAAAGGAGTACATCATGAATCCATCTTCCAAAGCATTCCTTTGTCTTGCAGTGAATCACTATAGTTAGCCTAAATGTTTTGTAGACCAGATTGATTGTGCATGATGTGGGAGTAACTGAAAGGCATTTATCAGTGGAGAAATACTGACCATGCAAATTGCCTGATCACAGGCTGTGAAAAAAAAACAATAAGCAACAATTGGAAATCGTAAGTATCCGTAATAGATCTTAAATCAACATGTTTTTTATTTTATTTTTTGTAATGTTGTGCTGTTGTTTATTTTCAGAAATACTCTGATGATGAGTTGTTAAATTAACATCATTCATTTGTTAAATTATCATCTTCATTTGTCAAGATACACTACCTAACAAAAATCTTATCGTCAATTCTAGTTGTAAGAGCAACAAATAATTACTTGACTTCTAGTTGACCATTTGGAAAGTGGCAGAAGGTAGATTTTACCGATGAATCATCTGTTGAACTGCATCCCAATCATCACAAACACTGCAGAAGACCTATTGGAACCAACATGGAGCCAAGATTCTCAAAGAAATCAGTCAAGTTTGGTGAAGGAAAAATCATAGGGCAAATTCTAGTGCAGAATAGCACTCCTTATACTTCAGCCTCCGCATCAAAGTTCCAAAAAGCAAAGAAGGTCAAAGTGCTCCAGAATTGGCCAGCCCAGTCACCAGTAGTGAGCATTATTAAGCATGTTTGGTAAAATGGAGGAGGAGGCATTGAAGATGAACCCAAAGAATCATGATGAACTCTGAGAGTCCTGCAAGAACTCTTTCTTTGCCATTCCAGATGACTTTATTAATAAGTTATTTGAGTAATTGCAGAGATGTATGGATGCAGTCGTGCACAATGTTAATTCTTTTTTCACTCTTTATATTCTATACTGTACATTATTTCTGTCAAGAGACAAGCATTTTGTCTAAGCAAAGTTAGACCTTACTGTCATAATTAAATAATTAAAAATCAAGACATGATTATATTTTATTTTGGTAAAATAAGCGTAATCTAGCTGCCTTTGCGTTTTATATAAGCCACTTCTGATACCAAATGATCAACTAGAAGTCGTTATTATTTTTTGTTCCTAAAACTTGGATAGGCGACAAGACTTTTGTCAGGTAGTGCAGTCATCTCAAGACATTTTGCATTATGCGTTTGGTTGTGTTTAATTCAAAGAAAATCAGAGCTTTTTTTTCATTTTTTTTAGTAACTCAAAATAGGAGCATAATGCTTACCACCCCAGATGCTTTCCTTTGTAGATTTTTAATGGCCCAATCCCACATGGCACAAGTCATGTGCTCGAGCAGACTTGCCACGTGGCAATTAATTCCACAAGACCATAGTGTGTCCAGTTCATTATTCCAGCTTTGCTTTCCAGCATCTCCTTTGCTGTTGCTATTCACCCTCTATGCACACTTCTGCTGAGACGGCACTAAAGCAGACCATCAAAAATGCAAAACAAAGCAATGTTCTTTCACAAGTCACATGCAATTTTGTTAATTAAACGCTGGAGAACCAAAGGATACACAGTGTACCTTTAAAAAGAAAAGTGCATTATCGAATGAACGAAAAACAACCAGAAAGTACCCTACATGCATGGGAACTACTTGAACACTACTGGAAAAGCAACTGAAGTAGCTACTTGTAAAGTTTTGAGACGCTGCCAAGAGGTTTGTTGCTCTGTTAGTAAGTCAAACACTGAAGAATTAACTATTTATCACTGTTTTATTTACTGCTTAATGCACACACTGGTTAATTCACAGTTTGGTGGCTTTGCAATTATTCTAAAATGTGCAAAATAGTAGAATCAATGGCAGTGTAGGTGTGCTTAACCTTCTGACTGGTACTGTAGATGAACTTCCTCTGTCCATTATGTCAAGTGCTGTGTTTTCTTATTAAGCAGCCTTTTTATTCCAAATAATCTAGAGCCAAGTGTGTGTTCCTTCCAGAAGTCTCCCATCGGTTTCCCAGAGCCCTGCAGGCTGCAGTCACGCTGAATAAGAAGATGAGATGTTGTCCAAAAAGGTGATATGAGGCAAATGCAATTAGCTGTTCTGTTCTTTCCGCACTGCTTTTTATTCACTCTTTTCATGTCAGAGGGGATTACGGAGACAGGGGTGGGGAGGACTCTACCTCTTGTTTTATGTGTGTGTGGGAACGAGTACAAGAACGGGGCAGAAACAGGATCTTGGTGGGCTTAAAGCCCAAGCTGTCTGACCCTCCCGCTCTCGCCCAGCACAAAAGTTCAGCCGACCACCCAGACGGAGAGCAGAGAAGGGTGGGAAGAAGTTTAAGTTTAGGTTCTGACAGAAGTCTGGTCCTATGCAGTTTGCTCTGTGGCCCCAAGTCTAAACATGTCCTTAAATATCTTCAGATATTTCATTATGCAGTACTGCCTTCAAATAAGCTAATGATAGTAAGTATATTTACCTATACATTCTCTTGAAAATCAGTGTTTTCAAATAAGCTGTTCTAGGTTTGAGATTGTAATGGTTTTTTATTTGCACTTACCTACATTATATCACTCATCTGCCACTTGATAAGGTACATTTAGCTTGTACCTTGTGCTCTCAGAACTGCTTTATTTCTTCCTGGCATTGATTTATCAAGTTGCTGGAAACAATCTGGCAAGCCAAGCCATGTTCAAAGTCACCTAAATAACTTTGCTCTGATGCTTGGTTTGCATTTTAGCAGATTATCTTGACCCATCTACTTGGCAATATTCATTGCATTGGTGCCCTGTTGACTGATATGTGTGTTTATGTTATTAAACAGTTTAATAGTTCGCTCTCTGTTCTGTTTTGAAGCATTAAATTCATTGTGGAACTGGGGAAAGACTTGAACCTTAAGTGTGTGCAGAAGAAAGTGAAGGTGTTTTCTGCAGCAGCCTCTTATACAGATGACTGGGTGAATGCAAATGTTTATGAGAAGCTCTTTCAGCAACATGTGGTTCCTTTCCTGCATTCATCACTCCATCAGCCATGCAGAAGCATGAGCCCCGTCACAGCAAAACAGATAAATAAAATGGGGAGCCCACAGTCCTGATCTAGATCTGATTGAAAATCTCTGGAAAATCCTTAGTGACAAAGATATGACAGAAACCCACTAGTTACCAAACTGCGGAAGAGGCTGAATCAGCAAGTTTGTGCTGTGGTAAAATAAAACACTATTATACTTATTTTCTATTATAGAATTGATTTAAAATGTCGATTAAAAATAAATTATAATAACACTGACAAGTTTGTCTCGTTTTTAGACGCAATATAAAGTTCCTATAGAATCCAACTGCTTCAAAGTGGACCTCGACTGCTTTGCTCGGTCGTTTGGTTTCCGTGAGTCATCACGAGTCTGGCCGGTAAGAACAGCTTCAAACCGGTTCTTTATATTACCGGATAAAAGGGCGCACGCTGAGAAAATTACACTCGGTGACGGTCGTGCTCTAACTGCGACTTAATATTGATGAAGAATTAAAGTAGACCTGACAAAGGCGTTTTAATTTTGAAAGCACCTCTCCTTTCACCACTTCACTTTGCTCCTCTGGTGGTAAGACGCAAGTTCCCCAATTCTTGAATGGACAAAATATACTTCTATTTAAGGACATAGACTCTAAGGCACAGACGTGAATGTTTTGTTCCTGAATTAAGCGGTTGTTTATTGTCATACGAGACGAGGAGAAACTTCAGCGCGCTTCTGTTGCGCCGCCGTGCGCGCGCTGGATAGAGAGAGGTGGGTGCGCGCGCTACAAACGGCACCAATTCTCCTCGCGACTGCGGGATTTTAAAAATGTGTTGGACGAATATAAAGGGAACAGGGCAGTCCGCTCGGTGGTCTCTCCCCCTTCTAGGTGTGGTCTGTGTTCAGGAGTGTTCAAAACGAGCCGGCGCGCGATTCTGGGCTGGAGAAGGTATTCAGCGGAGGAGCGCGTGAGAGACTGGCCTCTGGTCCAGCGGGCACGAGCGGTTCAGCGCTCTGCGAGTAAGAGCAACATCCACCTGCAGTAAGTTTCACAGCTTCTCAGTTTTGTTTAACCTTTTTCTGGTATGGTTGGCGAAAATCACGCACGTGAAGCCTGTCATACTTTGAAGTTCTAGATTGCTGTCTAGTTTCCATTATATACATCGACTTTTATAAAGCCTATTACAGTTTACCGAAAAAGTTACTAGTGTGTTACGTTTAAGTGTACTGCAAATATATTACATACAACATTCCTGCAGAATTATATTCGAAAATAGTTTTGTATAAATTATAATTCTTTCACTGCTTACAGTGAACTCTAATGTTTTATTTTTAATTTATGTTGACTTTTATGTAACCTACAGTTATACCTAAAATGTATAGTTATTATTAGATGATTAAGTTTAAATATTGGCTATTGCAAATATAAAGTAAAAAGAAATTGAAACTGAACTCTCCATCATAATCCTGATGTTTCTCCTTGTCTTTCTGCAGGTCTGTGTGTGTGAAGTGTAGTCAGTGTAACATCAGTGCTGAGAATGGCTGCTGTGAAGAGAGAGAGCACTTTAGATGGTGGATGGGGATGGATGATTGTGGTGGCCTCATTCATGGCCCAGTTTCTGTCTTTTGGATCCCCTCAATCTGTTGGGGTGTTGTATCCCGAATGGCTCAGTGCCTTTCAGGAGGGAAAAGGCATGACAGCTTGGGTCGGATCCATGGTGTCTGGGGTTGCACTCATCACTAGTAAGTACTGACCATTGCTTCATTGCTGTGTGCATGTGTGATAAAGAAGTCCACACGTTCCCATATAAAAGAGTTATGCAATGACACATAAAATGACTAAAGCATGATCAGCATTTTAAAGTAGGTCAAAACAACACATTCTTAACAAAAATCTTTTGTTTTTACATTGTTTTCAGTGTAAAATATTCAAATATTTTGATGAAATTTAGAAATTAAAGTATGTAGCTGATTGGAAATTATTGTTTTCTTATTCTCATATTAAACCTAGTTTTTTTGTCAGATGTATGTTTAAAAAAACAACATTATTTGTGAGATCAAATTATTTTATTAATTATATCCTCTAATTCAATTTATTTTAACGTTAATTAACTAACTACGACCTTTAATGGGAATCCAAGGCAGAAATATTTCTAAGATCCTCTGTCCTAAGTGTTTAATTTGACATAAAATCACACTCTAAACAAACTTTATTCACACAGTATATAGCTGCCGAGTCAGTGTTGTACTGCCTTTTTGCACTAGAAGACATGCTGTCAAATAGAGAAGTAATCTCCTTGTTTATTTACAGCGAAGTTGTTTAAAATAGGTGGTCATTGCAGTCTGCATTGCAGGGATCAAACTGACAGTGAAGGACACCCTTTAAATTTATGAGAAAACAAAAGAGGGCAGAAAATCAGAAGCATTGTCTATTGTAAAGGCTAACCAGTTTGGTTCTCATTTGATGCCTCTTAAGTCCAATGTATAACATGGGTTGTAAATTAAGAACACAGCATATATACACACACACACACACACACACACACACACACACACACACCCCAGTGCAGGGGAAACACCAAACAGTAATCTTAAAGGGCCAAACACCCAGACCATTACAAGCTCTTCAGAGGTTTTCAACGTTATTGCAGCACACATCATTGTTTTGGATGTTAACTAAAATCAGTACTAGAATATACACCATAAAAGCCTTTATATATACAGTGCTCAGCATAATTGAGTACACCCCATTTTGAAAATAAATATTTTTGTCAATTGCTCAAAGAATATAAGCAATGTATTTTGGTGCATTTAAACAAAACAGATTTCTTAAACAGATATATTTATTAAAATAATATTTTAGTCACCAAGCATCTTTAGAAATTGAAAGATAATGCAATTAAATTCAAGCGAAATATTGCACAAATTTCCACCTAAATTTGCTAAAATGCTTCTCTTGATTTCCCTCTTTTTTAAATTTGTATTTAATATTTTTCTATAACATATAAATTTGGGTGTACTATTTTTTGGACTGTTATTGTAAGTTATTTTGTTAGATAAGCTCCAGATTTGGCTTCAATACTGGCTAATCTATGAATTTAAATTTAAATATGAATTTAAAAGGGCAACCCAGTGGCGCAGTAGGTAGTGCTGTTGCCTCACAGCAAGAACGTCGCTGGGTCGCAGGTTCGAACCTCGGCTGGGCTGGGTCAGTTGGCGTTTCTGTGTGGAGTTTGCATGTTCTCCCTGGGTTTGCGTGGGTTTCCTCCGGGTGCTCCGGTTTCCCCCACAGTCCAAAGACATGCAGTACAGGTGAATTGGGTAAGCTAAATTGTCCTTAGTGTATGAGTGTGAATGTGTGTGTGGAAGTTCCCAGAGATGGGTTGCGGCTGGAAGGGCATCCGCTGCGTAAAATCGTGCTGGATAAGTTGGCGGTTCATTCCGCTGTGGCGACCCCGCAAGGGACAAAGCCGACAAGAAAATGAATGAATGAATGAATGAATTTAAAAGATAGATTTGTGAGGGGTGTACTTATATATGCTGAGCACTGTACATCTTTAGGTTCAGATTTTAAATAACTAAGCCAATAACTAAATGCTAAACCAACCATGACCAAATGTATCCTTTTTTAGCTCTGAACCCAAAATAAATAAGATAAAATAAATAAGAGTTGTACTACAAGTGTGAAGACACCCTTAAAAGAACATTATGTAAGAGTCATTTTATTAAAATGACCAAATACCACTAGAACAGTGTTATATATTTTGCTGACTTATGTACTTGCATGATCACAAATGTTTTGAAGAATATTAAAATCCAGAGAAATAAGCAGTTTTAACTAATGACACAAACCTTGTCTAATGACGTCATACGCAAACACCAACAGGGAAACACCAAAGATACTTTAATATATTGTGCGTTTTATTAGACTTTAAAATGTAAGAAGTAGGATAAAACAGCACTGCTTCTCCACGTGATCATGATTGGAACAACTAAAGGACTGTGGCATAATAAAAGCTCACTGATTTTGTAATGCATCACACTTTACACCATAACTACAGCAATAGCAGCACAGGACAATCACATTGTTGGATATTCTTTTAAAATATATATTTTTAAAGAAGGTTATAAACTATAAAACATTGATTGCTGATCAAAATTCATCCTGGTTCAATGAACACCAGCCTTTAATGTGGAAGACAACAAAACTGCAGCATACATTTATGATAAACAGAATGATTTCTTGCGTTGGTGTCCACACTAATATAGTCACCTTCGTTGTTCTCATTGTCGACGTGAACAAGCCTTATAGTTTAAAACTGCTATGATATTTGAATTCCAGTGTTATATAGAATATGCATTGCTTCATCTATTAGCTTTGCGTATACTGAAAGTAATAACAACGTATTTAAAGAGGACAGGCATAACGTTGTGTTTTGAATGAAGGAAAGACAGGCCTCTCTCATCTTTTTCCAGTAAACTTTGACACTAGTTCACAGCGCAATTGTGTGTGTCAGTGTGCATGTTTGGGTTTTGAAGGTGTCAGGTTTTGTTTACAGGCATAGCTGTGTAGGTTATCGTCACTGCAGGGAAAGTCATGACTGGACAGGACCGGCAGGGACGTTAGTGTGTTTGGGTAAACATGTGTTTCTATGCCCTAGTCATGTTACCTCAGAAGACGGGAATTTACAGGGGAGTTGATTATGACCTGCGTAAAACCCAAATCGCATCAACACTATCTAATAGCAGATGATTCCTGACAACAGAGACAACAGAAAATAGGCCCTTCCTTTGATTATCTTGGCTGTTTCATAGTTTATTCTCTCATTATGTTTGCTAGAGTTTTGGTCATTATAGGCTGAATGGTTCTGATTTCAAACTGGCATCAGTGCTGTGTAGGTCAGCAGTGTTGCATAATCAAGCGTGTTTAAAGGCATTTGGCAGTGATGTTAGCGAGTATAAAGTACCCCATACCAGACAGTACAGACCCTAATGAGACATCAAAGTAAAGATAGAGAAATTATTTAGTCTAAATGAGACAAACAAACACCGCTCCCATCAGATGCTGTCCAGAGGACAGACATTTTGGCCATTTTACGAGAAACTGAGTCATTTGCTAGCCTATTTCTAGTAATAGATTGATAGACAAACATACTCTCTTCACCACTGAGACAGTGACGTTATTAACACAGAGATTATGGGTCTCCTTTTAGTCATTAATAGGACAATTAGGATGTTGAGCCTCATAATATGCAAACAATAATTTCTGCTATAATTATCTATACTTATAAAAGCATCTATACTTATAAGTTAGAGCAGGGGTGCTCAACCCTATTCCTGGCGATCGACCGTCCTGCAGTTTTCAGTTGCAGCCCTTATCAAACACACCTGCCTGTAATTATCAAGTGCTCCTCACGTTCTAAATAATTGGTTCAGGTGTGTTTGATCAGGGTTGGAGCTGAAATCAGCTGGAAGGTCGATCGCCAGGAACAGGGTTGAGCACCCCTGGGTTAGAGCTTCAGTTTATGTATTTATTTATTGGCAAGTCAAATTATGTGCCTAGTATATTAACCATTTTTGCCCCAAACTAGGTGGCAGAGAGAGCTTAACGTGCTTCAATTTAAGAAAACACGTGAAATTACAAAAAATGCCAGCAAATTGAGAACAGATCTGCATCCGTTTGACAGCACACATGCTGCAAATCTTCACAATGCAAAGACATTTTTAAAAAACATGCTGCATTTTCTTACAACACAAAGAGTTTACGAAAACGCACTGCATTTTCTCACAACACAACGAAAATGTTTCAAGGAGACCCTAAAACATGACCCGGCTATTTAGGTTATGGTTATTTAGGCTAATAAATACTAAAGACAAGGAAATCAGGATGTTAAAATAAACAAACAAAAAAACTCCTACAACTTCACTCAGCAACGTTCCGTTCTTTTTGTGTTGTGAGAAAATGCAGCCCATTTTATTAATTTGTTTGCGTTGTGGGAAAATGCACTGCATCTTTTTACTGTGTATGCGTTGTGAGGATTTGCAGCATATGTGCTGTCTAACGGATGAAGATCTTTTCTTAATTTGCTGGTGTTTTTTGTGATTGCATGCGTTTTCTTAAATTGCAGCATGTTAAGCTCTCTCGGCCACCCTATTAAACACTGAAAATTGTGTAAAATATAATTTGTATTATAATATATAACCATTTTATAAAACAGTGCACAATAAAATAAAAGAGTAAAATAAAATTTAGTGCTTCATAATCTGATTAGGAGGACAAATAAATAAAAATAAAGAGCAAAAAACAAAACTACAAGAGTATATGTGAAAGGCAATTATAGGCAAAAACATTAAGTACTACAGCTCTGAAAAAAAATATTATTAATTAAAATGAAAGTCCATTACAAGTTTATTATTTGTTTTCTAGATTTGCCATTAATAAATTTGTGTATTAATTACAGTGAAAAATTATTCATTGGATTTACTTTTTTGTCTTAAGGTAAGTGGTTGCAAATATAGGCAGAATTTAAACACTGTAAAACGTTTCATTTGGTTAAACTTACAAACTCAAGTTCACCAGTTGCCTTGAAAGTGTGAGTCAACTCAACTTAGAGAGATTCTTTGTTTCAACTTAAGAGGTTGAGTTTCACAATATATTTAACTAAAACTCAACATCTTAAGCTGAAACAAAGAATCTCTCTAAGTTGAGTTGACTCACACTTTCAAGGCAACTGGTGAACTTGAGTTTGTAAGTTTAACCAAATGAAACGTTTTACAGTGAACAGACAATTTAAGTTGAGCATTACTAAATTGAATTTATTTGTTTAAATTCAGCCCATATAAATTGTTTGCAACCACTTACCTTAAAAAAATTAGTAAATCCAATGAATAGTTTTTATGGAGTGTAGTTTATTTGTGTTTTGTTGAATATACTACCAACAATGTGTCCTAAAATTAGAATATTTTAACTAAGAAAACGTATTTGCAGAAAATGACAATAAATCTAAAATATATAGACACAAAATATTCTATGACAATATCTCAGACATTAAATATTGAAAGAATATATTAATTAAATATGCATTTATTTCCCAGAGGTCTATAGTTTATACATTATTGATCATATTCTTCATTGTTTGCATTCAGTGAGATGCGTGTGTTTCTCTTTGTAGGCCCGGTGTGCAGTGCCTGTGTGGATAATTTCGGAGCTCGACCGGTAACCATCTTCAGTGGTGTGATGGTGGCCGGAGGGCTGATGCTGAGCGCGTTTGCTCCGAATGTCTCTTTCCTCATCTTCTCCTATGGCATTGTTGTGGGTAAGAACATGAAACCAACATTAACAGTGACTCAATGAATAGCAGCGTGCAGGTTTTAAGAAACATATGTGTCTGTTTTTTGACCTTTAACAATGATATGAGAATCTCACATGAATCTACACCCAAAGACCTTGTTATAAGTAGAGATTCATGTGTTTGTGATTGTAAGTAAGTAGTCTGCATATTTGTGGCTGCCAGGAGTGCTATTAATTATGATTATATAACATTCACTGGCAGTTAGAATTTGAAACCATGGTGCCATCACTGTTTACAGTTTCATCGCCAGTAACACACAGCAACAAGACTTTGAAACATGCAGACACAGAAATGTACTACCCCAAAATACCATTGCATAAGTTCAAGTTGGAGTTACTTTGTATTTACAAAGTCTACACTTCACTTCCTTTGTCCCTGTAATATGATCAATTTAGAACATTTTATTAGATTTTGCTTAATGTGTAGTAAAAGATTTTACTATGTGAAATGGTGACTGTAAATAATGGATTCCTGTTTCTGTGTTTAAGGCATGGGCTGTGGACTTGTCTATGCTGCCACACTAACCATAACCTGCCAGTACTTTGACAAGAGGCGAGGCCTGGCGCTGGGCATCGTCACTACAGGTATACACTTTAAACTCATTAACTGCACTTTATGTTATGCATTGGACTAAAATGTGTAGCTAATAAGGATGTCACTATTTATTGTCTATGATACAATCATAAATGTTCTTTTAACAATATGCTAATTGAAATGATCAAGTTTGCCACTCACTTTGCAAATATAAAAACAGTGCAAAGAATTTCCCTGCTTCACGTATGTGCAAATTAAATGAATTCGGTCCAGTTCAGTCTCGTTTAAAAAGTTTGCGTTTGGGAGCTAAAGCTTTTTTTTATTATTAAAAAAAAAAAAACAGAAGAGGAAAAAAAAAAAAGAAAAAAACGAGATTAAAGCGATTATCATAAGGATTACAAAATCAAGTCACAATACATTTGAAGCACATTATCACGTATTGTTTACAATTACATACTCAGTACATTTTTGCCAATACTTGTTGCACTTTTTTTTAATCAAGTCGTAAAGTCAGTCTCTCCATACAGTGTATTTCCTTTACAATTCCTATTCATTGAGCCCTTGTTGGAGGATCATCCTGAAATCATTTTCGAGTTATAGCTTTTCTGCTACTTATCAAAAGTATTTGAATTAAGTATTTGTCAACAGTTGGACCAGTTTGTGGTATTTTCGTAAGATATAATGTAATAAATGAGTAGTCCAATTCTTCTCCAGTTATCTAGTAGCTGCAGTTTTCTGATGGAAGAACTGATATTCTGTTCTGTAACAAAGAATTTGTTTGAACCATTTGATTTTTCCAAAACGTTATTGGCTTTTGTCTAAATGAATCACTTTATTTGAATAAATCCTAAATGGTTTAACGAAACCTTCATTAGGACAAGGACTTTCTGCCACCTATTGGCTGTTTAAGTGTCACATTTATTTATCTGTGACAGGGCTATACCAAACAAGACACCCATAATAAAAGCACACTCCACACAATTTATATTCTTTTTTGGCAGCATTGCACACCCCCAATATTGGTATAATTATTTTTAATAAATAACATACATAAGCAATTGATTTGATTACAATCTGTCTGAGCTGGGATCAAACCGGCGATTACCGGTATGTTTGATTACCGGGTACATTAGATTAAGTTTTACCCTAAAGCCCAAAGTGGATTAGTTATATTTTTATGCATATGGTGGCAAACTCATCAACAGCCTTCTTCAGTATTTTGTTGTTCTTTTACTGTCTCCCCCATTTGTTTTTTTGACTATGAAGCAGCACTATTAATTGTAATCATCCTCCGCAGGTACAAGTGTGGGTGGCTTTATTTACGCCACGCTCCAGAATGAGCTCATCGAGTTGTTTGGTTTGGAGGGCTGTCTGCTTATCATTGGGGCGCTGGCGCTCAACTTGATGGCATGTGCCGGGCCAATGCGACCTTTAAACTTACCTGGCTACTACCTGAAACAGAGAGCTGCTCTACAACGCACAGAGGACCCAGAACCACTCTATACCAAACCTACTGCCATTATCATTGACTCTGGATCTGATCTCAAAACCAAACCCGGCTCAGCCGAAAACACCACAACCGTGAAACTGTTGATCACCAAAGAGCCCACTGAGCTGCAAGACAGTGAAGGAGAACGGAAAGTCCACATATTGTCCAGTTCAATAATAGCACGAGCCATTAAGAAGTGGATGCGTCCATATGGACAGTATTTCTGCGAAACAGTAGAGCTCCTACAGGACCGGGTCTTCATGGCTTTCTGTATCGCCATGTTTCTGTTTAGCTTAGGAGCATTTCCACCTGTGCTCTTCATGGAGGACGTGGCCCAGAGCGAAGGGCTTATTGATGGGATTGCGCTGATACCGCTGGTCTCCATTGTTGCTATGACTACAGGCATCGGTAAGCTGATTCTGGGTGTGCTGGCAGACATGCGATGGGTCAACAGTCTGTATCTGTACGCCCTGACGCTCATTGGCTCTGGAACGGCTCTACTCCTCATCCCGGTGTCCAAGAGCTATTTGGGTCTACAGATTCTTTCAGCCGCAGTTGGGTTTTTCTCAGGGAACTGGTCTCTTACGTCATACATCACTACCAAGATTGTGGGCATTGAACGGCTCGGTCAGGCGCATGGGATTCTCATGTGCTTCGGAGGGTTTGGAATTGCACTCGGGCCACCAGTTGTAGGTAAGAGGAATCCCAACAACGCTATATCAAAGATAAAATATAACGACAAATGCTTGCAAGTACAGAAAAAAAGATAAATTAAAGTATAAAAATTAATAAATAAAAAGTATAAATAAAAGTAAAACAAAAAAATAATTGTTTTAATAAATAGTTAGGCAACTCACTCATAAATATGTCACTTGATTTATTACAGGATGAATCGTTGTTTTTTTTAACGTGACACAAAAAAAACCAAAAAAAAAAAACCAAAAAAAATAAATATATATATCTTAATTTCACAACTCTCCTAGATATTTACTCTTGTTGTATCCATTCAGCTGATCTCAGGTCTGGCGGGAGCACTTTTAGCTTGGCTTGGCATAGATCATTGAATTGGATTAGACCAGGGGTCCAAACTTGGTCCTGGAGGGCCGGTGTCCTGTAGAGTTTAGTTCCAACCATAATCAAACACACCTGAAGCATCTAATCAAGCTCTGACTAGATATTACTACATAGAAACTGTTGAAGCAAGTTGGAGCTAAACTCAGCTGGACACAGGACCGAGTTTGGACATCCATGGATTAGACCATTAGCAATGATGAAAATCAGCTAACTTCTGTGTATTCTACTTCAAAAAGATATGGTAAAATGAGTAAATTTTCAAAAAGGGGTGTGTCTTCCTTAAAGTTTTTTGTAAGACTGTTTAATAACAAATATCACTTGTCTCCACCTACTGGTATAACAAGGTTTATACAATCTTTATTTTAAGTATTGTTACTATTTTGCTGACTAGTGTTTGTATACTACCTATAAACATTTTCCCAGTTCTTCTATAATAATTTGACCTTCTATGACTGAAATAACTAAAATGTCAACAGCTTTCTGTGTTGTTGGTATATTCACTGTGATCATATTTGTTAAACATTTTAAATAGATAACTAAATCATCGTCTAGTGTTTTAGTTAATTTCACTATTTTTCATTGATTAATTGTGCACCTCTAGGGTAAATGAATTAATTATAACTCAGCGGGTTTCACTGCTGGATGAATCCACCTTTTTGAGCGAATAGTTTTAAAAGTATTCAACAATACAGTGGTGCCTTGTTAATTGCGGGAGTTATGTTCTAAAAATAGCCCGCAATAGGTGAAATTTGTGAAGTAGTTTTTTACAATTATTATAGATGTTTCAAGGCTGAAAAACCTCCCACTACACTATTTATACACTTTTCTCAGATAGCCATTAACATTTTCACACTTTTCTCTCTTGTTTATACACTTCTATATTCCTTTAGCATGTCCAGAAGTCCAACTTTTTGTGCGATGGTTAGCATCTTCCTCTGCCTTTTGGGTGCCACCGTTGGTACCTTTGACATTGTTTCGTCGACATTGTGGGGTTAAAACTAGCAAACATACAGTACAGCACTTCAGAGTCACACTGCTAGCGATCAAAGATTTATGTAAATTTGACAAGCTAAATGCATTCTGTACTGTACAGGAGACACAAGAGATTGATTGACTTTGATCTACAGCCAATCAGGACATAGAACAGTATGCACTATTAAAAAAAAAAGCATGTCAAATTGCACTAAAAAAAATCTGCAGAACTGCGAGACTGCGAAAGGTGAACCGCATTATGGCGAGGGACCACTGTTAATACATTTTAACAGTCGCCACCTGCTGGAGCAACATTGTTTTTTTCATTTGAGCATTCAAGTAACTACAGTTATTATATTTTCATCACTATTACAGTCATCAGTGTTAATATCCAAACTAAAAACATTTATCCCAGTACTTCTGTGATGATTTGTGGATGAGTCAGTGGTGGAGAAAACGCAGATCTGAAATTATATAGATGCCTATAGTATATAGATTCCTCCAGTGTATTGATATTTTCAAACACCTGTATCTCTTTTTTTCCTCCCTTTTCATCCAGGTTGGTTCTTCGACTGGACTCAGTCATATGACCTGGCGTTCTACTTCAGTGGCACTTGTGTTTTAGTGTCTGGTGTGTTTCTGTTCTTGGCTGCACTGCCTTGTTGGAACAGGACGACACAAGAGGGAAATTCTCAAGCAGAAGAGGATGTAAACACTTCACAACAGCAGCACTCTTTTGACTGTGACAAAGTAGCCTCTGTGGCTTGAACAATATTGCCCTTAACATTCTGGTGAACATGTAGATGTTTGTCTGCTTTTTCTTACCCGGCGATTTGACAAGGGCATTTTACTGATGGTGCCAAACTTTTTCTTTGGTTCATTGTGAGAAGACGTTTTTATATATTTCCCACAACCTTAGTGTTTTTTTATCAAAGGTTATATTAGTTTTTTCCCTAGATGCTCATGAAGATTGCCTCATTTTTGAGGCCTATATCTATAGCAGAATTTTATAGTGTTTGTTTATAGTATTTTCAGTAGATTGTTTACTGGACACCGATTATTATTATTATTATTATTATTATTTTCTTTTGTGTAGACTTTGATCACTTGACTTGTTACTTTACTCTGAGACGAATGGACTCGCTGATTTCAGCAACCAGTGAAAATACACAGTAGTTTCCATTAATAAGCATGCAGAAAATTCTAGAGTGTGTGAATGGGAATTTTCACTGCATATATAGCATGAAACGCATAGAAAAAATGACAATCCAAAGATTTCTTTCTTTTTTTGCCCTGTTAAGGACTTAAAACAAGTGACAAGGACTTAAAACAGAGAGGAAATGCACTTTTAAGCACTCTTTTAAATAGCCAGTGACTGCACAGTATTTTTCTACTTTTCCTTTTCATTCACAACAGTTTCCAGTGCATCATCTCCTTTTTTTGATAACCAAAGTGACAGACAATTTCATTCATTTAGAAAAAAGGCCTTATTTTGAAATGTACTTACTTTAGCCACGTTGAATGTTAAGACATACCTCAGCATCTTAGTCATTTTGAAACTTAAGAACATGCTGATGATAAAAAGACTCACAAAAAAAATTAAAACAGAAAGGCAGAGTGTGGCTGTAATGTACTGTAAGTGTGTGTGTGTGTGTGTGTGTGTGTGTCTGGTAATACAGAGTCATCCTCCATAGTTTTTTCAACAGGCTGGTCCCTGACAACGTTTTTGTATAGTTAAAAAATACCAGTTCAGTAATTTCTTTTTTTACTGTTAGTATGTATTGTTTAAATATTAGCAAAGGAATGTTGAGTAGAGGCCACTACACTTGTGACCAAACACCTGCTTTGAGTCTTGAGTGAACATTTGACAGGGTGCATAGTTATTTTATATAAAATGTAACGTCGTGCCTCTATATAATATCTCAGTCTTGTTTGTTTTGTACTGTACCATTTTTCATTTTTAAGTGATAATAAAAAAGATTTCTATGACAGGCATCACAATTTTACTACATTTTCTCATGGAGTCTTGTCTTCATTTCAATCTTCAGGTTAGCTAGCGAAGTGCTATGCAGGTAAACCTCACTCCTCTGACCTCTAAAGGTGCTCTAGTGACAGATGCACAGAATCACAGATTCGTCGGTTCGATCTTAGCTCAGACCGGGTTTGGGTGCAGTAGGACCGGTAAGTTATACATGGGGGCTCGTCCGGGAAGGGAGTGAGGTTTAGAGGGGTGAGTATAACGGAGGCCAGCTAGTGAAGTGCTATGCAGATAAACCTCACTCCTCTGATCTCTAAAGGTGCTCTAGTGACAGACGCTATAGGCCATGGTCTTTAGCCTCCTTGTTAGAGCAACTGACTCCCATGCACAGAATCTCCGGTTCGATCTCAGCTCTGGCTTTGGGTGCAGTAGGACTGGTGAGTTATACATGGGGGCTCGTCCGGGAAGGGAGTGAGGTTTAGAGGGGTGAGTGTAACGGAGGCCATCTAGCGAAGTGCTATGCAGGTAAACCTCACTCCTCTGATCTCTAAAGGTGCTTTAGCGACAGACGCTAGAGGCCATGGTCTTTAGCCTCCTTGTTAGAGCAATTGACTCCCATGCACAGAATCGCCTGTTTAATCTCAGCTCAGACCGGGTTGGGTGCAGTAGAACCGGTGAGTTACATTTATAGTTTTCCAGCTTTGGTAGAATGATTTAACTAGAGTCACCTTAAAATGAGACACCTAAACTACAGCATATAAGAAGGAACAATGATAAAACATTCACTGACAACTTTAGAATTCCCATTTCAGCTCTGACCTTTACAGCCTTGTGCTCTACATTTTTTGTGCACAGTATGCAAGTCAGATTTTGCCACTGTGGAACCAAATACACATATAAATAAAATAACTGTTTATTGACCCTAAAAAATGATTAGTTCTGGACCTTTTGGTTTGTATAAATATATTGAATGCATTGGTTCATTTTACTCCGTTTATTAGATCGTTATATGATGTCAGTTCAATCAAATGGCATTGTCAATGTGTGTGTGTTAGTGAAAATTTACCTTGTCATGTTTTCACATGCGAGGCAGTGCTATTGGCATGTTCCATTTGGAGCAGTGGAAAAACAACAGACAGTGAGTGAGTGAGTGAGCGAGCGAGTGAGAAAGAAAAAAAGAGAGACAGATGCCCTTATGTATTTTTAATTTGACTTAGCTTGACTGTCTGGTCGCTCCGTAAACAAACCTATAAATACTTCTATGCTATTAATACCCTGGCCTCTGATAAACCCTCTCAATGCACTTTTCCACTTAATTAAATAAAACATGATATTCATTCATTTTCGTTCAGCTTAGTCCCTTTATTCATCAGGGGTCACCACAGCAGAATGAACCGTTAACTTTTCCAGCACATGTTTTATACAGCGGATGCCCTTCCAGCTGCAACCCAGTACTGGAAAACATCCATACATACTCATTCCCACACATACACTATAGCCAATTTAGTTTATTCAATTCACCTAGGCACATGACTTTGGACTGTGGGGGAAACCGGAGGAAACCCAAGCAAACACGGGGAGAACATGTAAACTTTACACAGAAATGCTAACTGACTTGAACCAGCAACCTTCTTGCTGTGAGGTGACAGTGCTAACCACTTAGCCAACGTGTCATCTGAAACATGATATTGTCTACAAAAATGAATAGAAATGCATTATAAACTAATCAAGCTTAAACTGCAACACAGATAACGAGAAATGTAATGAGAGAATTAACACAACATCCTCATAAACTGATACGCAGGTTGATATCTTATTTTAGGCAATGTGATATTCAAAAGAATTTTATTATGAATAAACTTAGAAGTTGCAGCCTCTGTTGAATGAATGTATGCATTTGAGGTTCAGATCTGTAAATGCGAATGAGGTTTTCTTGCAGCTCCTTCATTGACCAGAAAGGGGAGCCACATCCAGAAGGGAGCCTTCAATCAAGATGCTTTTAAAGGGACCCAAAAATTATCATTTATTTACTATTTACTTACCCTCAGGTGGATCCAAACCTTTATGCTTTTCTTTATTCGTTCATTTTCTTTTCGGCTTAATCCCTTTATTAATCAGGAGTCGCCACAGAGGAATGAACCGCCAACTTATCCAGCATATGTTTTACGCAGCAGATGCAACGCAACTCAACACTGGGAATTTATGCTTTTCTATTTTCTGTTAAAAACAAAATAAGATATTCTGAAGAAAGCTGAAAGCCGGTTACCAATGACTTTCACAGTAGGAAAAACATTCAGTAGAAGCCTGTGTAGAAGTCACGATCTTGTTTTTGTGTTTAGAAGAAAGAAACACAGACATGTTAACAAGTTGATAAAAGGATATTTAGTTCTGGGTGAATTATCTATTAAACTATGTGAACAAGAAAAAACATTTGTGCATTTGGTATTAAAATGAACTTTAATGTGAATTAAGTTCTATTGTTCCCAATCAATAATTAAAGATGTTGTTTGTGTAACAGTTTCACTATGTTCACAATTGTATATTAGTTGTAAAAATGTTTTTTTTTTGTGTTTCAACACTTTAAATATTTTAATCAGTAGAGTTTAGCAACAGCACTAAAAAAGTATTTTTGATATTAGACCAATATTAACACATTTTGTGCATGAAAAGCGTTTTTGTTGTGTTAATGAACAGCGAACTTAAGACAAACTTAACCCACACATGAAATTTCCAAATAATGATCCCGTAAAAACATATCCAGCCAGCTTTGTTCAAACAGAATTTAAATAATCATCATCGTTATTATTTTACCTCAAGTAATCTACTGTTTTGCCTCTGTGAACATAGCAGTCAGCGGCCGCGGTGTGGCGACAGAGAGCGCTATATTTTTGTATGCGAATTAAAAACATGGCGGATGTTCAGAGACGTCAAGGGAGAAAAAAAGGCGCGTGGTTACAGCTTTACACAAATGGTTTTGATGACAAGAATAGCCTGCCCAATTTCAGGTAAGAAGACGACTGGAGTATCTAGTAGTTTTCTAGTACTTGACTGTTTTTAGATGCAAAACACTTTGGGATAAACTAGTTGACAACTTAATCATCAGTCAATATCTAAAGGAGCTCACAGTTTTAAACGATTTTAAAGATTTAGTTTCCCAAAGCAAAGTACTGTTAATATCATGTACTATTTTAAGACCATTGTACCTGCCTCAAACCATTTAAAAGGATGGTTTAATTGTAATTTGGAAGAAAGTTGAACAAATGTGTTTAAATGGTGTAAGAGTAAATGAATATTTAGTAGAAGTGAGTCATTCATGAGTGAAAAATAATAATAAAGTCTAATTTAATCAGTAGAGCATAAACATGACAGTACATTTGATGGTAATCTAAAGTAGCTCTTCTTTAGTATTGCCATTCATCCTGAGGTTTTTCTTCTGTCAGCTAAAAGGTTTTCCTCATTGCCCTAATTTGGGCTTTACACTTTGCTCACACCCAGCATGACTTCTCTCTGTAGATGCTGAAAACAGCAACAGACAGCTTTCTAGAGTACTTAATACTCAGTATTATAAAAGAAGATGAAAATATAAAATGAAAATGTACAGATACCACACCAGCACTTTATATTAACTAAGTAACAGTAAACCTTTCTTGGGTAAAAATTGGTTGTGAAAAGACTTATGTAAAAACAAGCAGCAAATTCATATCTTTCACATTATTACATACTGTAAAGCACAGAGGTGAACTGAACCTCTCCATCAAATAAAATACACATTTGACAGTAAAGTGTTACTTTGATTTAGGATGATGTAAAGTAATTGTACTCCAGTTACTTACCTTGGTAAATTTCTTAAATCACCCTTAATATTTGTAAACCAGTAAACGCATTTCTAAAAACATTTCGTCCAAACAGCATGAATTACTTGCTTTAAAGCCTTTATCTCTTAAAATGAAGAAGTTTTTGTCAATGAACCTGTGCCATCAGACAGTCTTTCTGACTAACCACTTAAACAGTTTGTTATGTAAAAGTGCAATTAATCACCATTAATCCCTAATCCATACAAGCCCATATCCATGCTCCAAAGTTCGGGATACTTATTAAGTTGAACTGCTATCTAGATACTCATGAAAATAAATTGTCAAAAATGCTTCGTATATTGACAGTAGAGGTGTGACAAGATCTCGTATGATGATATCTCGCGAGATTAAATCGTGACGAGATTTCTTGTCTTGGTGAAAAGTTGTCTCGTGAGGTGTGATGCTATAATGGAGTGTTGCATGTGTCATTCGGTTGTGATGTAACCGCTTTGAGTTCAACAACTGGCGTGTCCAACAGAGGCTACAACTGCAGCCACACACATTATGGTTCATAACTATGCAATGGAATAGCACTTCAGATATGCTGTAAAGTCATAATCGTCGTAAACACAAATGGAAATAAGACATGTGGAGTATTTCAATTTCAGTCGCATTACTGAAGTGCAGTACAGACATGTGAAGACCTGAATTAAACTATTAACATCGTGAAGGACTTTTTAGCCGCATTTTGCGACAGGATAAGACATACACACATGGCTGTTTGACACCAGTCTGCACCTTTCGTGTCTGGTCAATCGTCACATCATCATCACTGAACACACGTTTATGCTGTCCAGTAAAAGTTGAAGTTTTTTTTTTTTTCATTCGGCGTGCGGTATCAAATTACATTACAAATTACATTACATCCAGTCAGTAGTGTTTATAGCTAAATATTTAGCCGTGTTTCCATGTCCTTTACAGCATAGAATTAATTAAAATAGAAATGAAATACTAGATTGTTTTGCAGTTTGTGATTTATTTATTTATTTTTTTGCAGTTGTATAAAAATCTATTTTGCATTCATATATTTGCAAATATTTTGCTAATATTTAAAATTATATATAAAAAGACTTTTCCATTCACAAAAATATTTTGTAGCGTTTTCATGTGCTTTACTGCATAGAATTTATTAAACTATAAGTAAAATAACAGTCATTACAAATTGATAAAAAAATAGCACCTAATGGTTTTGCAATTTGTGATTGTTTTTTAGTTGAATGAAATATTTTCCATTCATGTATTTCATCATTGAAGATTTCTTAAGTTTTGTAAAAATCTTGTCTCATTCTCGTGAACCCAATCTCGTGTCTCGTCTCGTCTTGTGGAATAAGCATCTGGTCACATCGCTAATTGACAGCATGACAGTTTTTCCTGATGTAAACTATGGCCTCTATATTTTTATTATCCTCCGCCTAGACTGCAGCTCTGCACAAGACGT
Organism: Danio kyathit; assembly: GCA_903798195.1. Taxonomy (NCBI): domain Eukaryota; kingdom Metazoa; phylum Chordata; class Actinopteri; order Cypriniformes; family Danionidae; genus Danio; species Danio kyathit. The sequence goes on along the minus strand of LR812535.1, from coordinate 25,772,220 downwards.
TTGGCCGTAGGGGAAATGGTCGTGCCCAACTGAGCCAGGTTTCTCTTGAGGTTTTTAAAAATCTTCGCTTTTGCCAATTGGTGAAGTTTTTTCCTCGCCACTGGCTTGCATGGTTCTGGATCTGTAGAGCTGCGCATTGATGGATTTGCTAATCAGTGTTTGGACTCTCAGTAGTGATTATTAACCCACACTGAACTGAGCTAAACTGAACTGAACTTAATCTCTGAAAACTGAACTGACACTGTTTCAATTCACTATAATCTTCCATGTGAAGCTGCTTTGACACAATCTACATTGTATAAGCGCTATACAAATAAAGATGAATTGAATTGAATATATTTTTGATGACAAGGATTGGAAGTTCATAAATCTCTGCTTTTTTTCTGTGCGGCATATATAAGTTCAAAAACAGAAAAGCAAAATGCAAAACTATTTTACAGCAGAATAAAGAGGGAATGTAAAATGATAAAGATAAACTCATGAAACGCTGCTTATTTCTAACTCTTTTGAATGACACAATCAGTCCTGTCAGGTTACAGATTAATGTGGAGTGCACATCACAACGGATATCATCCAGTGTGATGCAGCATGGAATAATGCTTTAATCAAACTTCATTATAATGCAAGTAAATATTGATTATGCCCAAAGTCTTTTTCAGAGGAAGCTCTGTTGTTGCTCAAATAATCTTTTTATTTGCTCTTGTTTACATCTCTTTCACATCTCTCCCCATCCTGCAGAACCATGTATTCCAGAGAGCTAAAGGGGCAATTATGTAGCAGGCATTGATCTTTTTCTGCAGAGCTGCTTTATGGCATCATACTGAGACAAAATATCAAAGAACTATTTTTGCTGCTTGGGCTGCGTTTTCACTGCAGGCCTTAATGCACTGATCCAAACTTTTGCCCATATCACATTTCTGGCCGGTCTGCTTACATTTACTTCAAACATGCCCTGTATCCGATATCCATGTTTACACTAATCTCCCACTAGGGATACATAATGTATGCTTTCAGCATATACACTGTATATCGCAATGTATGCATCAGTCAGAATTGTAGCTGTTATATTTTATAGGCAGAATTCAGAACTCATGAGATTTGTGGAGTTACTGCATAGTTCAGCAATAATGGAGAGAAAGTTTATCATTTGCATGTGTCTTTTAAGACTCATGACTGACAGCATTTCAAGATAGTTTGAAAGCATTCAGACCCAAGAAGTTGTCATTTAATTTAAATTAATCTAAATCTAAATTACTTCATTATTTACAAATAAATCTGTTCAAGTCATCTGTTGAAATCGTATTCATTTCACATTATATGTTGTAGAAAAACATTGATATTGCATTGTCTGATTTTCCAATATCGTGCATCTCCACCCTAAAATCATTCCACAGCCTTTCATGACCATGAGTGCAAATTTTGGATGTACCTTGGTTTATTCATTCATTTATTCATTCATTTTCTTTTCGGCTTAGTCCCTTTATTAATCTGGGGTCGCCACAGCAGAATGAACCGTCAACTTATCCAGCATATGTTTTATGCTTCACTGGGAAACATCCATACGCACTTATTCTCACACACCACAGACAACTTAGCTTACCAATTGACCTATACCGCATGTCATTGGACTTGTGGGGGAAACCGGAGCACCTGGAGGAAACCCACACGAACATGGGGAGAACATGCAAACTCCACACAGAAATGTTAACTGACCCAGCCAAGGCTCGACCCTCTTGCTGTGAGGCGATCGTGCTACCCACTGTGCCACCTTGACGCCCTGGCTTATTCATCTTTTCCAAAGTCTCCCTCATACATGTCAAATGATATGTCTTCACATATAGCCTGTTTTCTGCATGAGCCATGCGATTAGGCTTGGGTTGATGCCTGTCCTCATAAACTAATTTAATGTGATGCGTCCTACTGACTTCCATACATTGCAAGACATAAAAATGACACCGTGTGCAACTCAGGCGTGAAAGAGGTGTGAACTTTAATGCTATCTGTCATGGAACAATGACATAATTGACACTGAGAATCAGATATTCATTTAGGTCAGATGTCCAGTTATTGGATATATATCTGATTTAAAACCACATTTGGTAACGACTTCGATTGGATGCAAAAAAGTTATTGAATCTCATTCAGATTATTCGATCTGTGTCAGATGTGTGTAAAAATATTTTTTTTCTTCTGCCAGTGTGAACACAGCCTTTGGTGTTTTCAGACTAACAAGTAATCTCTGAAACATACAGTATATTTTTATAGTATAATCATCTCTTATATGTCAAAAGATCTTTCTCATATATTCTTATAAATTATTAATGTTCTGCAGTTCAGGACAGGTACTGTACATGCCATACGCTCCCGTCCTGCATTCATTCGTTCATTTTCCCTTTATACATCAGGTGTAGCCACAGTGGAAAGAACCGCCAACTTATCCAGCATATGTTTTATGCAGCCAATTTACTTTATTCAATTCACCTATTAGTAGGAAACCCACACAACATGGGGAGAACATGCAAACTCCACACAGAAATGCCAAGTGGCCCAGCGGGGGCTCAAACCAGTGACCTTCTTTGCTGTGAGTCGACAGTGCTAACCACGGAGCCACCGTGTCACCCCTCCCATTCTGCAATTTGTTACAATTTGTTTCCGTTTACCAGAGATTCATCCATCTCATGTTTTTATGGGACCACAGAATGATACAAAAGAGAAAGTAGCGCCGATAGGGAAGGTTGCTTTGATTAATGGTCAGTTTGACAGCTACGCTTAGATTGACCAATCAGAACCATGTATTCCAAATTATGCATGGTATGCAATGAATTTGTTGTCATGTTTGGTTAACATGGCGTTCTTGAGGGGTTTTAATAGGGAAACTCAACATGAACTCTGCGGTCACAATGTGTTCTCTGGAGGATTTTTTTCCTGTTTGGACTCTTTTATTATTAATTTTCCTTTGGCTTAGTCTCTGATTTATAAGAGGTCGCCACAGCGGAATGAACTGCCAACTATTCCAGCATATCTTTTACTCTGCTGATGCCCTTCCAGCCGCAACCCAGCACTGGAAAACAACCATACACACTCATACAGTTTAGTTAACCTAATTCTCCTATACCGCATGTTTTTGGATAAAAGGGGAAACCGGATCACCTGGAGAAAACCCAATCGAACATGGGGAGAACATGCAAACTCCATACAGAAATGCCAACTGGCCCAGCCAGGACTCGAACCACTGACCTTCTTGCTGTGAGGCGACAGTGCTAACCACTGAGCCACCATGCCACTCTTTATATGGACTTAGGATATAAAATGATAAGTATGTTGTTTAAGTCTAAACATGTAATGACACCTTGCTTTAAGTTGAGCACTGAGCACTACCAAGTCTACTGCAACCATTTATCCATGCAACTGAAAGAGTCAATCATAAGGAAAACCAATTTCACATTCAAGCACCTAGAACAATTTATATTCATGACAGCAGTGGAAATGGTCCTTGTGAAGATTAAAATTGCTGATTTTGTTTGGTTTTTGAATTCTCCTCAATATTGGCTGTGCCTATAAAGTGCAAATAGCTTACAGTGTTTTTTTTAAAACAACAAAAGTCTTTAAAGAAGTGTGCAATGCAAATTTAAAAGTTTGCTGACTAAAATGGCAACCTGTGGACAGATTAGCATGCCAGAGATTAATGTCATATTTGCAATATTAAAATATGATTAATAATAATATCAATTATATTATTATTAAAAAATATTTTTCAAGGTTTGAAAGTGTTTAGATTTCGGATAAAATCCTTGAAACTGCTTGAAAATGTAGTTGTGTCTGTTTAAATAAAATTATATAGTTTTGCTTTTGCAAAAAACAACACCAACAAAATAACTCTGAAGACCCATGTACCTCTCTTTTTATCTGCGTCCTTTGAAATTACAATAATTGATAAAAAAAAGATGAGACACATTTAAGATAAACTACATATAAGTAAATTAGAGTAATTCAATGTTCAAACATGCCATCAAAAATGTCCTTAGAATACTACTATAGAATACTGTAACATGACAATTGATATAATTAGGCCTGTCACGATATCTATTTTTTTGTTGTACGATACATTGCGCCAAAATATATTATGATAAACGATATTATTTTAATTTTCAGACCATTTTATGCCACTCATTATATAATGCCAGAATGACAATATAATATCAACACAATGCAAGTACATTTTCCAAAAGAACACATAATATTTTATTTTTAGGAATATTTCATTTAATTATAGTCTTTTTAATAATTTAATAATTAGGCGTTGCAATCAGAATGTGAAAACACAAATCAAAAATAAATAATAAGTGTTAACAAAAGAGTGCAAGGTAAAGTAACAGAAGCTGTGATATCAGATCTATTTTTAGATGTCAGACACCCACATAATATACTAAAGTAATTAATAGTAAATACTGTTTTTTTAACCATACTGACACTGACACCTCCAATTGAGACATTGCACAATTAGCTAAAATGTTGAGTTGGTTTTTATGTATATATTGACTCAGGTCATGAGGTCATGTCCATGTGCTGTGTGATATGTCAATATATTGATTATTGTGACAGGCCTACATATAATGTGATAAAGTATATGTATGTAAATATCTAATTTGCCACAATTGTAAAGTGCTGCAAAGGTTTGAAAATACCTGGAAAATGATTAAAAAGTCCTTAAATTTGACTTTAAGGAGGGTGTAAAAACCCTGTAATATTAAACTATAATTCCAGACAATAACATAGAGTATTAAAACAGTATCAAGATGTGTCATCACATTTAATACACACTGAAAAATAAAAAGGCAATCATCGTTTCCCTCTATTTATCTTTTGGTGACATTCAATCTTACTAAAAAAAAACAAACTGGTGTCAAAACAATTTAAGTATAGTGAAGAAATACAGGCAAACAGATCCACAAGTGGGAACTTTATAGCATGAGCCAACTGTACCATTCCAGGAAAAATCATATTAAACTCATCTATCCTCTCTTCTCTCTTTACCTCTCCCTCTAAATCTCAGATTTTCTCTTTTACAACGTTTGGTATCACCCCAATTGCTCATAAAAGAGATTTATTGATGTTCCATTCATGGATATGGCATTACACTGATACAAAACAGAACAGTAAACATTTATAATGTTTCACACTAAAATAACATATAGTCACATTCAATTCAGGCATTAAAATCTGTTTCGAGAAACTTGAGCTATACAGTCTTGCTGCTGAATGCATTTAGATAGGATTGTGTGATACATAAGGTAAAAAAAAAAAACATGTATGTATGTATGTATGCATACGTGTGTATATACACTCACCGGCCACTTTAGTACCGGGTTGGACCCCATTTTGCCTTCAGAACTGCCTTAATCCTTTATTCAACAAGGTAAGGGAAATATTCCTGAGATTTTGGTCCGTATTGACACGATAGCATCACACAGTTGCTGGAGATATGTCGGCTGCACATCCATGATGGGAATCTCCCATTCCACTACATCCCAAAGGTGCTCTATTGGATTAAGAACGGGTGACTGTGGAGGCCATTTGAGTACTGAGAACTCATTGTCATGTTCAAGAAACCAGTCTGACATGATTTGCGCTTTATGACATGGCGCGTTATCCTGCTGGAAGTAGCCATCAGAAGATGGGTACACTGTGCTCATAAAGGGTTGGACATGGTCAGCAACAATACTCAGGTAGGCTGTGGTGTTTACATGATGCTCAAATGGTACAAAGTGTGCCAAGAAAACCTCCTCCACACCGTTACCCCACCACCAGCCTGAACCATTGATACAAGGCAGGATGGATCCATGCTTTCGTGTTGTTGACACCAAATTCTGACCCTACCATCTGAGACTCATCAGACCAGGCAACGTTTTCCAATCTTCTATTGTTTAATTTTGATGAGCCTGTGCAAATTGTAGCCTCACTTTCCTGTTCTTCAGGAGTGGCACCCGGTGTGGTCTTCTGCTGCTGTAGACCATCTGCCTCAAGGTTGGACGTGTTGTGCATTCAGAGATGCTCTTCTGCATACCTCGTTTGTAACGAGTGGTTATTTGAGTTACTGTGCTTTTCTATCAGCTGGAACCAGTCTGGCCATTCTCCTCTGACATCTGGCATCATCTAGGGATTTGCGCCCACAGTACTGCGACTCACTGGATATTTTCTCTTTTTCGGACCATTCTTTGTAAACTCTAGAGATGGTTGTGTGTGAAAATCCCAGTAGATCAGCAGTTTCTGAAATACTCAGTCTAGCCCATCTGGCACCAACAACCATGCCACATTCAAAGTCACTTAAATCACATTTTTTTCCCATTCTGATGCTCAGTTTGAACTGTAGCAGATTGTCTTGACCATGTCTACATGCCTAAAGTTGCTGCCATGTGATTGGCTGATTAAATTTGCGTTAATGAGTTGTATACATGCATACATACACATACAAACACACACAAATATACATGCACGTGTATGTCTAATGTGCTGTAAAAAATGTGGGGGCCTTATGGGAAAAACGTCTTGAATCTCATTATTACAGATAAGGCATACCTTTTCCCAGGTGGTTGTTCAAAAAAAGGTTATTAGATTTTTCCCCCTTTGTCTTCAAATGATCTAATCTGCCTGGAAAGGTTACAAGCTCTCAATTTTATTAGTTGATTTTGAACTACATGACATTACATGATAACTAAATCATGAAATGGGTGTACTCTTGAAATGTGGATGCTCTATCCATTGGGAATGCACTTGAAAATAAATTGAAGCAGAATTCATTTATCATACAGTGTAATACTCTCATCAGTCATGTAGACAGCTGAGTTATACAGCCTGACATGACATCTGCAATCTGAACAGATGTTAGGTTTGTGTATTTCTTAAGAAGGTCACTGCTATGTCTCTTTCTCAGTCAGTTCCATCTAATGTTTCTTTCAAGTTTTAATACTTTGTACAATATCTGTTCACATGTTCTGTAAGGCTACATATTTGATACTACAACCTCAGTATATTTAACAAAAATGCTGCTTTGTGTGGATGTTGTGTGTGTGCGTTTGTTTAAAAAGATGAGTCACAAAAATAAGCCCCGGTAGAATGAAAAACTCCAGCCCAGTTTTGTTTGCTCAGTGGATATTGTCAGTTTTCCCCTTTAAGGCTGCAGCTTGACATTTATAAGCTGACAGGTATATTCAGATTTATTGTGGGTTTTAGCTTGCATTACGCTTGGGCATTAGGGTTAGCATTAGGGCTTAGCTAACTGCAATTTCCAGGCATTTGTACACTGTCAGTGCCTCCAAACTTAGCTCTGTGCCTCAAGGAAGAAGAGATAATGTTTCAAATGCAAGTATTGCCTTCGACTAATTCATTCCTTATAGCTTTCATTGTGTTTGGGTGAAAAATAAACTACATTGCTCAGAGACCATCTTCTGCTGCCTTGCCCATATATAGCCCACCAGATTTAGCAATGTAAAATGCTTTTGCAATCTAAAACGCTACAGGAGACATAATCATCATACCTTGAAATTACAGCATGGGATTAGATGCTTTCAATTCTGTGAAGTCAAATGGGTTCTAGGCACAACTTCCTTACTTGGACCAATCATATTCAACACCATTCAATCTTAGAACAAGTTTTCATAAACATATTTTCTATACAGTTTTGTTACTTATACAGCACTTTGCCAATATAAAATACATTTGCAGTGTTTCACACTATTCTCCTATTCCACCTTTAGCCTTGATTACAGTATGCATTTGTCAAGGCAATATTTCAACAATCTTCTGCACTGTCACTATGTTTATTTCCATAGGATTGGATTGATTTTTGGCCAAGATTTTATATGAATTAAATGCATTTAAAGGATTAGTTCACTACAAAAATGAAAATTCTCTTATTAATTACTCACCCTCATGTCGTTCCAGTCCCCTGAGACCTTCAATTACCTTTGGAACACAAATTTATAATATTTTCGATGAAATATAAGAGCTTTCTGATTCTCCATATACAGCAAAGTCCACAAATTGCATACTTCCATACTATATAGTATGCTAAAATTAGTATGCAAGTCGAGTAGTATGTCTGAATTCATAGAATTCGTAAAACTATGCAAGAAGTACCCAGATGACCTACTACTTCTGGCGAGATTTTAGGTGCATCCTAAATCGCATACTTATGCACTATTTTATACCATTTTGTAGTATAAATAGTGTAAGTGGTGCATTCACACTGAAAACTCTAAAAAGATTAAGTGCACTTTAATTACTTTAATTATGATGCACTTATTCAACCGGTAAAATGAAGTGTGGAATGTTGGACACTTCCGCACTCGACGACCGAAACGTTGCTCACGTATCGGAAGGGGTGGAGCTATCGGGCACTCATGTTGGCTTACATTATTTAATTTGGATTGTGAAAGCAAAATTCTCCTACGAGAGTGATTATACCGCCTCCTGATGGTGAATGCGCTTATACTCATGGCAGGTATATTTGGTAGTTTGGTCATTTATTTCACTATATTGTCAACCGACAAACGTCATCTGGGAAATATAATAAAAAAAAAACATTAGGGTTCCATTTGGAACAACACTACATACATACTATACTATTGCATGTGTAAGTGCATAAATATGTAGTGCATAGTGCATAGTTTATAGTATGCCATTTGGGACGCAACTGATGTAGGAAGGTAACGTGATAGACAAAATGGCGGATGTAATACCTCAGAGTTCCATTCATACTGAATAGAATGTACTTCTCTTAACAAGTACTACATTTAAATTCAAAAGCCGTACATTCTGACCAGTAGGTGATTTCGGATGTAGCGATTGTCAAAGTATTCCATGTGACTTCAGTGGTTTGATGCCAGTGTGTTCTGCATCAGATCAGGGTGCTCATTTACTATGTGGAATACAACACCTGCGTGTTGCACTGCTGAATCTAGTAGCAAATGTGCATACTGATGACTTCACAAGGAATAAAAAATGTTCACGGAGCTTTGTACGATGAACCACTAAAGTCACATGGAATGTTCTGTCAATGTTTTTGGTTCCTTTTCTGTACATTGAACTCTCAGGACCATTGCTGTCTATGGAGGTTGAGGGAGCTCTCAGGTCTCATTCAAAGTATCTTACTATGGTTTCTGAAGATGAACAAAGATCTTAAAGAGATCAGAACAACATAAAGGTGAATAATTATTAACAGAATTTCAGTTTTTAATTGAACTTCCCCCTTTAGTCAACATGTAAATAAAGAACACAGGGCTGGAATCTGTGTAAAAGGTTTGGCACTGCAGTGGATACTCATTGTAAATTCAAAAATACTGGTTTTAATGTCATTTATGATCATAAATTGATTAGCACAATTACACAGAATTGTTTCTGAGTCTAAAAGATGTCCGTGACACATCAGTGTTCATTGTAGACATTGGAAAGTGTTCGTAGCTGTCCTCGTGTGGCTGAAATTGGCAGTGTAGCACCACGGAGGCCACATCCTTGCGGAAGTTGCTGTTGAGGAATCCATAGATGATGGGATTGACGCAGGTGGAGCTCATGGCCAGCAGATGGCAAAGGGAAAACAGCAGATTGTGGTTGCACACAGGCAGCACCTCCTGGTGCCAGTCTGCCACCACATTGAAGGCATTTAAAGGCAGCCAGCACACAGCAAACGCAGCCACCAAAGTAGCAAGCATGACATTTATGCGTTTGCTGTGCATCACACGCCTGTGTTCATCCTCTCTGTTGCGGCTGCACTGGCGCTCCAGCATGCGCTCTCTGCGCTGCAGCCGGAGGAAGATGCGAAGGTAGCAGAGCAGCATTAGGAGCAGAGGACAGCAGTACTGGAATAACAACAGGCTGGTGGTGTAGGCTAGTTTGTGCTCTTGAGAAGGCCAAACTTCCAGACAGACCTGCAGCTGACTGAGTGGCGCTGGAAACAGACTGTACGGCTCGCTGGTGAGCAAGTGGAACGCCAGGAATGGTAATGATGTTACACAGGCCAACAGCCACACAGTCAAAACGGCAATGTACGCTTGTGGGACGCTCGGCTTCCAGCCAGACGGGTGCAGGATGAGCTGATGCCTTTCAAGTGCAATCAAAACTAGGGACAGAACCGAAACTGTGACAGACACACACTGCACAAATGGCATTAGGCGACATAGCAGCGCACCGAAAATCCAGTGGTCCATGAGCGTGTAAACCACAGTAAAGGGTAGGCAGAACACGCTCACTAGGATGTCAGAGACCGACAGGTTGGCAATGAGGATGCTAGTGACGTTTGGAGGGTCCCGCTGGTGCATAATAATGCAAATGAGGAGGATGTTACCGAGCAAGCCCAAAATAAGCACCAGGCAGTAGCATAGCACTAGTGTGAGTGTCATGGTGCTGGATTGCCAGCAGGGGACGTCAAGCAGGAACAGACTACTGTTGCTTTGATTGTGGGTGAGGGTGGAGTTTAGGAGCGCCTGCCACAACGGCATGTCGAAGAGAGCCGACGGCATTGGCCACCTCAGGATAGCTCCAGACAGCAAATCATCTTGGGAGTCTGAAAATAACAAAGAGGTGCATCTAAATTAGACATGCACACCCTTAGGACACTCAGCATGCTTTTGAGAAACTATGATACTATAGGGACTAGGTTATTTTGGAAATAACGAGGATGTGAAATGACCTTTCACAATTTTAAAACAAGGTTTTACTGAATGCCTTCTAATGCACAGTTCCTCTGAGAGCATCTATTATCATAGACCTTTATGTGAAAGAGAGAGTCGTGTTGACACCTTTGATTAAAAATAAAACAGATCTCTTTATTTGACTTTTTCTATAGTTGAATGTAATGGGAAAGAGATAAAAGCGAAGCGCGTGGGAGGAATGATACTGTGACCCTGCTGAGGGATTTGCAGTGCGTCCAATTATAGATGTTCCTTTGGGGGTGGCCATTGATCAAGACCTGCAATGGCTCATAATGAGAACGCAGTCGGCCCGCCTTGGCAAACCATCCATAGATTGTAGGCTAATGGAAACTGTAGTGTTTTTATCTTTGTGTGTGTATCTTGGGTAGCAGGCTTGCAGAACGGCCTTATATCGATCTGAGTGTTCTGTGGATAATCTATAGATGCTCTGAAGTCACTGCACAACTCTTCCTGATGTACTTATTTGCCTTGTCTGAAAAGCGCTTCACATTCCATTAATCACCAGTCTAAATTTTCAGTTCATCCAGAAATGTAAATTGAGTCTTTTACTAACCCTGCTCGTGTGTACCCTTCATTATTTTTCATATCATCAAAGAATGGAGCCTGCAATAGAGGCAGTGAAATGTGATGAGTAGGGATGGGTGATATCATCTCATGTCTATATCTCATATCTATAATGATATATATCACAATATAGTAACATTTTGTAAATTCATTCAGTTAATAGTTATAATTAAAAATAGTATACAGTGCATCTGGAAAGTATTCATAGCCCTTCACTTTTTCCACATTTATGTTACAGCCTTATTCCAAAATAGATTACATTTATTTATTTCCTCAATTCTACACACAATACCCCATAATGACAATGTGAAAAAAGATTTTTTGAAATTGTTGCAAATTTATTTAAAATAAAAAACCTGAAAAATCACATGTACAGAAGTATTCACAGCCTTTGTCGTGAAGCTCTAAATTGAGTTCAGGCACATTCTGTTTCCACTGATCATTCTTGAGATGTTTCAGCAGCTTAATTGAAGTTCACCTGTGGTAAATTCAGTTGATTGGACATGATTTGAAAAGGCATACACCTGTCTATATAAGGTCACAGAGATGACAGTGCATGTCAAAGCACAAACCAAGCATGAAGACAAAGGAATTGTCTGTAGACTTCTAAGACAGGATTGTCTCGAGGCACAAGGCTGGGGAAGGTTACAGAAATTTTTTTGCGGCTCTGAAAGTTCCAATGAGCACAGTGGCCTGGAAGATGTTTGGAACCACCAGGACTCTTCCTAGAGCTGGCCGGCTATCTAAGCTGAGTGATCGGTGGAGAAGGGCCTTGGTCCCTCTGTCTGAGCTCCAGCGTTTTTCTGTGGAGAGAGGAGAACCTTACAGAAGGACAACCATCTTTGCAGCAATCCACCAATCAGGCTTGTATGGTAGAGTGGCCAGACAGAAGCCACTCCCCGCCTGGGCTTTGCCAAAAGGCATCTGAAGGACTCTCAGACCATAAGAAACAAAATTGTCTGGTCTGATGAGACTAAAATTGAACTCTTTGGAGTGAATGCCAGGCATTACGTTTGGAGAAAACCAGGCACCGCTCATCACCAGGCTAATACCATCCCTACAGTGAAGCATGGAAGACTAGTCAGGATAGAGGGAAAGATGAATGCAGCAATGTACAGAGACATCCCGAATGAAAACCTGCTTCAGAGTGCTCTTGACCTCAGACTAGGGCGACGCTTCCAGCAGGACAATGACCCAAAGCACACCGCCAACATATCAATGGAGCAGCTTCACAACAACTTAATGAATGTCCTTGAGTGGCCGAGCCAGAGCCCAGATCTAAATCCTATTGAAAATCTCTAGAGAGATCAGAAAATGGCTGTACGCTGTCGCTTCCCATCCAACCTGATAGAGTTTGAGAGGTGCAAAGAGGAATGGGCAAAAATTCCCAAAGACAGGTGTGCCAAGCTTGTGGCATCATATTAAAAAAGACTTGAGGCTGTATTTGCTTCCAAAGGTGCATCAACAAAGTATTGAGCAAAGGCTGTGAATACTTCTGTACATGTGATTTTTCAGTTTTTTTTTTATTTGTAATAAATTTGCAACAATTAAAAAAAAAAAAAAAATCACATTGTCATTATGGGGTATTGTGTGTAGCATTTTGAGGAAATAAATGAATTTATTCCATTTTGGAATAAGGCTGTAACATAAACAAATGTGGAAAAAGTGAAGCGCTATGAATACTTTCCGGATGCACTCTATACATTGACCACATGGAAATGACAAAAACCTAATTATTAGGCATGGGCGATATGGCCTAAAATCCATATTGCGATATACATTGCAGCCTCTTGCGATAACGATATATATTGCGATATATAAATTATAATAGAACCATTTCAGAACAGGTTACATAGACCCTTAGGAAAGCCAAACTGCTATTTTTTTTAAGAAATAAAGAAACGTTGCGTGTCATTTTGAGAACATTTATTGTGCAAAAGCAAAACTGTAATTAAACAACACAATGTTGCAGATAAATAAACTAAATGTAGTGCCTTTTAGAAAGAAAGACTTTTCTTTTAAGTCCTTAGTTCCTGAATGCCAAGTTGGAGAGAACAAAAAAACTGGTGTTTCGTTAAGGAACTTACACTGTACTGAAAATACTTCCAGTATTAAATTAGTCAAATAAAATTGTGTATTGCAGATACTTTAAATAAAAACATATTTCTAACCTGCAGCCTAAGGTAACACATTTGATTTTAAACATTTTGTTCTCCTAATGAAATTAAAACTGGTGTCTTGATCTGCTCTTTCTCTTTCTCTCTCTCTCTCTCTCTCTCTCTCTCTCTCTCTCTCTCTCTCCTCTCTCTCTCTCTCTCTCTCTCTCTCTCTCTCTCTCTCTCTCTCTCTCTCTCTCTCTCTCTCTCTCTCTCTCTCTCTCTCTCTCTCTCTCTCTCTCTGTCTGCTGTTGTATTGATGCTGCTGAGAGATTGAGACGCACCAGACAAAGTTTACTTATAAAGTAATGCAAAAATGAATACAATTAATATTGAAAGCGAAAGCAGATTCTCGGCCATGTCCGGGGAAAAGAGAATGTATTGTCACCCAAAATAATGAGCTGGATCAGTCTATTTAGTCTTCGCGCTCTTCTCAAAGCTGCTATAAAGGCAGGACAACAGTTCTGTATCCAGCGCGTCTCTGTGGGTCTGCATGCAGAGCATGCGAGTCTGTGGCAGAGTGTTCTCAGTTTCTCGCGAACACAGAACCGGGCCGCCCCAATAATATATCGTCCGCCCAGGTAAAATCTGTGTGGGAAGCGCTGTGTGGGAATCTGTGTGACAAGCCACGATATGCCATGCATGAGGCTCGCAAGTTGTGCGACACGCCTACATTCGGTGCCATGCGTTGCTTAGTTTTTTATTTATTTATTTTTTTTTATTTTTTTTTTTCTTCCATGCGTTGCTTAGTGCTGTTGTTGAGAGCGGGTAGATTGCGTCATCAAACATGCATTATCGCGATAGTGCAATAGAATTAGAATCTCTATCGTAGGCCAATTTTGTATCGTTTATATCGCATATCGTTTATATCGCCCATTACTACTAATTATTCATATGTGATCATATTTCTCACTTTATTTAGAATTTCAGGGTAAATGCTTGATTACAAATGAGTAAATATAAAATAAATGCATTAATCTTTTACAAAAAGTAGAAAAAGTATCCACGAATGGTCTCATGTAACAGGTGTCATACTGTGTATTACAGTCATTGTGGGGGTATCGGTAGAAAAACTCAGAAGTTTAAGATATTATTCATCTTTGTGGATGACTGTATGTTCAAGAGACTCATTAGAGAGAGAGAGACACGCAGACTCACCTAGAACAAGCACACAAGCTGTAAGAAACTAACTTGGACTTGTCAAGGCATTTACAGTATATATTACTGCTTTCTGAATTCATCTTTTATCCTCGTGTGTGTGTGTGTGTGTGTGTGTGTATATATATATACTGTATACATACACATATATACACATATATACATACATACATACATACACAGTTGAAGAATTATTAGCCCCCCTGTTTATTTTTTCCCCCAATTTCTGTTTAACGGAGAGAAGATTTTTTTTAACACATTTCTAAACATAATAGTTTTAATAACTCATTTCTAATAACTGATCTTTGCCATGATGACAGTAAATCATATTTTACTAGATGTTTTTCAAGACACTTCTATACAGCTTAAAGTGATATTTAAAGGCTTAACTAGGTTAATTAGGTTAACTAGGCAGGATAGGGTAATTAGGCAAGTTATTGTATAATGATGGTTTGCTCTGTAGACTATCGAAAAAATATATAGCTTAAAGGGGCTAATAATTTTGTCCCTAAAATGGTTTTTAAAAACTGCTTTTATTCTAGCCGAAATAACAAATAAGATATTCTCCAAAAGAAAAAAGAAAACAAATTTCAAAGGGGGGCTAATAATTCTCACTTCAACTGTGTGAATTGAATACATATAAAATCAGTTTTGCGTTCATTGCAAACAAAATGATTAATCGATGTTGTGTTTGAGTAAATCGGCGTGAACTGCACCACTGAATTTCATAAGCATTTTGAACAAAGACAACTTGTCACGATTTCTATAAAATAATTAAAGTTATTTTTCCCCGCCCAAACCCTATTTTATTAACCCCAGAATAAATATGGCACGTATCACACAGGATTATTGTTTGATACTTTTGTGTCTTATTCAAAAGCAAAATTCACCACCAATGTATGATTTTATTTATTGTAAATTCTTCTTTTGTGGTCAGTAAAAGGAGGATGGGCATGAAGCATTGGAAAAAACACGAGTAACAGTAAGGTTTTTTAAACTAAAATAACTCACCTGCATGACTGTATTTCTTGGAACACAAAAAGAGATGTTATGCTGGCTTTAATGCTTTCATAAAATGTCCTATTTGGAATGGTGAAGTTGTAATTGCATAAATTATCAGGGAATGTGGCAGTTTCATACTTGCCTCTTTTGTGCTGAAATTTTTATTGAATATTTAATCGATATCCAGCAGATTTGGAATAAAATGCAGCATTCACCATTACTATGATGGCATTCAAATTCACAATTATTGTAACTTAAATCACATCTGTTTAGCTGTGCCTTTACAGAATGAGCACTCTGCTACGTGCGACAGATTGCACGTTCATTTCTTATGTCATTCTTTTGTTATGTCGTTTTTTTTTTTTTTTTTTTTTTCAGTTTTTCTATAATCTGTTCCAACACATTTTGTTTTTATATGTATTTAATCATTTAAATTCTTTTAATCGTTTAATTTACTTGTGTCTTGTTTATGTGAGCACTTTGAATTACCATTGTGTATGAAATGTACTATATAAATAAACTTGCCTTGCCTTACACTAGCACATTATTATAACATCTAGATGGTCAGCTTGTTGATGATTGTGTAATTTCAGGCAAAATGATACAGTAGATGCATCAAATGGTATTATGTATGTAACTGCAAGATGGTGATAACAAAAGAAATTATAGATTGTTGGAAAAGCGAATACAACTTAAAAGAGTAGTTCACCCAACAAATTAAAATGTACTTTATTTACTCACCCTCAAGTGCTTCCAAACCTTAAAAAGTTCCCTTATTCTGTTGAACACCATAAAATATTTCACCATAAAAGATACTGTAGCTGAAAACCTGTAACCACTGACTACTATGGTAGGTAAAACAAATATTTTGGAAGTCAATAGTTACAGGATTTCAGCATTCTTCAAAATATCTTCTTTTGTGTTTAACAGAAGAAAGAAAGCAAATGATGATTGTTTTTGGGTGAACTATCCCTTTCACTAACTGCAGCAACATTTCTGTCCCTTACATGCTGCAGTCCATCCCAATCAATCTTTCATTTTTATGATAATTTCTGATAGCATGTGAAGACTGCAATAGGCAGGGTATTCATGCTGTTTTTTCCATACAGTTTAAGGAACGGGTTATCAGAAGTTGTTTAAAAAAGGTAAAAACACAAACAATATTTCATATATTTTCATAAATGTTTGTATATGACTCATGTGCGGCTCCACAATTTTAAACAACTGCTTTGTGTGAGAAGGAAAATGAAATCGAAGTTTATAAAAAGAAAAAGCCACAGCAACATTCTCCTTTTGTGTTTCAGAAATTTATACAGGTTTGTAAAAGCATAGGTGACTTACTGATGAGGACAGCGGCACAGCCAATCATTACAATTTGTGCGGCGTATCATTATGTGGGCAACCAGTGTGAAAATCAAAAGAAAATTGCAGAAGAACTGATTGTGTTGAAGCCCTGATGAGAATCTCAGTCATCTGTAAGTTTAAGGTAGAGAGGTATAGTTTTTGACTGGGATTTTCAATGCTAGATATGCAACACTGGCCAGATCTTTATTTTTACAGCAAATAACATTTTGATGCTTGGCTTTAGTGGTGTGTCTGTCTTCTCTATTTTTCTTTGTTAGTCTCTCTTGATCGTTCTCTCTCTCATTCACAGGAAAGACATAATGAGATAATTGTTGACTTCCTGGTGCAATCAGATTGCCTCATTTAATTACAATATAATATTAGAATTCCCTCATCGCCAAACAAGTCTGCAACTTGGCAAACACAGAGCCAAGCTGAGACTAAAATGGTTATTGTGGTCAAATGTGTGGGTGTTTCAATTCATTCAAGAATATTTTCCCCCTTTTTTTACCATAATTACAATTTGATTGGAAGTAAACTAAAGATCAAATAAAATAAAGGTTTCACTCTCGGTATAAAGTTATTATTTCACTAATTTGGTCAGATATTAGATTTTAAAAGTAAAAAAATAAATAATTTTTTAAGGTTTAAATTGGAATGCCCTGATCTGCGGCCTGTTTTTAGACTGTTTTAATTTGAACACCATCTTTCAAAAAAAGAACCATTATAAATGAAAACATTAAAGAATCTTTAACACCTGCACATGTGTTTTTGTGTGATAAAGAATGATCTGTAGCCTGCCTTACAACTGAAATCTTTTAATATCATCAAATGCTATTCTTCACCTGTGATAGGACTCAGATGGAGAGAAGATCGCATTAACCCCCTGCACCCTCTCTCCTTCTCTGTCATTTTCCTTTCATAATCATCCCAATCTCACATTATCCTCACCTGTAGGAGAAAAATGAGGAGATTTTCTCCACGTTTATATGTCCCACAGACCAAATCTTGAAATTCTCAGATCTGCTCTCACACACAAAAAACTAAACTCTTTCAAGCATTATATAAATCCCTGAGCTCTAGATTACATCTTATAACAAACCTAGTGTATTCACGGATTTAGGGTTATATTAGACATTTTCTTTCACAATAGAGATGTGCAATATATCAGAATTATTGACATTTTGGAAATGTGAATATTGCAATATACACTCACCAGCCACTTTATTAGGTACAACTTGCTAGTACCGGGTTGGACCTCCTTTTGCCTTCAGAACTGCCTTAAGCTTTCATGAAACAGATTTAACAAGGTACTTCATCAGAGATTTTAGTTTATAATGTCATGATAGCATCAAGTAGTTGCTGCTGATTTGTCAACTGCACATCCATGATGTGAATCTCCCATTCCACCACATCCCAAAGGTGCCCTATTGGATTGAGATCTGGTGACTGTGGAGGCCATTTGAGTACAGTGAACTCATTGTCATGTTCAAGAAACCAGTCTGAGATGACTTTGAGATGGCTTTGTGACAGGGCCCGTTATCCTGCTGGAAGTAGCCATCAGAAGATGGGTACACTGTGGTCATAAAGGGATGGACATGGTCAGCAACAATACTCAGGTAGGCTGTGGCATTGACACAATGCTCAATTGGTAGTAATGGGCCCAAAGTGTGCCAAGAAAATGTCCCCCTCACCATTACACCACCACCACTAGCCTGAACCATTGATACAAGGCAGGATCCATGCTTTCATGTTGTTGATGCCAAATTGTGACCCTACCGTCTGAATGTTGCATCAGAAATCGAGACTCATCAGACCAGGCCACGTTTTTCCAATCTTCTATTGTCCAATATTGGTGAGCTTGTGTGAATTGTAGCCTCAGTTTCCTGTTCTTATCTGACAGGAGTGGCACCCAGTGTGGTCTTCTGCTGCTGTAGCCCATCCGCCTCAAGGTTGGATGTGTTGTGAGTTCAGAGATGCTCTTCTGCCTACCTTGGTAGTAACAAGTGGTTATTTGAGTTACTGTGCTTTTCTATCAGCTGGAACCAGTCTGGCCATTCTCCTCTGACTTCTGGCATCAACAAGGTATTTGCACCCACAGAACTGCCGCTCACTGGATATTTTTTCTTATATGGTTGTGCATGAAAATCCCAGTAGTTGGCCACCTAATAAAGTGGCCGGTGAGTGTACATATCACAATGGTTTGCAGTAAATGATTGATTTAATAGAAAAGCAACTTAATGGATGCTAAAAATTAATAAGAACTCAAGTGACTTTTAGGAATTTCTTTCTTCGGTTAAACACTAAAAAGATATACTGAAGAATGGTGGGAAAAAGCAGCCATTATCATCGATAGTAGGAACAGAAAATTCTAGTAGCTGTTTTTCTTAGTGTTCACAGAAGCAGGAAACTCACACAGGTTTTGAACAAGTGGAGGATGAGTACATGTTGTTCCCTTTTAAGAATGCAATAAGACCTCAAAGAAGTAATGTTGGTTATACAATTTAAAAAATATATATCAAATATCAAAAATCTATTAGTTAGCATGCTGTACAGCACTTTCAATATCACACAACCCCAACTCACAACATGTTTATTTTTATGTTTATTAAAATGATCACAGATGCTGTTATTCCTTGACCTCCTTTTTTTGTTAACATCATCTCTACACATAACATTGGGGTTATTTATCCTTTTCGTGTCCCAGAAGTAGCGCATCCATAACAAGCTTAAACTGAACCCTGAGATTGTTTTCATACAGACTCGAATATGACCCAAATAAATCTTATTAGTATCACTAAATCTAGTCTGCTGACTGCCTGCACAAATATACCAATCTGTGGAGGTGTGCATGTGTTTATGTGTGCAAGGGAGAAAATTGCCAGTGTGTTCTCACTTCATGGCAACACCAAAGAGCTTCAGTCTATGTCAACAAGTCCAATAGGGGACTGCGGGTTACTACAAGCTCTTTCAACCTGCTCCAAACACCTGTGCATGTGCATGCATGGATGCTGCAGGTTGCAATATGGGAAAAGCAATTAATCGGATCTAAAATGCTGAAAAGACTTCACTGAATTCTCCTTTTAAAAGACAAAAGCATCCACAGAGGCTTAACATCACTGTCACAGCTAATTAGACTTCAGAAACATACAAAATACTTAACATGACTGATTCAATTGTTTGTGAAACATTAAATAAACACAACGCTTTAAATTGCAGTAATTTTTGCTGATAAATAGATAGCATGCATTCTTATTTAATACACATGTATATAATGGAAACATGCATCTCTGTGTATAGCATTTTCAGAACTCACCTGTGTCTTCTACAGCAGATTGCTGTCAGGCAGTCGAGAGGAAAAAACAGTCTGATTCAGCCAACTCCAGATGTTCTACCTCAACACTCGCATCTCTTCTCTCTCTCTCTCTCTCTCTCTTTCTTTCTCTCTCTCTCTCTCTCTCTCTCTCTCTCTCTCTCTCCTTTTCTCTCCCACTCTCTCTCTTTCTCTCTCTCTCTCCCCCTCTCTTTCTCTCTCTCTCTCCTCCTTCTTCATCTTGTGATCTCTCATTATTGCAGTGTGCTGTCTCTGTAGAAACTGTTCTGCTGGGCTTCACACTGTAAGCATAACCCCATGTATTTAACCGTGTGTTTACTGCCCACGTGTGACACGTGCAATGTACTGCAGCAGATTCTTTGGATACAACTTAGAAAACGAAATAATTATTTATTTATTTATTTACATGTATTTTTAGAAATTCACTTGCAAACAAGTATGTGCTCATAAATGGTATGTGGTAAAATTAAAGGAGTCAGGACTTTTTCCATACTTCCATCCATCGATTTTTCACTCATCTATCCATTCGTCAATTTCCATCCATCCATCCATCCATCCATCCATCCATCCATCCATCCATCCATCCATCCATCCATCCATCCATCCATCCATCCATCCATCCATCCATCCATCCATCCATCCATCCATCCATCCATCCATCCATCCATCCATCAATTTCCACTTATCCATCCATCAATTTCCATCCTTCCATCTATCCATTTGCAATTTCCACTCGTTCATCCATCCATCCATTTTTATCCATCCACCCCCATCAATTTCCAACCATCCTCATCCATATCCATTCATCTCCATCCATTTCCATCCATCTCCATCCATTTTCATTCATCCTCATCCATTTCCACCCATCCTAATCCATTTCCATCCATCCAGTACACACATTCAGTACGTTGTACATACATACATCTGTTAAAGTCAGTCCGCCAAAACGACAGGTTGTGGACATTCTTTTATAGAATATTTAGACTTCTGTTTACACTTTGTGTGAATATCATCCATCATTCGTTCTATTTGCACTTAGTCCAAGCTAAAGCTTTTACTTTACATAAGATTTTTTGGTAACACTTTATAATAACTACACACTATGAACCATTTATTAAACATTAACATATAGTGAATTCATTATCTATTAATCATTAATTCTACATTAACAGACGTTAGTAAGCAGTTTATAACTGCAGCTACAAATGCTCTATTCTTGACTTACAACTACATTTATAATGTGCTTAATACTTGTACTTTCATACTTTGTTAATGATTTATTTTTCATTACTAAATGAAGCATTGCATTATTTACAAACCAGTTATTTAAGCATAGTTGGTGTTTTTTTTAAATCATTCAGAATGAGTTAGTAATTGATTATTAAACTATTAAAATTAACATTTATAAATCTTATTATTCAGGCATTTATTAATAGTTAATTTGTATGTTAATAAATGCTTTATTAACTCAATTTCATCCAGTTTTGTGACCTAATCTAAAGTGAGGACTATTTATGCTTTATAAATCCCTTATAAATGACAATTAAAGGCTCAGTTAAATTCTAAACAGGAAAAAAGAACACAAAGACATTATTCATTTCTAATCGTTTGAAGATACACAAATAAAACTGTAATTCAAAAAAATTATTCTTTGCAACCTTATCTAAAATAAAATTACTGTACAGTTTAAACATTGCATCTTATTATATTGTTATATTGTTGTTGTGTTATCCAATTTTATGTCGTATTTTGACTCCTGTTATTCAGCAATGTTTAAACTTTACAGTAATTTTACTTTTTAGATAAGATTGCAATGATTATTGTTCATACTGAGCCTTTAATTGTCATTTATAAGGGATTTATAAAGCATAAATAGTCCTCACTTTAGATTAGGTCACAAAACTGCATGAAGTTGAGTTAATAAAGCATTTATTAACATACAAATTAACTATTAATATATGCCTGAATAATAAGATATATAAACGTTGATTTCAATAGTTTAATAATCATTTACTAACTCATTCTGAATTATCTTAAAAACCATCAACTACTCTTAAATACAACTGGTTTGTTAATAATGCAATACTTAATTTAGTAATGAAAAGTAAATCATTAACGAAGTATGAAAGTACAAGTATTAAGCACATTATAAATGTGGTTGTAAGTCAAGAATAGATGATTTGTAGCTGCAGTTATAAACCGCTTACTAACGCTTATTAATGTAGAGTTAATGATTAACAGATAAAGAATTCACTAGATGCTAATGCTTAGTAAATGATTGATAATGTGTAGTTATTATAAAGTGTTACCGATTTTTTTTATCTGTCATTTATGTGCCATTTATGAAAATCATTGATGCAAGCATATTCAATTAACCTCACAATATTTGTATGTAACATTCCTTTGTCAGTTCATTATGTCTTTAACAGTATACGTATTTTAACTGCTGCTGTTCAGGTATGATGGGTTTTTAATAAATATATAAATAATTATTTATCGTTCATTCTTTCATTCATTTTCTTTTCGGCTTAGTCCCTTTATCAATGAACCGCCAACTTATCCAGCACTTGTTTTACACAGCGAATGCCCTTCCAGCCGCAACCCATCTCTGGGAAACATCCATACACTCATTCACACTTATTGTAATGATTGGTCTGACAAGGAGGGATCCATATGCAGTACGTTTATTAAACAACTGACAAACAGCAAAGAAATAGCAAAAGTTCGTATACTCAAGTGCACAGGCAGAGCAAAGAGGGTCATGGGGTGGCGAAAGGCGTTCAGCATCGAAGTACAGGCAGGAGTCGGGGCTGGCAGCAGGGTTTCAATATCCGAAGGGCAGGCAAGGTTCAAGGCAGGCGGCGAGGAGAAACAAGGTCGAGGAACAGTCCGGGTTGGCAACGAGAAACAATCAGAAGGCAAGGTAAACGCTCAGAAATGTATGCAGGGCAAAACAAGACTTCGCACTGAAGTGTGGGTGAAGGCTGCTTATATGTGTGTGTGAATTGCGATCAGGTGGAGGGTAATCAGCGCCAGATACGGGGACTGCTGGATGATAGAGTTCTAAAAGGCTGGTGATAATGACCTCTGCTGGTCAGCGAGGGAACTAGCTGGGACCGAGCCGGTGACAGAGCCCCCCCTCTGCGAGCGGCTCCTGACGTGAGGAAACAATCGACGTCGGGGTCTTCCGCGGGGGCGAGGGGCCGGCATTTCAGGGTGATTTCGATGAAACTCTTGTAACAAAGAAGGGTCCAGAATGTCCGATCTGTTGACCCAAGATCTCTCCTCTGGGCCGTACCCCTCCCAGTCTACCAAGTATTGTAGCATCCCGCCCCGACGTCTGGAATTCAGGATGTCATGCACCTGATAAGCTTCCTCACCCTCGATGATGATGGGTGGAGGGCCCCGTTCACCGTCTGCCAACTCCCTCTCCTCCTCGGCAGGACCAGCAGCAGGTTTTAAACAGTGATACATGAAAAGTTGGAGAAATACGGTAGTTAGTGGGCAGTTCAAGTCGATATGATACTGGAGTAATTTGTCTATTTATTTTAAAAGGACCCACGTACCTGGGGCTGAGTTTTCTGCAGGGTAGTTTCATTCTGAGATCACGGGTGGATAGCCATACCCATTGTCCTGGTGTGTATGCTGGAGCGGGACGGCGGTGACGATCTGCTTGTTCTCTGAATCTTCTTACCGCTCGTAGTAATTGTGTGTGCGCTGCATTCCACGTGTTCTCGCTGCGTTGTAGCCAGTCATTTATTGTGGGGAGTTCGGTGGGTTCACCTGACCATGGAAATAACGGGGGTTGAAATCCGAGCACACATTGAAAGGGTGTGAGACCGGTGGCTGCTTTGCGTAGTGAGTTCTGAGCATATTCCGCCCAAAATAAATATCTGCTCCAGTCTGCTTGGTTCTGATGGCAATAGGTGCGCAGAAAGCGGGTGATTTCCTGATTCAGCCTTTCGGTTTGACCATTGGATTGGGGATGATAACCAGAAGTTAAACTGATGTTGACATTGAGGCTTTTAAAGAATGATGCCCACAATCTAGAGGTGAATTGAGGCCCCCTGTCAGACACAATATCTTCCGGTATCCCGTAGAAGCGGAAAACATTATTGCATAGCAATTCTGCTGTTTCTAGAGCCGTGGGTAATTTGGGGATGGGAATGAGTCGGCATGCTTTGGAGAATCTGTCGATTATGGTTAATATGGTTGTGTTACCCTGGGACGTGGGAAGATCCGTTATGAAGTCGATGGCGATGTGGGACCATGGTCTGTGAGGGGTGGGTAGCGGTTGTAATAATCCAGCTGGTAATTTCCGTGAATGCTTGTGCATGTTACAGAGGTTACAGTTGTTGATAAACCTCGTAATGTCGGATAGCATGCTAGGCCACCAATATTTGTTTTGTACTAGGTCCATAGTTCCACTTATACCTGGGTGTCCGGAGCTGGGGTTGGAGTGAATTTCTCTGAGGAGGCGTTCTCTGACAGAGTTGGGAACAAAGGTTTTCTCGGCTGGGCAGTGTGGTGGGCATGGTTGTTGTGCTTGTGCCTGAATGATCTCCGTGTCAATGTCCCAGAGAATGGGTGCCAAAACGAGGGAATTCCTTATAATGGGTTCTTCTTCCTGCTCCACAACCTCCTCTTCGAATAATCTAGATAATGCATCTGCCTTAGTGTTCTTAGAGCCTGGAATGTAGGTAACAGTAAAATCAAACCGGGAAAAAAATAAAGCCCATCTAGCCTGCCTGGGGTTCAGTCTTTTAGCAGAATGTATATATTCCAAATTCTTGTGGTCCGTGATCACCGTAAATTTATGTCTTGCTCCCTCCAGCCAATGTCTCCACTCTTCCATGGCGGCTTTCATTGCGAGAAGTTCGCGATTGCCCACATCATAATTCTGCTCCGCAGTACTGAGTTTACGTGAGAAGAATGCACAAGGGTGAGTTTTGGCGGGGAAGCCGTGTTTCTGAGATAGGATTGCTCCTATGCCTGTGTTCGATGCATCTATCTCCACAGTAAATGGTAAATCAGGGTTAGGGTGATGAAGAATGGGTGCTGTAGCAAAACGCTGTTTAAGTTTGATGAAAGCTGCTTCTGCCGCATTATTCCATTTAATAATATTTCTCCCTCCTTTAGTCAAGTTGGTTAGTGGAGAGGCTACCATGCTGAAGTTTCGGATAAAACGTCTATAAAAGTTAGCGAAGCCCAGAAATCTTTGCAGTTCTTTGATTGTCTTGGGTTTTGGCCATTTGAACACAGATTGTACCTTCTGTTCGTCCATTGCCACGCCCTCTCTTCCAATGATGTAACCCAAGAACGCGATGGATGTTTGATGGAATTCACATTTTTCTAGTTTTGCATACAGATGATTCTCTATTAATCGTTGGAGTACTGACCTCACGTGACTGATGTGTTCTTCAAGGGAGTTTGAGTATATCAGGATATCATCGATGTAGATAATGAGCCATTGATTCAGCATGTCTCTGAAAGTGTCATTGATAAAAGCTTGAAACACAGAAGGACTGTTTGCCAATCCGAAGGGCATAACGAGGTATTCATAGTGGCCATTAGTGGTAGAGAAAGCAGTTTTCCACTCGTGTCCCTGTTTAATCCTGATCAAATTGTACGCACTTCTGAGGTCAAGTTTCGTGAAATATTTGGCAGTGCGAAGTTGTTCCAGAGCTGGTGGAACTAGAGGAAGTGGGTACCTGTATTTGACTGTAATTTCGTTGAGTCCCCGGTAGTCGATACAAGGGCGCAATCCGCCGTCCTTCTTTCCCACGAAGAAGAAACCAGCTGATGCAGGTGACGTAGAGGGACGTATGAACCCCTTCTTTAACTCCTCCTCGATGTAAGAGTTCATGGTTTCGGTTTCTGTTAGGGATAAAGGGAAAATTCTTCCCCGAGGGGGCGTTGTACCAGGTAACAATTCAATGGCACAATCATACTCACGATGAGGGGGCAACTCTGTAGCCTTCTGCTTGTTAAATGCTTCGGTCAAATCTCTATATTCCTTCGGTATCTCCCGACTTGGCTCAATCTCCTTCTCAACGGAGAGTGCGTTAATTTGAAGGGGCACCACAACCTGTAAGCATTCTTGTACACATAATTCATCCCAACTTATTATCTCACCACTCCGCCATGAAATGACTGGGTTGTGCTTCGTGAGCCAGGGTAAACCCAAAATTACAGAGTATCGAGGGGAATCAATGATCAGGAGAGTTATGGATTCGTTATGGAGAGCACCAGTCCTGAGTGAGAGAGTAGGCGTTGAGTGGTGTATTCTTCCCTCCCCTAGGGGGCGACCATCTACCGCCGTGACTGCAAGGGAAGAAGTACAAGAGAGCAAGGGAATGAAATGTTCATCAGCAAACTTTCTATCCATGAAATTTCCTGCTGCTCCTGAATCAATCATGGCAGTAGTATGGATTATGGTATTGTCAAAGGTTAATATGATGGGAAACTCTAAGCATTGGTGATTAGTGGGTGTGCAAAATGCTGAACTCACCGGGAGGGTTCTAGTCGGAGGTTTCACCGGGCAACGGATTTTGATGTGCCCCGGTTCGCCACAGTACAGACAGAGATGACGTTGGAATCTGCGTTCACGTTCTTCAACGGTGAGTTGAGTGTGACCAATTTGCATTGGTTCTTGTGTATTGTTGGAGGGAAAATTCCAACGTTGGTTTGGAAGGGGTAAAGTATTTTGCACTGGTCTGCGGGCTCGTAGGAGGTTGTCCAAGCGAATAGAAAGTTCAATGAATTGATCCAGCGTTTTTCCCTCATCACGACATGCCAATTCCGTTTGGAGTTCTGGTTTCAGGCCTTTTCGATAGAGGGTCTTTAATGTATCATCCAACCATCCTGTCTGAGCGGCTAGGGTCCGAAAGTGAAGAGCGAAATCGGAGGCAGTTTGATTACCCTGTTGTATCGTCAACAATTCCTCCCCGGCGTTACGACCACCTTCCGGGTGTTCAAACACTGTACGAAATTTCTGTAGAAAACTTTCAAAGGTTGAAAAAACAGGAGTAATGGGATTCCAGATGGCAGTGGCCCAGTCTAATGCCTTTTCAGTGAGTAATGAGCAAACAAATGCGATCTTACTCTTTTCTGTGGAATACATGTGGGGCTGTTGAGTGACGAAGAGCTGGCATTGGAGCAGGAACCCTTTACACCTAGCGGGGTTACCATTAAATTTGTCAGGGAAGGCCAGACGAGGATTTTGCAGAGTAATAGGGTGTTCATTGGAAATGTTGACGATCGGTGGATTTTCCATTGGTGGAGGTGGAGTGACATTCATCCTTTGCAGTGCTTTCACCAATTCATCCGTTAAGTGGGTAAGGTGTGCGAGTTGTTGTTGATGTACCGAGAGGACTTGGGCTTGTGCTGTCAGTTCTGTGGTTACTTGTTGCATGGCTGCGGGATCCGGTTGTGGCGAAGTCTTCTGTAATGATTGGTCTGACAAGGAGGGATCCATATGCAGTACGTTTATTAAACAACTGACAAACAGCAAAGAAATAGCAAAAGTTCGTATACTCAAGTGCACAGGCAGAGCAAAGAGGGTCATGGGGTGGCGAAAGGCGTTCAGCATCGAAGTACAGGCAGGAGTCGGGGCTGGCAGCAGGGTTTCAATATCCGAAGGGCAGGCAAGGTTCAAGGCAGGCGGCGAGGAGAAACAAGGTCGAGGAACAGTCCGGGTTGGCAACGAGAAACAATCAGAAGGCAAGGTAAACGCTCAGAAATGTATGCAGGGCAAAACAAGACTTCGCACTGAAGTGTGGGTGAAGGCTGCTTATATGTGTGTGTGAATTGCGATCAGGTGGAGGGTAATCAGCGCCAGATACGGGGACTGCTGGATGATAGAGTTCTAAAAGGCTGGTGATAATGACCTCTGCTGGTCAGCGAGGGAACTAGCTGGGACCGAGCCGGTGACACTTATACACTACGGACAATTTAGCTTACCCAATTCACCTGTACTGCATGTCTTTGGACTGTGGGGGAAACCGGAGCACCCGGAGGAAACCCACACTAACGCAGGGAGAACATGCAAACTCCACACAGAAATGCCAACTGACCCAGCCGAGGCTCAAACCAGCGACGTTATTGCTGTGAGGCGACAGCACTACCTACTGCGCCACTGCGTCGCCATAATTATTGATAGTTATAATTATTATATATACATATTAATGTATATATACATATTAATGTATATATATATATATATATGAGCAATTCCAGCGTTATGGATGTGACATTTGCAGTAAAAACTCAAAACATAAATTCACATAGAAAGTATACAATAACATTATATTGACACATTAGTTTATATTTTCCAGAACAACTAGCCACAGAGTTAAGGGACCAGAAAAATATCAATCTGTAAACATTTTTTATACTTTAAATGAGGAAAATAAACATACGTTATGGATGTGACAAAAAAAGTCTGCGAGTTTACAGTACACAACATACTTTGTAGAAATTCTGTCAATTAAACTGCACAACCCAAAAGAAACAATGCTAATCAAACAGATATGAGTTGGCTCACTAAAGAACAAACATGATTGATTTTATTTTAGTTAATATTTTGGCATTTATGAGGAAAAAGTGTCGTTATGGATGTGACACTTTTCCGTTATGGATGTGACACCTGTGCAGTTGCCACTTGTTTGATTTTGGCAAATTAAATATAATAGTTTTAAACACTGACAGATACATTTTTGAGTATTTCTAAAGTACTGTAAAATACTTGCTTACACAAAAAGTGTAGAAACGGTTTCTCTATTTTGGTGAAAACGTAATTTTTTTCATGGCAAGGTTGACAATTGCATGGAATTGTTCATATATATATATATATATATATATATATATATATATATATATATATATATATATATATATATATATCCTCAAACATAAAAATGCAGGAATGTTATTTATAATGCTTTATGTATCAGCTGATTTAGCAGGATTTGGCCTCACACGCACATACAAACAGGTTTGTTTTTGTGAATTATGGGGACATATTAGCGGTGTAATGTTTTTTATTGTGTAAAATATATAATTTTTTTCTATCGCCCTATTTTGTGCATATTTCCATTCTCAAACAATTAATTCTGTATGATTTGCCTTTAGAAATATGGGGACATGAGCAGCGTCCTCATAAGTCACATTGTGATACACACACACACACACACATGCAAGATCAAATTAATTTGTGCTCTTAGTCTTTTCTTTACATGCAGTCATATACATCACATTATATGTTCAGCCATTGCTGGGAGTTAAAATTTTGCCGCATCACTGCAAATGAAGTTAGATAAAGATAAGGCAGTATAGATCAGTCATGGTAACCTCATAGAAACTGTACCACAACTATCATCAAATATTTCATAATAATAGTAATAATAAAATAGTAAAAAACAACAACTAAACAATGTGTTTGCAAGGGTTAAATCATTCTCCCATTCAGAGTTACATTCATGGAGATTTCCATCAAATATCCTAGATAAATAAATTTTTAAACAATATTAACTTGATATCTAAGATTATGAATGAACACAAACACGGAAACACTTTTTAGCTTAGTCTCAGGAAAATGTGTCTGTGTCATACATTTAACACATGCCTGCAGAGATTAAATGTCCACTTGGTGGTGCCAAAAACAAGCTTTTCAATCTTCAGAGATAAAAAAAAAATAAGTATGGTTCCCCCAAAATGAAAATTCGCTCATGATTTATTTATTTTTTATTCTGTGAAAGTCAAACAATAAAATAAATGTCATTTTTATATTTAACTTTTTTTTTTTTTGCCACAAATGTAGCCATAGTAACTTCACCTTGTGGTTTTTTAGTAATGTCTTTGGAGAACATATATGGTCTGCAGTAAACCACTGCCCCCCATTACTCTGCAACATTTGTCATGCTGGTTGTTACTTACTGGTGGTTACTTTGCATCTGTGATTGTTGCAAAACTACAGTTTTAAATTTTATATTGACACACATTCTGGAAAAACACAAACACGGATGCATGCTCTGAGGTGTTTATTTCAATGCTTTTAAAATCAGCGAGTTCACTTGTGCTTCACCTCTTTATCCTTCAGTGTTGTCAGCGCTGTTCCAACAAAAAAAATATATATGAGTGGTTTTCATAATGTTTTCCCATTTTCATTTTTATTAGCAACAGTTTAAATACACTTTTCTTATTTGCAAATCTTTGCATGAAATGATAAGATAGACTGAATGCAACATAATTACACAAAATGTACAGTAAATGAAAATATGTGTTTGACCCTGGACCTGGGGCTATTCCATAAAGCAAGCTTAGAGCCAGGCTTATTTTGGTAAGTCAGGTTTATTAATGGCGGATTCGGTTTCATAAATCAAAGTTACGATAGCTCAAACTTAGTTACCCTGGCAACTTATGCTGGGAAACTAGCCTGGTCTGGGGAAGGCTTACTCTCAGGCTAAGTCAAAGTTCAAGCTTAATCAAAGTAATGTTAACATTCACCTGCCATAGTTTGATGCCATTTTATTTTATTTAACCTCTTAATAATGATTGAAACTTTATAGTCACTTAATAGTAAATATATATATATACAAACCTAAATATACCCTACTTAACAGTCTACTTATAATCTAATGGAATCAGTTGGCATATATATGCAGGGTAACTTAAATTCAACAAACGGACCATCAAAATAAAGTGTGACCATATATTTAAATTCATATGTTATTCCAAACAAAACAAATACAAACTACAACATTTCAACTAAATTTGATATTTTTTATGTTTCTGTTGATTTTTTTTCCTGGTTATTAAAATTTTATTTAACATTTTTCCCCAACATATTTATTAAGGTGTACTAATTTTTGCACTGTGATCTTCATTTTATTTTTTGTTAGATTATTTTCCAAATTTTGCTTTGGTAGTGAATAATTTAATGTATGGACAAATATATTATTGTAAAGCATTCTGTAGAAAATAGTAACTTAAAAGAAAGATCTGTGAGGGGTGTGTATATATACGTAATGAACCGCCAACTTATCCAGCATATGATTTACATAGCGGACCCCTTTCCAGCTGCAACCCATCACTGGGAAACACATATACAATTTAGCAGACTACGGCCCGGTTTCAAAGACAGGGCTTAGACTAGCCAGGTTTAGGCCATAGTTCAATTAGGACATTTAAGTAATTTTTATAAACATGCTTAGAAAAAAACCATTAGTGGTGTGCATCTTGAGACAAAACAAAGGCACTGATATATTTAACAATCAATCACTGCAATTGTATTTCAGTTGAAACAGCTCAGACTTACATTTTAGTCTAGGACTAGGCTTAAGCCTTGTCTGTGAAACCGGGGGTACATTTCTTAAATAATGACTTTAAAGCTGCAAACATTGAGTGGAATAATCGGAAGATGGATCCAGGCCGAGCAGTACGTACGCTCACTTTAATGTAAAGATATTTTTCCACGGGGCGCAGGAAAGTGTCAAAGAGAAAGCAGCTTTGCAGCAGTTTCGGGAGCAAATTAAAAATCCCGCCGCTTGTGCGTGCACAACTCTTTGTTGCCATTTTCATGTGCTTACATTTAGCACATTTTGTATGTTACATTGAGGCTGCAATGCATTAAAGCTTTTCTTTGCAAGCATCAACTGGCAGTAAGGGCGCATTCTCTCTCTCTCTCTCTCTCTCTCTCTCTCTCTCTCTCTCTCTTTAATGTTAATAGGCCTAAATAATGGCCTATATTTTAAAATATATTGCTTCATATGTAGTCTATTGAGACGATCTGCAAGTTCTTGTCAGCCTTCTCTCTTGCAAGCCGTATTATTTAATTGTTATGTTTAAATTATTACATGTTTGAACTCTAAAAACTAATGCGGCTCACTCGCTGTGAACAGCTGTCTCATCTCAGAGCTCTATCAGTTCTCGAAGTTACCATGGTAGCACACAACGTAATCGATGTATCTACAGTATGATCGACCTTTAAGGTTTCACGACAGAAACGTGCACGAGCAGCTATCTAGATTATTTAAACTGAACTCAGACTAGTTAGATCACATGATCTTCAATTTACTGTTATGGAACCAATTTAAGCGTGGACTTTAGTTTGGCTCACTCAAGTCAGGCTTTTGACTTTAATCCCCGCTTTTCTAAACAACTTTTATGAAATTGCCCCCTGGTCTTATGTTCCATGGGTATATTTGAATAGCACATTGTATTGGTCAAAAGTATCCTTTTTTTCTTTTATGTCAAAAATCATTATTATGTACAATATTACGTAAAGACCATGAAGCCATTGTGTAAATGTTCTACTGTAAATATCATTTTTGGTTGGTAATGTGCATAAGAGTTTAATTTGGACAGCTTTAAAGGCAATATTTTCAAAATTTTCTCAATATTTAGATTTTTTTTTACCCTCAGATGGCAGATTTTCAAATAGCTCTATTTTGACCAAATATTGTCCTGTGCTAACAAATATACATAATGGAAAGCTTCTTTATTCCAACCTCAGATGATGTATAAATCTTAATTTCCAAAAATTGACACTTGTGTTGTGACTGATTTTGTTGTCCAGGGTCCCATAAATTAAAAGTGTGTGTGTGTGTGTGTGTGTAAACATTGTTTTAGCAATGTAAAGGACTCTGCTTTGGATTTTATTTACCCCGGGTTGTCGTCGCCATATAAATCTTCAAAATTATCACCAATGATTGTGGTCGGTTGAGGTGGGACTGGGGTCCCAAATGTCTCCCATGTCCTTGCACAAAAAGGTATAAAGACAATAACTAGCAGGCCAGGGTGGCATGCCTACTACAATATTAAACAGTACATTTTCTGTTAAACTTTATGAAATGGAAGAAAACATGCTGCAAAATATCATAGTATTTTCCACATTTTATAATGAACAAAACTTAAACGAGGAGAAAGTACACTGTAAAAAAAAATCTGTTAATTAACAGTTTGCATATTTTGTGATTCAGAGGTGTTTTCTGTATATTTACAGTCATGAATTGCATTGTGGGATATTGATCTCTGCTCTGTCGACTTTTGATGTTGAAAATTCAACTCTACAGTTTAACAAAGTGACTTTTATTGACATTTTAGTTGTTTGAAATAACAAAAAATATCCTGGCAGTTTATTACAAGGTTTTTGGACCGTAATATACAACACCAATCCAGACCATATATCACTTTAAACTATAAAAAATGTTCATAGAAGTCACTTTTTCAAAGTATTCAAGGTTAAAAGTTGATGAAAGAAAGATCAAGGTCCCATAATGTGATTCAAATGCATAAAAAACAGGGAAAACTGCTAATTTACAGAGATGTTTTACAGTGAACAAGTGTACCTTTCACAACAGATAATTCCAAAGTCAACACAGACACAGGTTTCAGGTCCGTTCTCCCATTCAGAGTTAAATTCATGGAGATTTCCATCAGAGTCAGAACAACCTGAATCAATCAAAGCATTGATTTTCAAATATCATTACTTTAGCCAGAATTAGAAATGCACAAAAACAATTAAAGTTTTTATGTTGCAAATGCAAATAAGTGGCACAAAAAACAAGTTTTTCAGTCACCAGAGGCTTAAAGATATATAGTTCACCTAAAACTGAAAATTTTGTCATCATTTACTCACCCTTCATGTGTTCCAAACCTGTTCGTGTTTCTTTCTGTTTTCTGTTTGGTCTGTTTTGAGGATGTTATTTTGTTATTTAACTTGAACGAGTTGGGAACCTTGCTGTGGAGGATGAGTGAGCTATCAGATTTCATTTAACATATCTTAATTTGTGAAGACAAACTAAGGTCCCGTGGGTTTGGAATGATTAATAACAGAATTTTGATTATTGGTGAAATAACCACCCTTAAAAGTCTTTAGGTGTTATAAAGAGTTTAAGTATTTTTTTTTCCAGTGAATAAGAAAGAGATTGCGAGTACACTAAAAAATATCCATTAATTAGCAGTTTTCCGTATTTTGTGATTTCATTTTTTATTTTGCCCTGTTTATTTATGTTTTTAATTGCATTATGGCACCTTGATCTTTTCTCTAACAACCTTTAGAGGTTTAGAGGCAAAGACCTTTAAGGTGTTAATAGTTTGCAGTGCTATATTGTCGGGGTTGGTGTTGTATATTACGTTACAAAAAACGTTGTAATAAACGATCAGTACATTTTCTGTTTCTATTTATTATTTCTTATACATTATATAATTTCAAAGTACTAAATAAAAGTCACTTTGTTAAACAGTAGAGTTGAATTGTCAACATCAAACGTCAACAGAGCAGAGTTAAAAGACTCATAATGCAATTCACAACTGTAAATAAGCATAAAACCCCTGTGAATTACAAAATACGGAAACTGTTAATTACTAGATATTTTTTTACAGTGTATTTAGACAACTTAATCTCACATTAATCTGGTGAGCCCTTAGGTTTATAATTATATGCAGTCCATTTTTAAGAAATAAAATTCATCTCAGGACTACAATAGTCCATAATGAGATAAGAATACATTCTGATATGAGAGTTCATCTCTTATTTATCGGTTAGTAAATATGTCTTACAGTTTATGTAAAAATATATTTAGACCATGTCTGAAAAGCCAAGCAAATGTGCTCTGTAGAGTTTTTATTTGTCTATTTTAAGAAGCATCAACATGGTCTGGTCAATATTTATGTATTGGTCAATAGAAACATTACAATTACTAGGCTTACCTAACCTAGGGAAACATTACAAGTACTTTGGAAAATGGATCTGTAATGTATATTTTCATTAAAGATTTATGTTAATTTTGAATTTAAAAAGTTATGTGAGTGCTTTTTAATTGAACAAAATAAACAAAATATATTTAAAAAAACTCATGTTTTGATCCCAGTGGGGATTTAGGCACACCCAGTCTGACAGTCTTGGAAAACTCTACAGCAGCAGCTACTCTGGTGGTGATGAAATCTCATAAAATAAATGGTAACATTTTATTTTTGCTGTCGTTACACATTACATGTTTAGTAATAAATAATACAACAATAACAATAAATAATTCATAATTCCATGCAGCTATCCCTAAACCTAACCACTCATGCTAACCCTGTCCATGTTAATTCATCAATATTACTCGATACTATGGCTGCACAAAATAGTGTTTGAGCATCGATATCTCAATGTTCTCGCAATATTCACATCGCAAGATATGCAATGTTGAGTTAGGATTATAGATGTTATGAGATTTGTGGAGACACTGCAAAACTGAACCATAATAGAGTGAAAGTTTATCGTGTATCAGGTTTTTAAGGCATGAGACTGTGTAAGCATTTTAAGACACTTTAAAGCATTTTGGTAGTGCATAAAGAAGTTTAATAATGATTAATTTTATTGAATTATTTATATGATGAAGACTATGCAGTGTTATTTTAAATTCAGTTTCTGAACCCGAGTGCTGTAACTCTATCCAGAAAACCATAAAGCACGGTTTATTTCACTTTAAAATAAATTGCATAAATATACGTTTATTTTTACAGAATCATCCCAGTCATCTGAAGTAATTACTATGCAAATGGGCTATTTAAGTCATCTGGTGAAATTGTATTGATATCGCAATGTATATCGCAGAGAAAAAAAATTTCAATGTAAAATTTGTCCAATATTGTGCAGCCCTACTCGATACTTAAACATTTGATTGGTCACTGTAACAAGGACACCATAAAATATTCTAACAAATTAACAACCAAACAAACAAACAAACTATAAACTGAAGACACACTGTGAATAATAAGGTTATTTTTCATTTTCAGCTACTAACATAACTAACTTTTTTTTGGCACAGACATATAAGCATAGACTTTAGCATCACCTTGTGGGTTGTTAGTGGTGTCTTCAGGAAATGTTTCCAATCTGCAGGCATAACAGTAAGCCACTACTGCAAACAACACAAACAGCCTCATCTGAAAGAGAGGTCAAATACAGAGTAATCTGTTAGCATGCATTGATTTTTTTATTTGTTTTTACAATAAACAGTATGTAAATGTGCAAAAATTGTCTAAAACAATCTACTAAGGTACGCTAAATACATCTATAAAAAAAACTGCAGTGAAGATGCATAAATAAAATATATATAGGTTTCATATATATTACAAAATAATTACAGGAGAAGAAAACAAGGTTTTTTCAGTACCGTGTTGTTGTGAGGAATACAAGACTGTTCAATAAAACACAAGAAGGCACTGTATAAGAACGATCTTGAATTGCTACAATTTATAGGGTACTTCCTTTATATGTGATCAATAGACTGTTCTTCCAATGCCTGACACAAATTTGCTTTGGTGTGGTCTCTGTAGATATAAGATATTATAACATTGATGTTACGCCTGAAATTCAAGTGAAGTTATTCAAATTGCTCTTGGGTAAAGATTTCTTGGAACCGAGAGAGTGTCTGAATGCAAAACAGTTACTTTCTTGGTGATTTTTGTTGTACTATTATCAAATAAGTTTCTCTTGGTATTTTACTTAGAAAGAAGTCAAGAAACAAAGCAGCAATCTAATTTGTTGAATTTATATTATTCCTGTGTTTGCAAGACCTTACATTTATTTAGTTTATTTTTATTTACATTTTTAATACGTCTGCAAAGCTTGAAACATACCTTGAACACAACTTTTACTCTCATCCTAATAGCAGCCAAAGCATTTTGATATACAACATGCACACTGCACATAACTAATGTTTTTTTTCCCCTTTTTTTGTAGTTGATTTAGGACTAAAAATGTAGAGATTTCTCATTTTAGGTTTACTTTTAAAATTCACTGGCTTTTTTTGTTTTGATTTTACATTGGCTGTTAATTGTAAAAACACAGTATTGTTAGTGTGTTGTTTTTTACCATCTGCACTGTTGTGTGTGAAAGCATGTAATCTGTTTGCATAAGGAAATGTTTTTACTGATATGCATCTTTAGCTGAAGCATAACAATTAAGTAAATATTCTTCAAAACCGGAACAACTGCACGTTTATTTGCTCTCTTGAATTCTGAGAATTTGATTAACAGTTAAGCTTAGTGCGACAAGTTTCAACCTCGTGACAATGTGTGTTAAATGCTGAGTTCAAATGCTAAAAAAAGATCAAGTCTGTCCTTTTTAAGCAGTGTAAGTGGATTTATAATACCGTGTTCAGACAGTAATGCATGGTAATAACCGCTTTGATCATTTATTTTACACATGTAACTGAGCGCTCAGAACGAGGGTTCAATTAGTTAATATGAGAAAACAATAACAGTGCTGATCTCCTCTGTGTTTATTAGCCCAAATTAGAAATGCATTTTGAGGCACTTCAGAGGACCTTTAAGCTTCAAGTGATGATGATAACATATATCACAATATTTCAATTTGTGCATATTCAACTTATCAGGCACATCGCGGAATAGTGGTAGAGGGGTAAACATTATATGCAAAACACAAATGCAGTACAACCACAACTTTACAACTAGATTAGGCTATGGATTTTGTGTAAAAATTGTTCA
This sequence comes from Danio kyathit, assembly GCA_903798195.1. Taxonomy (NCBI): domain Eukaryota; kingdom Metazoa; phylum Chordata; class Actinopteri; order Cypriniformes; family Danionidae; genus Danio; species Danio kyathit. Next base: position 25,734,454 of record LR812535.1, on the reverse strand, counting down.
GAGGTGGTTATCTGAATTGTTCTTGCCGAGATAATTCTTCCAAATAGGGTTTCAAATTGGCCCTACATCGTTCAATACAAATAAAGGCTGTTGTTATTACATTATTAACAATTTTTGTAAATTGCACAGTATTTAACTGTATAATGAACTATATTTTACTGTAGGACAGTTATATGGGATGTTACTGTATTTTAAAGTTGCATTGTGAAAATTACTGTATATTTTACAGTAAAGATATACATAAAACTCTGTAAATACATATACAGCAATATAAATGGTGCTGTTAATGTAACAGTAAGCTACTGGCGAACTGCTGCCAGTAAGTTACTGTAGATTCTATAGGAAATTGTTAACAGTCTAGCCTTAGTTTTTCTAGTATGTAGTAAAGGAATCTATGCAATGAAAGAATTCGAACACAAAAGAAGATAAGAAGAATACTGTTTCCATCGAGTAATATACTGTAGCAAAATCCATAGCATTTTTTTTCCAAGCTATAGAATTCAGTGGTGAGGGGCAACTTTTAACTTTATACAATTTTAACAGTGAGTAAAGGAATGACTGAACTTTCTTTTTTGATGAGATATTACTTTAAATGCACCCAGTGATGGTCTCTTGATGACTAAAGTGTCATCTCTTGACGCTTTAATGAGATGTCGTGATTAGATCAAATGAATAAACTCAGCAGAGAAAGACAAAGCAAAAATATACCTGTTCTTAATTTTGCCTCTGCCAAAACTGTATGTGGTCATGCCAGTGGACATTTCACTTGGAAACTGCTGCAGTTCTTATATCCAATATTCTAGCCACATATTGAATTATCTGTAACACTCTTTTTTTTTTTTTGCAGAAATGTGGACGTAGTTGTAGGTAGCAACATTACATTGTGGGTTATTAGTAGGCCCACACGGAATCTCAGATTTCCACTGATTTCCGCAGATTTTTTGCCTGTCATTGAGGTTATGTATTTACTTGTGTAAATGTGTGTAAATGTACATTTATTCTGTTTTTAAATTAATTTCACTAATATTATTATGATATAATAATAGTATTATTAAAACGCTCATATGATTTATGTACAATACAGTTTGTGCAGTAATATTTTCTGTCTTTTAGTAGATATATTATATGAGAGACTTGCTTTGTTTAGCAAATAAGTGGATCTAATTGGATTTGCATTGTAAACATTCAATAAAAGTTAACAATGTATTTTTTATTTTATATATTAAGTTTTTAGTTATGATACTCCTAACATCATTCCGCATAAATCTGCAGATTTTTTACAAAATTCTCCGCAGAAATAGCAAAAAATGTCCACAGATTCTGTCTGGCCCTAGTTATTAGTGGTGTGTTGAGAAACTATTTCCTGTCCACAGGCATTACAGCAAACTCACACTTATAAATAAATAATATTTCTCCAATGTATTTCTCTGGAATGCTACAGAAAATGGTACTGTACTAAAGTGCAGAAGAAAACAAACATTTTGCTGTGCAGTATTTGCTTACAAACAATAATTAAATAATTAAGAGTAAAAATTTGTAAAGTACTATGATGAGGTGAGGAATACAAAATCAATCAATTAATCAAACAAACATACTCAAGTACTTTAATAAATGTTTTGAAATGCTTCAATATACACTAAACTACAGTACCTGGAAATTCACATTTTCCCTTATAGAAGCCTGATATACTGTATGGCAATATATGAAAATTATGCATGACATACGGGTTATTGTATTTGGATTTCACATATATAAAATGATATGAAGAAAAAAAATTGCCATTTACATAGACGTAGTTCAACCACTGGGATTACAAATATGTCCATACAGTTGAAGTCAAAATTATTCGCCCTCCTGTGAATAATTTTTTTAATATTTTAAATATAAAATATATATATTATATATTTTTTTCTTCAGCAGAAAGTGTCATTTGCTTAGTTTTGGCTAGAATAAAAGCAGTTTTTAATAAAAAAAAAAAAGAAAAGAAAAAAAACATTTTAAGGTCAGTATTATTAACCCCCTAGCAATGTTTTTTTTCCCGATTGTCTACAGAACAAACCACTGTTGCCCTATTTGTTACCCTAAATTACCCTAACTTGCTTAATTAATCTAATTCACTTAGTTAAGCAAGCCTTTAAATAGCACTTTAGGCTGAATACTAGTATCTTGAAAAATATCTTGTAAAATATATGTACTGTCATCATGGCAAAGATAAAAAAAAATCAGTTTCTAGAAATGAGTTATTAAAGCTATTATGTTTAGAAATGTGGTGAAAAAAATCTTCTCTGGGTTAAACAGAAATTGTGGAAAACGTATACAGGGGGGTTATAATTCTGACTTCCACTATATGTTCAAATATATTTTTTATGTGCATTCATATATGGCCATATAATTATACTGTATAACCTGTAATTATATATAATATATCTGAACATGTATGCAATACCAAGGGTTGAAAAAGATATGTGTAAAATATTGCAATATTTTGAAATATATTGCATATATGACATATTTTTATATGTGAAATCAAAATAAGAATGTATTTAATTTGTATAATTTCCATAGATCAGATTTAAATATTGGCTAGATTGATAAGCAGTTCTTCCAACCAGTGAGCATTCTCTGCATGCTGGAATGACTACTGTGCATCAGATTAATCATTGTGAACCTATTAATTTTTCTGCTACTGTACACTTGGCCTACTTACCGGTTACAGTACTTTGCATCTGCGTTTAATGGAAATCTACAGCACTGATCCAAACCAAATAATTGCATTGGTGGAGTCGGATATTATAAATATACCATCTTTCACTTGATGCATGAAGTTCAAATAAAGGCTCTATTCAATCTTTGATTGAAGTTTCCCTTGGTAAATATTCTTAAGAACTAGTTGAGTTTCTCAATGCAAAGTGATCAGTAATAAAATATGAATTTATAAATTTTCTCTTTATTATGGTTCTGTTTTAAAAGTAATTTGAGAAGCAACAACTTAAGCAAGATGTGAAATATAAAATGTTATGTGGTAGGCTGCTGCATGCTGCATTCTGAAAATGAAAGATTTTGCTGTGAGTTTTTAGCTGTAAAGAATGGGTGTGTCTGTGTACTTTTAGAATTATTAATTTTTAATAATTACTTACAGGAGTTACAACTCCAATCCAAAACCAAAAGAGATATCTTTATATAATTGATATAAAATTTTTGATAAAGTTGTTTAAATTTAAGAACTTTGAAAGTGCATTTGCAAGTATTGCATTATATCATGTTATTCATTGATTGATTGATTGATTCATTCATTCATTCATTCATTTGAATTCAACTGACCCAGCCGAGGCTCGAACCGGCGACCTTGTTCCTGTGAGGCGATTGTGCTACCCACTGCGCCACAATGATGCCCTATATTATATTATATTATATTATATTATATTATATTATATTATATTATATTATATTATATTATATTATATTATAAATAATTTATCATTACTAAAATACTCTTTGATTTTAGTTTTAAAATCTTCAGAGTTGCATGAGTCAAATCACTAGTATTTCATGAACCCAAGTAAAAAAAAAAACACACACACACAAGGAAAAATTGTTTTCAAAACAGAGCCACACATGTAACTCACTTGGAAATGCTTAATTCATTAAAACAGTTCATTATTTCTTTGTCATTTTATTTTATTATTTTGTGCCATATCAATTCAGTGTCCTGTTTCTCTAAAAACTATATTCTTTTGAGCTACATTTTGGTCTATTAGCAATACCCCTGTAATACATAATTTGCTTGGCAAGAAAGATGCACTACTTTAGAAGGTAAAAAATAATAGTTTGGCCAAAAAAAGAGAAAATAAAGGAAAAGAAAGTTAGATGTTATTTTGTGGTCCTTGCTGATTCACAAGTCATCAGCTACAGTACCAGCACTTTGTGATTTAAAAAAAAAAAAAGCTTAATAATACCCATGGCTCCTGATGATACATTGAGATCTTATGAAGTGAAAAGATCTGTCTGTGCATGAAACATTATTTCAGTACCAGTAAATAACCCTTTGTGCGTTCACAACATTTTGGAGATGTACTGTATGTGTTTTTGTCTCTTAAAACTGCTGAAAGCCAATGACTTGCATTTTAAGTCACCTACATATGTATGGCTTGAGGGTAAATATAAGAACAGCAGATTGCAATTTTTGAGTCTACCATCCCTTTAAGCCTCCTGGTACACAATTTAAGCCTTACGTTGACACATTTATGACACACATATTCTAGAAATGCACAGACATAGATGCATACTTTAAGGCATTTTTATTTAAAATGCTGTTTAAATCTGCTCATATAGGCAGGTTTACCCTGGTCAATTATTGGAGAACTTTGTTTTATTTGATATCTTTGAATGTTACTGGTTTTCTTCTTGTGGTTCAGCTCCAGAGCCATCAGAATCATTTTGACCATTGTAGTCATGGAAAAATCTGTTTAAAAACAAAAATATGCAAGTGGTTTGTATGAAGATTTATGACAAAAATCCTCATATCATGATACAAGTCATCTCATATCCTGACATAGATAACGATGTACATTTGATGTCAACATTATTAACCCTTTGGTAAAATTGTAATTACTGTATGTTACAGATATTTCTCAAGAAGATTTTTTCAACACTTTTTAAACGTAGCAGTTTTAATAACTCATTTATTTTTGCCTTTGTCATGATGCCATATTCCACTTAAAGTGCAATTCTAAGACTTAACTAGGTTAATTGGCTTTTTTTATAATTAAAAACTGATTTTATTGCAGCCAAACTCAAATAAATAAGGTTTTCCCCTGAGGTAAAGAATATTATAGAAAATACTGTGAAAATGTTCTTGGTCATCACTTGGGAATAAAAAATGTCACAGGAGGGCTAATAATTTTGACTTCAACTACTGTATATCAAAAAAAAGTATTGTTGCTTTAAATTCAGCCACTTTATAGTTTATATACAACATTTATTAAGTTAAGTGGTTTTAAACAATTTATTTTGGCTGAATTTAAACAAATTAAGCTGTACATTACTAAATTTAATTTGTTTGTTTAAATTTAACCCATATAAATTGCAACAATTTTGCAGAATATTTTTTTAGCACACTACCGGTCAAAAAATTGGGGTCAGTATATTTTTTTAAAATAAATTTTATTTAATAGTTTAAATTAAATTATTCTGTTTATCAAGGCAGCATTTATTAAATGTAAAAAAAAAAAAGTTTAATTGTTAAATACTTATTTATTAAAATATTTATTTATTACTTTATTGTATGTAGTTTCAAATTAAATTATTGCTTTTATTACTACTACCATTAATAATAATAATAATAATAATCATAATTAATATTAGAGTGAGAAGGATCATGTGACTCTGAAGAGTGGAGTAATGAAGCTGAAAATTCATCTTTAAAATCACTGAAATAAATTATTAAATTAAATGATAAACTACTTTTGAACAGTTATTTTATAGTGCAATAACATTTCACAATTTTACAATCTGTACTGTATTTTTGATGAAATGAATGCAGCCTTTGTGAGCAGGAGAAGCTTATTTTAAAACATTTATAAGTCCTACTGACCCCAAACTTTATACCGGTAATGTATATTGACAACATAATAAGGAGTATTACATTTTAAAGTATATACTCAGAAATCTACACATGCATATGTGATCATATTTATCCGTTTGTTTAGAATGTTTGAGTAAGAAAGTAGAAATATGAATGAAATATAAAACACCTCTCAAAAACTAATAATTACAGGCCCAAAATAAAATATCACTAAATAAAATACATCCCCATATTGGCATGTTCATATAACTAAATAGTCATATTAATATTAATTTTCAACATAATATGAAAATATTAACTTTTTATTTTTTTTTCCATACCATAAATATTGTCATATTTTTTACACATATTTTTACTGTAATGAAAATGTACATTTTTGGCTGAAGCATCTCTTTAAGCAAACAGTTGCTAATTTTAAGTTCAAAAAGACTTACTGGTCGTTTTCTATGTTGTCGTTTTCTGTCACTCCAATGGGCACATCATCATTATTAGACCTGTTACGCACAAAATGCAATTTTAATTTAACTATTATGAAAATATTCTCAAAACACACATAATCACAAACATTTAATAATGTCCCAATGTCATGTATCAGTGATGTTAAAATTGAGGTTTTGCTTAAAATTAGCACGTGCAGTAAGCACTCTTTGTAAAATGTTTTTGACACAGAGTGGACGTGGAATGTGGTCTTGTTTTTTTTGTGGGTGGATTGTTTTGGTGCTTTCAAATAGCCTTTTTTTGTGGCAAAATCTTTTATCAGATCATTTATTTTGTCACAACAACCATTCCTTCCATTTTCTTACTATACTTTTGTTTGAAATCCAATGCTTCTTTCCAACCTTTTGTACAGTTCAGTAGAGTATGCAATTTTTCCATTTCCATTGTCAGACGTTGTGAATGTTGCCAAAATAGTAATCCGAAAAGCATACCACTTTTTTGTATCGTTCCATGCTTAATATTTGTGCATAATGTTACTGGGAAGATCTCTTTTGTGGTTTGTACAAGTTGTATAAATTGTGTAATTTTTGATCTCCAAAAAGGGGCACACACATAATTTTTCCACATTTTCATTAAGTTCCCAAAAAATAACTAAATGGGAACTCTTTCCAATGTTCCAGTAGAGACTCTGGGTCTGTTTATGAACTTACTATACAATAAAACACAGAATTTGCATTTGCAACTGTAGCAAATAGTAGTGGTTCAATGTAATAGAAAAAGATTCTGTATGCTTTTATTGTAGTGCAATTTATCAATAATCAGAACAGGAATAAGCTTGCAAGTGACGTTGAAGAGGTACTGTTGGCACTGTATCCCATAAGCTGGATCCCATGCTATCTAATGACAATTCATATATATCTTTTTTTGTTGGAAATTTGTACAAACTTGTACAATTTTATTTGTACATTTTAGTATGATTTTCTAAAGTGTCTAGGGATGGGGTTAGGGGGCACACATCCTTTAAATATCACACATTTTAAAAATGGTATTAATTGATACAAATTAGCCACTTTTTGAGCGTGTCCTCACTGCAGCCTATAGCACGATGACGTACAGGATTAGGTCCAATCTGTAGTGGATGTGCTTGTTGCTAGAAATGAGAGTTAATTGTTAAATTACCCATTACATTGTGTTAACGTATACATCTATACCCCAACCCTCACAGTTATTAACATCCAAAATACCAATCCAAACATCAGCCAGTAGCATGGGCATTACCATAGTGGGCGTTACAATGTCCACTGTGTATTGGACCTGATCCAGTACATTATTGTGCTACAGGCTGCAGCGAGGACATCTTGCACTTTTTTGCCAATGCATAAAATAGTTACATTTTCTCTTTAGATCAAGCTAGCTAGATCAGGCTTCAAATTGCACTGCATAGTACTGCACTGAACCATACCACTCAGTGGAAACCAGGCTTTAATGAGATCCTTTAAATTGAGGCTTCCTTCATCTGCGCTTAACGTATGGTGGCCGAGAGAGCTTAACGTGCTGCAATTTAAGAAAACGCATGCAATTACAAAAAACACCAGCAAATTAAGAAAAGATCTTCATCTGTTTGACAGGACACATGCTGGAAATCCTCACAACGCATACACATTAAAAAGATGTGCTACATTTTTCCACAATGCAAACAAATTAATAAAACGTTCTGCATTTTCTTACAACACAAAAACATCAGAACACAACAGAAATGTTTCAAAGGGAACGTGACGGACACTGCTGTGCCATGACTATTGCTCAGTGAAATTGTAGGTGATCTTTGAAAGGTGAGTTTTTTTGTTTGTTCATTTTAATATCCCGATTCTCGTGTCTTTAGTATTTATTAGCCTAAATAACCATATCCTAAATAGCCGGGTCTGTCACGTTTTCAAAACATTTCCTTGAAACATTTGTTCTGAACTATTTGAAAGTGTTGTAAGAAAATGCAGCACGTTTCCGTAAATTTTTTGTGTTGTAAGAAAATGCAGCGTGTTTTAATAATTGTTTGCGTTGTGTGAAAATGCAGCAGGTTTTTCTTTTTTATTTGTTTGCGATGTGACTATTTACAGCATATGTGCTGTCAAATGGATAAAGATCTTTTCTCAATTTGCTGGCGTTTTTTTGTAATTGCACGTTTTCTTAAATTGCAGCACAATAAGCTCTCTCACACCGTATTACGTCTTATGATGCAGCAGCCTAAATATGCAACCACATAAGTTTCACTAATGCATACAGAGAAAATCTTAATTTCTCTTTGCCACTACATTTCTTAATTGTTTATTTTGCCACATCAACAGTAAACTGTTGCATTGTTCATTTGAGAATGACTTACAGGCCGTAGTCTTGAGGGATGTAATCATTGTTAGTCGATCCATCGCTATTACTACACAGAAAAGCATTCATATGGCATTTAAAGTCTGTTTACATTGAATGAGTAATAAGTTTATGATAGTAAAGTTATGAAAATAAGAGGCAAACATACAGTCACATTGACATAAAATGAGCCAATCTTAACTAGTGAGTAAGCGTTTTCTCAGAGTGTTTATGTCCGAATGACTGACTTACGGGTTATAGTTTGCAGTGACTTGGTTATTTTCCGGCACTTCATCCGAATCACTGATTCCAGATCTATTACAACACAAAAAATGCAAAAGCAATGTTAAAATGGAAACTGCTCCCCTCTTGCTAAATCTAAAATTTAGTATGATTTTCTAAAGTGTCTAGGGATGGGGTTAGGGGGCACACATCCTTTAAATATCACACATTTTAAAAATGGTATTAATTGATACAAATTAGCCACTTTTTGAGCGTGTCCTCGCTGCAGCCTATAGCACAATGACGTACAGGATTAGGTCCAATCTGTAGTGGATGTGCTTGTTGCTAGAAATGAGAGTTAATTATTAAATTACCCATTACATTGTGTTAACGTGTACATCTATACCCCAACCCTCACAGTTATTAAGATCCAAAATACCAATCCAACCATCAGCCAGTAGCATGGGCATTACCATAGTGGGCGTTACAATGTCCACTGTGTATTGGACCTGATCCAGTACATTATTGTGCTACAGGCTGCAGCGAGGACATCTTGCACTTTTTTTGCCAATGCATAAAATAGTTACATTTTCTCTTTAGATCAAGCTAGCTAGATCAGGCTTCAAATTGCACTGAATAGTACTGCACTGAACCATACCACTCAGTGGAAACCAGGCTTTAATGAGATCCTTTAAATTGAGGCTTCCTTCATCTGCGCTTAACGTATGGTGGCTGAGAGAGTTTAACGTGCTGCAATTTAAGAAAACACATGCAATTACAAAAAACACCAGCAAATTAAGAAAAGATCGTCATCTGTTTGACAGGACACATGCTGGAAATCCTCACAACGCATACACATTAAAAAGATGTGCTACATTTTCCCACAATGCAAACAAATTAATAAAACGTTCTGCATTTTCTTACAACACAAAAGCATCAGAACACAACAGAAATGTTTCAAAGGGAACGTGACGGACACTGCTGTGCCATGACTATTGCTCAGTGAAATTGTAGGTGATCTTTGAAAGGTGAGTTTTTTTGTTTGTTCATTTTAATATCCCGATTCTCGTGTCTTTAGTATTTATTAGCCTAAATAACCATATCCTAAATAGCCGGGTCTGTCACGTTTTCAAAACATTTCCTTGAAACATTTGTTCTGAACTATTTGAAAGTGTTGTAAGAAAATGCAGCACGTTTCCGTAATTTTTTTGTGTTGTAAGAAAATGCAGCGTGTTTTAATAATTGTTTGCGTTGTGTGAAAATGCAGGTTTTTTTTTTTATTTGTTTGCGATGTGACAATTTACAGCATATGTGCTGTCAAATGGATAAAGATCTTTTCTCAATTTGCTGGCGTTTTTTTGTAATTGCACATTTTCTTAAATTGCAGCACAATAAGCTCTCTCACACCGTTTTACGTCTTATGATGCAGCAGCCTAAATATGCAACCACATAAGTTTCACTAATGCATACAGAGAAAATCTTAATTTCTCTTTGCCACTACATTTCTTAATTGTTTATTTTGCCACATCAACAGTAAACTGTTGCATTGTTCATTTGAGAATGACTTACAGGCCGTAGTCTTGAGGGATGTAATCATTGTTAGTCGATCCATCGCTATTACTACACAGAAAAGCATTCATATGGCATTTAAAGTCTGTTTACATTGAATGAGTAATAAGTTTATGATAGTAAAGTTATGAAAATAAGAGGCAAACATACAGTCACATTGACATAAAATGAGCCAATCTTAACTAGTGAGTAAGCGTTTTCTCAGAGTGTTTATGTCCGAATGACTGACTTACGGGTTATAGTTTGCAGTGACTTGGTTATTTTCCGGCACTTCATCCGAATCACTGATTCCAGATCTATTACAACACAAAAAATGCAAAAGCAATGTTAAAATGGAAACTGCTCCCCTCTTGCTAAATCTAAAATTTAGTATGATTTTCTAAAGTGTCTAGGGATGGGGTTAGGGGGCACACATCCTTTAAATATCACACATTTTAAAAATGGTATTAATTGATACAAATTAGCCACTTTTTGAGCGTGTCCTCGCTGCAGCCTATAGCACAATGACGTACAGGATTAGGTCCAATCTGTAGTGGATGTGCTTGTTGCTAGAAATGAGAGTTAATTATTAAATTACCCATTACATTGTGTTAACGTGTACATCTATACCCCAACCCTCACAGTTATTAAGATCCAAAATACCAATCCAACCATCAGCCAGTAGCATGGGCATTACCATAGTGGGCGTTACAATGTCCACTGTGTATTGGACCTGATCCAGTACATTATTGTGCTACAGGCTGCAGCGAGGACATCTTGCACTTTTTTTGCCAATGCATAAAATAGTTACATTTTCTCTTTAGATCAAGCTAGCTAGATCAGGCTTCAAATTGCACTGCATAGTACTGCACTGAACCATACCACTCAGTGGAAACCAGGCTTTAATGAGATCCTTTAAATTGAGGCTTCCTTCATCTGCGCTTAACGTATGGTGGCTGAGAGAGTTTAACGTGCTGCAATTTAAGAAAACACATGCAATTACAAAAAACACCAGCAAATTAAGAAAAGATCGTCATCTGTTTGACAGGACACATGCTGGAAATCCTCACAACGCATACACATTAAAAAGATGTGCTACATTTTCCCACAATGCAAACAAATTAATAAAACGTTCTGCATTTTCTTACAACACAAAAGCATCAGAACACAACAGAAATGTTTCAAAGGGAACGTGACGGACACTGCTGTGCCATGACTATTGCTCAGTGAAATTGTAGGTGATCTTTGAAAGGTGAGTTTTTTTGTTTGTTCATTTTAATATCCCGATTCTCGTGTCTTTAGTATTTATTAGCCTAAATAACCATATCCTAAATAGCCGGGTCTGTCACGTTTTCAAAACATTTCCTTGAAACATTTGTTCTGAACTATTTGAAAGTGTTGTAAGAAAATGCAGCACGTTTCCGTAATTTTTTTGTGTTGTAAGAAAATGCAGCGTGTTTTAATAATTGTTTGCGTTGTGTGAAAATGCAGGTTTTTTTTTTTTATTTGTTTGCGATGTGACTATTTACAGCATATGTGCTGTCAAATGGATAAAGATCTTTCCTCAATTTGCTGGTGTTTTTTTGTAATTGCACGTTTTCTTAAATTGCAGCACAATAAGCTCTCTCACACCGTATTAACGTCTTATGATGCAGCAGCCTAAATATGCAACCACATAAGTTTCACTAATGCATACAGAGAAAATCTTAATTTCTCTTTGCCACTACATTTCTTAATTGTTTATTTTGCCACATCAACAGTAAACTGTTGCATTGTTCATTTGAGAATGACTTACAGGCCGTAGTCTTGAGGGATGTAATCATTGTTAGTCGATCCATCGCTATTACTACACAGAAAAGCATTCATATGGCATTTAAAGTCTGTTTACATTGAATGAGTAATAAGTTTATGATAGTAAAGTTATGAAAATAAGAGGCAAACATACAGTCACATTGACATAAAATGAGCCAATCTTAACTAGTGAGTAAGCGTTTTCTCAGAGTGTTTATGTCCGAATGACTGACTTACGGGTTATAGTTTGCAGTGACTTGGTTATTTTCTGGCACTTCATCCGAATCACTGATTCCAGATCTATTACAACACAAAAAATGCAAAAGCAATGTTAAAATGGAAACTGCTCCCCTCTTGCTAAATCTAAAATGTTGCAGTAATTATTACAAAATGACTTACAAGTCCTCCTTTTCATCACCATTTCCAGATCTGTTACAACAAACACACACACACACACACACACACACACACACACACAATTGCCAATGTGCAGTATACATACAGTAATAATTGCTCTGTGTCATTTTTGAATCATGATCAAACATTATCAGAACCAATTTTAACTACTAAGCATACATTGCTGTCTAATTCTTATTGTACTTCACTCTAAATAAAGTGTAAACTTAATTTTAGAAGGACTTCCTGTAAACTGTCAGTCATGAAGTTGATCTTAGACCTTGGTTTACAACACACAAAAGCAAATGTACAGTATACATTATGTACGGTATTAACTGCCCTGTGTAATTTTTGAATGAGGATCAATCACAAGAAACAATTTTAACTACTAAACAAGCATCACTGTCTAATTCTTACTGTATTTCTCTCTTAATGAAGTGTAAACTGTTCATTTTAGAAGGACTTACTGTTCACTGTCAGACATGTACTCAATTCCAGGTCTATTACAACACACATAAAAGCAAAAGTTCAACAAATATCGAAATATGACAGATGTAGTCAAATATTAATGCAAAAAACAATTAAATGTTGATTTGTGTTTTACATATTCTAACTTTTCAGGATGCATTTTACTAAAACATTACTCAGCAAAATTATAATAAACATTATATAATATATAAATGCACATACATTGCATAACTGTCTATACCACCACTGCTGCGTTTAAAACGGATGGTTTTAGCATTACAGCATGATATTGCTGTAAGCAACAAAAACACTCTCAGCTGAAAAAGAAGAGACAAAGATGTAAATTATGATCATTAGATTTTAAAATTAAGAATGTCAATGCAAAGTAAAAACGATTATAATAAATGATAAATACAATTGCCTGACTGAAAGCCAGTGTAGGACAATTGTAAAACTGCTTTTACTGTTAATACCTTTACAGTTTGTTACAGTTACAATTACAGTTAATTTGTTACTGTGCACATAATAAATACTCAATAACAAAGCAGAAACTGCCCAAAACAATGGAACAAAACTTCTCAAATTAAAGCTAATACATCATTAATGATATCAATGTCACTTTATTTCTCTATTGGAATTTGTGAAAATTGCATTCAATTTACATTACACATGTATACAGTACCATATTGTGAAGAGACATGCTGAGCCGCGAGAAGATCAATATAAGTGCCAGAAATGTTCCCCAGACTCTTATATATATATACCTTATATAGTACAGTTGGCATAAGAAATGAGACTGACACATTTTTCACCCAATTGCATCCTTACAGCATCTTTCTTATTGGTGGTAAAACAAGCTTAAAATAATGATATTCCATAACCAGTGCTCACATGCTTATGAACATCAGTGTAAATATGATATCTGTTTGCAAAATAAATAATATCTGTAGATGAGCTGATAAGTGCATTCAAATAAAGCCGTAATTTAAAGGTGCAGTATGTAAGTTTGACACCCAGTGGTTGAACTAGGTATTGCACTCCTGGATCATAATAAAAGTACGCTAGGATGCCAGATTGTGTACAGGAGCGAGCGATTTAAACTGTGTTCTAAATAAAAGCAACGACACGCGATAGAGGGAATATTTTCCATATTAAAAGGAGTTTTTGTCCTAACCAACACCTCGAATTGATATATTAGAAATGGCTTCTATTTCTCACAGCTGAACAACAGAAACCTATGACAGCTAGATCACCTCAGGTAAGCCTTGTGTGCTTTATTCTGTGCTAAATGCTAACAATGCGAGTTTGAATGCATTTTACATGGCATTTGTTGCCATATACTGAAAGCAGAAAGTTCACCTCAGATCTTGAAAATACAATAAACCGTCTGAAATTGAACTTTAGAACTAAACACATATGAGTGATTCAGCATCTACATTGATGTTAAAGTGGGTTAACATGTATTAAATAGATTCTAAACCTTACCGTTTGGTGAGCGAGTGCATATTCTGTGCTTCTGAAAGGCTGTATTTACATTTCTGCCGTGTCTCGTCTGGTGCAAACAGCCAAATAGCTGATCACTGCCTCTCTCGTCACAGCGTGTTGTTAGGACACGCGGTTACAATGTAACCTGCTCACCTAATGTTTACGTTCGTAATATTTATGTAATTTGCTAATTAATAACCTCATGTGGAACTGCATCTGTCTCCCATACTGTTCTTTTTGGTCACGGACGCACGCTTTCAGAGTCTTTCTGAATGAATGAATGAAATGCCCTGTTTTCCAACAAGGCAACCCAGGGTGCTGACATATAATTGGCTAAACTGGCATCGTGCATATGAAATTTATGTAAACAAAGACAGCGTTCCGGCACGGAAAACCCATTTTCAAAGCAGAATATCTGACTTCAGCATTGTTTTTCAGTTAAACAAGTATGTTCACTTGGGATGTTTCTTAAATATCTGCACACATATTATGGTATTTTTATGCTTTAGAAGAGTCAAAAACTTACATACAGCACCTTTAAATGAATACAAAGTAAATACACTTAAAGGGATAGTTCAATCAAAAATGAAAATTTGCTCACTATTTATTCACCCTCAAGTGATACCAAACCTTTTATAAGTTTCTTTCTTGTGTTGAACACTAAAGAAGATCATTTAAAGAAGGATGAAAACTTTTAATCATTGATGTCTAGTAGGAAAAGCAAATACTATGGAGGTCGATGGTTACAGGTTTTCAGCTTTTTTCAGAACATGTTATTTTGTGTTCAACAGAAGAAACTCATCAGGGTTTGAAACTTGTGGTTTACGATAATCAAACTAAATTCGTGACAAATATTAGAGGGTTACTAGAGCGTGACAAATATTTAACTATCCTAAAACAAGTTTCACTCACGTGGTAATGTGTGTGAAATGCTGAGTTAAAATGCTGAAGAAAGAAAAAAGATATCAGCTATTTGTACACTGTTCAAAAAGCAATTGGGTCAAAAGCATATGTAACATCATCACAAAAAATTTCAAACATGAAGGCAATTCCCGGTCTATTACAGCACACACAAAAGCAAAAGTTCAACAAATATCGGAATATGACAGATGTAGTCAAATATTTATGCAAAAACAATTAAATGTTAATTTGTGTTTCACATATTCTAACTTTTCAGGATACATTTTATTTTACTAAAATAATTAGTTGGCAAAATGATAATAAACATTAGATAATATTTAAATATACATACATTGCATAACTTTGTGTAATACCACTGATGCTTTTAGAACTGATGATTTTAGCATCACAGCATGATATGTAACAACATCACAAAAACTTTAAATATGTTAAATACAATAATTACAGTAAATTACAATGGTTAATTGTTTGGAAATTTAGGAAACCAGTTTTACAAGGAAAATCTCCAGTCTTGTGGTCCCATGGATCTGCACATTTCATATAGTTTCTCTGATCTGACAAACCTAAACACTCTAAAATTAGATCCATTTTTATAGGCAGATGCAGTTGAAGATTGCTAGAAGTTGGTTCCTAAACTAAGGCCCCCAAAAGAGTTAAAATAAATATGGCAAGTGAAAGAAAAAATCGGTATCACTTAATTTTGATGGTCCCTTTAACGCATTTTGTTGAATTTAAGCTACATTGCATCTACATGCCAACTAGTTCTCATTAGACTATAAGTAGACTATTAAGTGGGGGTTAGGGTTGGGGTTAGTGTAAGTTGACATGTACTTGCAAAGTTACTGATAGTCAGTTAAATGTCTGTTGAAGGAGCAGTATCAACAGATATTAAGAAGACAGTCTACTAATACTCAAATGAGAATTAATTGGCATGTAGCTGCAATGCAACATTTAGTCACAAAAATGTGCATTAGTGACCATATAAAATAAAGTCTTCACAAAAAAATCAAACACTGTCAAGATGTTTTTTCTGTATACACACAGCCGGAATTAATATTATTATTTTGGACCTCTGATTACTTCTGATTACTTTGGAATACTCTGGAATTATTTGGAATAATGTTAGCTTATACATACTGTAGGCTTTGTAGTATATATTTTTTTCCTAAAAATAATTGTCAGTGTTTAACATTAACAATGTAGCTGTCTCTGCATGTGTGCGTGTGAAGATGTAGGCTAACACCTGTTTACACAAATAATCTTTTTACTCAAATGTATCTTTAGATAAAGCAATTAGGTTATTAAATGGTCCCTAAGTAAATAGTCTTAGAAACTGAAACAACTCACATTTATTTGTTGTCTCTTGGAAAAAAATTAAAAGTAAAATTAAAAAGTAATCACTATACTGTTTTACCCCCCCCCCCCCCTCCATCCCTTGACATGACTGCGTTCAGACAGTATGCATTGTAGAAAAAGTTTGCTTATGTCAGTGCATTAATATTTAAAAGAGAAGAGGCAGTAGCTACTTGTAGTTTTCTTCAGTGACAAGGAAAAATAGGGATTCAGCATAAGGTTATTTAAAACAGATTGTTGATATGACGGTTGCTATAGGACAGGCTATTGTTATTGTTTATTTAATTTGGCATGTGTCGAGTGCTTTAAATATGCGGTGCAACCAAACACCGTGTCAATATTGTTATCGTGGGCACTTAAAAAAATTGGAGATATATAAATATTGATACCTTCAGTGTTATAATTATGTGAATGGATGGAATATACTTTCTTATTGTGCATGTTGGGGCGGCGCAGTGGCGCTGTGGGTAGTGATGTCGCTTCACAGCAAGAAGGTCGCTGGTTCGAGCCTCGGCTGGCATCAGTTGGCATTTCTGTGTGGAGTTTGCATGTTCTCCTCGTGTTGGTGTGGATTTCCCCCACAAGTCCAAAGACATGCACTATAGGTGAATTGGGTACGCTAAATTAGCTGTAGTGTATGAGAGTGTATGGGTGTTTCCCAGTGATGGGTTTTAGCTGGAAGGGCATCCACTGCATAAAACATATGCTGGATAAGTAGGCGGTTCATTCTGCTGTGGCGACCCCTGATTAATAAAAGGACTAAGCAGAAAAGAAATGAATGAATTGTGCATTTTTAGCTCAGAAGCACTAGACTAATTCACTCTCAGACAAAAGGTGGTGCTCATGGACCAGCAGAAATAAAGTAAGTAGTCTACCATGATAATGTTTGGTTAAAGCGTTTTAGGTGAAACTGTAGTTAAGTGTGGGACCTTTTTGACAACTGCATTGAAATAAATACACAGTTACTTTTCCAGTTTGTTGACAACTCCATAAATTCTGGCAAATAAATGCTGTTTTTATGAAGTAACATAGATATAATTGCATCAACATTTGTGGGAAAAGCAGATCTAAAGCAATGGTTATCCTCTGCCATGTTTACAGTACATGTTATAGTGTGTTTTACATGAATTCTTTCTAATAGCATGTGAAGACATGCTGTTTTTTTCACAAAGCAAAATGACTGGCAAAAATCATAAAAAAATGTATATATGACTCATGCTCTGCGCTTCAATTCCAATATTATTTATCAACATATTCCAATGTATCAATATTTAGGGTGAAAATCAATAGTAGATGACAGAGAACCTGATTATGTGAGAATTTGAAAAATGTATACAGTACATGACACCTCAGAGCTAGCTTTTGTTTGGGCTTTTTAGAGTTAGATCATAACTATCCATTATTTGCACGGTAAATGATTTTATGATTGGCTGTAGTTGTGTGTTTGTCTTCTCTAATTCTCTTTGTTAGTCTCTCTTGATCGTTCTCTCTCTCATTCACAGGAAAGACATAATGAGATAATTGTGGACTTCCTGGTGCTATTAAGAGTGCCTCATTTCATTACAATATATTAGAATTCCCTCATCACCAAACAAGTCTACAGCTTGGCAAACACAGAGCCAAGCTGAGATAAAAGTATGGTTATTGTGGTCAAATGTGTGGGTTTCTTCACCATTTAATATTCCCCTATTACAGTTTTATTGGAAATAACAGTATTAAATATTCTTTGATGCTTGCACAAGATATTTCATTGATTGCTTACAGTGTAAGTAATGGATATGACCTGTCGCATCCAAAAATTTATGTTTATTACATTCTTGTTGTCATTCTCATTATGTCTTTAACTGTACTGTGAAAACAAGTTCAGTATATATATATATATATTTTTTTTTTTTCTCTCAAACAAACATGAAAATGCATGCTCAGGTATGTTTGTTTTATTCATAATGCTTTATGTATCAGCTCATTCAACATGATTTAACCTTGTACTGTATTTTATTAGAGTTTTTCCTGCTTAGGATTTTTCCGATTATTCATTGTCCTCAGCTGCGGCAGGTTCTGCTTCAGGTTCTGCTTCAGGTTCTGCTTCAGGTTCGGCTTCTGGTTCGGCTTCTGCTTCAGGTTCAGCTTCAGCTTCTGCTTCAGGTTCGGCTTCTGCTTCAGGTTCTGCTTCAGCTTCAGGTTCAGGTTCAGCTTCTGCTTCAGGTTCATCTTCTGCTTCAGCTTCAGCTTCTGCTTCAGGTTCAGCTTCTGCTTCAGGTTCAGCTTCTGCTTCAGGTTCAGCTTCTGCTTCAGGTTCATCTTCTGCTTCAGCTTCAGCTTCTGCTTCAGGTTCAGCTTCTGCTTCAGGTTCAGCTTCACCTTCTGGTTCTTCTTCGGGTTCAGGTTCAGCTTCTGCTTCAGGTTCAGCTTCTGTTTCTGGTTCAGCTTCTGTTTCTGGCTCAGCTTCTGCTTCAGGCTCAGCTTCTGCTTCAGGTTCTGCTTCAGGTTCAGCTTCTGCTTCAGGTTCAACTTCAGCTACATCTTCTGGTTCAACTTCAGGTTCAGCTTCAGGTTCATTTGGCTGACTGGGGACTTCTTGTGAGTCTTGCTCTTCACTGATGACACCCCCCCCACACACACACACACGCACACACACAAACAAACACACAAGCGCAAAGTCAGTTTAATTTGTGCTGTTATACTTTATACTATACTATGTTTACACAAAAGAATTCTTAAAAATGTCACATAAACATATACAAACTACACAAATATGTTTAGTCCTATTTTACAGCATAGCTAAAACTGTCCAACGGGACTGTGCTTTGTGTAATAGTTATTTAGGATTTTACACAGTCCCGCTGGACAGTTTTAGTTATGCTGTAAAATGGGACTAAACATATTTGTATAGTTTGTATGCGTTTATGTGAAATTTTTAAGAATGCTTTTGTGTAATAGTTATTTAGGATTTTACCTGGATTGTTTTGGATGTCCGTATATGTCTTCATAATCATCAGCAATGATCTGAGGGGTGGTGGGGGGTACAGGTGGGACGCTGTCATCAAAATGGTCCCATGACCTTGAAGACACAATCATAAAAACATTATAAACAGAAACATTTTTCAGCTTTCTCTGAGAATATAGAAATGTATTTGCTCTATAAAAGGTCAAGTGAAGTGGGCAATATTTAAATAATTAAATTTGGTTTCGTTCAAAGTTTTATGAAAAAAAAAATATCAAGGTAATTTAAAAAATAAACCACCATAAATTAAGAGTGCAAGTGTGCAAGTATACTGTACCTTTCACAACAGATGATTCCAAAATCAACACAGACACAGGTTTCAGGTCCGTTCTCCCATTCAGAGTTAAATTCATGGAGATTTCCATCAGAGTCAGAACAACCTGAATCAATCATAGAAATTCATTTAGAATATCATCACTTTATCCAGCATTGTAAATATACAAACACAGAAACACTTTTAAATTTGATCTCATAAAAAAAAACTAACAAAAGCAAAAAAAATCACTGAAAATTCCAAAGTTGACTCAACTTAAAATTTTAAGGCAACAAACTGACTCAACTTTCAACCCACTTTGACTCTATTTAAGTTGAGTAAGCTGTCCTGAAATTTGTTGCCTTAAAATTTTAAGTTGAGTAACCCTTTTTTTACAGTGCTGTGAGTTCACATGAACTAACAACGAACAATGATATTTACATTAACCAATGTTAATAAAGATTAATAAATACAGTAATTCTTGTACTGTATTGTTCACTGTTTATTCATGTTAGTAAATACAATATCTCTTACATTGATTTGTTTTTATACGTATATATATTTGGATTTCTTATTAATTTATTTTATTTTAATGGCTAGAATACATTTTTAATTATAAAGCATGTCTAAATGATTGAAATCATGAAACGTATTTTAAATTAATAACAGTTTATTAAGAGTGCAGAGAAAAACAACTCTGAACCCAACCCCAATGTTTAAAGAAATAGTGTAGTTCACCCCAAAATAGAATTTCTTGCTCTCAATTTGTTCCGACCTTATATGAGTTTCTTCCTTCAGAACAGATTTTTTGGTTGCTATCTTGGTTGCAAATTCCATAGCATTTTTGTTCCAAACTAGACTGTAAAAAAACATTAGTTGACTCTACTTTTAAAAGTGAGTAAACCCATTGCTTTTAATTTGATTAGTTGATTTTACTTAAAAGGTGAGTAAACATTTTGCCTTAAAATTTAGTAAATGAAATATGTACAGTAGATAATTATAAAAAATTATTTAAGTCAACTTAACAGTTCCAAGTTACAACTGGTTTACTCTCATTTAGTAAACTAATAGTGATTAATCAGTTTTCGTATAGGAGTGGTGAAGCACAACTGTAAATTTCATACATTTGAATTGAACTTTAAGCTTGAACTTTTTTTTTTCTTTTAAGCACACCCATTAATTGTCTCAGCAAAACTTAAACAATGTAATCTCTCTAAGTTTTAATGAGAAGCGGTGAAAACATCACATAAATACTGTAAGTCCACAGCAGGCCATAGTGGAGATACTCATTTGTAATTTTAATCGGCCAAAACACGCATTGTCATATTCTTTCAGCTACTCATACATGTTGACAATTATATTTAACGTTTGGGTGTAGTTTAATTTCCCCATAAGACAATACAGAAGCATCACCTTGTGGTTTGTCAGTGGTGTCTTCGGAGAAACCTTCCAGTCGGCAGGCGTTGCAGTAAGCCACTGCTGCTAATAGCACTAATAGCTTCATCTGAAAAAGAGTTAAACATGAGGAGAAGAGTTAAAAATGAATGTGCATTCATTTAAAAAGACATATTAAATAACAATCTAGAAATAAAAACTGGTCATATTTTATTTTGATGGTCCGTTTGTTGAATTTAAATTACATGTCATCTACATGCCCCCTAATTCGCAATAGATTATAAGTAGACTGTTCGGTTGGGGTTAGGGTTAGTGTAAGTTGACATGTACTTGCAAAGTTTCTTATAGTCAGTTAAATGTCTGTTGAAGGAGCACATCAGCAGATATTAAGCAGACAGTCTACTAATACTCAAATGGACCATCAAAATAAAGCGTTACCT
This sequence comes from Danio kyathit, assembly GCA_903798195.1. Classification (NCBI taxonomy): domain Eukaryota; kingdom Metazoa; phylum Chordata; class Actinopteri; order Cypriniformes; family Danionidae; genus Danio; species Danio kyathit. Next base: position 25,712,798 of record LR812535.1, on the reverse strand, counting down.
AAAAATTACATGTATTTTTAAAAATGAACATGCTGTAAGACCTAAAAAATAAAATATAATTATTTCTGCCCTACACTCTCTGAAATATCTAAGTTATGTTTATTTATTTTTCACAACAAAGGACAGCGTACATTAATCACTGTTTACCAAGAACTTAAATGTACCCAAATTAGCCCAAAGACTAGTTTCTTTGATGTTAAAGGCCATACCAATAAAAATACAAATTCAAACTAAAAGCAATACTCAAATAAACAACATAAAACAACAACAACAATATCAAAAAGCCTAGTGTTCACAATGTTGATTAATAAAAAGCCATTTCTTAAAATTATACTTAAATGACTTAAAAGATTCACATTCTCTTACAGATTGCGGTATCATATTCCATTGATGTGATGCTTTAAAAGAAAAACAAGCTTGACCAAAAGAAGTTTTTCAAAGTGGAATAATACAATCCGCTCTAGCTGCACCCTGAGTGACTTTTCTACAGTATTATACAGACTAAACAGATCTGATGGCACCTTTTAGAAAAGGTACGTGATTGTACCCAAATGGTCTACATTGGTACCTTAACAGCACAAATAATTATCTGAAATTTACAAAATAATACCTAAAAAGTACAAAAGTGTTCCTTTCAAAATGGGAGCATAAATATAGGTTCCTTGCGTCATAATAAAAAAAAAGATACTGGAAAAAAAAACTGCCAGTAGTGATATCGAAAACCTGCTGTTAAGAATAGAAATTGTACAGTACCATGATGTGACGAGATGTGGTGAGAAGTACAAGAAGACTGTTCATTCAAATATGCAAGCACAGGCACTGTAAAAAATCTGTTGGAATGCTTCAATAAATACTACCTGCAAATATTTGACTGATAGCCAGTTGCTCCAACCAGTGAGTAGCCGCTGTAGCAGCCCCCCATTATTCTGCATATATTAGGCCTATTTAATGGCCACTTGACATCTGCAATTGTTGCAAAACCCCAGCACTGATCCAATCCAAAATATTTACATTGGTGGAGTCTGGTATTAGATATATATTTGAACTTTCGTTGACACCTTAACTTCAAATAAAGCCTCTATTCAAGTTTCACAAGAACTCCTCGAGGTTTCTCAATGGAAAGTAATCAGTAATAAAATGTGGCTTTATATTTTTTCTATCATTATGATTGTGCTTAATAGATCTATGTGAACCTGAAGGGTTAATGGCACAGCAGTAAGATATGAAATAGAAATGTGTTTATTACAGTTTTTCCTCAGTCACTTTAGTGCATTTCTCACAACACTATTTACATTTGCACAACAGTTAATGCATTTCTCTAAACAATTAGTCATTTGTGCACATCATAGTAGCAGTTTCTCATTCCTTCCAACAAATTGCAAATGCTTTTGGACATGCATCAATTGCTTTCATACAACTCTCTGCTGTTTTATGACATTATCATTTGCTTATGTCAGTCAAAATGAACTAAACTTGTGGATGCTGAATAGTCTCCATATACAACTAATAGTCCTCGTTTCATTACTTGAGTCATTACATACACAAATGTTCAACTAGTTGTCAAAACCTGTCAAGACAATTTGATAAAAAATGTCAAATCTTTTTTTTTTCCTGAAAATGTCTTCTAAATTGAACTATGCATGTTGTAGGTTCAGTTTCAATATGTACTGCAATATTGTTTACAGTTGTGCACAGCTCTACCCAAAGGGAGTTTATGTTTGTTGTAAATAAGGGTGTATTTATTCTTTTGCACAATGCTGTGAATAAATTACAATTGTAAAGAGCAAATGCAGTAAAAATGTGAAACATACATATTCAGTGTCTTGTACTCAGATACCTCACTATATGCAGTGATGTCTAACTTTACTGTAGTTTTCAAATGGCTGTGTAAATAGTATATGGTGCTGTCTTGAGCACTTTCAGGAAGTGCCACTAAAATCTGACTTTTTTGCATTGAAAAATGTCTGTCATAATGAAAACATGACAAAGCCATTTGACTATCTTGTTCATAAACAATGGTGTCAGGACTTTTCATCTTGATGACACTTTCATTGACATCAAAACTTGCTTTTGAGGAATGAGCTATCCATTTTGAGCAAGTGACACGCTTTTGCAGGTTATCAACTAGGTTTTGCAGTTTGTACTAATTGTTTTGAGAAATGCATTAACTGTTGTGCAAATGTAAATAGTGTTGTGAGAAATGCACCAAAGCCACTGAGAAAAAGAACATTCAAACAATTGGCAGAGATTTAAATTAGCCAGGAATTTATTTAATATAAAGAAATAAAATTAGTAAAAAACATAAATTATGCTGTATTCAATATGAGCTATAATTTTGCAGAAGTGATCATATTTTATTCTGTAAATTAAAGATTTAAGCATGTTATATATTTATAATCTTACATTCGAATTAGACCCTTTAAGCTTTTACGCATTTAACAGCAATGTTGTCATCTCTCTTACTATTTTTTTAGCAGCAAAGAATGGGTGTGTTTGTGTGCATATTATTTATTGTGGTTGCAGCCTCAATCCAAAATCAAACTAATACATTGGGATCAGGAGAGAGATGTTTATTTTATTCATCTTGACCATGAGAGAAAGTTTTTCAAAATTATTTATTAAATTTATTTATCAATTAAATTAACCAGTTACATATACTATATATATATATATGTGTGTGTGTGTGTGTGTGTGTGTGTGTGTGTGTGTGTGTGTGTGTGTGTGTGTGTGTGTGTGTGTGAATACCTGTAATTACTTTTCTTAAACTACATAATTACCTTTTTGCTCTACTATGATGAAGTAATTCAGACTTGGTGAGCTTGGCACTGGCAGCTATAGCCCACTTCCCCATATTAGCTATACTAAATTCTATACTTGAGTCCAACTATATGCAGTTTAAATTGTAAGGGATTTAAACATGCATCAATTGAAATGTAAAATTCATTAAAATATTATATTTGCAGGCAAGAACCCAAAGTTGGAACACAATGTAAAAATAAAAAGTTTCTCGTGACCAATTCCTCCCATTCAGGTCGATTGTAAATAATGCAATAAGATCGTAGGACTAAATTTCTATACCGTAATAATACGTAACATTACATCCAGCATGGTTCTACTCATAAGAATGAAGTTAAAGCAGAAGTTACATGTTGTTTTTTGTTTATTTTTCGATATTTTTTTCATGGCTACTTAAGAAATGTAAAAACAAAAAGACTGCACATTTGATTAAAACTTTAATAAAACTAGTATGATTAGGAACATAGTTCCAGCTAAATAAATAACACATTAAATAAAAAGCGAACAAGAGGCTAGGTGCTGAAAAATCATCGTTTTGTTTAATGCTTCACACGAAACCAAGCAAGCGCATTGTTGTTGTGTTTGTTTACTCAGTTTGTTTTTCAGTGCAACGCAGCCTCTCATGCCCGAAACGCATTTATTGCATTGCTAACTTGCTTAATTTAGCGCGTGGCATATTGGCATATTGTGGGTTCATCTGCGTGCATGTAGCCTTAGCCTATGCAAAATATGTTTTTAACAAACTGTATGAACTTGTTTTTTTTTTTTGTTTTTTTTTTTTTAATAAATAACAGCTTCTTAGTGCAAAAAAGCGGGTTAAGAACTTCCACTTTGTGCAATTTCAAGGGCAATGAAAAAGCGCATGCTGGGTGTTCACTCTCGTTTACTCGCGAGACGTTTTTTTTTTTTTTTTTTTTTTTTACCTTGTTTTGATCTTGAAATGACTTTTTCTCGTCTTCGGGTCGTCCTCGATTTGAAAATTACTCACGAAACCGAGCAAAATTCAAAATTAACTTCTTTCGATTAATGAGATGTCAATCAGCATCAGCAGCAACTGAAAGTAGCGAATAAAGTATTGTGATGGCATGCGGGTGGCCAATCATATGACAGGGCTGTCCAGTGCCACCCTGGCCACCTCTCTGGCTCCGCCACAGGGCTTACAGCACATCATACTGAGCAGAACTACTTTTTGTTACTTATCTCTTTCTTCCATTCTATTCTATTCTTTTTTCTGAGCATGTGGGCATTGCGGTGTTCTGTCCCTGTAGAACTCATTCTGCTGGTCATCATTTAGCTAAATTGTTTGGTAAAACCCAGTAATAAACAGTTTGCTGCCATCTTGTGATATGAACAATGCATTGCATGTCCTCTTCAAGTTCATCCACTGTCTATAGGTTAAGCAACCTGACGGTACATTATTCAAGGCCAACACAGACACACAAGCACAGACAAACACAGATGCATGGTTGTACATATGTTTATTTAAAATGCTGTTTAAATCAGCTTATCAGGCTAGCTATAGTCTGGTGTTTTGTTGTCCACTCAGGATGTTTCTTCACTGGTTAGTCCTCATGGACCTCCAGAACCCTCAGCACTGTAGTCAACACCACTGTTCAAACACACACAAATGTAAAGAATGAAACTAGCCATACATTGCACCAGTGCCACCCCATCCCAGCACACAAATGTTTATTTTAGTTCATTTATTATTATTATTATTATTATTATTATTATTATTATTATTATTATTATTATTATTATTATTATTATAAATGGTTAACTACAGGCTTCCTGTAAGTTACTCTTCATTACTCTTTAAATAAGACTTTCGTTATTTGAAAATTTTTACTGCACAAAAAGTAGAACATGCTTCGTATAACAGGATGGCATCTTACAAGCATACATATAAAAATAAAGATTCTTCTGTTAATCATAATCTAGCTTTGCACATACCGAATAAAGCACACGCAACCACAAAGCCTATGAACCACAAAACCACAAATCTTATGTCTGTTTTAGTGTTGTTATTTTAAAAGGCAGCTATGTTGCAGAGCAGAATTTTCATTTGTGCATCTTCAAAATATTCTGCAATGAAGTCTCTATAGTTGGTTCAGTTACAACACATGCAAAGGAATAATAATGTCAAATTTAATTACTATATCACATTATGCAGATTGAATGTACATTGTTCTTTTATTGTGCTAATGTAATAATTGCAGTTAAAAAAAAACTATAAACATTGGCATTATATCCAAAACCATTTTTGATTTGGATTGCTTAATGAAACTGGACATTTTCAGTGCTGATTAATTCATCAAATGATTGAGCTTGATGATTTGGCAGCTCAGATGCACAGCCTCAGCTTTCAGATTGAAAAACACTTAATGATAACATAAACAGAATAATGAGACTACTGATAAAACACTTTGTTTTTACCTCTAAACTGTTAAAAAATGACTTACCCATAACTGTCTCCATTGGGCACATCATTATTATACAGTACGTGTTATAACACACGGATACAAAGGAATAATAATGTCATATTTGATGATGATATCGTATTAAAACCCATAGAAGGTATGAACATTGTATGTTTGCTGTGCAAATAATGTTGGAAGCTAGTAAAGAGGTGCAACTTTGTTTAATAACAAACTCAAACCAGACCCAATCCTAGACACCTAGGCGGGCCTAACCAGGCTGCGAATTACAGGGTTTGAGGGGGATTGACCCCCCTAATTAACACTTGATCCCCCCCCCTGAAAGACGTCAAAACAAGGTGTATGGGGGGGTCAGCCCTTTAATAGTGAGAAAAAGTTCACGCTGATCTATATTTTAAATAATAATGTTAATGATTAAAATAACACATAATATAAATATACATTTGACCACCCCTATTATGTTTAATACAACTGTGAATCCATAATTGCGCCAATCGGTCTATGCGAGAACAAAAATCATTCAACAGTCAGAAACTGGCAGATCTAGAGCATCGATAGACATCATAAGTGTTCACAAGACACTTTTAGGTAAATTGGTGTTGGTATCAATATATAACCTAAATACAGTAAAATTAGATGCATAGTTTGACCTCCAGTAACTTTTGAAATAACTAATCAGAGGATACTGTAGATTAGACACTAAATATGCCTTAAAACACTGAACACTTAAATATGTTTTATTAATAAATTAGATGTAATTTAAATAAATACAAAAATGAATGAAACTTGTATTACACAAACTACAATAACATTACTGAAAAAGTTGACCTTCCTGATCGTCAATGTATAATTCACACACTGGCCCTAATCAACTCTTAGAGGAGGTCCCCATGAGTATATTAATACAATCTCCTAATAAAAAATAACCATAAATACCTTGATCTGTGAGCACAATCAACACACCCAGTGTTTGTTTATATATATATATATATATATATATATATATATATATATATATATATATATATATATATATATATATATATATATATATATATATATATATATATATATATATATATATATATATTTGTAGTTTCGTGTCTAAATATCTAACAATTCTTAATTCAATTCTAGACAAGTAAAAAATACTATTTTGTTATCAAAATAATAATAAGATAAAGAAGTATAATAATAATAAATAAGATTATTTTACTTATACCATTGGCAGATTAAAGATTTAGGATTTTTATATATTAAGACAATAATCAAGACAAAAACTTGAAGAAAAGCAATGCCACAGTGACTTGAAACAGTAAGTAATACAATAAAAAGAAGAAATGTATAAACAATAAATAAAACAGAAAAGGGTGCAAATAAATGAAACAATTTAGCCTATAAAAATAACAAATAAAAATAAAATTAACAGCCTCATAAAAAAATATGCATTTAAATAATCAAATGTCATTACACATTTTCTTCACTGTATAAATTAAATATTCACAGATTCTTATTAAGGTTACTAACGTTGTTCAGTGAAGAGGAGTGGATGAATCTCAATTTTTTTCTTGTGGTTTTCTTACTTATTGTAGGAAAACCAAATATGGAAGTCAATGGTTACAAGTTTCCAGCTTTCTTCAAAATATCAGAAGAAAGAGACTCAAAAAGGTTTGGAACTAGTGAAGGAGAACTAAATGATGGTTTTCATGTGGGTAACACTTTATTTTGATGGTCCATTTGAGTATTAGTAGACTATCTGCTTAGTACAATATGTGCTAATACTGCTCCTTCAACAGACATTTAACTGACTATAAGAAACTTTGCAAGCACATGTCAACTTACACTAACCATAGCCCTAACCCCAACCCTAACCTCAACCAAACAGTCTACTAATAATCTAATGAGAATTAGTTGGCATGTAACTTAAATTCAACACAGGGACAATCAAAATAAAGTGTGACCTTCATTTTTTATCGAACTATCCCTTTAACAGGTTTGGACAAAATTTATCAAAATGTCTTCAATTGTGTTCAACAGAAGACAGAAACACTCACAGTTCTCACCATATGCAGATTGATTGAGAAGCACCTTAACATTCATGTTAATGGAATATGAATGTATAGCTCGACTTACGAGTATTCATTTTCAGGGTTGTCATTTTCTGTCATTTCAGTGGGCTCGTCACCATTTTTAAATCTGTTACAACACACACACACACACACAAACACAAAGTAATAATAATTATCCTTCAGTATGTAATATTTATGGATGTTGGCACAAAATATGTCCTAGCATGCAACCAGGCTAAGAGTTAACGTAAAACTGGCTCAATGGTAAAGAATATTGTGTTTCAGGTCATTTTAAGCCCATTTAGATTCTCGGTATAACCGTTTGTCTCGCTCAGGCTGATTTGTGAACATTGAATTTGACAGTCATGTCAACAGATTGTAGATAAGCATTGTACTGTACACAACTTCAGTACAGTAAACCTTTTCCTACTGTACTGAAGTTCTCTCTTAATAAAATGTAAACTGTGCTCATTTAACAATGACTTACGGGGGCTGGGCATTTTGTCCAGGCTGTTTGTGCCCATATAAATCTCTGTTAAAGCACACACAAACACAAAGACATATCATGATCCTATTCCAGTTTAAATGGTGTCTGTTTTAATATTATTAGTTTGGAAACTTCTTTAGTTACGACAAAACAGAACAACTATTTCTCTCAATACTTCTCATTTTATTAAATGTAAACTGTTGTGATGTTTATTTTAGAAATACTTACTCATAAGTGTCTGCAAAGGGTTCACCATTATTATACCTGTTAACACACAGATGCAAAGGAGTAAATGTCATATTTACAGATCATATCACTTTACAATCATAGAATGACGGCATTTTCTCTTACTTTTGCTACTCTGTAAAATATATCTGTCAATTAACAGGTTCCGGTTTATTTACGGTTGGGAATTGCATTATGGGATGTTGATCTTAGCTCTGTCAACTTTTGATGATGACAATTTAACTCTACAGTTTAACAAAGTGACTTTTATTGACATTTTAGTAAGAAACACTTAACATTAACAGAATAACGAGACAGTCTTAACTACTGATGAAGCATTGCTCTCTGTTTCTAACTTTAAACTGATGCAAAATGACTTTCCCATAACTGTCTCCATTGGATGCTTCATTATTATACAGTACATGTTACAACACACACGGATGCAAAGGAATAATAATGTCATAAGTACAGATCATGTCACTTTACAATCATAGCATGACAGTACACTTTCTATTGCTTTGCTAGTGTGCTAAATAAAAAATGAACAATACAGTTTTATCTAAAACCACTTTTGTCTTGTATAGGTTAATGAAACGGAAAAAGTTCAGTGTTGATTATTTTATTAAACACTTAACATTGAGAAACACTTACCATTAACATAATAACAAGACAATCTTAACTACTGAAGCAGCATTGCTCTCGGTTTCTAACTTTAAACTGTTGCAAAATGATTTTCCCATAATCTCCATTGGGCACACCATTATTATACAGTACGTGTTACCACACACACGGATACAAAGGAATAATAATGTCATATTTGATGATGATATCCTATTAAAAGACATAGAAGGTTTAAACATTGTATGTTGGCTGTGCAAATATTAACGGTAGCTAGTAAATAGGTGCAACTTTTTTTTTTTATAACAAACTCAATCCACAGCCATTCCTAGACTTCTAGGGGCCCTAACCAACTCTTAGAGGAGGCTTCTGTGAGTACATTAATAAAATCCCAAAATAACTCTAAACTCCTTGATCTGTGACGCACAAAATGTTTTAAAACACAATGTTTTAAAGGGCACCTATTGAAAGTTCGATTTCGGAAGATGTTTGGACAGAACTGTTTGTAGGTATAGTGTGTCCACAGTCATATTTCAAGAGTTCACACTCAGCTGATGATTGATAATAAAGCTTGTTTGGCATGCTGTCCCAGGAGAGAGCCCTGAGCTCAAAAGGTCCTCGGGCCCCGGGCTCCCTCCCATTTATAGGGTGAGAGGGGAGATTGAGCTGAGGTAGATCTCGAACTCCCATTCTTTTTGGCTAATGATGAATTGGTTTTCTGAAGGAAAATTACTGTTGGCTAGGAACTCTACTATGGTGCCAATTTGTTTAGTCAATTTACTTATGAAGCATGTCTTTGAAGGGTGTGAAGAAACCAGGGAATCCAGGGGAAACCCACATGAGCACAGGGAGAACATTTAAACACAGAAACGTCAACTGGCTAGTAAGGATTAGAACCAGTGACGTTCTTGCTGTGAGGCAACAGTGCTAACCACTGGGCTGCTGTGCCACCCAATCTAGGAAAAAAAAAGGGGAGGAACAGAGGAGGAAGGGAGATTCTTCAAGACGAAGATGACTGTGGTATGAAGACTATAGTTATTTATGGTGACTTTGGAATGGTCTGATTGGTGAATCGTGTATTAGCTAATGTGGGTCCAGTCGTGGTCAATCATAAGCACGTGATCCTCTTAAAATTAGTTCATAAATAAAACTCACTTAGTGAATGAATCTTCTTTTGTTTCCTTGTGATTTTCTTACTTGTAGGAAAATCAAACACTATGGAGGTCAGTGGTTACAAATTTTCAGCTTTCTTCAAAATATCTTCTTTTGTGTTTAACAGAAGAAAGAAACTCAAACTGGTTTGGAACAAGTGAAGGAGGACTAAATGAGGTAGCACTTTATTTTGATGGTCCATTTGAGTATTAGTAGACTGTCTACTTAATATCTGTTGACATTGACATTTAACAGTCCTTCAACAGACATTTAACTGACTATAAGAAACTTTGCAATTACATGTCAACTTACACTAACCCTAACCCCAACCCCAACCCTAACCCCAACCTAACAGTCTACTTATAATCTAATGATAATTAGTTACAATGTAACTTAAATTCAACAAACGGACCGTCAAAATAAAGTGTGACTCTAAATGATGATTTTCATTCATCAAACTATCATTTGTGTTCAACAGAAGACAGAAACGCACACAATTATATATATATGCAGATTGATGTAGAAGCATGTTTACATTTGTGTTAATAGAATATGAATGTTTAGCTCAACTTACTGGTATCCATTTTCAGGTTTGTTGTCATTTTTTGTTGTTCCAGTGGTCACGTCGCCATTTGCAGATCTGTTACAACAATGTATGTAATAGAATATTGTGTTTCAGGTCATTTTAAGCCCATTTAGATTCTCGGTATAACCGTTTGTCTCGCTCAGGCTGATTTGTGAACATTGAATTTGACAGTCATGTCAACAGATTGTAGATAAGCATTGTACTGTACACAACTTCAGTACAGTAAACCTTTTCCTACTGTACTGAAGTTCTCTCTTAATAAAATGTAAACTGATGCAGTGCTCATTTAACAATGACTTACGGGGGCTGGGCATTTTGTCCAGGCTGTTTGTGCCCATATAAATCTCTGTTAAAGCACACACAAACACAAAGACATATCATGATCCTATTCCAGTTTAAATGGTGTCTGTTTTAATATTATTAGTTTGGAAACTTCTTTAGTTACGACAAAACAGAACAACTATTTCTCTCAATACTTCTCATTTTATTAAATGTAAACTGTTGTGATGTTTATTTTAGAAATACTTACTCATAAGTGTCTGCAAAGGGTTCACCATTATTATACCTGTTAACACACAGATGCAAAGGAGTAAATGTCATATTTACAGATCATATCACTTTACAATCATAGAATGACGGCATTTTCTCTTACTTTTGCTACTCTGTAAAATATATCTGTCAATTAACAGGTTCCGGTTTATTTATGGTTGGGAATTGCATTATGGGATGTTGATCTTAGCTCTGTCAACTTTTGATGATGACAATTTAACTCTACAGTTTAACAAAGTGACTTTTATTGACATTTTAGTAGTTTGAAATAGTAGAATATATAAGAAATTGCATAGAGAGAAATAAGTGTGTAAAATAACAGAAAATGTGCTGGCAGCTTATGACCAGATTTATTTTAGCGTAATATACAACACCAACCCAGACACTATATCACTTTAAACTATTAAAAATATCCATAAATGTTAATTTTACAAACTTTTCAACATCAAAAGCTTTTAGAGAAAAGATCAAGGTCTCATAATGCAATTCAAAGCATAATTAAGTGGGGAAAAACATGATTCACAAAATATGGACTAATTGCTAAATAAATAAATGAACAATACAGTTTTGTCCACTTTTGTCTTGTATAGGTTAATGAAACGGAACAAGTTCAGTGTTGATTATTTCATTAAACACTTAACATTGAGAAACACTTAACATTAACATAATAACAAGACAATCTTTAAACTGTTGCAAAATGATTTTCCCATAATCTCCATTGGGCACACCATTATTATACAGTACGTGTTACCACACACACAGATACAAAGGAATAATAATGTCATATTTGATGATGATATCGTATTAAAAGGCATAGAAGGTTTGAACATTGTATGTTGGCTGTTCAAATATTAATGGTAGATGGTAAATAGGTACAACTTTGTTTTATAACAAACTCAATCCAGAGCCGTTACTAGACTTCTAAGGGCCCTAACCAACTCTTAAAATCCCCAAATAACCCTAAACTCCTTGATCTGTGACACACAAAATGTTTTAAAACACAATGTTTTAAAGGGCACCTATTGAAAGTTCGATTTCGGAAGCTGTTTGGACAGAACTGTTTGTAGGTATAGTGTGTCCACAGTCATATTTCAAGAGTTCACACTCAGCTGATGATTGATAATAAAGCTTGTTTGGCATGCTGTCCCAGGAGAGAGCCCTGAGCTCAAAAGGTCCTCGGGCCCTGGGCTCCCTCCCATTCATAGGGTGAGAGGGGAGATTGAGCTGAGGTAGATCTCGACCTCCCATGCTTTTTGGCTAATGATGAATTGTCTTTCTGAAGGAAAATTACTGTTGGCTAGGAACTCGACTATGGTGCCAATTTGGTTTAGTCAATTTACTTATGAAGCATGTCTTTGAATGGTGGGAGGAAACCAGGGAATCCAGGGGAAACCCACGTGAGCACAGGGAGAACATTTAAACACAGAAACGTCAACTGGCTAGTAAGGATTAGAACCAGTGACGTTCTTGCTGTGAGGCAACAGTGCTAACCACTGGGCTGCTGTGCCACCCAATCTAGGAAAAAAAAGGGGAGGAACAGAGGAGGAAGGGAGATTCTTCAAGACGAAGATGACTGTGGTATGAAGACTATAGTTATTTATGGTGACTTTGGAATGGTCTGATTGGAGAATCGTGTATTAGCTAATGTGGGTCCAGTCGTGGTCAATCATAAGCACGTGATCCTCTTAAAATTAGTTCATAAATAAAACTCACTTAGTGAATGAATCTTCTTTTGTTTCCTTGTGATTTTCTTACTTGTAGGAAAATCAAACACTATGGAAGTCAGTGGTTACAAATTTTCAGCTTTCTTCAAAATATCTTCTTTTGTGTTTAACAGAAGAAAGAAACTCAAACTGGTTTGGAACAAGGGAAGGAGGACTAAATGAGGTAACACTTTATTTTGATGGTCCATTTGAGTATTAGTAGACTGTCTACTTAATATCTGTTGACATTGATATTTAACAGTCCTTCAACAGACATTTAACTGACTATAAGAAACTTTGCAATTACATGTCAACTTACACTAACCCTAACCCTAACCCCAACCCTAACCCCAACCTAACAGTCTACTTATAATCTAATGATAATTAGTTACAATGTAACTTAAATTCAACAAACGGACCGTCAAAATAAAGTGTGACCCTAAATGATGATTTTCATTCATCAAACTATCATTTGTGTTCAACAGAAGACAGAAACGCACACAATTATATATATATGCAGATTGATGTAGAAGCATGTTTACATTTGTGTTAATAGAATATGAATGTTTAGCTCAACTTACTGGTATCCATTTTCAGGTTTGTTGTCATTTTTTGTTGTTCCAGTGGTCACGTCGCCATTTGCAGATCTGTTACAACAATGTATGTAATAGAATATTGTGTTTCAGGTCATTTTAAGCCCATTTAGATTCTCGGTTTAACCGTTTGTCTCGCTCAGGCTGATTTGTGAACATTGAATTTGACAGTCATGTCAACAGATTGTAGATAAGCATTGTACTGTACACAACTTCAGTACAGTAAACCTTTTCCTACTGTACTGAAGTTCTCTCTAAATAAAATGTAAACTGATGCAGTGCTCATTTAACAATGACTTACGGGGGCTGGGCATTTTGTCCAGGCTGTTTGTGCCCATATAAATCTCTGTTAAAGCACACACAAACACAAAGACATATCATGATCCTATTCCAGTTTAAATGGTGTCTGTTTTAATATTATTAGTTTGGAAACTTCTTTAGTTACGACAAAACAGAACAACTATTTCTCTCAATACTTCTCATTTTATTAAATGTAAACTGTTGTGATGTTTATTTTAGAAATACTTACTCATAAGTGTCTGCAAAGGGTTCACCATTATTATACCTGTTAACACACAGATGCAAAGGAGTAAATGTCATATTTACAGATCATATCACTTTACAATCATAGAATGACGGCATTTTCTCTTACTTTTGCTACTCTGTAAAATATATCTGTCAATTAACAGGTTCCGGTTTATTTACGGTTGGGAATTGCATTATGGGATGTTGATCTTAGCTCTGTCAACTTTTGATGATGACAATTTAACTCTACAGTTTAACAAAGTAACTTTTATTGACATTTTAGTAGTTTGAAATAGTAGAATATATAAGAAATAGCATAGAGAGAAATAAGTGTGTAAAATAACAGAAAATGTGCTGGCAGCTTATGACCAGATTTATTTTAGCGTAATATACAACACCAACCCAGACACTATATCACTTTAAACTATTAAAAATATCCATAAATGTTACTTTTACAAACTTTTCAACATCAAAAGCTTTTAGAGAAAAGATCAAGGTCTCATAATGCAATTCAAAACATAATTAAGTGGGGAAAAAAACATGATTCACAAAATATGGACTAATTGCTAAATAAATAAATGAACAATACAGTTTTGTCCACTTTTGTCTTGTATAGGTTAATGAACCAGAACAAGTTCAGTGTTGATTATTTCATTAAACACTTAACATTGAGAAACACTTAACATTAACATAATAACAAGACAATCTTTAAACTGTTGCAAAATGATTTTCCCATAGTCTCCATTGGGCACACCATTATTATACAGTACGTGTTACCACACACACGGATACAAAGGAATAATAATGTCATATTTGATGATGATATCGTATTAAAAAACATAGAAGATTTGAACATTGTATGTTGGCTGTTCAAATATTAATGGTGGATAGTAAATAGGTACAACTTTGTTTTATAACAAACTCAATCCAGAGCCGTTACTAGACTTCTAAGGGCCCTAACCAACTCTTAAAATCCCAAAATAACCCTAAACTCCTTGATCTGTGACACACAAAATGTTTTAAAACACAATGTTTTAAAGGGCACCTATTGAAAGTTCGATTTCGGAAGATGTTTGGACAGAACTGTTTGTAGGTATAGTGTGTCCACAGTCATATTTCAAGAGTTCACACTCAGCTGATGATTGATAATAAAGCTTGTTTGGCATGCTGTCCCAGGAGAGAGCCCTGAGCTCAAAAGGTCCTCGGGCCCCGGGCTCCCTCCCATTTATAGGGTGAGAGGGGAGATTGAGCTGAGGTAGATCTCGAACTCCCATGCTTTTTGGCTAATGATGAATTGTCTTTCTGAAGGAAAATTACTGTTGGCTAGGAACTCGACTATGGTGCCAATTTGGTTTAGTCAATTTACTTATGAAGCATGTCTTTGAATGGTGGGAAGAAACCAGGGAATCCAGGGGAAACCCACGTGAGCACAGGGAGAACATTTAAACACAGAAACGTCAACTGGCTAGTAAGGATTAGAACCAGTGACGTTCTTGCTGTGAGGCAACAGTGCTAACCACTGGGCTGCTGTGCCACCCAATCTAGGAAAAAAAAGGGGAGGAACAGAGGAGGAAGGGAGATTCTTCAAGACGAAGATGACTGTGGTATGAAGACTATAGTTATTTATGGTGACTTTGGAATGGTCTGATTGGAGAATCGTGTATTAGCTAATGTGGGTCCAGTCGTGGTCAATCATAAGCACGTGATCCTCTTAAAATTAGTTCATAAATAAAACTCACTTAGTGAATGAATCTTCTTTTGTTTCCTTGTGATTTTCTTACTTGTAGGAAAATCAAACACTATGGAGGTCAGTGGTTACAAATTTTCAGCTTTCTTCAAAATATCTTCTTTTGTGTTTAACAGAAGAAAGAAACTCAAACTGGTTTGGAACAAGTGAAGGAGGACTAAATGATGATTTTCATTCATCAAACTATCATTTGTGTTCAACAGAAGACAGAAACGCACACAATTATATATATATATTTATGCAGATTGATGTAGAAGCATGTTTACATTCGTGTTAATAGAATATGAATGTTTAGCTCAACTTACTGGTATCCATTTTCAGGTTTGTTGTCATTTTTTGTTGTTCCAGTGGTCACGTCGCCATTTGCAGATCTGTTACAACAATGTATGTAATAGAATATTGAGTTTCAGGTCATTTTAAGCCCATTTAGATTCTCGGTTTAACCGTTTGTCTCGCTCAGGCTGATTTGTGAACATTGAATTTGACAGTCATGTCAACAGATTGTAGATAAGCATTGTACTGTACACAACTTCAGTACAGTAAACCTTTTCCTACTGTACTGAAGTTCTCTCTTAATAAAATGTAAACTGATGCAGTGCTCATTTAACAATGACTTACGGGGGCTGGGCATTTTGTCCAGGCTGTTTGTGCCCATATAAATCTCTGTTAAAGCACACACAAACACAAAGACATATCATGATCCTATTCCAGTCTAAATGGTGTCTGTTTTAATAATATTAGTTTGGAAACTTCTTTAGTTACGACAAAACAAAACAACTATTTCTCTCAATACTTCTCATTTTATTAAATGTAAACTGTTGTGATGTTTATTTTAGAAATACTTACTCATAAGTGTCTGCAAAGGGTTCACCATTATTATACCTGTTAACACACAGATGCAAAGGAGTAAATGTCATATTTACAGATCATATCACTTTACAATCATAGAATGACGGCATTTTCTCTTACTTTTGCTACTCTGTAAAATATATCTGTCAATTAACAGGTTCCGGTTTATTTACGGTTGGGAATTGCATTATGGGATGTTGATCTTAGCTCTGTCAACTTTTGATGATGACAATTTAACTCTACAGTTTAACAAAGTGACTTTTATTGACATTTTAGTAGTTTGAAATAGTAGAATATATAAGAAATAGCATAGAGAGAAATAAGTGTGTAAAATAACAGAAAATGTGCTGGCAGCTTATGACCAGATTTATTTTAGCGTAATATACAACACCAACCCAGACACTATATCACTTTAAACTATTAAAAATATCCATAAATGTTACTTTTACAAACTTTTCAACATCAAAAGCTTTTAGAGAAAAGATCAAGGCCTCATAATGCAATTCAAAACATAATTAAGTGGGGAAAAAAACATGATTCACAAAATATGGACTAATTGCTAAATAAATAAAAGAACAATACAGTTTTGTCCACTTTTGTCTTGTATAGGTTAATGAAACGGAACAAGTTCAGTGTTGATTATTTCATTAAACACTTAACATTGAGAAACACTTAACATTAACATAATAACAAGACAATCTTTAAACTGTTGCAAAATGATTTTCCCATAATCTCCATTGGGCAGACCATTATTATACAGTATGTGTTACCACACACACGGATACAAAGGAATAATAATGTCATATTTGATGATGATATCGTATTAAAAGGCATAGAAGGTTTGAACATTGTATGTTGGCTGTTCAAATATTAATGGTAGATAGTAAATAGGTACAACTTTGTTTTATAACAAACACAATCCAGAGCCTTTACTAGACTTCTAAGGGCCCTAACCAACTCTTAAAATCCCCAAATAACCCTAAACTCCTTGATCTGTGACACACAAAATGTTTTAAAACACAATGTTTTAAAGGGCACCTATTGAAAGTTCGATTTCGGAAGATGTTTGGACAGAACTGTTTGTAGGTATAGTGTGTCCACAGTCATATTTCAAGAGTTCACACTCAGCTGATGATTGATAATAAAGCTTGTTTGGCATGCTGTCCCAGGAGAGAGCCCTGAGCTCAAATGATCCTCGGGCAGCAGGCTCCCTCCCATTTGTAGGGTGAGAGGGGAGATTGAGCTGAGGTAGATCTCGAACTCCCATGCTTTTTGGCTAATGACGAATCTTTCTGAAGGAAAATTACTGTTGGCTAGGAACTCGACTATGGTGCCAATTTGGTTTAGTCAATTTACTTATGATGCATGTCTTTGGATGGTGGGAGGAAACCAGGGAATCCAGGGGGAAATCCACACGAGCACAGGGAGAACATTTAAACTGCACAGATACATCAACTGGCCTGATAAGGATTAAAACCAGTGACATTCTTGCTGAGAGGCAACAGTGCTAACCACTGGGCTGCTGTGCTACCCAATCTAGGAAAAAAGGGGAGGAACAGAGGAGGAAGGGAGATTCTTCAAGATGAAGATGACTGTGGTATGAAGACTATGGTTATTTATGGTGACTTGTCTGATTGGAGAATTGTGTATTATAATGTGGGTCCAGTCGTGGTCAATCATAAGCATGTGATCCTCTCAAAATTAGTTTATAAATAAACCTCACTTAGTGAATGAATCTCCTTTTTTTCTTGTGATTTTCTTACTTGTCAGTGGTTACAAGTTTTCAGCTTTCTTCAAAATATCTTCTTTTGTGTTTAACAGAAGAAAGAAACTCAAACTGGTTTGGAACAAGTGAAGGAGGACTAAATGATGATTTTCATTCATCAAACTATCATTTGATACAGTCAAACTATTATTTTAACCTTTATTGGGTTATTTATTTAATAACTCAACCAGTTGGGTTAAATTTTCAACTAAATAATCTACTAATTGATCAGTCACTGATTGAACAGCTGTATTAATATGCATAAGTAATGTTGTTTTTGCATTATAAAGTTTATTTAAGCTCCAGCGCAATAATATTGTTTTTTTTTTTTTTTTTTTTTAGCAAATTACCTATCTGTCGTGTTTTTTATATCCGTTTCACCAAAACTCTTAATTTGATGATACAAACACGC
The DNA here is from genome assembly GCA_903798195.1 of Danio kyathit. NCBI lineage: Eukaryota > Metazoa > Chordata > Actinopteri > Cypriniformes > Danionidae > Danio > Danio kyathit. Next base: position 25,694,284 of record LR812535.1, on the reverse strand, counting down.
GCTTCATAGCCGATCTGTACACGGATAAAAACACTTTCTCTACCTCCATGTTCATTTCTACAGTTTTGTTTTGAAGGAAATGATAGACATATTGGGGATATTTGGCCATCATTCTCGGCTTTAGGACCAAGCAGAGACATCAACCCAATAATAATAATAATAATTTAATATTAATATATAAATTAATATATAATTTAATATTATATATATTTTTGTAACCCATATTTTTGCCTTAACCTTAACAACCCAATGGAACCTAACAGCAGGTTGGTGCCAAAACGAGCCATCATTGGGTTACCTGTTGGGTTATTATTAACCCAACTGTTTTAAGTGAGTAGACTATACTAAAGTGCAGTAAAGTGTACTACTCCAAAAACATATTTTTATTAGCCTAATTCATTGATTGATTAAAAAAAGATTTCAACACTAGTACATTTGTATATAGTTATTATTAAATTTAAATTAAATTAGTCCTAAACTATATTATTTACTTATAGTTATAAGTTACAATGATTATAAGTACATTTTATTTAATAAAACTACACTAATTTGTAGTAACACTTAAATAGATTTTAAGGCAGATATATGACACCAAATATTCAGATGTGTTTTAATTGCATTACTTAAAAGTGGACAACAATTACTTTATACTATCATTGTATGTGAATGGACAGCAAAATGAAAAAAAAAAAAAAAAATGTTTTAATGACACAGAATTACTATTTTGTTTGTATTTAAGATATATCTGCTATATTTTTAAAGACAACATTAACATAGTTAAGTACAAGTGAATATTAACATTGTTACAATACACTTTAATGTATAAAATATATAGTCAATATACTGGAAAATCTGTTTTGTATGTCTATTACTTATTATTATATTTTACTGTACATGTAATAATGTATATGATGAGTTTATTTAAATGTGTATGAAAGATATTTCAGCTGTATTAAGTTGAAACAATACATTATTTTTTATACAAGTTAAAATTCATTGTGTCTCAGAATAGTACTACATTTTTTGAGTAAAGTGTAAAGATTAGTGTGCAAAACTAGAGCACTTGAAGTACACAGTTGAAGTTTACGTGCTGTAAATTTGTATTTTCACAAATGTAGTATTTTTTTATACACTTTTTTTCAGCTGGGTTTATTTAATGTAGACCGTGGTGTTGTTCATTTTTGATTGACTTACTGGTCATTGTAAATGTTGTCATTTTCAGTCACTCCAACAGGCTCATCAGGATTTCCAGATCTTTTTTGAAAACAATTTTATGTTTAATTCATCTTGCAACATTATAATTAGTAAATAAAATACTAAACACTTTAAATATATACATACGGTTGATCTCCTTCTCCTGAACTATCAATGATTTCCTGGGCATTACAGCACAAAACTGCTGTAAGCAACACAAAAATCCTCAGCTGAAAGAGAAACAGTTATTCAGATCAAAGCATTCTCCAAGTTAAAAGTCATCATTTATACATGTATATAAAGTGTAAACCAAAAACAAAACAGTTTTAATAACAGTTATATTAAGTTAAACAAGTTTGGCCACTGAGCTGCGAATGAATTTTAATTTAATTTATTATTTTTCCTAACATTTGGGTGTACTATTTTTTGTGTGAGCTTAAATCATTTTGCTAAACTAGCTCTAGTATTTGGTACTGACTAATTCAATGTATATGCACAAGCATATTATTGTATAGCATCCTAATGAAAATATACATTTAAAAGAGGTCTGTGAAGGGAGAGCACTGTATATATCACCATAACCAATGTACTGTAGACAATAAAGTAATTTTAAACAATTATTGTTTACCTTTAAACACCAAGAACTGCACCAAAATATTCACACACAAAAAACTAAATAAAACTCTAATATTTTATGTACTGTACATTCAATCTATCAAAAAACTGTTGTGTGAAAATGAGATGTTGTTTCAAGAAAACATTAATATCATATTATAAGAGAAGCATTAAACTCCTTTTGAGATAAATAGTAAAATATATATATACAATACCATGTTTTGGTGAGATATGTTGAGCAGTGAGAAGATGAGTAAAAATGTTCAATGAATCGCCAACACGAGGTCTTCAGACTTTCTTTAAAGGCCTTTAAATAAATAGCATCTTCATAATTGCTGTGTGACTGACACGTTTTTCATCCAATCACTTTACAGCAGCGGTCTTGTTGATGCTAAAATGAGGCAACTTTAATGTGATCTGTTGACTTTGGGTTTTTTTGCGTCTACATTTTCGTGTGAACTTTTCTCTGTAAATATGTAATGTTCAATATCTGATGTGTACTTTCAAATTAAACATACATTTATATGATTACCATGTAAAAACTGCACAATTATTTGTGGTTCTCTTGAATCTGATTAAGGATTCTGAGAATGTATCTAAGACTTCTTCTAAAACTAGTTTCAGTCACATGCTAACGTTTGTTAGATACTGAGAAAAAATTATGTAGAAAGATTAGGAGTATAAATAGTTAAATTCTACATTTAAACATTTCATAACTATTATTATTAAAATAAATGTAAATTTTAAACAAACACACTCACACACCCCTGATAGCGTGTGTGTACTGTATATATTCATATTTTATGTTGGTTTACATCTGGAAGACAAGTTTCTTAGAGCATTTATTCATCTATTTGACGTCCATTTTCAGATGATAAATAGATGTTCAGAATACGTCTTTAAGATGTTTAAGTTTTGAATGTTCATTCAGCAGCCCTTTTAAAGATGTTAATCAGACCTTTAAACAAAGCAGATGTAATATTTAAAAATACATCTTGTAGATGTCTGCTATCTGAGAGCCAGACCCATTTCTGACCCAAAAGGAAAGAGAAATAATTAAGAAGAAATGTTCATTAATAAGGTTTTGTAAATTCTAGTTTATTTATTTTTCAAAGATTATTTTTTTGCCATTTTTGCCTTTACAGGTTTACAGGAAATGAAGTGGAAGAGAGGGGGGTAGGATTGGGAAACGTCCACAAGCTGGGATTTAAACTCGGGACGCCTGGAGGGCTGCCATTCCATATGTTGGTGCACTAACCACTGGAATTTCCAGCGTGATCTCACGAGGAAACGTAAGTATTTTACGTTTTGTCAGTTTAGTGGCTAATATACAAATTTGTACAGGTTTGATGGTACTCGATGGTACGAATTAGATCATACGAATTCATACGAATTAGCCACTAAATCAAAAAGTTATGAATTGCCGTGTGATTGCGTTGGAATTTCACACTGACAAATTTTAGTTTAGTAAAGTATAATGTTTAATGTATAAGTATAATGTTTCTAAGAAACAGTCTAGTATAGATTTTCAGCACGATTTCACAGGGAAACATGCACAATTTGCACAATGTTATTAATACAAATGTTGACGTGCCCCTAAATATGACCAAATCATAGTACAATTTACAAATGAGATGCTAAAAAAGTCTACAAATTCGCAACTAAAGTAGTTACAAATATCTGTAAGTGTAAAGAAAGCAACGTAAACCATTTTCCTTTATAAATACGCATAAAGTTTAGCCTTTGTTTCCTGTTTTACCGTTAATTATTTCACTCTGTCAGAGACTTATTTTGAAGATGATTGTGTTAAACATGAATACTTTGCTGGATGTGGTCTGCTGTTGAATTATTACATTACTGAGGAATAAAAAAACAAACAAATAACCAAAATTTCTTGTACTGTATATAAACATTACTTCCACATAAACATTACAAAAGCTCTTTAACTTGAGACTTCTCAATGTTCCACCTAGATAAAGTGATTGGTGATCTAATTAGCCTGTTTGATCATGTTGTTTCATTTGTGTATTTGTTGACATTTGTAATATAATATAATATAATATAATATAATATAATATAATATAATATAATATAATACAATATAATATAATATAATATAATATAATATAATATAATATAATATAATATAATATAATATAATGTAACATCCAAGTTGTGCTGAAAAGTTTTTATTCATGGTTGTTGTCTGTTGAGGAAATAAGTCAAGTTTCCTTGTTTAATTTTGTTTATAATTGTTTAAATAAAAGAATAAAAATCTAAAGTATAGGATGGTTGATTTGCAAAGTTTTGATGTTGAGTAACAAAATAACCACATACATTTCATTCACTACGTAGTTCAGTACATACTTCATGTTGTCATAAATTCATATTGTGAAGTGTTTCATTTAGGACACAACTAAACTTCACTCTTTGCTCTCTTTATGATGCCAAAATCTTATTTTCAGGGAAATGAATGGGTCTCCCTGCTGAACTTAATTCCAATAAACATCCACTTCTTTCATTGGAGAAGGATATTTAAGTAAGTTACTGGAACTCAGTGTTTTATTTACATTAGCAAAGTCAAATAAAAGTAAATAATGAAGCAGGCTTAAAAAAATGGGTCACATTTTATTTTAAAATGTCCTTGTTACAGTGTAACAACAATTCATTTAACTTCTGAGTAAAACTAATTAATCACACCTACTTACTATACGGTTAGGGTTAGTGTTAGTTATGCATGTAATTTTGCGCAATTAATTGTAATTATACACTGTAAAAAATGCTGGGTGCACACAATCAATTTGTGTTGAGACAACCTAAAGGAATTGAGTTAACTTAAGTTTTTACAAATTTAAGTGGATTGAGGTTAAAACAAGTTGTCCAAAAAAAACCTCAAGAATTGTGTTTGCTCAAGCTCATTTTAAATAAGGAGTTTGTTTTTCACTTTATCTTTTTGTTTCTTGTCCACTGTAAAAAAATGATTAGTTGACTTTACTTAAAATGAGTAAACCCATTGTATTACATTTTTCAAGTGAGCGAACTATAGCATAATTCTAAAAATTAAGTGAAGGCAACTTAACAGTTCCTAGTGATATTGTGTTTACTCACTTTTTTAAGTGGTCAACTTTTCGTTTTTAAGGTTGAGGTAAAAGGGAAAGGTCAAAAATTTGACTCAATCTAAAATTTTAAGGCAACCAGCTTTAGGACATTTTTAGGTTTACTCAACTTAAATCGAGTTAAGTGCAGTACTTGGGTTGAAAGTTGAGTCAACTCAAAAAAAGCTTTGCAGCAAGTTGCCTTACAACTTTTTTTTTTTTTTTTTACAGTGTGGGTTTACTCATTTAAGTAAATAATCACGTTTTACAGTGTATTTATATATCTGATAGTGTATTTAGTGTTATTATGCTTAGTTTCTTTTTTTATTTGTGACTTTTTAACATTCTGTCAAGGGTCTACAGATGAAAAATAGCCATTCTTGGGTAATTCTGGCACATTTACAGTAACGTTGATAAATGTGCATTGCCTGAACTGAACAAAACAATAAACAGCAAGTGTAATTGTTTGAGTGTATAGTAAGTACACACAACATGTATAACAAGGATACTCTAAAACAAAGTGTTACCAAAAAATAATATATTTTATAAATACGTTAGCTTTACATTAACCATACACATGCAAACTCATGATTTTTATAAATGAAAGTTTGCATTTACTTTTCTTTTTCTTTTTTAATAGCGCAAGCAACAGATTAATAAAGTTGTGCATTGCATGCCCCTATTGTTGCAAATACTCATGAATATTTGTGTAATTGTAATGAACAGCTCAAACAACCAATAACCAAAACAAGAAATTCAGTCACAGAAGTCACGCTAGAGATTTGAGAACCTGCAGACTTATGCCGATTTCAGACTGCGTGATTTTAGCCCTGATTTTCGGCGACAGGTTTTGAGAAATCGTCGACAAATGCCTGAAATCACAGGCAAATCGGTGCTTGTACACGTGAGTGACAGTCACACAGTATAAACTATCAAAGACGCGATCTGAGAGTATCGCCGATAAGTCGCCGACACCCGTGAGATATTTGCTGTTAAATATCTGGAGCTGTCGGCGATTCAAATCATGCTGTGTGAAATGAGTTCTGATTGAAAATAACATCAACGATCACCTACAGCCAATGTGAGAGCAGCATCCACTAGTGTGGGTATCTGCAGGCCAGCGGGAGGTTGGGGGAAAAGTTAAAAGCGCTCATTTTCAGTTTATTTGGACCCAAGAAAGGGAGGAAAAACTCCTGGAAATTTGGCAGGAACACCGTGTCTGTTTGACGTGTCATCTAAGCAATACGCACAACCGGGTCAAAAAATTAAAAAAAAGTTTAAGAGAAATTGCTCCCTTCAAAGCCAGGTATAAAATAAGTACATTTTCTACCCCACTAAAGGTGTCTTTCTCATAATGTAGTTAATAACAAGATATATATTACGTAACTTTGTGTTGTTTCCATGTCTTCTCACGTGTGTTTGGTTGTGAAACGTAGTTTGGACAAAGTTGTTGGTGATTCTTCCTATTTTAAAGTCATGCAGCGTGAACCACCCTGTCGCCGATACATCTTGCAGTGTAAACAAAGCACCAACGGAACGCTAGCCCAGATAGTCATGCAGTGTGAAAACATCTGTGACACGACTACTTTGAAAATCATACAGTCTGAACTCGGCATTATTCTACAGCACTGATTACTTACAATAGATTGAAAGTCAGATAAACTATGTTTTATTGTAGGATCACTTAAGTCTTTATTGATTGTCAGGCTTTTCATCCAATTAGAGGCCTGTGCAATGCAGTAGATGTGTGTTGTGTCCAGTTGTATTAAGCAAGAACACATGGTTTGCTGTGGTCTGAAACCAGCACCAGATTGATGGAGCAGGTTGTTTTGTCGACAAGCATCTCGCATTCATCAGGGTGATCAATCGCTGTTGGTATCCTACAAACACACAATCAAAGAAATCAACAAACAAACCATCAATATAATGTAATTAGGCAAGCCTTATAATATTATAAAGAATATAATAGTTCTAAAATCATGAGATGGCATGGCCAGCTACTGTTAAGCGTACTTGTTACAGCAGCGAATGCCAGAATGTGCACAGACACAGTTGTAACAGTCGTGTTCCCACTCAGAGTTGAAGTCATGGGTTTGTCCCTCAGGGTCGATACAGCCTAGAAAACCAAAGAGCAAATGAAAAACACAAGAGATGAGATCATGTTTTTATGATTACAGACAATTAAGCTTTGTGCCAACATGCAAAAATATCAAATAATATCCAGTGTCCATTATTATGAGCTCAAGCTGTCATTTCTGCAGATTTCTTTTATCTGCTTGATGTTTTTTTATAGCGTACAGTTTGCAGTAAATATATCTTTCCTAATTGTAATCTACTATGGTATTTTAGTGTCACAGAGTGAGTGATGTTGAACGCTTTTAGTTTTTATTATTAATTAATAAATTAATTCAATTTTCTATTAATATTTTCACTTGAATTTTTTGTTACATTTTAGTGGTTTTGTTTTATTTATATTAGTTTCAAGAATTCACACTTAGCTCATGATTTATACATAGCTTGTTTGGCATGCTGTCCCGTGAGAGAGCCCTGAGCTCAAGGGATCCTCGGGCCCAGGGCTCCTTCCCTTTCGCAGGGTGAGGAGAGATTGAGCTCAGGTTGATCTAAAAAAAAATCCTGATTGGCCTTAATTTTTAAGCTGAATCAAATTAAACTTATGAGTTCATTGAACTTTATTATATTATTATTATGTTAAACTTAAATGTTTTAAAACAGCTTGCGTAATTTATCAAATTAAGTTAGAACATGATTAACTTACTTTAGTAAGTTACAATGGACTAAAACATATGCTGTCATGACTAATTAATCATAAAATGTTTTACAGTGTGAATGTAATTGATTTATTTTATTTATTTATATATATATTTTCTGGATTTATATTGACAGTAAATATGATTAATAAATGAATTATTATTTGAAATAAATCTTTAAAAAATGTTTTATAATATGTATATTTATCCTTAGACGATAAATAATGCAATATAATAATAATTCTAATAATAAATATTATAACAATATAAGTTATTTACAAGCATTAAAAATGACAAAACAGTTTGCAATAAGATTGTTTTTAAACATTACTTCAGGTAGCCTACTGTATTGACTAACATCAGTGTTTCCCCTACCATTATATAAGGGGGGCGCCCCGCCCTCCCAACGGCTGTACCCACCCCCCTTAAAGTCACGTTATATGTATTATATATAAAGCGCCAGATCACAACTTCTTTTAATACACAAGTTAAATAGTCGTATGTAATATCTTATTTACACAACAGCATGTCATTTCTGTTCTGCGTTCGCGTCACTGCAGCTAAAATATATACAGATGCAGACATCCCAAGTCTTTTGAAAGTTCCGGGAGTCTCCCATAAATGCATAGAGACTCCCGGATGCCCGCAAACGAATGATAATCTCCCGGAAATCGCGCGTCTCCCGCCCGGTCCTCAAATACGTCCCGTATCCCTCCCCGCTCTTCAGATACGTCGCGCACATGCCATGCTGTGATCTGTGATGCGAGCGGAGCTCACTCCTCTATCTAGTGTAGGGTTGCCACCCGTCCTTTAAAATACGGAATCGTCCCGTATTTGAGAATGAAATTGCGCGTCCTGTTTTGAATCAATACGGGACGGGTTTTGTCCCGTATTTTTTATCATTTTTTTTAAAGTAGCTTTTCATGCAAATCATTCCACACGCTTTTTATGAAGATGCCTCGTTTCCTACTTTTGATTTATCGTTAGTTTGATTGGTCTTTGTCCAGTGAGGAGGGCGTGTCTTTTAAGCAGAGTCTGTCAAGTCTTGACAGAGAGCAGCCTAATGGCAGATGCTTCTCCAGGTAACCCCTCGCTTCTTAAAGTTTCAGAGTTTAAACGCAGGCGGCTGCTAAAGTACCGCAGAGAGTGGGAGTAAACTAATACCTGGCTGCAGAGTGGGAGAAATTGTTATCAAGCCAACGGCATGATTGGCGGAGAGCGTTCTCTGTGGCTCGTGCGGGACGCGACAACATGCCTCCATAGAGCAGCATTCCCGCAATGACAGAGCTCACAAAAATCAATGCACAGTCAAGACAGTTCTTCATACCCCAAATCCCTCCTGAAGCACACAGGGTAATGACAGTGACCCAGTCTGTGAAAATCGAGTCTTTTTTTTTTTTTTTTGTAATTTGTTTCTACATAAAAAAAAGAACAGTCTGTGAAAATAATAAAAATATTAATATTAACTGAGTAAAAAACCATATCAACAACTGAAACCACAGTGAAATGAATGGCTACAATCAAACTTTCTCTCAGAATTAGCCTGGTTTTCACACACTGGGTCACAAATTGTAGTTTGTATAAGTTCTGTAAGTACAATGTTAGTGGATCACGGTCCAATGTAATATGATTTGCTTTTTAAGATTAAGTCAGGCACATAAGCATTAATTTATTACATGAAACATTACATTTAATACATTAATAAACAACATAATGCCCATGTAAAGAAAATAAACTAGTAAATTGCAACTTTCCATATTGTTAAATTAGAAATAGACTATTTGAAAACTTTACTAGCTAATGTTTGTAGCTAGTTTACCTATGTGCTATTTCCATGTTTGGATAGGTGTTACTGCAAATAATGACAAATATTTTAGCCAAAATCTGTTATCAATACCACCCTTTAAAATTAGGTTTATTAGTATGTTCTCCTCTCCTCTAGGTTACAGCAGCTGAGTTAACACAGGTGTACCACACTATTAAACATCACATCAGCTATAACAGTGCTGCAGAGTTGTAAAACAGAAAGACTGACTGCATCTGATCTGTTTACAGATTTCAATAAAAGGCAGTTTATTTTAATCTCCAAGTATTCATACTTTGCTGAAAACATATTTTAAGTTGGGATTTACCATCACAGGCATGCTATTGGGCCTGTGATTGGGGATGTTGCCCCCGCTGCAGTATGCGTCCCTTATTTTTTTGTATTAAAAGTGGTAACCCTAATCTAGTGTCTAGTTATGACCTCTCCCGGAGGCTCTGCGTGTCTTCCGCAAATTCATACCGGCTCCGTGATCCCCCAAAATGAATTAAAATACCCGGAAATCATGGCGACGAGAGTGAATGAGCAAGTGAACAGATCGCGAGAGGCACAGTGATGGTCTAAACATTACATTTGATAGGTTGATATTGGAATGGTCCTGCATGTATTTAAGTCTTCTTTGTTTTTGACAATATTACAAATCTTATATTACAAAAGCTGGCTGGAATTATTAGATAAAACTTTTTTTACATAAATATTTAATAATAACTTCTTGTAATACACTCATTGCTATAAGAAGTAGTTTATGGGCCGATTTCCTTTTAGTAAGCAAGTATTAGATTTATAGATGTGCATTTTAACTCATTTTCATCTTTCATCATTTGCAATGTTTCCAAATTGCATTGTTTGTCATTTTTCTGTGGCAGTTCATTACGCTGTGGTGACCCCTGATAAATAAGGCACTAAGCTGAAGTAAAATGAATGGCTGAATTATTTTCTGTAAAACTACTTCTGGCCATGACATGTTCACATCTAAAAATTTTTATAAGAGACATGTTTAATAAATGTCTTAATAAATGGGCCAGACATTTCTGACATTCCATACCAAGAGGCTCAGGAAATGTTCTTCCAGAAGCCCATAAAGATACATTGCAGTGACAAAAGCTGCACAGTTTGTGAATAAAAAAGATATAAAATAAATGTTAATTTATAATTTACAAATGGTTGTACAGGTCAAATATTTGTTCAGTTATTTACTGCTGTCATTAAAAGACCATGACTCCTTGAGTCAGTGTAAGTCTAAACAGCCACGCTACGTTGGGCCGCGTCGCGTCGTGCCGCAGCCCCAACCCCTATCCCCCCCCCCCCCCCCCCCCCCCCCCTCCACCACCACCAAAATTATAAACCTAGGGGAAACACTGAACATTAACATTAAATGAGCAATGTATTGTTACAACATTAAATATTTGATGTTTATTGTTAATAAATAAACAGCTGGTCATATGTTCTTGATGCTAGTTCAGGTATATAACCAAATACACTTTAATATGTAATAATGCATATACAGTTGAATTCAGAATTATTAGCCCCCTTTGATTTTTTTTTTTTTTTTTCTTTTTTAAATATTTCCCAAATAATGTTTAACAGAGCAAGGAAATTTTCACAGTATGTCTGATAATATTTGTTCTTCTGGAGAAACTCTTATTTGTTTTATTTTGGCTAGAATAAAAGCAGTTAAAAAATTTTAAAAATCATTTCAAGGTCAAAATTATTCGCCCCTTTAAGCTAATTTTTCTCCCCGATTGTCTACAGAACAAACTGTCGTTATACAATAACTTGCCTAATTACCCTAACCTCCCTAGTTAACCAAATTAACCTAGTTAAGCCTTTAAATGTCACTTTAAGCTGTATAGAAGTGTCTTGAAAAATATCTAGTAAAATATTATGTACTGTCATCATGGCAAAGATAAAATAAATCAGTTATTAGAAATGAGTTATTAAAACTATTATGTTTAGAAATGTGTTGAGAAAATCTTCTCTCCGTTAAACAGAAATTGGGGAAAAAAAATAAACAGGGGGGCTAATAATTCTGACTTCAACTGTACAGTATATGTATATACAGTATATATATATATATATATATATATATATATATATATATATATATATATATATATATATATATATATATATATATATATATATATAAACTAGCACAAAGGCATCTCAAAATAAAATCCCAACAAAATATACATCAGCTGTTTTGATTACCTTTCATGTTGTCTAATATGCTTTCAACAGATAACAGATCGACTCGAGGTTTATAAATGTAACACTCGGCGTTGCAGGAAACCACCATGAAGAGGAGAGAACACACTCGCAACAGCCACTGAGAAGATGAAAAAGAGAAACATGTCAGTAAGTAAAGGGTTACAAGATTTTAAAAAAGTAATTAAGAACTATATTTTCCAAAAATGCAATACAAATGTTTTACAGAAACTCCTGTAATATAAGCCAGAGCTGATACTATTAATATTTGGTTGTGGTGAAAATGTCTGAAAAGCTGTTTCATCTGCTATGAATAGTAAACTGTTACTGTACCATGATGTCAGTGTTTGCGCTGTCTGAGCAGGTGCTGATGCAGGATCTGTTAAAACTCCACCAGTGGCTGAATAGACACACACACCTTTTTATATCATATCATTTCTGTAATAAATCAAACATATTTGTCCTGGCTTAATGAAACAAGAACTGAGTTTGAGCATGGGAAGGTAAGGACATTTTCCACAGCAATTAATTCATTCTATAAGCCCATGTTTGATCATGTCACTTCATGTTGTATGCCTTGGCACTATTAATACGTTTTAAAAATTTGAACGTTTTCCTTTTTTTATTATTAGTCCCTGCAGCTAAATCATTATAGGAGAGACCACTTGAAAATGATCAGAATCTTCAATTTATAATGTCAAAAATTTCCCTGTGTAAACCACTAATGACATTTCTGACAAATTTAAAACAAAAATGTCATTTTAGCCTTTTTTTTTCTTGCATAAAATAACAGAAGGTTTTGAGGTTTATATTAACGTTTAGACAACACAATGTCTATTTTTTTACACTTCAGAAGAGTTAGGAAATCAATACATTTGGTAAAATTAAATGTCCAATGAAAACTTGTATTGTTCTGACCAGTTGTCATTTTCTGAATAAAGCTCTAAACGACAGTATTTTTATTTGAAATCTGCAAGAAAGGCTATCAGGCTTTTATAGAATATAGCTTACAGTAACATTCTGCTCAAACCCATGCCTACACTGTAAAACCCAACAGTCAACTTTATCAAATGAAATGAGTGTAGGTAACTCAAAATTGACTGAAAGTTAATTCTACTCATTTGAAAAGAGTTTTGAACTCAGTGTTTAAGGTAATGAGTTGATTAAATACCTCATTACTTCAACAAATGGAGTAAGTTCATAGTACTCAAATACATTTGTTTGTTTTTTTTATCTCAAATGGTTTGTAGCGATCGGTTTCCTCAAACAATTTGAGTTGCCTTAACTTATTGAGTTTTACAGTACTCAGTTGGTTTGAGTTCATTTATTGATTTTTACTGTGCTCAAATTGCTTCATTTACTCAAATGGATTAAGTTCACAGTACTCATTAGGATTAGTTTTTGAACTTAAATGGTTTGTTGCAATTGGTTTCCTCAAATGGTTTGAGTTACCTTAACTTTTTGGGTTTTACAGTGTAGTAAATACAGAGAAACTGAATTTCCAAGTGGACTCATATTTATACATATTTTTTATTGTTGCGTTGATTTGTCTGACTGAAATATATGAAGACTGGTTGAACAGTTAAATCCGTTAATCTCTAATCAAACTGCTCTGTATTTTCAAAGCAACACTTTTTATATCACACCTAACTGTATAAACAGAAATGGTCATAAGCTAATATACAAGACGCTGTGCAATTGTCATAACCCTTGCCATATACAGTAAATACACACATTTTAATAAATATTTAATAAACTTTTATTATTCCAGTTCAAGATTCCTCCAGGTTTCCCCCAATTTCTAAGACCTCACATAGCCTTAAGTTACATTAAAAAAACCCAACAACAGTGTTACAGAATGCTACATTCACAGATGTCAATTGCACAAACATGAATCGTACATATAAATGAAATAGCTGTATCTCCCTTTAAACAGTTCAATCGATTTAAAAAGTCTTCAATACAAATATTGGCAAAACATTACAAAATACTCCCAGAATCACATACAAAAAAAAATAATATTAATGCACGTTAATACAAAGTGTCAAAAAATGTGTTCGCAAAAGATGTTTTATATCTCTGTGGCTGTAAGACTTTAAATATGCACCATTAAACACGTCAAGACGTACTATAGAATAGGCAGCATTAATTAATAAAGAGTATATTAGCACTTCTCTCTTTTACCATACTGCTAAATGTTCAGGAGTTGAAATACCGTTAGTGTAACAAATCTGCAATTATAGACATACTCAAAACATTAAACGGAAAATTATTTTTCTGAATAATGAGGTATCGGAGAAAAATTAAAGATGTTCTTTGTTGTTTGGCATTTAGAGGTGAAATTATAAAAAGTGCAGGTCGACAAAACCAACTGCTCTGATTTACAGTTAAAGATTTTGGAAGAAAGTGAACAACAGCAATAAATATAAAAAAATAAATAATTTCCCCAAGACTGTGTCTCTATCCTAGCAGTATGTTGATGAAGGCGGGTTTGGGGAAAGGCCAGCAGTATTCATTTGGAACGGGTCCCAACACGTTGCACTCGAAGAAGGAAAAGAGCGGGAACCAAACGCGCGCTCTCCGGCTGTGCTGATAGGCCTGTGTGTTGGCCAGCGTGTGGTAATACAGAAAGAGTCGGGTGGTGATGTAGAAGGCGATGAAGACGTCGATGGAGTAATGTTCATGAGCCGCCAGGATGAAGAAGATACCAAACAGGTTCAGCACCCACGACATGGTGTGGATGAAGTTCCAGTTACGCGGCGTGTCTGAAAGATTACATAAAGAAACTGATCACACTAAAAAACAAATAAATAATATTTACTCTTAAAGGGATAGTTCACCAAAAAAAGACAATTCTGCTCATCCTTCACTTGTTCAAGTCCTGTTTGAGTTACTTTCTTCTGTTGAACACAAAAGGAGATATTTGGAAAATGCTGGTATAGCTGCCACTCATTGACTTCCATTTTATTTTATTTTTTCTACTATGGATGTAGATTGGGCGCTAGCAACCAGCATTCTTCAAAATATCTTCTTTTGTGCTCAACAGAAGAAACTCAAAGGTTTAAAACCACATGAGAAAGAAGAAATGATGAGACAATTTTCAGTTTTTGGTGAGCTATCCATTACATTTCAAGTATAATGCAACTGACCCTTTACTGGGAGTTTGATTGACAGACGAGCTGACCAATCAGTGCTGATGTTGGGTTATTTTATGTTTTTTTTATTTACTTTAACTCAAGTGAATTACACATGCTTAAAGGGATAGTTCACCCAAAAATGAAAATTTACTCACTACACACACACTAAAGTGGATCCAAACATTTTCCAAAAGCAGATCTTTTGAAGAAAGCTGAAAACCTGTAACCACTGACATCCGTAGTAGGAAAAAAAACAATACTATGGAAGTCAATGGTTACAGGTTGAGGATTCATAAGGATTGGAACCACTTCATGGGTGAGTAAATGGTGAACAAAGGAGATGAAAGTATTTTGAAGAACTTCATCCAAATTCAACATCTAATTTTTTACAGAATTATTTAGCATTTTCTCTGGGAGTGTGGGAAATTACAGTGGGAATGTGCTATATAGAATTGTGGAATTTGAGGAATTGATTCTGCTTGGATTGTGAGATTTATAAATTGCATCGCTTTTCTCTTGAATGTATTCTGAGCTTAGTTTAAAACAACAGGTGGCGCTGTATGCTTACAAACAGCCATTGTCTGCTTGCATCCAATTCCTTACAAATACCACTTAAACATAATCATTAAGAGTGTTTATAGTGAGCTGTGTGTACATTAATCTCCTGACATAAAAGCCAAAATCCATTCAAGAGAGACCAAGAATGCATTTAGAAAATCTCACAATCAGTCACAGAATTAATTTCTTGAATTATTATTTTTAAACTCTATATTAGATATATTTATTACAATTTACAAGGAGGAAAACTCTCTCCAGAGTTTGTGTACTTACATTCAGTGACAAAAAAGTTAAGCATGGTGAGCACCACAGTGTGTCCACTGAACATGTAATCTCCACATGTATGAACTCCAGTTAAAGACATGCCGAGTCCACTCCAGATTTCCAGCGCGCGCTGCACTTTAGTCCATGCGTCACCATATATCTGCAAAACACACACAGGATATTACTGGACACTATTTGGAACTAAACATTTCTGGATAGACTGACAATTGTGTTTCTTTTTCCTTAACAGGCAAAATAAGTAATTAACAAGAGGTTCTGATAAAATGTTATTTGCTGCAGTCTTTTTTATATTATATTATTATTTAATTGAAATAGTATATAAATGTCAATTTAAATTCAATAGTTAAATTCAATAACTCACTCATAAAGACTTATGTTACATTAGAGAAGATTTTTGAACAATCGCTTGAACAAATTATTCAGTCATAAATTCTGTTGAAATGGTAATTTGTCACAACCTACTGGAGTAACAATAAAACTGCTACAACATTTAAAGCATCAAGTTGCGTTTATCGCTACCTGACATCAGTATGCCTATAAACTGTTATTCCTGTGACAATATTAATACTTGTAACACTGAATTAGTTAGACTGCAACGGTTTACATTAATATAAAAATTGGTAAAACTTAGCATCAGTCATTAGCATAGGTTCAGTCACTTTATTTTCTTGACATTTATTTTCTTTTCATCCTAACATAGCAGTCTACTAGTACTCTACTCATACTCTAAAGCAGGGCTGCCCAAACTTTTTTTTTTTATGAAGGGCCTAAATCAAAGCCTGATTGAGAGTTGTGGGCCAAAGTAAATATAGCAAACTATTACATTAAAGTTGCCATGGGTAATTTCCTCATTTATTTCATAACATTTAAAAATACACTGAAAACATTACTTTTAACTGTTTTTACTAATGCATTATAATTTTTTGAAAATGTATATAATTTTAACATACTTATTACAATAATATCATTTAAAAAAAAAAAACTCCCTTTTATAAAACGGAGTTCAATGTCGAATACACTAGTCATGCTGAACCTGCCTTTGCCTTTATTTGCATGCTGAGGTCTTCTGCTTTGTCCCCTATTTGTTAAGTGACAGTATGTACATTTTTTAAAACATTTGATTCATTTACAACATTTAATTGAAACATTTAATTTCAGTTTGCTTTTTGTAGCTCAACAATAAATCAAACAAACAAAAGGTTCCATTAAAATAGAAATGGGAATCTCTGTTAAAGGCATTCCCCAACCCTTCCCAATCATTTTCACTCTGGCGGGCCAAATAAAAGGATACAAAGGCCCAACTTTGGCCCCCAGGCCCTAGTTTGGGCATCACTGCTCTAAAGTGTTAGTGCAAACTACTTACAGTGAACAAAATACCTGAACGTCATAAAAATAGTACAATCTCAGAAATAAAGGTGTATATATAGGAGCTGTCACCGGGGCAGTACCTTTTCAAAAGGTACATATTTGTACTTGAAGGGTCCATAACAGTACCTCAGAGGTACGTTTTAGGTACATTTGGGCACTAATATGCACCTTTGAGGTACCACTGTGGATTCTTTGGGTACAAATATGTATCTTTTGGAAAGGCACTACCCCAGTGACAGCTCCTGTACCTTTATTTCTGAGAGTGTATGAACCAAACATAAAATGTAAAAAAAAAGACCTTTTTTATATTAATAAAATAAGTTAATACTTTATTTCAAATGTCCACTTTAGACATTCTACTAACTGTAAGTGTCTTTGCAACTATTTGTCCATTTATCCTACTAACCCTAATATTAAATTTAATATTGTAATTCATGGTTTCGGCTACATTTATTATTTTATGGCGGGGCGCCACAAAATTTATCCCGCCACGACTACATTACAGCTTCTTATTAGAACACATTCAGTCGTTGTTGTTTTTTTAATAGCGGGTTATAAATCGCAGTAAAACCTATTAAAAGGTAAGAGAATTATAACAACGTGAAATTTTTCTGTAATCCTAGTAGTGCTGTGTGTTATTTGTTTAACCCTTTAAGGTGACATGCTGACTGACTTTCTGACATGCGCGTGATGCGTGAGGCCAGCAAACACAACGCAGCTTTCAGTTAAGATGAACACAGTTTCTATAATTATACTTTGTTTATAGATATAGGTCTATGGTTCTGATAAAGGTCTATGGTTCTGCATACAATGACTTTACTTTGCAAGAGTTTATAGCCGTTTCACTTTACTTCAGGACATAATAATGCCGCTTTGTAGGTCTATTGAAGACATTCATAAATATTCCTAGCAAATATAATAAATGTTGGAGACATACCTGTTATATAAACGCACTAAATCGATCTTCAGCAGCATTTATTTGAGAGCGCACAAGAAAATCTGCACTTGAGCAGCGTATATTTGATCAGAATATATATATATATATATTCTGAAGAAAATGTGGTGGCATTTTGCCAATGTAAATGCCGTGGCCACAACACTAGGTTTTTGTAGAAGGTTGCAAACGGATGACAGAATTAAAGGAAAAAGACGATGATTTGTTTGCATATACTGATATTACATTTAAAGTAAAGAGAAGAAAACTGCCCTATTGCCTTGCAGATCCAATTATTATTTGATCCTCAAGAAGACATCCGTGTAAACAAGACCAGTAGATCAAACATGCCTTCTAACATCACATTTCCACTGAACATCAAATAATACCACAGAATTGGATCAAACGCCTCGACCTTAACACGTTTAATCAGCAGCCTGTTCAGCAGAGATGTATGAAATTGATCAAAAGCAACGGAAAAATGTTTGTCACAAATAATTTCTTTTTTTTTTACAAATAAATCCTGTAATATTGAATTACTTTCTATCCATTAAAGAATCCTGAACAAATATCCCGGTTGCCATGCAAATGTTTAACTAATAATAACAAATGTTTTCTGAACACCAATAAGCATATTAGCATGATTTCTAAAGAATCCTGTCTGGCTGAAGTAATGCTGCTTAAAAAAACTATTTAAAAATATATTAGGATAGAAACCGTAATAATAATAATTTGTAATAATTATCACAAAACTTTTTATTGTTTTTTTATTATTAAATAAATGCTATCTTGCTGGTAAGCCTAAGACACTTTGTTCAAAAAAATATTTTTTAAAACAGCAACCATGAAATAAAACACAGTATGTGGTTCAAAGATAAAAAGGTGTTTGTTTTAAGCATTAAAATAAAAACATATAGGCTATTTAGTTTGTCCTTTTTTCCCTCTCTTTATGAAGAAAAAATAGGTTTTACCTAAGCAAAATATTCTGGAAAGTTAGAATAATAATGAGGTTTGATTTTGCTTTTCAGAAATATAGACATGTTATGAAATTTTAGACATTTCATAAGCAAAGAAGACTGAAACACTGCATACAAAGTTTTGTACTAATTAAAAGTGACTAAAATAAACCTGCCCAACTAAAATGAAAAAACATGATTTTTCCCAGTTTCATAAGATATATGGGCGGCTTTTACTAAATAATAAAGGAGCTAATGTATGACCATCTACATGCAGCTTTATAATGATTGTTACCCCTCTACAATGAATTTCCTTCAAATCTGATATCTGCTTAGTTCCTTAATTTGTGCACTGTTACCTATTACACTGTATACCAGGGGTGTCCAAACTCGGTCCTGGAGGGCCGGTGTCCTGCAAAGTTTAGTTCAAACCCCAATCAGACACACCTGGGCCAGCTAATCAAGCTCTTACTAGGCTTTCTAGACACATGTTTGCAGGTGTGTTGAGGCAAGTTGGAGCTGAAATCTGCAGGATACCAGCCCTCCAGGACAGAATTTGTACACCCCTGCTGTATACAATATTACATATGACACATTTCAGCTCTAATTCTGTTTAAAGAGATTCAGTCACAACCTGACAAACATGAGTTTTACTGTGTAGCATTTGTGTTGTCAGGAAATGCAAGCAGGAAATTGAGTTGGCGAAAGCACGACTGATTTCATTGGCCGTCACAGATGCACCTCAGAGGCAGAAAATGTGAAAGACAGAATGTGTCTGTTTATAACTCTGTATATCTGCGGTTTCCTCACCTTGCCTGAGCACTGCAGATGATGACCAGGAACAGACAGTGAAGTGACAAACATCGTGACGCAGCGCAGCAAAAACACGGTGCCTGTCAAATTACACAGCCTGCGAAATAGAATAGACCTAAAACACACAAAATGAGGTTACAAAAGGATGAAATTAAGGAGTTCACAAATATTAAACATATTTTAAATATATGCTAAACATATTTTGTAAATGTGAGGCTCAATAAAATATATTTTTAATGAAAATATATTTAATTTCAACCCTATTTTTCAGGGTCAGACAAACACATTTCTAACCTTACAATTGAATGTGGATGTGGATCTAATGTCTATTAAATTGTAAAAAAAAAATTATTTATTAAAACAAAATAAATATTTAGAAAAACAATTAAACAGTATGTTCCTTACTTTAAATTTTTTTAGACAAATACGATTTATTTATTTATAGTACATTTTCAAAAATACACAAAACATTATTATTTTAAGATTTTTTTATTTTATCTTAATTTAATATAATTTAGGAAGTAAATGCAATTTACTCAGTTAAACAATGAAGCATTTTTATTTTTATTTATATTTAGAAAAAAAAATGTAAACAGTATGTTCCTTGCTTTAAATTTTTTAGACCAAAATTTTTATTTTAAACAAATACAAATATGATTTATTTTATATTTATTTACAGTTCATTTTCAAAAATAGACAAAATTTGTTATTAGTTTTAGATATTTACTTTATTATTTATTGTATTTTTTTTTTATTTATTATTTTCTATTTATTTCAATTTAGGAAGTATACCTTTTGGCCATTTACCCATCTATATTTTTCCAAATATAAACAAATACTAACATGATTTATTTTATATTTATTTATAGTACAATTTTAAAAATATACAAAATTTGTTATAATTTTATCTTAATTTAATTTAGGAAGTAAATGAATTTACTTAGTTTAGAAATTAAGCTTTTTTATTTTTCTTTATATTTACAAAAAAATTAAACATGTTCCTTGCTTTAAGTTTTTAATTTTAAACAAAGTTTTAATTTTAAACAAATACAAATATGATTTATTTTATATTTATTTACAGTTCATTTAAAAAATATACAAAATTTGTTATTATTTATTTAATTTTTACATTTTTATTATTATTATTTTTATTTTTAGGCCTTTTTTCCATCTATATTTTTCCAATTATAGCTGAAAATAAATCTTTTACCATATGTAAATAATAAAAAATGAACACTTTCAGCAGTGAAAAAAACAACTCATGCACTAACCAAAATCATTCTCATTCATTCACGGTCAAATTACATGTAGCAGGGAACTCTCTGTCTAATAATAAACCATGACAATAACATTTGCATGATATTTACATAGCAATGAAGCATTTTTATAAGTAACAGCAATTTCTGATCAGCACAGTTTTAAGAGCACAGTAAACTTCGTTTACCTGTGTCTGTGCATCAACAACACCAGCATTAACATGGATCCCAATACCACTGCACACGCTTCAGCCATAGCAAAGGCCCAGGGAATCCTGGGAACACTGACACATAGATAACAAAGTTAAAACTCCCAAACAACAAGAAACACATTCATTTGAACTGAACAGTAGTGCATTTAGAATAAACAATCAAAAAAAATCAAAATGAAATAATAATAGTAGTAAATCTCCTCCGAAGGCCAGGGGGCGCTCTCGTGTGGCAACTACATTTAGCATGACTAATAATCACAGGTCTCTCCACACCACCACTTGGATGATGCAACAGTAGCCACAAGACAACGGCGCCAGTGCGCTCACCACACACTAGCTATTGGTGGAGTGGAAAGACAGTAATAGAGCCAATTCAGTGGATGAGGATGATTGGGAGGCCATGATGGGTAAGGGCCGATTGAGTGAATTTGGCCAGGACACCAGGGATACACCCCTACTCTTTTACGAGAAGTGCCATGGGATTTTTAATTACAGAGAGTCAGGACCTTGGTTTAACGTCTCATCTGAAAGACGGCGCCCACTGATAGTATAGTGTCCCCTTCAGTTTACTGGGTCATTAGGACTCACACAGACCGCAGGTTGGGCGCCCCCTGCTGGCCTCACTAACACCACTTCCAACAGCAACCTAGTTTTCTCATGTGGTCTCCCATCCAGGTACTGACCAGGCTCAGCCCTGCTTAGCTTCAGTGAGTAACCGGTCTTGGGCTGCAGGGTGATATGTCTGTGATATGGCTATATCTGAAGACACATTCTGGAGATTTATTACTACTAAATCACAGAATGCCTTCACCTACAATATGCACCTTTGATTAACCCCTGAGGCCTAATTTAGAGCAATACTGCCATAAGGGGTTTTTTTTTTTGTTATATGAAAAATATCATTTTGACCTCTGTTGTCCAGCTGATTAAAAATTTTCACAACAATGTCAAATACATAAATAAATATTAAGCTGAGTTTTTCATTTCACTATTAAGTATTTAGTAAAGTAAAAGAGAAGGCACTACGCCAGATGTTTACAAAAGTTAGTCCAGTGCATCAATCAAAGATGAAGACGGCAGTAATAAAAATCTGCACACAGATATCCAGGGTATGAAGCACCTAAAAAATTTCTATGGTACAACAGAGGCCACAAAAGTGCAAGAACAGTGAGAAAGTTCGAAGCGTTTTCTAAAGTTTATGTATGTGTATATAATCATGAAAAATAGTTTGGATATACAATGAGATTTAGTGCCTGCATGCATACTCGGACGTCCATGGGTGTTTTCTTAAGTATTTAGAGTACAGATGCACATTTGAACTTAAGGAAGAGCTTTCTGCTCAAAAATGTTTTGCACTTTTGTACTTCTCTTGCACTTTGCACTTTTTTGTGGCCTCTGATGTAGCATATCAGTTTTTTTTGGTGCTTTATACTCTGCATATCCATGCGCAGACTATTATTACTGCTTTACTAAATACTGTTAAATATTTTCTTAATTGATAAATATTTATTTTTAATTAAAAATCAGTGCAGTTTCAAACTTTTTTTTGTTGTTTTTAATTTATTAGTTCTGCTTTTTAAATGTATGTATAATAATTTATAATCTATACTTAAAAAATCTATACATTTGTTGAATTCTAAAATATAATAATACATTTGGCCTGAAATCACCTAGTTTGGTCAGAGGAACTATCATTTTAACCTCTGTTGCTAAGCAGATTCAAAAGGATGACTAACAAAAGAAAATTTGTTTGGATTATTGTTATTAAATTGATGGTTGCATTAATATCCTGTAACAAATATACGTTTTTTATACAGGTAATAAATCTATATATATATTGTACATACAATTCTTATGCTTTGAAAAAAGTTTGATTACTGAATTTTTCTAATAGAAAATGTTGAAATAAATGCTATTAAAATGTCTCACAAATTAAAATAAAACAAATTTCAGATTAAAATTTCAATGATCTTAATACCAGGTGGCATGGTGGCTCAGTGGTAAGCACTGTCACCTCACAGCTGGTTCAAGTCCCGGCTGGGTCAGTTGGCATTTCTGTGTGGACTTTGCATGTTCTCCCCGTGTTCGGGTGGGTTTCCTCCGGATGCTCCAATTTACCCCAAAGTCCGAAGACATGCAGTATAGGTGAATTGAATAAACTAAATTGGATGTAGTGTATGTGTGTGAACGCAAGAGTGTACAGATGTTTCCCAGTACTGGGTTGCAGCTGGAACGGCATCCGCTGCGTAAAACATATGATGGATAAGTTGGCGGTTCATTCCGCTGTGACAACCCCTGATGAATAAAGAGACTAAGCTGAAGGAAAATGAATGAATAAATTTATTTTAGCAAATATTTTTTGTCTGTTTTTCATAAATAAATGATAAATTCTTATAAGTATGTATGCATATAAATTTTTGATCTAATTATAATCTCATTTGTTTAATTCTAAAATCTAATAATAAATTTGCTCTGAAATCACAAAGTTTGGTCAGAGAAACCATTATTTTGACTAGCATTTTGTAAAATAAATTTGTTTGGATTATTGTTATTAAATTGATGGTTGCATTAATGGCCAGTAACAAAAATACATTTGTAAATATAGGTTGTAAATAATTAAACAATATATATTTTACATACATTTTTTACATTCTAAAAAAAAGTTTGATTACTGATTTTTTCTATCAGAAAATGTTGAAATAAATGCTATTAAAATATCTCTCAAATTAAGAGATTAACAAGAAATAATTACGTTCTTTACAGTGCACAAACCTATCCCAAAAAAACATCCACCCTAACCAATCCCAATTCTTCCTCACCTATCCAGAAATATATCAGGAAGCGGCGGGTACGTCCTCATATCAGGAACCCGCTCGTGCACCAACACCATGACGAATGATGTCACTCCACACACCATCATGGCGTAAAGAGCACCGAGCGCAGTTTTCCAATACTCTGGATCCAGACGGCCACAATGCGACTTCCGCTTTCCATTGGAGTAACTATGATCCCCACCGACTGTAGCGACCGCCCCGTTACAGTGTTGATGGTCTACTGATGCTCGCTCTAAATACCCATTGGACAGGATCTGCTCTGTTCCTCCAGTGTCTATTTTAGACAGTGCACTGGAGTCTGAGTGTGTGAGGGTGGTGTAGTGTTTTTGTAGTCTTCGTATGGCCAGTGATAGTCTCTTTATGTCGCCCAGCACCTTCAGCTCCAGCGGAGGAGAGTGCAGGTCCTTCTCAGTGAGACACAGCAGGCTGGGGCCATCCAGACGGTGTTTAGAGCATAATAGATCCACATATTCACGAAAACCCTGCTCTCTGAGCCAGACTGCAACCTGCTTACTGCTCCAGCCCTCCACACCGGCGCACCTGGAGCTCGGCATACCTGCACACACAGACAGGATTGTAGACTTGATTTATAAGGATAAATGGAGAATCAGAAACACATACATATTCACTGTTTAAAATTATTATTATGATTTTTATAAAATAGGAAAAATTTAATGTATAGAACTGACGTCTGGTAGGTTTTTAATTTTATTTTGTGATCAAATTTTTATTGATGAGATGGAAATAATCTAGCATACATTGTTATAGACAAGAATAGCAACCAACTGCATTTTCTATTAATACCACACCCCACTCATCGCTGGCTAAGAGATAATAATAATAATAATAATAATAACAAATAAATAAATGAGAAAAAAGGGGATTACAATACATATAAATAAATAAAGTAAATAAATAAATTTACCTCTGCATTTAACTTCTTACAAGGACACTTTTAACAAGCGTAAATACATTAGATTTTTACCCATAGGTTAAATATCAACAATCACAATAGCATATTTTTATCTTAGTTATTGCACATATCCATGAAGTAATAGTTTATGTAGGAGCGCCATGAACCTTTGCCACAGACAGTTCCATAGTTGCAATGTCCAAGAACAGGTTTTTAATTGTTAAAAAATATTTTTTAGCAGTGATGTTTTTATTCTTCATTCATATTTTCTGTATTGGACGTTAGGCAGTTTAAAATAAAAGTAAATAAGTGTATTGAACTCATTGCGATGATTTTATTTTTAGCAGTGGTGTTTTGTTTTTCAGTTAATGTTTAAAAGTTGTTCAAAATAAATAAATAAAAAGATTTACTGTGATGTTCTTGTGTTTTCACAATAGTTTTGCACAATAAAATAGTTTTTATGAAATAAAATAAAATGTAATTAAATAAGCTAAAAATAAAATAAAATTCATTCATTCATTCATTTTCTTTTTGGCTTAGTCCCTTTATTAATCTGGGGTGGCCACAGCGGAATGAACCGCCAACTTATCCAGCATATATATGTTTCACGCAGTGGATGCCCTTCCGCTTTAAATTAAATAAAATAAAATTAGCTAAAAATTAAATTAAATTAGCTAAAAATGTAATAAAATTAAATAAGCTAAAAAATTTAAATAAAATAAATGCAATAAAATTAAATAAAATAAAATAATAAAATAAAATAAAATAAAATAAAATAAAATAAAATAAAATAAAATAAAATAAAATAAAATAAAATAAGCACTGATGCCTGACAGCAAGAAAGTCAGCATAGGTTTCCTTCCGGGTGCTGAGTATGAATGAATGTGTGTGTATGAAAGAGTGTTTGCGTGTTTCCCATCACGAGTTAGTGTTGGGTTTTGGTTGGAAGGGCATCCGCCGTGTAAGCATATGCCAGAGTAACTGCTGTGGTGAGACTGCTGACTCCTGATGAATCAGGGGCTAGTAAGAAAATAAAATAAAATGTAAAAGTGCATTGAAATCATGTGATATTTCTTTTTTTTGCAGGGAAGCTATAAAAGTTTTAGCAAAAAAAGGACACGTGTCATGTCCCATGATTTCTGTTCCGTTCTGTTGCAATCTGTCTAGCTGTGATGCAAACACCAAAAACCAACCAAACTACACAGAGATTCCATAAAGTGCTAGATCACAAAAAAGAAACTTCACTCTTACTCACCATCACACAATGGAAACCAATGGGTTACAAAGTTCACAATGTTCTTAAAAGCACCCTTTATGTTCCAAATAATAAGATCAGTTATACAGGTTTATAACACAAGGGTGAGTAAATAATGACTGTGTTTTCTTTTTGGGGTGGAGTATCTTAAAAAAACACTAGTCAACTAATCATCCAAGCAAGCTGGTTTTGAAAACATGAAGTTTTCCACATCCCTAATCCAAAAAACGCAGCAGAACAAGCAGACACTCGCTTCGTACAGCAGTTTCATATTCTAAAGCTATTTACTATCAATATCTCTCTCTCTGACTCCAAAGGTCTGTGTTCAATCAGTATAACATGTATCTGAGAACATTGAGTGTTCAATTCTGCTGATTCTGGAGTGCTAAAGGGCAAACACACACACAAGCCACTTTCTTATCAGTGACTGTGTGTAACCTCTATTATCAGTTCAAAGAATGTCTGAAATGTCATCACTGTGCTGGGCTGATTTAAATCTGCAGTAAAGGAGTCCTGACATGAGGAAATAAATTTGCGCTTGATTTTGACAGATAAAAGGTAATGTAATAAAAGTAGCATGTGGTCTTACAAGTGTATTTCTATTTTTAATGGTATTCAGAATTTGAGTTGAATTGTCAATATTATTACATTATATATAATAATATACAATAAACATTATTGACATAATAATAGCATATCATCAACATAATAATACAATATAATATTGTTTATTGTCCATATATGAATGTTATTAATATAAGAGTGATTACAATAATGATGACTTTCATGTGATCTTAAATTGGTAGAGAACTTCTATATCTTGAAAACATGCTGATAAATGATTTCAGTATTCATTAAAGTAGATATTTTTAGCTGAAATTATGGATGATGATGATTCCAAATTTCAAGTCAAAGGCTATCAGGACTTTGGAAAGTAAAAAAAAAAAAAATACATTACGACTAATCGAAAATAATAGCTCCGAACTGAAGAATATTTACAAAACTTATGTTGTGTGTGCATCATCAAGGACTAAGTTCAAATGTCTACAACTATCATCAGGGCAAAGGACTCGCAATGTGCAGTTGTGCACACAGATAGGCAAGATCTGATAACGCTAACAAGCTGAACTACATTAATATAAACAAGCACCCTTATTATGATGTGTGTTAGACCTACTGTACTGGCAGAACAAGAAACTGAAATGAGCCAACATTTCTAGACCATGCTGAGATTTTTCACACCAGCTTTTGTGTTACAAATAAAAAGAAGGGAATATAAGTAGATTGTTATGGGAAAAAATTGTTTATGGGCAATTATTCTTTTAAAATGTTGTAATACATGGGTCAAAAACCTGTTTTTGTTACCTGCGTCAAATTAAATTTACAATAGTGATTTTTTTTTTTATATGGGGCGGCACGATGGCTCAGCGGTTAGCACTGTCATCTCACAGCAAGAAGGTCTCTGGTTCGAGCCCCGGCTTGGTCAGTTGGCGTTTCTGTGTGGAGTTTGCGTGTGCTCCGATTCCCTCCACAGTCCAAAGACATGCGCTATAGGTGAATTGAATAAGCTAAATTGGCCGTAGTGTATGTGTGTGAATGCAAGAATGTATAGCTGTTTCCCAGTATTGCGTTGTGGTTGGAAGGGCATCCGCTGTGTAAAACATATGCTGGATAAGTTGGCGGTTCATTCTGCTGTGGCGACCCCTGATAAATAAAGGGACTATGCCAAAGGAAAAGTAATGAATGAATGATTTTATATACATAGAAAGCATACTGAATGCATATAAAGTGGCTGCTTTAATATTTCCAATAGCTTTTGTGACAATGTAGTGCTCAAATAATGCCCCCTTGTCATTCAATGTAAGATAAATAATGATGAAACATTATTTTGAACTAAATTATTAAAAAATGATAATAGATAGAAATTAAAAGAACAAATTAATAACATTTTTGATGATTAAAAAAAACTTTTTTGCTGACAAATAAGCCAAGCCTAGTGGTTTGTATATAGGACAGATCCTCAAATAGAGTCTTGTAATATATATTTAAATTAATTTTGATGTAAATTAAGATCATTTATATAAACTATTGTTTGACTAAATGCCAATTTTGTCTTCACAAGGTAAAAAAAACATTTATTAATTTTCCTTCGGCTTAGTCCCTTATTTATCAGGGGTCTCCACAGCGGAATGAACCGGCAACTATTCCAGGATATTTTTGACGCAGCGAATGCCCTTCCAGCTGCAACCCAGTACTGGGAAACACACTCATTCACACACATACACTACAGTCAATGTTAGTTTACCCAATTTACCTATAGCGCATGTCTTTGGACTGTGGGGGAAACCAGAGCACCTGGAGAAAACCCACGTCAACAGAGAGAATATGCTAACTCCCCACAGAAATGCCAACTGGTCCAGCTGGGACTTGAACCAGCTGAGCCACCGTGCCGCCCCGAAAAAAAAAAAAAACATAATATTCCACTGCAAATTTTTAAATACAATTAAACCGGCCACGTTCTAATACACAAAAGCCCTTTCCATCTCTGACCCACACATGACTGATACACTGTACAGTACGCATACAAGCTTTTCCAAGAAGATAAATAAATGTTCCTGGTATTAGTTTACCATCTTTCTACATCACTGATCTTCAATGATCCTTAAATGACAGACTGTCAAGCATGTGACAATCCTAGAACCAGGAAAACTGAAAAAATATATATCCTGACAGCTTCTTAAATAAATAATAATCATCAGCCAGTCTATTTCACTTAACACCATGATTAAAATCACTGGGTGTGAACACACATACACAAATACAAGAATACTGCCACTCTGTACCAAGAGCAATTATTGATTCAGAGCAGTTAAATCAAGCATCTGTCCTCTTGCACAACGCTGCATGAACAAACAGCCTCTTGTTACCAAATCCAGAGGCATTCGGAGGAGTTTTATCTAATATACATCTACTGAGATTCAGCAGAAATGCTGTTGAAGTCTGTGGATTAAAACCTAAGTTCGCTCACCACACCCTCATTACCGTTGACCTTTCTTATCATTAATTATGTTGTACACTCTGCACCTGAATTAATGTACTGGAAGAACAGATTATATGAATGTACACTGTCTTTTAAAGAAACCTAATAGTTAGAAGAAAACCAAATATGAAGGATTCATTAGTAATTATTCCCAAAACAAATAATAATAATAAAAAAAAATTGGTTTGTTTCTGATAACCAACAAAGTTTTATCTGATAAACTCCCGCTGATGTACAGTTGAAGTCAGAATTATTTGGCCTCC
Source organism: Danio kyathit (assembly GCA_903798195.1). Lineage (NCBI taxonomy): Eukaryota > Metazoa > Chordata > Actinopteri > Cypriniformes > Danionidae > Danio > Danio kyathit. The sequence continues at coordinate 25,664,758 of LR812535.1, read as the reverse complement.
TGAATTATCACACCCCCCCTGTTTATTTTTTCCCAAATTTCTGTTTAACGGAAGACTTTTTCAACACATTTCTAAACATAATAGTTTTAATAACTCATTTCTAATAACTGATTTATTTTATCTTTGCCATGATGACAGTAAATAATACTTTACTAGATATTTTTCAAGACTCTTTATATACAGCTTAAAGTGACATTTACAGGCTTAACTAGATTAATTAGGTTAACTAGGCAGGTTAGGGTAATGAGGCAAGTTATTGTACTGTATAACAATGGTTTGTTCTGTAGGCTATCAGATAAAAAATATAGCTTAAAGGGGCTAATAATATTGACCTTAAAATGTTTTTAAAAAAAATTAAAAACTGCTTTTATTCTAGCCGAAATAAAACAAATAAGACTTTCTCCAGAAGAAAATATTATCAGACATACTGTGAAAGTTTTCTTGCTCTTTTATACATCATTTGGGAAATATTTAAAAAAGAAACAAAAATTCAAAGGGGGGCTAATAATTCTGACTTCAACTGTAGAACAGCAAGTATAGTTTAGTAAAATAATTGTATGATTAGAACCTACAAAACCCAAAAACAGAAAATATATAGAATTTAATTAAATGGCAAAACTATACACAAAATTATGTTAAACCAAAATATTTATAATGACATAAACCTTCAACGAATAAAACAATTAAAATAATGTTTCATTAAATGTATCATCCTGTTTCTAAGTGTTCATCTGTTATCTCTCTTAGTTTTTAATTTCAATGTGTTTCATTATTTTTCTCTTTATGTAGTTTGATTTTATGTACAGAACTTTGGTCAGTCTTGTGGCTGTTTTTAAATGTGCTTTATAAATAAATGAACTTGAACTAATGGGCGCACACACACACACACTCTCACACTCACACACAGATATACATAAATAAACTAGGCAATGAACGATGACCATTTTCAAGGCATACCGTGGTTTGGAGTAGGGTTGTCGTGATACCATTAATTAATCTTACGATACGATACTACCTGAAGTATCACGATACCAAGTAGTATTGCGATACTGTAATTCATAACTCACATTGTAAAGAAAATTGTCAGAAATACTATATTTTATGTTATAATAGGTCTACTTGAATGTAATTCATAATTCCCTTAAGGCCAAAAAGTATTATTTGCACCCAACTTCACCTAAAATTTATTGATTCTTTTTGTTTATTTTGTAGATAACTGGCCAACAAAAAGTACATTAAAATAAAGATACAAATTATACAGAATTTAATTTGTTACAAAAGAATTTTTTTTTTCAATGTTTCCTGTTGCTATTTTGGGTTTTTCATCATCTTTTTTTTCAGTCTTACCAGGTAACAATCTAATCTAATCTAATTCAAAAATTCACCTTGTGAGTCGTTCTTTTGAAGAGATTGTTGCGGTCGCTAATAAATCATATTAACAGGAACAGAAATGAACCAATTCAGATGAACCGAAGCGTTAGAAAACGCGCAATAGGCTACCATAAAAGGCGCAAATTCTACACAGTTTTGCAACCTCAAAGGGCACCACAGACTATTCAAATAAAATGGTTTATTGTTGCACAAACATGTGAGCATTTTAGTGACTTTTCCACATGCATTATTATCTATTGTAGATAAACATATACATTTGTAATTATGTTTATCTATCTGCACACTTCTGATTATTAATAGCAACCTGCACATATACCCATCTATTGTAAATCTCTGGTCATAGCTAATACAACCTGTATATAATGTTCACAGTAGATCCATTTGTAAATATCACCATAGTTTTTCTATAACTGCACTTTATAACTTATACCTGTATCCTGCACTTGCTGCTATTGCACTCCTGATTAGACCTAAACTGCATTTCGTTTCCTTGTACTTGTACATGTGTAATGACAATAAAGTTGAATCTAAATCTAATCTAATCTAAACCATTAATGACGATACTACCGTTTACAAACTACAGTGGTACCGCCAGTATTTTGGAGCCATAGTATCGCGATACTACTATAGTACCGGTAAACCGTGCAACCCTAGTTTAGAGAAGTCAAGGTTTTTTTTAGGACAACAGTATCTCCAGCAGAAATGATATCAAAAGATGCTGTTTTAAATTGTAAAGAAATCTGTGTTTTTAAAACAAATGAAGACTGCGGAATTCAGTGACTCATTTGAATTATTCACCCTACCATGTTTACTGCTCCAAAATATTTTAAATGTTTCTCAAAATAAAATACATTGTGTTCAAAAGGTTTAGTTTCAAAAGTTTTAGTTTTTTACTCAGACATTTAACCCTCCTGTCGTGTTTACCTCCCGCCCATTACTTGAGTGTTGGTCAAAATTGTCCAGTCGGTTGTAACTGCTCCTTAAGTAGCACAAAAACATTTTTCAAAACCAAATTTTTATTCAACATTCTTTAGCTGTGAACAATGTCTCAAAGTAGTGTTTAACATGAGTTTAGACGTAAAATAACTGCAGTGAAAATACAAATAGTAAGCGAGTTGGGGTGGTGTACAGTATATGGGGATGTTTTCTGTCTGATGGATGAATATAGTCTGAATATTCATTTCCATAACATAACAAGGTTGACTAAAACCCTCAAAATTCAATGAAAAAGGTGATCATCACTTTTATATGTTCAAGTGCATAGTTTGGAGGATATCATAAGGCCTTGAGGCAATCAGATGTAATACACAATATTTGGGAGTTTTAAGTTTTAAATCGGTCAGATTTGACCCGAACAGGACAGGAAGGTTAAAAAGAATATTTTAGAACAGTAATCACAATACCATGAAACTGTGATATTTTTATCCAAACTTATCATGCCGTCAGAATCTTATACCAGCCCATGCCTAAAATAAACACATACACACACTAATTTACTAAAAATGTAAAAATAATTGAACTTCAGTCAGTTAGCAAAGAAAATGCAATACACAATACTGTTTAAAAAACATACATACATATCAATCTATGATATGTGTACAAATCATTAGTTTAAACAAAATAGTATGTAAGAAATGTAATAACATTTCAGTCTATATATATATTTTTCCTAAAACCCTTTAAATCGTTTGTGCTACTTCAGACGCTAGAGGCGCAAAAGAACAAGCTGGAACTGGATTGCGCAAGACTGTGAACCCCAGAAAGTGGCGTCTTGAAGTAATTTCTAGGAATATTAAACAATATAAAACTGATAAGCTGTGAAATCTGTGCTCCCAAAGACATGACCAGCGAGGACCCTATCACAACATATTTAACTATATACCACCTGACAACTTCTAAAACGGATACTTTACCCACAACTGAAAACAGAAGGAGAATTATAGAAAGAATACAAGTTTAGTCACCATTCACTTTAAAAACGTGAAAGTTATCAGCTCCTAAAATCTCCTTTGAGAAAACAGAAATCACACTGTTTTACAGAAACAAAAGAGAGCGGAGTAAATGATTTCATTTCATTTCAGGTTTCATTTTCAATTATATATCCTTATAGAAACAGTTCAATTTAACCTCATATATCCAACGTATAACCGTATAGCTTAAAGCAATGCTCATTTTGTCTGTCCGAAGAAATTTCCCTCACGACTCACATATAGACTTAAACACACACAACAACAACACAAAATACACAGACAAAACCGACTGGTTCTGTCTGCGTGGAAGAGTGTGTGTGTGTTTGTGTGCTGTAGGGGTGGGAATTGTTTGCCATATTAGCTATGCGACTGTCTTACCCTGTTTGTCCGTGTGGGTATTTAAATTATCCAGATGTGATATAAAATCCTCGCCACGAAGCTCGAGATCCCAGCCTTGTGATCTCGAGCCACATCAGCCTGCTTTTTGCTTTCTGATTCAGTGCCATGCTGCCAGTGACGCCCAAAAGCATGTCAACAGGAATCATCGTCACGTACGTCACGCTCCTTGGGAGTGGTCACGGAACTCCTAATATGGGACTGTTTAAAAACTAACCTGTTCACTACAGGTATTTGCTATAGAGATACAGGCTACACTCTCATTACTGTTGACCCTGCTTATCGTCGGTTATCTTTTTATCATATTGTGTACCTAAATGTAAGCACTGGAAAAGCGGTAAGTGGGCATGTTTAGCTTTAAAGGAACGTAAACACTCAGATGAAAGGTTTTGTTTTGTTTTATTAAAGCTTGTAGTTAGCTGTGATGGATTTTAATTCTCAAAGTAATATAGATTTTCATACAAAAATACCATACTTACTGTTAAAGAGTTAAGTTTAGACAAAATGAACAGTTGCTCAATATTTATTCACACTTAAATGGTTCCAAACCTTTATATCTTTCTGTTTTTGAATGCAAAATAAGATATTTTGAAGAAAGCTGAAAATCTCCAACCACTGACTTATATAGTAGGAAAAACAAATACTATGGAAGTCAATGGTTAGATGCTTCAGCTTTCTTCTTAATACAGTATATTACTTTGTGTATATTTATATAATTTTTTTAACGATTATTAACGTGCTTTTTGCATTTTATAAAACTACAACAAAATATAGAAGAAAAAACAAAACAAAAAGCAAAATATAAATGACTATCAGGCCCACAGACTATGAGGCTGATGAACACTTAACACACCTCACACAAACTCTTTCCATACCCCCCATCAAGATGTAGCATGCACTGCACCTTAACCAATCCTTAACAATGTTGCCTATAATAATTTTCCACCAACAGTCAAACTATGTGTACACCATGTTTTGACTATGTACTTGTGCCTACATGTGTTTAATGTGTGTTTTTCTTAACGCATTTATTGCCTTTCAAGTATTTATGGTCTTTTACGTATTACTGTTAACATTAATTATATTTTGTTTTGTTTTGTTTTTGGAGTATGTTGTTGTATTTTGCACTGTTTGTATTTTACACTGTCTGGAGCCAGCACCTAAGCTTTTCACTCATCATAGCACACGTGCTGCTGATGATGTGACAATAAAAGTGATTTGATTTAATTTAGCTGGTCAGGTAATGCATAAATAAAAGTAATTATAAAGTAACATTGTTCTTATATTACCAGAAATATGCATTACTCTGACCATAGTTTTATTTTCAAATAATAGTTTGGGCACATTATTAAAAACATTATACGTAGATCATGATTAGTGAATATCAATTACACTCAATCTTTAATTACTATGTTATTGACAGGGGTCATTGGTTATGCTTGCATTTCTTCCAATGCATTAAGGTATTCTAATGTCTGTCCCCATGTTTTATCAAATATCTTGTTTTATTGATATACCTGAACCTCTCCAAGGCAAGCATGTTTACGAGATCTCTACCCCACATACCAAACTTAGGTACTGATTTAGTTTTCCACATTCTCAAAATCATCCTTTTGACAATTACCATACTAAGTAACATGGCTTGTCTTTCATATTTATTAAACATCTCTAAGTTACTAAATATCCTAAGAACAGCTTTAAGTGGACATGGTTCAAGATTTTTTAGAGGGCTTTAGGAAAACATTCAATTATATTTCGCCCAAATTCTTGTAATTTATTTAGGACACAACCATATCAAGTGGGTTAGGGATCCTTCTGCTGTTTTACACCTGTTACAGAGGACAAATCTTATGCAGTTATTTATTCATTTACTTTCTTTATTAACCTGCATTTTCTTTTATTATTCTGGGGTCGCCAACCGCCAACTTATCCAGCATATGTTTTACGCAGCGAATGGCCTTCCAGCTGCAATCCATCACTGGGAAACACCCATAAACTCTCATTCACACACACACACACACACACACACACACACACACACACACACACACACACACACACACACACACACACACACACACACACACACAACGGAAAATTTAGCTTACCCAATTCACCTATAGCGCATGTCTTTAGACTGTGGGGGAAACCGGAGCACCCAGAGGAAATCCACGCCAACACGAGGAGAACATACAAACTTTCCACAGAAATGCCAACTGACTCAACCGAGGCTCGAACCAGCGACCTTTTTGCTGCGAGGTGATCGTGCTACCCACTGCGCCATCGTGACGCCTCTTGTGCAGTTATATTTATATTTAACAATAAATAATGAGCCCATCAAACTAGTAAATAATTAGTATTTACATTATACAAATTTAATCTTTAAATATTGTATTCTTTTTCATGCCAGCTTGCAGAAATATTGACCAGCATTTCTGTACATCATAATCTTTTGGAGAATTACTTACAGTTCCAAACTGTATACTCAGCAGCCAGATGCAACCTGGCAGTGTCAATAACATGTATTTAGATCTGCGGGCTTTAGCCAAGAGTATTAAGTGCTGTGATGTGGTCACCACCACAACAACCCAACACTCTCGCCCTGTTTCTCTATGTCATACAGTTACTCACTGTTCAGGAATCCTCTGGAACAGCAAGTGTTTGATTTGATTAAGCGGTGAGACTTCACATTCTGACCTCAATGTAAAGGTGGACATTACATGAACGCATAACAATATCTTATAATCTAATTACATTTATGAACTACATTTGGTAATGCTTAGTCATATCATTTTGTAAATAAAGCCCACAAAACTTTCTGTAAATGTTGATATGTTCATGTAATACCAGCTGTTATGATCTCAACCATCAAAAAACATCCAAAATCCAAAAGTTTGTGTGGACGTCTGTGTTTGTGTGGATGTGTGTGTGTTGTTCTGGTTATGGGCAAACTATATACTCCTTCTATGGCATATAATTTAAATTAACAGATTAATGTCACAAAATGGGTGGCACAGTGGGTAGTGCTGCCGCCTCACAACAAAAAGGTTACTGGTTCGAGTCTCAGCTGGGTCAGCTGGCATTTCTGTGTGGAGTTTGCATGTTCTCCCCATGTTCACATGGGTTTCCGGTTCCCCCCACAAGTCCAATGACATGCGCTATAGGTGAATTGGGTAAGCTAAATTGTCCATAGTGTGTGAATGAGAGTACATACAGTAGGTGTTTTTCAGTGATGGGTTGCAGCTGGAAGGGCATCCGCTGTGTAAGTTAGCGGTTCATTCCGCTGTGGCGACCACTGATTAATAAAGGGACTAAGCTGAAAAGAAATTGAATGAATGAATGAATGTGACAAATTATGTTTATAATATGCCCCATATAATTTTTTTATATTTTGTCCATACACTTTAGTTTGAAGCTAAAATAAGTATGGCTGTAGCATGTTAATACTTAAGGGTTTCAAAATAATATGTATCAAGGTATGAATAATAAATGCTAGAGTTAAATGTCTACAAACTTTACTATTCTACTGGTATTCTTCTGTCAGGGTATTATTTGCTTTGTGGATTTGATCTGTACACATTTAGAGAATTTGTCTTTGTCCACTAGGTTGTGCTGTTGTTCTTTGATCGTGCACTTAAGTCAAATTATGTGCTAAAAATAAATGTAAAAAATGTTCTTTATGTGTTAACTTGTGATAAACTGTCCCAAACTATACTGGCTAAATGTTATACTCTTTCCATTGCTCTGAAAATCTGACCAGCTTATTCAGAATAACCCACCAGAAATTGACCCACATGTCTAATAATGAAAAAAGTTTTCTAAGGAAGAACTACTTTCAGCATTGCAGTGTGGTGATCTTTTTAACAGACAAACAGTGTAACAACAGGAATGAATTTGGACAGAAGTCTCCTTAAGATCCTCAAGACTGATGTCAAAGGATGCAGGTTAAATTAAGACAATGCAGGATAATATACAGATATACTGAGAAATGGCTTTATTAATGCAGTTATTACAGTATATCACCTCAGATTATTAACCCATATATGTTGCACATGTCTCTACTTTTCGTTATCAATGTGTGTAAGAGAGAATATTTTTTTGAGCATTATACAAAAATGGAGCAAAACAAAGTAAGACATCATTGTGTGTGTATTGTCTTTCTACTCTAAGTATCTGAAATAAGAGCTCAGTTTTACTGTTTTAGTTATGTAACTGCATTCCTCCACCATAGTCAAATGGAAACACAAATGTGTGCGTGGATGTGAAATGTAGGCCAGCGCAAAGTCCTGCTCAGGGTTATCGGAAAAAAGAAGAACAAAAATGAGCTCTGCATGTGTGTGTGTGTGCTCCACAAATGGTCTGTTTTTAGTACTGAGGGGTATCAAAAGCAGGTTATGTGACATACCTGGGTAACAGGGCTTGACATTAACCTTTTTGATCACCAGCCACTGTGGCTAGTAGATTTCTAACATTACTAGCCACTCGCCATTTTCACTAGCCACACTTTTCTTGTTGGGAAAATATATTTTATATGCATAAATTAGACTTTGACATGCTAAAATGACTTGATTTAGATGTTGTGTTATGTCCACATGCCTTCTCATTCATTTCACATCTGGTGTGTATTGTGTATTAGCTTGCTCAGTGTGCATGAGGAAATTGGTTGTGTTGCAATGCAATCAGTTTTTATTTCACATGACTTTTCAGGGCTCAAAATTAAGGATTTACCAAATTTATCTCTGACCACACCTAATAAGTATTTCTTAGCCACAATTTTTTAATGTGTCAAAACAAGGGAAATATAGCTGTATAGGTGCACTTTTTAATTCAACAAAACTCTTTTTTAAAAACATTACATTTAAAAAAAGAATTATTGTCATGGATCTTTAATATGCACATGAATCTGTCCTGGCTAAAAGTCTTAGATCACCAGTTAGCTACACATAAACGGGGAGTTAATCTCCCATTAAAGCAATGTTATTGTAAAAAATATAATTAAACCATATTAACAAAAATAACTGTTAGCAAAAGAAAGCAGGTGAAACATACCGTGTTTGATAATGAAAGGATGATCATGTGCACATGGTTAATATAGGCCTGTTAATAATCTGTTCAAAGAATAATTAAAATGAAACACCGCTGCTAAAATGACCGCTGCTGCTTAAGAATGTGTATTTTTTTTAAAATCTTGAGCTTTTAAAAGCAGCAGGACTGTGGGTGCATGATCATCGCTCTTTGTCCAGTCTATTTCCAAGGGAACCGATCGCACCAGTTGCGCTTCCTCTAGGCACGGTTGCTTTGCGCAAGCAAACGGAACCGTGTGCACTTTTTAACAGTCGCGCGCATCACATCACCTGTGCAGGCGAGTGATCATCCTCTCGTTCGGTATGTACCTGCTTTCTTTTGCTCGCGAGAACACAGTAATTTTGGTCAGTCGTGCGATTCTAAGATCACATTTGCACGAATATTGGGCCATGCTTATTGTTGAACCCTGCTTTTAAGAAAACTACAATTTTAAAATTATTTCCAATCAGCCAAAGTGGCTAGTGGAGATGTCTGTCTAACCCGCCCGAGCTGAAATCTACCCGCATTTGACGGGTTGGCGGGTGTTAATGTAAAGCCCTGCTGGGTACGTTTAAGCATGTGTAAGACAAATAATCTCAACTTTCAGTAACAGAGGTAACTTACAGAGTAAAATACCATAGCAATTGATTCTGGCATTTATGTTCAGGGTTAGTTCACATCTGTATGTTACTAAATACTGTTATTTATTAAAGGCACAATACATAAGTTTAAAAAAAATTAAAAAACACTAGAAAGTTGTTATATTTCTCATCAGCAACTGTTGTGCTTAGACGGCTTTCAGACTTACTCTGCTTCATGATAATAGGCTAAGTCTGGAATACTTTAGCTCACTTATGAACATGACTTTTGCAATAGCCCTGTAGGATGTAATGAAGAACACAACTCCCTTGATTCCACACTCAGTCACAGCATCATCAACTACACCTTTGTTTGTGAATACTCACCCTCTAGTGGTGAAAATTACATATTGTGCCTTTAAAATAAATTCTCAATAAAATACTATTATAAAATAATGTTTATTTGTACTGCTGGTTATCCAATAGTATCTGGCTGCAGACTTGCATATGCAATCCCAATCCCAGTCATGTAGTCTCAGACACATGCATTCAATAGAGCTAACAATGTCACTATGAAGGATAGTGTTCAAATGGTGGATCTGTATTCATTTTTTCTCTCTGTGTTTTTAACGTATTGCTGACCTAATCTCATTACTGAATATATTTCACCTTATAACGAATGTGGATGCAAAATACCCCAACCATAAATAAATTATATATAACCCCATACATATTCTGCAGACATAGACAGGTTAATTTAAGTCAATTTACCTGTCAATGAATGCATAATCACCATCTAACAAGAATAGTTTTTTGTTCAGCATGAAAATCATTTAATCATCAGTTTGATATGCATCTACTAGGGGGCGATATGCACTGCGAATGTAACTCCTCATTAAACAGAAGTACTAATGCCGAGTTCAGACTACATGTTTTTTAAAGTAGTTGTGTCACAGATGTTTTCACACTGCATGACTATTTGGGCTAGCGTTTTGTTGCTGCTTTACTTACGCCCCATTCACACGGGGTGTCAGCTTCAACGCTTCCTATTCACTTTGAATGGGTGACGTCAAGCATTGCCGAACTGCATTGTGGATCCGTAGGCGCCGCTTCAGAGGCGTTGCTCGCTGCAGAAGTTGGGACATGCTCAACTTTTCAAGCGTCGACGGAAGCGTCAGCCAATCAGATCGCTGTATGCAAATACACCAGCTCCAACAGTGGCCTATTGCTGACTAATTTCATTGGCTGACGCTGCTATGACGATCGCGTCAGCCCCAACTTCAGACACGCCCTCTGTCAAGCGTTGAAGCTGAAGCCTCGTGTGAATGGGGCGTTACACTGCAAGATGAATCGGCAACAAGGAGTTTCACACTGCATGACTTTACAATCGGAAGAATCACCGACAACTTTGTCAAACTACGTCTCACAACCAAACACACATAGTATATCTTGTGTTATTAACTACATAATGAGAAAGAAGCCTTTAATGGGGTAGAAAATGTACATGTTTGCTCACCTGGGTTTGAAAGGAATTAAAAATTTCTCCTCAACTATTTTCTTTTTTGACCCGATTGTGATATTGCTCACATGACTCGTCAAACAGACATGAGTGCTCCTGACAAATTTACACTAGTTTTTCCTCCATTTCTTTGGTCCAAATATACTGAAAATGAGCACTTTTAACTTCTCCCCCAACCTCCCGCTGGCCTGCAGGTACCCACGCTATTGGATGTTGCTCTCTCATTGGCTGTAGGTGATCGCGGATGTTATTTTCAGTCAAAACTAATTTCACGCGGCATGATTTGAATCGCCGACAGCTCTAGATATTTAGCACGCCAAATATCTCATGGGCGTCGGCGACTCATCGGCGATTCTCTCAGATCGCTTCTTTTATAGTTCACATTGTGTGATTGTTACTTGCGTGAATGAGCACCGATTTGCCTGTGATTTCAGGCATTTGTCTGTGATTTCTTAAAACTTGTCAGCGAGTCAAAATCGGGGCTAAAATCATGCAATCTGAATTCAGCATAAGAGTACTAAGTACTAAGAACTAAGACTTCTAAGTTCTAAGAGTTGGCATCTGTTTCCATGGTGGTTCGTGGTCTTGGTGTGTTTTGCTGAATTTGTCTTTTGGGTTCAGGGAATTACATAGAAGTGATTTCAGAACTGACATACCTTGAGCAAGCAGGATTAGGGTTAATCAACCCAGAATTCAAGGATGTTAAGTTAACCATGCTTTCTGGAATTAACCCCTGATGTATCTTCATAAGTTTTCTGTAATTTCAAAACACACAGTATATGTTCATTTAGGGCTGTCAATCAGTTTAAATATAGTCAAAACAATTCTATTATATGCAGATTAATTCATTTCAAATTCTGCTAAGATTTCAGCTGCAAGTGCACAGAAGACTATTTGACCATTTATTTACTTGACAATGGCATACTGGGAGTCTGAAAACATTCATCTTTGAGTTTTTCAAAATAAAACCAATATTGTCTCTGCAAACTACATTGGGTGATTACAGGATCATATGTGCAATGGTATGAAGTGTTTCTTTAAATAGTTACATTGCCAACTACTGGTCTGGCATGCATAATACAGCATTATTATCAGGGTATGCGTTGACAAAATTATTTGTATCTGTATAAGTATAAACTTAGGAAATGCTTGTGCATTCCATATACATTTGTAATGGTCTGTGATCCAGACGGACATCATTAGCCATTGCGTTACATCTGTTTTTTTCAGCATCTGGCGCAATGAGCATATTTGAAAGACATATTAAAGGGATAGTTCACCCCAAAAAAGATTTTCTCAACATTTACTAACACTTAAGTGTTTCTAAACTTTTATGTAGATCTTTCCTTTATGTACATCAACACAAAACAAGATATTGTGAAGAATGTTGAGGGGAAAAAGCATTCAGTAGGAACAAAATATATTGTTATTGTATTTGGCATTGTTTTCTGCTCAGTGTGCTGTTTTTTCTGACATTCTTCAGAATATATTCCTTTGTGTTCAACAGATGATTGAGCAAATGGTGATAGAATTTACATTTTTGGGTGATCTATCCATTTATGACTAAGTATTCTAGGTTAGAAAAACACACAAACAGTGTGCACAACACAACTATTGAGAGTACACAAAACATGAACTTTTTCCTTTTTCCTGTGCAGTAGTCACAGCTTAATCACTCATTTGATTTTTTTATGTCAAACGCTGGAGAGTTGCAGCATATTTATGTACTTACAGTAGATCTAATTCAGAGTGCAGTATTAAATGTGCAGTCTGATTTATAATGTAAGAAAGTACATTGTGCCTGTTTTTTTCATGAGGTCAGCTGAATTCCTGAATAAAAAAAAACATACTGCAGGAGTGAAAAACAAAGACACACAGTTCATAAAAAAATATGATATTGGGGTCAGAAAGAGAGTGGGAGAAAGTAATGGAGAGAAAGGGATTCTGTGATTTAGCAGAAAGAGCGGTTCAGGGGGAGGCCGTTGACGTGGCAGAGAGGAAGTGGTTTGAGTGTGATGGGGAATGAGGAGGGGGAGCCACTGGAGAGGAGAAAGAGAAAAGAGCAAATTAAGAGAAAAACTGTGAGAAAGAGGGACTGTGAAAAAGGAAATAAAACACCTTTTAATGTAAGCAACGTGAAGACTTTGGGGGTAACGCTTTACAAGTAACATGAGTTATGTAATATTATTACTTTTCTAAGTAATGAAGAAAGTAACATATAACTTTTAAAAAATAAGTAATAATATTTGAGTTACTTTAAAAAATTTTTTAATGCGAGTTACTTTATAGTTTAATTAATAAGCTTTTAAAAAATAAATTACTGAATTAAAATTAAAGTTGTCACAATGAATCACACATTCAATGAGAGAAGGTCATTATTTTGAATCAATCGAAGAAAAGGAAAAGGGGATTATCTCAATGGACAGTGATTTTTACTTAAGACAAAAAGTACAAAAGTAGCAAACACATTGCTTTACACTTTTAGTAATCCGTATATACGATAATCTGTATATATGGCATGTAGAGCTCTGATGTCAGTTTTCAGATAACATTATAATAAACTATATTTTTATGTGTATTTTTTAAGGTAAATATAGGTTATACAGTGTGTTGTTAATTGCAGAGCTCCTCTATTTAAAAAAGAAAGAAAAAAACAAGTTCTGAAAGAGATCAAGTTTCAGCCAGGTAATAAAAAGTAACGCAGAGGTAACTCAAAAGTAACATAATGCATTACTTATCACAAAAATGAATGCAACTAGTTGCTTTTTTGGGGAGTAACTCAATATTGTAATGCATTACTTTCTAAAGTTTTGCCAACACTGTTGATCAATCTCTGCATGTCTGCAACTTTGATGACAAGAATGTGATACAACAGACAAAAGTAAAGTTAAACAGTAAAAATCTGAAATGTTATTATAGTTTACAATAACTTCAGTCAATTTAAAATGTACATTTGAAATTGATGCTCAATTCATACTTTCTTTTAATGTTTTTGATGATATGGAAATAAATGTGTTGCTCTTCTTTGAAGAATTAACTATTTATTTACAATAGATTGTTTTACATTTAATTTAATACTTTTCTTTTTGTCATCACGATTTTGCACTGTAAATCTGGTAAACCAATGGTGTCATGATTTTGTCCATTAACTTCTGGTAGTTTGCCCCTGCTGGTAGGTGTAGTAATTACAAAATTCATTCATTCATTCATTTTCCTTCAGCTTAGTCCCTTTATTCATATACATTCATATACAGCGGAATGAACTGCCAACTTATCCAGCAAATGTTTTACACAGCGAATACCCTTCCAGCTGCAACCCAGTACTGAGAAACACCCATACACTCTCACATTCACACACATACACTACAGCCAATTTAGGTTATTCAATTAACCTATAGCGCATGTCTTTGGACTGTGAGGGAATCCCACGCAAACACGGGGAAACACACAAACTTTCACACCGAAATGCCAACTGACCCAGCCGGGACTCGAACCAGCAACTTTCTTGCTGTGAGGCGACAGTGCTAACCACTAAGCCACCGTGTCGCCCTAACTACAATATTATTATTGATGGCCATGCAATGAAAATAAAAAAAAAATCTTTTTTTTTAAACATAAATTTTAGAAATATCATTATAATTATATATTTTAGAAAGACAGATCAATGATAATTTCAACCAATATTATACCTATTTTCCCTAAAAAAAAAACATAGCTTCAAATGTAACTGCACTTTTAAAGGTACTAAAATGGTGTAAAATGGTAAAAATGTGTGATGTTTGTGTCAGAGAGCAGTATTTCTGAGAGAGAAGTCAGAGAGAATGTGAGTATGTGCTGAGTGTGTGAGTATGCTCTGTTTTCATAGGCCATATGTTTCTGTTTAAACCATTTTAAAGGGGTGGAGCATCATTTGATTGGCATCTGTTTCCCCTTTCTCCATAGCCCCGCCCCCTTGAGCTCTTAGCTCTTGGTTTATTTTCCTCATCTCATCTTTCACTCCTTTCGTCAGCTACCCCTTTTCCTCTTCTCTCTGTCTTTTTTTCCCCCTTTTCTCCTTTTCTTGATCCATTCAGACCTGTGTCTTGCAGCAGGAGAGATCTGAAAGACCTACAGGAGCCTGTATGAGTCTGGTGGTCAGATGGACCCCGGGGCTCAGGGCCGGTAGGATGTGCTTCAGGTTGAACTGTGGTTTCTCAAAACCTTGTACTTTGGAACTTTAAGGCGGGATAAAACTGGATCAGTAGTGGGATTTGTTGTACCTGAGCATTTCTGCTTGTTGAGGAGCAGATGTGAACTCCACAGATCTGAGCTTGCTGATTCTTGGATGACCCTGTTGATCTCTGTAGCACGTGCTGATTGGCCAGTGTTGGTGAATGGCGCGGCGCAGTTCAGGTGGACGCGGGCGTGGAGGCAGCTGGCTCACGGCCTGCTTTTTTCCATCATCCTCAGGGAAAGAGCGTGGAGAAGCCCTGGGTGCAGAAGACTGTATGTGTGTGTATGCTGTGACGGCGGACTATCAGCGGCAGGAGAACACAGAGATCAGTCTGAAAGCAGGAGAGAGAGTGGACGTGATTGAAAAGAGTGAGAGCGGTGAGTGGCACACACACATACATACAATATTCTGGGATCCTATATGGGGCCAAGAGATTTGACATCAGTGTGATATATTTTGCATTTTTTGAAAATACAATGCAACTAAGTGTATCAAAATTTGAGTGAAATTTAAAATGCACAGAAAAAATTACTTTAATTTATTATTAGTATTTATTTTATGTGTTAATATTTGAAGTTTTAGTTTTGCTGCATTCAAGCTGCATGAACATGATTTTATTTTTATTTTTTAATGCTTTGTAGTAACCTTTGTAGTAACCTCCTAAAACTATTTTAGGGAACAGTTCTTAAAAGAACCACTTATTTCTTTGTATGTAGATCATTTGCATAATCTAAATCACCTTTTTTATTTTAAAGAACAGTTTGTGGAATGAAAAGATTCCTTGGAGTTTTAAATGGAACCGTCAATGATGATAAAAAACCTTTTCTGACACCAGCATTATTTGAGATGAGCAAACAGCATCTGACCATTGTTGACTAACTTGTAAATAATGCTGAATCTTCCAAAAATGTGTGTATATATTATCAAAATATCACTTACAGTTGAAGTCAGAATTATTAGCCCTCATTGAATTTTTTTTCTTTTTAAAATATTTCTCAAATGATGTTTCACAGAGCAAGGAAATTTTCACAGTATATCTGATAATATTTTTTCTTCTGGAGAAAGTCTTATTTGTTTTATTTCGGCTAGAATAAAAGCATTTTATTTTATTTTTTAAAAAACATTAAGGTCAAAATTATTAGCTCCTTCAAGCTATATATTTTTTCAAAAGTCTACAGAATAAACCATCGTTATACAATAACTTGCCTAATTATCCTAACCTGCCTAGTTAACCTAATTAACCTAGTTAAGCCTTTAAATGTCACTTTAAGCTGTATAGAAGTGTCTTGAAAAATATCTAGTCAAATATTATGTACTGTCATCATGACAAAGATAAAATAAATCAGTTATTAGAGATGAGTTATTAAAACTATTATGTTTAGAAATGTGTTGAAAAAATCTTCTCTTCGTTAAACAGAAATTGGGGAAAAAAATAAATGGGGGGCTAATAATTCAGGGCGGCTAATAATTCTGACTTCAACTGTACATACACTGTAAAAAATAAAAAGTCGAGTTAACTTAAAAATTGAAAGCAACTGGCTGCAAGGAAATTGAGAGTTTATTCAACCTCAGTGTTTGAAGTGCCAAATTATTTTTTTAAGTTCACTGAAAAGGCTGGCTTAAGTCAAATATACTTTACGGAAAAAGTCAATTCAAAAAATTATTTGGCACAACTTTAACCACTGAAGTTTAAAAACTCAACATTTCTTTGCCGCCAGTTGCTGTAAAATTTTAATTAACTCAACTTTTTAAAGTTTGACAGTGCAGGAAGTAAACACTTAAATGGAGAAATCAAAATTTTACATCTCCTCATTGAACAAACAGTTCTAAACATGCAGTTTTCATGAGTAAACTCAGCACTGAGCTCAAAAATATGTCCACCTAACTTCGAATTTTAAACTGATTTAACAATTTGTAAGTTGGATTTTTACAGTGTACAAAAAGTCATTCAAAAACCCTTAATGGCTATTAATGTGTGAACTTCAAGCTTGTTAAACGTATAAGAAACGTCTTCTGTAATTTTCTCTGCAGAAAAATCTTAAGTTGATCTAAGCTTTAAGCTTGTCTAGACAGTCTCACTGTCCAAGCCTGTGTTTAGCTTCTAGCTTGGTTTAGCCGTTATCTTAAGCCTTAAGGTATGCTCAGACTACATGACATTTGGCTGGATTTCCAAAGTCTGTGACAAAATCCCTGGATTACAGCCACATCAGAGCTTGTTAGGGTCAGCGATGCTTAAGTATGAGTAGGTCAGTGATGTAGTCAAAGATGTGATATTTTTAAAAACTGTTGGATATTATCGCCACATGATCTTGTAGTGTGAGGGTAGTTTTACAGTGTGAGGAGCGCCTAGATCAGTTAAAAACATCCCCTAAATCCCTCTAAAACCCATTCAAACAGACCAGTTAAACCAACTTGGCCACACTGGGAGACCAACTAACCAACTTGGGGTTTGTTAAAGTCTTAAACTCTGTGTTTGTTTTGAAATAGTGCAATTTACATTAAAACAATAGGAATTGTTAAAAAATATATAATTGTGATGCAACTTTTGGTGTCCTGATAAACTGGATGGCCATGGATCTTCTGTGAATCGTCTTTCTTGGAAGTAAAGTACGTTTTTCTGATGTTACAGTTGTTATTTTTATGAGGTTTTGGGGAGATAATTTAATAAATAATGACATATGGCTACCACAAAATGGTCTATTTAAACTTTAAAAAATGGAACTCATTTATGATGGATTACCTTCACATCAAAAACAGATTTTGTTGTCAAAATTAGCAATATCTGCAACTCTGCAGCTATCTGTATCTCAGAAACTTTGTACCAACATGAGTTATTGTATGTTCTTTCTGAGTAAACATTGTCGGCTTTGCATGTCTTTCCAGAATTTGAAGCAGCATTTGGATTTAATTTGGAGAAATGGAAAATTTCCAGCCTACCCTGTGTGTTTGAAACAAATAGCATGTCTGAAGGGAATTCAGAATGACTTTTTCTACTGTTTGAAAGTTTTAAAAGTTGCAAATAAACTTAAACAATGAAATACACAGAATTAAAAGACCAGTTTTAAGGAAAGGAATGATACTAAGCCATGTTAATGCAGAATAAGAGAGTGTGTGTGTGTCTCTGGAAAAACCCCACCAGAGCCAGAGTCATATTTGATTGAAGGTCTTCAGACCATCTTAATGGATCCTCCAGAATCTTTCCTCAGTGTGTGTTCGTGTTCATATGTGTGTGTACACAGTTTTGTGTCAGTATGTGCTGAACTCTTCTTGTTAAAGTCATTATGGACTTAATATACCAAACCTTCTAAACTCCATCTCTTATATGCTTCCTATTTACTATTTTTCTTCTTATTTACTGTCAAGCTGCCAATTAATATATTCATGCATCTCATGCTTGGTTCTATATTATGCTTTGGCAGAAAGATGATGTATGCTAAATAAAGGTAATTTACACAGTATAAAAACTGTGGATCTGGCAACCCGGTGTTTGTTTGCTCTAATGAGCATCTCACACTGTGAGCACTAACCAATGGCAGGTGTGCACCAGGGACAGCGTGTTAGTGATTATCATAAACATTTTTGTGGTTTTACTAGATTTTAAATACTGTATGTGTAACATATATAATAGCTTTTCTTCATTTTCAAGTAAACATGATTCTGAACTTTCTATTCATAAAAAAAAAAAAAACAAAAAAAAAAAAACAAACCTGAAAAACACCACAGTGATAAGAATGCCAAAGTTGATGTCACTGATAATTATTACAACAACAAAAACAACAACAACAACAACTACTACTACAACAACAACAAGTACTACTACTACTACTACGACTACTACAACTACTACTACTACTACTACTACTACTACTACTACTACTTATACAACAACAACAAGCACTACTACTAATACTACTTCTACTACAACAACTACTACTACTACTACTACAACTACTACTTGTGCTACTACTACGACAACAACTACTACTAATGCTGCTGTTGCTTCTACTACTACTACAACTACTACTTTTACTACGACAACAACTACTACTAATGCTGCTGTTGCTTCTACTACTACTACTACAACTACTACTTCTACTACAACAACTACTACTACTTGTGCTACTACTATGACAACAACTACTACTACTACTGCTGCTTCTACTACTACTACAACAACAACTACTACTACTACTACTACTACTACTTCTACTACTTCAACAACAACAACTACTACTACTGCTGCTTCTACTACTACTACTACTACTACTACTACTACTACTACTACAACTACTACTACTTCTACTACTACAACAACAACTACTACTACTTCTACTACAGCTGCTTCTACTACTACTACTTCTACTACTACTACTTCTACTACTACTACTACTACTACTACAACTACTACTACTACTACAACAACTACTACTACTTCTACTACTACTACTACTACTACTGCTACTGCTGCTTCTTCTTCTACTACTACTTCTACTACTACTACTACTACTACTTCTACCACTGCTACAAAAACTATTACTACTACTACTACTACTTCTGCTGCTTCTACTAATACTACTACTACTACTACTTCTACTACTGCAACTACTACTACTACTACTACTACTGCTACTACTACTACAACAACAACAACTGCTACAACAACAACTACTACTACTTCTAGTACAGCTGCTTATACTACTACTACTTCTACTACTACTACATTAACTACTACAACAACAACTACTACTACTTTTACTACTACTACTACTTCTACTGCTGCTTCTTCTACTACTAATTCTACTACTGCTTCAACAACTATTACTTCTACTACTACTACTACTTCTTCTACAACAACAACTACTACAACAACTACAACAACAACAACTACTACTACAACTACTACTATTACAACAACAACTACTACTTCTACAACAACAACTACTACTACTTCTACTACAGCTGCTTCTACTACTACTACTACTACAACTACTACTACTACTACTGCTGCTTCTTCTACTACTACTTCTACTACTTCTACTACTGCTACAACAACTATTACTACTACTACTACTACTACTACTACTACTACTACTTCTACTACTACTACTACTACTACTACTACTACAACAACAACAACTACTACTTCTACAACAACAACTACTACTACTTCTACTACAGCTGCTTCTACTACTACTACTGCTACTACTACTACTACTACTACTACAACTACTACTACTACTACTGCTGCTTCTTCTACTACTACTTCTACTACTGCTACAACAACTATTACTACTACTACTACTACTACTACTACTTCTACTACTACTACTACTACTACTACTACTACTACTACTACAACAACAACTACTACTACTACCACTAATACTACAACAACAACTACTACAACAACAACTACTACTACTACAACTACTACTACAACTACTACTATTACAACAACAACTACTACTTCTACAACAACAACAAATACTACTTCTACTACTGCTGCTTCTACTACTACTTTTACTACTACAACAACTACTACTACTTCTACTACTACTTCTTATACTACTACTACTTATAATAATAATAATTTTTAGAATAGATCATGAAATAATAGATCATAGAATAAATCTTTAGATCATGTGACACTGAAGACTCTAGTAATGATTACTGAAAATGTAGCTTTGCCATCACAAAAATGCATTACATTTTGAAAACAAAAACTATAATTCTTATTTTTTTGTTTTAAATAAATGCAGACTTCATAAGCACATTTAATTTTTCTTTTCATTATAAAAAAAATAAAAATTAAGATTACAGTTGTATATGCATTAAAAAATATAGAGTATTCTTAACTTAAGTTGGGAAATTCATTGCAATATCATGTAAAGTCTTGACTTGTTCCGAACCGGTTTGACAATCTTTCTTCTGCTGAACTCAAAACAAGATATTTTGAAGAAAGCTGAAAACCATAGTATTCCATAGACTTCCATAGTATTTGTTTTTCCTACTATGGAAGTAAATGGTTACAGGTTTCTTTTAATATCTCAAAATATCTTCTTTTGTTTTCCTGCTTATTATCAAACTATTTCTTAACTGTAACAAGAGGCAATTCAATCATAACTTAATTTTAAAACAGCTATCATAACATTTTTTGGATTCTTTGAAGCTATAAACAATAAAAATCTAAATACGCTGGGACCATTGTTTTTGTTTACATCCCTCAAAATGGTCTACAGTATATGCATGTATACTGTATGCCAAGAGATTTATTTTTATCCATTTCCACCTTTCTATCCACCAAGAGGAAAATAGTTGCTTCACATAAATCACAGTTGAACCAAATCTCTTTTCCTTAAAAACAACATTGCCAGTGAAATACGTGTTTATCTTGAGGTAGGACTAGTTAACCCATTAAGACAGTGGAGGATGTGACCCAGTTGAACTGAACAGCTGGAATGAGTTAGATGAGTGGTATGTGCTCACTGGCTCTCCTTCTCTCTTTAGGGTGGTGGTTTGTAAGAACAGCTGAAGAACAAGGCTGGGTTCCTGCAACATATCTAGTCTCTCTCACGGGACGTCGAGATAGCCATCGAGCACCGAACGGAGAGAGTAAGTCTAAGATACACTACTAAACTACCTGGTTAATCTCCCATGCTGCGGCTGCACTGAATCAAGAACCGTTGAGCAAACAAGGCACATCTTTCACAACAGATATAAGAGCTGCTGGCTTGTGCAAAAGCCCGAGCAGTGGCCAAATGTCCTGTTTTGCTTTGTCTTGCGCAAGGCTTAACTCTTAGCATTCATTTATTTGCTTTATGAGATTTATAGATGAAAACTGTTGGCGAATTCTGCTACGGACGCAAGTTCATGCCATGTCAGCACAAAGAGTCTTGCTCGGATGAAAACCATACAGTCATCACATCATAGCCAAGGGACCCCCTCACTCTACACACACACACACACACACACACACACACTTGGAGTATTTAACTGCCTGGGAGTGGAAATTCCTGCAAAGATGTCAGATTTTCCATGTCTGGGTCCAGAAGACATTTACTGTACAACTGAGTCCTGCACACACTGACCCATATTACAGAGAGAGTTTGACTTGTGGTGGAGAGCTTCTGCAGCGTCTGCATGTTTGGTTTGGTTTTCCACCGCTACACCAAAATAGCAAACAAACTAAATGGACAAGCATTGCATAAAGTGATCCAGTGCTTTTTATTTTACTTATCTTATGGCACACTACAGTGATAGTTCATCAAAAAATGATGTTCTTTGTACCACAAAAGCTTGTCACCAGTGAATAGAGATCTGTGAGCATGTTAAAAATGTTTGTAAAAGTATTGAATGTTTTGCCAAAAAATGAAAGAAATCAAAATAAACCAGAAACGTGACAGAATTTACATTGCGATCCTGGATTAACATCTATGTTGATTCTGAAGCATCATTGTGGTTGGAAAATGTAATCCATACCTATTCCCTACATCTAAACCCAACCATAACTGTAAATTATTCCCAAAATCAGAGGGGAATAATAGTTGGATAACACTCATGTAGTGCATAAATCTAACCGTAATGCTAAATTTAATATAAACGGTAAACGTACACCTTAATTCTGCTTGGCTGATTGCAATGTTGTTCCAGAATCAACATAGATGTTAATTCAGGAACTTGTCCTAATTGGTGAAATCAGGTTGACGGAATGTGATCATTGGTGAATCAGTCATCTTGAAGCTGCTTGAAATAATTGATTCATTGAAGTAAACACATTCTGGGGCGACGCGGTGGCACAGTAGGTAGTGCTGTCGCCTTACAGCAAGAAGGTCGCTGGTTCGAGCCTCGGCTGGGTCAGTTGGCGTTTCTGTGTGGAGTTTGCATGTTCTCCCTGGGTTCGCGTGGGTTTCCTCCGGGTGCTCCGGTTTCCCCCACAGTCCAAAGACATGCGGTACAGGTGAATTGGGTAAGCTAAATTGTCCGTAGTGTATGAGTGTGAATGTGTGTGTGGAAGTTCCCAGAGATGGGTTGCGGCTGGAAGGGCATCCGCTGCGTAAAATCGTGCTGGATAAGTTGGCGGTTCATTCCACTGTGGTGACTGTGATTAATAAAGGGACTAAGCCGAAAAGAAAATGAATGAATGAATAAACCCATTCTTTTTAGGAATTTATATAGGCATAATATTCACTGATAAAGTATGGAATTGACTGCTTGTTCATATAGACATAATTCTAGCTTCTATCTAATAGACATTCAGATGCCTCATCAGTGGCTGTTTCTGTCAATCTCTGTAGAATTCCTGTAAAATCTACTGTAACTTACTGGCAGCAGTTCACCAGTAACTTGCTGTAAATCAATTACAGCGAAATACTTTTAATACTTACATTTATAGCCCCATTTAATTTGCTGTATATGTATTTAGAGTTGGAGATATTTACTGGTGGAGAGGAGTGATGAAGCCAATTATGATATGGGGAGGGTTAGGAGGCCATGATGGACAGAGGCCAGTAGGCAGATTTGGCCAGGATGCCAGGGTAAACCCCTACTCTTTTTCGAAGGACATCCTGGGATTTTTAATGACCACAGAGAGTCAGGACCTCGGTTTAACGTCTCATCCGAAAGACGGCACTCTGAGCAGTATAGAGTCCCCGTCACTATACTGGGGCGGTATACACAGATGCCCCCTGCTGGCCTCACTAACACCACTTTTGGCAGCAACCTAGCTTTCCCATGTGGACTCCCATCCAAGTACTAACCCTGCTTAGCTTCAGTGGGCAAACATGTGAGAGTTGCAGAGAGCTAGCTGCATCACGATTCAAAGGAACAAAAAAAAATCACCTACATTAAATTGATTTTACTGAATATTGACTGGATCTATTCAACTGTCCACCATTTTAGGAGAGGCACAAGTTACAATATGACAAAGGTGATTTTTGCTATTCAATATTTTCTTAACCACAGTAACTTTTGACATATAATAGAACATATTTATTTAATAAACTGAACAATTAAAGACCGTTGTTTTTATATGTACATTATAAATTTTGCTCCAGAAGAATATTGACTTGCTAAAGTGCAGTCAGTTTCTGTTATTTTTCGAGACGTTTTAGCCCAAACTAAGTGTTTTGTGCCAGCTCTTGAACATGCCAACTGCACACCAGCTGCTTTCCTGATGCCCATATGACATTTTGTACATCTACATTTTCTTTTTTGCTCTGAGAAAATGCTGGATTTTTCAAAAGACAACATTTTACAACAAGACAACACATTGCCTCCATGTAATTATTAACCATCAGTATCAGCCTTTTTATCACTTTATTGCTGATAGCTTTAAATTTATCCAATAAATATCGGAGGCGGATACATCGGCACATCCCTAACATAAACATAAGTCATTTTGGAACAAACAAAGCTCATCTGTGAACAGTTTTAGAGCAAGTTGATGATGAAGTATGATTTCTGCAGAAATTATTTTGCTAAATACACAAATTAATTAATTAGCATGCTGTAGTTTACATGCAACCAAATAATCTGCTAGTACCAGGATTGACAGTAAATTCCTTTTGAACTGGAAAGTACTGCATGTGTGATGACGTACAGTAGAAATGGTGTAATGACATGGTATTTGGAATGAGCTGTGGTTTTTGTGGAAAGAAGTGTCAAAAATGACTGTCATGATACTCTAAAACTGTCCTTCTGCTTGTGAAGCAAAACAACATCTGATCAGTGCTCTCAGCCCCAGACGGCTTGTTTTGGCCACAGGAATGGGCAGTTTTATTGCTTGCAGCACAGCACAAAGCTTCATGTGCTCGTCATGTCCTAATTAGAGCCCAAAATAAATCAATTCTGATCTTTAAAAGAGAATATATGAATGTAAGTGAATAATACATGTAAACAGTGCAAAAAATGCCCATGTAAGCATATGTGAATGCAGCCTTAAAGAACAAAATATCAATACATTTTAAAGACTAAAATATAGCATTTTCAAAAAAATTCAAAATGAAAGCAAAAATTCCTGGTTGTCTGACATCAGTGAAGCATGTTCATAATTGTTATGATGAATCTCACAGTGTGAATCAACTTCATTCACTGACTTCAGAGCAGCTGGTTAATAGTAATTGTGAAATGATATCACAGTGTAGTCTCTTTTAAAAACTCAACACTAACCTGAAAAGTGGAACTCATTTGAGTCCTCTAACTAACTAACTTTTTGCACCAAATTTATTTCCACTCTGGTATTAATGTTATTTACAAATTTTCCAAATTGATTTGAATTAAAGGGGACCTATTATGCAAAAATCACATTTATAAACACAGTTTAAAAAAACAGTTTAAACACAGTTGTACGGTGACAATCTGTGAATATAACCAGCTTCTTAGGGTAATAAGGTAATTTTTATATAATTACACTTCATAAACAGTCTACAGAAACACTTTAACTGTCATTCTCCCTTGTACATGTCATTGGAGGGGGAAAGCCCCACTCATTAGTGACGATCTCTCCCTCATTAGCATAGGATGTTAGTTTTGTATGTGAATTGCCACTATGCTGACACGCAGGCATTTGCAGCTCCGCCCTTTTTTGAAAAGTGGACTGGAAGCACAATCTCATTTAAATTTAAAGAGACAGTCACCAAAATGGCACAATTAGGATCAAAGCCTAAAAGAGGTTGGTTTCAAAGAGTTAAAAAACATTATACTGTATGTGGGGTATTTTGAGCTAAAACTTCATGTACACACACTAAAGCCTGGTTTATACTTCTGCTTCAAGTGATTGCCGTGACCCACGACGCAAGCCTCACGTGTAGCCGTGCATTTATACTTCTGAGCACTGTTTCTGTTTCTCTGCAATACACTTCCAAAACGCTAGCTGGCAGTAGGTGTTTATGTTTCTCTGTGTCGAGTTTCTTCGCTGATGTTTTGTTTTTTCTGAACACTTCCTTAATGTACAAGTGGCTCAAATTCTCTCATTTTGAGGCGGGAACCGGCGGACGTGCAACAACTTTTTTATGCATTCACGCGTAGGCTGTGACGTAGCATACGCGTGCACTTGATGCAGAAGTATAAATAAGCCTTAAGGCAGAGGTGCCCAAACTTTTTTGTATGAACAGCCAACAACCAAATATCATTGAGAGCCATGGGCCAAAGGTAAATATACCAAACTATTTTACATTAAAGTTGCCATTACATTTATAACACATTGGAGTTCAATGCTGAATACACAGGTCAAGCAGAATCTGCCTTTGACTTGATTTGCTCACCAAAGTATTGCATAGTCGGGTGACAGTACATTTAAACAAAATCTGATTAATCTACACCATTTAATTGAAGCATTTAATTTCAGTTAGCTTTTAACAATAAAACAAACAAACAAAGGGTTACCTTAAACTTGAACTGACAACTTCTGAACCATCCCCCCATTATTCTCAGATGGGATGGCGGGGCAAATCAAAGGTTGCAAGGGCCAACTTTGGGGCCCTAGTCTGGGCATCTCTGCTCTAGGGACATCAGAAAGAATTTTACATCTTGTAAAAAGGGGCATAAAAGATCCCCTTTAATACTGAATTAGTGCATTAATTTCAATGCAATGACTCAAAGTGTTAGTGTCAAGAAAAAGTGCATGTAACAGATGAAACGTCTTTGATATTTGTATAAACTCAATTATGACAGTATTTAAATCATTTTAGATGTAAGACACTTCTAGACAAATTTAGAGTTGTGCTAACTTTGGTCTACTGTTATTGACGTGCCTTATTTCTTTGCAGCAGAGTGGTATATTACAGTGCAGCCGTTCAGCAGCTCGAGTCAGGATGAGCTGGGCTTCGAGAGTGGCGTCATTGTTGAGGTCATTCAGAGGAATCTGGAGGGCTGGTGGTTCATACGGTAAACTCTTCCTCCACATGTTTATTCTTCACGATGAGCTCCTTTAACACGCTTTGCTGGAATTTACTCAGTATTTAATGGGTTTTGCAGGAATAAAAGCGATTTAAAGCTTTGTTAAATAAACAGTCAGCGAAGTAAATGGCTGGAAAAGCACTCATTTTCACTTAATGTTATGGTCATTTGTTTTAAACTCTTTTCAACCTCTTTTATTCATTATGGAGAGAAAATATTGTACTAGGCAAATGCAAGATGGATTATGCAAGATGGATTCTGATTGAGTTTTTATTTTTTATAGTTTGTATTTTGGGATCAAATTGGTTTTAACTGTGAATAAATAGCAAGTTAAATAATATACATTAAAAAACTAATATTAGACTCACATTTTTGGGTTTCTCCGCAGAGGTAATCATCATAGTTGGGTAAACCTAGAGAGCAGAAAATGGGAGAGTATCACGGATACATTTTTTGCATTCAAATCTGTTAAAAAAACTACATGATAATGTTATAACAACTTTAAAAAAAATCTTTAAAAAAAGGTGTGAGACTGATAACGGCAGCAAGAAGAGAGAACAATGTCAAATTTACTTTCCTGCCTATACACTGCATTGCAAACACCCATGAACTAGTTTTTTAGTAACTTGATGCAAAGATGATATAATTTAACATACACCTTAAATGCACATACATTTAAAAAAAAAAAATCTAAATATCAGAGAAGTTGCAATCCGGATTGTACACCTTTTATTACACTATTACTGTTTTCATTATGATTTACCTTTCTGTTGGTGGATCTGGTGGATCTCGGGTTTTGTTGTATAATCCAAAATCTTCAATTGAAAAAAATCTAAATATTAAAAAGTTTCAAGGATTTAAGATGCTGATGACCATTAAAACATCAGACGAGGGCTTTAATTTTTCTGGACGGCTTTTGTAAACCGTTGATTGGGTTTAGGGAAGTATATGGGTGGGCGGGTCAATCGGTAAAATTGACTGCAAAAAAAACTGCAAAAATACCTCCCGGGACGTATTTTGCGGTCTCCAGAAACATCCACGGGACTACGTTTTCAGAATGAGCCTGGGGTGCAACTATATGGAATGAAACTTGAATATACGGAATGAAAGTTTAAATATATGGATTGAAACTTAAATATATGGAATAGAACTTGAATATATGGTATGAACCTTGAATATATGTAATTAAAGTTTTATTATATGGATTGAAACTTAAATATATGGAATAGAACTTGAATATATGGAATAAAAGTTTGAATATATGGAATGGAACATGAATATATGGATTGAAACTTAATTATATGGAATGAAAGTTTGAATATATAGATTGAAACTAGAATACATGGGACAGAACTTTAATATAAAGAATGAAAGTTTGAATTTATGAAAGGAACACGTGAATATATGGAATGAAATTTTGAATATATGGAATGAAATTATGATGTCATCAGCGCATTGAAATAATTTCCAGAGAGTTCTTTTTTTTAAAGACAGTAAAAACAGCAATTTCATGAAATATTATTACAATTTAAAGGTAAGCCTGAAATTTCCATACACATTACTCTTCAGAGTTTGATCATCCTTCAGATTTTTGAATAAAAAAATTCAAACAGAAAACTTTGAAATATCACAAATGTCTTTACAGTCATTTTCACTAATTCAGTGCATCTTTATGTAAAACTGTTAAAAATTTGAATCAATCAAAGCAAACAAATGAATCAATCAATCTTACTGACCCCAAAACTTTTGAACAATTAAAAAAACGAATCTGCTTGCTTACTTGAAGAATGATGTTTATCGTCCCTGTTGTAGTTATGGCGGTAAGGAAGGATGGGCTCCTGCTGCCTACCTGAAGAAAATCCAAGATGGCGTCACAGCCAGTAACCAGTCAGCAGAGTCAAATAAAGCATCTATTCAGGGCCAGGTGGAAATCATCGGAAACCTGATGGAGATCAGCAACCTCCTGAACAAGAAACCAGCTAATGAACGCCATTCACACACACAAACTGACGGCCACTCAGCAAACACATACAGACACTCACAGACGGACTCGTACACTCAGTACAGCGGTGATGAAGATCAGACTGAAGTCAACACAGAGAGAGACTCTGAGGATCAGATCAAGCCGCACATTGACACCAGTGTCTCAGACAGCAGCGGGTCTGTGTCTGTGTCCGTGTCGGACGCTTGTGTTTCTGCGTCTGCTTCTGAACTCTGTGTTTCTTCAACTGTGTCCTTATTCAAGACCAAAACCGTCCCTGCATCTCCTGCTATTGCAAGAGTTGCCCCGCAGAGATTCCACAGCGTTGAGAACAGTGAGATTCAAGACTACTTTCATTCTTTTCATGCATTTTTTTTTAATTTGTTTACATTTTTCTTTTAATTTTCATTTATTTTTTTCCCCTTTTTCGTTGAGGTGGGGGTGGATTAGTTTTTGTTTTCCCCATTTGTGCTTTTCTTTGTTTTTTTTTATTTTATTTTCTATTTTCATTTTACTTTTTCTTTCTTTTTTCCTTGTTTTGTTGTGGTGGGGGTGAAGCATTTTTGGTTTTCCCCATTTTTGATTTTCTGTTTTTTTTTCTTTTTAATTTTTTTTTTATTGTGGTGGGGATGGATTAGTTTTTGTTCGCCCTATTTGTATTATTATTAATCATTTATTTATTTTTTACATTTATTTACATTTTTTTTTACATTTGCATTTAACTTTCTTTTTACTTTTCATTTATTTTTCTCTTTTTTGTTGGGGTGGGGGTAAAGTAGTTTTTGTTTCCCCATTTTTGCTTTTCTGTTTTATTTTTCCTTTTTTTTTTGTTTTAATTTAACTTTTTTAATGTTCTTTCTATTTACTTTAATTTTTTCCTTGTTTTGTTGTGGTGGGGGTAAAGTATCTTTCGTTTTCCCCATTTTTGCTTTTCTGTTTTATTTATTTATTTTTGTATTTTCTTTTTACATTTTTTTATTTACATTTTTTTCTTTCTTTTTATTTTCATTTATTTTTTCCCTTTTGTTTGTTGGGGTGGGGATGAAGTAGTTTTTGTTTCTGTTTTTTTTCCCTTTTTTTCTATATTTATTTTACTTTTTATTTCTTTTTTTCTTGCATTGTTGTGGTGGGGGTGGATTAGTTTTTGTTTTTCCCATTTTTGCTTTTCTGTTTTTTTTTTCTATTTTCATTTAACATTTTTATTTTATTTTCATTTCTTTCATTTTCCCTCTTTTTGTCATTTTTTTCCACTTTTACTTTTCCATTTCTTTTTTTAATGTTTTTTTCCATTGTTTTTCTTTTTAAGCCCTTTCTCTTCATTTGTCATTTTTTGTTCTTTCTCTTTTTATTTACATTTTAATTTCTTTTTCTTTGAAGTCTGTTCTTGTTGTTTTTTTTTAATTGACATTATTTCTCTTTCTTCTGTTTAGTTTCATCTTCATTATTATTATACACCCTTCTTTTTATTTTTTTCAATGTTTTTTTGAGTTTCTTTCATTTTATTCTCAGTTTTTATTACTACTTTTTTGTTTTCCATTTTTAATTTCTTACTTTTCTGACTTTTTTTTATTGCATTTTATGTAGTTTTCCCCTTTCTCCCCATTTTTTCTCTCTCTTGTACATTTCCTTTCTATTTTCCCTTATTTTGTTTCTTGTTTGACTTTCCTTCTTTTCGTAAACCAATTAAACACAATATTTTTCAATTTGTCTCTCCTTCAATCCAGAACCACCATCAAACAATCTAAAACCGCCTCCCCGTCGTGAAAACAGCCTGGTCAGTGTGTCCTTCTCCTTTTCCCTTTTCTCTGAATTTCTCTCTCTCCATCACAAACACACAAATAGGTCAGTCTGTGGTTTGTAATAGTGCTGAGCAGCATATTTATCTGGTGTTGTGCTTCAGGGTTTTCAGCTGCCGCAGCCGCCGGATCCCCCTACTGTTGAAGCGGAGTATTACACTATCGCGGAGTTCCGCTCCTGCCTAACCGACGGCATCAGCTTCAGCGGAGGACAGAGAGCAGACGTACAGCACCTCATTTATTTAACATTAGTTCTGAGTTTATTACTCTGCGGTACAAAAGTCTGGGTTTAGTTGGCTAAAATAGAACTACTTGCTGAATACTAAATACTTTTGTTCAGCGAGGTATTAGTAAAGGTGTAATTCTAAAGCAAGCAGTGTTTCTTTACTTTCTGTATCAAATAATTCTGTAAAAAAAACATACATTTTCCACAAATATATTAAATAGTACAACGGTTTTTAACCGACAATTATAAAAAAATAATTATATAAGTATGAATGTTTTTATGGCATTTCTTTATTATTAATTAATTAAATGCAGGCTTGGTGGGCATTTGGATATGACATTTACTCATGGTATTGTAGAAATGTTGGTAGAGATAATTGGCATTAATAAAAATAAAAATTGGCATTTTATAGTAATATAAAAATATTTTTTTCTTGACAAAATCATATTGAAATATATCACTTATATTATGTTCAGTAAATGTTTAAAAACAATTCACATTATGAAAATCCCACAATAATGAAAAAAGGCAGAACATTCCAGTTATTAACTTTAAAAGTTAATTAAAGGTTATTACCCATTGACAATAATTTATTTTAAAAACATTTAATTTAAATGGACGAGGTCTGGAAAATTATTTGCTCTTTTTCAAACTTCAAATACATGTTTATAACATTAAGATCAGTGTTGGATTTCACATGCATGAATAAAGAAGTACTCCATCAACATACTTAATGTGAAAGAAAACATATTTACACTACTGGTCAAAAATTTGGGGTAATTTCTTTTTTTTATTATTAATTTTATTTAATAATTTAAAGAAAATTATTCTGTTCATCAAGGCAGCATTTATTAAATAAAAAAATTAATTGTTAAATTGTTAAATATTTATTTATTACTTAATGTATGTAGTTTCAAGTGAAATTATTACTCCAGTCATTATTGCTTTTATTACTATTATCATTAAAAAAAAAAAAAAAATAATAATAATAATAATAATAATAATAATAACAATAATAATAATAATAATAATAATAATAATAATAATTAATCTTAGAGTGATTTCTGAAGGATCATGTGACTAAGTCTGGAGTAATGAAGCTGAAAATGCATCATTAAAATCCCTTGAATAAATGATTAAATTAAATGATAAACTACTTTTGAGCAGTTAGTTTATAGTGCAATAACATTTCACAATTTTACAACTTGTTCTGTATTTTTGATGAAATAAATGCAGCCTTGGTGAGCAGGAGAAGCTTATTTTAAAACATCTAAAAATCCTACTGACCCCAAACTTTTGACCAGTAGTGTATATATCAAAATAGATTAACCAGTATTTATAACAACCTGGAATACATTATAGTACAATTGTTATACAGAAATATTGTGATAAATAAGTGTGATAACTCAATTTTTAGATGCAAACAACACTTGCATGCATGACCTAAACACTGTATATGTTCACAGGTCATTGAGAAGAACTCTGGAGGCTGGTGGTACGTCCAGATTGGAGAGAAGGAGGGTTGGGCCCCGTGTTCATATATAGACAAACGCAAGAAGCCCACCTTGAACCGTCAAACCAGCACATTGACCCGGCCCAAGGTCCCACCTCCTGCACCCCCAATCAAAAAGCAGAACTCGCTTCCATGTGTTGAGTCTGAAATCATGACCACAACATATCCTCGAGTGTATGAGGAGCCAGAATATGACGTCCCAACAATAGGCCTTGAGTTTGACCCTGATCTGGACTTTTTCCCAAGCGACGCACCGACTAAAGCAACTCCACCTTTGTGTCAGCGTACAGTTTCCTTTACACTGGGCGATGAAGAGGATGATGAGGGTGTATATGCTAATGGTGGCTTCAGAGCTGTACCTTATTGTAAGGATGGCCACTCCCCTTCTTCGGCTCACCGGGCATCTATGTGGGATCCACCGGAATATGACGCCCCAACAATCGAACCCAGTTTCGAAACCAATACAACTCTCTACGCACAATCAAACCAACCTAAACTCAAACAGCAGGCTGATGAGTCAAAATCCAAACCATCCGTACGCCCGAAACCCACAAACCAAGACTGTAGTTCTCTCAGAAAACCTCGAAACCAGGAACAACCAAGTCACATGCAATTCAGGACCTCCCGAACATCAGAGGAGTCTGAGACTGGTTCGTCAGATGGCTTCCAAAGCTGCTTGTCAGATTCGTCTTCATTCCTTTACCGAACTACAGCAGCATACCAGCAAGAAGAGCCATGTGAGCTCAGCTTTCCAGCAGGAGTGCAGGTGGAGGTCGTGGAGAAGAAGGAGAGCGGCTGGTGGTTCGTCCGCTGGGGGAATGAGGAGGGCTGGGCTCCCACTTACTACCTACAGCCAATCAAAAGCAGCTCTGAAACAAGCAGCGCAGAAGCCAATACCACAGAGAAGATCAATTCAGAGTTACCTTGGTCTGCTTCTCCAGATTTGGAGATTTCGGTGCAGGTAGATGTTGGGAAAATGAGTAAATCTGTAAGTCTGGAGAAAAACGAGCAGCGTGTGAACCAAAGCTTGAAGGGTGGACTTCGATCTAACTCACGGGTCGGAGTGAAGCAGCTCGCTGTCAGGCCTCAGAACGTCCTTAAGGACAACACTAATGCACATGCAGCCCCCGCGGGACGGAGGAACGACACACTGCCTAGTCATTCTTCGCTCCTCAGCTACAACGACCAAAGCTCTTCTTCTCATACAGGTAATACTGAGAGCATGAGGCGGAAGGTACCGGTCTCAATGGTGAAGCCCAAACCTCATTTGATCCACAACAACTTGCGTGAGGAGTACGTTTCTATTGCGGATTATCGAGGCGATGCGGAGACCATGAGCTTCCCTGCTGGTACGAGGCTGGAAGTCTTGGAGAGAAACCCTAATGGATGGTGGTATTGCCGTGTGCTCGACACAACTAAAACACGCAAGGGATGGGTGCCCTCCAACTTTTTGGAGAGGAAAAGTTAGGGCCATCAGAATCCAAAAAAAGGATGCTAGAACTAATCCAACCACATTTTATCTTGAGCTTGATGCCAATGAAAACATCAAGATTCATGCGAGATTTCTTGCATCAAGCTGTCAAAGGGAACACAAATAGAGGGTTTTCACACTGAGCATGTGTATTGCTGTTCAAGTGCAGTAGTTTCTGGTGCCTGCTGCAACATCAGTGTGGTTTCACTTTAACTTGGTGCATTTGCATTCATTTTTATATCACCGTGAAACATGCTTTCTGCATGATAGGAACCAGAATGCGGGTGATTATTTTGTGTTTTTCATTGTTGTTAAATTCATTTGGTGCTATTATGTCCAGAAAAATCTACAACACTTGCATTTACAACAACTCAGCAACAATTGGAACAATTCTAGTTCTAGGAACACTATTTAGGGGAACTAAATTAGCTCCTACTTCAGAGTATAACAGGAACTACCAGTGACATGAGTTTATGTTGACTGGCCAAATGCATGCCATATGAAACTACAGCACAACTGTTATTTGTTTTGCAGTGCAAGATCCCAGCAAATAATTTTGTGTTTAATAGACGTCTAATAGACATCTAAACGTAGACAGCTTGGCTAAAACAAGGCTAAACTTGGGCTGTCAGTGGAAATCTAATAGACGTCTAAGAATAGCTTAAAACTAGACTAGTCGTCAAATAAACAGATTAGACAGACTTTATATGTGTACATTTCTGTTCATTTGATGACTAGTCTAGTTTGGCCTATTCTTAGACGTCTATTAGATTTTCACTGACAGCCCAAATTTAGCCTTTTTTAGCCAAGACGACTTTGTTTAGACGTCTATTAGACATCTTTTAAAAACAAAAAATGCTTGCTGGGATGTCACTGTCAGCTGACTTGTCACTTTTTACAGTTTAGAGTGTTGGTAAATGCAACCAGGAAAATTATCAGGGGGAAAATAGTTCTCAGGGAACCGGAACTGGTGGCTAGTTCCTTTGACTAAGTTCCTATAAATATCTTCTGGTAAAAGCCCCCTTATATGTGCATTACATGTACAGAAACTCACAACTTTTTTGTTTGTTTGTTTGCAAGCTATTAATTTACGACTCTTACTGTGCGTTCACACCGAAGGCGGCGAGAACGTCAAAGTAGCCAGAAGTCATTCATTTTCAATGGGAGCCGACAGCGAAAATCGGCACGTCTTTGCCAGTGTGGCCGTCGAGGAGAGTTGAAATCAAGTACATTTTATGGTAATGAGTAGGGCCAGACACAATCTGCGGACATTTTTTTATATTTCTACAGAGAATTTTGTAAAAAAAATCTGCAGATTTATGCCAGATGATTTTGGGAGTATCGTAACTAAAAACTTAATATATGAAATAAAAAATAATACCTTTTTAACTTTTATTTAATGTTTACAATTCAAATCTAATTAGATCCACTTATTTGGCAAACAAAGAAAGTCTCTCATATAATATATCTACTAAAAACAGAAAATATTACTTTAAATAAATCAGATGAGCATTTTCATATCAGTCAATAATAATACTGAAATTAAATTAAAGACTGAATGAATATAAATGTACACACATTTTTACAAGTAAATAAATAGACTCAATGATGGGCTAAAAACCTGTGAAAATCTGCGGATTTCTGCTCAGATTCCGTGTGGGCCTAGTAATGAGCTATAAGGTTCGGCAGTCAGAATGTGGAAGTCCACCGCTCGCGAGGATTCCAGAGAACAGAGTCCTGTGAACTTTGGTTCCGACCACAGTTGTTCCCAAGGTTTTTAGTATTGCAGTCGCTGGATTTTCAGTTATTTACGATGTTTTCTTACAGGGACTTAAATAAAAAAAGTTACTGGTGAGTTACTGATGTGCATTGCTGTAACAGAATTTTATGCTAACTAACGACAGTACTAAACAGTATTGCTGCTTCAGAATATTTCAGACTTATGGACATATTGCATAAGTGGAGCAAAGCCATAGCACAGGCAACAACTTGATGTTCTGTAGTTTGATAAAAGACGTGCAAAATTTCACACTAGAAAGCACACTTTTAAGTGGGAATGTAAGTGCTTTGCTGATATGCTGCAACGGCCCCTTTAAATATGAGATCAATGTAGTGAATTTTGACGCTCTCGCCGCCGGAGCTGTGAAAGCAGACAGCGCTTTCGCCAGGGCAGACAGAGCGAACTTTGACGCTCTCGCCGCCTTCGGTGTAAATGCACAGTCAAAGGGATTACCCAAAAATTAACATTCTGCAATCATTTACCCACCCTTCACTTGCTCAAAACCCTATTTTGAACACAATGGATATTTTGAAGAATTCTGGTTGCTAGCACCCATTGACTTCTACTATGAAAGTCAATGGCTGCCAGCAACCAGCATTCTTCAAAATAACTTTTGTGTTCAACAGAAACTTTTAAGTCTAAGATTAAATATGAGGTCATTTTATTTTATTTTTTGGGTGAACTATCCCTTTAGTGTACACACTCTGCAAGCTCACTCATGCTTGTATTCAAGATTAAACTTCCCCTACACGTGTTTTAATGAACAAATGATATCATAATTGGCTAAAATGCATGCACAGGGTAATTTATTTCCTTGACAGGTGTGCACCCATGTGGATCAAGCCATAGTTCTAGTGCAACCAAAGTCAGACCACCTTCTACAGGGTCTGCTATCTCAGTGTGCTCCTGGATCCTTATGACTGTATTCACATAATTACTTTTTCCATGTAAGCCACAACCTTTTCTCACCAAACTGCCAGTGTTAAAGCACCTTAGGTGACAAGTGCATTTTCTTGTTGATTGACACCGTGTTAATATGCTGTATACTCCTGCTTGTGCTGGATGATGTGATGTTATTGTCACTGAACAAGCTTTTAGTTGTTGTTCTTAGATGGTCTTAATATGCAGCATCAGTTTTCTTATAAAACGTCTGTTTTTTACTCAAATATATCAAGGTCTGTTTACTGACTAGATGCACTTTTAAATATCTATCTATCTATCTATCTATCTATCTATCTATCTATCTATCTATCTATCTATCTATCTATCTATCTATCTATCTATCTATCTATCTATCTATCTATCTATCTATCTATCTATCTATCTGGTAATTTCTTTGTACAATTAAAGTGAAATTCCTAATAAACTAAGACTCAAGTGTATATTTGTACTGTGCATTATACAGAATTATATGAGCAATATCACACGAGTAGCAGTGCAATAGGGCTGTGTATCGGCACTTTTGGGAGGCATACATTGACTCGATGCCGAAGGCGACAGCATAATCGTGTATATAAAAAAGAAAACCAAACACGGAGAGTCTTAAAAACTCTTCCGCCATTCATTCACATCTGCAGCTGACGTCAGAACAGCAGAAACCCGTTGCCAGTTCACAAATGTCACTTTAGAGCTAGTATTTGAATGATTCTCTAGCATAATGTCTAAAATTATGACAAAACAGGTGATTTTTGATCACATTTTAAGATTATAAGGCTGAACGGCATAAAATGCCATCAGTCTACACAGATTTCCCAGTATTTCTCTGTTGCAATCAGGAGATCACAATAATTAACCCTGAAAAAGCCAAAGCAACGGAAACACTAGCAGTTTCTGTCGTATAAATACAGCACTATAAAATACCAAAGAGAGAGATCGACTTAGAATGTCACTTACCTGATTTATAATGATTTGTTTCGCTGTAGTTTGAAATTTAAGCTGAGAAAATGCAGTTTTTCTCCCCTAAGGACTTATTAAGCTGTCTCTGTCGCCACCTTGTGACGGAACGTCAACCGTCACTTTTTTTTGTCTGCTCAGACAGGCTAATGGCGGCCGATGCACTGAATTCAATGCTCCACATTTGTAAATATTTTAAAATAGGCACTATCCTTATAAATAAACTGCATACAGTAGTTGCAATCTAAACAACTACATTCTCGAATAAAAAGCCTCAAAAGTACATTATGTTGCCCAACAGCTGCAATATTTGTCAAACTGTAGAGCCAGTATGTGGGCAGAGTCATACACAAGAGTGAAGGTTGAAGAGGCTGTCAAGTGCAGTTAATTACAGATTTTCGCACGGTTATCAGCCAATCAGATTCAGGAACCAGACAGAACTGTTGTGTGTGTGTGTGTGTGTGTGTGTGTGTGTGTGTGTGTGTGTGTATATGTTATATATAAGACTGTCACTGAACCTTTTTTCTACAGGTTACAAATGCTTTAAAAGCACCAAGTTAAAATGTGATTATACCTATGCTTAGTGACAATATTAACTAGAAGCTCTGTGTTGGGTATCATTACAATTACAGCTTTATTCCACAAAGTTAAACAAAAGTTACTGACACTTACAGTACAATGTCATGGATATAATATAGGTATGTAAAAGCACATTTGTAGTTTTTTCAGTGTTTTGTTTTGCAAAAAAAACCCTGCAAATACTTGGCAACATATTAAACCCGCAATTCTGATTTCAGATTGTTATACAAGTGAAAGAAATATAAATTTTCTTTTAAATGTTATTAGACGGTGGAACAGTTCTCTAAGAAGTAAAAAAAAACTGAAATCATTAATTTTCGTCCCTTATTTAAATGGGATCGCCACAGCAGAATGAACCGCCAACTATTCTGGCATATGTTTTATGCAGCGGATGCCCTTTCCACCCATACACACTCTATCATTCACACATGCACTCATTTACTATGGCAAATTTTGTTTATCCAATTCACCTATATCACATGTCTTTGGACTGTGGGGGAGACCGGAGCAAACTGAAATCAGTATTAGTGTAATAGTAATACCAGATTTCCCATTATTTACAAACAGATCACATATATACAGTATTAACATTGTGCCAGATGCACATCATATCATATGAACACAGTCACTCCCAAGTTTTCTCAGCATTTTTGGTCAGATGCTTAGTAAATAAAACAGTTCTTTAATGCTTTAATGCCTCTTGCTGAGCACAAGCAGCTTTTTTAATGGACTTGAGAAACACCTCTCAACCAGGACACTGACCTTTGCCTCCTCAGAACCTTCCAGATTTAGTAAGCAGTGTTTTGGAGTGGTGTATGCCAGGTCACATGCTGCGGTATATTTTAATGATGTCTCTGATAGGGCTGCGACACACAGGGCAGGACGGGTTGGATGTCTCCGTCAGCTTCACACCACAGTCGGAGCACACACACATGTGTCCGCACGCATACAGCACTGAGTCCACCGGCCTGTCACAGCAAATCAAACACTCCTCTCCAGTCAAAGCACAGCAGGATGGAGACTCTGAGGACAGGGAACCAAATGCTGTTCCTGGAGATCAAAAAAAAACAGAAATGATGTTTTTGGTTGAAGAATTTGGTGAGATAAATACCAGAATGAGAGACAGAAACCTACCCAAAGAACTACTGAGGCTTTGTGGGCGGGGCTGAGAGCTCTCTGTACATCTCCTGACTGCTGTACTGTGAATCTGATTGGCTAAGAGGTGACTGGGATCACTAAAGATGGACCTCTGTGTTTCTGAACAGGAGGGAGAGTAACCACGGGAAGTGCCTGAAGACAAACGCACAAACAAAACATTATAAAAAGAAATGTATGTGTGCTCCTGCAATGCTTTCTATTGTTGTAATGTCATGAAATAAAAATTATTCACATTCATTTAATAATAACATTTTTTACTGTTGCAAACATAATGATTTTAATGACATTTTTACACTTACATTACATTTTAAATTATTTATAGGATTTAATATCTTTACTATTTGATTTGTTTACCCTGTTCCTGCAATGTTTTCTATTGTTGCAGTGTCATACATTTAAAAATGAATTTACATATATTTTATTACTTTATTGAATTTAATCATATGCTAGTTTCATCATTTTATTATATTAATTAAATTCAATTCTTGTTTATTTGTATAGAGCAGGGGTGCCCAAACTCAGTCCTGGAGGGCTGGTGTCCCGCAAAGTTTAGATCCAACCCCAATCAGACACACCTGGGCTAGTGAATCAAGCTCTTACTAGGCTTTCCAGAAAGTTTAAGCTAAAATCTGCAGGACAACAGCCCTCAAGGACCGAGTTTGATCACCCCTAGCTCTTTTCACAATAATTATTGTTTCAAAGCATCTTTACAAAAGGTGTCCATTATTGCATTACTATCAAATTCAGAACAGTTATTAGTTACCATAACTTTATTAGTTACTAATAACTTATTAATTAACTAGTAACTATATAGTTATTATATATAAACAGTGGTGTAAAGTAAGAAATTATTGAGTAGTGTTTCTCAGGAAATGTAATTTAAGCAGTTTTAAAAATGTGTACTTTATTTTCCCTTGAGTACATTTTTAGTGCAGTATTGGTACTTTTACTCCAGTACTTTCCTTCAACCTGCAGTCACTATTTTATTTTTTCTTGTCGATGGGGATTAGAAAACATCCAACCTAAAATCAACCAAATATCAACGTCTAATGTTACATCTTGACTTCAGATGTTGGATTTTAGTTGCTATACCTGATAAATAAATGTCAGTATTTGACGTTAATATGACGTTGATTTAAGATGTTGACTCGACGTTGGATTTTAGTTACTTTCCAACACAACCTAAACTCAACCAAATATTAACGTCATTTGACGTCATTATTGTCCATCAAAATAACATTGTCCTTAGAGGCTGGCTAGACATAAAATTTTGGTCACCTGACGTCACAACCTAAATTTAACCTAATATTAACGTCTTATGCTGTTGGGTGCCTGCTGGGCAATAACTAAATGCACCACAGAATGTTGCAACACAGGCTCATTCTAAAAAAACATAGTCCTGTGGACGTTTCTGGAGACCGCGAATTATGTAGCCGGAGGTACGTATGGCTTCATTTCATTTTATTTTATTTTTTTAACGAACGTTATGGGGCAGTATGACGTCATTCCTTTTCGTGCTTACCAGCTGATCGCTTACGTCCGTGTGGAGAGCTTTCCCCCTAAAACCAGTTTGTCCCGTTAGCTCGTCGTGTACGTCGGCGGACTTGAGACGCAGAGAGGAGTTTACCACAACGACGACGACGGGGTTCGAGTCCGGGCAAGAGCGGTTCCAGAAATCAGGTAAGACAAAAACAGAATCCAAAAAAAAAAAATGAACAAGTGAATAACAGGGTGAGAATGTGGTAAATCCGAAAATCCGAAAATGTGGTAAAAATCAGACTTTGAGGCTTTTCTTTTTCTGGATGGCTTTTGTAAACCGTTTGGTTGGGTTTAGGGGAAGTAAGTGGGTGGGCGGGTCAATCAATAAAATTGGTTGGGTTTAGGGAAGGAGGAGGGTGGGTCAGTCGATTGGATTGGTCGGCCAGCCAGTCAGTCAGACAGACAGACAGTTGGTCGACAGCGGCCTCCGGTGGGTTTATGCGAGAACAGC
Organism: Danio kyathit; assembly: GCA_903798195.1. Lineage (NCBI taxonomy): Eukaryota > Metazoa > Chordata > Actinopteri > Cypriniformes > Danionidae > Danio > Danio kyathit. The sequence continues at coordinate 25,623,344 of LR812535.1, read as the reverse complement.
GGGTGTGAATGGCACTCGCGAGAGAAATTTGAGATACGAAAAAGCGCACACAGTGGCCTCTCGCGGATTCGTGGAAACAAAAACAGCAAAAATACGTACCTCCCAGGACGTATTTCACGGTCTCCAGAAACGTCCACGGGACTACGTTTTCAGAATGAGCCTGGGTTGGAATGTTATGTTTACACACATCCACAAATTACATGTAAATGCATCAGCTTTTGACAGCGTAATACTCACTACTCTCGAGTACTTTTGAAAGGTCTACTTTTTACTCATACTTTGAGTAATATTTACAACAGATACTTTTACTTGCACTAAATTTTTAGGCAAGTAATGGTACTTTTACTTAAGTATGATTTTTCAGTACTCTTTCCACCACTGTATATAAACAGCAGTTATGCTACTCAGTATTTTACTTAATCAAAAAAGTAATGCAAAATATGTTACTTTATTATAATATTTTAATCATTCATTCATGTCATGATTTTTATAATGATATTTTTTTACCCAGTATGCTGATTTGCTTGATGTGTGTCTGCAAGTGAAAGATCATCCACAGAGGAGCTGAATTATCCACACACATCTCTCTACGAGCTCTGCCTCCATTATGACTCACAAGCACCTCCCCCTCAGCTGTTGCCCGGAAACCGATGATGTCTCCGCCAACAAGTGCTGAGGTCATGCTGCTAAAAGCCCAATTCGCTTACGTCCGTGTGGAGAGCTTTCCCCCTACAACCAGTTTGTCCCGTTAGCTCGTCGTGTACGTCGGCGGACTTGAGACGCAGAGAGGAGTTTACCACAACGACGACGACGGGGTTCGAGTCCGGGCAAGAGCGGTTCCAGAAATCAGGTAAGACAAAAACAGAATCCAAAAAAAAAAAATGAACAAGTGAATAACAGGGTGAGAATGTGGTAAATCCGAAAATCCGAAAATGTGGTAAAAATCAGACTTTGAGGCTTTTCTTTTTCTGGATGGCTTTTGTAAACCGTTTGGTTGGGTTTAGGGGAAGTAAGTGGGTGGGCGGGTCAATCAATAAAATTGGTTGGGTTTAGGGAAGGAGGAGGGTGGGTTAGTCGATTGGATTGGTCGGCCAGCCAGTCAGTCAGACAGACAGACAGTTGGTCGACAGCGGCCTCCGGTGGGTTTATGCGAGAACAGCGGGCGTTAATGGCACTCGCGAGAGAAATTTGAGATACGAAAAAGCGCACACAGTGGCCTCTCGCGGATTCGTGAAAACAAAAACAGCAAAAATACGTACCTCCCAGGACGTATTTCGCGGTCTCCATAAACGTCCACGGGACTACGTTTTCAGAATGAGCCTGGGTTGGAATGTTATGTTTACACACATCCACAAATTACATGTAAATGCATCAGCTTTTGACAGCGTAATACTCACTACTCTCGAGTACTTTTGAAAGGTCTACTTTTTACTCATACTTTGAGTAATATTTACAACAGATACTTTTACTTGCACTAAATTTTTAGGCAAGTAATGGTACTTTTACTTAAGTATGATTTTTCAGTACTCTTTCCACCACTGTATATAAACAGCAGTTATGCTACTCAGTATTTTACTTAATCAAAAAAGTAATGCAAAATATGTTACTTTATTATAATATTTTAATCATTCATTCATGTCATGATTTTTATAATGATATTTTTTTACCCAGTATGCTGATTTGCTTGATGTGTGTCTGCAAGTGAAAGATCATCCACAGAGGAGCTGAATTATCCACACACATCTCTCTACGAGCTCTGCCTCCATTATGACTCACAAGCACCTCCCCCTCAGCTGTTGCCCGGAAACCGATGATGTCTCCGCCAACAAGTGCTGAGGTCATGCTGCTAAAAGCCCAGAACTCCTTCCGGTCCAGCAGTTCGTCCTGATCCACTGGCAGGTGCTTTGAGTTTATATGGGCTGGATTGCAAGAAGTGAATCCATAAGACAAAAATCCTGACGACCTGAGCGAGACTTTCAGGAAGACACACTCTCCGCAGCGCAGTGGCCGGTGTGTGAACACCAGAGCGCAGGCCTCGCGTCTGTTGTAGTAACGCACTGCAATGTGTTCGGTCAGCAGACGAAGAGCACTGCCGTGGACGCTGTGGAAATGTAGGTCATCGCTGAGCTGACGGGACAGCAGTAAGTTGAGGGCGTTTGGAGAGCTGGAGAAAGATGGCAGATCCTCCTGGAGGTCAAGCTCTGAGCAGCCGCTGGACAGATGCCAGTCATCCATGCTTTCATGAGTCACTGCAGGACTGAGATATTCAGCTGGCAGCATCTTACTGTCTGAAAAAACAAACACGCACAGCGTTTAAAATCACAATCATTTTATTTTTCTGAATTGAAGTGACTACTTACAATTTTTTGTTTTATTTGAGGAGGGAATTAGAAAACCATAGAAAGATGGAGGTGAGCTACCTTCAGAAAATCCTTGCAATCACAACAATATGATTCTTGTTCAAGAGCATTCTCGTTTTTCCATTTTTTCCAAGCTGTACATGGGATTTTGTTTGTTAGTTTGTTTGTTTGTTTGTGTTTAAAAATGTTGGTCCCACTTTTTGAACATAAATGAGAAAATGACACGTTTATCTTCAAGTTTTGCCAAATCGCACCACTTTTGTGCACAGATTTAAACATGGTCTTACAGAAGACACTTGTCAGTTTGAAGGTGAAATGAAAAAAGTGCGAACATAATATAAGTTATGTGTTAAATAAAAATAATAAAACTATAAATTATTATTTTTTACATTATATAAAATATGTATTTTACCAAACCTATTTTATTCTAACATTGAGAAAAATTCTAATATATTCTGTAAGTTATATTCCAAATTTGAAGTTGATTCAAGCTAATTGTTTACAGTAATATTTTGTTTGGGCGCAAAGACATCACCATCCAGTTTGCATTAGTGACCATATAAGGGTGTCCTATATTTCTGTGTAGGGTTTGAGCAATTTGAACTTAAATATTTCATATTATTAGATTTCATTTGTAAATAAAATGCTGTTCTATTGAACTTGCCTATTATTCAAATATTTATTTATTTTTTAAATATTTTTTGTAATTAATGTTTAATAATATCAATAATACTGGTTTATTCATTCAATTTCTTTTCGGCTTAGTCCCTTTATTAATCTGGGTTTGCCACAGCGGAAAGAACCGCCAACTTATCCAGTATATGTTTTAGGCAGCGGATACCCTTCCAGCTGAAACCCATCACTGGGAAACATCCATGCACACTCATTCACACACATACACTACGGACAATTCAGCCTTCCCAACTCACCTAGCACATGTCTTTGGACTTGTAGAGGAAACCGGAGCACCCAGAGGAAACCCACCCGAACACGGGGAGAACACACAAACTTCACACAGAAATGCCAACTGACGTAGCCAGGGCTTGAACCAGCAACCTTCTTGCTGTGAGGTGATTGTGCTACCCACTGCCCCACCGTGACGCGCCCAAATTTAAATTATACATTTCTATTTCGCTTTTTCAAAAGTTAACAATACAGTAAATCGAAACTAAGCAGCAAATAAACTAAAATAAAATATATACACACAGTATATAAAAATAAAACAAAAATAAATACATTTAAAGGGAGGAGATACAATATAAACCAATGGAGAAAAAATATTTTGTTAAATCAAATCATGTGGTACTGTTTTAATGTAATTCAAAAATGGATTCCAAATCTTTTTAAATAATTCACTCTTTCCTCTCAATGAATTTTCTCCAGTGGTATACTTCTGAGATCCACAGTCCAATTGGTACATCAATGTGCGTTCCCATTTTAAAGCAATACATTTTTTAGCTATTGTAAGTATCATGTCAGTAACAGCATGATTATGCTGGAGGTTTGAATTTGTATAATTGCCCAATAAACATATCTCTGGATCCAATGGAAAATCAATTCCATGAATCTGTGATGTGATATTGCATACTTGTACCCACAGCACTTTCATTTAAAGGCAGAGCCATGTAGAATGCAAAAGATTACATTCTTCTACACCACATCTGAAGCAGAGGGGAGAAATACTGTTTTTAAATTTGTGTAATCTGGATGGAGTATAATAAAGCTGGTGTAAGAAATTAAACTATTTGAACAAATTTTATTCCAAATTTGAAGTCTTCAATAAGATTTTGTTTGGGTACAAAGACTTCACAATCCCCTTGCATTGGTGACCATATAAGGGTGTCCCTTATTTCTGTGTAGGGTTTGAGCAATATGAACTAAAATATTTCATATTGCTACATTTCAATTGCAAATAAAATGTAAATATATTTTTAAAAATAATATCTGTTATCAGTGTTTAATAATCTTTCAAATATTAAAAAGTATATATAAAAACATACAAAAATATATAATATAAAACATTTTATTGAAAATATTATTGTAGAAAATTTATAAAAACTATAAGCTGAGAATTACAAGTTTTAACCCCCCCAGACTAATTTAAATAACTCATGATTGCTATTTTTTTTTTATATTCCTGCTAAAAAAGAACCACTCAAGCGGCATGACACAATGAATCTAAAAACAAAAAGTCCAACAATACAGTGATTCTGCACATACCAAATGATGCGTGGCACACAATGCAAATCCCAAAACAATCTCACAGCAACTCTATTAGCAATTATAATAGCAACAATTTGACTTTAGAAGCTAATTCATATAATTTTGTACAATCTCATATAGACATTCTGGTATGATGTTTTCATGATGCCCCAGTGATGCTTATGATTGAAGGAGGGTCTTTTAACAAAAATGTTTTACCTTCGATTACAAATGACATGCAGCATTAATGTACTTGCATAGCAACGCCCTGGCAACCGTCCACAACACATTCATTGTGGCAGAAAGTTTTGCAAGAGTAAGCACCACTCATTTTTCCTCCTCAGAATCTATTGCTCATGTAAGCCTGCAATCAGCAGCACCAATATAATTGCACTGGGTGGTTTTTCATGTTGACCTCAGTCAGGAAAAATGCTGCAAATGGCCGTCAGGAGTGGACAGACGCTGATGAGAACACCAGAGCTTCCTCGATGGAAATTACTGGTCTGCAATAACTTTCAGTCCAGCTGCATCAGCAGAAACAAATACAGTAGATGTTCCTCTCTGAGTTGTTTTTAGTTTCCGGCTTGACATCGATGCTTTCCACTCAACTTTAGCTGACGCTGACTGGTCTGAACAGGAACTATCGAGACATGAAGGCTTCAGTGACACTGGGGTCATGAGTCATGACCAAAAAATGAAGGTACTTTTCCAGCATTTTATACTAATGTTTAAATTATAAAAATACTTCATCCACACACAGGATGATTTTATTTTAAGTTACTTCAAAAAGTCATTATTACTAATTACAAATGACATAATTACTTTTCTAATTACTTGGTCTGAAAAGTAATGTAATGTAATGTGCATTTATACAGTATAATGCATATATCATGTATGGCCATACACCCTAAGTGCTTCAAAATCATGAGGGGGATCTCTCCACACCACCACCAGAGTGGAGCATCCACTTGGATGATGTGACGGCAGCCACGGGACAGCGGAGCCAGTGTGCTCACCACACACCAGCTATACAGCCAGGACATTGGCCAGGACACCAGGGTTACACCCCTACTCTTTACGAGACATGCCATAGAATTTGTAATGACCATAGAGAGACAGGAACTCGGTTTTTCTCATGCGAAAGACAGCCCTCACTGACAGTATAGTGTCCCTTTCACCTTACTGAGCATTAGGACTCACACAGACTGCAAGCTAAGCGCCCCCTGCTGGCCTCACTAACACCACTTCCAACAGCAACCTAGTTTTTCCCCATGTGGTCTCCCATACAGGTACTGACCAGGCTCAGCCCTGCTTAGCTTCAGTGAGTAACCAGTCTTGGGCTGCAGGGTGATATGGCTGTGGCTAGTTCTCAATCTAGTTACTCAATAAGAAATGTAATTACTTGACTCAATTCTACTTTAAAACCCAATAAATCTCAATTTAGACAAGATAAATTATAATTTTAATTATTTAAATTTCTGTCAAACCTGGCCTTTTAGCTGTATTAAATAACTCAACTAAAAAGAAAAGTGAAACATCATATGTGTCAACATTTTAAATAATACCACCATATTTCATACATACCATATTGTTATTAATTTCTGATTTTTTTAAGTAATAAAAAAGAAATCAAAATGTACAATGTTTATTTAGCTAGCCCACGTTGTTATTCTTAGGGTGAATAATTAATCCGTGCAAGTTAATCCACTGAAAAAAAATTAGTTTCTTCAATCAAAGTCGGACTATGTGCTTCCTCATTGGCGGTCCTTCTGTTGACGTCAACCAGAGGGGTTCCATAGCATCTGCATATTAATATCCTCTCTCACCATTAGTTTGCTATCAGTGAATGATGCCTAAAAGAAAGCCTCGCTTCCTTACACAATATACCATTTCAGTAAAAAGCAGGGTGTGAATTACAGGGGGGTTTGTGTTGGTCTGACCCACCCTAATTAACGATTGATCCCCCCTGAAGGACATCAAAACAAGATATATAGGGGGATCTGCCCTTTAGTAGGTAAGAAATTGTTTGCTCTGATCTGTATCTTAAATAATATTAATAATTAAAATAATAGATAATTTCATTATACATCTGACCACCCCTATAATGGTTCATACCTTTGTGAATGCATGTTTGAAACCAGCAAACCTAGAGCACCAACAGACAGTGTAAGTTTTGACAAAACCTGTTTCTTTACAAAAGGTTTCTGTAGATGTCTATAAAACTAGATGCACAGTTTGTATTTTATTATACACTGGCTCGCACATGGAAGTTAAACAGTAAAATAAAAAATACATGCAGTCTTTCATGGCCATCTATTAATAGGTGCAGGAAAGCAAACCTTTCACCATTTACTTAATATCACAAATGTCATTGAGAACCACTCAGTGTGCCTCAAATAAATTAGATATACAGTTGAAACCAGAAGTTTACATGCACTGTATAAAAAGGCACATAACCATTTAAAAGGCAGATGTTAATGTGACTAAACTTTTTCTCTTTTAGGTAAGTTAGGATTTTCAAATTTGTTTTTTGCTATGCTTAATAGGAGAATAATGAGAGAGATATATTTTGACAAATTGTTATAACTTTTGGAAGTTTCTGATTGGCTAATTGACAACATTTGAGTTAATTGGATGCACACCTGTAGACTATATTTAAGGAAAACTTCAAACACACTGCTTCCTTGTGTGACAACATGGGAAACTCAACAAGCCAGAATCAACAAAACAGCCAGATTACAATTTGCTAAATTACACTGGAAAAAAGACATGTCCTGTGGTCTGATGGAACTAAGATTGAATTGTTTGGCCATAATGACCAGTGTTATATTTGGAGGACAAAGGGCAAAGCTTCCAAGCCACCAACACCATCCCAACTGTGAAGTATGCGGGCAGCAGCATCATGTTGTGGGGCTGTTTTGCTGCAGGAGGGACTGGTCCACTTCACAGCATAGATGGCATCATGAAGGAAGAACATTATGTAGAAATACTGAAGTAACATGTCAAGACATCAGCCAGGAAATTAAAACTTGGCCACAAATGGGTCTTCCAAACAGACCATGACCCTAAACATACTGCCAAATTAGTTAAATGTGCTTTAAGGACAACAGAGTCAATGTTTAGGAGTGGCCATCACAAAGCCCTGACCTCAATCCTATAGAAGATTTGTGGGCAGAGTTGAAAGAGCTTGCGCGAGCAAGACAGCCTACAAATCTGACTCAGTTACACCAATTCTGCCAGGAGAAATGGGCCAAAATGCCTGCAAGCTATTGTGAGAAGCTTGTGGAAGGATGCCCAAAACATTTGACCAAAGTTATACAGTTTAAAGCAAAGCTAAAATAATACCAAGGAAATGTATGTAAACTTTTGACTATCTAGAAATTATTAAAAATTCCCCCCCAAAAATTCTCTCATTATTCTGGCATTTGGCAAATGTAAATCATTTAGGTAATCCTAACGGACCTAAAATAGTAAACGTTTAGTATGATTTACCATCAGACATTTTTTTAAAATGGTTATGTTCCTTTTTTAGAGTGTATGTAAATGTCTGGTTTTAACTGTAATTGAATTAAATATATAAATTTGGTTCACTGAGGCATATTACCGAGCATAACCAAAAAACTTGACCCCCCCGATCGTCAATGTATAATTTGCAGCCTGGTAGAAAGTACATTGTCATACTGAAATAAAAAGCTGACTTTAAGCTTGTGCAATTGTCTGGCAAATCTACATGTCTTCAGTTGAAAAATAGAATTATTCTGAAAAATATATCTGTATTCTGTATAACAAAATATAAAAAAACAACAATGCAATACTCTGCTTCTCTGGACTGATTCATACAGAAATGTTGAATATAGACTATTTTAGGCAAGTACATTATAAGTAACTGTACCTAAGATTAGATTACCTAAAAATGTAATGTAATTCCTTACTTTACTTTTCAGTGAATAAGTAATTGAATTACAGTAATTAGTTATTTTGTACAACACTGACACCAGCAGGACACAGTGCCAGATGCGACATTAATGAGCACAGGAGGTTATTTCAGTCGTGACATCTGGCCATCTGACTATAAAGACGTTTTGGAAGTGGCAGAGGTAACGTGAGAGATCACAGCGTGTGCATGATTAGTGTTCATCTATAAACCAGCCATCCGTGTTTATTTATACAGAGGCAAAGTGCAACTGAAAATAAGCTTGAACACACAGAGTAAACGGTGGCTGGCTACTCTAACAGGAGTAAAATATGATGGGGTGTGTGCACTGTATTTGTGTCTAGTTGGTTTGGAAAGCTGAGATCTGGTTATACAATGAACTAGGATAAATTAGTCAAACTTTCCCATGGGTTAACTGATGTTACACTAATACTGACCACAGATATCAGTACTACATACACAGATGCACACACACGCTGTCTAGGCTTGTCAACACACCCACATCCCACTGACGAGACATACTGCCTGCTACCTGACTCTGTGGAAACACTGACTATTTTTACTCAGACACGAGAGAGAGGAGAGAGTATAGAGAATGGGAACGTGCCATTAAAGCGCAAAGCATTCTGGGAATTTGGGACATGGGAATCTGGATCCCGTTGATTTTTATAGGTTTATTGTCTCATATATAGACTGACTTGCAATAAACTAAGCACTCACGCTACAAATAAAGAAAATAATATATGTAAATATTTTCTTTGAGAGCTTGTTGATACTCACTAATGGATAAGCTAGTTCATTTATTTAACCTGCTCCCTATACATCTGTGCTTGGCTTCTCTAGCTTCTGGAATAGTGTGGAATGCATATTTTCAGTTTGTCAGACACATAAAGGGTTTATAAAGGTATCTACATGTTAGTTCATTTCATTCTGAGTGTTTGTAAGATGTTTTTTAAAAGGGTTTCCTTTAAATTGGTTAGCTTTCTGTGGTGAATTAAACCCAGGCTCATTACGGATACATACCCAGCTCTACATTTTTGGAGACAGCAAAATACGTAACTGGAGGTTTGTCAGCTCGCAGTTTTTGTTTTTGTAAATCCACTAGATAAATCCGCTGTGTAGATTTTTATTGGTCTCAAATTTCCCTCGTGTCCTCTTCTCGCATAAACCCACCAAAGGGTGCAATATACACTTGAGCCAATCATGCCAGCTTGCTGTTGACTGACCGACTGACCCACCCAACCTCGTCTCTAAACCCAACCGATAGTGTTTTTAAAAGCAATCTAGAACAAGGAAATCAGTAGCGGGCGTGTGATTTTACCATGTTTTCAGCCTGTTGTTTATTTATTTATTTTTTGCTTTTGTTTTAACTGGTTTCTGGAACCATTCTTCACCAGACTCGAACCCTGTCATCATGGTCAATTTAGCTCTGTGTCTTAAGTCCATCAACATATGCAGTGAGCTACTGGGCAAACTGGTAACACGGGATGGGAAAAGCCGTCCATATAGAGGTAAGCGGTCAGCCGGTATCGCTTAAAGGAACAGAAGCCGTTGGTGGCGTCATACCGCCCCGTACAGTTCATTTTAATACGTAATGCAGCCATATGTAACTCTGGCTAAATAATTAGCATTTTCCAGAAATGTAGACAGGGGCACGTATCCACAATAAGCATGTGTTGGGTGATTTGAATTGATTTACATTGTGCGCTTCTGATCGGGTCTAAAAAAATGCAGAAGATTCCCATTCTTTGTATTATACACTACCGGTCAAAAGTTTGGGGTCAGTAGGACTTTTAAATGTTTTAAAATAAGCTTCTCCTGCTCACCAAGGCTGCATTTATTTCATCAACAATACAGTAAAAGGTGTAAAATTGTGAAATGTTATTGCACTATAAAATAACTGTTCCAAAGTAGTTTATCATTTAATTTAATCATTTATTCCAGTGATTTTAATGATGAATTTTCAGCTTCATTACTCCAGTCTTCAGTGTTACATGATCCTTCAGAAATCACTCTAATATTAATTATTATTGTTATTATTATTATTATTATTATTATTATTATTAATGGTAATAGTAATAAAAGCAATAAAGATCAGAGTAATAATTTCATTTGAAACTACATACAATAAGTAATAAATAAATATTGAACAATTTCTTTACATTTAATGAATGCCGCCTTGATGAACAGACCAATTTTCTTTTAAAAAAACATTTTGACCTGTAGTGTAGGTATGCATTCACTAGGATGTACTTCATTTGTACACAATGTATTATTCTTATACCTTAGCTTAGTTTTATGTATTTAATAGGAGAGTGTTGAAGAGTGACTCAAGATTACATTTTTTAGTTTTGCAACAGTAGCGTTCTTTCAAAACAATGTTGCTTCTCCAGCAATAAGCTACTTTTTCCAAAGAAACAGCAGTATTATGTGGCAAAACAATGTGGCAATTTGTGCATTTTTTTTGTTCACATACAAAAGCTGAGACAACTGCTATATTAATCAAAACTGTGCCCCTATGTATCAGTGAAATAAATATTTATTTGATTTTTTGTTTGTTTGATTCATTAAAATGCACTGGTTCAGTTTTCAGCAGTGAAAATTAAACCACACTGAACTGAAATAAACTGAACTCTGAAAACTGGACTGACAGTTTCAATTTACTAGAACTTCTATGTTAAGCTGCTTTGACACAATCTACATTGTAGAAGCGCTATAGAAATAAACATGAATTGAACTGATTCTTTTGATACTATTCAAATGTAGAAAAGGTTAGGACCAGTATGTTTTTATCAATGGTTATATTTAACAAGGACTAAGTAAAAAGTGACCATTAACATTTTCACAATGTTTTAAAGTTTCAAACAAGCTTTTTTAAAACTTCTTACCATTTTTATTGTTACATAATTAATAAAAGATTCCTGAAAAAATGTTTTTTTTTAAATATTAAGCAGCACATTGTGTTTTCAACATATTGATAATAATAATAATAGTGTTTCTTGATCACCAAATCAACATGTTAGACTGATTTCTGAAGGATGGGATGATGATAACTGCAGTAATGGCTGTTGAAAATTCACCTTCAACCTTAAAACTACATTCTATAATAGATTTAAATGTTAAATATTTATTATTACTATATTTAAATTTAATTTCAAATTTATCTCTTGAAATATATCATCTTTTTGTAGCTGCGTTTTTGTCAATTTTATACCAGTATTTCTGTTAATTTTGTATATCTACTTTAACAAACTTTCAAATTTACTTGTTAATCTCTGTAAACTGTTGACATTACAGCTACCAACTAGAAAACTGCTGAATAATAACAACAAACATCAACCATAATTTGAATCTGTATAGGTTTATGAATGCCTTAGCAATATCTAAAAGCAAAACATAGCTTCTTTTCATGTGGAAATGCATAATTAGCTTAATTAAACCTGACCTTGTTCTTGACAAATTATGAATGGAATAACTTTGAGTTTATTCTTATTATGTTTTTAAGCCACTGGCTTGCTCGGATCGGGACTAGTGGAGCTGCACTTCAGTGGATTTGCTCTACAGTGTTTGATCTTTCAGCAGTGAAATTTAAACCACACTGAACTAAACTAAACTGAACTTTAACTCTGAAATCTGGACTTTACTAGAACTATGTAAAGCTGCTTTGACACAATCTATATGTCAAAAAGCACTATAGAAATAAACATGTATTGAATTGAATTGAATTATTGAATTTATTAACAACAATTTGTTTTTCTCACTTTGCCCATCTGGAATTCCCCAGCATACGTTTTACATTGTAAAAGTGAACGTGTTGCTAGGCAATTGCTCCAATCTCTCCCATCTTTTTTCCATTGGGCAGTTTTGTAATTAGGATAAGAGGGTATAAATCTACAATTCTATTTTTAAATGCTGTGCGTTTAAATTGTTTAAACATGCTCGGCACGGCGAAAACAAACTGACCTCAGTGAACTCTACAACTCTTCAAGCGGTCAGCACGTGTTCAGTGAAGCACAGCTCAGATACTGGCCTACATTACACGCCGGCCTAGAGCGAAAAACAATTCCACTCGCAGCAAACTCTGAATGGCACGTCATCTGATCTGCGCAGAGACTTACTTCACCAACACGTCCAGGCAAACCAGCGTCAGGCAGTTTGAGGACTTCTTGGTGTAGAACATGAAGGGACATTCTAAATTGATAAAATGTGAACTCACCGAGTAGATGTACTCCACGTGTCAGCCCGTAAATGTCAATGATGGCCCACACTGGTTCTCTGGCTGGTACACCACTAAAGAAGAAGATCGGAGAGCCGCCGTTCACCCTGTAAAACACTCGGCCTATGTTATCCAGCCAGAACGACAGAATGGTTCCTTCTTCACAATGTTCCTCAGGAAGTGCTCGGCCCCAAAATCCCTGCTCGCTGACTAGATCTGGGCAAGCGAACCGCGGCAGCCATGCTGAACTTATATCAGATGGGTCCACAGTACCAAAACCCACCCGCAGGGCACCGCTCCAACATCCCTGTGTCTTTGTGATCTGAAAGAAGACATCACAAGTGAGAGAGTTGACACAAACACCTAGCATTAAGTTGCATTTTGTCAATATGGTCAAAAGTAGACGACACTAAATGCAGGTGTTAACAGCGACTAAAACATTTGGTCCCAGTTTCACAAACAGGGCTTAGCTTAAGCCAGGACTAGACCTTAAATAAATTAAGCTATTTAAGCCACATTTATAAAAACGGTCTTAGAAACATACATTACTGGTGTGCAGCTGGAGACAAAAGATGACACTGACATATTTTAAGACATCTCACTGCAGGTTATTTTCAGTTGAGACAGCTCAAACATTCAATTTAATCCATGACTAGCCTTAAACCTTGTTTGTAAAACCAGGGGTTGGAGTTTGTCCACTTTTGACCATATCTAATTCAGTTAAATTCATCTTTATTTCTAGTGCTTTTTACCATGTAGATTGTGTCAAAACACCTTAACATAGACGAAGAAAAGAGAATAAAAAGGGGCAACAATATAACAATAACACGGCAACATCTTCATACTAATTGCCTTAGTGTGGTAGATTGCTGGTCTAGTTCTAGTTCTGTTCGGATTAGTATAAATGTCACTGTTGAATACCCATGGTGGATGAAGTACACCAATAAAGCACTTGAGTAAAAGTACATTTACCCTTATAAAATATTATTTATTCATTCATTTTCATCCAGCTTAGTCCCCAATTTATCATGGGTCACCACAGTGGAATAAACCACCAACTATTCCAGATCTTAAACTAAAATTGTCACGTTTAAGATCTGATTTCTTTAAAAATCTTCATTGCCTGTTAGATATACGATATGAAGTGGGTCTCAGACCGGACAATGCACTGCATTAAATTCCATTTCCCCCCGCCATGTCTTTAAAATATGAGTTTATTTTACCCTAGTGCTTTCAATGGAATTTCTGTGCTAGCCTGATGCTACTGAGTGCGCTAGTGGTTACAATGGTCTTTCATCTCTTTTTACACTTGAACAACTAAATGAATGCTTAAGTCTATTTAACAATGTATTGTGATTACATTACAACATCTTTGCTGTAAAAACAACCTTGTGGAATTGAAAATAGTCACATCATAACAAGAAATAGTTTCACTTTATTGCATGAATATCAAAATGTCAAAAAAACAAAATGTCATGCATTAATAACTACTGATAAAATAGGCTAATTAACTATAACTAAAAGTAAGCAAACAAGTGAAAATAACAAAGCCTATAACACAAAAGGATAAATGCATGTTGGCAAATGTAAATCTACAAAATAAAGGAGAAAGAAAATGTGTGTTATTTTAAAATTATACTCACCTTGTTTAGATGAAATAAATATGATAGTCATTAACAATATTAAATCCTAAAATTCATCACAGTAACCTAAAATATTTCCTCTGTAGGCACTCAAGCTGAGAGGATCTATCATTTTTGAATAAAGACTGTCACACTGCAATTTCAGCCACGATTTGGTCATCTGACACAAATTTGGGAAATCCTAAAAGATTCTTGTAGTCCTAGGTTAAAATCTGTGATCTTTGATTGTAGATTTGCCATGTTCACCAACAGCTGCTTAAAGGTCGTTGCAATCAAATCTTCCCTGTAGTCCTGCACAATTAATCATTTTTAAACTGAAATCGTGATTTGAAAGGGTGTGATTTTCAAATCGCAATAGCTGTGATTATTTTGCTGCGCTATCAAATATGGTAACAAGCGCATAGTTTTTGAAAGTTTTGACAGTTCGTAAGCACATTATACTGAACCATGTGAAAAATGTAACAGAATCTAAATGTATGTTTTATATATCTTTGTGTTTATAAGATTTTATATATAATTCATTTAATTAAATTTAAAATTTATTTTCTTAGATTGTCATGACAACTGACAACTTGTTATTGGAAAAAATGTTTCAGAGGTTTTAAATAAACAGTAGCATAGTGTAGGGTACTTTGTGATTATGCTTGGTCTTTCTTTGCTGTTGTTAAAACCCAAAACGTCAAACCTGTAGCTCTTTCATGAAATGGTAGTAAATCACACTTTAAAATCGCACATCGCAATTTTGGTCAGATAAAACGCAATTAAATGTTTTCTGCAAATCGTGCAGCCCTACTTCCCTGTGATGAAATTCTCACAGTGTCAGAAGATTTCAGACTCTCTCCTGCAGTGTGACTTCAACTACGATGAGAGTCAAACCAAGAACTAACCCTGCAGGCACAGGGCATCAACATGATGCCATATTGACATTGTACCACAACATACCCCAACGTTGTGGGGATGTTGGATTTTGTTTGGAAATGAAAATCAGGTTGACGTCAGAACCCAACGTCAGGCTGACATCAAGGTCCAATGTCCAACCTAAAATCAAACAAATATCAACGTCTAATCATGTTACACCTTGATGTTGTGTGGACGTTACCACTATGACATCTATCAGACATTGGATTTTGGTCACTTTCCAACACAACCTAATATTAGATGTTAAAATAACGTTGTCCTTAGACTCTAGCTAGACATTGAATTTTGGTCACCTGACATCATGATCTAAATCTAACCTAATATTAACGTCTTATGATGTTGTGTGCCTGCTGAGAATAGTAGCGATGAATCTTCTGCGTGACAATTTCAAACCAAAATCAGCTTTTTTCTGGTTTTAATAATGAGGCACTCTGTGAGCAAAACTTGTTTATGTTTGCTTTGAGGTAACATGTCAGAATGCAGGACAGTGAAAGTGTCACGGATGGATGACGTCAAACTCTGGGTAAGTTTTCTTGTGTGTCTGTGTTTGATGCGTCTTCATCGTCATTCAGTCTGACATTATGACAACTGAGATCTTACAGTGTGAAATGGGAGTTATGTTTGTGCAATCTGACAAGCCACAATTGTGTAGGATTATTAAAAATCACACAATGTGAGCCAGGCTTAAGTGAGTTTGCAATTTCAATGAATATTTTACTGGAGACTTGGTTTGACCGGATCATTTGAATCAGTGAACTTCCAGTCAAATTCATAAATTATTTAACAGATTAAGTGACCACTTGTGATCACTGAAAACACCAGTTAATACCATGAGGAAACAGAGCCAGAGGCTACTGTATATGAACAACAAAAAAGTGTGACATATGTGATGCTATAAATAGACACCTACAGACACATTTATCGGCCACAGATTCTTGTTTTTTTCATTCCCAGACAACCTCGTTCTGCAGAATAAGATAACGCCCCAACCTCACATGTTAGCATTTCTGACATTCTCTCTCTGTTTACCCTTTGTCTGAAAAGTTAGAGATGGAGAGATATGAAATAAGGATATGTGAGGGCTATTTTGGGACCACACAAAGCGCTTTTACAGGATGGCATGTGGAAACGGGTGAGCGTTGGGTTACCATACCTTCAGGCGGACCTGCTCGTACACTCCGACTGGGCGGCTGGTGAAGGTGATGGCATTGCAGAAGCTGGCAATCCGCCGCACACTGCGCTGTGTCTTGTCCATCACAATCTGAGAGCCTTTCGTGTTGGCATGGAAACAGAGCGGCAGGGGGGCTGGCAGCTGTGGGCACATGTTCGCCTTCAAGGGATGGCAGTGAAGGGTCCCTGTGTCTAACAAATGGACAAAAAATTAGCTGCTATGTATATTCAACAGGCACTCACAACCAATTCTGACTAGTGCTGTTATTCTTTCTAAGAGCTTTGTGCTGTGTTTACAGAACAGAGAGAGAGAGCAGTGGCAACCATCTCTGAATGAAAATCTTTATCAAGAATAGTGAAACAACAAAGGAGACACAGAGATAGACAGATGGAGACAGAATGCATGTTTCTGTTATTCAGGATGCCAAAAATGAGGTTATGTCTCCACATGCACAAATGTTTTACTAAGTCAACGTGTCTATTCAACAGCAGACAACACTTGTTGATCATACTGTTTAAATGTGTTTATTCCTATATATTTACAAGGGTAAAGTGAGCTGGCTAAATTAGTTTTTGTTGAAGTGTGTTTATTAAAATTGCAGTATAATTAGCAAATATTGCTGGAAGCTTTAACATGTCAATTTTCTTTAATTTATACATCTTTTATGGACAGATAAATATATTTCTTACAGATACTTCAATTTAAGTTTACAATAATTATCGTTCCAAAGTAGCTTCTAAATAGGTGCACATCATTACAATGCAGTCAAAATCAGAAAAGTTAAGGAGTTGTTTATAGGGTGAGCAGAATAAAGACATAGTTACTTGCAATTGTACAGTATATGGTGTCCTTCCAAAAGAAATAATATTTACATGTAATAATAGTACATGTTTAATGAAGTGTATGAAGTGTACTAATTTGTGATGCAAATGAAATATGCTTAAACATTTTTAAGCTGAGCCAGTAACAAACTTTAAATACTAATCAGGTCAGAACAAACCTTTAGTAAATATATTAACTAATTAATAAATCAACCTTAACTGGGCCACAAGTCTATGGCATCATCAGGTGAAAAGGACCAAAGGATGATACAGTGTCTAAACAGTGTCTGTTTAGAGAGTGACATGGCTATAATAAACAACAGAACTAATCTGCTATAGTTAGAATTGCAATACGGTCAACTACCTCAAAACTGTGCAGTTATTATATATACAGTACAACTAAAGTATTCATAGAGCTTCACTTTTTCCACTTTTTTTGTTACAGCCTTATTCCAAAATTTAATTCATTTATTTCCTCTATATTCTACACACAATACCCCATAATGACAATGTGAAAAAAGATTTGTTGAAATTGTTGCGTCTGTGTGTATTCAAATTAAAAAACCTGAAAATCACATGTACATAAGTATTCACAGCCTTTGCTCAATACTTTGTTGATGCACCTTTGTCAGCAGTTACAGCCTCAAGTCTTTTTGAATATGATGCCACAAGCTTGGCACACCTGTCTTTGGGAATTTTTGCCCATTCCTCTTTGCAGTACCTCTCAAGCTCTATCAGTCTGAGGACAAGAGCACTCTGAAGCAGCTTTTCATTCAGGATGTCTCTTTACATTGCTGCATTCATCTTTCCCTCTATCCTAACTAGTCTTCCAGTTCCTGCTGCTGAAAAACATCCGCACAGCATGATGCTGCCACCACCATGCTTCACTGTAGGGATGGTATTAGCCTGGTGATGAGCGGTGCCTTGTTTCTCCCAACGTAACGTCTGGCATTCACTTCAAAGATTTAAATTTCATCAGACAGGAGAATTTTGTTTCTTAGGGTCTGAGAGTCCTTCAGATGCCTTTTGGCAAAGCCCAGGCGGGGAGTGGCTTCTGTCTGGCCACTCTACCATACAAGCCTGATTGGTGGATTGCTGCACAGATGGTTGTCCTTCTGTAAGGTTCTCCTCTCTCCACAGAAGAACGCTGGAGCTCAGACAGAGGGACCATCGGGTTATTGATCACCTCCCTGACTAAGGCCTTTCTCCCCTGATCACTCAGCTTAGATGGCCGGCCAGCTCTAGGAAGAGTCCTGGTGGTTCCAAACATCTTCCACTTACGGATGACGGAGGCCACTGTGCTCATTGGAACTTTTAGAGCAGCAGAAATTTTTCTGTAACCTTCACCAGCCTTGTGCCTTGAGACAATCCTGTCTCGGAGGTCTACAGACAAGTCCTTTGTCTTTATGCTTGGTTTATGCTTATATAGACCTTATATAGACAGGTGTATGGCTTTTCAAATCATGTCAATCAACTGAATTTACCACAGGTGAACTCCAATTAAGCTGCTGAAACATCTTAAGAATGATCAGTGGAAACAGAAAGTACCTGAACTCAATTTAGAGCTTCATGGCAAAGGCTGTAAATGCTGTACTTGTGTACATGTGATTTTTCGGCTTTTTTATTTTGAATAAATTTGCAACAATTTCACCAAATGGGGTATTGTGTGTAGAATTTTGATGAAATAAATAAATTTAATCCATTTTGGAATAAGGCTGTAACATAAACAAATGTGGAAAAAGTGAAACGCTATGAATACTCTCCGGATGCACTGTATAAGTGCTCAGCATATATGAGTAAACCCCCTACAAATCTCTCCTTTAAATTAATAATTTCTATAGGAAGCTTTACAATATTATATTTGTTCATTTACATTAGTTTAGTTAGTACTGAAGTCAAATCTGGAGCTAATCTAACAAAATAACTTACAATAATGGTTCAAAAATTAGTAGCCAAATTTATATGTTAGAGAAAAATATTAAATAAACTTTTCAAAAATCAAGAGAAACAAAAAAAATATATATAAAATTTTGTTGACATGTTGTAGTTTGTATTTTTTTTGCAATATTTTGCTTGAATTTAAATTTATTATCTTTCCATTTCTAAAGATGTTCTGTGACTAAAATATTATTTCAATAGCTTTTTGGCTTAGTCCCTTTATTAATCTGGGGTCGCCACAGCGGAATGAACCGCCAACTTATCGAGCATATGTTTTACACACCGGATGCCCTTCCAGCTGCAACCCATCTCTGGGAAACATCCATACACATTCATTCACACTCATACACTACAGACAATTTAGCCTACCTAATTCACCTATACCGCATGTCTGAACGCAGGGAGAACATGCAAACTCCACACAGAAACGCCAACTGACCCAGCCGAGGCTCGAACCAGCGACCTTCTTGCTGTGAGGCGACAGCACTGACTACTGCGCCACTGCGTCACCCTTAATAAATATATCTGTTTAATAAATCTGTTTTGTTTAATGGCACCAATATTACCCATAATCACTGAGAAATGGATAAAAATATTCATTTTCAAAATCTGGTGTACTCAATTAAGCTGAGGACTGTATATATAAACAACTTAGAATGTCTATTAACCAATCAGAATTATGCATTGTAGATTTTACAGTGCTTTAAATGAGTAGCATAGTTGAGTTATAAAACTCAGTGTTAATGATAACAAATTGGACAATAAATAATTAGAAAACAAAGACATAAATAGCCATTAAGGAACACCAAAGCTAATGCAGATTCTCACTGATGAAACTGGCTCATGATCAATCTCGTACTCCTTTACTCCCTTTCATATTTTCCCAGACCTCTACAAAGCATTAAGTCAAGGACACTGCGTTATTTCAGAATTTTCCTCTTTAATTAACTGCTGTTGACATTTTATTGGGTGTGTATCAACTATTGATTCTCTCGCTTTTAGTTGCACAAGCACAAGATTCTGCATACTTTCGCCCACTTTATCTGCACAAGTTCTGTGTGGGCAAATGAGGACATTCAGTTGCAGGTGTGAGTGTATTTGTGTATGTGTTTATAAGGGAATCTGTTTACACACACAAACACACAGCCAAGTGGAACATAATATTCTAACCATAAACACCATGTCCTGTCTCATGACAATACAATAAAACTGATAAATGTGTGTTCACTGCTATTTTATTCTTTTTTTTATGCATGTAATTATATTTTTTATGCTAAACCCTAAACATAAAATGTTAAGAAATAAATATGTTTTATGTTTTCCTTAAAACATTTTAGTGATGGTTGACCGGTACTTAAAAAAACTGCCCCACAAACAAACAAAAATAGCATCACAGATATATATTTCTTATTTTTAATTCTTGGTTCAAAGAGATTTTATAGGGGTGTTCTTTTGATAATGATAATGTCATATTCCTTTATATGTGTGTAATATCTCTCTCTCTTTCTCTCTCTCTCTCCCTCTCCTGTAGGCAAAAGCTGGCCTTAGTGTCAGATTGACTCAGTGTCAGCTGCGTTTACTAAGAGAGTATAAATCTGCAATGGTTTATTATGCCTACTTGTCTTATTCACAGGGTGAATAAACCTATATAATGTGCAGAAGACATATTACAGGGTAGAATTGCTCAAAATGAAAGTAAATAGTGTTCAAAGATTTTATGCTTACAATTGTTTTGGAATAGTTTGATGATTTTAAAAATTAAGCAGGTAACCATACAGTGCTTAGCATATATAATTACACCCCTCACAAATCTATCTTTTAAATTCATATTTTTACTAGGAAGCTATACAATATTATATTTGTGCATATACATTAGATTAGTCAGTACTGCAGCCAAATCTGGAGCTTATCTAACAAAATAACTTACGACAACAGTTCAAAAACTACTACACCCCAATTTATATGTTATAGAAAAATATTAAATACAAATAATAAAAAAAGGAAAAATGGAAACATTTTGTTGAAATTTTGTAGGTTGTAATTTATTTTGCAATATTTTGCTTGAATTTAATTGTATTATCTTTCAATTTCTAAATATGTTTGGTGAGTAAAATTTTATTTTAATAAATATTTCTGTTTATTAAATCAGTTTAGTTTAAATGCACTAAAATACATTGTCTATATTCACTGAGAAATGGATACAAATATTAATTTTCAAAATGGGGCGTACTCTATTATGCTGAGCACTGTATATATGTCTATTTCAACAACAAAGGTGAGTTAAGAATATAGGTCTATTTTTTATAAATCTTTGAAAGACAAATTGTTCATCTACTGATCAACGGTACGGACAGTTGTCAGAAATACAATATTAGGCCATCTGAAATGGATTTATTTTGTAAATACTTTATAAAGTCATGTGTTAGGCAACAGGTAGGCTATGTTTGGAGCACGTTTTTCCAGTCTTTCCAGCTCAGTAAGACAGCTCATTTTGTTTAGAGAACACAGACATTATTAAACTAAACATATATGTATATATTCATGTAATTTATGTTTAGATATTAGCTGCTACTTTGACATTTTAGAATCATCACTCACCTGAAGTGGTGCGGGTTACCTGTCCACCCATTTCAGCACAGTAGCGTTCACAGCATAAAATCCTGCAGAAATGTTTTAATTCCAGTCTTTAGAAGCTTTTTAATTCCAAAACAGAAAGTAGCTCTCAATGTGTGCCGCCAATCCAGTGGTGTGTGGCAGAGCAGCGGCTGTACACGCTGATAAACACGCACACGCGCCCCCATTCACACAGACCCTCACAGAGGATTCTCATTGGCATAGGAGGCGGGGCTTTAGAGATTTACTGGCCAAGGATTGGCTCATGAAGAGAAACTAGTTTGTTTGTTTTTTCTTTATTTTTAAACGAATTTTCCGCGGGTCTTAGTACACCGGTTGCAGCATTTCCGAATGTTCATTGGTATTCTTAGCCAATCATATTTGTTTGTTTTGGGTCAGTTTTGAATTTCCGCAACCAGAGCACCAAGAGACTCGGAGATCGAGAGAGACTGGATTGACCTCCCCCAGATCCAGAGAAACTAGTTTCATTGATTGACTAGACGCTATCGGTAGTTACAATGACCTGATTAATATGACTGAAGTGTTCAGTTTCGCACCGTGGGTGATCCGAACGTTTATCTGAGCAGCCAATATAAAATCACTGTTATGAGACTCACATCTGAGCTGTCACTGTCGATTCTGTAGAAACTTTAAACGAGCAAAGTGGAAACTATGATTCTGTGGCAATTGTTCCTAGCTCTCATAACAGATTATATGTTATAGCAGGCTATACTTGAGGATATCATTTTCCTTTATGTATTTATTTACTATTAATATTACTTTTTTTACATGTAATTAACATTTGTTGATATAGGCTATTCATTATAAAGACCAGGAAAAAAACTTCTTTGCCATAAAAGTATATTACTTAACCTACACATGAGTCTGATAAAAATGCTCGTTTTAAAGGTTTTGCATCTAAACTCTTCATTTGTTGGCTGTTTGTTGCAATCACATTGTGTTCAAGCTGACATGTCCTGATCAAATCATGTTCTCTTAAAACAATTATCTTATTGATAATCACTTATTTCGGATGTAGGCCTAGCTCATTCCGTGTGTGTGTGTGTGTGTGTGTGTACACATAAATATACCTGCATGCAACCTTGTTTGTTACTTAAGCTCTATTTAAATTTACTAATTTAAAGCCAGCATTTTTCTTTCTCATAGGCTATATGTGCTATTTTTTTCAAAGACCAAATAGCTTAAAAGTTATTTATGAATTAAAAAGTTACATGCTATTGTACGAGCCAAGTTTTCAAAAATAAAAATAAAAATAAAAAACATCGATACAGACATGAAAACTGAAGTGAGCCAGATGCGGATTCAGAAAAAGCTCCGCATGATTCAGGGAAGGATCATCATCATGAGGCCTATTGAGATAGATGGTCGCGCATTAGCGCTGAATGGTTTCGATTCTCTCCAGACGGTTCACAAGAATAATTTGTTAGCCAGTTGCTAATTGGTTTTGGTTCACAAAAATAAATTAATAGAAATAATAATAATAATATATAATAAATTTATCAGCCCAAATTAGATATTCAGCAGCAGTCATATTTTTATTTTGTTCGTAAAATCTTCATACCAGTCATTGATTTCAATTTCCGTGCCATCACTGATTTATTAAAGGAATAGCATACACAGCTGAACAAAACACATCCAGAATGTGTAATGGTCTTTATGGTTATAATGTGAAATGCATTGGCTTTAATAGAAACATATCTCTTGGTGTACTGGTACTTTGTTGTATTCTGTTGGTGTCATGTCAAAAACAACTAAATCATAATGGAAAAATGTCCCCCATAGATTAATGATTAACAGATGTTGTTTGAAAGTATTTTATTTTTTAATTTATCATTCGTTTTAGATGATTGTAGTTCTGTCATGTATTTTAACTCATGTAGCATTAACTCAAATTTAACTAAATAAATGCTTGTGGGTGTTTATTAAACATTGAGGTTTCATGGAGCAAAAAGATCAGTCTGTGTAAAAAGTTGATGGCCTACATATTTAGGCTACAACATCATTTATTATCTTTAAAATGATAGTTCAGCCAAAAATTAAAATTCTGTCATAATTTACTCACATTTACATTACCTAGACCAGTTTGACTCTTTTTTTGTTCTGTTGAACACAAAAAGAAGATACTCTGAAGAATGTTGGATTTTTTCCCCCCAACATTTTTAATATTTCATCTTTTGTGATAAAGATTGAGTAAATTATGATAGTAGGCTATTTTATTTTGGGGTGAACTATCCATAATTTATGAACTATCCCTAATTACATCTTGTAAATGTCTCTCGTCTGGATTACCATTGCACATTTACTGCTAT
Organism: Danio kyathit; assembly: GCA_903798195.1. Lineage (NCBI taxonomy): Eukaryota > Metazoa > Chordata > Actinopteri > Cypriniformes > Danionidae > Danio > Danio kyathit. Next base: position 25,599,198 of record LR812535.1, on the reverse strand, counting down.
GTTACTTTTTAGAAGTTGCAGCATCCAGGTTAAACACAGCTATTCTGGTGAATATTGCAATATGCATGATCCCTCTCCCTTACAAACAGGGCTGTATCTGAAATCACCCCCTCAAGTCTCAAATAACTAGTGCACTATTTATGCAGTGAATATCCCATACTTTTAATAATCAAGTTTTTTTTTTTAAATAACTGATCGTAAAGATGGACGTCTTTTAAAAATATTATGACATAACAATCCTGTGTTTAATATACACATGTAAATGGGTACTGTCATTAATGAAACAGCAGAGTTTTTTTATCCAATCAGAATTGTTTCCAGGTTTACTTGTTAAGATTGCTGCACATTTGACTTCCGGAAATTCTGTATATTTAAACAAACCAGAGAACGACTGAGGATCTTTCAAAGTGTTTCCAGAAAAGTGTGCCATGTGCACCAGATGTTTAGCCACAGATCTGTGGGTGGTGTTTGGCGTGGCTTCTAAGGTTGATACTATATGTCATTACATGCACCATGACACTAGGTTCTCATATATTTGATTTTGTCAAAGCTGTGCATTGCTTTAGTCTAAAATACTTTTTTATTATAATAACTCAAAATATAAAGCCCTGGAACACATTATAGATTTTTTAAAAATTTTATATGGCAAATTGTTCATTCACGTTGGCTTCATCGGACATGAACCTTCAGCATGCACTGGGGAGGTTTGTTGCAGACTGTGACGCAGCTGGGATGAGAATCAGCACCTCCAAGTCTGAGGCCATGGTGCTCCACCAGAAAAAGGTTGGAGGAAAGTCTTTACCCCAGGTGGTGGAGTTCAAGAACATTGGGGTTTTGTTCATGAGTGAGGGTGGCAGGGTGCATTCTTATAAATAGGGTGAGGAGCTCTGTCACCTAGGAGGAGCTCAGAGTAGAGCCGCTGCTCCTCCACATCGAGAGAAGTTAGCTGAGGTGGCTCGGGCATCTGTTTTGGATGCCGCCTGGACGCCTACCTAGGGAGGTGTACCAAGCATGTCTCACCAGAGGAGACATTGGGAAAGTGTCTGGGGAGAGATAAGTCTGGGGTTCTCTCCCCACGACCAGACCCTGGTAAAGCGGATGAAAATGAATGAATGAATTGTTCATTCACAAACAGAAATTAGTTACCTATCCTTTCACATTTTAGAATTGAATTAAACTCATTCCTAAAATCACTTAATCTGACAAAGAATAAAAAAACTATGATTCCTGAGAGCGGCAACGTGGCTCAGTGGTTAGCACTGTCACCTCACAGCAAGAAACTCGCTGGTTCGAGTATCGACTTGGCCAGTTGGCATTTCTGTGTGGAGTTTGCATGTTGTCCCCGTGATCTTGTAGGTTTCTGCATGTGCTCTGAAATGGCCGTAGTGTATGAGTATGAGTGTGTATGGGTACTGGGTTGCAGCTGGAAGTGCATCCGCTGCATAAAACATATGCTTGTTGGTTCATTCCGCTGTGGCAACCTCTGAAATAGAGACTAAGCCCAAGGAAAATAAATTATTCCTTAAATAATAATATAAAGAGGTATTCAAAGGAAATCCTTGATTTTAGCTGCTTTCCTTATTATGTCTATTTGTTTAGTTGTCATTGCAATTTCATTTATTTGTTTTATTCTGTCTGTTTTTTATTTTTATTATTATTATTTTATTTTCTGTCTAGGGATATCTTATTTGTATGTGTATGTATGATTATAGTTTTTCTTATGACTGTATGTTATTGACCTATGTTATGGATCTGTGGATCCTGTATTGTCAGTTCAAGCATTAATAAAAAAAAAAAAACAAATAAAAACACATGCATAATGAAGCTCGCTCTCTTGAACACCTTCAAGAATTTTTGAAAAGGATGTAGATTAACGCTAGTATTTTTGTAAAAAAGTTGTTTTTTTTTATCATTTATTCATTCATTCATTTTCTTTTCGGCTTAGTCTCTTTATTAATCTGGGGGCGCCACAGCGGAATGAACCGCCAACTTATCCAGCATATGTTTTACACAGTATGTTTTATGCCCTTCCAGCTGCAACCCATCACTGGGAAACACCAATACACTCCCATTCACACACATACACTACGGACAATTTAGCAGTTCACCTATACCGCATGTCTTTGGACTTGTGGGGAAAACCGGAGCACCTGGAGGAAACCCACGCGAACACGAGAAGAACATGCAAACTCCACAAAGAAATGCAAACTGAACCAGTCGAGGCTTGAACAAGCGACCTTTTGCTGTGAGGCGATTGTGCTACCCACTGCGCCATCATGTACCCTCAAAACACCTCACAGGATCTATACATTTATTAAATGTAATTAGTGTGATTCACCTGTATGTAATCTCAAATTGCCAGCAGCTGTTGACTTGCTTTTTATAAATCCCAAGAGCCACAACTTCACCTAAAAATCTACTTTAACGTACTTTAAAAAACAAACAAAAAAAAACTATCTTCTCTCCCCTGAGGGTGAGTAATATCCCTTTAATATGAATCCACAAAGAATCATTATTTCCTCTCAGACACGGCAGTGCAGTTTCTCCTTCGTCCACTGAAGGGTGCACTTACCTCACTAAACAATTGATGTGGCCGTTCACGTTTCAGTCTCACCCGTCACATATAGGTTGTGCTTAAATATTCAATGTATATGGATCGTTATCACCCACAGCAGCGGCAGACGCTTGTTTCTACCAAGGACAAACTTTAGCAAAGGATCAGAATGTTACTGATGTAGCTGCTATATCTGATGCTTCATTATAGGTGTGCATACAGTGTGAGTGTGTGTGTGTGGGTCCTCTGGTGATGTTCTGCCCCGTGTTTCCCCCCAGCACCCTCTCAGACACAGTCTAATTCTGTGTCCAGCAGTTTCAACAATTTCCTCAGCAGGGAAACAAAAGACACATATATACGTGTGAGTGTGTGTGAGTATGTGTGTGTGTAAACTAATATGTCCACAGCTGGAGGCTCTGGTGAAGGCCGTTCTGACACTGATTAAGCCTCTCGAGGCCTTGACAGATTCAGAAGCTTAAGAGTGAGGGAGGCCAGAGAAAGACCAAATAAGTAAAAGGAATGAAAGTCAGACGGAGAGGAAAAGGAGAGAAAGACAGCGATGAGAAGTTGCAGGAGTAGGAGGTGATAGTGGAGACTACAGTCCAGACTAGTCTTGTCTTGTGGCTGACCTGAATGCATTGTGGAATGAAGCAACTTATGTTTTGGATTATAAGTAGTTTTTATCCACAAAAACTGCAGACCAATGACTGATGCAGTTTTCAATTTCAGATGATGCACTTTGCTCTGTTTATATATAGGCTATATATACTGTACACACACACACACACACACACACACACACACACACACACACACACACACACACACACACACACACACATTTAAAGGTTTAACTAGGTTAATTAGGTTAACTAGGCAGGTTAGGGTAATTAGGCTAGTTATTGTATAACGATGGTTTGTTCTGTGAAAAGTTGGATGGTTTTTCCAGATGAATCATATTGAACTGCATCCCAAACATCATAAATACGGCAGAAGACCAATTGGAACCTGCATGGACCCAAGATTCCCAAAGAAATCAGTCAAGTTTGGTGAAGAAAATATCATGGTTTGGGGTTACATTTAGTATTGGGGCATGCAAGAGATCTTCAGCAGCCTGCAGGTATCAAGACATTAGTGCTGCACATTACATGACAAACCACAGGAGAGGGCGAATTCTTCAGCAGGATAGCGCTCCTAATACTTCTGGCTCCACATCAAAGTTCCTGAAAGCAAAGAAGGTCAAGGTGCAATTGGCCAGCCCAGTCACCAGAAATGAACATTATTGAGCATGTTTGGGGTAAGATGAAGGAGAAGGCAATGAAGATGAATCCAAAGAATCTTGATGAACTCTGAGAGTCCTGCAAGAACGCGTTCTTTGCCATTTCAGATGGCTTTATTAAAGGTGCTGTATGTAAGTTTTTGACTCTTCTAAAGCATAAAAATACCATAATATGTGTGCAGATATTTAAGAAACATCCCAAGTGAACATACTTGTTTAACTGAAAAACAATGCTGAAGTCAGATATTCTGCTTTGAAAATGGTTTTTCCGTGCCGGAACGCTGTCTTTGTTTAGATAAATTTCATATGCACGATGCCAGTTTAGCCAATATGTCAGCACCCTGGGTTGCCTTGTTGGAAAACAGCGTATTTCATTCATTCATTCAGAAAGACTCTGAAAGCATGCGTCCGTGACCAAAAAGAACAGTATGGGAGACAGATGCAGTTCCACATGAGGTTATTAATTAGCAAATTACATAAATATTACGAACGTAAACATTAGGTGAGCAGGTTACATTGTAACCGCGTGTCCTAACAACACGCTGTGACGAGAGAGGCAGTGATCAGCTATTTGGCTGTTTGCACCAGACGAAACACGGTAGAAATGTAAATACAGCCTTTCAGAAGCACAGAATATGCACTCGCTCACAAAACGGTAAGGTTTAGAATCTATTTAATACATGTTAACCCACTTTAACATCAATGTAGATGCTGAATCACTCATATGTGTTTAGTTCTAAAGTTCAATTTCAGACGGTTTATTGTATTTTCAAGATCTGAGGTGAACTTTCTGCTTTCAGTATATGGCAACAAATGCCATGTAAAATGCATTCAAACTCGCATTGTTAGCATTTAGCACAGAATAAAGCACACAAGGCTTACCTGAGGTGATCTAGCTGTCATAGGTTTCTGTTGTTCAGCTGTGAGAAATAGAAGCCATTTCTAATATATCAATTCGAGGTGTTGGTTAGGACAAAAACTCCTTTTAATATGGAAAATATTCCCTCTATCGCGTGTCGTTGCTTTTATTTAGAACACAGTTTAAATCACTCGCTCCTGTACACAATCTGGCATCCCAGCGTACTTTTATTATGATCCAGGAATGCAATACCTAGTTCAACCACTGGGTGTCAAACTTACATACTGCACCTTTAATAAGTTAATTGAGTCACTGCAGAGATGTATGGATGCAGTCCTCCAAGCTTATGGGAGTCATACAGAATATTAATTATTTTTCCACTTCACCATGACTTTATTTTCTATAGTGTACATTATTTCTGTTAAGAGACAAAACTTTTGTCTAAGCAAAGTCAGACCTTACTTTTCTAATTAAATAATTAAAAATCAAGGCATGATCATATTTTATTTTGGTAAAATGAACGTAATCTAGAGGCCTTTGCCTTTCATAAAAGCCACTTCTGATACCAAATGATCAATTAGAAATCAAGTTATTATTTTTTTGTTCCTAAAACTTGGATAGGCGACAGACTTTTGTCAGGTAGTGTATGTATGTATATACATACACTACCTGACAAAAGTCTTGTATATAGTCTTGTATCTTGTATATAGTCTGTATATATATACAGTTGAATTTTTGTTTCTTTTTTTTTTAAATATTTCCCAAATGATTTTCAACAGAGCAGGGAAATTTTCACAGTATGTCTGATAGTATTTTTTCCTCTGGAAAAAGTCTTATTTGTTTTATTTCGCCTAGAATAAAAGCAGTTTTGAATTTTTTAAAATCCATTTTAAGGTCAAAATTATTAGCTATTTTTTTTCGATAGTCTACAGAACAAACCATCGTTATACAATAACATGGCTAATTACCCTAACCTGCCTAGTTAACCTAATTAACCTAGTTAAGCCTTTAAATGTCACTTTAAGCTGTATAGAAGTGTCTTGAAAAATATCTAGTAAAATATTATTTACTGACATTATGGCAAAGATAAAATAAATCAGTTATTAGAAATGAGTTATTAAAACTATTATGTTTAGAAATGTGTTAAAAAAATCTTCTCTCCGTTAAACAGAAATTGGGGAAAAAAATAAACAGGGGGGCTAATAATTCAGGGGGGTTAATAATTCTGACTTCAACTGTATATACAGTATATATAGTATAATATTATAAACTTTTACAACATTTTATGTAGGGTAATTTATTGCAAACACAATAATCATAATTATTAATAATAATAATAAAAGTACTTTTACTTTACAGTTTAAACAAAAAAAAAAATTATATGATAATACATTTCCATAGACACACATTAATTTGTTTTATTATTACTATTATACACATATTATGACTACTAATAGTATAAATGTGGGTTATTGATATACTTTTAGAATCAGTATTAAGTTATATTGTTTGTCTTGGAGGGTAAAGTTATGACAATACTCATTCTCAAATTGTAGAGTTAAATCTGAAATATAAATCATGTAGATTAATATCTGGTCTTCACAGCAGCACCCGCATTTGATCTTTTACAGACAATTTAGACACATTTCGCCTTCTCTCCCTCTCCCCCCACACCCCCACCCCTCTCTCAGCAAATAACAGTTTAACTATCTGACAGCGAGCGAAGTGAAAAGAGCATGGGTCAAAAACTCTACGATAAAAAGCCAGAGTTTGATTTTTACAAGTCTAAATGTCATCACCAACAAGCTCCACGAGACCATAACGTGACTCTGAACAGAACTCCAGGATCCACGCATAACATCAAAATCTTTCAAGAATATTCAATTTATGGCATTTTATCTACAAAAACATTTCCGAACAACCCCGTAAATCTCTTAAAGTGTAGGAATTGTCCAAGGATGAAGACTAACATTTAATTGTAATGCTGAATAGCGCAGTGTAGGCTGTATTACAGGGAAAGGCAAATAATTCTTCTCTTAGAAATAGCTAAATTATATATAATTTGTGTTATTAAGGATGTGGATTAGAGAGGACTCTCTATCTTTCTCACTCTCTCTATGTGTGTGTGTGTGTGTCTGTGTGGCCAATATGACCTTATTAGCAGTTTAGAGAGATGCATGCACTATGTCTTAGAAGACCACCAACAGTGAAGCCATCAGAGCCCCGCAATCAATATAGACACACACACACACACACACACAGCTCTCATGCAGAGTGCCGATTGCACTCTTTCATCAGTGTACGTCATAAATATCAAAGCTGTCAGTCGCAAGCGGTTATGACAGCATTGGATGCATATACCCACACTACCACTTTAACGTTGAGAGTGAGGCCATGCCCTTACGATGCACACATCAAGGCCTTTTAATAGATTTCTTCACTCTTTTATATCTGATAATTGCCATTTGTAAGCCTGTGGTTCACAAGTGGTGGATCCGAGTCCTAAATCTAAGTTCTGAGGCAACACATCACTTTCCTAAGCTTTGATGTGAATGCAAAGTGACTGTAAAATGTCTGTGCACTTACAGTATTTTTTTCAGTTAAATACAAACTATGACTGAAGCTTTATAGCAAGGCATCATTGCTCATCTTAATGTGCTGCAAATATAATTTCTGCATTTCTTACTGTTCTTCAGACTAGTCAAAACTTAATACTCAACTTTGTGCTTGTTTTTGTTTGAGAGTGTTTAAAATAATAATAAGACAATACCAAGATGGTACTTTAATCCAAGGTTACCACATGCAACCCTGGACTATGAAAATCAGTCTTGAGTTGCATGGATATATTTAAATGAATAGCCAGTAATACACTGTATAAGTATATCTAAAAGTATCTATTTTTATGCCAAAATCATTGGAATATTAAGTAAAGATCATGTTGCATGAAGACATTTTGTAAATGACCTATACTGTAAGTATATGAAAACTGAGTTTCTGATCAGTAATGTGTATTGAACTTCATTTTGAAAACTTTAAGTTGATTTTCTCATCACTTTTAGTTTTTTGATGATCAAATAGTTATATCTCAACCAAACATTGTCCTAACAAACCATTCATCAATGTAAAGCTTATTTATTTAGCTTTCATATGATGTTTACATTTTTATCAGTTTCAAAAAGTGATGCATATGACTAGTGCAGCATCACAAACCCCTTTAATGAAAAGTAGCTTAACCAGCTTGAAAAGTTGTTAACTGATGTCATATGATTGGCAAATTCATCATCACATCATATTGTACTTAATATATTTACCTTTTAAAGAGTCTATTCCTATTTTAATATAGGCAAATGCATACATATTGTATGCTTGTGTTTTCCCAATAATACTGTATGCAGTCACTTCCAATCTACTGCTCTGTGCTGCTAAAATCAGTGTTTTTTAATTAAATATCACTTTACAAGATCACCATACACAATTACAGCGCTGTCATTTCAACTATATTTACTTGTGATAACAAAAAAAGCAAAGAAAATATTGCTAATAACAGAATGTCTGTCTTGTTTTTGGTTTTGTAGGTTAATCACTAACAAAAAAAAAAAAAAAAAAAGGCAAATTAGGATAATGCCAAAATAGCTGAAAGTGACTAATTTTGGTGACAAACAGGGGTGGAGCTAATGGGTGCCCAGGGGTGGTCACGATCACCGTTGAAACAATCAAGGCCATCCAACTAAGAGAAATATTGGTAAATAGAATAGCATTTTTTTTTTTTTTGCTTCTTCATTTAACAGGGACAATACACTTGACGTTGTTATACAAAGACAACCAATGTTGCATACATAATATAATATAATAGTAGTAAATATAATAGATTTGGATCATATCAAAACTTTTGGATCAAATGCAGTTTCTAGCTTTCCAACACTGAATAATCTATTTACTTTCCAATGTGTATGTTACTCCTGATGTTTACTGCGTTGGTTAAACCATTTCTCTTAATAAAAATCTAAAACAAAATTTTGGCCCCTGCTTGGCCAACCCTCTGAAAACTCTGTCTCTGCCATTGGTAACAAATTTCCTAAACTGGAAAACTGTTTATTGAAATGAAAAAAGGAGCACATAAGCAAAAAGAAAAAAATAGAAATGTTTTTTAAATCTATGTAAATTTTACGTTTTTAAAAGTAAGTTTTCTAAAAACTCTCTATTTTTCAGCTATTGGCCACTGCACATGGCTGTATTAAAAAGTAATTAAAACATTATTTTTATAAAATCAAGTCTCACAAAAGACATCAAGGCACTGCAGACAAAGCCTCATATTCTAATCAGTAGCTATGTTTCTCTCCACAGATCTGAAATAATAATAAGCAATCCAACAACCTTACAATGAAAAAAGTAGGTTTTCACCAAAATAGAGAAACCATTTCTACATTTTTGTTGTAAGCAAGTATTTAACAGTACTTTAAAATACTCAAAAAGATCTCTGTCAGTGTTTTCAAAGTATTATATTTGATTTACCAAAGTCACACAAGTGCTAATTCACATCTGTCACATCCATAACGAAGCTTTTTTCCTCATAAATGCAAAAATGTCAAATAAAATAAAATTAACTATTTTTGTTCTATAGAGAGCAAACTCTTATCCTTTTGATTAGTGTTGTTTCTTTTGGGTTGTGCAGTTTAATTAACAGAATTTCTACAAAGTTTGTTGTATACTGTAAACTCTAACGCAATCTCACAGCAATTCGTAACTTTTTGATTTAGTGGCTAATTCGTATGAATTTGTACGATCTAATTCGTACAAATTAGTACAATTTGCTCATCACCCAATGACGGTTGGGGTTAGGGGTGGGGTTAGGTGCCATGCATCCTTTTTAAAATAGTACATTTTCGTACGACTGAACTCGTACGGATTCGTACGAATTAGCCACTAAACTGACAAAACGTAAAATACGTTTCCTTGTGAGATCAGGTTGGAAATACAGTGGGTGAATGGAAACATACACTCAAAAGATATTTTTGCTGCCTGTTCCAACTATTTACTTAAAATGAGCTGAATCGTCATTTGAGGTTTTTGAAAGGGGTCGCACACCGAATGCGCCACTCGGCGACGCGTTGCGTTGTGCCACACAGCGCATGCATTTTAGAATTCTAAACATAGATTTCTATCAGGGTACGCACACTGGCGCTATAAGTCGGCCGCTGTCCGCAGCACCCAGTTCCCCTTCGGGAGGGGAACTTCAATGCTATGTGGAAAAACTTCCACTATGGGGATTTCGTCAGAATCCAATCATCTGAAAGAGTATAAAAACGGGCCAATGAAATGCCAATGAGTTGGCGGCGTCAGCGTGCACAGCTGTCTTGAATGACAATCAGCCTGGCATAAAAGGCTAGCATGTGCTCAGCAACGACATCCTTTTCGCTTTCAGAGCCTTTCACGAGCTTCTGAGAGAGTCTATGAGGGTATCTCCAACCTGTGTCTACAGAGGGAGATCGAGAAGCAGCTTCTCCCGGTCCAGAGCGCGTATACGCAGTGGCAGATGGTCGAGCTGGGTTGTTCTCCCTTGCCTGGCGTCCTTTGGGTCCGGTCCTCCAAGAGCGGTATGTATATAGGAAGCAAGTTTCCTAAAAGAGCAACACGGTTGTGCAGCGCGTCTTTTTCAAGACGTCGCTCCGACCGTGCGTTTCTGGTTGCGGTGGTTTCCTGTCCCCGGATGATGGGCACGAGCACTGCGTTTCATGTCTGGGGGTCCAGCATGTTGATGCGGTGCTCGCGGGCAGTGCATGCCATCATTGTGATGTCATGTCTGCTGCGCAGTTAAGATCGCGGCTCGCTCTTGCAAAAGAGCGACCCACCCCAGTTGTCCCCCGCACTGCGGTTGGCACTCGGGCAGATCTGAGGGTTTCAGTGGGAGTAAATCCGCCGCCCTCGGGCTCGCGGACCTCTCGCTCCTCCACGCGCTCCATCCAAGCTTCAGGTGAGAGAAGCGCTCCATCCTCGGGTGGTCGCCCTCTCACTTGATGACACCGAGGATCAGATGTCCATCGCTGCATCGGAGGATGGGCTGTCATTGTCTGATGAGGATGCGAACCCGCTCGCTCCCTCCCTCCGGGGTGGAGAGCACGGTGTTGGCATCTAAAAAGCAGTCATGATGGCCGTGCTTTCCTGGGCTGTTTCGGCCGTGGGTCTGGTGATGGTTTATCCCCCAGCCCCGCGGCCGGACCGACTAGATGGGTGTTATGTGGAGGATATAAGAAGGCAAGACCTTCTAAGCCTTCCGTCCCCTTCTTCCCGGAAAGTGCGCAGTAAGCTCACGCAGTCTTGGAGGGCACTTTTTTCTGCCCGATCTGCGTGCGCTTTTCATCCTCACCATCCTTGGAGGGTTGGTTGTCATTGTCTGATGAGGATTCGAACCCGCTCTTTCCCTCCGGGATGATGAGCGTGGCGTCGAATCCAGAAGCAGACTTTGCAGCCGTGCTTCCCAGGCTGTTTCGGCCGTGGGTCTGGAGATGGTTTATCCCCCAGCCCCGCGGACGGACCGACTAGAGGGGTGTGATGTGGAGGAGATAAAGAAGGCAAGACCTTCTAAGCCTCCACGTCCCCTTCTTCCTGGATGTGCACAGGAAGCCCACGCAGTGCGCTGCGTGCGCCTCCGCCCTCACCATGCATGCTACGGCCACCTACCAGCGCTCCCTAGCGCAGGCGCTGGCTCAGCTGCGCGGGGATGGTTCCGACCCAGGACTGAGCATGAGCTCCGCACAGCAATCGACTGAAGTCGGCTGTGTGTGCCCCTGGGAAGGACGATGGTCACATTAGTGGCCCAGGAACGCCACCACGGGCTAAACCTGGTGATCTGCGTGATGCTGACAAAGTTCGCTTTCTTAGCTCACCCATATCCCAGGCTGGCCTGTTCGGCGACACCGTCAGTGAATTCGCCCAGGAATTCACGCCGGTGAGCGAGCAGTCGGAGGCGATGGGTAATACCATCTCTCGGCGGGATCGTAAAACCGCTCCTCCCCGCCGAGCCATCCACATCCACTGCTTCACGCCGAGAGCGCCCGCCTGCGTCTTTGCTCGGTCGCCCCCGCCTGCGCCTCTGGCCAAGCGGCTGCGCCGAGCATCTCGCAGGCAACCAGCGCTCCCCGCCCCAGGGCGCCGCTAAGTTCGGTAAACGAACCGCGAAGCGTCCCTGAGACGGGCCATCTGGAGAGGAGGAAATTTGCTCTTTCCCCGCTGGAGGGCGGGGGCTCTTCTAAACAGCGTTAAAAAACGCTATCAAAACCTCAGAGAAAGAGCATTTTTTCCCTTCCCGGATGTGACAGCCCGAACACTGCCAGTCTGGGACGCTATGCTTTCCAGCTCGCAGGATCGGTGCACTTCGCCAGTGGCTCGCGGAGCGAGAGAGAACGGTCTCCTTTCTCTCCCCCTCCCAGCCCCACCTCCGGAGTACGGGTGCGAGACAAGAGTGAAGCTCTTGCCTGCTGCTCTCCTGTGGGACCCCAGTGCTCCCCGGTTGAGCCCACCCACTCCGCGCTGCCCCACCGCTGGTACGTCAGCGATCGTGCGGACGAAGCCACTTGCGAGGGCTCTGCCTGCCTGGTTAGCGCGGGCCAGCCCATCGCAATGGCTCATCCGCGCGATCAGACTCGGCTACGCGATTCAGTTCGCGAAACGGCCTCCCAAGTTCACGGGTGTGTATTTCACCAGGGTCAGCCCTGCGTCCGCCCCTGTCTTGCGAGAGGAGATTGCTGTCCTCCTGGCGAAGGATGCAATCGAACCGGTCCCTCCAGCCGGGATGGAGAGTGGGTTTACAGCCCGCACTTCATCGTACCCAAAAGAGCGGTGGGCTACGGCCAATCCTTGTTCTGCGCGTTTTGAACCGCTGGCTTCACAAGCTGCCGTTCAGAAAGCTTACGCAGAAGCGCACCCTCCGGAGCGTTCGTCCTCGGGATTGGTCTGCAGCAGTAGACCTGAAGGACGCGTACTTTCATGTCTCCATACTTCCACGCCACCGTCAGTTTCCTGCGGTTTGCGTCTGAAGTCGAGCCTGGCGGTACAAGTCCTCCCCTTTTGGCTCTCTCTGTCTCCGCGGGTTTTCACCAAGCTCGCGGAGGGTGCCCCAGCTTCGGCTTGCGGGCATCCGCATACTCAATTATCTCAAGCGACTGGCTCGCGGGATTAATTGATTACGCACAGAGACAGGGTGTTTCGGCACTTCGACCAATTGGGGTTTCAGGTCAACCGAGAAAAGAGCAGCCTCGCCCCCGTGCAGAGCAACTCTTTTCTCGGGTTGGAGCTGGACTCGATCACCATGACGGCGCGCCTCCCCCGAGAGCGCGCCGGGCTGATGCTGGCCTGTCTGAGTGAGTTCGACAGGAAAATGTGGTCCCACTGATATTATTTCAGAGGCTCCTGGAGCATATGGCATCCGCAGCCGCGGTCTCGCCACTCGAATGCTCCATATGAGACCACTTCAGCATTTGCTTCACGATCGGGTCCCTAGACGCGCATGGCACGCGAGCGCGCACCGGGTGACTGTCACTCCGCTGTGTCGCCGCGCCCTCAGCCTCTGGATGGACCCTGTGTTCTACAGGCCCGCGGGCCTCTAGAACAAGCGTCCAGGCATGTCGTCGTTTGACGGATGCTTCCAGTTCGCGCTGGGGGGCTGTGTGTTGCGGGCATGCAGCTGTGGTTCCGTGGTAGGAAGCTGGTTGCATTGGCATCTTAACTGCCTGGAGCTGTTGGCAGTGTATCTCACGCTGCACCGTTTTTTACCGGTGTTAGAAGGGAAACACGTGCTGGTCAGGACGAACAGCATGGTGGCGATGGTGTATATCAACCGCAAGGGAGATATTCGCTGTCGCCGCATGTCTCAGCTCGCTCGCCGTCTGCTCCCCCGGAGTCATACGCGGCGCAATCGCTGCATTCCATTTTTCCCCGCCGAGCTCAACCGTGCAGCCGCTGCGCTCTCACGGCAGTTCGCCTGGGAGAATGGAGGCTCCACCCCCGACTGTCCAGCTGTTATGGGTGCGTTCTGCGCACTGGCTACACAGCTGGCCCCGGGGCGTGCGTAATACGCATTTCTCCAGTGAGCCTACTCGCACAGATGCTGTGTAAAGTCAGGGAGGACGAGGAACAGGTCTATGCATTGCGCCTCTCTGGCCCAATCAAACCTGTATTCTAGCTCTCTCCTCGTGATGGCCCCTCCCTGGCATGTCCCCTGGAAGAAACTTCTTCTTTGGGGACAGGCACCGATTGGCACCCGCGCCCAGTTCTATGGACATCACGTGTGGCCCATAGATGGAGCGCGGAGGACTTAGGTGACCTACCGTTAGGTGGTTAACACCATCACTCAGGCCTAGAGCACCCTCTATGAGGCATGCCTATGCCCTGATGTGGAGTCTATTCGCTGTGTGGTGTACTTCTCTCCGAGAAGGAAACCCCAAACATGCCAGATCAGTGTGATGCTATCCTCCTTCAGTTGGCTGGAGCCAAGGCTGTCCCCTCCGCACTGAGGGGTTGGCGTGGCGATCATCCCCGCTCTGAGGATGCGGCGATGGCGGCGCGCTGGGAAAGCATCGCCTCATCATCCAGTCCCCAGAGGCGCGAGACGTGGATATATATCCTGTCCCCTCTCTTACCCATTTGAAGATCTCTCTTAGGAGAGGTCTGCTCGATCACTCGACTCAGTATCTATATGATTTCTGTCCAGGTAGACAGCTCTGCTGGTCGCGTTGGCATCGGTCAAATGGGCGGGTATCTGGAGGCATTTTCGGTCAGCGAAATGTGCCAGCGTTTTGGGCCGGCCCACTCTCACGTTTACCTGAGACCCCGGCCCACCTAGGTGCCCTAGGTTCCTACAGCGCTCGTTTAGACTATGTAGTGAACCTGCAAGCGCTGCCCACGGAGGAGGCAGACCCAGCCCCTTTATTGCGGTGTCCTGTTCGCGCTTGCGTATTATAACGGACCGTACTCAGAGTTTAGATCCTCTGAGCAGCTCTTTATATGTTACGGTGATTGGCAGATGGGAAGTGCCATATCTAAACAGAGGTTGGCCCACTGAACAGTGAATGCCATCTCCCTCGCTCATCGAGCTAGGGCGAGCCGTGTCCCCCAGGAGGAGCGCGCTCCACTCGGAGCGCGCATCCTTTTGGGCGTTAGCACGCGGCGCCTCTCTAACAGACATTGTAGAGCTGCGGGCTGGGCGACACCTGAGCATTTGTGAGATTTATCTTCGAGTGAACTGATTTCCTCACGAGCGGTGAATGAGGAAATTCGGTTAGGTGTTGTAAAACGCTTGCTGCGCCTTTCTCTCTAACACAGAGATACGTGCGCTTTTCTCGCTTTGTCAGTTGAGTTCCCCACTCGGCGAACCCTGCAGAGTTCCTCCGAGGCCCCCAGCATCTGACTCAGCGGAGCAGTCAAATGTTGGCCCATTACGTTGTAGGTATGCCCGCTGGTCATCCCGCGTTCTGGGTATAGGTGCCTGCTATGTGCGATCCCCGCTGGCGATCCCATACGCTCACTCAGCCACGATGTAGTCCCCCCTCCTAGGCGGGCTCGTGTCTTCCCTCCCCGCTAACCACCTCTTCATATGTGCACTCCCCCTTCTCAGGGCTAGTCCATATGCTATTTTGCCACCAGGTCTCCCCCTCCGGGCAGCAGGTGGCCTCCGCAGCGTCCTCCCTATCGGGACTGAACGCTTTCCCAACGTACTGTCGTATTTAAAAATTCCTAGAAACTAACTAGGTGTATTTTTACGACTCCCCGAAAAATATATCTAAACCAGAAAAGGTAAGTAAGGTAAGTAAGGGCCAGGGGACACGTTGGAGGACTGTGTCTCCAGCGATGCAGGTGCGCTCGTACTGCTGCGTGGCGCGCCCCTCACTGGAGACATGGTAAGGTTCTTTCGTTGTGGCGCTTTCCATAAATTTCCCCATAGTGGAAGTTTTTCCACATAGCATTGAAGTTCCCTTCCCGAAGGGGAACGCTCTGGTTACTAAAGTAACCCTCGTTCCCCGAGGGGGGGAACGGAAATGCTATGTTCCTTCGCCACAACGATTGTCCCTTAGCTGTTGAGTGTGAAAGCCTCTTCAGCTAGAAAAGGATGTCGTTGCTGAGCACATGCTAGCCTTTTATGCCAGGCTGATTGTCATTCAAGACAGCTGTGCACGCTGACGCCGCCAACTCATTGGCATTTCATTGGCCCGTTTTTATACTCTTTCAGATGATTGGATTCTGACGAAATCCCCATAGTGGAAGTTTTTCCACATAGCATTTCCGTTCCCCCCCTCGGGGAACGAGGGTTACTTTAGTAACCAGAGCGTTACAACTCAAGCCGCCTTTCCACTGCACACGATATTTGGACACGACTGTCGGAATACGCCCCCTTGTGGCAGTCTTACAGAATTTTCAGTGTTGTCGTGCACCATGGGAGAGAAGCTGATTCTTGTGGTGTCCGAAATAAAGTGCAAAAAGAGCCCTTATTCTCCACATGTTTACCATGGTTGAATGAATGAATGAATGAATGAATGAATGAATGAATGAATGAATGATTACTAGAAATTAAAAGACCACAAAAAAATTTGGAGGGAATGTAGACAACATAAAAAAAAATAAATAAATTTTATTACTCATTTAAGAATAGAAATGACTTTTTTCTGATTCAAAAAATAACAAAAAAAACCCTCCTATTTCTCATCTCGTGCACACAGACCTGCTTGGACAATACTGGAATGCATCACATCTGGTCGGCCGGTCGCAAACAGTCTAGTCGCAGGAGTTCAAATATTTCAACGTATCCGCAACTCAAATCGCATCCCAATCTTCCGCATACGGAGATGATCGGAACGCCATGCAGCTCCCGGACTACTCGCCATTGGAAATGAATGACTTCCGGTCTTTAGCTTGTGGAACGTACAGTCGTATGCAGTGGAAAGGCGGCTTCAGGACACTTCATATTTCTGCCGTGCCACAGAGCGGCATCTGAATAGTTTAATTTTAAATAGCATGCGAATGTGCTCGTGTGGTGTGCGATACTTCCAAATGTCATGTGTGCACCGTGTAGCGGTGTTGAGCGGCGCATCCGGTGTGTGATGCCCTTTAGGGACAACTTAATTGTTTTATGTTCAGTCCACATTCATTCATTCATTTTATTTTCGGCTTAGTCCCTTTATTAATCTGAGGTCGCCACAGCGGAATGAACAGCCAACTTATCCAGCATATGTTTTATGCAGCGGAAGCCCTTCCAGCTGCAACCCATCACTGGGAAACACCTATACACACTCATTCACACAGATACACTACTGACAATTTTAGCTTACCCAATTCACCTGTACCGCATGTCTTTGGACTTGTGGGGGAAACCGGAACACCCGGAGGAAACCCACTCGAACGCGGAGAGAACATGCAAACTCCAAACAGAAATGCCAACTGACCCAACTGAGGCTCGAACCAGTGACCTTCTTGCTGTGAGGCAACAACACTACCTACTGCACCACTGCGTCGCCTGTTCAGTCCACATATATTTATAAAAACAATTACGTTTGTGTTAGGACAACATGAAGGTATTGTGTGGAACCCAGATTTTTTACATTGTAGCTAGAGATCACAAAAACAGGGATTTATTACACAGGTCTTTAATGAAGATTTAAAATTCAATTAAAGCATCCCCTGCAACACAGGAATGTCACATTATACAACAATCACATTATACAACAACAAAGCTAGTTCTTCAACTGACCATTTGCATTACAAACAGTTACTAAACCAGACTAAACCTTCCCCCAAGAGCATCCCGTCTCTATACACCTCCTCTGTTCTCAGCACTATATATTCCCTAAACGCCCCCCTGGGGTCACATCAACACTGTTACTGTGTGCCAGAGCCCCATCCGTCTGCTCCACTGCACATTCTGTTCATAAACCTCATACATAAACAACATCAGTCCGCGCTTCTGATGGACCACAAGGCACATGTTTGTTGTGTTCGTGGGCTGGATGAGTTTCTTAACATCAGAGCCGAGACGCTTCCAAATGCACACTGTGTCACATTGTCTGCTCTCATAATGTTGTGTTGCATTTTTTAATGCTAAGTGCCTCTCTAGGGTGCAAGTGTTTACTCTCAGGGGAAGACCTTTCACTCTCTGGGTTTGAAGTATAAGCTCTGTGTCAGTGATAGAGGAGTAATGTGAAAGCTTCTAATAGTCTTAAAAAAGTCTCGCAACACAACCGTGTATAATTCCTTTGGGCAAAGTTCCTATTTAGCAGCTCAGAAGTCACAATGTGTTGTGTGTGTGATTTTGGTTGAAATTAAATTGACTTGAAGGCCATTCTCACATATTTCTCCTTTAATAAATTTTTCACTTTTATTAAAAACGTGGTTATGCTACAAGAATGCACATTAAATTAGCATCTGATTCTGTATAATTTGTATCAGTTTTATCATCAATGAGCTGCTACAGATAAGGATAGGAAATGTTTTTGCTCACACATGCCATAACCAGCTAAAAACACAGCTTTTTTTAAATCTCTGTTTTGGTCCATGCTGAATCAATAGCCCCTTTCACACAGTAATACTGGTAAATATCTGGAAAATTTCCGGTATGACTTTAACGGTAAATTCAAATATGTGCTGTTCACACAGGCAAGGACCTTCTGGAATTTTTTCAGAAAGAACCATTCACACATCCATTCTAAAACATGGGTAAATTCTGACATCATTAACGAAAATTGAGCTCTAATGGCCCATTTCCACTACGGTATCGTATGGTACGGTATGGTTCGGTATGCTTTTATGGCCGTTTCCACTGTCAAAAGTTACCAAAAAGCAAACCGTACCATACCACTTTTTGTGTACTCTTTCGAAAGGGTACGTAGCAAAACAAAAAGGGTACCAAAAGGTGCAGCTGAACGCTATTGGTTAACAGAGATGTGTCACTAGCTCGTGAACAAGGGAAAATGAAAACAAAAAATGTCTTGTATATAAAACTTATTTGTTGATTGTCAGAGTGTGCAATTATTTTGATAAGACTGTTTTCCAAATTATTCTGCTAAAAATAATATGTTGATAACATTGAATGCAAAAAAAATTATTTGTCATTTGAAAATGGTGATAAAAAATGCACAATATTGTTATTTTTATTATGTTAAATGGTAAATTCTTTATCCAAAAATGTAGACTGTCAAAATCCCCTTCTTTATACAAGGTTTTTGTCAACAAACTTACTGTTAATGAAGTCTCTCAAAGCTGTTAAAAATGTAAAAGCTGTCTATTTTTTGGCATCTTTTGAATGTCTTCAATTTGCTTTTGTTTAGTTTCTTTTTTTTTAATTTAAATTATCTTTGGATTTTTTTGTTGCCTGTTTTTGCTGTTTTTGAAAATTACTAATGCACAATAATCTCTATCACTGTCATATCACAATAATCTCTATCAAATCTCTATCACTGTCTCTTCATTCCACCAAAAGCTGACGTGTGGGGAGCGCACTGGCGCCGTTGTCCTGTGGCTGCCGTCGCATCATACAAGTGGATGCTGCACACACCGGTGGTGGTGTGAAGAGACTCCTCTCATGATTGTGAAGTGCTTTGGTTATATGGCCATATACAATAAATGCGCTATATAAATACACATTACATTACATAAAATAAATAAATAAATAAAAGGATGAAAACAAAGAAAAAAAATGAAAACAATGACATTGAAGTGCTTCTGACATCCGATCCTTTCAGAAACGGACAAACACGAGAGTGACGTGCGAAAAAACAAAGGAGCAAATGATTCTTTCAGCAACCTAAAACATGAACAAACCGCCATATTTAACAGTTATCATCGCCTTTTGGACTATTATGACTTTCTAACAAGACATTACATATGCTGGTGAAGATTAAAGATGTAGATGAGAAGTTTGCACTGACTGTAGGCTATTGCGTGTTGTTTTTGAACCCAAATAAGGACTAAATGTATGCTGTAAGTAGTGTTTCTGTAATTGGTAACATATCGGAGACTGTTAGGATCTGTATGTGTTCATATATGGAACATTTATTTATTTTATGTAATTGCAGACGTTACAGTAGGCTATTTTGAACTGTAGTTATGTAGTTACAGTAGGCTATCATTGATCTGCAGTTATAATCAAATCATATGCATTGCTTTGGCTTTGGACTAGTGTTAACTTGTTTCCATGTAGTCGCGTTTACATGTTTCTACAAACTCTCACACTGATATTTTCATTCTGACTTCACACAGATGGCAATTTTACTTTTGAGCATTTCGGGAAATTACCAGTAATGTCACAACTTCTCTTTCTGGAAAATTGCCAGAACAAATTTACTGGTATTTACAAAAAGGGCCTGTTCACACATGATCCCTTACCGAGAAATTGCTGGTAATTTTCCAGAAAGGTATGAGTGAAAGGAGCTAATGTATTTCTTTATAAAAACCAAAGTGTTTTAAAATTGTTCTCTAAAGTTGATTTGGTTACATTAATAAAAAAAAGAGTGTGTAAATGTGGGCTAAAAACATTTTTAGTCATGTGATGCAGCCCAAAGCAAGACGGTTGGTTGCTGTGCCAGTGTTGTTTTGCTCTCCAGTTTGCTAGTGTTGTTAAACATTAACGTTAGTTTGTACATAATTCAGATTGCATGTCTTCAACTGAGGCAGAATATTTACTCACAGATGCAATATGAATGCACAGTTGTTTCACTGTGGATGAGCCTATTTTGGGAAATTAAACTCTGGTGTGAATGGTGAGTGTATTTAACTGATAAAAGGTTTTCCGATGTATCTGGATTATAGTGTTGATGCAAAGCTTAAGGGGCAAGGTCAATGAAACCAAGGGAATTTGGGTAAAACTTCACAAATGGTGACAAATTCTAACTTTTTAGGCAGTAAATTTGGTGTCAATTGAGGCAAATGACAGTTAATAGCAAATTGGTGTGATCCATACTAAAGTTTTACTTAACAAATAAATATGACAAAAATTCAACAATATTTTAACTAATTTAAATAAAAATCTTCAAATATAAAACTCTTCAAATATTAATACACTACTATGGTATCAATATTAAACTATGTCATTTGACACTAAATTAACATTGCAGAGTGTTTTCCAGCAAGTGTTTTCCCAAAAGTTTCATCATTACTACACAAACTAAACGCTACAATAAAATTGTAAACTTTAAACAGTTAAACGGTTCTACCTAAAACCCATACATTTGCCCACAACCCATACTTAAAGTACACTGTAAAAATATGATCAGTAAGTCATGGCAACAAATATTTTTGTTAATTTAACCTATTAAAATATATGAATCATGTTTCAACATTTATTTTAAATGATACAAAATTCAACAATGTTTTAAAGTCAGGGGCGGTACGGTGGCTCAGTGATTAGCACTGTCACCTCACAGCAAGAAGGTTGCTGGTTCGAGTCCAAGCTGGGCCAGTTGGCATTTCTGTGTGGAGTTTGCATGTTCTCCCTGTGTTTGCATAGGTTTCCTCCGGGTGCTCCAGTTTCCTCACAGTCCAAAGACATGCGCTATGGTGAATTGGGTAAACAAAATTGGCCTTAGTGTATAAGTGCAAGTGTGTATGAGAGAGTGCATGAGTGTTTCCCATATTGGGTGGCGGCTGGAAGGTCATGCGCTGCGTAAAACATTTGCCGCAATAGTTGGCAGGTCATTCCACTGTGGCGACCCCTGATAAAAAAGGGACTAAACCAAAGAAAAATTAATGAATAAATGTTTTAAAGTACGTTTCCATTTCCATTTAGTCATTTAAAAGTCCAAAGTGACTTACAATTGAGGAGGTATTCAGCAATTCAACAAAAAGAGGCAATACATACAAGAAGTGCTAGTTATTCAAAGTAACTTGTTTGTACTAGAATATAGTGCTAGAGTAGGTGTTTTTTTTTTGAGAGAGAGATAGGTGGTCTTATAGGTGGTTTTGGTATTATTCACCGGGGTTCAGGTGCTCTCAGAAGAGATGGGGTTTTATTTGTCATATGAAGGATACAATGTATCCACTGTCTGAGTAGGAATGAGAAGATCAATCTACCAGTGTGGAACATTGAATGAAAAGGTTTTGGAAAGGGACTTGTAGCCTCTCTGCCATGGCACCACAAGGCAGTGCTCCGACCCAGTTTCACAAAATAGTTAAGGACTGGTTTACAACTGCTCACTTCATGCATTTTCTTTGAACTGATCTAATATAAATCCAATTTTCAAATCATTATATGCAAATTTAACTAGTTATTTATCATTACTTTTCACAGAAATGTAAGCTATATTATATATACAGTATATTGTATTCGGGATACAAATAAATGTATTTGTAGGCTGCAGGAGTACTTCACTCATGTTCCAGTAAACCATCACCACAAGTGTACAAAGCTCCTCCATTACTGTCATAAATTAAACATCTATCATAGAGATATGTGAAAGACATGATTCCAAACTGTAAAGGGTTTACTATAATGTGTATAGCGTACTCTCTAAAACAAAATATTGTGTTTTGTAAACAAATTAAGTGCTATTTTTTGTGCAGTCAATTACTGTAGGTCATATTTACATACCAGACATCTGATATCAAGCTTTGCTCGTGATTTTGATGCACCAATATGCACTAGGTGCAGTAAGACAGCTTGGGCTATGGATTTGAATGAAGAAGTGGCTGATGAGATCTGGGAAGAAGCCCTGTTGAGAATAAAGAAAGGTACGATAAATTAGAGACATAAATTAATCCAATCTGAAGTTTTACATCGCCATCACTTCTCTAAAACCAGATTCAGTAAAATATTTCCTTCTGTATCTCCTACATGTGACAGATGTGGTAAGGCAGAAGGGACTTTGGCACATTTATTTTGGTTTCGTCCTATTCTTCATGAGTTTTGGTACAACATTTTTTGAATTGCTTTCCAGTGCTTCTGGAACCAATATCCAACCGAACTACAATTTGGCCATTTTTGGATATTCTAATATACTGGACACCTTTCCGTTAACCCAACAGCAAGCACTGATGGTTGGCATGATTACAGCTAAAAAGATGATCTTACTTATTTAGAAATCTCCAAAGGCTCCCTTTTATCAGAGATGGTTGCTTTATGTCATTCAAATGGAACATCTACGCCTTAAAACTTCACAAAAAAATCTATGTATTCATGTCATTGGCTTTGTAAAAATGTGAGTATTGTCTTCTCTTGTTTATGTGTACTATATATGCTTCATATGCTGTGTGTATATACATATATAGTAATAACAGCAGGCCCGTAGCCAGGGGGGTTCGGGTGATACGGAAGACCCACCCCTCACTGACAAAGGTCCAGAATTTGTCCCATACATGAGCTCATTTGTCCTATTATGACTGCTATGCCATCAAACAGTGAAAATAACCCATCGAAAAAGGATTTAAGACCAAGCAGAATTCTCTGTTGGCTGTCGCTTCGGTGTGACCTCAGCTAATCAGTTTTGCTGAATGGTAACAAATATTTTCATTTTACAATCTGACATAAGAGAAGTAATAATCTTTTGTTACTGCATTGTTTTTAAACAGAGAAAACAATTTACAGGTAACTTTTATTCTAAATCATCTATAAACCTCCAGGAAATAATTTTGGTACATCAGAAAGTGTGGTTATGATGACCATCTGACAAGCTAATGCAGCTGAAAATAATGCTTAAATTGTCACTAAAATGCAGCATATCTATCTCATAATTTAAAAGAAAATGAGGCTTATAACTGCAAAGAGGTCCACTTTTTGCAAAAAAAGAACCGCCTCTTTTATTAGGCTGCCAATGGGCCTGAACAGAGAGACCCCTGTCTTCTCTGGGGTGTTATTGTCAATTATTCTGTACTATTTCTTCCTCTCTTTATTGGTATCGTTTTGTTAAATATCTTATAAAATGTTAAATAAAATATTAAAAAAAATAAAATAAAAACTTTTACAAAAAATGGACAAAAGATTTTGAAAGGTTCCATAAAAAGGCAAAAACGTTTCACACAGAATCCGCCAAAACTACTAAAATGCTGTATTTTAGATTCCAGCCCTACTCAGACTGAACATGAAGCGATGTAAACATTTTCATAAAACTGGGTTTTTAGTTTGTAGTAATAGTCTTATTTTCAAAAACCTGCATTACAAACCCCATTTTCAAAGGTTCTCGCTTAAATTCGAAAATAATCTTCTTTTTGGTCCAAAATCTGTCTCAAAATGCTTGTGCCAGTATTTTCTTGTTATTTTTCCCCAAAAGCTTTTATGCAAAGAAACTTTCATTCAAGGTTCATACATTCGATCAATATTCATGTTCCCTGGGAATCAATCCCACGACCTTGTTGCTAATGCCATGCCCTACCAGTTGAACAACACAAACAATAATCATTTTTTATATAATGGCAGGCAATGGAAATTTCTACCACTGATATTGATCCAGCAGCATTCAACTGAATCATAATGAAAACACAACTCTAAAAAACAACTTAATTTTCATGTTTTGAGGTGTTGTGATGCCACGATAGAGGCACACAGGCAGATAAAAATAAAACAACACAACGTGCTGTGGGAGTGCGAGACAGCAATCTTGAGGAAAAATAACCATGGATATGCATGCTCTCTTTCTCCCAAAGCTGGCCGGCCAACTGGTGTTTTAAAACCTTGCCTGTGCACCAAAACAGCTGTCAGTAATTGGCAGTGGTAATGACAGTCTCCCTCTCATTGGTGGAGATGGCAGAGTGTGGCCAGGCCAATTAGAGAGTTATCAGCTCCTTCATTGCCCATTGGACACACTCCCAGCTTTCTCTCCTGCGGCACATGGAGCAGCGAAAACACAAAACAATGCTTCAGAATAATACACTGCTATTCTACCAAGGCTTGCTTTGCAAATATATGCCTAGAATGACATTTATCAAAATGTGAAGTGTATATATAACCAGAGCGTATAATCAAAATGCTTATCCAAATATCTCCTTCATTATTTATATTTTACTCATTAAATTAAACATGTATGTAATGAGGTCATACTAGCACACTACGGTTTGAAATGTACTTTAGGTAGCACCTCTGCATAATGTAAACTCTTTTAATTAATTTACGATGTTTATAAGCATTGACTGTTAAATATCCAATTAAATACACCAGAAATAGACCTCTGGACATTCATTTATTGTGTATATATATTTTATGCACACTGTAGCAACATACAAAATGAAGAGATGTACTAGATGTGACTGACTTTTTTTCTTGTTAACTAATCTACATAAAATGACATAAAAATGACCTTAACCAATACGAAAATGACAGGCAGATCTGTTTTATGCACTCTTGGGGGAATAAAAATGTTTCTAAGAGTTAATTAATTTAAAAACTGTAAAAATTACAAACACACACACACACACACACACACACACACACACACACACCACAACCACACACACACACACACACACACACACACACACACAGTCACACATAAACAGCGAGAGAAAGCGGCGACAATGATGCTGATCATATGAGTGACAGCAGGTAAAGGGCATCTGTGTCTCAGCATCACAGGAAATGCATTTGAGACTTTCTATCTGTAATTTGCAGGAACAACATGACATGTTGGTTACAGAACTGTGGTTGTGTGAATGGTAACCAACTTGGTTAAAATAAATCCTTCAAAAAATGGCTCACTGAGTAAAATGACAGGGTCAAACAAGTTTGTAGTTGGTAGGATTTTTTTAAATGATTTCAAAGCAAGTCTATTATTGTAAGTGTATTTACGCTGACAACGGAGTTGAGGATCCATGTAGCGAGGCTTCGAAGCATGTATCAAAAAAGGGGGAGAGCGGGGTACAAAGTAACACTTTTTGGTTTTGGCCAAATAATGAACAAAGTAATGGGGTTAGACAAACCATTTGTTTTTTTACCAACAACACACAAGCCTCTGCTACAAATGAGTACTGGTTGTATGATCACCGGGCTTATGATTTCTGTGCAGTACTGCCAAAAAGGAGTAGAACTATTTACCCACCTGCAGGGCAAGTTGTAACAGACAGAGGGTTAGTTGTAACATGCTTAAAAAGGCAGATTTTACACAAACAATTTAAATCCAGTTTACTTTAAATAGTAGCTATATTTCCTCAGTACTTAGCTTAATTTATTTTTTATTCTACATAACACAGTGTTTTATTTATTTATTTATTTATTTATTTATTTATTTATTTATTTATTTATTTATTTATTTATTTGTTGGATAAACACATTTATTTGCATTATTATCCATTATTATATAATGCATTTATTTGTAGTATTAGCAATAAAAAAATTGTCTATTAAAAAAGTATTTTCTATTGAAAAACATTTTATATAAAAAGTTCTCAACATTACACTCAAAATTCAACAATTATTTTGTTAGTTTTGTTGGTGTCCAACAGTGTGTGGTTTAATTGTCACACCCTGTTACAACTAACCCCGCTGTGTCGTGTTTCCTCAAAACTGGCTAGCAATCACTGTTTTTTTACATCTTTCAAAATGGTTCCATCTTTTAGCCTAGAAGACCATGATCACAACAATATAAGATTTTATTGACTATAATAAAAAATACTGTGCTGCAAAAATGTTTTCTCCTGTGTTTCTCATCCAAATTTCGCTGAACTTGTTCAATAATTGGCAGAAAGACATCTGCCGACACTGTGGTGAAAACCTCGGAAGCATGCCAAGGTCAACACTGAGCAAATACCTTAACACTCTGTGTTACATTTTACCCTGTGTTACTTTGTGCCCCCCGCTTCCCTACCGGAGCTTGATTTGTTTTGCAATTATCACGTGGTCAGTGACGTCCGAAGCTTCATTTTCGCTTATACCCACGTGACAGCTTCAAATATTGATCCAAAGGTTTAAACACCCTTGTGATTTAGTAAAGTGTATAGCGAAAGATTGGGCATCAATTACATACATTTCTGCTGTTTTAAAACACTCCACCGGTCCCACACTCCAGTAATTTAATTGAATTACAATAGTAATTTAAGTGTATTAGTGTATTATTTACAACTATTTTTAAAGAGCCCCTATTATGGGTTTTTGAAAATGACCTTCCATGCCATGTGTAACACAGCTCTAAGTGAAATGAAATAGCCAGCTATGGCTTAAATCTGAAAGTCCGCCATGTTTAAAACTATTGATTCATCTATAAAAGAGTCGACTCATAGTGGTTTGAATGAATCACTGCTGTAACGAGTCTTTAGCTGTGTTAGTGTGACGTCGATACAGAACTCAAGCTCCGCCCATGCGCAGACCTTGGAAAATTGAACCCCCTGGCCCCACCCACAAACACTGTAGAAAGAAAAAGAGGAAGACAAACACTGTAGCAGATCCCGGTTGAATCATTACGAAGACGCTGTACTCTGAAGTGTGAGGAAAAGTTAGTGTTATTTTCCCTACCCAAAGATGAGACCCAAAGAGTCAGTGGTTAAAGTTTATTTTTGCAAAAATACCTCAGCATTATAGCCCCAGCGTTGTGCTGTGTTCCCATCAATTTTCTGACGAGTGCTTCAGCAATCTACACGCTTACAATGGGGGATTGATCAGCTGTCTGTTAAAGGAAGGATCAGAAAAGGCTATATGGGACTTTTGTCAGAGCTTGACAGGAACTTTACAGTACACAGTTCATGGATCAGTTTCTTGTGTAAGTGTAAGTAAGTACGATTAAAATGGTTGCCTCCTTGTTTTCTCTAGCTTGCAAATTATGTATTTAATTGTGTTTTGTTACTTGTAACTGCTTGTACTGTATCTGGTTTATATTAACTCTTTATATTCTCATATCATGTCTAAAGCCACGTTGAAAAAGTGACGCATACAGCTTTGTTTATGGATTTAAATGCGCTTGTGAGCTTGCTATCCACTGCTGTTTGTCGTTGCTATGACCACCGTCAGCTGTTCCTACACACGTGCGGCAGTCAAGTTTCAAAATAGTTCAGCTTTTGCCACTGTGTGGATTAATACTGAATGTGTGTCATGGTTAAGTGTAGAGTAATATGCTGGTGTTAATCTGCATTGCTTTAATGCACTCCTGCATTGGGCTCACACATACACTCTGCACTCTGACTACTTCACCAATGTCGATAAGCCATGGTGGGCATTTCTCTCTGTCTCACGCTGAACGCAGTCGAACAAATGAATCGCTGAACAAATCATATGGGAGTCGTTTGGATAATTAGGTAAAAATAAGTGAAGTTTCACAAACTAATTTCGAGAGGAGCACGTAATATGATTAATCGCAGCCGTCTCTCATCTATAATCATTAGTTAGCCAATCAGATGAATCCAAACTCACTATAACTACTCCCTTATATCTTCGTTTTCCGAAGAAGCCCCCCATCTAACCCATCTCCCTCTTTCCTCCTTTACCAGGGGGAGCTCTCGAGAACTACCTGATCTCATACTCTGCTGGTGAGTGCAGTGCATAAAGCCTTACTCCCATAGCCTATTCAGAGCGTTTGCCTCCCATGCTGGTTCGATACCCATTCTGAGCGATTGAGTGGGTGTACGACTGGTTGGAATATGATAAACTTAGATACTTTTGAATACCTTGGATTTTACTACAGTCATCGGTGCTGTAATGTAACATAACTTATATGTAAAAAAACTACAGTAATAGAGTAATTTGTTTATATTACTATTGTTGTATTACTACATTAATGAGTTGTGAACGTTTGACAATTTTTGCAACACAGTGCTTTCCCACAATTTAACAAGCAGAGGTCTTGTTTGAGTTCTGATTTGGAAAGCTTTGAGTAGCGAATCTTTTTACGATACAATTGAGACGAATGGTCCACTGGTTCAGAAAGCTTCATTTCCCCATCACTAGATCCATGTGCAGCTTTATTAAAGAGCAGTTGTACAGGCAATGGTCAAACACAGTGGTAAACGTGCACATATAGGCAAATCCAGAAGCATAGTCAAGTCACAGGCAAATCGTCACGTTGGAATTATAAGGTTCTATCTGCGTTCTGAATGATTTTGAGATATTGAGCTTCAAAGTTTTTGCATTCCATATAGCAAACAGTATGTGTTTATTTGTTTTTTGTAAACAACTTATAAAAAAAAAACATCCTATAATGTAAATAAGTTGTCATTTAATAAGAATATGTCAATAACTCAATTTTGACAAAAATGTCAGATAGAACCTTATAATTCTAAGGTGACGAAATGGTCGATACAGGCGGCAGACAACGCAAACAAGAGAACAAGGCAATGGTCAGATACGGAAAGACTAGACTAGAAGAACACTTCATAATGTTGCAGAGTATAACCAAACAAAGCCTGTAATAACCAAACAATGTCTGTAAGTGTGTGTGTGCTGTTTATATGGTCCATGTAATCAGTCTTGAGTAACTCCCAGCTGTGTGTGTGTAATCAATGGAGAACAGGTGTGTGTGTGTGGTGCCTGAAGGGAGATGTAGTTCATATGGTGACAAAATTGTAGTCTGAGTGAAAGTGAATGTTCTCCAGCGATCGCTGATGATCATGACAATTATGCTCAAGAAGGATGTTTGTACTGTACAGACGGATAGAAAACGATATTAAGGTAGAATTGATGGATGTACAAATACAATACTAAAGTGATTTCTTGACACTGAAAAAAAGATTCAAAAGGCGATTCCTTGGATTTACTAAATGTTTTTTAAGGTAAGTGGTTGTAAACGAGTTTAAACAAAAAATTACGTTGAACAATACTAAATTTCATTTGTTTGTTTAAACTCAACCCATATAAATTGTTTGCAACAACTTTGCAGAAATCATTATTTTTCAGTGTATTATCAGTAGGTCAAGGGGCTCAGTGGTTAACACTGTCGCCTCACAGCAAGAAGGTTGCTGGTTCGAGTCCCAGCTGGACTAGTTGTCATTTCTATGTGGAGTTTGCTTGTTCTCCTCGTGTTCCTGTGGGTTTCCTCCTAATGCTCCGGTTTCCACCAAAGTCCAAAGACATGTACTGTAAGTGAATTGGATGAACTAAATTGTGTATGAATAGGAAAGTGTATGGTTGTTACCCAGTACTGGGTTGGGGCTAGAAGGGCTTAAAACATATGCTGGATGAGTTGGCGGTTCATTCCACTGTGGTGACCACTGACAAATCAGGGACTAAGCCATATAAAAATGAATCAGTCGGCCATGTTGGAGAGCAGAATGTAAACAATGCCACTAAATCAAACAAAACTAGCATATTTGGCTAATTACTGCTGCTCAAACAATCAAATATTGTTGTGTTTTGGCCTGTACTAATCAGTTAGACTGGAAAAATAAATTTAGTGTACTAAAGTCTGACAAAAGTTATAACAAATCAAGCAATACAGAGCCTTTTAAATTTAGTTTGACAAAATATATGATTTAGCAGCTTTTACATTTTTATGTGGTTATCACAGCAAAAATAAACAGACCAAGGTATATAGTAGTAGAGTACTGTGCAATCCATGCTGTTGTTTACGTCTGAGCATCTTCACAATGACCACTTTCATGGGTAACTGATCAAATTATGACACAACTGAAAATTATAGATGAATGTTATTCAGGTGTTCGCACAGGTTTCCTTCAGGTGCTTCAGTTTCCCCCACAAGTCCAAAGACTTGAATTGGGTAAGCTAAATTGTCCATAGTGTATATGTACAGTTAAAGTCAGAATTATTAGCCCCCCTGAATTATTAGCCACACTGCTTTTTTCCCCCAATTTCTGTTTAATGAAGAGAAGATTTTTTCAACACATTTCTAAACATAATAGTTTTAATAAATTATCTCTAATAACTGATTTATTTTATCTTTGCCATGATGACAGTAAATAATATTTGACTAGACACTTCTATACAGCTTAAAGTGACATTTAAAGGCTTAATTAGGTATTTAGGTTATCTAGGCAGGTTAGGGTAATTAGGCAAGTTATTGTATAATGATGGTTTGTTCTGTATACTATCAGAAAAAAATATAGCTTGAAGGGGCTAATAATTTTGTCCTTTAAATGGTGTTAAAAAAATTAAAAACTGCTTTTATTCTAGCCGAAATAAAACAAATAAGACTTTCTCCAGAAGAAAAAATATTGACAGACATACTGTGAAATTTTTTTTTGTTCTGTTGAACATCATTTGAGAAATATTATAAAAAGAAGAAAAAAATTGAAGAGGGGCTAATAATTCTGACTTCAACTGTATGTGAATGAGTGTGTATGAGTGTTTCCCAGTGATAGGTTGCAGCTGGAAGGGCATCCGCTGAGTAAAACATATGCTGGATAAGTTTGGCGCCTCATTTCGCTGTGGGGACCCCAGATTAATAAAGAGACTAAACCAAAAAGAAAATGAATGAATGAATGAATGAATGAATGCACATAAAGTGAGAATAATGAAAAGTGAATTTATATATGTAATTAATTTTATTGAATGTATTTGGGTGACCCCTTTGTCATTTTGGTAATGGTGCATTTTCATTAATATAAGAGCTGGGTTTTGTTTGGTTAGCAATTTTATTTTTGGATTGATAACCCTGTCTTGTAGTTTATTTTATTTATGTGTGTTTTTTCTTTAGCTCTTTTTGTCTTTTCACAAATCATGCCTCTTACATTTATGGTAGAACCCTGAAAGGAAGGTAGATGGATGGGTGAATGAATACATTACTGTGGTGAGGTAGACAGATGAACAAATGGCAAAATGAGACATTTTTAATTATTATTTTTTTTGAGAGGGCAGTCCCTTTAATTGTATTAAACTTTAGACAGTAGAAGACAGTAAACAGTAGTATTTTGTCATGTTTTACATAAAAATACAATAATGAAAATGAGAGCGCTGTGTCTATTGTGTGTATTGTGTGTGTGTTGTCTTATTAGCATTTGTTCAATGCTATAATCCCTTCAAAGCAGTTTAGGCAGCTCTGAATGTCATGTCTGGTTTGTGTGTGCGGGTGATTTGGGTGATGTGGTGTCAGTGCGCGAACTGTTTCTGGCAGGTGACGTACCCTTTAGGGATTCCTCCTGAAGAGCTTGTTTGATGTTGTGGCGTATGAAATGTTGGCATTTTACCTGTAAGCCTTTTCTCACCCTGTCTTTAAAGTTTCAAGGTAAAAGAACCATAAGTAGAGAAGACAGAAAGACTAAGAGAGAGAGCTGTCAAAAGAAATACGAGATAAACTATAATCAATCACAACCACTAACCGTCTTGTCCGCAGAGCCAAGGTTGGCTCATAAAATATAGGTTTCATAGCTGCGGACAGCGAGTGTGATTCCGTTTTATGGAGAACAAAATGTAAAGGAAATTTTACTGGCGCGTTTATGCATTAGGACATCGGTCTTTTATTTACACTCTTCACTTCAAGGCATCGTCAAAAACTGGCAGGAAATTCGGGGTCAATATAAAGCAATGCAACTTTAAAGGATTTAAGTGTTGAGTACTCACACACACACACCAACAGCCACACACACACACACACATATTCAGCTTATCTGAAAATACAGAGCAGAGAAATGTTCCATTAGGAAAAATAAACATGTCAGATTTGTACATGAGGCAACACGTACAACAGAATACAAAAAAACACAAAGTTGTCAATGCTGTTGGAAAGAAAGAGAGAGAGAGTGTGTGTGTACACTAATGTGTGTGTGTGTGTAAGATTATCTCTGTCAGTTCTTTTATCTCAAAGCCCACAATGCTCCTCTAAACTGAGTTTTACAGAACAGACAGGTCTGATCCGAATGAAGGCATGACGGGAATATTCCTACAAACTCTTTTAATATGGGATAAACCTCTCATTTTACATGACATAAAACCTTTTTGTCATCTTTTTCTCTTCCTTTATTTTTGTACTCTCTCTCATAAGCGAGGAGAGGGGGGGGGGGGGGGGTGCGAATTTAGATTTTCTTGTTAAGATCGGCTTGTTTGCGGCTCACTGATTTCTTTGGTGGAGGAAATGAGAATGAGCTCGGCTGAGAGATGACGGGACGGACATGAGCATAAACACAGACGCCCGAGAAGGAAAAACAAGTAGGCGAGAAACAATTACGCACAGTGAGCGATGCGCCTGTAAGCCGTCAGGACGGACAGATGGACAGGTGAAATGCAACGTTTAAGAAAGGGCAGAAATACGAGGGCCTGCTCTGACAGGAGAGAGTAATTGTCTTGGAAAAAAGAGAGTAAAGAGCGAGGGGAAAAGCACGAAAGGGTGGGATTGAATGGATGGAGAAAGCGTTTCTGTAATTCAGAGATGAGATCAGACCCTTGGACCTTAAGCACACACGTGGACACACATACCTGGAAACCTCACTCAACCTGACGGAGAGTTTTAAGCACACAGCTCTGAGACTGGACACACGCCAAGCTCATTACAAACACAGCCCCTCCACCAGCTCCATCTCTCTCCCTCTCTTGTCTCTCTCTATCTGCTTTTAACAGGTTACACCCTCTCTCTGCAGGAGGAACCTTTGGCCTCCACCACGATGAGTTCTGTAATGGATAAAGCTGGGCTTACACACACACACACACACACACACACACCACACACACACACACACACACACACACACACATACACACACACACACACACACACACACACACACACACCACACACACCACACACACACACACACACACTTTAGATGATCCAATGAAACCAAAGGGAATCATAGTCTTGAAATACTGTTGGGTGTCCCCATGTCCCTGAGGCCCTGATGGACACAGAACACAGATAGATAGATAGATAGATAGATAGATAGATAGATAGATAGATAGATAGATAGACAGACAGACAGACAGACAGACAGACAGACAGACAGACAGACAGACAGACAGACAGACAGACAGACAGACAGACAGACAGACAGACAGACAGACAGACAGACAGACAGACAAAGTGCATCCGGAAAGTATTCATAGCGCTTCACTTTTCCACATTTTTTATGTTACAGCCTTATTCCAAAGTATTCACAGCCTTTGCTCAATACTTTGTTGATGCACCTTTGGCAGCAATTACAGCCTCAAGTCTTTTTGAATATGATGCCAAAAGCTTGGTACACCTGTCTTTGGGAATTTTTGCCCATTCCTCTTTGAAATACCTGTCAAGCTCTATCAGGTTGGATGGGAAGCGACGATGTACAGCCATTTTCAGATCTCTTCAGAGATGTTCAATAGGATTTAGGTCTGGGCTCTGGCTGGGCCACTCAAATACATTCACAGAGTTGTTGTGAAGTCACTCCATTGATATTTTGGCGGTGTGTTTTGGGTCATTGTCCTGCTGGAAGAAGAACCGTCGCTCCAGTCTGAGGTCAAGAGCACTCTGAAGCAGGTTTTCATTCAGGAAGTCTCTGTACACTGCTGCATTCATCTTTCCCTCTTTCCTGACTAGTGTTCCAGTTCCTGCTCCTGAAAAACATCCCCACAGCATGATGCTCCCACCACCATGCTTCACTGTAGGGATGGTATTAGTCTGGTGATAAGCGGTGCCTGGTTTTCTCCAAATGTAACGCCTGGCATTCACTCCAAAGAGTTAAATTTTAGTCTCATCAGACCAGAGAATTTTGTTTCTTATGGTCTGAGAGTCCTTCAGATGCCTTTTGGCAAATTCCAGGCAGGAAGTGGCTTCTGTCTGGCCCCTCTACCATACAGGATTGATTGGTGGATTGCTGCACAGATGGTTGTCCTTCTGTATGTTTCTCTTCTCTCCACAAATGAACGCTGGAGCTCAGAAAGAGTGACCATCGGGTTATTGATCACCTCCCTGACTAAGGCCTTCTACCCCGATCACTCAGCTTAGATTGCCGGCCAGCTCTAGGAAGAGTCCTGGTGGTTTCAAACATCTTCCACTTAACGATGATGGAGGCCACTGTGCTCATTGGAACTTCTGTGCCTCAAGAAAATCGTGTCTCGGGGGTCTACAGACAATTCCTTTGTCTTCATGCTTGGTTTGTGCTTTGACATGCACTGTCAACCCTGGGACCTTATATAGACAGGTGTATGCCTTTTCAAATCATGTCCGATCAACTGAATTTACCACAGGTGAACTCCAATTAAGTTGCTGAAACATCTCAAGAATGATCAGTGGAAACAGAATGTGCCTGAACTCAATTTAGAGCTTCACAGTAAAGATTGAATACTTGTGTACATGCGATTTTTTAGGTTTTTTATTTTGAATAAATTTGCAACAATTTCAAAAAACCTTTTTTCACATTGTTATTATGGGGTCTTGTGAGTAGAATTTTGAGGAAATTAATGAATTCAATTTATTTTGGAATAAGGCTGTAACATGAACAAATGTGGAAAAAGTTAAGCGCTATAAATACTCTCCAGATGCACTGTAGACAGACAGACAGACAGACAGACAGACAGACAGACAGACAGACAGACAGACAGACAGATAGATAGATAGATAGATAGATAGATAGATAGATAGATAGATAGATAGATAGATAGATAGATAGATAGATAGATAGATAGATAGATAGATAGATAGATAGATAGATAGATAGATAGATGGATAGATGGATGGATGGATGGATGGATGGATGGATGGATGGATGGATGGATGGATGGACAGTCAAATGGAGAGTCAGACAGATGAATAGATTTCTTGGTAAAAAGTATTGC
Source organism: Danio kyathit (assembly GCA_903798195.1). Classification (NCBI taxonomy): domain Eukaryota; kingdom Metazoa; phylum Chordata; class Actinopteri; order Cypriniformes; family Danionidae; genus Danio; species Danio kyathit. The sequence goes on along the minus strand of LR812535.1, from coordinate 25,563,923 downwards.
CATGATTAGGAAAAATGAGCAAAGAATGTTAATCCTTTCAATCTTACATTCACAAAAATAATGCCTTTCTTTAAATTAAAACAAATGGGTGGGGGAGGTAGGATCTCATAATGAAGTTATTAATGACAATATTAGCTATTGAATAATTGCCACAATATCCATTTTCAAATTTAACTGCAGTTATATAACCTACAAAAACACTTAATCACTCACTCACTCACTCACTCACTCACTCACTCACTCCTCAACCTTATTTTGGCTTTAGTCCCTGCTTTAATTGCAAGAACAGATTGTGGTAATTTAAAAAAAAATCTTCATATCAAATGCAAATGTGTCTCTGTGTTCTGGATCTGAACATTAGAACATCACATTATAGCCAACAAAATGTATTTATGGTGTCCCAAGGAAAATGGTAAATTATAATGTTATAAATTAAAATTGATTAAGTTGTGGCAAAATATTTACGAATTAACTTTTGTGTTGAATTAACTAATTTTAATTACAATAACTTTTATTGACATGGGTAAGGGAGGTGGGATCTCATTATGACATAATTAATGACATAAAATGTTACTAATTTATTGAATCATTTCCACAATATCCATTTTCCTACGTCTGGATGTTTTCTTTTAATGTCAGATGAGGCTTGAGAAATGTTCTTTGTAAGACTTTTCTTCAGATCCTTCACATTCTCTGGTTCACATGGGTCCACTCTTCTCTTCAGTTCACCCACTCATTCTCCATAGGGTTCGGTTCAGGGGACTGGAATGGTCTTTGTGCTTAATGGCCCATTTTTGTATTGATTTTTATGTTTGTGTTGAATCATTGTCATGATGAAAGATCTAACCATTGCCCATTATATATCCAGCAGAGGCAGTCAGGTTTAGATTTTTTTTATACAGTATTTTGGTATTTGATAAAATACACAATGGCATGTATCTGAAGAGGATGTCCAGGACTTCTGACAGAATAACAAACTCAAAACATTAAAAATTCAGCAGTATATTTAAACATAGACACATGGTGTTTTACTTTTTATCCTTGTGTGCACATAACCCATCTGTCTTTTCTGGTAAGACACTTCTTTAATTTAATTTTCAGCGGATCCCACATTCTAGAGACTAGCCAATGAATAGAATTTTTTAACATTTAAGCAAAGTTTTCTTCTTCTTCATCTTCGTAATCTTCTTCTTCTTCTGAAAACCCTCACAAAAACCTCTGATGATGTACAGTAGATTCTGTTTTTTTTCCAAAAAAAAGTGCATTAGAGAATTAAAGACAGACATTCTTTTGCAGGTGCCTAACATCTCCAGTCAAATTGACTGGATTTATTTATTTTTTATATTTTTGAGGGTAACACTTTAAAATAATGGTCCATTAATTAATGTTAGTTCATGTATTTACCAACATGAGCAAAAAGTTAGTTAAAAATAATGGTTAAATAATGGTCAAATAATAGTAAAATAATGGTTAAATAATAGTAAAATAATTTTCCATTAGTTAATGTTATGTCATGTATTTGCCAACATGAGCAAACAATTACTTATTTAGTACAGTGTTTATTCATCTTTGTTAACATTAGTTAATGTTATTTAAGTTCATGCTCATGTTAACTAATGGTGCTTTAACTAATGTTAATAAGCACATCTTTGGATTTTAATAATGCATTAGTAAATGTTGAACTATGGTTAATAAATGCTTTACAACACTATTCACACTCAGTTAATGTTAAATACATTGACTAACAATAACTAATGGACCATTATTCTAAAGTTTAAACCTTTTGAGTTTATTATGATAGCAGAAGGCCAGTTGGCTCACAGCAAGAAGGTCACTGGTTCCAGCTGCACTGGGAGGCATTTTTGTGTGAAGTTTGTATATTCTCCCTGTGTCTGCGTGAGTTTCCTCTGGATTGTCCGGATTCCCCATAGTCCAAAGACATGCGGTACAGGTCAATTGGTCATAGTGTGTGAATGGGAAAGTGTGGCTGGAAGGGCATCTGCTGGTAAAACAATTGGGAGGTTACATTTTTGTGATTTTTCTGAATGAAAGATAAATAATGTTAATTTATTTTACAGCTTTTCCTCAAATTTATCAAGAGTGGCATTAGCTATGACCACACTTAAAAAACAATTACCAGTTAATTACCAGTTTTTAGAGCTTATGATTTATTAGTGTTTTGTTAATTTTCATTCATTTATTCATTTTCTTTTCGGCTTAGTCCCTTTAATAATCCAGGGTCACCACAGCGGAATGAACCGGCAACTTATCCAGCATATGTTTTATGCAGCTGATGCCCTTCCAGCTGCAACCCATCACTGGGAAACAGCCATACACACTTGTTCACACACATACACTACAGACAATTTAGCTTACCCAATACACCTTTAGCGCATGTCTTTGGACTGTGGGGGAAAACGGAGCACCCGAAGGAAACCCACGCAAACACGGGGAGAACATGCAAACTCCACACAGAAATGCCAACTGAGCCAGCAACCTTCTTGCTGTGAGGCGATCGTGCAACCCACTGCACCACCGTGCAGCCTTTTTGTTAAATTATGCTTTCAAATAATTTTTTGAGATCTTTTAACTCTAAGTAAACCAATTGGATAAACACTATTCAATAAAGCACAAGAACACTCACTTTCCTTTGGCTTGGTCCCTGTTTTAACTACAAGTACAGATTCATTTATTCATTCGGTAACACTTTATTTTGATGGTCCATTTGAGTATTAGTAGACTGTCTACTTAATATCTGTTGACACTTACATTTAACAGTCCTTCAACAGACATTTAACTGACTATAAGAAACTTTGCAATTACATGTCAACTTACACTAACCCTAACCCCAACCCCAACCCTAACCCCAACCTAACAGTCTACTTATAATCTAATGATAATTAGTTGCAATGTAACTTAAATTCAACAAACGGACCGTCAAAATAAAGTGTGACCATTCATTCATATTACATCAGCTTAGTCCCTTATTTATTAGGGGTTGCCACAGCAGAATGAACCACCATTTATTCTGGCATTTATTTTACGCTGTGGATGCCCTTCCAGCCGCAACCCAGTACTGGAAAACACCCATACACTCTCTTATTCACATACACACTACGGGCAATTTACCCAATTTATCTATAGCAAATGTCCTTGAACTGTGGGGGGAAACCGGAGCACCTGAGGCCCAGCCGGGACTCAAACCAGCAACCTTCTTGCTGTGAGGCAACAGTGCTAACCACTAAGCCACCATGCTGCCTACAAAAAGAAATTGTGGTAATTTAAAAAAAGCTTAATTCAAATGCAAATGTGTCTCTCTGGTCTGCATGTGAACGTCTCATCACATTATAGTCAACAAAAAGTATTCATGATGTCCCAGTGAAAATGGTACATTTTCATGCCGCAAAATTACATTTATTGAATGCAATGCATTCTACACCTGACAACATGAAAGAATATAAAAATAGCACATGCCTTCCTGTAGTAAACTTATTTAAGCCTTTATTGTTGCACACTGTGAACTGCTTTGCATGCAATTAAAATGCAGTATGCAGTAGGCATAATAAACTGCGCAGTAAGCAGTATGCTGGTTTTCCTTTCGGAACAGCCCAAATGTGTTATTAACTGCAGGCTTGTTGATCTCTATCATAATATAAAACTGCATGTCTTTTGTCTCTGCAGCTCTGACTGCTGTTAATGACATAATGATAGCGAAGGAAAGTGAAGGGTTGTTTCTTCTGTGTATACTCTCAAAGAGTGATAATCTCCATCCCCTGCTGTCTTTCTCCATGCAAACTTGTGTATGTTGTGCTGCTCGTTCATGATGCGCTGTGAGTGCACCATTTCATCTGCTTTCTTTTTTGACATCCATTTAAACATCGCTTGCCAAATGGAAAACACACACGCACACAGACAGACTCGAAAAATATAAACACTCATAAAACATCTTTTCATTCATAGCAGCATCTCAGAAAAGAGCAACACAACAACAGTGTATTGTATTTGAGGCCGCAAGAAGCCTCCTGTATTAGAAGCAGTATTTGAAGAACAAAAAACTCTGGGAAGTCTATATAAAAGCTTTCTGGTTCTGAGGGAGGAGGAAAAAAGTCCATTTTAACCCTTATAAAGCATTTGAAATGAAAAACAAACAATCACTGACCCAAAAAATCCTTATTTTATATAACTTGTTTGATATTTTTCAGTTAAAACTGTGTTGTTTTTTAACACTAGCTTAATTAAAATTACTCAATTATAATGGCTTAAACATAAAATATACACAGAGGTCCCTTACTAAAAACTATTTAGTCTTCATCTTTTTAATGTATGAACATATTGGCTTTAATATTGTACATTTACTTTAAAAACAGCATTTCAATAAACAGGAAGTAACTACAGTATTAGACAGCCGTTAAATTTAACAACCCAGACTCATTCTGAAAACGTACCGCTATATACATTTCTGGAGACAAATACATCCCAGGAGCTACATTTTCTTGCAGTTTTTGTTTTTGCAAATCCACCAGAGGCCGCTGTGTATGCTTTTTAAGATCTCAAATTTCTCTTGCGAGTGCCATTCGCGCCTGCTGTTCTCGCGTAAATGCGCCAGAGGCTGATGCCGACTGACTGTTTGGCTGACCGATAAACTGGCCCACCCTCCTCCTTCCCTAAACCCAACCAATAGTGTTTTCAAAAACACAGATTAACTCGCCCACCGCAGGGGCGTTGCTAGTCATAAAGCTCTACTGGGGCTCAGCTCCCCCTCAAAAACAAATTATATAATTGTAATAATAATAAAATAATAATAATAATAATAAAATAAAAAATTATAAATATATAAAATTATAAATAAATAACAGTATTGTTATTATACAATTATTATTCTAAATAAATAACATAAATGAATCCTAAATGTAACTGGAACACAATCTAAAGACACAACTTGAGTGATGCTAAGATAATTTAGGAAATCTTTTGCATGAATATTAATTTTATTATAATGAAATTCTATAGACCTGACTCATGGCCGAGAATTAGGGTTATTGAGTCTTACCTCCCTGACTCATCATCCCATTTTTTTGCTTCACACAAAAAAACTATCAGAAGCCATGCATGCTTAGTCTAAATAAGATTGTATCACCACCATATTATTTAAACTTTGTTTTGTAGACTTGCAAAACTCCCTGCATGTCGACACCCAGCATAAAAGACTGTTACAGACTGAATGTGATTTTACCACATTCTCATTTTTTGGCTTCTGCTTTTGTCTTACCTGCTTTCTGGAACCGTTCTTTGCCGGACTCGAAGCCCGTTGTCGTGGTCAACTCCTCTCTGCGTCTCAAGTTCGCCGACGGTGATGGCGAGCTACTGGACAAACTGGTCTATATGGAGGTAATCGGTCAGCTGGTAAGAGTGAAAAGGAACGGCGTCATACCACCCCGTAATATTCATTTTAAAGACTAAATGCAGCCATACCAAGCGGCAACCTCCCGCTCTCCCTCGGGAAGCCAATACGGAAGTAACTAAAACTGCAATTCATCGACTCGCCTGGGGGGCTGGCTCCAGGAAGTCCAAGGGCTTTCTTTCTGCATTGGTAAATTGGCCATTTTTACAGCTGATAAAAACATGTTTACAGCCTGGTACAAACGATGGCTTTGGTGCGTATAGCTATGATTACCCTTCATGACAACTCTGAGGGGGGTGAATTTTTTTATAACTCATCCGTTTCGTTTTTATTAGGTTATATTAAGTTTGCATAATTAAGGGCGTGGCCACTTGAGTGACAGCTAGCCCTCGCTGGTCGCTGTCTCGTCACCTCAGCTGATTCTGGCTAATTAGCCGCTGATCTCGGCACATACATCGTGTTTTTGTTTTGGTTAATGTTTCTTTACACAGTCATTTGCCTTTTGGAATTATTTCCTGCAATTATCAGATGATATGGCATGATGTGTGGATTTAATTGTGCTCACAAACCGTTCAAGTTGCCTCCATTTCACAGGTGAGATAAATTATATACTTCTATACCATCTCTATAAATGTATTTGTTTTATTTAAGATCATTTATCATTTAAATGTTCTTTAGACCAGAATTGCACTCCAGAATCTGACAGATTGATTAGCTGTAGGCTATAAAACAGTCATCTGAAGCGTTGTCATTCAGTGTTAGTGCTGGATTTTATAAATAGCCTTGCATTTACTAACACAGACTATATCTGAAGTGTTTGATCGTAATTCGCGTTTTCCTCCTGTCGAAAAACGTCATAAGAACAATGTTTAGTGGCTCCATGTGTTACAACAGTGTTTTTAAAAGACTGAACACTTTATTGATATAGTGTACAACCAAGCACGTGTGGTCAGAACACAAACGAGTCGCAGGTAATGAAGTATTAAGCGTTCTCCCAAAGTAATAAGTCTGTTTTAATCCAGGTCTAAGCAAAAAGCTGAGAATCCAGCATGGTTTGTAGCTCCGCTCACTCTCCGCCTCTTTGCCCTTATTTGGTATGCCGCGTTTGGCGCGATGACGCGCTAACAAAATGGCGACGGTTGGCCGCGCCTACTTGTGGCTTCTTTTGCAGTGTTCAGAAACCTATGGGTGACGTCACGGACACTACGTCCATATCTTTTACAGTCTATGAGCCATACGTACTTCTGGCTACTTGAATGTATGTAGGGCTACGTTTTCAGAATGAGCGTTGGAATTTAAATAAAAAAGTACAAACATTATTAAAGGAGTCATGGAATGAAAAACTGTATATACTGGCATAGTTAAATAATAAGAGTTCAGTACATGGAAATGTATTAGCATCAGCCTCAAACACTATTGCTTCCTTCTTATATAAATGTATGTAAAATGTGGGATATCCCAAAATCCCCTTAGACGTCCCATAAAGTGCTTTGAAATGTGCATTTTGAATCAATGTTTGACACAATTTCAACCGAAACATGAAGAGAGGGTGGGACACAGTGTAGCTCCTCCCATTTTTATAAAACAACCAATACCGTTTTGCTTTATCACCGCTCTGCCAGTTAGAGTGGTTGAGCTCAAACACATCAAATGTGAAGCGCCTTGAAGAGGGCGAGGCATGTCAGATACTAGAGAGCATTTGATTAGTCAAGATTTAAAGATGAATAAAACAGTTGATCCATTTATGCGGAAGTAACAAACTACAAGCTTTACGTGTTTATATCAGTTTTATATCTTCTAAACGTGAACCTTGTCACTGTTTTGGAGCACACTAGCTTATAGATATCTTAAAACATAACAATACTGATACTAACACCTAAAAAACTGCATGGGATCTTTAAGGGTATTCTATAGTCTTTGGTTACAACAGCATTTGATTCTGAAGATGTGTTAAATTCCCTACTATATTACAGTTACAACCCGCTACCAGAATGCAGTATTTATTTGACTCATTTCTTGACTGTTGAAGCAATTTCTGTTCAAATTGAATGTTGAGATTACAAAATGCATGCTAATTTACCCTGTATTGTTAACCTTAGCTAATTAGCAAACTCCAACTATCTATCATATCATGACAACCTATTTATGTGAAGATTAATATTAATTCCTGCCTGTGTTGTCATATTATGGATGTCAAGTCACTGCATGAATACGGTTTTATTTTCAATACTGATAAATAAAGTTCAATAAAAAATAAATAGCATGCTTTTGCTTAGCCTGCTGTGGAAAACTGGTTGCCAGGCAACTTATCACGAACACACACGCTACCAGCATGACTCGGCTATCTGATGCTATATCAGACACGATTATCTAAATCTAAAGTTCAGACAACTTTCATTTAGCAATTTTTGGCATAACAATAAAAAATCAATAATTTGGACTAAAATGGTTTTGGCTACTGCTAAAATTTACCCATGCAGCATAAGACTTTTCCAAGCTTTTGCTATTCAGGGTCACATACAGGTACAGTATGTGCCTTCTTTTTGTTATAGAACAAATCCTGGGCACACCCATAACTTTTTTAATCTACTAAAATTCAGTGGTGTAAAGTAACAAATTACTAATGGTCAAATTACTGTAACTGAGTAGTTTTCTCTGCAGCACGTGGCTCAGTGGTTATCACTGTCACCCCGCAGCAAGAAAGTCGCTGGTTCGAGTCCCGGCTGGGACAGTTGGCATTTCTGTGTGGAGTTTGCATGTTCTACCCATGTTTATTTGGGTTTCCTTCGGGTGCTCCGGTTTTCCCCACAGTCCAAAGACATGTAGTTCAGGTGAATTGGATGAACTAAATTTTGTGAATACAAGAGTGTATGGGTGTTTCCTAGTACTGGGTTGCAGCTGGAAGGGCATCCGCTGCGTAAAACATATGCTGAAATAGTTGGTGGTTCATTCCGCTGTGGCCACCCCTGATAAAAAAGGGACTAAGCCGAAGGAAATGAATGAATGTGTAGTTTTCTCTGGAATTGTAATTTATGTACCAAGTAGTTTACTTTCCCTTGAGTATATTTTTAGGGCTGTATTGGTACTTTTACTTTTATCCTTCAAACTGTAGTCACTACTTTATTTTTTCTTGTCTATGGGGATTGGCTGAGTAGAAAAATCAGTCCTGCAATTCCTGTCCAATCAAATTGCACATAGAAACTAAATCGCATCATACTGAACAACCTCAAGACATGGACCCTTTATAAATGCAGCAAGCTTTAGCAAGCATTAAAAGTGTCCAATAGATGTCCATAATCATACATTCATTCATTTTCTTTTCGGCTTAGTCACTTTATTAATCCGGGGTCGCCACAGCGGAATGAACAGCCAGATGTCCATAATCTTTACATGTAATGATCAAGAGACTGTTTAGACTGCATATCACTGATAAGAAGTTGAGGGATGTTTACTGTATGATGACTGAAATCGAAAATTGGCCTTAAACAATAACAAAATGCACTACAGAATGTTACATTTTCACACACATACACACACACAAATTGCATGTATATGCATCAGCCGTTCACAGCATAATACACTACGCACTACTCTTGGGTACTTTTAAAAAGGCTGCTTTTTACTCATACTTTGAGTAATAGTTATAACAGAGGTGTTTATTCTACTTGCACTACATTTTTGGGCAAGTAATGGTACTTTTACTTGAGTATGATTTTTCAGTACTCTTTTCCACCACTGCTAAAATGTAGAGCAACACCTACAGTGAGTGAAGCCCAACAGCCAATCAAAAAGAATAGGTAGGATTGAATCTGTTCAAGTATAAATCAGCATTTCTCTCTTTTCTAATAAATTATTGCTGCTTCAACATTGAAACGGCATTGAAATGGCCCTTTTTAAAATGTTCAGAAAGTGCTACAGTATCTTCAGAAGACCCATAATTACATTGCCTTCCTTTTGGATGTGAAAGTTGAGTCTTCACAACAGAAGAACATCTATGAATCCTAAAGATGCGGCATGTGTGAGAGAGACAGGGAGAGATCAATAAGGTATGATAGTGTTAGCCCTTTCAAACATTTACACCAGGGTAGCTGGATGAAACACAAGTTAAATCGTTCTACATTACAAGTCATTCAATTAAAAAAGCAGCACAATTCTGTCAACATTGTCCACTCTGGATGACTAGAGCTGCTAGAGAAAAGCATCTGAGAGACATGCAATTAACCAAATTAAACGCTGCAGTATATGGTGCAACCACACCAATCCATACGTGTCAAAGCAAGCCCATTTGAAATTCATACTTTTTAGCCGCTGTCACTGGTTTTTGATATATACTTTTGGTTCACTGCTCACAGGGTGAGAATTTGCCACATAAATATATTTGTATATTGTTATTTTCCCCCTTTCCGGAGATGAATGATGTGTGAGATGAATTCTAAGAATGAGGTGATGAAACGATTCAAGGATGAGAGAACAGAGTGATACAGGGAGAGCGAGAGCCGATGGAGAGGTGTGAGGAATTTCGGCATCGCAGAAATCAGACTTGTGTGTGTTTATTTACAGTCATCGTGATTAGAGTTTCTAATAGCAGACAGCTCAAAAATCAAGGTTCGACTCGACGAGATTGAAATGTGTTAGTACTGATACAGACTCAAAATTGATCAACAAATCTCTTTTTGGGTTTCTTGCATCAATAAAACACACACGTACAGCCGCAGGTACACAGGCAGGCAGACAGACAGACCGGCTGATGCACAGGTACAAAGATTCGCATTCGGGGGTACACAGGCTGGCTAGCAATTAAAGGTGTGCTTAATACACGACAGCCGTCCGAAACTTGTGTTTGGAGGTTATGAGCTAATTGATTTTTGTCTTTTTGCATGCGTACATGAGAGATATTGCAATTCACAGAATGTGAGCTATCTTATCGGCTTCACCGCAGGTCAGCCCGAGGCGATCGGCTGCCTCTAATTTATGCTTCAGTCATATTGCAGATCCATCAGTATACAATCGCTGCAAAGCCAGCCGACCAGAAAAAGTCGAAATTCCTAGGATAAATTAAACCTGTGATCAGGGAGTCCTAGAAAATCAAAGGCTCCAGTTATGCTGACCGAGGGTCTATTGCGAAAATGGGTCTCTCTCATACGCACACACTTAGAGATGTAAGTCAGATGAGGGTTTAATTGGCTCTGTCGAATTAATTACATATTTGAGTGCTGCCGAAGTACATCAGTCAGAATTAGCGACGGTGTGAGGGGCTTAAACACCCGGCAAGGACTCGCTGAGCATGTGGACTCACGTTCCAGATGTATAAAGACAACAAGGGGAAAACAAATAAACATTAGCGCGCTTTATTGCCCTCAAACTCACCTGAACCAGGCAATTATGGGGAGCTGAGAAATAGTAACACTGAGCTAAGGTAATTTGATGGAGTCATTATGGAGATAAAACTACGGGAGCATTTCAAACAACACCCAGGGGACGGAGTTTAATATTCAGTAGACATTTAAAGGAAAAACTCCCCCTTCGCATTCACAAACCAGTCATCAGTGCTGGTCATTTTTCCGCTTGGTTTGGAGTTTGTTAATTAGGTGTAATCCTGGGGCAGGTTTACCGTAACGAGCTCCCGCAAGGGCTCTAAACGAGACCTTAACGAGAACCCTTGATTAAAGTTCCCTCATTAGCATATGAAGAGCTGTTCAAAGACACTATGAGCCTCCTAAAGCTACAAAATACCTCTTGCTTTAAGGAACCGCAGTTTTCTGAGCCTCCCGTTGATGTGTTTCGCAGGTTTAACACATCTACTCAGACACACACACATTTAAAGAAAGAAACTGTGCATAAAAACAAGGAGTTTCCAAATGCCTTGAGCAGTGCAAGACATTATTCTATGTTAATATCTACTACATATTTCATCCGTAACTTCATTTGTTAAATTATCATCAAATTAGTTAAGTAATCCTAATGAGTGGCGATATTCTGCAGATGGGTGTTTAATGAGTGGGTAAGCTTCTCCATCCCCTCAGGCTCCAAGAGATCAAGACTTTAATGTTTATATCAAAGAGCGAAGAACTGCGATTTGCGCATAATCCCATGGAATTCATTCTGGATGGCAAAAGAGAGGAATCCTGAAATTATGGAGCTGCACACGGCTCTGTCTCGACAGTGTGTGGATAAGAGTGAATGATTTCTTTCTTTCTTGGCCGACTTGAAGGATAGGTCATAATATCATTCCCTCTCATTCACACAGCGAAAGATCAATGGAACCCACTTGCTTTCATTTCTTTCTGGATCTTTCAGCGCAGACCTCGACTAAACGACAGACCTCAATTTGTTTTGTGCCCGAATTGAACATGTGACATTTTCAGCAAGGGGAGCTGCGAGTGTGAGCTGGTGAGCTAAAGGCCAGGCTTCTCGCTCATTAGACACATTCACAGGGCCCTGGAAGCTTTAACAATGGTGTTTCGGATATCGTAACCTATACCTCACAATCCAAAATGATAGTTTAGCTCTAAATGAATGTGAAAGCAGTTCAAGTGAATGGAGACTGAAGTTTAAGGCTGTAACACACCAAGCCATCGTCAAACTAGTAATGACAACAGCCAGATGTGTTGCTTTGACTGCATTGAAACCCACTTGAACACCCCAAAAGGACCAATGGTAACTTCAAACTATGTTGTCCCTGCACGTAAAGTTCATTTCTACATCAGTAGATACAGTCATGTGAAAACACCTTATTAAATTCTAGTTGATACATATCAGGACATAAAAAATCTATGGCAAGTATTACAATTTGGGAAATAAAACCACATGGAAATTAAACAACGACATACAGTATAGCATTAACAAAAATAAGTCTGTCACTGATAATCAAATGCCTTAAATCAGCGGTTCCCAACAGGGGGGTCCCGGCCCACAAGGGGGCCTCAGCGAGTCTGTGGGGGGTCGCGTCATATTTAAAAAATTAAAATTCTTAGCAGTGGACAATTAGGAGAATGATCATGTTGCCTTAGTTCATTTTATCCCCTAGCTCAGTGGTCCTCAACCACCGGGCCACAGACCTGTATCGGTACGTAGATCAATTGCTGCACAAGAAATCATTAATCATTTCAGTTTTATTTATATATATCAAAACCTATATTAAAACATATATGTTTATACAGGTTCTTTCCATGTGGGGAACACCAATAGTCCAATTTTAATACAATTAAGACAATACTCTGATTAAGAGTCTACCATGTAAACAGTGATTTTTGATGACCTTAATCCGACTAAAGTCATAATCGAACTAAACAGTAATTGATTTAAGACGTGGAGTATTCCTATTTTAGTCGCATTACTGAAGTGCGGAGGTTTTTTTCTTTCCATTCGGCATACAGTATCAAATTCCATTAAAACAACACACTCCCACTAGTCCTTACTCCATACTCACATCCAATACCTCAGTTTGTCACGCTGGCATGAATGAAATGGTCCTGAACGAAAGTAAAACTACCAAACTGCAGTAAAAGTCAACAAATTAAAAATTAAAAACCTGAAATTACATGAAACTCCGGAGGAAACGTTGTATAGCGTGGTGATTCGATCTACTGTATATGCAACATGTAAAATGGGATCATGAAAGTAACATTCAAAAAGCAACTCATGTAAACACTTAATCATATTATTGTCTTAATCAGATTAAGGCAAATAATTAGATTACTGATGTCCATGTAAACGTAGTCATTAATCCCAAACACAGCAGCAAATCTGCAACAAACAGCTGATTTTTTTTTTATCAAGGCGTAGTTCAGTTGCAATAGTCCAGCCCTTATCCTGACTGATTTTTTTTTTTATGTCCTGATATGGAAAGCATGAAATTCAATAGTGTGTCCAAATTATTTCATAAACAGTCCATATTCATCATTCACATAAAGTAATATGACAAACTATACAAACTGTAAACAAGATTTTGCTTAAATAAAAATTTAATTAAAATAATACTTTTATTTCAAGTGGCTTATGTTGTTCTTCAAATATCTGTGTATATAAATGATCATGTAAGATAAAGACAGGGTTCTTTCTTTGCTGTCTTGAAGCTATCATTATATTTGCTTTTAGTTCTGTGACACATTCGCTAAACTGCCCATTCAATCACAGTGATTTTTGTTATTGATTGCCCCGATGCCAATTACCCTAACCCTAACCTAACATGCTGAATTATTGACATGAGTGTGAGTAGAGCTGACTGTAAAAACTAGCTAGATACTGTATATGCTTACTGGTATTGGCCCAAAGCTGTTTATCGGCTGACCGACAGCTTAGTGTGTCACGGCCCTTACATGATTCAAAAAAGAATGCAACAGCAACAGCAAAAAAAGCACATATTTCTTCTGAAGTAATTCAGTAACTGGGTTAGAGATCTGTGAAACTGAAGTGAGACAGAAGCACACTGAAAAGGGACAGACAAAAGATCAGAGATATGAAAGGGATGATGAGAGAGGGGCAAACATTAAAGCAGGAAGAAGTGTAACTTATTTGAGTGTTAACAGGACAGAATGTTGCAGGACTGAAAAAGTGTTGCAGCACAGATATCTATTTTGTGTGACAAAAGACTGCTTATGTACACCAAAATAAACATCTGACTCAAAAGAATGAATTTTGAATGAACATTACAGGTTATTTTTTGCGAAACAAATCAAAAGTTGATTGAAAATACTTAATTAATTTCAAAATGTGACTGGTTTTGTATGTCGATTCAAAGATTCATTGAAAAGAAACAAATCAAAAGAATTCAGACTGGTTTTGTAAACCAAATCAAAGATTCATTGAAAAGATCTGACTTAAAAGAATGATTTCTGAATAATTAGTACAAGGCGATTTTCTGGACAAAATCAAGGATTAATTGAAAAGATCCAACTCGAAAGGATTCAGATTTGCAAACCGAATCAAAGACTCAGCTGGCATCATTTGGTCCCAAACTGATCTGATTAATACACCAAAGACAACCATTCATCATATCATTCTATGATCATACTCTGGAAGACTTACAGAGCATGCTATCTAATACTGTACAGTACATGTTCATTGTAACGTATCTAAAAGAATATAATTTTTTTTTATTAATCACTCTTTTTTAAATAAAAAATGATTTGGAACAATGAACAAAATCTTCATTTATTATATTCAGCAAATATTTACGCTACCTGACAAAAGTCTTGTTGTTGATCCCAGTTGTAAGAGCAACAAATAATAACTTGACTTCTAGTTGACCATTTAGAAAAGTGGAATAAGGTAGATTTTCCTATGAATCATCTGTTGAACTGCATCCCAATCATCACAAATACTGCAGAGCACCTATTGGAACCCACATGGACCCAAGCAGGGCCGGATTAACCAATGGGCATTATAGGCACAGGCCCAGGGGCCCGTGCGCACTTGGGGCCCCTGCGAGGGAGGAAAAATTGCTGATTTTGGAGTGTCTATTTAGGCTAAGTGCAAATATCGCACCTCGTTGGAATAAGCTAGTTAAGTGCTTCCCGCCGGCGCCGTTTGATTGACAGAGTCAACATAACTAAAGAGTGCAGTAGACAGCAGGTGGCAGTGGCGGAGCTCGTAAAGCACATGATAACATGTTTTGAGGCGATCGATCATAAAACCTGTTCGAATCCAGGGTCTGATGAACGCGTTCTTCTTTTTCTCCCATTAAATATCAGATTGGAAATACATTCATTTTCAATAGGAAGGAAATGTTTTTAAAAAATGTAAATAAAGTATATAAAATGAGTCACAGGGTATTTAATAAGGATAATAATAACAATAAATATTCTATAAACAGTTATTTTCCACCTGGTGTTAAATGTAAGCGACATCTTAATATAATTAATTTGTATTTACAATGTTAGTCGCCCTGCTTCACCCATATTCTCCGACCTCATGGAGAGAGAGACAGAGAGAGAGAGAGAGACAGTAAAAGCCCCTGAAGAGGAGAGAGACAGGAGAGAACTGGTATAGTGTGTGTGATTTCGGATACTTTCAGCTTTATAATCAAGTGCTTTTTGCCTACTCTTCTTCATCACGAGGGAGACAGTAGGAATCAGTAATCAGTGTGTGTATTATGGAGGACTCAGATTCATAGAACTGGATTGGAGAGGTGTTATATCCAAATCATATGCATTATAAATTTGTAGAAGTTATACATAAAAATACCCTTAAATATAAATTTTTAGTACTGCTTCAGTGAACTTAAACAAGTATATTAAAAACCATTAATTTTCACTTGTTATATTACTTTTTTTAATGAAAGTGTGCTTTAAATGCTTTTAAAATCAGGTAAATCTTTGTTGACTATAAATATATGTACTATGTCATTTAATAAATATTATAATATTAATATTAAAATATTATAGATTAACTATATTTAAAAAATATTATATTAATCTTATTTTTTAATTCAACTATAGGTGTGCGGCCTTGTAGGGGGCCCTTCAAGACATTGTGCCCAGGGGCCTCTGAATTCTTAATCCGGGCCTGGACCCAAGGTTCTCACAGAAATCAGTCAAGTTTGGTGAAGGAAAAATATGGTTTGGGGTTACATTCAGTAAGGGGCATGTTAGAGATCTGCAGAGTGAATGACAACATCAACAGCCTAAGGTATCAAGACTTTTGTGCTGCCAATTACATGACAAACCACAGGAGAGGGCGAATTCTTCAGCAGGATAGCGCTCCTTCTCATACTTCAGCCTCCACATCAAAGTTCCTGAAAGCAAAGAAGGTCAAGGTCCTCCAGGATTGGCCAGCCCAGTCACCAGACATGAACATTATTGAGCATGTCTGGGGTAAGATGAAGGAGGAGGCATTATTTGAGTCATTGCAGAGATGTATGGATGCAGTTGTTTAAGCTCATGGGAATCATACACAATATTAATTCTTTTTCCACTGCACCATGACTATATTATACACTGTACATTATTTCTGTTAAGAGACAAGACTGTTGTCTAAGCAAAGTCAGAACTTACTGTCCTAATTAAAAATCAAGGCATGATCATATTTTATTTTGGTTATATAAGCATAATCTAGAGGCCTTTGCCTTTCATATAAGCCACTTCTGATACTATAGGATCAACTAGAAGTCAAGTTATTATCTGTTGTTCCTAAAATTTGGATAGGTGACAGGACTTTTGTCAGGTACTTTCAGCAAAAGCACCATAATCTAGATAATAACCTGAGAAATCAAAGCCTGTTTTTTTTTTTTTTTACAGTTGTGATGTAACAGGTATTATCGCATTCTAAGAATTTATCTCTGTTTCTGTGGAATTTTTGTCAAATTGGCATCATAATGAGTCTGTTATTGATCCAACCAACAGACATCTCACACTCCTAGATCAGAGCGTCTCTCTCGCTGCCCTCAGAGACATATAAAGAGATTCATTTTCACCAGCGTTTGATCTCCCAGATCCACTCAGAGACTGAACGACAGGAGCCGACCAGCGCACGCACACATGCACACTCATTTTCTCTCTGTCTCTCACAAGCTCGCCATACTTTCATTCTCTCCTCCAGGGCTGTGAACTTCCATCAGAACTACTTCCTCTCTGATTTTCTGTGTTTCCTGTACCATAGTGTCTGATATTTCTCATGTCCAGCGGCGCACCGCAGGTTGAAATTGTTGTCAAAAGTCGCACAAGAAAGAGAAGAAGAAAGATAAGGGGGAAAAAGAAGATCAAAGTCTGCTCTTTATTTTACTGCCTTTGGACTGGATTTGCTGCTTATCAGGTCTACAATGTATGCATAGAATATGAGAGATTACTTAAAGGTTTGAGATGTTTTTAATAAATCATTGAAACACGAGTGAGCTGTCATATAGACAACCTGGAAACAGGAATGAGAGAGAAAGAGAGAGAGGCTACAAAATACACAATAGCTCACTGCATCAGATAGCTTGTTAAAGTCTGAATGCTGCATTCATGTGTTATTAGATTTCTGTTTCCCAGTCAGAAATCAGATATAAATGGCCTCTTAAGTTGTATTCAGTGCTGATTCCGGACTTCTGATACCTGATATCAAATAAATTCCATACCTGACATTCTGAGCCATTCACTTTAAACATAGGGAACAATTCCAGCATGTGACTAGTAGTTATTAATATAAATTTTTTTCACAACAGCTACATCCCCTCATTTTTTCATGAATATAATAGATATTTACATAAATGAATTATCTTTTGAAGCATATTTTGTTTTACAGCATTTGTTAAATGTATATGTATTTGATAGAAAATCCATAATCATCAGCTGACCAACTAGATCAATGTAGTCAAAGTTAATGAATGGGATGCTGCCTACGCTTATCCATAATTCAATATTTGTATACAGTTTTCCCTTAATAAGATTTCCCTAAGAAACAGGCAAAAATAAACCTGATGTCCTACATAATTACTATACTGTCTGACAACAAAACACTTGAATGCGACAAAAGGGAAATATGAAATTTCCAATAAAATATGAAGGCAGCATAAAACTCATTATGTATGCCAAAACATAAGAAACGAAGAGTCATTAGGAACCTGTGGCAACATTTTTACAAAGAGATTGTGCAGTGTGTTCCCAGTGTAAAAATGTAACAATATACAGTATCTCATTTAAAATAATATGCCATCTACGCTAAACCCAAGCAAGAATGTCAACTAATGACTAATATTCAATTCAATTCTATTTATCTTTATTTCTATAGCGCTTTTACAAAGTAAATTGCACCAAAACAGCTTAACATAGCATCACATCACATTTGCTCTAGCAACAATGCCGTTTTAGCTTGCCATTTTTAAATTACTGTGAATTACCGTGAAGGGTCTGGCTGCAGACTGGGTGCAGATGCAGGCTGAGCTGCTTGCAATGCTTTTAATGTGCACTCCTAACCCTGCCACAAAACCTACCCCTCACAGTGACACCACTAGCTCCACTGAGTGCATTGTGTATGAGATTGCATGTCTGAGTCAGATACTATTGGAATTTAATTGTACTCAAAGATTAAAAAAAAAACATTTTAGAAACAAATTTCACTCAGAAATTGCTAATCATTTTTATAAACAACTACAAGTTACAAACTGAACAAAACATGAAATTTTTACATAATAAATGTAATAACAAAATTATAATGCAAACATGAAATTGTATTTGTTAAAAATGATGACAAAAGTGAGGTCACCAATATATTGTGCATGGAATTCTGTGAAAACAAATGTCTTTTATCAATTATTTTAAAGCAGCACCACACTGGCTGCCTTAAATTTTCAAGTTGAAAATTTTCAAGATTTTCAAGTCATTTGAATTTACATTTTATTAAACTGACCTAAAACAGCTTGCGTAACCCATAAAATTAAGTTGGGACATGATTAGCTTAGTTTAATAGGTTACAATTAACTAAAAACATATGTTGTCATGGCTTATTGATCATATAATTTTTTACAGTGTATGTATGCTTTTCTTAAATTATTTAATTGGAAATGTACTTTTAACTAGATCTCTTTTTTTTTTGCAAATTTAAGCACATGTTGCAGTGTTTATTTATTGTTTTGTTGAGAAAACATACACAAATTTACACATCTTAATTATTATAAATGTTTTACCTTTATTGATACTGGAAATTCAGTGATCGCTTGAAATCCTGGAGTGTCTGATATGCAGAAATCCTTGTTCTTTTAATGTTACATCTACAATTGTGTTAATCAACCATAAGGGTAAGCCATGACAGAAAGTTGCATAGTTTTGCTTTAAAGTCTGCCTCATAAATCATATCTTAAGCATACCTGCCAACACTCGTGTTTTTCCTGGGAGACTCCCGAATTTCACAACCGTCTCCCGCCACCCTCCCGTTTTGTTATTTCTACCGGAAAACTAACATAATTCCACCCCACACCCCCACACACCATCTTTTTGGTACAGTCTCCAACCCCCACCCCCCGTCCGCAACTTTGTTTTAGTATCCCATTGCCACCCAAAACCCAGTCCTTGGTACAGTTACCAATACCACAAAACCCCTGTCTCCCAGAAATTCACAGACAAATGTTTGCAGAATATAAAGTGTTGGTACTTACTGTCACTGTGTTCATTTCGGCTAGAAGCTGCCGTAAACTGTATGTAGATGTATTTGTAGTTTGTTTTGAACTGCTCAGGATTTTATAAATACTTTTTGGTCAGTCAATCTACCAATGGTTCATTTATAGTGGACTCTGTATGTTTGAGATGGAACAATATGAGGCAAAAATTACATATTTTCAAATACTACACCACATCATCCACCTAGCATCATTGTCTGAAACATAGACATATTATTAATGGAACCTATCAGGAAGGTATTGTGCAATGAAAAAAAGCCTGAAAGCAATTAAACAGAATAAGACTAAAATCACGCTATTAGAAGGAGATTTTCTGACAGTGTGATTTTCTTTGGATAATAGTATTCCTCTTCGTTCAGAGCTACATAATTCAATCTACGACAGTCTGAAGACAACAGCCAAGCCTTCAAACACTCTCCCTCTATCAGCCGGTTCTGAGGCCAATTAAACCAGCCGTACCAGAAATGTATTTTAATAAAGCATTTTCTGAAGTCCTCAACTATTTTAGAACAGAAAGAACAAAGAGATAGACAGATTAAAGGAGATTGATAAATACTGCAAATTCATCAGGCACATACACATGCAGGCACATTTGTTCTTTCTTCATGTTGTGGACTTTTCACTGTTTTTATATGGAGCTAATGATATTTTTTTTATTATTTTCTGAGTCTAAAGCAGGTCACACACCGGATGCGTCATTCAGCGCCGCGACACGGCGCGCACATGACAGTTGGAAGTATTGCACACCAGACACACACATTCACATGATATTTAGAATGAAACTATTCAGATGGCGCTCTGTGGCGTGGCAGAAATATGAACAGTGTCCTGAGTGGAGGCTGGGCACCGCCGACAGCCGCCGACTTGCGGCACCGGTGTGTGTACCCTGATAGAAACCTATGTTTCGAATTCTGAAATGCATGGCGCTACGCGGTGCGTCACAGAGTGGCGCTTCTGGTGTGTGACCCCCTTAACCCTTACAGACCCACTTTAACTCTCAGTCAAGCCTTAGAAAGATTTTCTCAGAACTCTGGAAAACACTTTGGTCACACTTTATTTTGATGGTCCGTTTCTTACATACATCTACATGTCAACTGATTCTCATTAGATTATAAGTAGACTGTTAGGTTGGGGTTAGGGTTGGGGTTGGGGTTAGTGTAAGTTGACATGTACTTACAAAGATTCTTATAGTCAGTTGAAGGAGCAATATCAACAGATATTAAGCAGACAGTCTAATAATATTCAAATGGACCATCAAAATACGTGTTACCAACACTTTCTTATATAATGTTTGCAGAATCAATAATTAAAAAGCAATTAATTAGTTAGCAGTTCCAATTCCATAAAAGTAACACTGACTGGAGCATTGTTGGTCACTTCAGCTTGTGTTGTAGGGACAGACAGTGTTGTTTTAGTACCTTTTAAAATTGTTAACTAAACCATAAAACTTTAAGAATTTAAATATTACATAATATTACATAAAATTTATAAAGATTATATTATATTTTATAAAATAATATGTGACCCTGGGCCACAAAAACAGCCATAAGTGTCAATGATATTGATACATCATCTGAAACTGAATAAATAAGCTTTCCACTACTGTGTTAGGAAGCACACTATGTATACTGTGTTGGGACAATATTTGACCAGTATAAAACTATTTGAAAATCTGAAATCTGAGGGTTCAAAAAATATAAATTCAGAGAAAATTGCCTTCAAAGCTGTCTAAATAAAGTGCTTAGCAATGCATATTACCAATCAAAACAAAATTTTGATATACACCCATTGGCCACTTTATTGGCCACACAACCATCTCTAGGGTTTACAGAGAACAGTCCGAAAAAGAGAAAATATCCAGTGAGCGGCAATTCTGTGGGCGGAAATGCCTTGTTGATGCCAGAGTTCAGAGGAGAATGGCCAGACTGATTCCAGCTGATAGAAAGGCAACAGTAACTCAAATAACCACTCGTTACAACCGAGGTATGCAGAAGAGCATATCTGAACGCACAACACGTCCAATCTTGAGGCGTATGGGCTACAGCAGCAAAAGACCACACTGGGTGCCACTCCTGCCAGCTAAGAACAGGAAACTGAGGCTACAATTCACACAGGCTCACCAAAATTGGACAATAGAAGATTGGAAAAACGTTGCCTGGTCTGATGAGTCTTGATTTCTGCTGCAACATTCAGATGGTAGGGTCAGAATTTGACGTCAACAGCATGAAAGCATGGATCCATCCTGCCTTGTATCAACGGTTCAGGCTGGTGGTGGTGGTGCATGGTGTGGAGGATGTTTTCTTGGCACACTTTGGGTCCATTAGTACCAATTGAGCTTTGTGTCAACATCACAGCCTACCTGAGTATTGTTGCTGACCATGTCCATCCCTTTATGACTACAGTGTACCTCACAGTCTTCTGATGGCTAAACAAGCGTACTGATTTTTACTAAAGCGTAAATCATCTCAGAATGGTTTCTTAAACATACCAATGAGTTTACTTTATTGAAATGGCCTCCACAGTCACCAGATCTCAGTTCAATAGATCACCTTGGTTATGTGGTGGATTGGGAGATTTGCATCATGGATGTGCAGTCGACAAATCTGCAGCAGCTGTGTGATGCTATCATGTCAATATGGATTAAAAACTCTGAGGAATATTTCCAGTGCCTTGTTGAAGCCACGAAGGATTAAGGCAGTTCTGAAGGCAAAAGGGGTCCAACCCGGTACTAGTAAGGTGTACCTAATGAAGCGGTGAGGGGTTTTACAGATGAAAATTTACTAAACGTCTTCATGGAACATGATCTTTACTTAATATTCTAAAGATTTTTGACCCAAAAGGAAAAACAACTATTTTCATTGATACAATGGATTTATGGTTATTGCCAAACATATAACTGCAATATAAGACTTTGAATTTGTTCTCCAGGTTTACATATTAGTATGATTTTACTCAGAAATATAGTGATTATTTCAACAATAAATTAAAGTAAAGCTCTTCTTTTTTTATTCAGAAAATATTAAACTGGGAATTAGAATATTATAGTGGCAATTCACTCCAATGAGCACACACTAAAATGACTAAAACCATTTAAATTCTTAGAAAGTAAGTTAAAACTTAAAAACACTGGTTAATATTACATTTATCATTGCCTCATACATCACATCAATTAATCATGACATTTTTACATGGATCTGTGGTACGTCGCTTAATGTCCTGACTCATGACTACAACGAGTTCACATAAGGTATTTCTGAGAGGACTAAGAGTGTGTGTGGTCGCATGTCAACTCAGATGAGTGTCAAGCTGCACTTGAACAGTTGGTCATTTAAATGAGGGTAATTATATATGATCTGACCCAAATATAAGGACTACATGTACTCTTATGCGCGTGTGACTGCGCGTAATTATGTATGATGAGGCTCATCTGCCCCTAAAAGCATTTACACATCAATAATTCCTCTGAAGATTCACACACATACAGTAGGTCTATCTAAATCTGGTATCACGGGCATATTAAAACCTGGAAAATAGCCCAGCAGTATACATGACACAAGGTCACAGTAAACATTACAATAATATAACAAAAAAGAAAATCCACAATAAAATATTGACATATTAGAAATAAACAAATCTTGACCCAAATATTACAGCCTGTGCAAAATAAAAATCTCCTGAAAAAAATTCACACACACACGGGATGCTCTCATATCAGCTTGTTATCATTCACATATTCACAAGAGTGAGAGAAAGAGACATAAAGTCAGAGGATGAAAATGAAAGAGAATTATTCCCGCACAAGACATTCTCTCATATAGCTGTTGTAATATTTCAGACATCCTCGAGCAGAAGCACGTCAATCCCCTTTACGCAGATAGAAACGCAGAGTGAAGGGAAGGGAAAAGGGAGAGAAAGAGAGTAGTATACGGTGTTTTGGGAATTTAGACGTGAGAACATAACAGCACTCTGCTCCATCTGTTATTCATGTTACTGTCTAATGTTGTCTGTCTGAGGCCGCTATTACACATGCCCTGAACTAACGCGTCATCTTGCCAGCAGTCGGCTTATATAATGTTGTACGTCCACAGCAGAGAAGTTCAGAAGAACTGGCTGGACAAAGACGTGGCCATCTGCGGGATAGTGCTTTTCGCTGGATTTAATGTGGCACCTGCAGTGCTGCTTACAAGACACTTACACTAGTTTCAGTCTTCCCGGATGAACCTTGGTAGAAAGGGAGAGGGGATCTGAATCATCATGCGCATAGACTGTCTGACATGGTGTGATACTGCTTTAACAGCTGTAGGGGACAAACTCTTTTCCTCTTCAAATGCGCCAAACACTTTGTAATAAACATTCCATATTTCTGGAAAACACTGTAGTTCTGAGTGTACCTCATGCAGGTGAGTGGGCTTGACAAACCACATGTGGGACACACTCTCCTCTCCATATGCACCAGACTCTTTCTTATCAACACTCTGGGGCCTATAATACACCCAGCGCAATAAGGCGCAAGACGTGTTTGGCTGCAATTTTTAGACCAGCGCAACCCTAATTTTCACGTTTTGTGGACTCTTGGCCATGCTGGTCTAAAAGGGAGGTGTGTTATGGCACATTGTTGACGCATTGCTATTTTGAAGAACTGAAATAGACTGCGCCATTGACCAACTGAAAGATGGTCTAAAGTCCAGCGCAGAGCGCATTAGTTATGTGACTGTGCGGGTCCAAATGCTTACACATTGCTTAATACACACAGGATGTACAGCAATACACAAATATCTTTACATATGAAAAAATAAAACATTTTATCATCTCAGGGGTTTTTTCCAGTTTATTCATGACAAATTTGCATTTGTATAATGATATGATTATTAGCAGTATTATTTATTATATGCAGATTTATTTTTGATTTAATTAAAACAGGTTTAGATTTGTCCACCTGTTGGATTTTGGAGACGTCTGCATCACCATATGGGGCATAAGATCAGGATGTGTGTTTGGATATAACTCAGTTTTTGACCACACTTCGTTATTATTGTTCATTTATTAATTTGCTGGAAATTAGAACTGAATTTAGAAATAGTTTTGAACAAAATCTTTGCGCTTAAACTAAATGAAATATGTAGGCTAATGGATGTCTTCAGTGGAGTGAGTACAACACCGTTTCCTTATCCACAAAAGTAAAGGAGTAAATTAAAGAGTAAAAGTAAATTAAAGAAAAAGTAAAGAGGTCAAATGGAGGAGGCTCATAGTTTATCCATGTGCAGATGGTCTGTTTAACTGTTTTCTCGCCAGTGAAGCATTCAGTGTTTCCACTTACAAAGTCCGCCATGTAAATAGCAAATGCACCATGGCGTGACTAGACATGGGCAGGTATAAGATTCTGACGGTATGATAACCGTGGATAAAAATATCACGGTTTCACGGTATTGTGATTACTGCTCTAAAATATATTCTTTTCAAATGTCTGGGTAAAAAGCAAAAACTTTTTTCCCCTTTGAAAACAATATATTTTATTTTTTTTTAAAGATTTCTAATATTTTGGAGCAGTAAACATGTCAGGCTAAATAGTTCTAACGAATCATAGACGTCTGCTGTCTTCATATGTTTCAAAAACACAGATTTCTTTACAATTAAAAAAGGCATCTTTGGATATTTTTTTCTGTTAAAGATACTGTTGTCCTAAAAAACAAAACAAAAAAATGTAAATAAAAAATATTGCACATACCTTAAGTATGGTATTACAGAAAATGTTGGCGGTTTTAAAACCTTGACTTTTCCACACCGCGGTATACCTTGAACACGGTCATCGTCCCATGCCTAGGCGTGACGCAACTGACTCTTAAAGGGAATGGGGGATGAGACTCTGATTTGTTCAATGCACGTTATGCTCAAAACACACCCATACCTCGTTAAGAGAATAAGCACAACCCTGTTAGACCATGCATCGCGGCACAAAGCTTATTTTTCTGCCCTTAAAATAGCAAAGTGCTTTTGCGCCATGCGCTTTAGACTTTGCATCTAGATCGATAAAATAGAGCCCTCCATGTTTCTGGAAAACATTGTAATTTTGAGTGTGCCTCATGCAGGTGAGTGGGTTTGACAAACCACATGTGAAACACACACTCTCCTCTCCATATGTACCACATGCTTTTTTATAAACACTCCATATTTCTGGAAAAAGCTGTGTTTCATTGAGTGAGCTTGAAAAAGCATGTGTATGTATGATTGTGTGTGTCTGTGTGATTGTTTATGTAATTCATGATTATGCTAATTTGTATAATGACATGGGTATGAAAATGTTGGTTTATGAGGACGTGATATACCGCATATCTTTAGACTTTGGAGGAAACCCAAGCAAACACAGGGAGAACATGTAATCTCCGCACAGAAACTCCACCAGTGGCTCGAACTTGCAACCTTCTTGTTGTGAGGCAACAGTGCTAACTACTGTGCCACTGCAAGCACTACTATATACATATAAAAATAAGCTAAATTATGTGATTTAATCTTTATTTTTTTAAAAATAGAGTCAATTTTAATTTCATGCCAACGTTAAGAAGTAACATTAATTTAAGCTAAATCTGCAGTCTTGTTACCAACTATTCTGCTCTCTAAAAGCATCTACACATGAATAATTACGCTAAGAGACAAAACTACAGTAACACACATTCACTTGCATGTATGCACAGACAGACACACACACATACATGCATATACACAAGTAAGTAGAGGGTCTGTTATCTCAGGCATATAAAATCCCGACTGAGCAATAGCCCTGCGGAAAATGACACAGGGTCACAGTAAACATTACAACAACATGAGCTGAAATAAAAAGCCCACAGTGAAATATTGTGAGATTTCAAATCATCAGATCTTGACCCGCATGTAATATGGTCTGTGCAAAATAAATGATCTCCCCCACAGCACACACACACACACACAAGGCACTCTCATATTCACTTGTTATCATTCACATATTCACAGGAGCGAGAAAAAGATACAACGTTGAAAAGAAAAATGAAAGAGAATTATTGCTGTGCAAGTCGTCTCTCTATAGCTGTTGTAAGACCTCAGACATCCTCAAGCAGATCTCAAATCTCCTCAGAAACCCTGTTACCCATTCTGAAGGATATATATATATATATATATATAAATATTAACTGTAATAACTGTAAAGCATGTCCCTAATAAATGCAAATAAATAGAAAGTAAAATGCATCACAAAACATTTTCCGTGGGTTATGCATTTGTTTGCTGGCCATTTGTTGTATTATTTTAAGACCCATACACCTCACTTTGAGTCATATTTGGGGAAATTATTCATAAAAGAATTCAGGAACTTCCTGTTTTCGGCTAATGCGTAGCCTGTACATCATCGCAAGCTTTCTAATGGAGCAGACAGCATTTCAAAATTAATTACTTTGTTATGATTTGCACTGAATATTGCTGCTTGTTTCTGACAGTTTGATAGCTCACCTGGCTGTGGCATCTCTTTTAAGACAGCAATTTTGGAAAATCAGGCAATAAAGTAAACTCATAATGCATGATAATAAAAAAACCCCAACTAATACCCCTGGCTTTCAAATGTATTCCTCATTTTTGTCCTGCTCATTAAGGCAAAGTAAAAAGTACAGTATAAGATAATGAAGCTCTATGAGAAAGGTTTCTGTCTTGTGTGAGACAAAATAATCTTCCAAGCAACTTCTGAGCGTACATGACCCGCATTAGCATTGAGTTTTTGCTGTATCTGCTTTAAAAACAGTTTTTTGACTCAACTTCAAGTCTTAAAACAGGATTAAACTGATTCCAAGACTGGATTACACTGATTAAGGACTGACGCAACACAGACGGGTCTGCCTTTTCAACACCCTGTTGTTTTAAAAAATCAGTAGTTATTTTATCAGCCTCTCGGGCCCTGCTGTGAACTCAAAAGACTCTCTTTTCTCTGATATCTAGAGTGGAAAACAGGGACTAAGAGACTGACATTTGCTCTGTCGTATCTCTCTTTCTTTCTCCATGCACTGGTTTAAACTGATCTGGACTCTAGGGTCTGAGTTTATAGATTTTTTCCCCCAGTTTTTATCAGAGAAGTTAGGAGGAGGACTTGTATCAGGACACATTACATGTCCAGGAGCTTCTCCAAAAGATCAGGTGCAGTTCTTCACTTTGTTTCTTGTGCTAAAACAACATTTCATCACTTCTTTGCAATCTTGTGCATTTTGAAAAACTGATTCAAACTGATCTAAGTGTCTATTGTGGAAAAATGTCTTTTGTCCATACAATGAAAGTCATTTGGGTCCAAAGTTGTTCAGACCCTAAACTTTCTTTGTACCATTTTTAGATACAATTGTATATTCTGAAAAGGTACTGCCTCAAGCAGTGGTGGAAAGTGTACTGAAAAATCATACTCAACTAAAAGTTCATTTTAGGCCATTGCCCACCTTGTAGGGCTTAACTTAAGATTAACAGTTAAAAATAATTGAAATAACATCACATTTAAGTTGATCAGATCTTGTTTTTTCTTGTTTTTTTATCTATCTATCTATCTATCTATCTATCTATCTATCTATCTATCTATCTATCTATCTATCTATCTATCTATCTATCTATCTATCTATCTATCTATCTATCTATCTATCTATCTATCTATCTATCTATCTATCTATCTATCTATCTATCTATCTATCTACCTCTATCTATCTATGTGAAGTTTCACAAACTAATTTCAAGAGGAGCACGTGATATGATTGACTACAGCTGATCCTTATTGCTAATCATTAGCTAGCGTATCAGATCATTACCAAACCACTATAAATATTGAAAATTTTTTGAACTTCACTAATAAAGATAAAAAGTACAAAAGCAGCAAACACATTGCTTTAACCTTTAACATTCTTAAATGCTGACCCAGCCTCCTTGCTGTGAGGCGATTGTGTTACCCATTAAACTTTAAACTATAACATTAATCTGTATACTCAGCATGTAGAGCTCTGGGCTCAGGAAGTTCTCAGAAGATAACATTATCCAACACAATCTCACAGCAATTCGGAACTTTTTGATTTAGTGGCTAATTCGTATGAAATCGTACGATCTAATTCGTACAATTTAGTACGATTTGCTCATCACCTAACGGATATATATATACTAAGTACAGACAAAAATTATTGCTCTGCTGTATATTGTGAATAGTACAACATAACGAATCGAGATGCAACTTGTATAAAAATAGCAAAAATGCAAAATAAAAACCCCAAGACAAGCACTATAAAATATTATAAAATGCTTCATAATAATAGTTCAAAAAAGTAGAGTATTTAAATAAATAAATAAATGTTCTGCCTAATACTGCACACACAAAACAGCTGTAGAATTTTGAACACTTCAAATATGTATTACAAAATATTTTGTACATTTTAGGCAGGGCTGCTTCCCTAAGAACAGTTTGTTTTTTCCCAGGCAGTGTGCATCTTGGTGTGTTAAAGCACATCCCTACAAAAGCTCAATGTACTTTACTTAGCCAATCACTGTTGACAAAAAAAAATAAACATGACCGCAGGTTGAAAAAAAATAGTAAAGCAAAAATACCAATACATCACAAAAAATGTCCTCAAGTAAAATTTACAGTAAGTAAAGTACAACTCCTGAGGAAAACTACTCGATTACAGTAATCTGAGTATTTGTAATTTGTTACTTTAAACCACTGTGTCCCCATGAAATCTCTCATACCTTTATTTCTGAGAGTGTGCAAAGGAAACACACAGTTGGAAGAATTGAAACAACATGAGGGTAAGTAAATGAAGACGGATGCTAAATTAATTTGACAGAGGTTATTGGTACTAAGTGTAAATAGTAGGCCTTGGACATCAGCCTTTAGACTCCCAACCATTTTAAAACTGTGGGAGATTTTTAACATAATAATCCTTAGAATGGACACACTGGATATTCGGTTTGCAGAAACACACACCTGCGGACTGCAGAAACCGTTTCACAGTGGCAATTCCACAGACAAATGACCTCAGAGAAAACTCTGGGGAGTTGGTTTTAAACTCAGCACGTGTGAGTCAAAAGTAACAAGACATTCTTCCATGAACACTTTTGTATTTCAGCTCTATTTTTAGTCAAGTTGCAGTTATAAAGTTGGACCTGTGCCATTCAGCATCAGACCGGTGTCACTGATAGAGACAGTGCAGGAGATCAAGTCAGATATTAAAGTTTGCTAAAAATGTATATACTGTATAGTTATATGAACATTAGAAAGGATTATAAAATAAAATGTAAAATTTTCTCACAAGTGCTATCTCTCATATAATCACAGAATGAGTGTTTCAGTGTGGAAAAACATCAATAAAACATCAGGAAAGCCATTCAGAATCCAAAACTCCTTGGGGAAAAAATAATCTAGGAAGATATATAAAATTTTTATATAAGAATGTATGAATAAACCAACTTGAAAACAAGTTTTTCATGATAGCTACTGTTTAAATGTTTACATTTCAGCAAACTGGAGTAGAAACTTAATTAGTTAATTAATATTTAACATTGTAATATTTTATTATTGAGGGTGTGTGGTCCCATATTCCACTCTGTGAATCCTGGTCACCCTTTAGTCAAATAGTCACTGAACCAAAACACTGTCTGCCTTCCTTTTCTGTGGAATCTTGTTTCTGCCAGCGTAAGAAATATTTAAAAGGTCAGTGTGACTTGTTATCTTGCAATGAACTGACCTTTTTCTCAGAATTAAATAATACTTTAAGCACTTTATTGCCACTATTACATTACCTTTAGACCTTTTATTTCCACTTTTAGAATATTTTCTTCATTTTTTACTTAAAATAACTGGATGCAATGAACAGATATGCAAAGAATATACTGTAGGAAGAAAAATTAATTAGAAAAAAACATAATAATATTAATAATAATAATAATAATAAAAGCGACACGGTGGCAGAGTGGGTAGCGATGTCGCCTCACGGTAAGAAGGTCGCTGGTTCGAGCCCCAGCTGGGTGAGTTGGCATTTCTGTGTGGAGTTTGCATGTTCTTCCTGTGTTCTTGTGGGTTTCCTCTGGGTGCTCCAGTTTCCCCCACAGTCTAAAGACATGCGCTATAGGTGAATTGAATAAACTAAATTGGCCGTAGTGTATATACATATACTGGATAAGTTGGCGGTTCATTCCGCTGTGACGACCCCTGATTAATAAAGGGACTAAGTAGAAAAGAAAATTAATAAATAAATAAATGAATAATAATAATAATAATAATAATAATAATAATAATAATAATAATAATAATAATAATAATAATAATAGCATGCCTCACTTGTTATTCTATGAATGCATGTTTCAACCAATGAATACAAGTTTTAAAAAAATTTAAAAGTAGTTATGTCATTATGCTGACATTTTTTCCTCAGGCTACAAGTTTTTACCTTAAAATATTTCAAGTCATAAACTCTGAGAAAAAATAATACTGAGAAAAAAATTTCTAGTAAGACTGAGATAAAGATGAATTCTGAAATAAAACATGACAATAACCACACAATTGCTCATACTAACATATGGATTACTACTGCAAATACAGTAAATAAACACTATAACCCAGACATATTAACAGCACAAACCTCACAAGATTGTCTGTAATTACTTCAGATATGCAGAGAAACTTTAGTTCTGAAAAGTTGTGGATACAGTATTATTTGCAACTGACCTTATTGCATATGCATTTGTAGGAGTTTCCCTTTCAGACACAAAATGTATAATGTGTTTGCTACATCCACACCCTGTTTTCAGGTTTCACACCCTTCTTATTAACTTACTAGTTTTGATTACTGTCTCCACCCATTATCACGTTCCCAATTTGTTTTTCTGTATTTAAGCTCCTTTGTTTCAGTTGTTTGTTGTTCATTGGCTGTGTTAAGAGGGCTAATTTCCTGTTTATTTCTGTTCAGTAAAAGACCTGATAAATATTTGGATCATCGTTTGCTTGTCCTTTTTCCGACATCATGTTAGTGTTTTTTAAATGAATCACACAATGTGATTTAAGTTTGTGGCAGTCAGTTTACTGTTTTTTGCACCATTATATAGCTCACAAAAATATGTTTTCATCCATTTTGTTGTTGTTAGTAGATTACATGAACCTTTCACCAGCAGCGCTGTTTGTTTCTGACCAAATTTGCATGTTTATGCATTGAAAATTATGGAAATAAGCTGTTGCATCTGTGTTCTTTAATATACAGAATACAGTGGAAATCAGAATTATTAGCCCCCCTGTTTATTTTTTTCCCCCATTTCTGTTTAACGGAGAGAAGATTTTTTCAACACATTTCTAAACATAATAGTTTTAATAACTCATTTCTAATAACTGATTTATTTTATCTTTGCCATGATGACAGTAAATAATATTTTACTAGATATTTTTTAAGACACTTCTATACAGCTTAAAGTTACATTTAAAGGCTTAACTAGGTTAACTAGGTTAACTAGGCAGGATAGGGTAATTAGGCAAGTTATTGTATAATGATAGTTTGTTCTGTAGACTATCGAAAAAATATAGCTTAAAGGGGCTAATAATTTTGACCTTACAATTGTGTTTAAAAAATTAAAAACTTCTTTTATTCTAGCCGAATTAAAACAAATAAGACAAAATATAGAAAAAAATATTATCAGACATACTGTGGAAATTTCATTGCTCTGTTAAACATCATTTGGGAAATATTTAAAAAAGGGGAAAAAAATCAAAGGGGGGCTAATAATCTGACTTCAACTGTATATCACTCGCATATCCTCTCCCATCAGCAATAATTATGGGATTTTTATGGGACACTGTGTATAAATCTTGCATTATATTTGTTAAATTTGTGGGTGAACTATCCCCTTTATAGCTTTATATTCACACTATTTAATCAGTAACTATCAGAGTTGGGCCATAGCGTCACTACAATTAGTTTAACTACATTTCTGAGTAGTGAGCTGTACTTTATTGATGAAGCAGCGGGGCACTGCTGACAAATATAGCGCTGCATTTTCCCTGACAATATTTCAGCAATAAAGTTGCTTGTCCAGGATTTTCCGTCAGCTATTTTGAATCAGATCGAGCAAATGTGAATCATTCCGACAGCTCACACTCACAGTAATGGCATACAGCATGAAGTGTATATTTCCAGATAAACAATCCACAGAATGCTGCAAAGGCATGCTATCATTAGACAGCGCTTGAGATGATGTTCATTAGTTCAGACACCTGCATGTGCAGCTCGCGAAGAACAGAAAAGCGAGTAAAGCATATTTTAACAAATCCAAAACACAAAAAGAGCTACATTGTGCTCTATACACTACCTGACAAAAGTCTTATTGTCGATCCCACAACAAATAATAACTTGACTTCAAGTTGATCATTGTGAAAAGTGGCAGAAGGTAGATTTTTTAGATGAATCATCTGTTGAACTGCATCCCGAACATCACAAATACTGCAGAAGACCTATTGGAACCCGCATGGACCTAAGACTCTCACATAAATCAGTCAAGTTTGGTGAAGGAAAATTCATGGTTTGGGGTTTCATTCAGTATGGGGAGAGATCTGGAGAGTGGATGGCAACATCAACAGCCTATCAAGACATTTGTGCTGCCTATTACATTACAAACCACAGGAGAGGTGTTACTGTACGTTCACACCGAAAGCGGCGAGAGCGTCAAAGTAGCCGGAAGTCATTCATTTTCAATGGGAGCCGGCGGCGATAAGCAGCGAGAAGCAGCGCGGCACGTCTTCGCCGGTGTGAACGTCGAGGAGAGTTGAAATCAAGTCAACTTTATGGTAATGAGCTATGACGCGGTTCGGCGGCAAGCAATCAGAATGTAGAAGTCCACCGCTTGAGAGGAGTCAGAGAACACAGTCACTGTGAACTTTGGTTCCGACCACAGTTGTTCCCAAGGGTTTGATTATTGCGGTTGCTGGATTTCCAAATATTTGCAATGTTTTCCTTACAGGAACATACATTAAAAAAGTTACTGGCAAGTTACTAATGTGCATCAATGTTATATATTTTTTCTTAAAAAAAAAGCGGGAATTTCATGCGACAATACAAAACAGTATTGCTGCTTCAGAATATTTCAGGCATATGGACACATATTGGAGCAAAGCCAAACTACATGCAACTTGATCTTCCGTAGTTAAGTGAATTTGATAATAAGTGTGCAACATCTTCATGATAGAAAGCATATTTTATGCGGGAATGTAACTGATATCATATGCAGCAACGGCTCCTTTAAGTACAAGATTAATGTGTAGCAAATTTTGACGCTCTCGCCGCCGGAGCTCAAGGCAGACAGCGTTGTTGCCAGGGCAGCCAGAGCGACCATTGACGCTCTCGCTGCTTTTGGTGTGAACGCACAGTTACGAAGAATAGCACTCCTTCTCCAGTTGAAATCAAGTCAACTTTATGGTAATGAGCTATGACGCGGTTCGGCGGCAAGCAATCAGAATGTAGAAGTCCACCGCTTGAGAGGAGTCAGAGAACACAGTCACTGTGAACTTTGGTTCCGACCACAGTTGTTCCCAAGGGTTTGATTATTGCGGTTGCTGGATTTCCAAATATTTGCAATGTTTTCCTTACAGGAACATACATTAAAAAAGTTACTGGCAAGTTACTAATGTGCATCAATGTTACATATGAAGAATGAAATTTTCAGAGAATGAAATTCAATACCTTTTAAGTCCTTTTTCAATACTCTTTCCATACATTTTAAGACCTCATCGCTGACATTGTAACTTACATATTTACCAAATACTGATTGTAAGAAACTAATCCTAAACTAAAACATTATTTATATACAGAATAAAAATGCTAATCTAACAGGTAGCGCCTATAGTACAGCAGGAATAACAGTGAGTACGTTTACATGGACACCAATAATCCGATTTTAATACGATTAAGACAATATTAAGAGTTTACCATGTAAACAGCGATTTTTGATTAATTTAATCCAATTAAGGTCATAATCGAACTAAACAAAAATCGAATTAAGACATGTGGAGTATGAGACAGTGAAGGACTAGACACACACATTGCGAAATGAGAAGGTTTTTTTTCTTTCCATTGGGCGTGCGGTAGCAAACTCCATTAAAACAACAACCATTAAAACTGCCGGACTGCAGTTAAAGTCTAAAAATAAATAATGAAACACCCGAAAATGCATTTACGTTAATCAAACTATGTGTTATAACATGTAAATCATCATAAAAGGAACATTCAAAAAGCAACATGTAAACACCTTAATCATATTATTGTGTTATTCAGATCAAGGCAAATAATTCCATTACTGATGTCAATGTAAATATAGTCAGTGTTTTCCTGGTTACTGAAGTAAACAAAGCAGCATGATGTCAAATCCAGCAGGATTTTATCGATTTCCGAAAAACTACCCAACATCCCAATATTCAGAGATTAAATTCAGGCAAACTTTAGCATATTGATACAAAATGTAATACCTTGTAAAACAGCATTTAAGACTTTTTAATACTTTTTAAGAGCCTTAAATTTCTCTAAACTGATTTATCAACTTTTAATACTTTTTAAGACCCCGCGGACACCCTGTTTTCATACTTTAGCCTCCACATCTTATTACATTACTTTATCTTTCACTGTTCCTGAAAGCAAAGAAGGACAAGGTGCTCCAGGATTGGCTAGCCCAGTCACCTGAACATTGTTGAGCATGTCTGGGGTAAGATGGAGGAGGGGGGACTGAAGATAAATCAAAAGAATCTTGATGAACTCTGAGAGTCCTGCTAGAATGTTTTCTTTGTCATTCCAGATGACTTTATTAATAAGTTATTTGAGTCACTGCAGAGATGTATGGATGCAGTTGTCCAAGCTCATGGGAGTCATACACAATATTAATTGTTTTTCCACTGCACCATGACTGTATATTCTATACTGTACATTATTTCTGTTAAGTGACAAGAATTGTGTCTAAGCAAAGTCAGACCTTACTGTCATAAATAATTAAAAATCAAGGCATGATCATATTTTATTTTGGTAAAGTAAGCGTAATAATTAATTAATTAATTAAAGTAATACCAAATAATCAACTAAAAGTCAAGTTATTATTTGCTGGTTCTAAAACTTGGACAGGCGACAGGACTTTTGTCAGGTAGTGCAGAGTGCCGTACATCTGGCTTCAGCATTTAATATCCTCACTGCACTATATGCTACTGCCAAAGTTGACTGCTTTCTGAAAAGCTACTGCTGGGTTTTATGAATAGATTTTTTTAGTTGTGGTTTGTCTTTGACAGCATGCATCTGGTTCATTTTTAATCAGTCATCTATCCTCATTAACACACACATCAAAAACCAACACGGTGAAAATGATTTCTGCACCAAATTTAATTTTAGTTTCATTTCATTAGTAGCTTAGCAAGTTATATTTTAGGTAACCCTGTTGACTAAGAACTACATAACCTTAGGGTATAACCTGCATCCAATAAAGCTTTTTTTCTTTTTTATTGATTGTCATTATTTAAATATATGGTTATGGCGTGAGGCTAATAATTCTTACTCATATCGTTCTAGCCATTCAATAACAGAAAGGTAGACATCACTCTCTATTCTCTCTCTCTCTCTCTTTTTTAATCCATTGCACATCTCATAGGCTCTTCTTTTGATTTATGTCTATTAAGGGACTCATATAGAAAACAACTTATTTATTGATTTGTTTTCCCAAAGAGCCAAAGTCAATCTGATAGTATTGATTTATGCCGTGCCTTGGAAAAACATTAGACGGCACAAACTGATTCCCTACCTTCTATGTATGTGAAGAAGAATAGTATTATTTTCTGTCCCAAATGGCACACTTATGAACTTCTGTCTGTCTGGAGCGTGTGCTGGTGTAAAACTAAGAGGGAGTGCATGAAACTAAGTGGGTCAGAGAGTTTGTTCATTAACAGATGGTGTTTGCTTTCCAGTGGCAATAAACAAATGCACTCGGCAGAGCCATAAAGACCTGTGAATATTTGTGAGCGCGCATGTGTTTGTATTGGTAATATGCATGGATGCTTGTATATAAATGAATAGGCTGCTCTCTGATTAAGATTTTGAATGGCGAAGCTGCGGCAGTAATTGGAGCGCGAGGTAAAGCAGAGAGAGAGGGAGAGTGAGAGTAAACATTAAAACACAGAGAGAATGAATCCAAAACCCCATTAAAGACGAAACACTTGTGTGTGCTGGTCTTCATTATCCATTAATAGTTAATTTGCCAGTGTAATTGTAACTGATAGTCCGGTCTGAGACTGATTGTGTTTATTGCCCTCAAGATGTCTGTCACTGTTTTCATATTTAACATTAGATTCATTGTAAGAGGTACTCTTATTCCTAATCTTGTCGACTACAGCTTTGTTACATAATAGACATTTTATTAATTGCTTCGCATAACTGCCATGACAGTGGGTCAATACAGCGGGTGCAATCATTGAAAGAATGTGAAAATGAAGTAATCAAAATAAACATCAGAATGAAACCGATCACATGGTTGGAGTAATTTTCGTTCTGGGATGCTATTTAAAATGTCTTTACCTTATGCATTTCAGATTGAACGCTTGAATTTGTTGAGTGCTAATTAAAGTAAATTCAATTAATCTTTATTTCTATAGCGCTTTTACAACGTACACTCATTGGTCTCTTTAATAGGTACACCTTACTAGTACCGGGTTGGACCCCTTTTTGCCTTTAGAACTGCTTTAATCCTTTGTGGCATAGATTCAACAAGGTACTGGAAATATTCCTCAGAGATTTTGGTCCATATTGACATGATAGTATCACACAGTTGCTGCAGATTTGTCGGCTGCACATTCATGATGCGAATTTTCCATTCCACCACATCCCAAAGGTGCTCCATTGGATTGAGATCCGGTGACTGCGGTGGCCATTTGAGTACAGTGAACTCATTCTCATGTTTAAGAATCCTGTCTGAAATGATTCGTGCTTTATGACAGGGCGTGTTATCCTGCTGGAAGAAGCCATCAGAAGATGGGTACACTGTGGTCATAAAGAGATGAACATGGTCAGCAACAATACTCAGGTAGGCTGTGGCATTGACACGATGCTTAATTGGTACTAATAGGCCCAAAGTGTGCCAAGAAAATATCCCCCACACCATTACACCACCACCACTAGCCTAAACTGTTGATACATGGCAGGATCCATGCTTTCATGTTGTTGATGCCAAATTGTGACCCTACCATCTGAAAGTCGCAGCAGAGATCAAGACTCATCAGACCAGGCAACGTTTTTCCAATCTTCTATTGTCCAATTTTGGTGAGCCTGTGTGAATTGTAGCCTCAGTTTCCTGTTCTTAGCTGACAGGAGTGGCACCCGGTGTGGTCTTCTGCTGCTGTAGCCCATCTGTCTCAAGGTTGGATGTGTTGTGCATTCAGATATGCTTTTCTGCATACCTCGGTTGTAACGAGTGGTTATTTGAGTTACTGTTGCTTTTCTATCAGCTCGAACCAGTCTGGCCATTCTCTTCTGACCTCTGGCATCAACAAGGTATTTGTACCCACAGAACTGCCACTCACTGGATATTTTCTCTTTTCGGACCGTTCTCTGTAAACCCTAGAGATGGTTGTGTGTGAAAATCGCAGTAGATCAGCAGTTTCTGAAATACTCAGTCCAGCCCCTCTGGCACAAACAACCATGCCACATTCAAAGTCACTTAAATCACCTTTCTTCCCCATTCTGATGCTCAGTTTGAACTGCAGCAGACCATCTTGACCATGTCTACAAACTCAAAAAATATATTTTTTTAACTTGTTCAAAAACAATTATTGAAATTTCATTAGAACAACTTAATTTTTTATGTTCAATCCACAAAAATTTGTTAAAAGTGTTAAGTTAACTTAATCAATTTGTGTTGGGACAACATGAATGAATTGTGTGGAACCCAGCATTTTTTACAGTGCATGCCTAAATGCATTGAGTTGCTGCCATGTGATTGGCTGATTAGAAATTTGTGTTAATGAGAAGTTGAACAGGTGTACCTAATAAAGACATGAATGATAAAACATAATATAACACAGTTCTAATAAATTAAAACTGCTTCAGTCCAGTTTTCATAATTGAGGTTCAGTGCCAAACCAAGCAAGCCAGTGGAGAGGAACAATCTTTACCAATTGACGAGAGTGAAGGAATAAAAACTTTAAGAAATTCAGAAATTGTGCTTTTAGATGAGCACAATTGTATGGAAAACCTCTAACTCACTCTCTGACATAAAACACTTCTCAATCGTAATTGTAGAAGTAATGTGCTTTAATTATATAGTTTATCAAAATGGGCAATTCTGTCATCCCTTACTCATCATCACTCTAAAAACTAAAATTTGATATATAGCCATATATGAACATACACAATTGCTGGGATGTTGTAACCCAGCATTGGGTCAAAAATGCATAAACACAACTTTTTTTTATGTTTCCCAAGTGCTGTTTAATGGAGGGAATATGTTTTCAAGACTTTTTAAAACATGATAGTTTTAATAACTCTTGAAACTAATGTGATGAACAGTGGTTTGTTCTGTAGCCAATAAAAAAGCTTATATGCGTTATAAGTTATAACAGTTTTTTTTTTGTTTTTGTTTTTTCAAATAAATTTAAGTCCCACGGGAGCCCGATCATTGAGTATTTCCATATTTGACCTAGTGTTGAGTTACAAAAACCCAGCATATTTGTGTATTTATAAAATTGTAGCTATTATATTTGAACATATTTGTACAAATGTGTCATTCTTACGTTTGAAAAACATATGTAAATGGTCATTTGTGCAATAATTTGAAACATGTTGCATATATTAAATACTGTATATTTTTATCTGTGAAATCCAAACACAAATGTCTATGTCTATGTCATATGATCTGCATCAAGTTTCTAAAATCAGATTTCTTTATGGGAAAAAAAGTGATGCC
The DNA here is from genome assembly GCA_903798195.1 of Danio kyathit. NCBI lineage: Eukaryota > Metazoa > Chordata > Actinopteri > Cypriniformes > Danionidae > Danio > Danio kyathit. The sequence continues at coordinate 25,524,486 of LR812535.1, read as the reverse complement.
AGAAAATTTTGGCTCCCCAAAGAAACTTTAAATGAATAGTTTCTCAATGTAAAGGACATTTTAATCCTCTAAAGCATCTTTTTCCCTTGTAAAAAACCTCATGTGCAATGAAACATTACTAGGGAATGTTTAAGGGTTCATGGAACCACAGATGCCATAAATAACCTTTATTTTGAGTGCTGTTCCAAATCAGATTGGCTTTCAGCTGTGGAGAGTAATGCAGACTCTTCTGAAGCTGGCTTTTTGATTCATTATTAAAATCATTATTCACTCTCAGCATATTAAAACTCACATCACAATTGGTTACATAATCATAACTGACGTCAAACATGAATAAAAATTTCAGAAATTCAGGTTGGAAGATTTTCAACAAATGGCATTCTCATTTTTTTCATCCGTTTATCATAAATATGATATCATATGGCTTCAGAAGACTTTAAATTTATCACATATATAATTTGTACAAACGTTTATCATGTATTTTTAGAGATTTATAGCATCTATGGCCTGTTATTTGCATTGTATGGAAAAGAACAGCATGAACATGTCTCAAAACTGCTTTTGTGTATAACAGAAGAAAAAAGTAATACGGCTGGAATGACACGACAGTGAGTAAATAATGACAGGTGGTTGAACTAACACTTTAAGCTTCAAACTTTCACTTAAGCCCAATCACAACAGCCAAGAGGAAAAAAACTGCTCTTAAAAGTTCAGTCTATAATGTTGCCACTGACAAGCTATTTTCAGTTCTGCAACAACAAAGGCTGATCAGGGAAGACCTTTACTGACCTTGCAGGAGAGTCATGCCAACGTGTTTACCATCAAAATCCAAGCCTAAAATGCACTTTAAGACTGTCTTTGGATTGTTTTTCGAAATCCAGAGATTTCTTCTGACTGTGAACATTGCACAGATAATGAACCGTAATGAACAGAACGAAAAAACATTGGGCAGATAATGAGCCGTAATGAACAAAAGAACATTGTCTTCGTAGAAACAATTAATCTAATATGGATTATTCAGTTTCAGGACAGTCAGGAATTTCATTGCTATTCTTTCCCTTCCCTTTGTTCAATTTTGTTTTAAATATATCCAACCAGTGTGAGTGTAGCTGCTTCATTATGTCAGTTTCTGGTTTCTTTCTCTCTCTCGTTTTCTCAGTTGACTGTTTCTGCGCAACAGAGAAGCCCATCCACTAGGACCAATGAAAGTACGCTTGTGTGTGTGTGTGTGTGTGTGTGTGTGTGTGTGTGTGTGTGTATTCTACTACACACAATGGCAACTGCAGTGATAAAAGCTCTGCAGCACTCTCTTTCACATGTCTGCATAAGTGTGTGTGTGTGTGCGTGTGTGCGTGTGTGTGTGTGTGTGCAGGAGGAGGCCATTTCAGTGTCTGTCAGATCTCGTACAGGAGTGTCAGAGCTAACAAGCTCCTGCATGGACTGAGAACACTACAAATGGGACACTGCCTGCAGGCTGCGAGTCTTTGCATGTGTTTGAATGTGCATGAACATACGTCAGTCTGAAGAATGTGACATTAAGCGTCTATATTTTGCAGCAGTACTTCGTAAAAAGCTCAGAAGACTGAGTCTGTTTGTGTTTGAATATGACAGATGCGTGATATACTACAGTATAGGATTTGAGTGGACTAGGACCAATGAGCTGCACATATTGTATAAAACCAGTGGAGTATTCAAGGCTGGAATTATAGGGAAATCCTGACAGAGGCTGCCCTAAAGTAAAAATGTCACCGAGGAAGAGGTTATTGATTTATTTCCCTCGAAACTGTCAGAAAATCTGACAAAGCATTGACACAGCAAAAAGTGATTAGTGAAATGCCAATTATCCAATACATGCAAAACATTCCCGTCAGTCACCTTCACATCGCCGCTACACCAGGCGCTCCGCCAGGAAAGAGCTTCCTTTCAAAACACAAACAAATGATTTATGGAGACAACAAGGGCAAGGAATCCCATTGAAATACAGTATGATGCTGCAATTAGTCATGTGCAATGACACACCTTTAGTGCATTTAAAAGGTTTTGTTTTAGACGGATGATTGTCTTTGTTTAGGGGTACACAGCCATATTCCGGTGCATTCATATGCAGAAAAGGCTTAAAAACACAGAGAATATGGCATTCCCTTGATTAGTTTTAATACATAGACAAACGTCCCATATGCTCCCCAGGGCTGAATTATTGTATACAAAATATACAAAATCTGTATTACTGGGAAATCATTTTGCAATTCAAAAGTTTTTTAATGCATTTTTAAAGTTTAATGGCAAAGCGTCTTTAAGACAATCTTCAGAAACATTTTTAAGGGCTGAAATGTAAATAAAAATAAATAAATAAATAAAATAAAATAAATAATTTAAATAAATGTTAAACAATATTTAACGCAGAAACTGTGACGATTATCATTCAAAAGATTTGGGTTATATAATTTTTAAATTAAAAAATACACTTTTTATTAAGCAAGAAAAAGCCAAAGTGGTCAAAAGTCACAGTATAAATGCTGTAAGCAAGCATCCAATTTTTTAATTAGTCTGAATTATTAGCCCCCCTTTGATTTTTTTTTTTTTTTAAATATTTTCCAATGATGTTTAACAGAGCAAAGAAATTTTCACAGTATGTCTGATAATATTTCTTCTTCTGGTCTTATTTGTTTTATTTTGGCTAGAATAAAAGTAGTTATGAATTTTTGAAAAACCATTTTAAGGTCAAAATTATTAGCCCCTTTAAGTTGTATTTTTTTTTCCCGCCTGTCTACAAAACAAACCATCGTTATACAATGACTCGCTAAATTACCCTAACCTGCCTAGTTAACCTAATTAACCCAGTTAAGCCTTTAAATGTCACTTTAAGCTGTATAGATGTGTCTTGAAAAATATCTAGTGAAATATTATGCACTGTCATCATGGCAAAGATAAAATAAATCAGTTATTAAAAATGAGTTATTAAAACTATTATGTTTAGAAATGTGTTGAGAAAATCTTCTCTCTGTTAAACAGAAATTGGGGAAAAAAGGGGGCTAATAATTCAGGGGGTTTAATAATTCTGACTTCAACTGTATATATTTATTATATAAAATATATATAAATACAGTTTCACAAGATGGTTTGAACAGCACTATTTACTTTTATAGAAATTTAATCACAGTGCAAACAATGTACAAATATCTAAAAATTCTCACATGAAGTAAAACTATTGTTTTGTTTTCATCTTTAGATGAAATAAGTCAAAATTAAGAGTTTTTCCTTAAAACAAGCAAAAGTATCTGCCAATGAGGTAAGTAAAATAATCTTATTTTTTAGATATTTGGACAAAGGGCAACGGGGTGGCGCAGTAGGTAGTGCTGTCACCTCACAGCAAGAAAGGCCGCTGGTTCGAGCCTCAGCTGGCATTTCTGTGTGAAGTTTGCATGTTCTCCCCGTGTTCGTGTGGGATTCCTCCGGGTGCTCCGGTTTCCCCCACAGTCCAAAGACATGTGGTACAGGTGAATTGGGAAAGCTAAATTGTCCATAGTGTATGTGTGTGAGTGAGAGTGTATGGGTGTTTCCCAGTGATGGGTTGCAGCTGGAAGGGCATCCACTGCGTAAAAACATATGCTGGATAAGTTGGCGGTTCATTCCGCTGTGGCGACCCCAGATTAATAAAGGGACTAAGCCAAAAAGAAAATGAATGAATGAATGAATGAATATTTGGACAAAACAAGACAAAAATTCCAAGTAACCTTACTCAATCTTTGTTACACCTCCAGGCATCATAATGTTTTAAACTCTCTTGAAATGCAGTTATGGGCCTTAACAACACATGCAAATGATAAACTCACTCTCTTATGGTTAAGGTTAGCAGTGACTCTAGAAATCACATCAGCTCCTGGTCAACTATAATTCAGACTCAACATTGCATTTCTTGTAATGTGACTATTGCGGATGCACAAACTGCAATATCAATGCTGAAACAATATATTGTGCTGCCTATAATATATATACAGTTGCAATCAGAATTATTGAACCCCCTTTGAATTTTTTTTTTCTTTTTTAAATATTTCCCAAATGATGTTTAACAGAGCAAGGAAATTTTCACAGTATGTCTGATAATATTTTTTCTTCTGGAGAATGTCTTATTTGTTTTATTTCGGCTAGAATAAAAGCAGTTTTTAATTTTTTAAAACCCATTTTAAGGTCAAAATTATTAGCCCCTTTAAGTTATATATTTTTTTGATAGTCTACAGAACAAACCATCATTATACAATAACTTGCCTAATTACCCTAACCTGCCTAGTTAACCTAATTAACCTAGTTAAGCCTTTAAATGTCACTTTAAGCTGTATAGAAGTGTCTTGAAAAATATCTAGTCAAATATTATTTACTGTCATCACGGCAAAGATAAAATAAATCAGTTATTAGAGATGAGTTATTAAAACTATTATGTTTAGAAATGTGTTGAAAAAAATGTCTCTCCGTTAAACAGAAATTGATGAAAAAAATAAACAGGGGGGCTAATAAATCAGGGGGTTGAATAATTCTGATTGCAACTGTATAATCTTTAATAGAGCAAGGACATTTTCACTGTATATCCTATTATATTTTTGTTTTGAAGAATGTATTATTTCCTTTAGTTTGGCTGGGAATCTTTTTTAAAATGATTTTAAGGACAATATTATAATGCATATAAGCTTTTTTATTGGCTACAGAACAAACCACTGTTCATCACATTAGTTTCAAGAGTTATTAAAACTATCATGTTTTAAAAAGTCTTGAAAACATATTCCCTCCATTAAACAGCACTTGGGAAATATTTAAAAAAATAATAGAAATTTCCCAAGAGGGCTAATAATGTCACCTTCAACTTTTTATAATTTATTATCACACATTACCAAATATCACTGCCAATCAAAGCGCACAAAGTTAATTCATTTTGAATGTCCTAACAAATTAAATCAAGCTGAGCAAACTGGTAGGTCAGTTGATGAGTTAAGACAGTGACTACAATGCAGTTCAATAAATCATTCTTGCTGTTAGAAAAGGTTAGAGTTCAGCTGAAAGTGTTGGAAATAAAGTAGAGCTTATGTAAATCCTTTGGGTTTCCAGTGACAGACAGAGCTACGGTAATTTCCAGTACACCTTAATTGTGGCAAAAGAAAAAGAGCATGGGATATTTCTGACCTTCCTCATGTCTGACTGAACATGCATGTGTTTGTCTGTGTGCGAAATGTTCCAGTTCATTCAAAGAGCCAGTTGTAATTGTGCATATTTTAACTGAGCTGCATAAAAAGCTTTTCCTTACCACCTCCTGCTTCAAACAGCAGCCACTTCCTTCCCAAAGGAGAGCAAAAACATCTCTTGCCCTCTCTCTCTCTCTCTCATCCGTAATGTCTGTTACTCTCTCTAATCATGCTATCGACAGGTTGTTTTAAATTAATCATGTATGCAAATGTTCTTCATGCTTGCCTTTTTATAACCTATCTCAAATTGCAGTTCACCACAGAGATGTTTAGTGTGTTTATACCGAGAATCAAGTTGCTTTTAACCTATATAGGTTACAGTTTATTGTGTCTTGCAGCGGTTCAATGCTAAACCTCTTTGTTTCAGTATAGAAGTCAGTTCGAGTGCAAAAGAAATCTATATCAACTTTAAAATGAAAGGAATAGCTTGTAAGAAAATGAAAATTCTGACATTATGATGTTATTTTAAACATATACTCTTAGAAATGTCTTGAGGAATGAAGTCCGATGTAATGGAATTTTCTGTATTGATTTTTTACATGGCGTTTGATCCATATATTGAATTGTTTATCGCATCGTGTTAAAGAGTTAAAGGAAATGTCAGTAAATGCATAATATCTATAATATTTCCCAATCTTCAAATTCCTCACAGTTGAGACATTATGTCATACTTCTTCACGTTTATATCTCACAGTGATGTTTTTCTTCTTTCTTTCAATATTAGCAGTTTTCTTCCCATATGGTGCATTCTATAACATGTTTATAACCATTATTTTTAAAATTAAACACAGAAGGATGTAGAAGAGTTTTGTTTGTTTGTTTGTTAGTGAGTTTGACAAAATATCCCACTTTATATTACATGGTCTTAATTTTTATTTCTGTGTGGCGTTTACACATTCTCCCAGTGTGGGCGTGGGTTTCCTCCGGGTGCTCCGGTTTCCCCCACAAGCCCAAAGACATGCTCTATAGGTGAATTGGGTAGGCTAAATTGTCCGTAGCGCATGTGTGTGAATGAAAGTGTATGGGTGTTTCCCAGTGATGGGTTGCAGCTAGAAGGGCATCCGCTGCGTAAAACATATGCTGGATAAGTTGGCGGTTCATTCCGCTGTGGCGACCCCTAATTAATAAAGGGACTAAGCCGAAAATAAAATAAATGAAGGATTTTTTTTTTTTTTACAAATCTAGGATTGAGGATAAAAAAGTTGAACCAAAAAACTTAAGTAGTTTGAACAAGCCAAAGTCTTTTTTTGAGTGTACTTATTTTGTTTATATTGTATTGCAGAACATTTATGGTGCTATTGAGGTGGGAAATGGGTAAAGTTGGGGCCTGGCTTGGTGGTATGGGTAGGTTTAAGGGTGGGTTGAGGTGTAAGGGATGGGCCAACAGCAGTGGGGACTTTAGAAAGTAATGCATTACAATATTGAGTTACTTCTCAAAAAGTAACTAGTTACGTTTATGGTAAGTAATGCATTACGTTACTTATGAGTAGGGCCAGACGGAATCTGCGGATGTTTTTTGCAATTTCTGCGGAGAATTTTGGTAAAAATCTGCGGATTTCTGCGGAATTATTTTGGGAGTCTCATAACTAAAACCTTATTATGTGAAATATGTGTAATTTAAAAACTGAATAAATTCAGATTTACACACATTTACTCAAGTAAATAAACAGAATTAACGATGGGCTAAAATTCTGCGGAAAATCTGCAGAATTCTGCGCGCGCAGATTCCGTGTGGGCCTGCTTATGAGTTACTTTTTTTATACCTGCCTGAGGCTTGATCTCATTCACAACTTGTCTTTTTTTAAATAGAGGAGCTCTACATTTAACAGCACATGGTATAACCGTCATTCAACTTAAAAAATGAATTTTAAAAAATTAGAATTATGTTACTTTCTGAGAACTTCTTGATGCTATACATGCCATAAATACAGATTAATGAAAGTTAAAAGCAATGTGTTTGCTACTTTTGTATTTTTGTCTTATTAGTTCAGTAAAGTCACTGTTTACTGAGACAATCCTCTTTTCTTCCATGTCTTCAAAATAATGAGAATATTTCCATTAAAGAAATTATGGCTCTGCCATCTTGTTTTTTGTCTGTTCTCGCAGAGAGCTCATTTTCACATTGAGCGTAATTCAACATTCATTCATTTTCTTTTTGGCTTAGTCCCTTTATTAATCTGGAGTCGCCACAGCAGAATGAACCGCCAATTTATCCAGCATTTGTTTTACGCAGCGAATGCCCTTCCAGCCGCAACCCATTTCTGGGAAACATCCATACACACTCATTCACTACGGACAATTTACCCTACCCAATGTCTTTGGACTGTGAGGGAAATCGAAGCACTCAGAGGAAACCCACACGAACACAGGGAGAACATGCAAACTCCACACAGAAACGGCAACTGACCCAGTCGAGGCTCGAACCAGCGACCTTCTTGCTGTGAGGCGACAGCACTACCTACTGCACCACTGCGTCACCCATAATTCAATGATTACGCTAATTTTAGTTCAGCAAACTATTCTTAAAAGCATATTAATTCATCTAAAAAGTAACTCGAGTCACATTTTTAAAGAAGTAACTCTAATATTATTACTATTTTTTTAAAGTAATTAAATTAAGTAAGTAATGCATTACTTTACTCGTTACTTAAAGTAATATTATTATGTAACTCGTGTTACTTGTAATGCATTACGCCAACTCTGGCCAACAGTGTAATTATATCGTACATCTAATTACAGAATGTAAATACAGATGTATTTACATGCAGATATTTTTTAAAAACATAAGTAGGCCTACAATGTACATGTATGTACATAATAAGAACATAGTACTGAATAAATAATTTAAATATAATTAAACAGTAATTGAAGGGATAGTTCAGGCAAAAATTAACATTCTGTAATAATTTACTGACCCTTCATTTGTTTCAAACATTTATAAGTTTCTTTTTTCTGCTGAACACAAAAGAAGATATTCTGAAGAAAGCTGGAAACATGTAACCATTGACTTTCATAAGAAAATCCCACACCACGGAAATCAAGGGTTACAGGTTTTAGCTTCAAAGTATATATTTTTTTTTTGTTCAGAAGAAAAAAAACTCATGAAGATAAACACTTGAGGGTGAGAAAAGATTGAGTAAATTTTCATTTTTGGGTAAACTATCCCTTTAAGGCTACATAAGGACCACAAACTCTATAAAACTAGTCCACACTTTTTACATATTCTGACATAATTTAGTTTAACTTCCTAGAACCTTAAAGAGATAGTTCAATGAAAATGAAAATTTACTCATTTTCTCACCACCAAGTGGTTCCAAAACTTTATGAGCTTCTTTCTTCTGTTGAATAAAAAATAAGATGTTTTGAAGAAAGCTGGAAACCTTTAACCATTGACTTTAATAGTAGAAACTAGCAACTTTCCAATATTATTTTTAATGTATTATTAATTTTTCTCTTTTTTGTAACAAGTATCCATTTCTGTCCGTTTGAGAGAATAATAAATAAATTTAGTATTATTTTCATTTTTGTTATTTTGTAATCTCAGCCCAAAATGAAAGTCATTACAAGTTGTTTCAAACTTTTTCTACTATGGAAGTCAATGTCTATCCAATGTCTGGTTGTCAATGCTGAAAATACCTCCTTGTCGTTTTAAGAGCTACTGTATATTGGTTTGGAAAACCATGAAGGTGAGTAAATGGTGAATACATTTAGATTTTTTTAGGTGAATTATCCCTTTTATTTAATTTTAATATTCTAAATGTATAAGAGAGATCATAAAAAACTGAGAGATAATAATCTGTGTGTGATGTACATCAGTTACCTTCATCTTTGGCAGCTCATTTGAAGACATCTTAATTAAAACCGCTCCATCTTTAAAAAAAAAGAAAAAAAAAAAAAGGACAAAGTACAAAAGACCTGAACCAGATGCTATGAGTCCAGTTTTTGACTTTTAATGAGAACAGCTGATGGTGAAATTAGATAATTTCAGATAGGGAATAACTGTCCTAATTTCCATCACATGGCTTCAAAAAGTTCTATGGACCATTATTATTTATTTATTTTTCCATTTTGTTTGGAAATTAACACAGAATTAGTCACAATGAACACTTACAATATATTGTTTAGAAGAAAGGGAACACACATTTTTACTGTATATCCCACAGGTTTAGGAGTGTACATAAAGAACAAAAGTTTTCTTATAATGACCGTCAGTCGCTGTAAACCTAATTCGTTTCTACTTTTAAAATGAAGTCTTACCAGCGGTTATCGCTTGCTGTTTCTGTATTTAAAATCATCCTCGCATTGATGTGACAGCAGACGAGGTTATCTGTTTTCCGGCATACATATTAATATGAAAAGATGCAGTCTCTCCTGCTCCAGATGTCTGTGCTCGCGGAGACCCTCGGGGCCGTCGCTACACCCCGCGCGCGCACCTGTCACACACTCTGCTCCCGGTCTCCATCCAAGCCGGAGCGAGCGAGCGAGTGAGTGAACGCGTGTCAGTCAGCAGCTCCACCCCTCCGGTAACTACACCCGCTCAGAACCGACCGAACCCGCACATCAGGCGCACCCACGGTCATACAGGTATCCCTGCAACGTCACTGCCGTGGCCAAAAGTTATTCTAGGTGTCTATGCTGGGATTTTAAGAGAACTTACGTGGACTTGGCAGGGTATAAAGGGTGAAAGGATGATTAATAAGGAGGATGCTTTGTGGTTCGAGTCAAGCCGGACGTACTGGACGCTGTTTTGTCTCTGCGTTCTCGTGCCTCTCCCAGCGCGCGCAGAAATCACTTGCGCCTCGTGTTTCGCACCAATACAGGGGAACGAAGAAGCGCTCGTGGAGGCAAAAGTCAAGCCAAGCCGTGACTTTGGAAGAGTACCGGACGGCAGCACTGATAAAAACTGGATACAGGCACTTGATGGAGCTCAACTTTCTCCTGAAGCGCACAGAAAGTCTTCTTCAGTGTCCTGGAGAGAGAAGCTTGAGAACGCACACAAATCCAGTGCGGAACGGACTGGAGAAAAAGGCGGAAAAGTTTATCCAACATGGTCTTCAGAGGACGTGAAAGTAAACAGGAGAGAAAAGCGCAGTATGTTCCCGTCTGACCACTCGCCCGGGTCTCGGTTCGAGTTCAGGCGTACCGGAGGAGTTGACGGGATCGGGAAGAGTCAGAGGCAGAATGAACCACACCTGATCACGTCCACCTTTGCGCTGTCCGGAGATTCGGCTCACAATCAGGCCATGGTGCTCTGGTCCGGACACAACAGCAGCGTGAGTGTAAACTTCATCCAATGTATTTTACTTTAGAGAGGCATGCTATAGTAACTGCTATCATAAGCATGTTGGAAGTTCAAATGTAATTTCATCTATTGTTTTGTGTTGTGATGGTTTTCATATTCTGGAGTAGTTCTCAAAGAGGACTAGTGCGCGAGCAGCTGCAAATCCACCAGGCGCGCGCGCGTCACCTTTTTTAATGGAGAAAATCAGTTTTATGTGCTTGTGAACAGAGGCAATGCAACCAGGCCGTATCATCCAAAGTGTCACTAAAAAGTGCACAAATTCTTTGCGAGAGCATTTAAAAGAGCACGAATTTGTATTCAGCACAAATTCAAGCAAGTCATCCTGATTTCCCTTATTCTAATTTTTTTTTAATGAATGTATAATTTCCATAAAGGATTACACTGATTATTTGCAGCCACTTTTTCTTATTTACCACACAGTCGTTCATATTTCCATTATTCTGATTAATTCAAAGTGTGATCATAAAAGCCTCTCATTTAGCTTGTTTATAATTTGTGCTTGTACTTTCTCTGAAACGCATTAATTATATGAGATATTTGAAGTTATGGATTTATTGAAGATTTTTAGAGATGCATTCCACATCCACAGTGTTGTTTATTTGATTTATCTGTATTTTTGCAAGAGCAATAGAGATTTCATATTTATTCCTCTTTAGTCTCCCACAACTCAACTCTAAAAATATGTGTGCTTCAATGCACTATTCCTTACCTCAAACTAAGCATAAAGAGTAGCATGTCAGATTGTGTGTAGCATTTGTGAAACTGGAGATCAGCAACAACAGGATGACCTATACTGCATCTGCCTAGATACTGAAGAGCAGAGCTAGTGGACAGTTTTCTGTCCCATAAGACCATCAGAGCAGAAGAAAGTATAACAAAATGTCTGGTAGTTTTCCGCTGAGAGATTTTTGTTCATATTTATCCCCTTATTAATTCAGTTCTTACAGGTCAAAAGGCAATGTCAACATGGCGGATGAAGGATGGATATGTAGCTTGCTCTTTATTGAATGTATAGTGCAAATAAGTCAAGGATTTCAGATTCAAATCTCATTTTCCATCACCTTTGTTTATGGCATCTTTTCCAGGATGCAGATGTTTCCAATAAACCTGGCAGTAAGAAATGAACACACTGCACAAATTGATATTACTTTAATATGACTGCCAATTATCTGCCTGCACCACTTTACTTTATTAACAATCAATTTCTTTCATCAATAATCTACTTGCTGCATCTGCTAGATGCACCGCCATCTCTAGCCCCCTGGATTCCCTCTGTATTTCTCCATATTCTGCTGTGTTTTGAGTGTGAATGCCACCTATTTTTTGTAACCCAAACTCATTCCTTTTCCTTCACAATTTCTGTGCCTCATCTGAAATATAAATGACTGACTCTGTCAGCAGAGTTTTAGATTGGCAGGGTAATACCTGCAGAATTTATGTGTGTGTGTGTGTGTGTGTGTATGTGTGTGTGTGTGTTTCTGCAGTGCTGCTGATGCCATCGGTGAATCTTTTACCAAACCGCATGAGTGATGTTTTGCGAAGGCATAGATGCAAACTGAACGTCAGAGAACAGATAGCATCCGCATAAACTATTTCTGCCAGTGTGTCTCTATCTTGCCTTGACATACACACATTAGACAGCCGCCGTATTGATTTGCCACATTTGACACTGCTATACATAATGAACCACCAAATTGTTTAAAGAATTTCACACTTGACAATCTATTTAAAAAAAAAAAAAAAAAAACATCACACACAAGCATGATGTTAAATGAAAAATGAGGCCCATATGGTATTTCCAAAATATCCGTTTAGGAAATGATGTTAGCATGAGAAGAGATGACACCGGTAGCCTCTCAGCGGCAAGCAACAAATGAAGCCCTCTGTCATGCCAGCTTTCATCAAACGTGAAACCTTTCCTGTTGCTTCCTGTAGACACTCTGTCTTATTACCACACAAGTGATAAAGCTAATGTCTGGCCTTTCACACCTCTGTTGTATCTCACTCAATCACTCAAACACACACATGCAGTGCAGTTTACACACTAAGACACATAGGCAATAATAATGATGTTAATTGTTACTGTTAAAGTGCAGTCAGCCTAAAATTCCCTGGTTTGCTCCAGAAGGTGAGAGCAGATGGACAGATACCTGTAGAGTTAGCGAATACCGTGATACAGCTACACTCGAAAGTGTCATAGAGAGCGCGCTGCAGGAGTGCGTGTGTGTGTGTGTGATGACATCACGGAAGAATTGGAGACAAGGTGTGTTTCAATTGATCCTACGTACCCTGAGAAGTGGACATCACAATGTGTTCTGCTCAAGGTTATTATTGTTAACGGAAATGAACGAAAAAACAAATACTAGAACTGAAAAATCATTTTTGTTAACTGAAATAAAAACTAAAACGAGAGTTTTTCTAAACACTAGAACTAACTGAAACTGTATTGTGTACATACAAAACTAACTGAAACTGTATTGTGCACATACAAAACTAACTAAAACTAACAAAGTATAACAAAAATGTCCTTCGTTTTCGTCTTTGTACATCTACAGTATAAGCCTTTTAGAAGTAAATCTATTTACTTCGCGCTGGCAAGTGATTGACCCGTATGGCACCCCAGCGTCTGTAATCCTGATGCCATTGGCCAGATCAAGCTGGTTCTCTTCCAGTCATCATCGCTGTTGCTCCCGCAACAAAAACAATGTCTGCACTGTACATCACAGCATGGTGACAGCATTAAATTCGACCCGAGTAGACACTTAAAAGTATTAATTTAACAAATTTGTGCCCAATAATGGGATTTATTTCTGTATTAGTGATCGCAATCATGAACAAAATGTAATTATAAGAAACATAATTATTACATCATGGTTATGTTTTAACTGAAATATTTGATTGCTGAATCAAATTATGATAAGAAATGATGATTGCTGAATACATATTTTTGATATGTTGAGTCCAAACTTGGGAAGACTGTCACAACAGATCCGGTTCGCATTACAGATCCGAACTTCCCTTCACTGCTGTGTATTTAACCTCAGAAGCATATATTTTACTTAAGGCTGCTATCTTGTGGGTTGTTGTATTTGAAATTGAGGTTGGGTAGATGGTAGTGGTTGATGGTAGTGTTCTTGTGTCAAAAAAAATGTTGCCTATCTTTGGTTGAGTTTTTATTATACAATATTTATTCTGATGATTTGGAATCTTGCATCTAACAAATATCCTAAAAAAACAAACAAACAAACAAACAAAAAACTACAACTAACACTGAAACTAATAAAAACTAAACTAAATCGAAGCTTTTTACAAATATAGAAACTAATAAAAACTAGTAAATCTACCTCTAAAAATGAACTGAATTTGAAAACAAAAAGTCAAAACGAAATAAAAACTAAAACTAATAAAAAATCCAAAACTATTATAACCTTTGTTCACAACAGTTCACCTCTAAATGAAAATTCTAGACCCTGATTTATTGTTTATTATTTTCAAGATTTTTATTTCATGAACCTGAGAAGTTTTTGTCCATCCATTGAAAATCCAGGTAACTAAAAAACTCATTAAACTGTTAAAGTCAATAAAGTTGATTGTGTTTTTTGAGATCACTTGTTTTATGAGTGAAAAATGAGCTGAAATTCAGTATACTTACTTCAGTGTCACAAAAATGAATCATTACAGATGAGTATTGGGAGAAAAGACTATATTTCAGATATAAACGTTGATTTTTAGGGTTTTGAAACAGGGTAAAACAAATTTAAAAGCACAGTAACTTCAATAGATATATTGAATAATAATTATTTTGTTAAGTAACTTGTTAAAAAGTTGTCAGTGAATAATTTCTTCAAGAGATTCATACAAAACATCTAACTGATCCTGTAATTAAACAAGTAAGATCTTTATGGTTCAGTCATTGAATCAAACGTATTCATTAAAATTCATTTAATATTCATCTATTAGATCTATTATCATCTATTAGGGCTACACTATATTGTTCCAGCATTGATAATGCGATGTGCAAGATCTGCAATGTTGAGTCAGGCCTTATAATTGAGTAAGAGCCGCAGTTCAGAACACATGCGATTTGTAGAGTAACTGCAGAGTTTAACCATAATGGAGTAAACCTTTATTATTTTTGCATGTGTTTTTAAGGCCAGTGACTGTGTGAGCATTTCAGGATAGTTTAAAGCATTCAGGCACAATAAATTATACTATTTGTAACTTTAATACAGATTACTTCTATTGAATTATTCATGCAATCAAGACTATACAGTGTTATTTTACACTGGATATTTACATTTCTTTATCTGAATACTGTTTCACTTGCCACTGCCATTAATTTGTTTATATTTCATGCATGATTCACTCCCCTACAAAATCACCCCAATCAATCTAAAATGATTATTTCTAAATAAAACTATTCAAGTCATTTGGTGAAATTGCATTTGAATCACAATACATATCGCTGAAAAACAAAATATCGCAATGTCCGATTTTTCCAATATTGTGCACCCTAATCTTATATTATTTTAAATAAGTTTTATGTAACAGAAATACCATGGGGCAACGCAGTGGTGCAGTGGGTAGCTCTGTCGTCTCACAGCAAGAAGATCGCTGGTTCGAGCCTCGGCTGGGTCAGTTGGCATTTCTGTGTGGAGTTTGCATGTTCTCCCCATGTTCGCGTGGGTTTCCTTCGCGTGCTTTGAGTTCCCCCATAAGTCCAAAGACATGTGGTAAAGGTGAATTGGGTATGCTAAAATTGACCATAGTGTATGCATGTAAATGAGAGTGTATGGATGTTTCCCAGTGATGGGTTGCAGCTGGAAGGGCATCCACTGCGGTAAACATATGTTGGTGGTTCATTCCACTGTGGCGACCCCAGATTAATAAAGGGACTAAGCCAAAACGGAAATGAAAGAATGAAGAAATACCATGCAAGTGCCCCAGTACAGATTGTAACATTCACTTAACAAATGATTATCCCTAGAAATGTATGAAAAACCTTTGGACAATTACCATAAGAATTTTCACTTTCACCATGAAGCTAACATTGGAAATGTATTGCATTTTCTTCAATTGTTCACTTTACAAAATTAAAAATATAGAATTTTCAATATTCAGAATCTTAAATATTAGATATTATGATGTTTTCAAGGTAGTTATTGATACAATGCTTACATTTTGCTCAACTCTACTAGTGTGTAGTCTAGTGATGAGCTGGAATCAGTGAACTCTACATAGGACCCTTCCGATTGGAACGCATCTACAGTTTGCATTTTATGTTGGTACTCATTTGGCTATTTTGAACTATACGGCTTTTAAATAGAGTAACATTTGAAGCATTTTCTATATTTTGATGTTTGTGGCTTTGGCGACCAAATTGATCCGTAACGTTCAGCAGTTTTCCTGAAGTGGAGTGAGAGTGTGTGTATGTATGTGTGTGTAAGAGAGTGAGAGCGTGTGCGTTCTGCTGAAAGCATACTCTCTTAGGCCTAATGTCACTGAAAGCTGAAAGCTTTCACTTTTGATTCACGGCAATGGAGAGGCTGTTTGGCCGCTTTCTCAATTGTAAAAACAATCAATGAAAATCCATAAAGATGATGGAAATGCAAGAGAATCATTTTGCGGCCCCTGCTACGCCTGCCCTTGGGTCCTGATCCATAGTTTGCCCTCCAAAGTCCATGCTGACATTTTCTCTGAGAGGAGCCCCGCAGAGCAAGAAATCATTGTGAAGGTGGGGTTTGTGTATTTTGTTGTCTAGACAAAACAGATCTTATGCAAATTTGGCTAAGGAAGCACATCTCCAGGGGAAGTCTCACCACGGGTGTTTGATTGTGATCGAGCAGTGATTTTAGTGTTCAAAAAACCCCACCGACCTGCTGGGAGAGAATCGCAGATTATGGCTGTACAATCATAGGTTGCGCAGGGTTTATTTTGTTTGCCTGTCTGTTGCGCTG
Source organism: Danio kyathit (assembly GCA_903798195.1). Lineage (NCBI taxonomy): Eukaryota > Metazoa > Chordata > Actinopteri > Cypriniformes > Danionidae > Danio > Danio kyathit. The sequence goes on along the minus strand of LR812535.1, from coordinate 25,507,996 downwards.
GAGTCTCATGTTGATGCTCTGTTGATGCCCTACAGAAAGACGGCAGTCAACTGCGTCCAAGTCCAATAAAGTGTGGGCTCTTGCGTGCGCTCATGTGAAACTTTGCTGGAGTGTGTGTGTGTGCATGTGTTCATGTGGGTTCGCATGGCCTGCGGAGAGCATGAGCGATGTCCTTGAAGAGTTTGGCTGTCCGTCCAAATGTCTACACATCCTCCAACAGATTCACTCTGGAGTGACAGCCAAAGTGGTTGTGTGTGTGCAAGGCCCATGTATCTGTGTGTTCATTTGTGTGTGTTCACTTGTGTGTGCGAGGCCTGCGTGTCTATGAGTGTGTGTCCTCTCTATCTCAGGGCAGCAGAGTGGCTGTGCTTGTAGCTGTAAATACTCTGACTCGGGGACACATCAAGCCTGGTTAGTTTTAAAGGACTTTTCGATATTAGGATGGTTTGAGAGCAACCCCGTGTTTCAGTTTTACTGCAGGACTTTATTTAAAGAGTATGTATATTCACTTTTTTGTCTGTTATGAAGAGCATTACTTCAGAAAGACTGGATATATTTGAAAAAAGGCAATATTGTGAAATAATATCACAATTTGAAATAAGTTACTTCTGTCGTAAGAGTAAGGTGATCCTTCAGTACTCATTTTTAATAGGCTCATGTGTACTCAGGTAATATTTAAGTTGATGAAATAAGTTTAAAAGAACAGCGATCATTTGAAATAGGTGTATTTGTAACATTGTAAAAGGCTTCTGCTACCACATTTGATCAATTTAAAAAGCTCTTGTGAATGTAAGTTGTAATCTTACTGAAACTTTGAATGGTATATTAATATTTCTTTTTGTTCTTTTGTTATTTTCTTTTTCTTTCATACTGTATGTTCAAAGGTGATGAAAGATGTAAGAGCTGCTACAAACTTTGCTTTCATAATAAAGTGTAATGAACGTTCATATAATCTTGCCTCCTTTGATATCTGCCTGTTTTTCTGAACTAACTTCTTAAAACTTAGAGTCGTCCAGAATAAAGTATTAAGCCCACAACATGTTTGAGCTTTATATGATATAACTTTAAAAGTCATCATTTTAATAATTTTTTTAAAATTGTTAAGGCTTTAAATTACATAATTATTACTTAAAGTCATGATTTCAATTAATTTTGTTTTAGTAAGTCATAATTTTGACCTTTTTCTAACTTCATAATTATAAGGTAATCATTATGAGTTGGCTGGCTTTTTTGTTTGTAGTTTTTTGTGCTTTAATTGTTGTGCACAGAGCTCAATCAGACAGCCCTTAGGCAGAAATCATGTTCATGGTTAGGGTAGTGAATTAAAGTTTTACAAACATTGCAATGTAGTTTGATCCTCACATTATTCACATTATCCCATTTCACTCTGATTAAACAGTCAGAAGTAACAATGTTAAATGCAAATGTACTACTCATGCAGGTCAGATTATTAGTCAAGTTAATTTTATGAAAATGCATATATAAATGCTTTCTGTGGTCAAAACTGTCATAAAATACATTTGAGTGTGCTGAAAATTGTTATATTACAACTTTACTGTATGTGTTAGGGTGGCACGGTGGCTCAGTGGTTAGCACTGTCGCCTCACAGCAAGAAAGTTGCTGGTTTGTGTCCCGGCTGCGCCAGTTGGCATGTGTGTATGGAGTTTGCATGTTCTCCTCGTGTTGGTGTGGGTTTCCTTCAGGTTCTCTGATTTCCCCTACAGTTCAAAGACATGCACTATTGGTGAATTGGCTAAACAAAATTGTATGAGTGTGTGTGTGTGTGTGTGTGTGTGTGTGTGTGTGTGTGTGCGTGCGTGCGCGAATGAGAGTGTGTATGGGTGTTTCCCAGTACTGGGTTGCACCTGGAAGGGCATCCGCTGCGACAAACATATTCTAGAATAGTTGGCGGTTCGTTTCGCTGTGGCGACCCCTTATAAATAAGGGACTAAGCCGAATGAAAATAAATGAATTATTGTATGTGTTAGCTGAGATTGCAGATTGCAGTAAGCTAGATCAATATCTGAATATCATATAAAGTCATCCAAACTGTTGCTCACCTGTCTAACAAAACCCATGCAGGATTTTTAAACCAAACTCGTTTCGATCGTTCTCCATCTATGCTAATATTAATCCCAATTTTCCACTCCATATGTCTCAAAATCTTATTAGCTGCATCCCAAATGGTACGCTATACACTCTGCTCTTATCCACTATGTACTTATGCACTTACAAACTCAACAGCATAGTATATAGTGTCGTCCCAAATGGAATATTCATTCATTCATTCATTCTCTTTTCGGTTTAGTCCCTTAATTAATCTGGGGTCATCACAGCGGAATGAACTGCCAACTTATCCAGCATATGTTTTACGCAGCGAATGCCCTTTCAGCTGCAACCCATCACTGGGAAACATCCAAACAAACTCATTCACACACATACACTACGGACAATTTAGCTTATCCAATTCACCTATACCACATGTTTTTGGACTTGTGGGGGAAAACGGAGCACCCGGAGGAAACCAGCGCAAACATGGGGAGAACATGCAAACTCCACACAGAAATGCCAACTGACCCAGCCAAGGCTCGAACCAGCGACCTTCTTGCTGTGAGGCGATTGTGCTACCCACTGCACCACTGTGCTGCCCTTCCAAATGGAACACCAAATGTTTTTTTTTACTAAGCGGAAATTCAAACCGTTTCCCAGATGATGTTTATCCGTTGCCAAATTAGTGAAATAAATGTCCAAAGTACCAAATATATTCCAAATGTATAGCATAACCACATACAGTATATAGAATAACCACATTCAACCATCAAGAGGCGGTATAATCACTCTTCTAGGAGAATTTTGCTTTCACAATCCAAAACAAATGAAGTAATCCAACATCAGTGCTTGAAAGCTCCACCCCTTCCGCTATGTGAGCAAAGCAGTCGCCGTTAAGTGCGTAAAGAGTCCAACATTCCACACTTCATTTTACCGGTTAAATAAGTGCGTCATCCAGGTATTTAAAGTGCACTTATCATTTTTAGAGTTTTCAGTGTGAATGCACTACTTACACTATTTATATTACAAAATGGCATAAAATAATGCATAAGTATGCAATTTGGGATGCACCTATTGACTTCTTTGAATTAGCCTTATGCGTCCACTTTATGGTGACAGAACCTGAAGCAAGACCATCATTCAATGGTGATAAATAAATACGATGCCACTAACAGGCAACACAATGACACAGATTGTTAAAACTGCAGATTTTTAAACATTGTAATTTGGAATCATTTAGGATAATGCAAGGTCACACATCAACATTGTTATGGTTTTTATTGGTTATTTGAATGAAAAAATCTGGCATATTGTGCCTTCAAAGCTGCAGCCCCTCTTTTTAGGTCAGCAAATCCAATTCATTTACCTGTATTACTCTAAAGAATTATATGAACAAGTGAATCCGTGCACTTTTGTCTCCTATAATCTGTCACCTAATGTGCAGAGCTGCTTGCATAACCTCGAGATTTATTCTTTCAAACTCCGAAATCTCATCATCATTATTAGAATCTACCAGAACAATGTGAATATATTTTTGTTAAACTCCACGTTTTACAGATTCATGTATTATGCCACTAACTAATCATTTTAAATTCATATGATTTATGAGACACAGCCATTCTCAAAAAAAAGTATAATATCCAGCACCAATATAAGTTTAAAACTGAAATAATTTGTCATTTGCTCATCACAGAGATTTATGCACAAAGCCGAGAGGAAATGAAACAAACAGCCTTACTCTTTGCACTTTCAGAGCAGAGGATTACAAATATCTGGAATTAAAAAATCCTTCTCTTGTCATTGTAAAAACAAAATGTTGATGTAAAGCTTAGCAATCTTTTAATATTACAGGATTACATGCACAAATCTAGTAGTGGTTCCTTAAAGTCATACTTAAATCTAAATAATTAGACTTGTAATACTCCTGATCTTCTTTTCCAGTTATCCTGCTAAATGCACACATTTCTAAAGCTCCTTCACTCAGATATTTGCTGAAACTCACAAATCTGCTGGAGATGATACTGTACGTGGAGTCAAGGTTCAGATTTCAGACTGTCATTTTGTAAAGGACACTGCAGTTCAGCAATTTAGTCAGTAGAATAATTATGTGAATGTTGATTCTGAAAGAGAGTGACCAATAGAGGATTTTACCAACACAGAGATGGAAAAATCATCTTTTTTTCTGATTTATCATTTGACAGTTTTTAAAATCCCTATACTGAATGTGTTAAAATGTCCTTGGTCTTTCTAAAGCCCTTCAATGTCTGTGGCAGGCCATCTGAAAGCTCAAGTGCAATTAATTTTAGTAAAAATCTCCTGCCCACATAATGTAGAAACAATGACATATGTCTGTTTATACTATGAAACCCCCCTCTTTCAGTTTGAGTCTACCTCAGAATTTATAAAATAAATGCTACATGATGGGCATGGAGAGTTGTCAGCAGAAGGAGGAGTGGGTGTGGTCGGCAGAGCAGGGGAAAAGGCGGGGAGCGAGCAACAGTTGGCACACAAAATCAGACAAAAAAAAAAAAATCTGACACAAAACGTGAGGAGACGCATGATTTTATAGTTTACAAAGTTAAAATGCAAAGAAATAAACAGTAAGTAATTTAATGCCCTGCTACACACACACACACACACACACACACACACACACACACACACACACACACACACACACACACACACACACACACACACACATATATATATATATATATATATATATATATATATATATATATATATATATATATATATATATATATATATATATATATATATATATATATACAGAATTATTAGCCCCCTGAATTTTTGGCCCCCCTGTTTATTTTTTTTTCCCCAATTTCTGTTTAACAGAGAGAAGATTTTTTCAACACATTTCTAAATGTAATAGTTTTAATAACTCATTTCTAATAACTGATTTATTTTATCTTTGTCATGATGACAGTAAATAATATTTTACTAGATATTTTTCAAGACACTTCTATACAGCTTAAAGTGACATTTAAAGACTTAACTAGGTTTAATTATTATTAGGTTAACTAGGCAGGTTAGGGCAATTAGGCAAGTATTAACAAATATTGTATAACAATGGTTTGTTCTTTAGACTATAGAAAAAAATATAGCTTAAAGGGGCTAATAAGTTTGACTCTAAAATGTTTTTAAAAAATTTAAAACTGCTTTTATTCTAGCCGAAATAAAACAAATAAGACTTTCTCCTGAAGAAAAAATATTATCAGACATACTGTGAAAATTTCCTTGCGCTGTTCAACATCAGGTGGAAAATATTTAAAAAAGAAAAAAAAAATTCAAAAGGAGGCTAATAATTCTGACTTCAACTGTAGGTTGTAATTTCATATAATATATGTGGCGACCTCTGAAACAGAGACTAAGCCGAAGGAAAATGAATGAACGAATGAATGAATATACACATAAACATAATTTGTTATATTATAATAAACATAATCATGTTTATATAAACGCTATAAATGGCGAGGGCTTCTCTCCTCCCCAATCCCCGGGTCTGAATGCAGACACAGTGGACACCAGTGCAGCAGGTCTCTTGCCCTATCTATTTCAGCCATTAACCCTGCTGGTAATCTGGAGGATTTTAAACATATGGCAAACACAGCAGCACGGATATAGGCGATGTGTCTGAATGGTAAAGAACTCAACTGATATAAGACAAAGTTTGCCATTCTCCAATTCTCGTACAGCTCTCCAGACAAAAATGCTTGCTATGCACAGGTTGGCTGTATCGACCCTGACAGTATCGCGGGGAAAATCATGCAGCAAACCTCATGGATTATGCAAACAAACACGTACGATCCTTCATGAACACCTAAATACTGCGTGCCGTGCTCAGCCACGGTATCACAGCTTGGCAGGTCTGTCTTCAAAAAGCACGTACATGTATCATGAATGATTAAGAAGCATGGTCTTCTCATAGGATAAGAAAACCCAGCTATGAATAATAACGAGAAACCGACACGTCATCACTGGACAGGCAGATGAGCACCAAGTCACAGATTTTTATCCCGGCCTAATGATTTTAAACCCAGAAGATGAAATTAGCTGACAAAAGCTCAAAATTATTCAAGTTTATTCACAATTAAAGTTAACAGGTGCTAACGTTGTCTCAAATGAGGCTTAACACACACAAAATCTGTTAAAAAAAAAAAAAAAAAAAGTACTCCAGGGTGTCTTTAACCATTCACTGACAAATAATATAGCTTGTATTCTCTGTCAAAATATAAGCAACTCACTGGAGATATAAATCATGTACATGCCTTTTTAAATAACATTTCTGTATTAATAATTATGCAATACTAATTATATTACACTATAAAGTTTGATGGAGATTTATGTACTACATGTAATATTTATTATTCATTTTCCCCAGATGCAGTCGTATGTGCTGATGGTGCACATTTCCATATACTCATATTTTTCTTGGCATGCTCTGACTTTTAATTTAGAGCACTTGGTAATTACATAATATTCTTTAAAAATGTGGAAAATAAAAATATATACTACATCGTATACATGAAGATGCATTTTCATTAATATGAGTGGGTAATGTTGACTATGTCTAGAAGTGTTTGAAAATGCATTAGATAGTGTTGTTTTTATAGTTTAAAATTTCAGACTTTTACAAAAATGTGTACTTTTTTCAATATTCCCTATAACAGGCTGGACATGATATTGATCACATCAGATTGGAAAGATAAAACAAGTAAAAATAGAAAATTAGCCAATCAGAAGTCTCAAAAATAGGTTTGGAGAAGGTCTCATGGCCATTTAAAGGGCAAGTCGTTGCATATAACAGAGTGTTCAGTAATTATTATTAAAATTATTTATTTTGTTGTGGCTGGAAGGGCAGCCACTGCCAGCGTAGTTAGCGGTTCATTCTGCTGTGGCGACCCCTGATAAATCAGGTACTAAGAGCTGATTTATACTCCAGTGCAGCCTTTGCGCAGTCTCATAGCTCTTTTTTTATATATACAGTTGAATTCAGAATTATTAGCCCCCCTGAATTATTAGCCCACTTGTTTATTTTTTCCCCAATTTCTGTTTAACAGAGAGCAGTTTTTTTCAACACATTTCTAAACATAATAATTTTATTAACTCATTTCTAATAACTGATTTATTTTATCTTTGCCATGATGACAGTACATAATATTTTACTAGATATTTTTCAAGACACTTCTATACAGCTTAAAGTGACATTTAAAGGCTTAACTAGGTTAATTAGGTTAACTAGGCAGGTTAGGGTAATTAGGCAAGTTATCGATGGTTTGTTCTGTAGACTATCGAAAAAAATATATAGCTTAAAGGGGCTAATAATTTTGACCTCAAAATGGTTTTGAAAAAATTAAAAACTGCTTTTATTCTAGCCGAAATAAAACAAATAAGACTTTCTCCAGAAGAAAAAATATTATCAGACATACTGTAAAAATTTCCTTGCTCTGTTAAACATCATTTGGGAAATATTTAAAAAAGAAAAAAAAATTCAAAGGGGAGGCTAATAATTCTGACTTCAACTGTATGTTTGCTGAACTTTCCATTCAATTGCATAATAAATCTTACAATAGGATATTCACATTTTAGAATAAAATATGTAAGTAAAATAACAAAAAAAGAAAAGAAAGAAAAAACAAAAACAAAAAAAAAATAGCAGGTATACATAACAATTACCATCAAGAAGAGGAGTTTAGTTTTTTGAGTATATTCACAGTTCTGGTTGCTTTACGACTTGAAAGTCCTTTAAGAGTTTTAAAATAAATGTTTAAATCAGCCTTGAAATGGGAGATATTAGGCTTCCTCTCTGACCATTTACACTTGTGTATATGAAACTTTCCTAAAAATATCAAAGATTTAACATAAACAGGTGATTCTTATCTATATCTTGTTTTATCTATGTAACATATGGCATCTTTTTTCCTTAATACTACTTTCCACACAGTATATTAAATAAACATTCAACATCAAACCAGAAATATTTAACATGCATACAATCAAAAAACAAATGAATAACAGAAACGCAAGATTCAGAAAGATCAACTTTATATAGCTTGAAAACTGGTTGGTTGGCTTTATTTTATGTATAAGTTTAATTTCACTGACTTTATTAGTGACACAATATTTGTTGTTATAAGTCCAAATCAATTTCCAATTGATATTCTCAAATTGGTTTTTCCTTTTATGTCTAAAAGAGTTAGGATAATGAATCAAACGTCTAAGAAATGTACTGTACATTTTCTATCTTTGATATCAACACCATCTAATAAAATCCCTTTTTTAACTGTGGTCGCATAGCCCTCGCTATGGCCAACGCTGACGCGCACCTCTCAAAAACTGCAACTACATGTTACAAAGACGCAAGCTCTGTGATTGGTCAGCTTAGTAGCTGTGACCAGTGTGGGCGGGACCGAGAGTCACACGAATCCATTGGATTGAGTGTTTACAAGTATGGAGTCAAGTGAAGGAGCTCCTGATGGAAACTGTTGTTTTTTCTTTATTTTATAATTAATGTTGTTGCACATCCGCCAGTTCCCGCCTCTGAATGAGCAACTTTTAGCTACTTGTACATTAAGGTAGCGTTCAGAAAAAACAAAACACCCGCGAAGAAACACGACACAGAGAAACATAAAAACCTACTGCCAGCTAGCGTTTCGAAAGTGTTATTGCAGAGCAACACATACAGTATGCACATGTATGAATGCACAACTACGCACAAGTCATGTGCCGTGGGCAGTGGTGTAAAAATCAGTCCTGCAATTCCTGTTCAATAAAATAGCAAATAAAAAGTTAATTGCTTAATACTGAAGATGTCCAAAATCTTTACACACAATGACCAGAGACTGTTCAGATTGCATGTCACTGATGAGAAGATGGTGGATGTTTACTGTATGATGACCACTTTTTTGGTACCCTTTGCAAAGGGTACCTAGCAAGACAAAGGGTACCAAAAGGCGGAGCTAGACATGCAGCTGGTTGCAAGGTTTACAGAGATAAGTCACTCGCAGAAGCAGAAGAATAAAAACAAAGGAACCGCCATTTTTGAAAACACAGCCGCGACATTACACCGCTATAATATATACATATAATAATGAGCCATAGTAGATTTGAACTCAATCAAACCTTGTCGTCATCTTGATGAACAGCCACAAAGCCATGAAGAACAAAACCTGCTGTGTTCTGTTGTTGTTTTACGAGCCCGTGTAAAAGTGCGAGCGGTTTCACTTTCTCCAGAGAGCTCGCCGCACGTCTATATTTGAAATAACGAACTTCTTGAGCTCATATTAATAACGTGCACGGGATTATTGAAGCGCTTCTGACATCTGATCCATTCAGAAAGGGACAAACGCGAGAGTGAAGCTCGAAAAACAAAGGAGAAGCCGGAAAAAAAACAGCAGCAATTGATTTATTCAGCAACCTAAAACATGAACAAACTGCCATGTTTAACTATTATCATCACCTTTTGGATTATTATGAACTCTGAATGATGAATTTACTTTTTAACAGAGGCTACATGTGCTGGTGAAGATTAAAGATACAGATGAGAGGTTTGCACTGACTGGGCTATATTTGGTGTTGTCTTTGAACCCAAATAAGAACTAAATGTATGCTGTGTGTAGTTTTTCTGTAATTGATAACATAGAGACTGTAAAGGTCTGTATGTGTTCATACTATATGTTGCCTTTATTTATTTATTTTATAGAATTGCAGACGTTACAGGCTATTTCGCATTGATCGCATTGATCATTGATCTGCATTTATAATCAAATCATGTTTATAGAAAATGAGTAGTAATGAAGAGTTTTATGTGTATAAAGCATCTGTTTTGGGATATGTGAATGACCTGTACGGCTTTATTTATTTCCTCTAATGACGTCGTCTGAAAATGACATCATCTGAAATTTTCTGTCGTAGACCACGCCCACCTTTAGTACCCTTTTGGCAGTGGAAACCTGATAAGGTGACCCAAATCCACTACAGAATATTACGTTTTCACATCGCTGCACAAATCAACCTTTCACAGTGTAATACTCACTACTCATGAGTACTTTTAAAAGGGTTACTTTTTACTCATAATTTGAGTAATATTTGCAACAGACACTTTTACTCTACTTGCATTACATTTTTTATCAATTTACTTGAGTACGATTTTTCAGCTTTTTACGATTTAGGAATTTTACTCTTTCCACTGCTGGCCGTGGGCCATGCCGATCACTCGACGCAGAATAAACCAGCCCTAAGCCGAAAGAAAATGAATTAATTTTAAGTTTAATAAAAAATTGTGACATTGGATGGATTAAAATGCTGTAATTTCTTTCAAAATAGAACTTACATGTTATTTATGTCAAAGACACCTTTAAAATGATATTAATGAAAACCTCAAGGCAATAAAACCATGATCTTTACTGGGGACAGAAAAGGCACCAAAATCCCAATGATAACACAAATAATGCCATGATGTAAATAATGTGCTGTTTTGGGCCACTGTATATGTCTCAATAATGAAATGCTCTCAACAATAATAAGATACGTGAGTGCAGCCGTGTACCCTTCACATTCAAATGTATGCAGACCAGTGACCTGTTTTTCCTTCCAGTGGGATTCGCGGTGACGGATTTATTCATTATGAGCTGCTATCCATGTGTTGTCACAGTACTGAATATTAATGAGCATGCAGATTAATTGTGGTTATTGTACACTTTCCAGGGATGTAGAGAGCAAGTGTCAGAAGTGACCCAGAGATGAGAGATGAGAGCATTTGTCATTGGTCTTTAGAGAGAGAGAGAGCGCGTGTATGTGTGTGAATGTCTTTGAGACCTGTGTGTGTCCGTGTGTGTGTCTAATTATTGGTCTGTAGAGAGTCAGCTTGTCTCTCTGTCTTTTTAATTAAAGGCAGAGGCAGCGGAGGTCGAGTGGGTATCCAGACTCTAGAGAACGGCGGTGAAAGACATAGAGAGCAGCAAAGGAAGCCGGGGAACAAGAAACAAAGGAAGTGAGATCAAACTAAAAAAGCATAACATAGAGGTCACGGAAAATTTAGAGAGCAAGCTATTATAGCCCAGTTCTGCCGCCGAAAGGAAGTGACATCACAGAAAGCGTGTTTAGAGGGAGCAGAGATGCATGCGTTCAGGTCGGAGTTAAAACCCCTGAGTGCCTTTAACGCTAATGATGCAACCTTTTTTGTTTAAGCCCGAGTCTCTTTATTTTGACTTTGATGCCTCTGTTCAATCTATTTTTACCTCAATGGCAAAACTTTTGCTCATCATTCTAGCCCTTTAACCCATGTGACAGCTTGTGCTAATGTTCAGTGGCAAGCCGGAAAAATAAATCTCCTCTAAAAGGCTCCGTCCTTTTAAAAGTGACTAACACCTCTGTTTAACATTGTGTGGAAAGGGCCTATGAATATTTACAGCTTTGCACGGGCCTATAATCTCACAGTGGGTTTTCAAGGAGCTAAAGAGCTCATTGTTTATCTGATACTCGTAACAACTATATTTTTTATCAGGCATCTGAGGAACAAAGCGCTATTCCTTTTTTCTTCATACTTGTTTTTGCTGAATCTTTACACAGTATGTGCTTCTATAATCAGCTTCTCCTTAATGGGCATTACAGAGTAATTCATTTTTCTTTCTCTACTTATTATTGTGGTTTTAAACTAAATTACAGACAATTTTGCAGTCTGTTACATTAGTTAACACAACCATTAGGGGGTATCATTTCCCTTGATTTTCCCTAATTTAGTTGATCACAAAAAAAAGCATTAGTCTACAATAACAATTATTCATTCATTCATTCATTTAATTTCTTTTCGGCTTAGTCCCTTAATTAATCAGTGGTCGCCACAGCGCAATGAACCACCAACTTATCCAACATATGTTTTACACACCGGATGCCCTATGCGGGGAGAACATGCAAACGCTAACTGGCCCAGCCAGGACTCAAACCAGCGACCTTCTTGCTGTGAGGCAACAGTGCTAACAACTGTGTCGCCTCTAATAACTGCTTAGTTGCATGAAATTCAACAACTGCAACTTATCTGCTCGGGGTTCAATACTTCTTAAAGCAATTACCTTTCATTCAACTAAGCAGAACATAATGATTGTTGATATATATATATATATACTGTATGTGTTATATATACATACAGTTGAAGTCTTTTATTTTTTTCCCCATCTTCTGTTTAACAGAGAGAAGATTTTTTCAACACATTTCTACACATAATAGTTTTAATAACTCATTTCTAATAACTGATTTATTTTATCTTTGCCATGATGACAGTAAAAAATATTTTACTAGATATTTTTCAAGACACTTCTATACAGCTTAAAGTGACATTTAAAGGCTTAACTAGGATAATTAGGTTAACTAGGCAGGTTTGGGTAATAAGGCAAGTTATTGTATAACGATGATTTGTTCTGTAGACTATCGAAAAAAAAAAATAGCTTAAGGGGGCTAATAATTTTGTCCTTAAAATGGTGTTTAAAAAAATTAAAAACTGCTTTTATTCTAGCCGAAATAAAACAAATAAGACTTTCTCCAGAAGAAAAAAATATTATCAGACATACTGTGAAAATTTCACAGAACATTATTTGTGAAATTTTTAAAAAAGAAAAAAAATTCAAAGGGGGGCTAATAATTCTGACTTTAACTGTATAAATATATTTCAATAAATGCTTTTGTGAGAGTTATCATGACTGATAATTATACAGTTCAGTAGGGTTTTTGAATCTGATTGGTTGAGAGGTCTTTAATATTCTACGATGCAATATTCTACCATTATCAAATTATTGTAATATAATTATAATAGTTGCTGCTGGTATTTTGTATTGTAAAATGCTTTTTATGGTGTCAGTGACTGTGGTTTTAGTGCAGGTTACATTGTTATGGCATTAAGCAAAGACTATTAGATTGAAAGGGGAACAAGGACTTTATCTTTACTTTTAACAAGACGCAACCTATGTTGCAATGGAGAAATATATACTAGAAGGATTGCTTACCACAGCAGATGTTTTAAAAAAATATATTTTTTAACTGTAAAAAGCTCAAGGAAACCAGCCCAATCTCAGGAGTAAACATAACTGTTTTACATATTATCAGAAAAGTGGCTAATTTACCTATTTTTACAATTTCATTCATATGAAAGCATATTTTAATTCAAATTTAAAGGCAGGCATTCCCCCAAACCCCACCCCTAAATTCAATTGTACTAAATAGTCCTAAATTGTACAAATTCATACAAATGAGTATTTGAAATGACTAAGTTACTAAATTTAAAAAGTTACAAATTACTGTGAAATTGTGTGACATTTATCTAAAGAATGGATGAGGCAGGAATGGTTCTCACACTGAAAGTTTTTTTTTTTTTTTTAAATCTGTGGTTGTTTCATTTTATTTACACAGTTTTTCTAACAAACACAATATTATACTGTATCAATCCATCAGGTTTGAAGGCAGCACCACGTACATGTGAGGTAGTAGAGTACTGGATTTCTTTGGGTGAAGAGTTGAGATTTGTATCTCCATTCTTCAGTGGTTTTATTGTCTTTGAGGTGGCCTGGACTCAGAGGACTGACAGTCCTATTCTTATGAGCAAAGAAACACTGAAAGGACATTGATTTTGTGAAGGTGAAAAGGCTTCTTTCTTTAAAGTCAGATTCTATTTACTGCTTTTTTTGACATACGGATACACACACACATGCATCACATGTACACCCCTGGTCCCTGAAGGCATTAGTCTAAGCCTGTTTACTTACTGCTGTGTAGAATCTTAGAAAAAGCTTGAAACACACAAAAAAACTCAGCAGGACTGAAAAAGAGAGGTTTTAAGAAAACAATTTTGAATCATCTCACAGCTGTGAAGACAAAAAATGTATTATTGTCAAAAGCATAAAGTAATAATAATATGTCTATGCGAAGTAGTGTTTTAAATCAGAAAAATGAATTATCAAAAATGTTAGAACAGTTGCATATGTAATATTTCAAAACAATATGATGAAATTTATATAAATGAAATTGTATATACAGTTCCAAATTAAATTGCATACATGACTGTTGAATTTGACCTCCATTGATGCATTTGGAAAAGATGAAACAGACTAAATAAATGTCTTTCTTAATTCTTGTCAATAATGTTAGTTGTATTTAATCAGAAACATTTTTTGGAACAGAGAGATTTTAAATAGCTGTAATCTTTTTGGGCGGCATGAGTCAACTGCTATTCACTACTATATCATGTATGTTAAGCTAAATTGTACATCATTGTGAAAACCTCCATCTGTTTGTGTAAAAAATATCTATAGCCAAACATCTTAAAAACATGGAACTGCATGAACTGCTTTTTTTCCATTTTATAATCTCCGAGACCTATACTTTTAGCAAAATGTGTACATGCAGAACATCATCATTTAGATGCAATGTTCTTTTCCCATCATATTTATCTTTTTGAAACACTTTCGATAGGGATGCCTCTTTCAGTTTCAATCAGGTTAATGCCACTGCTGTGATTGGGTAGCAGATTTGGATATTAAAATAATATATAAAAACAATATTTTCATGTACTCTAAAAAGGGAATGAATTTTGCCTAAAACCATATTAAGGTCATTTTAAACAGAATGTAGCAGACTAAGCAATGAACAAATGATGAAATGAGTCATTTTGGAAAAGCTGGTTTTAGCATAATAATGAGGTTTTGAATTCTGGTACATAAAATATGTTTTTATGCCCACAAAAGGTCAGGGAAATTTTGATTTCTTAATTCATGACCTCTTTGGGACATTAGCTATAGCCTATTTATAGATATTTTTTCAAAAGCATTAAAATGAAGGCATACAGTGCGTCTGGAAAGTATTCATAGCGCTTCACTTTTTCCACATTTTTTTATGTTACAGCCTTATTCCAAAATGGATTAAATTCATTCATTTCCTCAGAATTCTACACACAATACCCCATAATGACAATGTAAAAAAAAGATTTTCACAGCCTTTGCTCAATACTTTGTTGATGCACCTTTGGCATCAATAACAAGTCTTTTTGAATATGATGCCACAAGCTTGGCACACCTGTCTTTGGGAATGTTTACCCATTCCTCTTTGAAGTACCTCTCAAGCTCTCTCAGGTTGGATGGGAAACGGTATACAGACATTTCAGATCTCTCCAGAGATGTTCAATAGGATTTAGGTCTGGGCTCTGGCTGGGCCACTCAAGGACATTCACCGAGTTGTTGTGAAGCCACTTCATTGATAGTTTGGCAGTGTGCTTTGGGTCATTGTCCTGCTGGAAGCTGAACCGTCGCCCCAGTCTGAGGTCAAGAGCACTCTGAAGCATGTTTTCATTCAGGATGTCTCTGTACATTGCTGTATTCATCTTTCCCTCTATCCTGACTAGTCTTCCAGTTCCTGCTGCTGAAAAACATCTGCACAGCATGATGCTGCCACCACCATGCTTCACTGTAGGGATGGTATTAGCCTGGTGATGAGCGGTGCCTGGTCTTCTCCAAATGTAACGCCTGGCATTCACTCCAAAGAGTTCAATTTTAGTCTCATCAGACCAGAGAATTTTGTTTCTTATGGTCTGAGAGTCCTTTAGAGGCCTTTTGGCAAATTCCAGGCGGGGAGTGGCTTCCGTCTCTACTTTACCATACAGGCCTGATTGGTGGATTGCTGCACAGATGGTTGTCCTTCTGTAAGGTTCTCCTCTCTCCACAGAAGAACACTGGAGCTCAGACAGAGTGACCATCGGGTTATTGATCACCTCCCTGACTAAGGTTCTTCTCCCTTAGGCCGTACTCACACTATGTACAGTTGCCTTGAACTGGGCCAAAGCACGCTTGTCCCCTCTCCCGTCTCCCCCGACGGCCCGCACTCACATTACATTCGGGCCTGGGCGCGCTTACGTCATCGATGACGCGCTGCTCAGTAAGCACTCTCACACAGCACAGTGGAGATTTCCTTAGTTATATCGTTTACGTCAATTGATATGCGGTGACACGCAGTCAAATATTTCGCCAAACAGATCAGCCACTTTTGACCCTCATAAACAATCGTAATGTTCTCGTGCTGCAGAAATTAGGAAGTTTGCTGAAGGCGCAGCTGTCGTGCAGTGAGGGGTTTGCGTCTTTAATAATCTACGACAGTTTGCGTTCATTATACAGTATGAATGATTAATTAATCCATATGAAACAGTCCCTTAAAAGTCACGTCTCGCTTTCAGTTTCGGGCTTAGGCACGCTTGCACTCACACTGTAAGCGTACCGCACCCAAGCCCAAGTGAACCGCGCTCTGGCCCACCTCTTCCAACCGGGCCAGGGCCGCCCAAGTGTACCGTGCCTGAGCCCGATTCAGAGCACTCACACTTTTCAAACGATCCGGGAAACGGGCCTGAGCACGGTTCGGATATCATTACGTGAGTAAGCCCTTAATCACCTAGCTTAAATGGCCGGCCAGCTCTAGGAAGAGTCCTGGTGGTTCCAAACATCATCAACATGTTTTTTTAAAGAAGAGTTTTGTTGAATTTAAAAAGTGCACCTATACATATATATTTTCCTTGTTTTGATACATTAAAACATTTTGGCTTATAAAAGTCATGTGAAATAAAAACTGATTGCACTGCGACACAACCCATTTTCTCATGCACACTGAGCAAGCTAATACACAATACACACAATAAGTAAAATGAATGAGAAGGCATGTGGACATAACACAACATCTAAATCAAGTCATTTTAGCATGTCAAAGTCAAATTTCTGCATATAAAATGCATTTTCCCAACAAGAAAAGTGTGGCTAGTGAAAATGGCGAGTGACTAGTAATGTTGGAAATCTACTAGCCACAGTGGCTGGTGATCAAAAAAGTTCATGTCAAGCCCTATATATATATATATATATATATATATATATATATATATATATATATATATATATATATATATATATACTGTATATATATATATATATATATATATATATATATATATATATATATATATATATATATATATATATATATATATATATATATATATATACAGTATATATATATATATTAGTGGTGGGTCATTATCGGCGTTAACGTGCTGCATTAACGCAAGACTCGTATCGGACTCTTATGTTGATATTTTAGTGCGGATGTATACCTGGCCGAATTGCACTATAGGTGGTGAGAACGAGTCTTCGAACCTGTGTGTATTCCTACAGTGAAATAACCACATCAAACGTGACGTGCTAACATGGATGCAGTTCATTAGAGTGAATCTGATTAATGTTAGCTACACATGTAATTATCAGGCACTTGAAGAGTTTACGCGTTTGAGTAAAACATACAAATAAAATGGACCGGGTGCTTTTTAAAATGAATGACGGTGAATGAAAGTCAAACCGGTGAGCACAAAAAAATCAGCAGGATGCCCTTCTGGATCTTTCACTTACTTCAAAGACACTACTGACTACACTTACATGGACATCTGTAATCTTTATTTGCCTTAATAGACAATAATATAATTAGGGTGTTTACGTGAAGTGCTTTCATGTAAGAGTTTCCTGTAATCTTGGGTGAGTTTAACTGCAGTTCGGCAGTTTCACCTTCACTCATGAACATTTCATTCATGCCCCTGTGACAAACTGGGGTATTAGACGCAAATAAGGAGTAAGGACTGGTGAGTGTGTTATGGAATTTAATAATGCACGCAATAAAGAAAAAACTTCCGCATTTCGCGATGTGTGTGTGTGTGGGGTCCTTTACTGAAAGCCGCGTGTGTGGATCTTGTTGGAAAATATGGCGAAAATTCCTACATGAGGGTAATAGTTTGATTGCGATGTTTACTTCAATAATGCCACTAATATATGCATACTCCACGTCTTAATTCCATTTCTGTTTAGTTCAGTTATGACTAAAATAAATAAATAAAAAATAAAAATCGCTGTTTTGAGCTTTTGTAGGGCTACAGTTCAAAATTAATGTTTAACTGAATAAACAGTTAGTAAACACAAGTACATCTTATTGAACATCATTTATTTTCATCACCATTTAACATAGTAGAACAGTTTCTCAAGCAGTTTGTGATGCATTTTGGAAACAGGAGATGAGCCCCTGGTCTACTGTAATATGCCACCTGGCTTGAGAAACCCGTTCTCAAAGACTTACTTTTAGTCATTATTTGGGTAGCACACATATTCTGAATGCCTTCGGCAGAATTCAAATGAGCCCTTTTAATCTAGATTAATCTAGATTATTTCAAGATTACAGTGAGATTAATCTAGATTTAAAAAATTAATCTATGCCCACCTATAATATATATAATGTTGGCAGAATCTCATGTGTCGATTATCTGTGAGAAATTGCAGCAAGGAACATGACTAAAGATTCAAGGAGTTTTGCCACCAGAACTTTGGAATTCTTGGCCAGTTCTCTAAGCAGTAGAAAATCTGGAGAAAGACTCAAAATAAACAAAACAAACAGCAAAACATGGAAACGCACAAGAATACAATATGAGACCATATAGCAAAAAAGAGGAGCGTGAAATGCTTTAAGTTTGGTAACACACATATATCTATGTGTGTGTTTATGTGTATGCTTACATGAAGGTTTCTTTTTATAACATGCAGTAAAATAAACCTCCCAGCTGTTGGCAGCGTTATGAAGGCTGCTGCTCTCAGCAGAAACTTTATGCACAGCATGTGTATGTGTGTTGAGTATGAATGCCTGCGCATATGTGCACCTGCTTTTGCGCTCTAACTGAGGATGATCTCACAGTGATGTCGATGAAGGTCATTTATATTCATACATGTATATTCATATGCAGATGTGCACTTGAGGATGATGTTTAAGGAGCTGGATAATGTACAGAGCTTTTATTGTGACCCTGTGTGGCCTCCAGGCCTTCTGTTAAATAAACACAGAATAAGTGTGTGAAAATGATTGAAATTTCCAGCAAGGCTGAATCGAGCAATGCAATGATTTGTGGATTTTCCTAAGGCAAAGCAGTGAGCATTAATAAAACATAAATATGAATAAGTATTTTCCTTTTCTAGGTGTGTGTGTGTGTGTGTGAGAGCGCGCATCTTTTCTTATTTGACTGATGAAAAAAAAATGCATCTTGCCCCAAAGCACAAACTCATTCTTGAATTCATCTATTGTGTGCATTATCCCTATAAACTCTATTTCATGCTATGAGTGTCTGCATTTCAGATCAGCCGCAAACAGTAAACACACCCAATCTTTCATTTACCTCCACAGTTTATCATTAGAGAGTGAGCGATACGATACCCCACAGCCCCAAATCAACCACCGGACGAACACAAACAAGGACATTTAGAAGAACAAATGTAGCTGAGATTTGATTATGATATTATATAGCTGAAGGTCAGAATTATTAGCCCTCCTGAATTATTAGCCCCCCTGTATATTTTTTACCCAATTTCTGAAGATTTTTTTAACACATTTCTATTCATTATAGTTTTAATAACTAATTTCTAATAACTAATTTATTTTATCTTGGCCATGATGACATTTCTTAACTTTTACTAGATATTTTTAAGATAATAGTATTCAGCTTAAAGTGCAATTTAAGGGTGCACTCACACTATGCTATCCGAACCATGCCCAGGCCCGTTTCCCGGATTGTTTGAGAAGTGTGAGTGGTCTGAATCGGGCTCAGGCACGGTTCAGTTGGCCGGCCCCAGTTGGAAGAGGTGTGCCAGAGCACGGTTCACTTGGGCTTTGGCGCAATACGGTTGTAGTGTGAGTTTAAAGCGCGCCTGGGCCTGAAACTGAAGATGAGACGTGACTTTTAAGGGACTGTTTCATATGAATTTATTAATCATTCTTACTATTCAATGAACGCAAACTGTCGTAGATTATTAAAGATGCAAACCCCTCACTGCACGACAGCTGCGCCTTTAGCAAACCTCTTAATTCCTGCACGAGGACTTTATGATTGTTTATGAGCGTCAAAGGTAGCTGATCTGTTCGGCAAAATATTTGACTGCGTGTCACTGCATCACAAATGACTAAAACAATATAACTAAAGAAATCTCCACTGTGCTGAGCGAGAGAGCTTACTGAACAGAGCATCATCGATGACGTAAGCATGCTCAGGCTCGAATGCAATGTAAGTGTGGGCCGTCGGATAAAGCACACTGGACTTTACTCCCCATAGACTTCCATTCATACGCACGCGAATGCGTCACACCGGAAACGCAGGCTCATGCATCGAGTTTCGCAGGTTGCTGCAGTGCAAAGTTCAAGCTTGGTGAACTCTGGCAGATGCGAAATCGCATCACTTGACTGCGTGAGACCAATCCAGGATCAAAACATGACTTCTCTGAACAGAAATTTAAAACATGGAGCAATCGCTCACTTTTTTTAATGTCTAATCATCTTGTTTAATCCCGCCCCTTTTCGCAGCGCCGTACGACAGAATTTCGCAAGCTCAAACTCTAGTGTGACTTCGGCTTAAGACGGGAGGGGGGACAAGCGTGCTTTGGCCCGGTTCAAGGCAACTGTACATAATGAGAGTGCACCTTAAAAGCCTTAACTAGTTTAATTAGACAAATTAGGGTAATTAGGCAACTCATTGTACAATGATGGTTTGTTCTGTATGCAAACAGAAAAAATATAGCTTTAAGCGCGGTCACACTGCACTTTTCTCCCCATAGCCTTCCCTTCATATGCATGCGAATGCGTTAGACCAGAAAGTTTCGCAGTTCACTGAGTTGGAAAGCTTAAGCTTGTTGAACTCTGACTTGTGAAATTGCATCACATGATTGTGTGAGACCAATCGAAGATCAAAACATGACCTTTCTGGACAAAAATTTTAAATATGGACCAATCGCTCACTTTTTTAATGTCTAATCATCTTGTTTAATCCCACCCCTTTTCACAGCGACGTACAACAGAATTTTACATGCTCAAACTCTAGTGCGACCGCGGCATAGGGGAGCTAATAATATGGACCTTAAGTGAAGTTTTTCAACTAATATCGAGAGAAGCATGTGATTTGATTGACTAGGGCTGGTCTCTCATCCGTAATCAGTAATTCTCTGTGCTGTGGACCTGCATTTGAAGCAGGTCGCCATCCAGAGCAACAGGCAGCTACAAAGTTGCTGCTAGTGTGAATGAGGCATAATAGCATCATCATACAATATCAAAGTGTGAACTCTTAAAAATATATATTTTTATTAAAAGCTGCTTTTATTATAGTCTAAATAAAACAAATAAGCCTTTCTCCAGAAGAAAGAAATATTATAGGAAATACTGTGAAAAATTCCTTGCTCTGTTAAACATCATTTGGAAAATATTTGAAAAAGAATGAAAATTTAAAGGAGGCTAATAATATTGACGTCAACTGTATATTCAGCCCTTCAATTCAGCTCCCTGAGGTTTTTACCCCATCATATTTAAATATGTGAAGCGTACAGTAACACAGTTGTCTTTTATTAAAATAAACCACTTTAAAAAAAATCAATTCTTCTTTTTCATCCCGTCCCCTCCCTCCTTTTCAAAAACATATTTTAATGCCTTGAGGTTTATCGATTCATACGGCAGCGTCTAAACATGATACTCGGAGAGCTCTAGAAGACAGATTGAGGAGGAAACACTATAAAAGGCAATGAAAAGGGAGAGGAAAATGAAAAAGTGAGGAATGTCGGATTGATATTCCACACACTCCAAGCACGCATCGAAACTGATTGTTTCAATTCCACTAGAGTTAAACTGATATATTATGCCCAGTCTGTTCATGATCACTGGATTTATGAGAGAATAAAGATTCCTCCGTCCTTTGTATTTTATTCAAATTGCGAGCATAAATTTGAGTTTGGGGCTAACTCAGGGGCTGTATTACAGTACACAGAAACAAATTAGTGCCAGAAATACTGAGATATGAGCTGCGAAGTCCACCGGAGAGAAACAAAAGTCTCAATGTGCTGCACGGCTCCTCAGAGAGCAGAATTGCAATGAATGCTTTGGAAATTCAGTGTTGTGTAGAACATTCAGTGCTTTACTTTGCCAGCATTTTTTTTTCTCTTTGCTGTTGCCATTGAAAGAATGAGCAGGTAGTTCCATTTCATTTCACCATTTTAATTGAATTCATCTGAGTGTTTGAAAACAACGTCTCTGACCGAAAACCGACAACAGAACATATAGACTTTTTAATCACCTACCCGTGTTAATGTGATTTGGTTGTTTAGGGGTTCGGAAACTGTTTTAATTATGGGCTTCATCATTTGCAGTGAAATTAGCACTTAAAATGGCTCTTCTTGTTTACTTGATTGTTTATGCATGTGCTCCCGGATTGCAACTGTTTTCTTTCAGGTATACGCGTGTGGTACTGCTAGGTTATTTTTACCTCAAACAACCTGCTGCATGGTGAATCATAAGTCCCTAGTCTGTTTTACTCTCCCAAGAGTTGATTGGTATACCGTCTCTAAAAAATAAATAAAAAAAAAACAATTTAGCTAAATGTTGTTACCTTCTCAGTCCATAATGGTTAGCACAGTTTAAGACTGCACGATATTAGAAAAAAAATGACATTGCAATATTTTATTTTTCTGCAATATTAAGTATAAATTTTAGATGAAAATGAATAGCTCTATTTGGATAGAATTAATAATTTTAGGAAAATTTTTGATGATAATAGGATGATTTTATAGTGGAGCGCGTCTGCATCAAATTTAATAAACCAAATCACAAGCAATGATAAATATAGTAAAGCAAGTTACAAATTAAATAAATGCATTGTTTTTTTCTCTGAGTCTTAACAGTATTCAGGTACACAAATTGAATAATTAAATGTAAAATAAATAACTCTGTAATTTTAATTGCATATATACTGTACATAAATGCAATTAATCGTTCTTGAAGTTACTAAAAATCTAATTTCCTGTGCCTGAATGCATATACGGTCACAAACACATGCAAATTATTGATTTTTTTGGTAACTTCATGGTTAATTTTTGCAATTACTCCACAATCATGTGTGTTTTTAACTCCTACTTAACTATAATCCTGATTCGACATTGCAGACCCTGCAATGTGACTATTGCGAATGTGCACATTGCGATATCGAGGATGAAACGATATGTTGTGCAGCCCTAGCACAGTTTTTCATTTTTGACTTGAAGAACAATAGTGAACATGCCAATGAGTGAGAATGATTAAATATGTTGTTCTTTAATGTGTTTATCTTTCATTTTTTGATATGATTGCTGATTAATTTTATACTTTAAATATCTAGAATTGATTAACAGAAGTCTTTTGCACTCTTTGTATGGTGGAATTGAATTGTCATCAAAACTCAATTAAAAAATGTCACATTTAAATGTTCAATAAAAAAAAAATTCTAAGCCAAAAAATAATGACTTACTCAAGACACCTAATAAAATTGGTTGTAAATAAGTTGTATTATTCACTTACTACAGTTTTTAAAACATTGTGTATTTTAAGACAAAAAAAAAAAAATGCTTGATATTCATTTTATCTGTTATATGCATTGGAGAAACCAAATCCAACGCTTATAAATAGATCTGTTTTTCCATTATTTAAATATAATAACTTTTTTCATTAAGTAGCTGCATATGTTTATAAAAATTCAAGAAATGAAGAGATTTATCATAAACAGTGTTGGGTTACTTTTAAAAAGTAATAGATTACAAATTACTCACAGGATTACTACTGGAAAATTGTAATCTGATTACATTACTAATTAGTTCATGTAAAAAGTAATCAGATTACTAATTACTTTAAAGTTACTTTTAAAACATAGAAAATATACTTATAAAAATACAAAATGAATTGCAGCTCTTTCATCAGTTTAATATTCAATGAAAAACATTACAATGGGTTAATCACAGCAGCTTGACATATTCAAAAGACTTGGAGTTCACCCAAAACTTAAAATTCTTTTTTCTTTTGAACACAAAATAAGACATTTAGAAGAAAACTGGATATCTGTAACTACTGACATCCATAGTATGAAAAAGCACTGCAGTGTTTAGGTGTTTGTCTGAGGTAATTAGTCTACCTAAATGTGTGTATTTCATACAAAGTATAAAGCTGATCATTCATTTCTTGTAACGTGACTCGCGGTTTTCAAGTAAGTGCGCCTGGGAAATGTGAGCCCACGCAATATGCACTCCCACTCCGCAAAACACGCAATATGTGAACGGCCCATAAGCAGCTATGCTTCTCTATCACATTCAGAAGATATCTTTACTCCCGGTCCTGACTAAAATCCAATTTAGCCTGTTTAGGCTGAGTTAGGCCACCATGTTTTTGGACGCTGGTGTTCTTCTTAGTGACAAGTATTGTCCTGGAATGCTTTCTATTCAAGTTGAACAAGTTGCTGGTCGAGGTAAAAGCAGTCGAAAGTTGTTTAGAGACCGGACATAGACTGCATTTCACAGCAATATTTTTTGTTTTTACGCTTAATGACATCAAAGTAATGTCTGTATTTACACTTGAAGAAGCAGCCACTCTCGACAGCAACCATTTCAGCTAGCGTTCTCCAGCAATTTAAAAGTGCATGCTTATGAAGTGATGTTGCAGCAGAAAACATGATTTAAAAGAAGCAAATTTCTTCTAAAAACTATATTTGTAACATACAGGTAACACAATTACATTGACTTTAGTAACTGTAATCAAATTACACAAATTTAAAATGTAATTCGTTACATTACTGCGTTCCTCAAAAATGTAATTAGACTACAGTAATGCAGGAACACGTAACACCCAACTCTGATCATAAAGTATTGACACTGGATCCCACAAATGTTTGAGTTTGAATCTATTTGACAGTTCAAGTTTGGTTTCGTATGACTGGTTGCCTAAGGCTGTTATTTGTTGCTTGAGATGTTGGTTTAGTTGAGGTGCCAGAGGCTGCTATTAGACCTCAGCCAAAATATTGTTATTGATGCAGCAATACTACCCAGCTCATGTAGATAAATCATAGTCTGTGTGTTTTTATACCGTATGTTCTGTGGCTGGAGACTAGAAAATCTCATAGACCTTATTCTTCTCAAAAGTAAGAATGCCACATAATGGACATAAAAGAGAGATGGAGAAAGTAAGACTTTCAGTCAACAAATTGATTTAAAATGTCAACCTGTCCCACTCAATATATTATTTCATTTTTAAAAAAGTTAAAAGCTGAAGTTTACAAGTGTATCATGATTTCCCACGAGTGGATTTTAAAAGGCTTATGGTCCACTTTGAGAATAGCCTTGAGTCGTCTTCAAAATGTCATGATCCACAACAACATAAATAAAACAGAATCATTTTAGTAGGGAAGGCTCTTGGAAAACAGTAATCCAGGAGGGAAAAACTCTTTCATTATTGCTGTCGAGCTGCTTTCAAAGGTGCTTGCTCTGAATAATAAGAATATTATAATATTATTGTGAATCTGAGTCAAATCTGCACACATTTTTCATATTTCCCATACTTATGTGAGGTTAAATATTATAATTGCAGAGCTCTAATGAGTTTATAAAAATATAGCAAGACATGTTAAATTGAGCTTAGAGTACTGCACTTTTATTGTTTTCTGAAAGCATTAGTCAAATTCTTTAATAACAAAGCATGCAATGTATATGTTAAACTGCAAAGGCTTCTGCAGGCACTTGTTCTTTACTGATTTACTTCTGATTAAAAAGACTAATAAGACTCAAAAAAGTAAGCGTCATTGTTATTCAGGCCTCTGGCTATGTTCTATTTTAGCAACAGTACAATATATGAAAAAGACTTAAACTGAATTGATTTCAGGTTTTATTAGATATGGCTGGAACACACACACACATACATTAGTTGTTAAATATTCAGTTAAATGTTGTTGCATTATAATTAAATCTAATAATACAATTAAAACGTTCAAATGTTTTAAATACTGGCCACCAGAATAATGTGTAGATATAATAGACACACTATATAAGTGTGATTTTAAAGAGGTGGCTTAACCAAAATGTTAAAATTAGCTGTTCATTTACCCACCCTGAGGCAATCTAAGATGTAGATGACATTTTTTTTCTTTAGTAGAAGATTAAAGAAGATATTTAAATGAAATTGTAAACGTTTCACTTAATGCAAGTCTATGGCTACCAGCACTTTGAGAGTGAAAAAAGCATATCAGGGAATGCAAAATGAAAATCCATGGCTTTTGATGATATATTGAGGGCTAATGAATTTAAACAATCAGTTCAGAAAGTGAACATTAGGCCTAAACCCAATTCTACCCCTTAGCACTTCCACTTTCCCAATTGTCCCAATTCTCTGTAGCTTGAAGGCGTAGAACTAGGAGGAAGGGCTAGATAGCCTTTAGAGCCTTAGAGATTTTCCAGAACCACAATAGAAACCAAGGCGTATGAAAAATTTCCCAGAATACACCATCTACAGTGGAAATATGGCTGCACACCCAAGTTAGGAGATGCACAAATGTCTATATTTTTTTGGCATTATTAAGAATTATTACAACAAACAATTATATGTTTTAATGCATTCACATCTGCGTTTGTGTTTTACAGTCATGCTTTAAAAAATGATTAAAAAATACCCCGCAAAATTTTGCTATCTGTAATCAATTATAATGAATAACGTTATACATAGATGAATATGGCCACAGTGTAAATAGACACAGTAGTTACATGCTTATTGCCACATTATATCATTCTGATAACATGATATTGCTGCCTTTGGTGATTTCCTGACGATAAATACCAAAAAATAATGCAACTGGAATAATTGGCAAGAGATTGCCATGAAAAATGATGACGTGTGCAGATCTTGTAGTGGTGTCCCATTTCTTAGGGGTAAATTTGAAGCACTTCCCCTTCACACAAGGGGTAGGGGTAAAAAATTTAATTTGGGATTGGGCCTTACATGTAATTCTTAGCCAGTGGTAAATGGGCAACTTCAATTCTTTTCTGCAAACTGCTATTTTTTGAAGATTTTTTATTATTTTTTTTGTATTTATTGACCCTTATATTGACTGAATCTATATATGGAGTTATCAATGACTACGTTTACGCGGACATCAGTAATCGAATAATTTTCAATCGAATTTGTGATCACGTTTTACATGTTATAGCACATAGATCGTTTAACGTCGTTGCGTCACCACGCTTTCCACGTTTCATGTAATTTCAGGTGTTTAATTTTTAATTTTTTGGCTTTAACTGCAGTCCGGCACTTTCAATTTCATTCAGGAACATTTCATTCATGCCACCGTGACAAATTGAGTTATTGCATGCGAGCACGAACTAAGGACTGGTGGAAAAGGGGTGCTTTAATGGAATTTGATACCGCACGTCGAATGGGAGAAAAAAACCTCTACATTTCGCGGTTTATGTGTCTGTGGTCCTTTACTGACTTAATAGGTGCAAAGAATAGTGTCAAACAGCCAAGTCTGTATAAAATATCCTATCACAAAATCCAAAAAGTCCTACAGTACATGATAGTAATAATTTGTTTGCGGTGTTTACATGTCTGTACTGCACTTTAATAATGTGGCTAAAGTCAGCATACTCCACATGTCTTAATCCGATTTCTGTTTAGTTCGATTATGACCTTAATCGGATTAAATGAATCAAAAATCGCTGTTTACATGGTAGACTCTTAATGGGAGTATTGTCTTAATCGTATTCAAATTGGATTATTGGTGTCCATGTAAACGTACCTAATGACTATGATGATTCAGTAAGCAAATTATTTGCCTTAATCTGATAAAGACAATAATATGATTAAGGTGTTTACATGAGTTGCTTTTTAAATGTTCCTTTCATGATCCTGTTTTACATGTTATAGCAAATAATTCGATTAACGTCATTGGGTCACCACGCTATCGACATTTCCTGTGAAGTTTTATGTAATTTCTGGTGTTTCATTTTTAATTTGTCGACTTTAACTGCAGTTTGGCACCTTCACTTTCATTCAGGAACATTTCACGCATGATCCCGTGACAAATGAGATATTGGATGCGAGTATGAACTGCTAACAGAGTTTTGTTTTAATGGAATTTGATACCGCATGACGAATGGGAAAAAAACCTTCGCAGGTGTCGGTGGTTCTTCACTGATTCGGTAGGTGCAGAGAATAGTGTCAAACCGCCATCTGTGTATAGACTATCCTGTCGCGAAATGCAGCGAAAATCCTACACGACAGTAATAGTTTGATTGCGGTGTTTACATGTCTGTTCTGCACTTCAATAATGCGACTAAAATCGGCATACTCCACATGTCTTAATTCCATTTCTGTTTAGTTCAATCATGACCTTAATCGGATTAATCAAAAATCGCTGTTTACATGTTAGACTCTTTAATCTGAGTATAGTCTTAATCGTATTAAAATCGGATTATTGGTGTCCATGTAAACGTACTCAGTATCTGTCAAATTTTTCACATTAGTGCATCTCTAGTTGTATATAAATTTCAATTTCTCACACGTACTTATTGTGCAGCTTCATAAAACCTAAATGTGTTGTCAGAAACCATGGTATTATTCCAACACAGGCTTATTCTGAAAACGTAGTCCCGTGGACGTTTCTGGAGACCGCGAATTATGTAGCAGGAGGTACGTATGGCTGCATTTCATTTTTTAAGCGAACGATACGAGGCGGTATGACGCCGTTCCTTTTGGCGCTTACCGGCTGACCGCTTACCTCCGCGTGGAGGCCTTTCCTGCCGCAACCAGTTTGTCCCGTTAGCTTGTCGTGTACGTCGGTGGACTTGAGACGCAGAGAGGAGTTGACCACGACGACCGGATTCGAGTCCGGGGAAGAGCGGTTCCAGAAATCAGGTAAGACAAAAACAGAATCCAAAAAAATAAAATGAACGAGTGAACAACAGGGTGAGAAAGTGGTTAAATTCGAAAATGTTATAAAAATCAGACGAGGGCTTTTCTTTTTCTGGACGGCTTTTGTAAACAGTTGGTAGGGTTTAGGGAAGTATGTGGGTGGGCGGGTCTATCGGTAAAATTGGTTGGGTTTAGGGAAGGAGGAGGGTGAGTTAGTCGATTGGCCGGTCGCCCAATCAATCATTCAGTCAGACAGACAGACGGTAGGTCGACAGCGGCCTCTGGTGGGTTACGCGAGAACAGCGCGGGCACGAACGGCACTCGCGAGAGATATTTGATATAGGAAAAAGCACACAGAGCAACCTCTTGCGGATTCACGAAAACAGAAACTGCAAAAATACGTACCTCCCGGGACGTTTGTCGCGGTCTCCAGAAACGTCCACGGGACAACGTTTTCAGAATGAGCCTGGGTTGCATTATTCAATTGTTTTGTCTGTATATGCATATTATGTATTTTGTTACTCTCAATTCCAGTAGCCATTGACTTCCAGGGGTTTAGGTGTAGGGGTGCAGGAGAGCTGTTCTAAAAACACAGAATTACAACAATCAATTTCAAAGCAAAAAAGTGGTTTATATTGAGTTGAGGACAATAAACTAACTCCTGCTGTTCTCAACACGTTGTTTTTGCAATAGGAAAATATAAACACATGCAGTTCATTTCTGAGTGATTCCTACTGCTTTCGAAAGCTCTTAGGCAACAGAGTAAACATCAGTTCAGAAAAAAAAAGAGTTTCTAAAGTGATGCGTCTTGCCGTTTCAGTCTCAGGAGCTGTAAAAAGTATTGTCAGCTTCCTGTGGAAGAAACATCAGCTGTGTTAGTTGTACTACGCCATCTGTTCTTACTGCGCTTATTGTTTTTGATTTCACTGCTACTTGTTGTCACTGTCAAGTGAGCAGCCTTCAGTGGATAATGATTGGTCCTAGCAGGAGTTGTTTCCATGGCATCACGCAGAGCACAACAAAATGGCCATACACGGCACTACACGCTGCAATTTAGATAATCATATTTCATAAGCAAATGCAATAAAGCAAATGAAATAGATATGGGAATTACGTAAATGTGAGATTCAGCATGTACTACAGATTTTATAACACACCAGCTGCGACCGAAAAAGACAGGAATGTCGAGTCTTCAACAATGTTGACATGTTTCGCATGTAATGAAACATTTATTCCAGAGAGAACAAAAGATAGAGGAACAAAAAGATGAGTGTAATGGTGAAGCTTTTTCATGTATTTGAGGTTAGGAGAATAAAGCGGCTGAACAGACCTCGCCGCGTCCACTGTAATATGACACAGTAAGTCATTCATGTTTCAACTGAATCTGATCTTAGCTTGAACATGAACTGATCAAACCCAGCATTCATATGCAAATGTAATTAGATCTGCATAACATCCCGGCACATATTATTGACCTCATAGAAACGGACAATAGAAACCTCCGCTTTGATATTAATATTCATTTTCAGCCCCATGGACACTGCTCTCTCGCTCTCTCTCTCCCTTTTGCTCCTGCTTTCAGGAGATGTAATTAGTTCCAGTATCACGGTGGTTTTGCTGGTTCAGGAAGCTGAGTGAGTTTGACTGGGGTCCTGCTCTTTCAGATATGCTGTATTTGGATATGCTAATAGTTTGTCCTCTTCTGATTGGTTAATTAACCCGAGATGAAGCCGTCCCGTCACAGGTGGAGCCGTGAGAAGTGAAGGTTGCACACACGCACGCACACACACACACATAAAGCAAACACAAGACCCGGTGAAGTCACCGACTGCTGATGGGTTTTCCTATTACAGCTGTGTTTGCGTCCGCCTGTGTCTGTTTTCTGATTTCCTTTTAGGTTAATGACGACACTCCTGTTGACTGAACTCTCATTAGGGAACAATCATGAAGTGTGAAATGAAATATTGGACCTTTTAGACTAATATTCATTAGTGTGTGGACGCGATACTGAAGACTGTGTTCTTCTCACACAGACACGGACGCAAAGGGACCACTTACTGTCTGCTTTTGATTCAAAGTCTCTCTTTATCCCTCGTTTTTTTTTTTTTCCTGGTAAAAACTCACAGTGGAAAGACAGATGCTCGTTTGTTCGCTGTTGTTTATGAGAGTGTGCTCCGAATGTTTTGTCAGGTGGGAAGAGCAAAGCATTTTACCTGTCACGTTTTCAGCGTGACATTTGACAGCTTGAGCGCGTTTGTGTTTTAGCGTATATGTGTATAGCGTTGTGTGTTTTTTTTTCTGTTTTCCCCCTCTCTTCCTCTCTTCCCCCTGATCATCATTACCTCCATCAGGCTGTCCGGGCTCTGAGTGCATTGCCTCTTATTCTGCTGTCATCTCAAGATAATAAAATTCACACCTGATATTTACTCTCATCCATCACTGCGAGGCTGCCTGACAGACATTTTATCATTTAGCGTAGCACATTAAGAGCGCTGTAGCTGGGGAAATGTGTAAATGGAGATTGCTGGGTGATTTGTTAAATGTCTGCGTGATTTTTTTTTTCTTTCAGGTGATCCTGATTCTGACAAAACTGTTCGACTTTAACTTGGGAACCGTGACTGAGAGTTCACTGTGGAGGTAAAGACACTTCTTTGAATGAAAACGCTGAGTTGAGTCTTTGAGCATCAGTGCTTGTGATGAAAAGGAAGTTTTTCATGAACTTCAACACAGTGTTTGCCAACCCTGTTCCTGGAGGCACACCAACAGTACATATTTTGGATGTCTTCCTTTTCTGACCCATTAAGTTGAGATTTTGGAATCTCTTCTAATGTTTTGATGAGTTGATTCAGGTGTGTTTAATTAGGAAGAGGTTGGAAAAGTGTACTGTTGGTGTGCCTTCAGGAACAGGGTTGGGAAACACTGCTTTAACATACTATTTCAAAAATATAGATGTAGTACAATCATATAATATTTCTTGTGATTGTCCTACCAGTAAATGCTATCAGACAAGAAAAGAATGTCAAAGGTTGCAAGGACATACAGTATGAATTAAAAATACTGATGTTCACAGTTTGTTTATCAAAAAAAAGAATAATTTTTCGGTTTGATTCCATGATGACAGATGATTTAGATGGCTTTCAGACACTTGGTCGCACATTATGTACAAAACATATGAACATCTAAAGGTTTCAAAAAAGCGGTGTCAAAAATGTAATTTTTTCTTGGATGCACCATGATGCAGACATGAACAGTTTTATTTATTTATTTGACATGGACATCACAATTACACTGGACAACCAAATGCATTTGTTTAAGTGTTTTAGCAAACTTGCTAATTCTCAACACCTGTCCACAGGAGGCTTGACAAAATTGACAAAATGGAAATATAATAATACATATACACAACATTATAATTCTTTACATAAAATTACTGAAGGCAAAAGCAAAGGCGACATGATCCAACAAACTAATAGTAGACTATTTGTGCAAACACAGCTGTTTTGTTTTTACCCACTTTTTAAGAACACTACTAAAAATATTTATTACTTTCTGATTTTAGGCTAACAGGTAAATCATTCCACAGTTTGGCTCCCTTTACAGAGAAAACAGATTGACAAAATGAGGTCTTACACTTTGGTATTAGACAGTCACCATTAGCAGTTGCTTGTGTGACTCTGTGAGAGGTTTGATGCCTACTGATTAGATCAGAAAACAGCATTGGAACATGATTATTTAAACATTTAAAAACCAATTTAAGATAATTAAATTTAATAAAACTATCAAAACTAAAATAGTTATGTTTACATAAAACTTCACAATGATGCCATCGCATAGGCTTTAAGTCCATAATTTTAACTGCTTGTTTATATATCTAGTCAATAGGCTTCAATGTAGTAAAGAGGCTTGTGACCATGATGTAATGCAATACGTCAAGTGAGAGAATATTATTGTGTGCATGTACTGTATAATTTTGCAGTTTGATATGTTAAAAACCTTCTAATAAAAATGAAATCAGTTTAGACTTTCTTATATTTTTAACATGACTATCAAATTTAAAATTAATGTCTAGAGTTATGTCAAGATACTTAAATTCCTTCACTTCTTTAATAACTTTATTTTTAATCAGCACCTCAAATGTATCCCGTACAGGCCTATTTCTTATAGAGAAGCACATAGAAACTGTTTCCTTGACATTCAACGGTAAATGAGAAAGCTCAAGCCATCTTGAAATATGTTGTAAAGCCTGGGTCAGTTGCTCACCTGCCCGGCACGGTGTTTTTGCTGACACATAGATGACTGTGTCATCTGCTTATAACTGGGAGTTAACCCCTGGGTAGCAATCTGGAAGATCATTTATGTACATTGTAAACAACAATGGGCCAAGAACAGACTCTTGAGGTACTCCCATATTGTTAGAACGCACAGATTTGGTATCGGTTTAGAAATAATCATAACCGGTTATTATGTATGACATTATTTATCACATATACGTTATATGACGATAGCTTACTATGGTGAGTGAGGAGACTATGAGTAATTAAAACGCGCCAACTACTTAAAAATCAGATAACTGTGCACAATCCACTGCTTGTGAGTTTGCTGGACAGTCTTTCACTGACAGCGAAGTACATCAGAAACCAGCTAGGAAACAATTAAAGCTGTAAACGCTCTGTAAAAGCTGCAAACTATCTGTGGCTCCTTTGACCTGCTGGCGTGTTCGTGAGGTAACGCTTTATCTCCTCTCTTGGCTGTTACAACAATGTTACCTGTGGACCTGTGAAACGCTGAGGCGTTTAACATCAGTGTCCATGTCACTGTTTGCTGAGCAACGCCAGAGCCTCGCTGACCGTTAGAGCCAATCGCAACCTTTGCGCGTGATCAATCATAGGCGTTTAAGAACTCACTCAACATTGCTTTAAAAGCAAGCGGGATAATATTTACATTTGTTTATTTGCTATAAATGCTCATGTTGTTCTGTGCATGCACGTTAGTTTTGTTTGATACATTCAAAAATTAAAGATGCAGTACATATATCTGACTGCTTGTACTAAAGGACAAAATTGTATTACAAATAATAGATAAATATAAATATATTCATAAATTATAAATTTTAATAAAACAATTATTGTGTTGCTGAGTAAAATCAAATTTTTTTATGGAAAGCATCATCAATGCACTGTGATGCACCGAGATATCCAATTGAACCGAATAGATGGCATGATAATAGTAACCGAACCGAACCGTGAGACCAGTGTAGGTTCACACCACTATTTCAAAACATTTAATTTTATATTAAATACAATTAAACAAACCTGAAAGGTGTTTTTATCCACATAGGAAGTAGGAAGTAAACCTTTGTATGAATTTCAGAAATATTGTTTTTGAAATATGGTTAAAGTGTACTGCTGAATGTATTAACAAGCTTGTACGCTAAACAAACATATACTTAAATCATGTGATTTCTGTGAGAATATTTAGAGTATTTACATATTTTTGGTATTGCAAATTTGTAATAATTTCATTTCATTTCATTACAAATGTGCATTTTCAAATTTTATTATACTTACTAGTATTATACACACATATATTATACATTATATTAATTATACATACATACAATTTTATGTGGTTCATTGGTAATTGGATTAACTAACAATGTATTTATTAAGAATTTATTCATCTTTGTTAATGTTAGTTAATGAACATGCATGTGTTCAAGGTTAGTTCAAGCCATCTTAGATCAGTTAATATTTACTAATACATTATTACAATCAAAAGTTTTATTTGTTACCTTAGCAGTTAATAGATGCTTAAGAAGTGTTTTTAGAAGTAAATGTATTTAAGTAATGTTACCAATTGAACATTATTGTTCAACTGTAGAGTTGCACTTTTAAAAAATGTACTGCATTAGGAAACGGTCATGAAAATGTACTCTTTAAGTCCACTTAAGTGGGCTTTTATATCATTAATATATCATCTGAAAGCACAGTTTTATATATTTGAAGTACAATACAAGTGGACACTGAATAGAATTAAGCATCATAGATTCATCATAAATTCATGTACGCAGAATTCTCTGTTGTACGCCTAGTGTACAGTATGTAAGGTTTACCGTCCCTCAATGGCTATCCGATAAGAGCTCAATATTTTTTACTCAGTAGTTTATAGTGAAAAGACAGGAACAATTTTCTAACAGCGGCAGGGAAAGGGCAGAGACATAAAGCTTGCCTTCCTCCAGTTGTAACTGGTGTGAACCTTTAACTGCTGACCCAGCCTGAATGAAATGATCTGATAACACTGAGATATTAGAGCTACGCTTCCAGCTCATTACAAATCAACACACATTCTTACATTAGCCACAAGTGCGTTTGTGGCGGGTACAGCCGACTATATAAATGGCAAAGATCTGGGCTGAAATTCAGCTGGGAAGCACTTTCACTGACCACTGCTGATATGCCCCATGGTGAAGTAGTTAATCCCTGTCTTCTCCTGGGACGTTCTGTACTCTGACCTGACTTTCTCTCTTTCTCTCTCTCTTTCTCTCAGTGCATAGACAATAGAAAGAAAAGGACTGCAAGGTAGCTATGTAAGTCAGGCTTATAGAGAAAGAAAGCACTGACTGTACATTGTCACCTCACTTTCTGTTTTCTATTGAAATTTGTATGTCATGTATTTACATATATTTCATATTGCACATTTATATATATAGCAATACATTGAAAAAGTGAACAGAACTCAGCTCCCGCATGCTGTCTGGCTTTTTTACATTTTATTTTGCTGCTCTAACATGCATTACGAGTACTGTGCTGCAGGGATATATTTACAGTTGAGCTTTATAGGAGATATATTTATTGACTGAAATTATCATATTGTCCAATACTGCTTGTGTACCCTGGACAGAACCTTCCAAAACACTTTAAAAGCCCCTGTCCTAAAGCATGAAAATTGGGCGGACTTCATAGTCCATACTTTTGCTATTTTAGGGACGGACAATTCCACTTTGCGCCATGGCGCATGGTCTACAGGGTTGAGTTTATTCTTCTAATGAGTTATAAGTGTGTTTTGAGAACAAACCAATCAGAGTCTCATCTCCCATTCCCTTTAAGAGTCAGTTGTGTCGCGCCATAGCGCATTTGCTATTTACATGGCGGACTTTGAAAGTGGAATAACTGAGCGCTTCACCAGCGAGAAAACAGATAAACAGACCATCTGCAGCACGAGAGAATGAGTCTCCTCATTCTTTACTTTCACTTTCACTCTCCTCCGTGGATAAGGAAAGGTGTTGTATGCACAGACATCTATTAGTCTGCATAATTAATTTCGTTGGTCAAGCGCAAAGATTTGTTTTAAAACTATTTCTAAATTCAGTTCTAATTTCCAGAAAACAAATAAATGAACAATAATAACGAAGTGTGGTCAAAAAAACTGAGTTATTTCCAAATACACATGCTATGCCCCATATGGTCTAAAAGCTGACAGGTGGGCAAATCTAAGCTTGTTTTTAATAAAACAAATATAAATATGCATATAATAAATACTACTACTACTAATAATAACATTATACAAAAGCATATTGTCATGAATAAACTGAAAAAGCCCCCCGAGATGAAGAAGGCATGAAACCAGTGGTTTTAATATTTATGTAGAAAGTAATAATTGTTGTAATATTTTAATCCTTCAATTCTTTTTCATTTGAAAAGATATTTGCGTATTGCTGTACATCCTGTGTGTATTAGCCTAATCAATGTTTAAGCAAGGCGCACATCTAACGCGCTCTGCACTGGACTTTAAACCTCCTCTTAGCTGGTCTATTGAACAGTCTATTTTAGTTCCTCAAAATAGTAACGCGCCAGCAATGCGCCTCAACACACCTCTCTTTTTAGACCAGAACGCCTAAGGGCGCACATATGAGCGCAAATGCATTTGCTATTTAAACAGCGTGGTGAAAAACGTCAAAACGACCCTTGCGTCAAGCTGAAACTAGCAAACAACATTTGCGTCGCGCCTTGCGCCGGGTGTATGATAGGGCTCATTATTTTGATGTCCAATAACGTCATCAAATGACGTTGATTTTAGGTTGATTTTAGCTTGTGTTAGAAAGTGACCAAAATCCAACGTCAAGCCAACATCTTAAACCAACATCATATTGACAAAATAAATACTGACATTTATTCATTAGGTATCGCAACTAAAAACCAACAACTGTTAGACGGCATAATAGTAACGTCCACACAACGTCAAGCTGTAACATCATTAGACGTTAGTATTTGGTTGATTTTAGGTTGGACGTTTTCTAATCCCCATAGATGGATGTTTTCTTTATAAAACATTCCACAAAATCTAAAGATTATTAGTGGAAAATACATAATATGGTGTCTTAGGCCATGTCAACATTTGCTTAATTTCAGACTTAGAAAATCATCTTTTTGACAAATTCCAAATTAAAGAAAAGCTTATATTTAAAACTGCAACACATCTGAATAATAATTAGCCATTTTCAGTGATATACTGTATGACACCTTTATGGAAAATAAAAAGTATAAAACAGTTCTAATCGTTATGATGTGAATGTCCAAAAAGCACTTAAAAACTATTAAACTACTAGTGGTTATAGAGCAGCTTTATTTGTAAAATAAAATATGAGCAGAAAATGTTAATAAATATTTAATATATATTATAAATATTATATTAATAAGTATAAAATATATAAATATACAATCACAACCTGATTCATGATAGTTAGTATGCTGCAGCATTTATTAACAAAGAGTTGTAGACTAAATACATACAGTACAGGCCTATAATAGCTACACTATAATATGGTTCTTTTACTTTTATATTTATGTTCTTTTTACATGTTTTAGCATTATTGACAGAATACACAGATGATTGATATCTTAATATTTAGCAAAAAAAAGTTAATGAGTAAAACTTTCCTACTGATTTCTCTCCAGCTTCCTCTTGCTTATCATCCTCCAAAAATAACCCTCTACAGGACATTATTTTATCATTTGGGAAAATTCCAATGAGATTTATATCATTAGCTGTCAAACAATCAGCTTTCTGTACTCAGACTAATAACCAAATTATTTTGCGGCATATAATTACCTTAAAATAAGCACTTTACCTTGACACACGTTGATCTTTAAACCAAAATGAACTGAAATGTTGCTGGTAAAGCAGAAAAATCTACACAGAAAGTCGCAGCTCTCCTGTCGCTCAAGAGACTGACTTGACTTTCCCGCATGCGAGGAGCTATTCAATTCAGTTTACCATCTCTAATGGTAGGAAAGAAATTTATTAACATAATGAGATGAATATCAAGAGGTGTTTCTGAACCAAAAGTAAACCCAGAGCAGATTGAAATCAATGTAACAAAACTCCGATATATCTTCTTTGCTCATAATAATAACTTAGTGTTGATAAAATCATTAATTTCAGTATTTGTCATGTTATAAATGTAAACTTGGTGTTGTATCCCAAAACCTTGCTATTTAATCTGTCATTTACTGCAATAAACAGAAATGTTTTTGTCATTTTTATGGCTACAACTTTGATGCTCTTATTCTCAGAAATAGATTATGTGAAGTTTCACAGAGAGGGTCACATATATAGCTAAGTGCATTTCAACATAATATCGCAATATTGCAGTTTTAATCAGTTACACATATTTATAAACACAATCAAGTACGTTATGTTAGTCAACACATCAAAATAAGTGTACTTATTTAAAGCAAAACAAATGATTTTTAAACCAATTATTATAATTTAGCTTCAAACTTTTAATTTCCCCATCAATTTTGACTCCACATCAAATAGAACATTCATTTAGTCATTTATAAACCTTCGCTATTCACAAAACACTTTTTTCCTGTCTTTTACAAGCTGCTGGAAGCTGGTCGTAGTACTTGAGTATGCTTTTTTAAGTCTGAGATTAGACTGCTGCGGTGAATTTCTCTCTGGCTGTCTGAGAGGGCCTGTTTAAAAATTCCTTGCTCAACTGGGCCGTTTCTCACTTGAGCATTTCCAAACTATTTTATCCATTAAAATGGCTCCCAGTGAAATCTGCAGTTCACTGCGATTAAAGTACCCTTTAATTAAATTTAAAAACCCGAGACCCTCAATTTTTTAGTGGCTAACTGGTCCTTCCTCAACTAATGTGCTTCTTTTAGCTGCGTGTTTCTATGCTCAAGACCACAAAAATAAATTCAATTTTAAACAGGCTTGTTGCGATTAATGATTAATTGTGTGATGGTGATTGATTATTTTTTTAATCACAATTATTTAATGCAATCACAGTAATTGTGTGGTTTAAAATAGTGCTATCCAAATGAGCTAGCAAAATGAGAATAAAAAGTACGCAGAAATAATCATTATATTATTTTGACCCTAAATATACACTATATAATACTACACTACGTTTTCTTCATGATTTTAAAATCTCATCAAGGTTCCAGTTATTGGATCCAAAATTGAACAAAACTAGTATTATTCTATTAATGAATAAACATTGAAGCTTTCAAAACTGACAATAATAATAATAACAATAAATAATAGTACTCTTTCACTACAAAGTTTTTTTTTCTTTGCGTGTACAGTGTTCCTTCACCATAACGCGGTTCACCTTTCACGGTCTCGCAGTTTTGCGGCTTTTTTGTGCAATTTGACATGCTTTAGTTACAGCACAATGGCTGTAGACCACTGTCAATCAATCTCCTCTGTGCCATGTCTCCTGTAGAGTACAGAATGCGTTCTGTTTGCCAAATTGACATAAATCTTTAATTGCTAGCAGTGTGACTCTGAAGTGCTGTACTGTATGTTTGCAAGTTTTCCCCAACAAACCCCATAATGTAGACGAAACCCACAGTAGCACCCAAAAGGCAGAGGAAGATAACTATCGCACAAAAAGTTGGACTTCTGGACATGCTAAAGGAAGGTAGAAGTTACACAAGTGTTTAAACAACAGAGAAAAGTGTGAAAATGTTAATGCCTATCTGAGAAAAATAGTGTAGTAAGGGGTTTTACAGCCTTAAAACATCTATAATAATTGTAAAAAATAAAGCGGACTAATTCCCAGATTTCACCTATTGTGGGCTATTTTTAGAACGTAACTCTCGCGATGAACGAGGCACCACTGCAGTCTTAGGTGTGGTCTAGGTGAGCAATAGAGATTTCTTTAAATAACATGAAATAAATCTTAACAGTTCTAAACTTTTGACCTGCAGTGTAGAGTATATTTTTACAGTATTACAGTTTATAATCTAGGCCTATTTTGTTGTATGGTTTCCAATTTAAAATCTACAAATGTTTAGATATGTTTAGACAAACACCGCGACAAGTGTCATGAACAAATGAGAATGCAATAGTTAATGGGATAAGTGATTTTGTGTGTCAATTAAAAATCAACACCAAATGTATGACTGTAATAGGAGTAGTATTAATTATTGGACTGTTCTACAAAATATTATTTAGTTTTTTTACTTTCTAATGGGTTACTTGTTTTAAATTAACATTGTAAAAAATTCTAAATAAAAATTACTACATCAACTTCTTTTCAGTTCTGTTATGTTAATATAACAAATAGGGCTGCACAATATAACGTTTCAGCATCGATATTGTAATGTGATCATTTGCAATAGTCACATCGCAAGTAGGCATGGGACAATAACCTTTTTCAAGGTATACCGCAGTTTGAAAAAAATAACCATACAATATTTTAAAACCGAAAAAAATTTCTGCTATACCGTTCCTACGGTATATGTATGTTTTTTGTTTTTTTTAAAGTTTTAAGTTTTTTAGGACAACAGTATCTCCAGCAGAAAATATTTCCAAGATGCCATTTTAAATTGTAATGAAATCTGTGTTTTTGGAACCTAATGAAAACAGCAGTCAATGAAAGTCAATGATGTATTTGAATTATTTAGCCTTGCATGTTTACTGATCCAAAATATTGTAAAAGTTTCTCAAAATAAAATATATTGTGTTCAAAAGTGTTTTTTTACCAAGACATTTAAAGAGAACATATTTTAGAGCAGTCATCACAATACCGTAAAACCATGAAAACGTGATATACTGTATTTACCCAAGGTTATCGTACCGTCAGAATCTTATACCAGCCCATGCCTAATTGAGAGTATACGCAATCTGGATTTTAGTCTGGATTTTAGTCTGGATTTTAATTAATCATTTTGCATGTGTTTTTGAGGCCAGTGACTGTTTGAGGGTTTTAAAAGCATTCAGGCAAAAGAAAATGTATCATTTGTAACTTTGAAAAATTAATAACGTTTAATTTTTTGCAATTGTTTATAAAACGAAGAACATGCAGTATTATTTTACATTTGATTATTTAATCACTGTATACATGAATATACAGTATTTCGACTCTTTGGAAAACAATAAAACGGTTTATTTAATTTGTATCTTTTTCTTTATTGAGTTTGTCTACTGTAGGCTTGTAGATTGTTTATTATATTTTATGCACTCCACTACAGAATTTCCCAATCAAACAAAAATTATAGATTTCTTACAAACATTTATTCAACTCATCTAGTGAAATTGTCTTTATATTCGGCTGGGTGATATGGCAAAAATGCAATCTCGATAATCATTTTCCATATTGAACGATAACGGTATATATTTCGATATAAGTTGTTAATGCTTCCAGATTTAAAAGAGTACCCCAACAATGACTGAAGCCACAAAAATTAGAGGGTCCATTAAATGGCATAACATTTTCATCTGATTAATTTGGTGGCCAAAAATTCAGTACATCTCTAATATCAGCACACTTTTAGATTCCGATAGTTGCACATTTTTACTGTGTGATTGGCTCTAAGATCAGTATAGAGTAAAAATGCCCAGGGCTTATCATTGTTATTGACAAATTTTATTGTGATTCGATATAATATCGTTTATCGGCCCAGCCCTAATTCATATTGCAATATTTAATCGCAAAATAAAAAATTATTGCAATGTTCAGTTTTTCCAATATCGTACAGCCCTAATATTAATGGAGCTTCTTTGTTCTTAATTTAATTTAAATATTAATGATTAAAGTTTTTGGGACAAAACTGTAATGATTAAAACTTAATTTAATGAATAATAGCACAACATGTTGTTATCAGTTTATTGTCTTTACTTTCAGAGTAATAACTATAATTGTTTTCATTTAGTGAGTGCCGCTATGATCATTATCCACTTCCTAAAGCTGAGATTTACACACCCAAAACCTCTGAGGTTTACCTGAAGGTAAACAGAAGTGAAGGAAAGAGTAATTGCAGCCACGAGCACAAAGCGATCATCATCAGTACAGCTGATATTTGGATGGACTTTTGTCCATTTTAATTAAAAGAATAATGAAAACAACGTTGCAATAATTAAACAGAATGTGGGAGATATGTAATATGACATCATCCTTTATCAGCATGCCATCACTGCAAACATTCACACAAACACGCGCACACACTCTCACACACACTGCAATCACCTTGAAGGAAGGCTTTGTTTAATTTCTTTTTGGCTGCGAGCCCTGATGAGATTTCCTCTCCTGGTGTGTGTCACTCAGAGAGAGAGGTGAGCTGGGGGGTTTACAGAAGGGGGAAAAAAATAAAAAATAAAACAGAAAGCCATTATCAAAGTTCCACAAACAGAAATGGCATAAACAGGAAATGAGGAAGAGGAAAGTGGAGGAATGGAAGAACTGATGAGCAGAAAGAAGGTGGAACAAAGAGAAAGACTGAGAGAGAGAGAGAGACAGTAGTTGGGGGAGGGATTGGCATCGTGTTATTAAAAGAGGTGAATGTTAAAGCTCAGCTTGCAGGCTGTAGTAAATGATGTCGGTAATAACAGTATGAATGATTAATGAATGTTGCTGTCGGCGGCATAAAAGGAGGAAAAAAAATATGAAGACAAATCACGGCTCATTCAGAGGAGCTAGTTAATCACGCTCTCCTGTGCTTTAAAATAAAGATACATGCTCTAAAAAGTATCCAGTCTGCCCGTGCAATTGTTCAATCGCACAACACACACATACCCAGGTGGATTAGTCCTGCAAGGAGGAGTAATGTCCTCTCGAGTACAGTGCAGGTCTGGAGAGAAAGAGAGGAGGGCTGACCGGACCAGAAACGTCAGGAGCTTTTTAGGGCAGCCACTCAGCGAGGGTTCGAGGGTTCTCAGAAAACTCTCTTCCTCTTCAGCGGCTTACGCAACCCAAATAACCTCAACAGCTCGCAACGGCCGTGTAATTGTATCCAGTGGTAAAAGTGTCAAAGTACGAGCACTCTCTGCGCATTCGGTGGAGGAGATAATGCTTCAGACGACACATAC
This sequence comes from Danio kyathit, assembly GCA_903798195.1. Taxonomy (NCBI): domain Eukaryota; kingdom Metazoa; phylum Chordata; class Actinopteri; order Cypriniformes; family Danionidae; genus Danio; species Danio kyathit. Next base: position 25,464,823 of record LR812535.1, on the reverse strand, counting down.
ACGTGTGCCTCTCCAGCGGCTCATGGCGTAACTGTCTGCCTTAAAACCATTAGCGTTATTATACTTGTAAGAGTTCGGCAGACTCTCCTGTTTGCTGTCGTACCTCCTCCAGAAGAGACGGTGTTAATGAGTTATGTTGGAACGGAGACATGCGCATACACAACAGCTTCAGTTAATTATGCCAACAAGTTGTGAAAATCTCAGATGTGGCGCGCTGAGCTCCTGACACATCGAGTTTTAGTGCTCCTGTGGGCGACGCAGGTTCTAACACAACCCCGTCAACCCTTTATTGTAGATGTCTAATGAAAATGGCAAAGGATGTGTCCACATGTCTGAGGTGTTTTGTGTTTTCGTCCAAACCAGCTGTGGACGATCTACTAGATATTTTGTATACTTGGTTTTTCTTTCTGTTCTGCTGTCCTAATCTATTCACCCTCAAGCTATCCTCGGTGTCTATGACTTTTTTCTTTCAGTTCTTTCAGTCGGAGTTGTTTTAAATTTTATCCTGGTTCTTCCATGCTGTATATAGTGCTGTTGGATAGTGGCTTTTATTTTGAAGCTTCTAAAAGTGCATAAATCCATCGTAAAAATAACCCATATGCCACTAGGGGGTTGACAAATGTCTTGTGAAGTGGATCGAAGTGTTTGTTGTAAACGAAGTATGTCAAATGACTTCCGGTGGCTGCTGAATGAATGCTATTTTGCGTTTGATGAATACGATGTGAGTATGTACGAGGAATTGTACGAGTAATATACTGTATAATGTAATACGTTAACGCCAATCCAACTAGTTAACTTGTTTGTCATTGACTTCTGTGGTAAACAAACTGTGTGGTATGCGTTTCCTGTGAGACATGTCTATTCCTGGAGCTTCAACTACGAATGCATCTTATGTCATATACAGTTGAAGTCAGAATTATTAGCCCCCCTGAATTATTAGCCCCCCTGTTTATTTTTTAATGGAGAGAAGCACATTCAGCACATTTCTAAACATAATAGTTTTAATAACTCATTTCTAATAACTGATTTATTTTATCTTTGTCATGATGACAGTAAATAATATTTTACTAGATATTTTTCAAATAAAAATATATATATAGCTTAAAGGGGCTAATAATTTTGACCCTAAAATGTTTTTTTAAAAAAAAAACGCTTTTATTCTAGCCGAAATAAAACAAATAAGACTTTCTCCAGAAGAAAAAATATTATCAGACATACTGTGAAAATTTCCTTGCTCTGTTAAACATAATTTCGGAAATATATAAAAAAAAAGAATTCAAAGGGGGCTAATAATTCTGACTTCAACTGTATATCAGTGATTTATTCATTCATTCATTTTCCCTGGGCTTAGTCCCTTTATTCATCAGGGGTCACCACAGCGGAATGAACCACTAACTTATCCAGCATATGTTTTATGCAGCGGATGCCCTTTCAGCCGCAACCCAGTACTGGGAAACACCCATACACTACTACATACACTACGGCTAATTTAGTTTCAAGAGTTCACACTAGCTGATGATTGATTATAAAGCTTGTTTGGCATGCTGTCCCGAGAGAGAGCCCTGAGCTCATAAGATCCTCGAGCCCGGGAATCCCTCCCATTTTCAAGGTGAGAGGGGAGTTTGAGCTCATGTAAATCTTGAGAACTCCCCTGCTGTAGTAGCTAATGAACAGATAGTGATTGCTCTGAAGAGATTACTTACTAGGAGCATGTCTATGGTGCCGATTTTGATTAGTCAATTAACTTAAGTTGCATGATTTTGGACGTAGGAGGAAACCGGGGATCCAGAGGGAAACCCACATAAGCATGAGGAGAACATGTAACGTGCACAGAAACGTCGACTGACTTGGTAGGGACTAGAACCAGTGACGTTCTTGCTGTGAGGCAACAGTGCTAACCACTGGGGCACCGTGCCACCCATCTAGGAAAGGAGGAGGAGTAGGGGTGGAAGGGGGGAATCTTAGGATTCGTCTGATTGGTGAATCATAAATTGGATGATGCGGGGCCAGCGGCAAGCAATCGTAAGCACATGATCCTCTTGAAATTAGTTTATAAGAAAAACTTCACTTATTCAATTCACTTATACTGCATGTCTTTGGACTGTGGGGGAAACCGAAGCACACGGATGAAACCCACGCCAACATGGGGAGAACACGTAAACTCCACACAGAAACGCCAACTGATCCAGCCGGGGCTCAAACTAGTGACCTTCTTGCTGTGAGGCGACAGTGCTAGCCACTGAGCCACCATGCGTCCTATGTCAGTGATTGGAGTTTATAATTTATAAAAATAAAATATGTTTTGCTACAAAAACACATCGATCTGCTTCATAAGACATGCATTAGCCCCCTGCCGATGTATGGGTGAGTTTGATGACTAATTAAACTATTATCCATTATACAGCATGTGGAAGAGCCAGAATAAAATTAAAAACTACTTAGAAGATGTTTGACTGAGTTAAAATCAGTATGGTCAATATGTCATCAATTAATTTTGGCTCTTGGTGTTCAGTCTTAAATGACCAATGAAAAATGACAGTGTGTAAACCATCAAAACAGTGAACCATCAAAATCACCAGTAACTGTGCTATGTCTAATCACACAGAAAAAAGTTTAAAAGCAACAGAAAACCTGTTTTATTATTTTCTCTGATGGTACACAGTGTTAAGTGAATACCTCTGAGCTCCTCAAAGAACAGAGCAGATGCAGAGAGAGACCTGCGGCAAGAGAGCAAGACCTTGTTCTCATAGGGCAGTACCGCAGAGTCCTGGAAAGTAGATGTGTCCAACAAAATTGCTAGATTTATTGGGGGTAAAAAAAATGTATAAAAAGTGTATAAATATGCATAAAAGTCACTAAATCTATGTTGGGAATAAGTTGGCAACACTGCAGTGCACTTGCATCACTACTAGGCATAACCGTTTTCAAGGAATACCATGGTTTGGAAAAGTCAAGGTTTTAAAACTGCTAACATTTTCTGTTATACCATTCCTACAGTATATGTAAAAATTTTTTTTAGGACAACAGTATCTCCAGCAGAAAAGATATCCAATGATGGCGTTTTAAATTGTAAAGAAATCTGTGTTTTTGAAACTAATGAGGACAGCAGAAGTCAATGATTTATTTGATTTATTTAGCCTCACATGTTTACTGCTCCAAAATATTTAAAATGTTTCCAAATTAAAATTTATTGTGTTCAAAGGGGAAAAACGTTATTGTTTTTTACCCAGACATTTATAAAGAATATATTTTAGAGCAGTAATCACAATACCGTGAAACAGTGATATTTCTATCCAAGATTATCATTATCATAATGTTAAAAGGTGCAACTTGAGGATGTATAAGAAACATTGATTAGCTCAGATGCCCAAAATAGTTCCTCAAAGACGTTGCAAATATGGCCACATAATGAACAGGCTCTCCTGGAAAGAGACGAATTTGAAATGTCAGTGGTACAAAATGCTACTCCTCCTATCTGTATATTCAACATTGCACATTTCAACATCAAAATGTTCACTTTGCAGTTTGCACAGATATTTTAGGAGACACAAAAATTACATGACACAAGAGGCCTATTGTGTTTCTCCTGGTTGAGATGTGCAGCACATCTTTAAAAAATATATATTTTGTGTTTTCACAACAAATGCAGTTTTATTCTTAGTTTAAATCAAGTATGTCTGTGTATTTATTAAGGTTATGTATTTTTACCACTTTTAAATAATTCATAAAAATCTATCACTTCAATCTACCTTTTTTTTATGTTAAAAGAATCCCTGGTCTAGGGCAGAACAGGATCGTAAGCAATACATTAGGAATGTGAAAAAAAAATAAAGAATTGGGAAGGAAAAGGCAAATTTTTGTCCCCTATCACGCCAATACAAGGAAATTTAGATTATTAACCTGAAATTATGGACGATGGTTTTACATTGTGGAAAGATGCTGGTATAACCACTTATTTGAGAATTATTTGAGAAGCAGGTATTGTTATCATTTGAACAGTTGAGAACTAAATATAAATTGCCCCCAAATATTTTTTTTAGCTATTTACAAATTAGAAGCTTGAAACATGCAGTGCAGAGACATATTGTCCTTAGATTTTTGCCCCTGGATTTTAATGAGGCAACCCTAGATGTTTGGCAGAAAGATCTGGGATGCTCAATCGATACAGACACTTGGACACACATTTGGCAGTATGCAGGCAATATATCAATCTGTAATAGAACTAAAGAACAACAGTTCAAACTTTTGCATCGTCTCCAAATTACCCCATCATGTAGACATAAGTTTAATTCAAATTATTCTCCGTTCTGTTTAAAGTGCACAGTTGAAGAAGGGGATTTGATGCATTGTATTTGGAATTGGCTATTGGGTACAGATTTGTAGGCAATTAAGTCTTATATTTAATACAAGATGTGACTTCATTTTTTGTTAGGTCTTGCTGATAATAAATTGAAGAGAGCAATAAACAGGAATTGTTTAACTTTCTTACCTATTCTGCCCGTAAGAGTACATTTCTTAAATAGATATCTGATAAACCATTGACAGTATCAGAATGGCATGAAGTAATATTTGATCTTATATCATTGGAATATATTACCCACTGGTCAAGGGGAAAAATCTACTTTTTATCAGATATGAACTCCTTTTCTTATGATTGTGGCCGGAAGTTAACGAGAATTGTTTGTATTATTTATTAAATTTCCCATTTATTGTATTTTATTAACGTCTACCCCCACCCCAACCCTAAACCCAACCGTCACAGTAACATAAAAACAGCAGTTGTACTGAGTATTATTTATGTTATCTATTAATTTACCCAATAGATTGTATTTTTTACGCCTACCACAATCTCAACTCTTAACCCAACAGTCACAGTACTGTAAAAATTTTAATTATTGTTATACAGTGTCATAAAAATGCTGCTATAATTGATGTGCATAATCGCACTTCCAGCCGACCACATCCGATTTAGATTTTAACCAGGATCTTAGGTACTTTTTTGCAAAACCTTAGATCACCATAAAGCTTGGTTAATTTATGTATTACTCTATTATTATTATTATTATTTTGTGTATTTTTATTTGTCTTCTTTTTGATCTTCATTATATGCTGTGATGATGCTCTGTAAAGAAATTTGTTGGTTGTAATCTCTGGTTATTGTTCTGTTGTTTTGTAAAATAAATGCAAAAAAAATATATTTTAAAAAAATTGGTGACTTGAGTGAGTCAGTAGCTACGTTTCCATCCACCTATTTTTATGCGCATTTTGAAGATGCGCATAAAAATTGGTTGATGGGAATGCAAAGATGCTCATAAATTTTGAAAAAGCGCATTAAAAAACATATGCGCATAACTGAGTAGGATAAACTTTTTATTCGATAAGAGAAGATGCGCATAAACTACGATAGAAACACGTTCACCAAACAAATTCCAGTATGCGCATTTAAAAAAGTCATGTGATTTTGTTATAAGAGATCATGTGATGATAAAATTGTGTGCTGATGGACAAACCAGCAGGCTGAGCACATTGTAAAACATCTGAAATGTTGTTTTGGTCATTCTAAGACACCTTAACCATCTCAGTATTAGTGTTATTATATTATTAATTACCTCCAAAATCAATTAAGAGCGTCTGTGCTCTGCCTCATGCCTTCAAACGCCACTGTGCGTTCACTGCATGTCAGGATTGCCTTCTGAGGCACTAGTCATTTATTAAATGAAGAAAGGATTCACGCAGCTTCTCCTACTGCAGCAAATTCCATTTTTACTATTTATATTTGGTGCCAGTTAAACAGGAAGTGACAATTTTGTTAGCTTTGACTCGTTGTATGGAAACGCTGCTTTATTCGCACTTTATTCACATTTTTTGGATGGAAACATAGCTAGTAAGACACCAAAAAATGCAATCAAAACGTGAGTTAAAGTTATTTTTTTATGCAACAATTCACAATAAAACTCCAGCATTTTATGACTGACCTTTGCATAAATTCGTAGGTCGGTAGATTTCGGGACCACGTACGAGAAGCTGACGGATAAAGTGATGATCAGAACGATGCTGAGCTATCTGTACGTCTGTCCGACCAATAAGAGAAAGGTGAGTGTCTTCAAAACGCATCAAAGATATGGACGCATAAAGCTGTCAGATAGCAAATATCGAGCTAATAAAATTCATGCTCCCACTCTTTCTTGTCCTCAGATCCTGATTTTATCCGATCCGGAGGTGGAGAGTAGTTTACTTATCAGTTCTGACGAAGGAGCCTCGTTTCAAAAGTTCAATATTAACTTCTACATCATGAGTCTTCTGTTTCACCCTACGCAGGAGAATTGGATACTGGCCTATAGCCACGATCAGAGGGTATACGCACACACACACATGCTCGCACGGCCTCAAGAGGGCTTGCTCAACAATTAAAAGCAGATAATGTGGATAATTAAGTGTGAGCGAGATAATTACCTTTGTTGGCTGTAGTTAGAGATCTTAAAGTGAATGTGTCTATTTCTCTTTTGGCTGTAGCTCTACAGCTCTGTGGACTTCGGGAAGAAGTGGATTCTTGTTCACGAGCGAGTAACTCCAGGGCGATTTTACTGGTACGACACACACATACATACACAGTCATTTGTTACCGATCATCAATCTCATATAACACGCCTACAGTGCAATTTCACACTGAAAATTAATCTGACTGCAAGAATACACCTGCACACACACACACTCACGCACAATCACATACTGAAAATTAATCCAATATTAAACCCACTCTCTACATCCACTGACACTGATAAACTTACACACACACACACTGTATACGTCTCTTTCCCTTCTCTCTTTCTATCTATCTATCTCGCTGTCATGTCACTTCTCTCTCCCCTGTGCTTCATATTCCCGTACGTGTGGAATTTTGATCAGGTTTTATATTTTAATCCCATCAGTGTGAGTTTGTGTGTTTGTGTGTGGGGTGCATCAGAATAACTGGTTGCCTGTCACATGCTCGATGAGCTGTGGAGACAACACGTCTTCACCTCTGGGTTTAACATCCTTGTGCACACACACATTTTTCTATATCCCTTCAAATATATGTATAATACATCTTTGCTTTGCTGCTTTATACAGCAACACACACACATACACTATTCTGTTTGTGCCACTGAAGCCCTGCTGTGTCAGGGACGGTGAGTACAGAAGGAGAAAATGGAAAAGTTTAACCTTAAACTGTAATAGGTCTCTGTATCAGGCCGGGTTTGAGATGAACATTTAACCCTCTTCAATTATTTAGGCCTGATCTGAACGTCGGATGGATTGAGAGATGTTTTAATCTCAGACAGACAATTGAAGGAGATTTAAACAAGTGCTTCCATCTTGGACTGAGATAGATGTTTAAAAGGGTCTTGAAATGTTTATTTTCCTTTTACATTTTGTACTGTCCTTTGAAGTCCACTTATTCTCTGACGTACACTCTTACATCCTTATTAAGAGTTTTACGTCAATAAAATCATCATTTAGAAGTAATGGATTATTTTCTGTCCTGTTCTGACCCTCTCACTAAAGTAGAACTCAGTTATTAGTTGTAGTGGATTGTAAAGTGCTTCTAAATGTTCTAATGTTTGAAAGGACAGTGTTGTGCAAACCTACGTAAACTTCTGCATGTATGTTTGACAGTCTACATCCTTCACAGACATACTTCACTGTGATTTAGGTTAAAAACACTTTATTGTAACCTTACTGATAATAAACGATCTGTAATAACAGACAAAACAATAATTTAAACAATTATGAACTTGTGTGCTGTCAGATTTAAAACAGTAAGAACAGCATCATCCTTTAGTTTAAATATTTCAGAAAATCTTGGGAATTGTGACTTGTTTTAAAATTAATCTGCGGTTAAATTAAGGTGAACAGTTAACCAAGTTCTTATTGATCATCATCAACTCTTTCCTAATAGTTGTATTGGAATGAAGCCAATAAAGAGAAAGTATTTTCATATGTTAATATTGTTTAAGACATTCGGTCACACTTTATTTTGACGGTCCGTTTGTTGAATTTAAGTTACATTGCAACTAATTATCATTAGATTATAAGTAGACTGTTAGGTTGGGGTTGGGGTTAGGGTTAGTGTAAGTTGACATGTAATTGCAAAGTTAAATGTCTGTTGAAGGACTGTTAAATGTCAGTGTCAACAGATATTTAGCAGACAGTCTACTAATACTCAAATGGACCATCAAAATAAAGTGTTACCAGACATTCTTCCACTTTCTAATAAGCTGTATATGATTTTATCTTAAATGATAATAATTCAATATACAGTGTGGGAGTATTGAACACGTCACCGTTTTTCTTTCAACATAAATTCTAAAGATGCTGTTGACTTGAAATCTTCACTGGATGTTGGTAACAACCAAAAATCCACATATACAAAGAAAACAAAACTTATTAGTTCACAAATGACATTATGTGTAATAAAATGAAATGACACAAGGAACAAATATTGAACACATGAAGAAAGGAAGGTGTAGAAAGGCAGTGAAAGCCCAAACAGCAGCTGAAATCTCTCAGCAACCCTCTGCCCTTTGTCATTGTATATTAATATTAACTGCTTCAATCCAACATCTACATTAGCAGGATGATGAAAATGAAAGCAGAGTGGACACAGCAAGAGAATGATCCAAAACACAGCCAAGGAAACTCAAATGCTTTCAGAGAAAGAAAATCAAGCTGTAGAATGGCTCAGCCAATCACCTGACTTGAATCCAATAGAGAATACAAAATAAAGATCAGATTTGAAAGACGAGACCCACAGAACCATCAAAAAATTTTACACTCTGTTAAAGTCTGTGAAAATAAAAAATCACACCTGAGCTATTCATGTGACTTCATTCTCTATATAGGCGTCTTTAAGCTGCCATCAACAAAAAAGCCTTTTATACAAAGTATCAAATACATTTCAGTAGTTCAGTTCTTTCTATGTGTGTCATTTAATTATTACACATAACAAATCATTCAGATTTGTTTTGTTTTGTTTTATTTTGTTTTTATGTTTGTATTGTCTGGGTTTTTACCAAAAATCTGGTTCAATTCCAAGTCAACAGCTCCTTTAGAAATATAATTTCCAGGAAAAAACATGACATGCTCAATACTTATTTCCCCCACTGTATATGGGAATGTAATTTTCCTGGTCTGACGGTAATGTTATATATACAGTGCATCCAGAAAGTATTCATAGCGCTTCACTTTTTCCACATTATTTTATGTTACAGCCTTATTTCAAAATGGATTAAATTCATTTATTTCCTTAAAATTCTACACACAATACCCCACAATGACAATTTGAAAAAAGATTTTTTTGTACATAAGTATTCACAGCCTTTGCTTACTTTGTTGATGCACCTTTGGCAGCAATTACAGCCTCAAGTCTTTTTGAATATGATGCCACAAACTTGGCACACCTGTCTTTGGGAATTTTTGCCCATTCTTTGAAGTACTTCTCAAAGCTCTATCAGGTTGGATGGGAAGCGACAGTGTACAGCCATTTTCAGATCTCTCCAGAGATGTTCAATAGGATGGGCTCTGGCTGGGCCACTCAGGGACATTCACCGAGTTGTTGTGAACTCCACTGATATTTTGGCAGTGTGCTTTGGGTCATTGTCCTGCTAGAAGATGAACCGTCACCCCAGTCTGAGGTTAAGAGCACTCTGAAGCAGGTTTTCATTCAGCGTGTCTCTGTACATTGCTGCATTCATCTTTCCCTCTATCCTGATGAGTCTTCCAGTTCCTGCTGCTGAAAAACATCCCCACAGCATGATGCTGCCACCACCATGCTTCCCTGTAGGGATGGTATTAGCCTGGTGATGAGCCCGGTTTTCTCCAAACGTAACACCTGGCATTCACTCCAAAAATTTTCATTTTAGTCTCATCAGACCAGAGAATTTTGTTTCTTATGGTCTGAGAGTCCTTCAGATGCCTTTTGGCAAATTCCAGGCGGGGAGTGGCTTCTGTCTGGCCCCTCTACCATACAGGCCTGATTGGTGGATTGCTGCATAAAACAATGTGGAAAAAGTGAAGCACTATAAATACTTTCTGGATGCACTATGTATATAAATATATATATACTGTATATATACTGGTGTTCAATAATTGAAAATACAGCATAAGTATTCAAAATACAGCACAAAATTCAATTTAAAATAAATATTCTTTTTAAATGTTTCAACATGATTACTCCAGTCTTTAGTATGACATGATCCTTCAGAAAGCATTCTAATAGGCCGATTGGTGCTTAATAAACAATTGTCCTTCTGTAAGGTTCTCCTCTCACCACAGAAGAACGCAGGAGTTCAGACAGAGTGACCATCGGGTTATTGATTACCTCCCTGACTAAGGCCCTTCTCCCCCGAACACTCAGCTTAGATGGCCGGCCAGCTCTAGGAAGAGTCCTGGTGGTTCCAAACATCTTCCACTTACGGATGATGGAGGCCACTGTGCTCATTGAAACTTTCAGAGCAGCAGAAATTTTTCTGTAACCTTCCCCAGCCTTGTGCCTCGAGACAATCCTGTCACAGAGGTCTACAGATAATTCATTTGTCTTCATGCTTGGTTTGTGCTTTGACATGCACTGTCAACCCTGGGACCTTATATAGACAGGTGTATGCCTTTTCAAATCATGTCCAATCAACTGAATTTACCACAGGTGAACTCCAATTAAGCTGCTGAAACATCTCAAGAATGATCAGTGGAAACAGAATGTACCTGAGCTCAATTTAGAGCTTCAGGGCAAAGGCTGTGATTTTTCAGCTTTTTTATTTTTAATAAATTTGCAACAATTTAAAAAAATCTTTTTTTACATTGTCATTATAGGGTAATGTTGAAAACAGTCAAGCTGTTCAATATTGCTGAAGAAACCCTGATACATATTTAATGCACCAGGGTTTCCACCACATGGTTTTTACCCAGGATGAATTTTGATGAAATACGAAAAAGGAGCAGTTTAGGCAGAATCTAAGTTTTTAACTTTATAAGTGTTTTTTTTTTTCTGTCACTTTTGTCCAACTGAACATAAATACAGTATAATGTTACAATGTAAATAAGTGAATTACATCAGGAACTCACTACAGCTGATATAACTCAATGTCTATCAGTGATGGACCACATCCAGATCACTCTTTGACACTGAGATTGAGGCTATATCTTTATTTTTAATTTCATTGCCTGTCAACTCCAGGGACATCAAAGTCTGCAGTTTGCAGCCGGCCATAAAAATGGTGACCGACATGCAGTTTTCAAAGTCCAGATCATGAGAAAATGTGTGCTGAGATCACAAGAAAAATACACAGCAATCTGAAAAATATATAAATAAGCGATTTAATCTCAGACTGGAGTCTCAGAGACATTAAGAGCTTTAAAATCAGACATGCAATGAGAATGATTCACTTCTCAGTTTGAGATTAATATTAATCTAAGACTGTTAATAGGGATTAATATCAGTCTAGCCCTCTGTAGAGGTGGAATATCAGATTTAAGCTGAAAGGTTTCATTTTGGATTGTGAGAAGGATTTTAATATCAGATTGTGAACGTGTTCAAACTGACTCGGAAGAAAATACGGATAACAAAAGACAAGACGTTAAGATGATTAAAAACTTCAGAAAGAGGATATGATGGTGAATGTGTGTGCGCGATGCAGGTGAAAATAGGCAGGTAAGAAATGAAAGTGTGTGTGCTATGGAGGATGGTTTGTGAGACTGAAATGTATGTGTGTGTGTGTTTTTGTGTGTGATTAATTGCTATCAGAGCAACAATAAGGATTCACTGGAGACAGACTGTCTCCTACTGGAGCGGTGGAATTATGCTGTCCATCACTTCCCCTCCATCCTTCCCCTCTTCTCTTACATCACTCCATCACTCTCATGCTATTACCGTACTCATCCGTCCGTCCCCTGCTGGCACCTCCTTCTCTTTCCTTCCTTCTTCATCTCCTCTCCACTGGAGCCCTTCCTGATTGTTTTCCTCTCTTCTGTTCTTTTTTTTGGTGTTTTCTGTCTTTTTCTTGTTTCATTTTCAGGGCGCTGAGTGGTCTGGATAAAGAGGCAGACCTGGTGCACATCGAGGCTCGAACTGACAGCGGACGTTAGTCTCTTTCCTTTCCTCTGTTTGCCCCTCGGATTTCATCTTTCTTTCTTCTGCTTTTTCGGTTTCTCTCTTCCTCCCTCCCTGGCTCTCTCTCTCTCTCTCTCTCCCTGTCTTTCTTACTTTCTCCTCAGCCCCCTATGCTTTCCCCCCCCCCTTGTGTCGCAGTGAAAAATGAACAGATGAATTGTGGACAACAGTAAATTCGATAGTAAATGGTTCTGGCTTGGTTCTGGCGCTTGTGTTTTATCCTTGTGGGACAGTGTTGTGCATTAAGCTCTATTGATATGAGCCTGACACAACACAACAGGCCCTGAGCTACAGACAGTCTAACAACAACAATACATATAAATGTGTTATGAGTGATGCGGTGGTTACACCAAGCTGAGTTTCAAGCGCAGGCAAATGGTGGAGGCGGCAAAAGCTTCTTTCGTTTTTCAGACTGTCAAATCTGGAAGAAGGATTTGGAGCAGATCTATCAGTCTGTTCTTCATAGAGCAGGCATGTGGATTCAGCAAAATTCATAACTGAAGAACTGGCTCTTTTCAATTGCAGAATGAACTCAATTGGCCACCCCGCAGATGAAGATGAATCAGAATGACAGGAAGAGGAAATTAGTGATGTTTACATGAGAAAAGCACGCGCGGAAAGCGCGGCTAAATCGCGCTATTCGCGAGTAAATAGACGAGTGAACATTTGAGTTTCACTCGCTTCATTCGCGCGTCAAACTCCGCTTCATTCGCGCGTCAAATTCACTTCAGAACAGACGCGGATTTGCGTCATGGGCAGGGCTTCTGTCTGCTCGGTGAATGTAGCTTCGTTGCTAAATGGCTAACATGGATTTTATTGACTAAATACCTGTGTTTATGTGCTTTATGAAGGCTGTAAAACAGCGTCGATACGTTTGGAGCCGTGTCTGAGTCCACTAGATACTTTCAGAGGTGCACCCAGCGCTGTGGGCTCATAAACTCCTCCAGAAACTTAACCTGGATGACTGGGGCTTCCAGCGGTGCTTCTGACTGAGCCAAGCCCAGTTTGATGAACTGTTGTCGGTGTCGGCTGGAGGATTTCTCCCGGACACCAACAACAGGTGCTAAGTCACAATCATGCTTCCACAAGAGCAAGCTCCTGATTGGTTAACGCGGCGCGAATGTCCGCAGAAGTTCAGAAATTTGAACTCGAGCGATTTGCGCGATTTGCGCGTTTAGCGCGTCAAACGCTTAATTCGCGCGTATCGCGCCGCGCCATTCGCGCAATTCGCGTCATTTGCGCCGCGCCATTTGCGCGTATCGCGCCGCAGGATGCCTATTCGCGCGTTTGCATTGACTTAACATGTAAATCACTCGCGCTTGACGCTTCTTCCGCGTCTGGTGTGAACGCAGCATAAGGGAACCAAACTACAAGTTAGGGCTTAGCCGATAAACAATATTATATCGAATTACAATAAAATTTGTCAATAACAATGACTCTATATTATTCTAAGAGCCAATCACAGAGCAGAAATGTGCAACAATGGGAATCTAAAAGTGTGTTGATATTAGAGATCTACCAAATTTCCGGCCATCAAACATTTTTCAGCCGAAAATGTTATGCCATTTAATGGACCCTCTAATTTTTGTGGTCACTTTAGTCACTCTTTTAAATCAGGGAGCATTACAAAATATCAAAATATAAACCGTTATGATTTAATATGGAAAATAATTATCGAGATTGCATTTTTGTCATATCGCCCAGTCCTACTACAAATATGAACACAGTCAGACACACAGCTTCGAAAGGCTGTATTAAACCAAGAGAAAATGTAGTATTATTTAGTTAAAAGTCCTTTTTAAAGTCTTTAGTTTTGCTTCCTTACATTCTGCATTTGTTTTTCTACTTTAGTTGGTACTGAATAATGCACAATACTGTCTAGAACAGAGATGCCCAAACTACAGTAGGTTGGCCATTGGTAACCTTTGGCTTGGCAAACTATCCCATCTGAGAAGAGAGTGAGAATGATGGGGAGGGTTGGGGCAAATTCCTTTTTAAAGAGATTGTCATTTCTAATTTAAAATAACCGTTATTGTTTGTTTGTTTCATTGTTGAGCTACAAAAAAGCAAATTGAAATTAAATGTTTCCATTAAATGTTGTAAATGAATCAAATTTTTAGTGAAGTTTATTTATAAACTAATTTCGAGAGGAGCACTTACTTATGATTGACCACAGCTGGTTCTGCATTGGCTAACACATGATTCACCAATCAGAAGATTCCTAACTCACTATAAATAACCAGAGTTTCTTATCTCAATATCTTCATCTTGAAGAATTCCCCCTCCCTCCCCTACTTCCCCTCCTTTCTAGATTGTGCGACATGGCAGCCCAGTGACTAGAACGGATGCCTTACAGCAAGAATATCACTGGTTAAAGTCCCTACTGAACCAGTCGACATTTCTGTGCAGAGTTGGCTTGTTCTCCCCGTGCTCGGGTGGATTTCCCCCGGGTTCTCCGGTTTCCTCCCACAGTCAAAAAAACAAGCAACCTAAGTAAACTGAACATACCAAATTGGCATTATAGTCAAGCGCTTAGTAAGCCGTATATCTCTCTTTAGGAATCCATATATCTGTCATTAGCCAGAAATAAGTCTGAGGAGTTCATCGAGATCTACTTGAGCTCAAACTACCCTCTCGCCCTGCTAACAGGAGAGAGCCACAGCGCTTGAGGATCTTATAAACTCAGGGCTCTCTCCCGGGACAGCATGCCAAACAAGCTTATTAATAATCTTCAGCTAATTGTGAACTATTGAGAAATATAAATACTGTCAGTCGATGGATAGAGGACAATGCAGAAGACATCGATGAACAAATCAAGGCAAAATCAGCTTGACTAGTGTAACTCCATTCTGTTATAAATGGGATTGTTTTTACTGTATTAGGTTAATTACAAAAATTTTAAATATATAATGCATTAGTTCATATAAAACAGTGTTTTTTTTGTCATTTTTAAATATTAAATAAATTAGGAAATTACCCATGGCAACTTCAATGTAATAGAGTTTGGTATATTTACCTACGGCCCACCACTCTCAATCAAGTTTGCTTTTTGGCCTTTCATAAGAAAAAGTATGGGCACCCCTGGTCTAGAAAATTCTTGTGCACGTGAAGATTCCTGCCATTCCTGTGTAGAACATTTATGTAATTTAGATGCTCACACATGACATTTTTGAGTAACATCAGTGTTAAATACAAACCAAGGACTTTTCTAGTTTACTGTACTGGAAAATCAAACCCAGAACTGATGAGGAGAAAAATAGCACAATTAAATTTGGTTTAGACTAAACGTTCCACATCTGAGATGTTGTCATTGTTACTTTGGTCACACGAGAGATCAAATAATAAATTAAATAATTCATCAAAAGTTGAAATACTGTAATTATTTACTTTCATGCTGCTTGGGATTTTATAGAACACAAGAAGAAATGTTTCCTAATAACCACACATTCCTTTAATCATTGGAAACAGAGAGCTCTGTCAAGCTCCAAAAATGAAAAAAGCAACTTCAATTTAGTCCAAATTATTGAACATTCTCTTATTAAACATCATACACCGTAATTCAAATCCACAATGAGAGTGATACGAGGGATTTTTGAGATCACATAATTAGGGCTGCACGATATTGAAAAAATCTGACATTGTGATATTTTGTTTTTGTGATATATATATATATATATATATATATATATATATATATATATATATATATATATATATATATATATATATATATATTGTGATATACTGTATCTATACAATTCCAGGATATGATTGAATAGCACTATTTGGAAAGAACTTTGGTTACACTTTATTTTAAGGTTCAATTCTCACTCTTAGCAAATCATTATGACTTTAGCGTCAATTAACTCCTAATTTGCTCCTTATTAATAGTTATTAAGGTAGTTTAGGTATTGGGTAGGATTAGGGATGTACACTACCTGACAAAAGTCTTGTCTTCAATCTAAGTCTTCTAGTTGATAATTTGAAAAAGTGGCTGAAGGTTAATTTTTCAGATGAATCATCTGTTGAACTGCATCCCGATCATCACAAATGCTGTAGAAGACGTATTGGAACCCACATGGACCCAAGATTCTCACAGAAATCAGTTAAGTTCATGAACATTATTGAGCATGTCTGTGGTAAGATGAAGGAGGAGGGACAGAAGATGAATCCAAAGAATCTTGATGAATTTGGGAGTCCTGCAAGAACGTATTCTTTGCCTTTTCAGATGACTTTATTAATAAGTTATTTGAGTCATTGCAGAGATGTATGAATACAGTCCTCTAAGCTCATGGGAGTCATACACAATATTAATTGTTTTTTCCACTGCACCATGACTTTATATTGTATTCTGTACATTATTTCTGTTAAGTGACAAGACTTTTGTCTAAGCAAAGTCAGATCTTACTCTTCTAACTAAATAATTAAAAATCAAGGCATGATCATATTTTACTTTGGTAAAATAAACGCAATCTACAGGCCTTTGCCTTTCATATAAACCACTTCTGATACGAAATGATCAACTGGAAGTCAAGTTATTATTTGTTGTTCCCAAAACTTGGATAGGCGACAAGACTTTTGTCAGGTATTTTAGAATAAGATCATACAGAATAGGTGCTTTATAAGTACAAATAAGCAGCCAATATCTCAATAACCTAGCAACTATGTAATACTGAGAATTGGTCCTTGCGTTACCAAATGTATTAATTTGATTCTGTAGTGCAATGAATCATGTATAAAATGTAATAAATTACAAGCATAAATAAATGCAATAAAGCAAAGATAAAAGTAAAATAAACCATGCATGCTTTATCGTTTGGTATATGTAAATGTAAAAATTACACTTCAATGTCAACTCAGCATTGCAGATCTACAGTTGAAGTCAGAATTATAAGCCCCCCTGAATTATTAGGCCCCTGTTTATATTTTTCCCCAATTTCTGTTTAACGGAGAGATTTTTTCAACACATTTCTAAACATTAGGGCTGTGCAAAAATATCGATACATCTAACTATCGCGATAATTCCTTTTACGACTGTGTATGGATAGTCAAACCTCAAGCATTGATTCAAGTTGTGCCAAATGACCTCCTCCTCCGCTCCTGTAGATGTCGCTAACTCGCGATCAACAAAACGCCAAGTAGTATGGTATCAGAAGTAAGCAAGAGTGATCATGGCATAAAATATGAAGGTGCCTCCAGCTTTATATTAGAGCTGACGTGTGGCTGCACTTTGGTTTTAATGCTATTAGGGTTGGGTCGATAGACGATGCTATCGTCCATCGCCGATGGCCTATAGACATCATGATGCTGAGGCGGCATCACCGATCCTCCGCACCACCCCCGTTGCAAACCCGCTCGAGAAAAACACACACTCAGCTTAGTTTTAAAATGGCATTTTAGAACAAAAATGATCCACATCCAAACGCGTTTCATCTGGCATTTCTGAACAGCCCTCCGTCTGCTGAAAACGCACATTGTCTGAGCTCCAGAGAACAGTGTACGTACTGTATATTTTATACAGTCATTGGTATGAACAGTTTATCAAGGATGTACCGCTGGATCGCATCTCACTATAAGTTAGTTGTTAAACGTGATATTTAATTAATCTTGTCTCTATCTAACGACTCTTCTGTCTTTTGATTCTCGTGTCACAGCATCAGTACACTGCTTCAGTCTTTCGCTTTCACGCTTGTACTTAGTAATTTTAGTGAAAACCTCAGATACTGTTGGTTGGTTCCTGTTGTTTGTGCACCTTTTTTACTAAGCAAGTGTGTGGATGCCATAACGGCACAGTTCACTCTGCCTATTCATGCCAGAGTCCCGTGGAAAAAAAAAAAGTGATTGACAGGTGGTAATTTGTGTGTAACTAATCTTTATTTATATATTTATTTATGATTTTGTTATGAGTAAAACAAAGGCCATGCGGATTAGGTAGTTGAAACGGTAGGCTACAAATAATTAATTAGTTATGAATTTATTAATTATTCATGAATAGTTAATTCACCTCCCCCTATGACGACGATGCCATGGTCCTTCGCCATGTTTCACATTAGACATTGTACGATGCCAAATTGGTCAACATAGCCCAACCCTAAACACTATACCAGGGAGTACTGAATTAGACAAAAAATAAATGCCATTTGTAAGCTTTGCAATATACATAGTTTTCTGTTCAATCACACTGTGCAGTTCTAATGAATTGGAATGGATGGAAAATAAATTGGAATTGGAATTTAATTTGTCTGCCGACTTTATCAAGTTGTCAATATAATGTGACACACATACTAATACAAAGTATTGCAATATATCGCAATATATTCTATCGTGACCCATGTATCGCGATATGTATCGTATCGTGAGGCCCTTGCCAATACACAGCCCTACTAAACATAATAGTTTTCAGAACTCATCTCTAATAACTGATTTATTTTAACTTTGCCATGATGACAGTAAATATTTTACTAGATTTTTTTAAGACACTTGTGACATTTAAAGGCTTAATTAGGCTAACTAGGCAGGTTAGGGTAATTAGGCAAGTTATTGTATAACGATGGTTTGTTCTGTAGACTATCGAAAAAAAATACAGCTTAAAGGGGCTAATAGTTTTGACCTTAAAATGGGTTTAAAAAATTCAAACTGATTTTATTCTAGCCGAAATAAAACAGATAAGACTTCCTCCACAAGAAAAAACATTATCAGCTATACTGCGAAAATTTTCTTGCTCTGTTAAACTAAAATTAAAATCAAAGGGGGGCTAATAATTTTGACTTCAGCTGTATGAGTGGATGTGCACACATTGTGATATAGATGCTGAAACGATATATTGTGCAGCCCCACACGTAATGCATATCATGGACATAAAAAGAATATTATGATTTCTTCAGTGAAGAGATTTTGAACATGTTACAATTCTTTACCATTGTAAACAATAGTCCACAATAAACTAAATCCAGCATTGATTAACATAATGACAATGCTAATTCAACCCAACAATAGCTTTATCCCATTTCTAAAAGACTTTTTATCTCCTCCCACTCTTTATTAGAGAAAAGTCCACAGATAAAACAGGTATAAATCCTAATCTGTTGTTTATGTGTCGGCCTCTTATTTTCTTCTCCTCTTTGCTCTCTCTCTACATCTTTCTTTCTCTGTGCTTTTCCTCCCACCCCCTCTTTTCTTTCTCTTCTGAGTGACGATGGATGGCCAGTAGAGAGACTGATAATGGAGAGCACTGATTAATTTGGCTAGACATAGAGATGTGTGGGAAGTTTGTGTGTATGCTCTAGATTGTGTTTGTTGTGTGGGTGTGTGTGTGCCAGTGAGAGTGAGAGATATTGATCATCTGTTTTTTGTTTGGTGTAGATCAAGGCGTTCCTGTGCACAAGCGTATCCTGCGTTGATAAATCTGTGTGTGTGTGTCTCACAGAAATGCAGTATATTACCTGCCGAGCACAAAAGTGTTCAGAGGAGGGTAGGCAGTATCCATTCAGTGGCCGAATTGACACCAACTCACTTGTGGTGCAGGACCAATACATCTTCTTACAGGTACAGATATGTGTGTGTGTGTGTTTCATGAAGTACATAAGCGTGTGTGATTTAGACTGGGCTGGGAGAAACCAAATGTGTGTGATGGTAATCTCTGCCTGACTCTTTTTATAGCTCTCCTTTTATCTCTGTCAGTGGTGTGTAAGTGAGTGATAACCATTGAAACCAGCCTCTCCATCTTTAAAAAGCAGTTCAGGGGAGGACAGGATGGGGTTTTGAGCGAGAATCCCAAAACCCGGACCCTCCTATGCCAATAAAAGCCGACTTTCTTTTGACTTTTGTGGCTTGAAGCCGTTGGATTTGAGTTGACAGAGAATAATGAGGTTATCGATTCAAAAAGCGGAGGAACAAGAGACTGTCTGACACCCCACATCTCTCGCAGGAAAAACACAGTGTTGCTCCATCCTCACCCTGTAAAAGTGGACACACACAAACACACACACACACTTACACACTCTGGACATCTAAGCTCTATTGACACTGGATCAATTGGAGCATTAGAGCCTTAATGCACTATGGTTACAGCCTAATAGCTACAATCTACTTGATAAGAGTGTTGACAACATGTGCTTTTCTGTACGCTTCAGATTTGGGCAACATTTAGTACATTTACACACACTTTAAAAGTTCAATATCAGTCTGACCAAAACAATAGTTTGTTATCAAAGAGCTTTTTATTTATTTTTGTGAAGTCAGACTAATAGAACTAGATAATAGGACTGTATTGAACTACAGTTGGACTTGACGTTATGTATGCCTCTTAGGGGTGTGAACCTACACTGGTCTCACGGTTCGGTTCGGTTACGATTATCATGTCATCGATTCGGTTCAATTCGATATCTCGGTGCATCACGGTGCATTGACGATGCTTTCCATACATAATTAGATTTTTTCTTTACAACACAAGAATTTTTTTTTTTATTAAAATCTATGAATAGGTTTATATTTATATAGGCCTATTATTTGTAATACAATTTTGTCTTTTAATACAAGCAGTAATATAAATGAACTGTACCTTTAATTTTACCTGCTCAAAAAAGAAAAAAAAACACTCTTTGTGAATCCAATACATGCACAGAAGACAGCACAAGCATTCATAACAAATAAACTAATGTAAATATGATCCCGCTTGCTTTTTGAGTGCTGGCAAGTTCTTACACCCCTATGTTTGGTCATTGTCTTCACCCGCTCGGCTCAACAGAAAGGGCTGTCACACACCGGATGCGCCGCTCAGTGCCGTGACACGGCGCGCACATGACAGTTGAAAGTATCGCACACCAGACGAGCACATTTGCAGGCTATTTAAAACGAAACTAATCAGATGGCGCTCTGTGGCGCGGCAGAATTATGAACAGTGTCTTGAGTCGTGGCTGGGTGCATTCAGAATTTCTGAAATGCGTGGCGCGGCGCGGCGCTTTTGGCGTGCGACCTGCTTTAGTCTATATGTGCATAATACATAATCAGGTAATCCGTAATAGAATAAATACAATACAATAAACTCGCACCACAGGCACGCTTGTGTCTGGATCCACAAGTATCTCTTTAACAGCCGACTCCGAGAGGAGAGGAAACTTTACCTCACGAACATGCCAATGGGTCAAATGCTCAAAGTTTGTGTGTGTGTGTGGGAAAGAGAGATAGAGAGAGAGGGACAGTGTCTGTGAAAGATCTGCTTTTTAAGTAGTAGGAGTGTTTTTATTTACTCACCCTCGCCTACTTCGCTATAGTATTCTACCGCGACATCGCGCATAGGGGATAAATGACGTCAGTGCGTAATAACCGGTTATGATTATTACTGAACCGATATCGAATTGTCCCCATCTCCATCGCGGTGCACCGAAGAAATGATTAATTTTGACACCCCTAATGCCTCTGCCTTTCAAATAATTCATTATGCATTGATTCTTGTAAGTTTTTGCAATCAGAAGGACTCATTTGTTGATGGTATTTTCCAGAAATGTGTGAAATTTTTGGAATTAGAAAGGATGTCAATTACCACAAACTCCCACGATTGATCATCATTTAAATCAGTAAATCATTAAAAGCATAGTAAAATCATAAAAACAAGCCATGATTGATTATTTAGTATCAGAATTTTATTGTTCAAAGTAATTAAATATACAGTAGCACCTCTCAGATGTACACACTGGCAACTAGTGCATGTGTGTGCCCATGTGAGGAAATAGATAAAGGGTTGAAGGTCTTTTCTTGTGAAACATCTGGCATTTTCTATAAAAATATATATTTATTTATTTAACTGACCAAAAATGTTTTCTTCTTGTTCAGCTTCCTATATCATGCTATTTTAGCACACTGCCTGACTGTATACGTGAGGTAATTTGCTTTCACATACTCATTGCTACAGGTTCGGTGTGTTTTTTCCACACAGCAGGGTTTTATGTGTCCCCAATATGCATTGTCAAGAGAGTGATTAGATAAGGAAACATAAACTGCACAGTCTTGATTACGTGTGAAGCAGTGGACGTGTGTCTCACAGCACAAAGTATAACTTATATTTTAATGCTGTACTGATTAAAAGGGTTATCGGTAGGGTCAGACGGAATCTGCAGACATTTTCTGCTATTTCTGCGCAGAATTTTACAAAAAAAATCTGTGGATTTACGTGGAATGATTTTGGGAGTATCAATTAAATTCAATTTATGTTTAATTCTATAGCGCTTTTACAATGTAGATTGTGTGAAAGCAGCTTAACATAGAAGTTCCAGTAAATTGAAACCGTGTCAGTCCAGTTTTCAGAGTTGAAGTTCAGTTTAGTTCAGTTCAGATCAAATTTCACTGCTGAAAGTCCAAACAATGAAGAGCAAATCCATCGATGTGCACCTCCTCAAGTCCCAAACCAAGCAAGCCAGTGGCAACAGTGGCGAGGAACAAAACTCCACCATTTGACGAAAGTGAAGGGAAAAAACCTTGAGAGAAACCAGGCACCACAAGTTTCTCCTCTGGCCAAACTTATTATGCTCATCTCCAGTCTAGGCGCCTATTACCATAGTATCATAACTAAAAACACTATATGAAATAAAAAAAGTAATACCTTTTTAACTTTTATTTAATATTTACAATGCAAATCTAATTGGACCCACTTAATTGGTAAACAAAGCAAGTCTCTCATATAATATACCTAGTAATAGACAGGAAATATTACTTTACAAACTGTATTGTAAATAAATCATATGAACATTTTCATATTTGTGAATATTATTACTGAAATTAATTTCAAAAATGAATAAATATAAATTTACACTCATTTACACAAGTAAATAAATAGATTCAATGATGACTTCAATCATCAAGTAATCATTTGCATCCCTAGTATTGAGTATACCTTATTTGGTAATATTAGAGACACAACAGATTTACCTGACACAAAGAACAAACAAACTGCACAAAGTCAGTTCTTATTTAAGAAAGAAACCATGGCAGAATTACAATATACAAGGCACAGATACAAACTGTATCTACATGCTCAATTTGGGTACTTTTTATTTTGCTGTTGCAATGGCAGATAAACAGCAGAAGGGTATATTAGGCTGCTGGCACTTGCAAATCAATACACTGTTTCACACGTTTCAAACTGTTTTTCCCCCAAATGGTTTGATATTTTGCCAATCACATGAACAAAGACTTCCAATGAGACTGACTTACTGAATTGACTTCTCCTTCGTCATTCATACATGTTTCATCTGGCACTGACCACATGTTTTACAAGTTAATATACAGACACTTAGGATGGTGGAATTGTAATGCCATTAGTGTATGGCTAAGCATTGTGTAACCTTTAATGCCAACTACTGTGTAAAAGTCCATCTATTGGCCCAACAAAGGAATCCAAAGAATGGTCGTAGGTTAAATGCGTGTAAGCCTTTTCTAGTGCTTCTGAACAGAATTCTGTAATTTATTCAAATTTATTTATTTATTTCCACCTCCGAATTTAATCTGACTGCAATTTTCAAGTGATCATCAAATTTAGACTGTGTTCATAATTAGTAATGGATCACATTTATCAAAAGTTAATAAATTTGGATATTTGATTAATTCAGATACACTATACGTTCAGTCATTCTTTCATTAGTGACCAATTGTCGTTCTGAGTTCATGCGTGGCCAATTTCACATGCCTTCCCCATTTGGGCTCGCCAGCTATAAAAACCTCGTTCGTTTCGTGAGGTGCGCGCGCAGTCAGCGGCGGCGAAAGTATAAATCCAGCTTAACTGAGGCAGTTGAAGAACTTGCTCTTTTGCAGGTCTGCTACTCAGACTAGAAAGTTTATTGTTTTATTGCATAGCAATTCTTGTGGTCTTGTCTCATGAAATTCCATAACAGTTCTCAGGGACTGATATTATAGAGAGATTTAGCCATCCTTACAACTACGCCCTTTCAAAATGATCCAAGACATCCTCACCAACATTAGCATGTGGATCAGCCAGACCTGCTGTGTTAACAAACTTGTGCATTACTTTGCCACTTCCTGGGGAGTTTTGTCCAATGTATATTTACTCTGCCAAGATATTAGTTTAGTTGATGATTAGAAGACAGCCCTTACAACTTCTTATAACATATTTGTTTTGTTGTATTATATTTATGGTAATATATATTACATATTTTCACTATATATGTCAATTCTTTTATAAGCTAGTGTAAAAAATAGACGATAATATCTTCACTGTCAACAGTAACACTCCGGTTTTATTTTGACAGAGAACTGCAGTTTCTGTGAGAACAGGTTTACAGTTGTGTGCCATCATAAATCTAGTGTAATGTCATAATATTCTGAAAAAATGTTCGAAATTGTGAGAATGCCAGACACTGCTTACCCAAACACTCGCAGTACATGTAGAAATAGTTTGCTGAATTATTGTGAAGCAAACAGGCCTGAAATGCTGAAAACAGCAAATCAGGAGCAATAGGACGTGTCTTCGATGATAGACAGGCAAATATTAGTCCTGACTGGGGTGAAGTGCTGATCTGTTGTAAGTACTTGTAAGTGCTTTCTCTGACGGTTTCATGTGTGTGTGTGTCTGCTTGTGTGTCTCAGCTAACTACAGCAGGAAGAACCACATACTTTGTGTCCTATCAACGAGGGCCCTTTAGGACCATACAGCTCCCTAAATACTGTCTGCCCAAAGTAAGATACATGACGCAGCAGGAGCTGTCACAAATAGGTTGTCAGACGAGATGTATGTGGCTCTAACAGCTGTTCTCCATACAGGACATGCACATTGTCAGTACAGATGAGGGCCAAGTGTTGGCAGCCGTGCAGGAGTGGAACGAAAATGACACCTACAGTCTGTACATCTCTGACACACCTGGTGTCTACTTCACCCGCTCGCTCCCAAACCTCAGAACATCCCGCGGCCTCGCAGGAAACCTCATCGTGGATGTCTACAAGGTTTGCCATTTTCACTGCATAGCCTGATTTAAGCTTAAGAATAGAAGCACCATCGTTCGTTCCTTTGCAATTAGGAAAACTTTGATAATTAGCATGGCTTTCTCCAGAAATACGTGAAAAGTAGAACAGGGTATAGTGCAATACAGCATAAAACAGCTGTGTTTGAAGTTCTACCATTAAACATTATGAATACAAAGAGAAGAAGAAAAATCTGATAATGAGAGCAACCGAAAATATCCAGAAACTGAAGTGTAAGCAGAAATGCAAAGAGAAATGAATGTTTCTGCAATAATATACAACCTGATATCCTCTCGTTCTTACAACCAAAGAACACAAACTAGTATCTGTAACACTATCTGTAATACACAGGCAAGGATGATATATTTGAAATATTTGTTTAACGGTGCTGTATGTACGTTTTTGACTCTTCTAAAGCATAAAATACCATAATATGTTTGCAGATATTTAAGAAACATGCCAAGTGAACATTCTTGTTTATCTGAAAAACAATGCTGCTCTGAAAATGTATGTTACGTGCCGGAACGCTGTCTTGGTTTTGGTTCTTTTAACCCACCCACTGCCACTTTAGCCATTTATTTTTCAGCAGCCCGGGTTGCCTTGTTTCATTCATTCATTCAGAAAGGCTCTCAAAGCATGCGACCGTGACCGAAATGCGACCTCCGGTGGACAGTAGCAGACTCTAAAATGAGACACAGATTCAGAGTGCCACATGAGGTTATGAATTAGCAAATAATATCAATATTACGAGCGTAAACATACGAGCAGAATACATTGTAATCCCGTGTCCTAACAACATACTATGTGACAAGATTTGCAGTGATAGGCAATTTGGCAGTTTGCATCAGACAAAACACAACAGAAATTTCAATACAGCCATTCAGAAGTACAGAATATGCACTAACTCACGAAATGGTAATGTGTATAATCTAATTAATACATATTAAATCTCTTTGACGCTAATAAATGTACATGCTGAATCACTGATATGTGTTGGTTTTGAGTCACAGTTCTTAAGTTCAATTTCAAACGGTTTATTTTATTTTGAAGATCTGAGGTGAACTATCTGCTGCTGCTTTCAGTAGTATGGCAATAATATCAAGTAAAATGTCATTCAAACTCACATTGATAGCATTTAACACTGAATAAAGCACATGAGGTGTACCGAGGTGATCATTGTCAGTTTTCTGTTGTTCAGCTGCTAGAAATAAAAAAAATAAAAGCTGTTTCTAATGTATCAATTCGAGGAGTTGGTTAGAACAAAAACTCCTTTTAATATGGAAAATATTCCTTCTATCGTGTGCCGTTGCTTTTATTTAGAACACTTGCTCCTCTTGGTCCTCAATCTGGCAACTTGTGCTTGTGTTTGTTTTGATCCAGGAATTCAATACCTAGTTCAACCAATAGGTATCAAACTTACATACTGCGCCTTTAATGGAATTTTTTTTTTATAAAAATATTCGAGTCCAAAACTGCAACCAATATTTTATGTATTAAATGTTATTTTCATCCAGTTTCTGGGGATAAAGTGAGCAATTACGGCCATTAATGTTAAAATGTTCTGCTGGGTTTGGTTGATACAACCTATAGTATAGTTGTACTAGGGCTGCACAATATATCTTTTCTGTATCGAAATTGCAATTTGCACATCTGCAATTTTCACATCGCATGATGTGCAATAATGAGTTTATATGCTGGGATTTTAGTTTACCAGGAGCCACAGTTCATAACACATAAGATTTTTGGACTCACTGAAGAGTTTAACCATAATGGAGTGAAACTTGATCATTTGCATTTAGAGTTTGAAGTCTTCAGGCACATGAAATTGTATCGTTTGTAACTCTAATAAAGATGTATTTACTGAATTGTTTATACAATGAAGACTATATGGCGTTATTTTACATTTGATTGTTAAATTTCTGTACCTGAATACTGTGATGTAAAACATTTCACTTTTATCTTCCCAATAATAATCTAGAATATTCTTCTAAAATAATTCCAATCAGTCTAAATAAATGAATTCTTTACAAATAGAGCTATTCAAGATATCTGGTGTAATTGTATTCATATCGCAATATAAATCGCAGCAAAACAAAATATCGCAATGTCACATTTTTCCAATATCATGCAGCTTTAATTTAAACATTATTAAAAATCCAATTACTTTGGTTCAGATCATTGTTTCCTGTTCTGTAGGTCTCAGGCATTAGTGGGATGATAATAGCCAATAAGAAAGAAGACGCACAGATGAGAACATATATCACCTACAACAAAGGCCAGACATGGAGTTTACTACAGCCTCCAGCCAAAGACACTACAGGACATGACGTCAACTGCAACCTGGTGAGACCATTTTTGACCAGTCATGAAGACACTGCCAAAAAGTCACAAATAACCAACATAATAATCATAATAAAATAATGTTGATACTAATACAGTAACACGCCCACTTTTATTAAAAATAGTAACCTCATTATACACACCCACTATATCCATTACATTATACTCTCTCACACACACACACACCTACTTGACTAGTGAGGTGAAAACAAAACATTCCAATGTTGACACAGTTTCCCCTTTCACACGTTTTACAGTGAAGCTCCGCAGAGAGGATTTCCTAACACAATAGCTCTGAATTCAGTGCTTTCTGATGGTTTGATTAAGACACACTACCTGCTCTGTATCTTTGTAATGACTTTCACTGATGTTTTACACTGTTCTGGAAGATTGGTGATTTCAATTAAGACACACATTGAACAACTGGAGTTCATTTATCGGTAAATCTCGGAAAATCTTAATTACTTTTTTCCCCGCTGCACCAAAAGACAGTGGCTTCTGTGTTTGCACATGTGTTGTGATTCTTTAGAAAGACAAGATGAAAGTTTTTTTTTTCCCCTCAGTCCTTGTGGTTTGGGTATTTTGGGACTTATTACTAACTTTAAACAACCACTGGTACAAGAATTCAAAAGCTTGTTGCCTTGTGAAAACAAGTTTACCGCTTGCTTGCATACGTAATTAGTTTTGAATCACTAGGTGGTTGATTGCGTTTATTTAACCGAGATGATTTTGACATGGTGACTTGATGCTGAATTCTAATTGGCGTAATTACATTATGAATTTTTGAAGCTCTGAAATCGACTATTTGATTTTTGTTGGTTTTCAGAAAAAGAACTGGGTCACGCTAATTGTAAGGGATACTAAAAATATGGACAGAATCCGAAACGGATTAATTTGCACGGCTTTTGAAAGCAGATGCTACAGTCTGTTGATGCAGGGGAGATTATGGAGATCAATGTAAATGCATTGAAATATGAGTTAATACTGTGTAATGTTCTGATTTCCAGCCGTCGTGCTCTCTGCACCTTCACCTGCAGATGTCTGAAAACCCCTACACACCTGACACTATCTCCACCAAGCAATCCGCTCCAGGGATTATAGTGGCCACAGGTGTGTGTAACTGTGCCACTTTCTTTATTTGTTTTTATGCTTCTGGCATCTCGAGTGCGTTCCCTCAGGAGTCTCTGATAAATTACAGTGTAAACGTGCATGCTTTTAAATGCAGATGGAATTTGGGTAGCCACATCATGGCTTTCAAGTTGCTACATCCTTCTGCTTTTCAGCCGCAGAGTTTGGCACGATTGGAGGAAAAACTCATTTCACACTGTTCTTTTGCTTGTCAGACTCATTATAAAGTTATCTTCAAAACTCAAGCTCAAATAGCTTCCTGCATGAGTCTAGATAGATGCACGCTCAAAAAGTTAGCCATGCAGAGCACGCAGAAAATATGACCGGTGTCTTCCACATTCATAATTGCCTGTCATGTCCGACAGCTGTTCCGCAATCACTTTCCCATGCTCAGAGTGTATAAATATGGGATTTGAAAAAATATGTTTTTTTTGTCACTGCAGGCAGCTTTACCAAACATTTTCCATCAGGTGTCATGATGATTGTGGTTTTTGAGGGCACTCAAACCCATCTGACATTAACCTCAGCAGACAATATTTACCAGGAATTCATAGGGGAAATCATATAAAAAACAGTATGTATTTACTAGTATACTGTTGTGCATTGGCAAAATGTAACTACACAGTCGGGTTCATCTAAAGTACTTCAGCTAATCTCATAGACCAGGGGCATTCAAGCTGGTGTCCAGAGACCCCCCAGGGGGGCACAAAATATTTGTGAAAAAGGCTGTATTTTCAAAAAACTTTATAAAAACTGGTCAGAAATTATGAGATTACGAGTTATTATTCTGTCAGTTTTGTACAAACAAAACATTTTAAGAGCTTGAAAAAAAATAGGGTTTCTCTTACATATGCTGTAAACATTATTTTTAAAATGCAATGTATTATGTTTTTATTACATAAATACAATTTATTTTTGCTTTGTTACAATGACTTCATAAAACCTTTAATTTTTACATTTACAAATGTTTATAGGGGTGGCTCAGTGGTTAGCACTGTTGCCTCACAGCAAGAAGGTTGCTGGTTCGAGTCCTGGCAGGACCAGTTGGCATTTCTGTGTGGAGTTTGCATATTCTCCCCGTGCCCACATGGGTTTCCTCCAGGTGCTCCGGTTTCCCCCACAGTCCAAAAACATGTGAAAGAATTGAATTGAAGAATTGGCCGTAGTGTGTGTGTGTGTGTGTGTGTGTGTGTGTGTGTGTGTGTGTGTGTGTGTGTGTGTGTGTGTGTGTGTGTGTGTGTGTGTGTGTGTGTGTGTGTGTCTGTCTGTCTGTGTGTGTGTGAGAGAATGAGTGTGTATGGGTGTTTCCCAGTACTGGGTTGCGGCTGCAAGGGCATCCACTGCATAAAACACATGCTGGAATATTTGGCAGTTCATTCCGCTGTGGTGACCTCTGAAATAGAAGGAAAATGATAGTCGAAG
This sequence comes from Danio kyathit, assembly GCA_903798195.1. Taxonomy (NCBI): domain Eukaryota; kingdom Metazoa; phylum Chordata; class Actinopteri; order Cypriniformes; family Danionidae; genus Danio; species Danio kyathit. The sequence goes on along the minus strand of LR812535.1, from coordinate 25,434,819 downwards.
GAAAATGAATGAATGAATGAAAATTTGTATCTATGTTAGAGCCTTTACATTAAGGAGTTTGAAAACCTCTGCTTTAGCTGTATAGAGTTTTAAACTATCCTAAAAAACGTGTGTGTATTAACAATTAATTATTTAATTAATGCCTTTTGATTTTGTATAGGTCTTTAAAGGGATAATTCACCCAAAAATTTACATTTTGTCATTGTTTACTTACCCTTAAGTTGTTAAAAACATTCATAAGTTCCTTTCTTTTGTTGAACACAAAAGAAGATATTATGAAGAAAGCTGAAAACCTGTAACCATTGACAACCATAGTAGGAAAAACAAATACTTTAGAAGTTAATGGTTACAGATTTTCAGCTTCGTTCAGAATATCTTCTTTTGTGTTCAACAGAATAAAGAAACCCGTAAGTTTGGAACAAGGGAAGGGTGAGCAAACAATAACAGAATGTTCATTTTTGGGTAAACATCTCTTTAACTCTGTAAATGTTCTTGTTTGTGTGTGCAAAATTAGCCAAATGCATTTAATACCTCAGACTTTCTCAGAGTTCTGCTCTCTTCTGTTTTGTTTTCATTTTCTTTTAGCTAATTTCTGTTATAATCTAATGAACTCACTTAAATTGCCTCATCCAAACTTCCAACATATATCTAACAATGTATGGTTAATAATAATCCAGGATTTTTCCTCCCAGGTAACATTGGACCTGAGCTTTCCTTCTCTAATACAGCCATGTTCATCTCCTCTGATGCCGGAAACACATGGAGACAGGTAAAGCCCTCACCTGCTTGAGTGCTCACTCTATTGTATTTCCCCTCACTGTAAACACTGTCTTTAGATTTTTGAAGAGGAGCACAGCGTCTGGTTTTTGGACCATGGAGGGGCTTTATTAGCTGTTACACAGTCTGCTGTACCAACACGTTATTTATGGTAAGACAACATGCACTTTTTCATACAAACACATGTATTTGTAAGACTTGACATTGTGTGACTTGAAATTGTCAGTGGGAAAATGACTAGTCTAGATAGAAAAGAAAATTAACTAACAAATTAGGGCTGTCAATTTAGCGTATTAATTATATCAAAGAGTTACAGGGGAAAAATTATGTTTAAATTTTTAATGGATTTAATTAATTCAAGATTATGGGGCATTTTTGAAGTATTTCCTCACATTTGTAACATGTGATAGAGTTAAGCAATATCACACAATGGCTTTTTGTCCTGAATAGCACAAGTGCAAATGTAATATTGATTCTGTATAACAGTTGAGTTATATTTTTTGACACGGCGACGCGGTGGCGCAGTAGGTAGTGCTGTTGCCTCACAGCAAGAAGGTTGCTGGTTCGAGCCTCAGCTAGGTCAGTTGGCGTTTCGGTGTGGAGTTTGCATGTTCTCCCCACGTTCGCGTGGGTTTTCTCAGGGTGCTCCAGTTTCCCCCACAGTCTAAAGCAGGGGTGCTCAACCCTGTTCCTGGCGATCGACCTTCCAGCTGATTTCAGCTCCAACCCTGATCAAACACACCTGAACCAATTATTTAGAACGTGAGGACCAATTGATAATTACAGGCAGGTGTGTTTGATAAGGGCTGCAACTGAAAACTGCAGGAAGGTCGATCGCCAGGAATAGGGTTGAGCACCCCTGGTCTAAAGACATGCGGTACAGGTGAATTAGGTAAGCTAAATTGTCCGTAGTGTATAAGTGTGAATGAGTGTGTATGGATGTTTCCCAGAGATGGGTTGCAGCTGGAAGTGCATCCACTGCGTAAAACATATGCTGGATAAGTTGGCGGTTCATTCCGTTGTGGCGACGCCAGATTAATAAAGGGACTAAGCCGAAAAGAAAATGAATGAATAAATTTTTGACACAATATTGTCGCCTCACAGCAAGAAGGTCGCTGGATCGAGTCCCGGCTGGGCAGGTGACATTTCTGGGTGGAGTTTGCATGTTCTCCCTGTGTTGGCGTGGGTTTCTTCAGGGTGCTCCGGTTTCCCCCACAGTCCAAAGACATGCACTATAAGTGAACTGGATGAACTAAAATTGGCTGTAGTGTATGAGTGTGTGTGTGTGTGTGTGTGTGTGTGTGTGTGTGTGTGTGTGTGTGTGTGTGTGTGTGTGTGTGTGTGTGTGTGTGTGTGTGTGTGTGTGTGTGTGAATGCGAGAGTGTATGGGTGTTTCCCTGTACTGGGTTGCGGCTGGAAGGGCATCCGCTGCATAAAACATATGTTGGAATAGTTGGCGGTTCATTCTAATGTGGCGACCTCTTATAAATAAGGGACTAAGCCGAAGGAAAATAAATGAATGTCAAATGAGGATAGTTCTTCCAAAAGTTCTGTCATCACTTGAAAAAAGTTGCAAAGATACCTTAAAATATGAAACGAAATGCCAGTATGTGGCAGCGAGTGTTTTAATTGGTGAATCAGACATTTATTGAATGATTTGATTTGAAAAAAAAGCAAGTGACTGTTTTATGAATGGTTCAATGAATCATTGACCCAACTCATTCAATAAATTGAATAATTAACCTACAAAACAACACTTTGTGTTAATGAGCTTTGTTTGGTAGCTTGTTTCAAAGTTAAAATAAAGCAGAAACATTCAATTTTGTGTCTAAAATGTAATTGGGCAAATATGAACTACTTGTTTATATAAAATCAGTGTCATATTTGAAAATGTACTGACACAATTTACTTGTGCTGCAATGTTATGTAAATGTACATCATGATCAATTTAGCAACTCTACATTTTACCTTAGTATGTTTTTGTTTGCTAATTGTTTTCATTTATCCACAAGCTTCAGTTGTCTTAGATAAGTGAATCTCACTCTCTGCAAGAGGCTCCAAAAAATGATACAAAAACATACTATTAGCCCTACTGAATTATTAGCCTCCCTGTATACCCCCCCCCCCCATTTCTGTTTAATGGAGAGAATAGTTTCAACACATTTCTAAACATAATAGTTTTAATAACTCATTTCTAATAGCTGATTTCTTTTATCTTTGCCATGATGACAGTACACAATATTTTACTAGATATTTTTCAATATAGCAATTTAAAGACTTAAAATGAAGCAAAAATGGTAAATGAAGCAGTCAGTCAAGTTCACATTATTTTGTACATTTATTCCACTTAAATGAATATATATATATATATATATAACAAACTCGATTAATGTAAACATTTAGCAGAAAACGGCATGCTTTACTATAAATTTTAGACCTAGGGCGCCGCCATCTTGGAATGTCGATGTGTCTGATCTCACGGCAACCCCGTGATGTCAGACACAGCGACATTTCAAGATGCCAGCTTCAGTTCCCTCAGCTGAACAGATACAGTGGAAGTAATGGACTGAACACAGAGACTGTAAAGCCTAATTTAACCCAATGCGTGAAGTTCTGGACAGATGTGGGTCTAATATAAATATATATAAATATATATATATATATATATATAAATATATATATATATATATATATATATATATATATATATATATATATATATAAATATAAATATATATATATATATATATATATATATATATATATATATATATATATATATATATATATATATATATTCTATTTTCTTTTTTCCCCTTTTAATTACCGATCATTTGATGCACTTTGGTCCACTCTCTGTATTATGCTGCTTGACCGCCTGTCTGAGTTTCAACCATGGTAGTAACGGACTGAACACAGAGACTGGACAGCCTATTTTAACCCAATGCATGAAGTTGTGGACGTGTATTGCAGAGCTGGTGCAAATACAACAAATACAAGCATTTAAGTGTCTTAAGTTGAGTATTTTTCTTTTGATAATAACTTTTGTTTGATGCACTGTAGTCTACTCTCTCATGCTGCTCCAGCGCTGCCTGACGAGGGGATTTACATTCAGACTAATGCAACAATTAAAATGATACATGACTTCACGCTTTACTAAGTCACGTCTTTGTGGATTATGTCAAGACATATTCCCTTATCAAGTCAATCAACTCGATCTCTCAACATGTATGAAGGATGTAAAAACCTGCCATGTGAAAAACCGCTCCGACCTTAGTTTGGTTTGAACATGAAAAGAGGAGAGGGACTGTAGTAGTGAAAAGTGAAAGTACCCGTCCCATTACGTCAGTACCAAACATTGTTGAAACCCAGACAGGCAGCCAGGCAGCGTAATACAGAGAGTGGACCAAAGCGCATCAAATGATCGGTAATTAAAAGGGGAAAAAAGAAAAATATAATATATAAAAAATAAAATTCATTCATTCATTCATTTTCTTTTCGGTTTAGTCCCTTTATTAATCTGGGGTCACCACAGCGGAATGAACCGCCAACTTATCCAGCACATGTTTTACGCAGCAGATGCCCTTCCAGCTGCAACCCATCTCTGGGAAACATCCATACACACTCATTCACACTCATACACTACCGACAATTTAGCCTACCCAATTCACCTGTACTGCATGTTTTTGGACTGTGGGGGAAACTGGAGCACCCAGAGGAAACCCACGCGAATGCAGAGAGAACATGCAAACTCCACACAGAAACGGCAACTGACCCAGCCAAGGCTCGAACCAGCGACCTTCTTGCTGTGACGCGACAGCACTACCTACTGCGCCACTGCGTCGCCGGAAAAATAGAATAAATATATATATTTTTATATTAGACACACATCTGATGCTTGTATTTGCACCAGCTCCACGTCCACAACTTCACGCATTGGGTTAAATTAGACTTTACAGTCTCTGTGTTCAGTCCATTACTTCCACTGTATCTGTTCAGCTGAGGGAACGGAACCAACCCCGTGACATCAGACACAGCGACATTCCAAGATGGCGGTGCACTAGGTCTAAAAGCTATAGTAAAGTGGTAATCAATTTACAAAATAATGTAAACTTGACTGAGTGCTTCATTTCCCCTTTAATTAGGTTAATTAGCCAAATTGTGGTAATTAGGAAAATCCTTGTATAACAGTAGTTTGTTCTGTAGACAAATCAAAAAATATATTGCTTAAAGGGGCTAATAATATTGACCTTGAATTATTTTGTTGTACAAATTTATTGTAGTTGAAATAAAACAAATATCTCCAGAAGAAAAAAATATTTATAGGAAATACTGTAAAAAATCCTTGCTCTATTAAACATCATTTAGGAAATATGAGACAAAAAAAAAATCACAGGAAAGATAATAATTATTCAACTGTATATGATAAAGAACACTAGAAAGTTCATTACAGTTCATCTCTAACTTTTTGGAATTTTTTTTTTATTCAGACTAAATTTTTGAAGTTCCCACATGCTTTAACATCAGCTTTGATTTGAGGACTGGCAGATAGAAACAGCAGGCAATAGGTCTTATCATATCAAACATTTGGAATCCTTTCAGCAGAAAGTGCCTGTCATGGCTTTGTAGTGCAGGTGCCAGTGTTTGTCAGGGCTTTTATGCTCATGTTGGGGGGGTTAAGGTTTGAAACAGAGGTGGGATTCGGTGGGCTTCCGTTCACATGTTGTTCCTGCCACGTCACACATGCGGCTTTGATGTGCTAAGCTCTGAAACGTTGTCAGGATCAATTAGACTGCGGAGGATAATTTTGTATCCTCCTGTGGGTTGCTGATGTTAGAGCAGGAGTGTGATGTGTGTGTGCGGGTGTTCAGCCATCAGATCGCGTAAGTTTGACCCATATCTTCAGCGACAAAAACTCTTTCCTTTCTTCATGAAAAAAGGACATAAAAGATTGTTAGAAACAATAGAATGTAGAGAACTGTAAGCTCATGAAAGCCTACTATAGTTTGTGATAGTTTCAAATGTAATTTGATGTTCAAGAGACATTATTGAAAGCACTTTAACATGATCTTTCAGAAAATATTTGGGGCTGAAAAGACATGGAATCAGTTGCTGCTTGTGAAAACTGTGATGATAGATTTTTTTCAGTATTCTTTATGAATAGAAATATCAAAAGACCAGCATTTATTTGAAATAGAAAATCCATTGTCACACTTTTTACATCAATTTAATCTTGATATGTCAGATTTTTATGTTTAATTTAATGATTGTACTAAGTGACAGTTTTTTCTGTTTAAATGTGCTAAATTATGTAAAGCAATATGCCTAATTCAGCCAATAAAATTTCCAGGACAATGCTTTCTTTGTTGCGTAGGGATGCTACGCAGACAGGGGTCAGTTCCAAATGCAGCTTTATTATGAGAATTGGTCAGACAGGCAGGGCTCAAAAACCAGCATAAACCGTATAGTAGACAATCCAGAAGCGGAATCCAAAAACAGGTGGGAGGTTCAAGGCAGGCAGCAAAGAATCAAAACACGATAAACAGTCCAAAGTCAAAAACACAGAAAACAAGGCAAACGCTTACGTAAGGACAGCAACAGCTTAACAATACTCAGCACGTGTGTGGAACAGAGGAGTTAAAATAGTCCAAATAATCAATGATCATGAGTATCAGCTGTGTGTGTGTGTCTAAATGAGTGCAAAGGCTTCTGGGATATGTAGTACAGTAGATAGTGATTTCCGATGGAGAAAACACAGCTGGTGATTACAACAAACTACAGAAAGAAATCTCCAGCAGAAAACACACTGCTGGCGATCACCACATTCTTGTCCAGGAAATTCTCATTTAATAACAGAATTACAAATGTACCAACTCTCACTATTAACTAGTGACTTATTCACCTTATTCTTCATGAACGAGCGGGCACAGCCATTTGAATCTTTTGGCTCAAGACTCCCGGTCTCATTCACTTCCATTCATTTTTAGAAGTTAAAAACAGCTCGTTGTGCAGCTTGATGTTTCAAACTGATATTTCCGTATTATATTATTTGACTTTGTCTGTATAGTCATGCAAGCTCTTGTTTGTAAAGAATGTAGTTTGACTGCTTTCTGCGATTTACTATTCCTAGTCATCTCTCTCATAGGTGACTGAATCGGAAGTTCTAAAACAATCTCAAAAATGAGCGCACTTCCGCATTGAAGAATAAGGTCGATTTCTGCCTATTATCAAGATATTGGCTGTTTATTAGTACTTATAAAATACATATTCTACATGAGGGCAGCATGGTGGCGCACTGCAATGCCTCACAGCAAGAAGGTCGCTGGTTCGAGCCTCGGATGGGTCAGTTAGCATTTCTGTGTGGAGTTTGCATGTTCTCCCCGTGTTGGCGTGGGTTTCCTCCGGGTGCTCCGGTTTCCCCCACAAGTCCAAAAACATGTGGTATAGGTGAATTGGGTAAGCTAAAACTGTCCGTAGTGTATGTGTTTGGCTGCATAAAACATATGATGAATAAGTTGGCGGTTCATTCCGCTGTGGCAACACCAGATTAATGAAGGGACTAAGCCGAAAAGAAAATGAATGAATGAATGAATGAATGAATATTCTATATGATCTTATTCTACACCCTAATACCTAAACCTAACTGCTACTTTAATAACTATTAATAAGCATCAAATTAGGAGTTAATTGAGGAAAAAGTCATAGATATAAAAGATGCTTAATATATTATGTGTAGGCCCACCACATGGTATTTTTTGTTTATAAAGAACCAAGTGTTCTCCAAAGCTTTATCCATGAAAGAGTTCTAAATGGTAGGCCTCAAAAATGAATAAATAAAAATCTCAAGAAAAGTAAAACCGCTCATAACATTCATTTTCTTTTCGGCTTAGTCTTTTTATTAATCAGGGGTCGCCACAGCGGAATGAACCACCAACTTATCCAGCATATGTTTTATGCAGCGGATGCCCTTCCAGCCGCAACCCAATACTGGGAAACACCCATACACACTCGCTCACACACATACACTACGGCCAATTTAGCTTATTCAATTCCCCTATACAGCAAGTCTTTGGACTGAGGGTAAACCGGAGCACCTTGAGGAAACCCACACCAACACGGGGAGAACATGCAAACTCCACACAGAAATGCCAACTGGCTCAGCCAGGGCTAACTAGCAGCCTTCTTGCTGTGAGGCGATTGTGCTACCCACTGCGCCACCGTGATGCCTGCTCTTAACATTATACTGAAATGACATTTGTTGTTTGTTCAAATTACTTATTTAACATGAGCTGAAAAAATTCTTGAGTTTTTTTTTTTTTTGACAATTTAATTGTTCAATCCACTTAAATTTGTTAAAGCTAACAAGTTAACTTAATTCCTTCATGTTGTCCCAAAACAAATCTATTGTGTAAAACTCAACAAGCCAATACTTGAGTTTTTTTTTGTGACTAAGTGAATTGAACAATTAGGTAAAAACTAGTAAGTTAACTTAATTTCTTTATGTTGTCCTAAAACAAATCAGTTATGTTCAACTTAGCATTTTTACAGTGTAAATCAAAACACAAAACAATAACTCAAAACATTGGCAAGATAACAACAAATGCAAATGAAGGTCAGCAAAAGCATAATCTAAAGAACATTCAATCACTCATTTTCTTTCGGCTTAGCGGAATAAACTGCATACTCCAGCATATGTTTTATGCAGTGGATGCCCTTCTAGCCGCAGCCCAGTACTGGGAAACACCCATACACTTTCACATTTACACACTTATACACTACGGCCAATTTAGTTCATCCAAGTCACCTATATCACATGTCTTTGGATTGTGGAGGAAACCGGAGCACCCGGAGGAAACCCACACAAACACGGGGAGAACATGCAAACTCCACACAGAAATGCCAACTTGCCCAGCCAGGACTCGTACCAGCGACCTTCTTGCTGTGAGGCGACAGTGCTAACCACTGAGCCACCGTGCCACAAATCTAAGGAACAAAATTATGAAAATTAATTGGGGCAACATTTCGAGGAATTCTGTTGGTTTTTCGTAGTTTCAAGAAGAGGATTTCTTAGTATTTGAGACTCAAAAGGTTTCATAAAATATGTAGTTGATTTTTTACACTGAAAAGTATCTTAATGATTCCAAACTTCTGAACAGGGCAGTGTATAAAGTCTATAAATGATAGATGTTTTTTTTTTCTATTAAAAGCAAACCCAGCTGATTTATGTATAATTCTGTAGAATCAGCAAGTGAACGTACAGTAGAAGAAAAAAAGGGCAAACTGTGCTTTAAATCCAAAATAAAGGTCCTGAGGAACACAAGTTGACTTTGAAAATACGACTATGAAAATAAGTTTAGGTTCAACATTCAGTACTCAAGGTCTCTAAATATGCAACAATAACTGGCTGTTTCCATCTCATGTTGTGAAATTAACTTCCATGCAAAAGTCAGAAATTTGGCATATCACATAATAAGAATCTTTACCATTAAGTGAGTTGAAGAGAACAAAACTGTAACATCCTCATAAACTGGCACTAAATATCTCACAGACAAACAGAAGTTGTTGCAATATAGAGGAAGCCATGTTACAGTAGCTGTCATGTTAGCTTGTGTTCCTAAGTCGTAAGCAATCTAGTAAATTCTAGGAGATAATTATATCAAATTATTTTGATGATGGACTTTGACTCAAGAAATAACATGAAGTGATTGATCCACTCGTTGAACAATCACATTATCTGTTAAAGCAAAGTCACCCGCTTCGAATGTTATAAGTGGATTAAATGGGCGTTATCAGTGGTTATAAGCTGATGATATGGGTCAGTAGGGGCCTTTTGCGCCTACTGGTAGGCTCAGAAGGTTGTTATCTTCCATTATATGGTTAATCAGCTATACTAATAGATAAGACTCTAGATCCAGATCTGTTTTTACATTACTGTGATGGTTGGGTTTAGGGTTAGGGTAGGGGTAGACGTTAATAAAATACAATTAATAGGAAATTTAATAAATAATATAAAAAAATTCTCATGGTTAATCAGCTATACTAATAGGCCCCCTTTACACTGCCAGTTAAATGTGACCCAATTACGATTTTTTGCTCATTTGTGACAGATCGGATCTGTTCTATGACCTTGTAAACACAAAAAAAATGTATGCATTTGGATATTCAGAGATCGATTTCAGGCCTCCTTCATGTGTGGAAATAAATCAGATATAAATCGGATATGTGACAATGTGACTATCATGTAAACAGGCAGATCAGATTTATTGAGGTATTACGTTTTGTACGTCATTAAACTTGTGACATTGTGGTACTTCTCCACGGTTTAATGATGTAGAAGGAAGACGGAAGTCTACAGAACAAACCATCATCATACAATAACTTGCATTACCGTAACCTGCCTAGTTAACCTAATTAACCTAGTTAAGCCTTTAAATGTCACTTTAAGCTGTATAGAAGCGTCTTGAAAATATCTAGTAAAATATTATTTACTGTCATCATGGAAAAGATAAGATAAATAAGTGATTAGAAATTAGTTATTAAAACTATTATGTTTAGAAATGTGTAGAAAAAATCTTCTCTCCGTTAAACAGAAATTGGGGGGGAAAAAATAAACAGGGGGCTAATAATTCAGGGGGGCTAATAATTCTGACTTCAACTGTACGTATAAACCATAGGCGCATAGACGGCCCTTTCCCTCCTCCCCCGCCTTCACCTCAAAATCATTTTAAAGTTGGGCGATCTTGGCATATTTTGCAGAGCTAAAAGCAAGACAATTTCTTCCATAGTGGCTAATGAGGCGCAGACGCTAGAACCCGCATTTACGCATGCGCGACGTCATAAATGGTATGGCAACACATGAATAGGATATGGGTCACAATTAAAAGAACGTGTAAACGGACAGGCAAAACAAATCAGATGTAAGCAACAAATCGGAATTGGGCATCAAGACCTGACAGTGTAAATGAGGTCATAGAGAAGACTCCAGATCTGTTTTTACATTACTGTGATAGTTGGGTTTAGGGTTGGAGTAGCGATAGACGTCAATAAAATACAATTAATGGTAAATTTAATCAATATTACACATATTTCTCGTTAACTTCTGCCCGCAGCCGTATGTGATCTATAGCTGATTAACCACTGATAATGCCTATTCAATCAAATAATAACATTCGAATCGGCTGGCAAAGTCATATATTTGTGTTGCGGATTAAGAATTTTATTTAATAAATGTGTTTTTGTGGTGATTTATGAGCATACAGCGCATACATTTTATACACATTTTTCAAATGTATGCTCATATTGGCATTTCCATCCAGCATTTTCTTCAATATCTCAAAATTTGCATACAAATAGGTAAATGTAAACATAAATGCCAGAGACACAACTAGAAGTTCAAAATACAAGACACTCTTAGAATGAACAAGATTGAAGAAAAAAAAACACACTGAAAAGAATAAACCACACATAAGACTGAAAGGAAGTAGAATAAAGAGACACGACACAAAAGCACAACGAGATGCAAAATAGACTGAATGTATAATGAGACTTAATCTGCATTTTACATGACTAATAATGATTAGAGGCTAATGTAAACACAACTGGGGTATGGTGAATAATTTTGTCCTGCTATTTTTCAACGAGCACTTCTTAGATTTGATTTTAATGTAATTATGCAGATGCAGCCCACATTAAATGTTAATGCGGTGACTCCGCAACGACTTGTTTTTGTGCATCTGCAAAATATTCTCAGATGACTGAACAAATGCATCTTCTATTTTTATGTCTTTGTCAAATGTGCACAGTACAGTATATGAATCAGAAGAGTGCTTTGCCAGTGATATGATTTGTGTATATGTGTGTGTAGGATTAGTCTGGATGAAGGCCGCCATTGGGACAAACTCAGCTTTTCGTCGACACCCTTATTTGTCGACGGGGTTTTGATGACTCCAGAGACTGAGAATCGCATCATTACGTAAGAATCATCTTCTCTGCCACACTGATCTCAATGGTCCAGAAGGGGTCAGTAATGAACCTTCACCTACTGGGATCATTATTATCAGATTAAGTGTTTTCATTTGCATGTCTGGACTGATCATTAGCACTGTTGTTTTACTGACACTTCCTTCTTATTAGTCCTTTATGGATTTTATGGCCCTAGAAGTCACTTTGTCAACTGTAAAGAATAAAAGTAAACAGATCCTGTTGTTTTCAAGCCTCTCTGTCTGTCCTCGTAGATTCTTCGGGCACTTTAGTTACCACTCCGACTGGCAGCTGATAAAGATTGACTACAGCTCCCTGTTTGGGCGGAAATGCACAGACGGAGACTTTCAGACATGGCACCTCCATAACAAGGTTGTCACCTCACATTTTTCAGTAGCGCCTTACTGTTCGCTCTCAACAGCAATGCACTAATTCACTCACTCAACATTCAACATGAGTTTCTTTTGGCACTGAGTTCGCTGGTAATTAGGGCAGCGAGGGAGATTATTTTCACCTCCGGGGTAACATGCCCAAGCAGAATGGAAATTAATGGAGTCGTAATGGATTTTTGCAACAGATCTTAGCGCGTAATAATGGTGACATGTTGTCCATCAGCCTTGAGTCACTCGTGGTTTTAAGAAGTCAGCATTTATTGCTTGTTCAATCAGTTTCCTGGCAAGCATGATATGCTTTCTATAATTCAGATTAGACATAAAGATTAGTTTATTTTATTCTTTGCTTTAGGGTAAAAATAAGGGGGAAATACTGTTAGTTAACACCCTAACATTAACAAGTACTAAGGAAGCCTTTAGAGATGACATTTAGATATTGTTACCAGTGGTTTATTTCAGGCTTGCTTTAACTGGTTGACCAATCACAGTAGAGTACACTCTCAGAAAAGAGCAAATCCTTGAACAAATTGTTTCAGACACTGAGGTGAAAAGAGGTGATGGTGCAGTGTGTATTGTGAGAAGAGTTTTTTGACCTCAGGTGTATGTAGTCCTATTGTAGCAGACCTCCAGAACATAATGAGGAAAAAACACTCCAAAAAGTAATAAAGGGAACTTTAAGGCACTTTAAAGCTTTACGGTATTAAACATGGAAAAAAAAAAAAAACAGTGCCAATGTCTCTTTCAGTCAGAATTACATCTTCAAAGAGCTGCTTTAACAGTGATTCACGATTTTTTTCAACACATTTCTAAACATAGTATTTTTTTTTATTTTTTTTATTACATTTAATTAATTTTTCTTTTTAGTAATATACATTTCTTAGCCAGAAATGTAAGAGTTGTAAACAGAGGTTTGAGCTCTGGGTCAAAAAGGTCATCAGGAATGTCATTCAACAAAAAAAGTGAGGAGGAGAAAAAAAAAAACGTTTTCCAAATATCTCCTGGATTGCAGAATGAATCTCTCTCCAAAATGGTTGGATGTGAACACAGGACCAAAATACATGAAAAATGTGCCATTACAAGTTTTGCACTTAAAACTGAGATCAGAACAGGCAAAAAACTTACAATTTTGTTCATGTATGGACATTGAAGTACATTTTGGAAAGGTACCATCACAGATCTTAGACCAATCTTCAGGATTAAACAGAACTCCTAGGTCCCTTTCCCATAGTGGTTTCAAGGAATCATAAACTAAGGAATCAGAGTAAACTAATAAGGCATAGAATTTAGAAATAAGAACTTAATAAGAACTTACTGACAGCATGGTTTCTTCCAGTTCCGATAATTAAAAAAAAATAGATTTTGCTTTAGTAGGGACTCTATAAAATGCCGAATTTCAAGATATTTTAAAAAAAGTCTTCGGAGGGAATATCAAACTCTGTTCTAATTTGTTCAAATGATTTCACAATTTCAGAGATAAACATTCCTGAAAAGTCAAACATAGTAGTTTTAATAACTAATTTTTAATAACTGATTTCTTTTATCTTTGCCATGATGACAGTAAATTATATTTTACTAGATATTTTTCAAGACACTTGTATTCAGCTTAAAGTGACATTTAAAGACTTAATTAGGTTAATTAAGTAAGTTAGGGTAATTAGCCAAATCATTGTATAACAGTGGTTTGTTCTGTAGACAATAAAAATATAAATATAAAAACATCGCTTAAGGGGGCTAATAATATTGACTTTAAAGTATTTTTTAATTAAAAAAGAAAAAATATTATAGCAAATACTGTGAAAAATTCCTTGCTCTGATAAAGATCATTTGGGAAATATTTGAAAAAGAAAAGAAAATTCGCAGGAGAGCTAATCAATTTGACTACAACTGTATTTGCTCCCATTTACTCATATTTACTCAAACTCCAATTAAACTCTTTTTGGTCGTACCTTGCTGAAATTAAGTCTGCATATTTCACTTGAGGAACATTGGGGGCTTAACTAAAAAAATAAATAAATCAAAAATTCAGTTTTGGTGGGAAATCCTATACGACTGTGTCCGTTTGTGAATGTCTGCATAATTTTGCATTTCAGGGTGAGGTGTGTGTGATGGGAGAGAGACAGGTGTATATGAAGAGGAAGCCGGGCACGCGCTGCACTCTGGGTCGGGAGTATTCTCGAGTCGTTTCAGCTGAGCCCTGCATCTGCACCCTCTATGACTTTGAGTGGTGAGTCGCACACATGCGAAAACACACAGCAGCTGCTTTTCCAATGGAGCAAATGAGTGACAGTAACTCTTGCGGATCAAAGGACTCAGTGTTGCATGCAGAGAACAAAAGCTGCAGGGATCCAACCAATTATACAGATTAATTAAGTGGCATTTGAATATGAAAAAAGACAAGTTTTTTCACCTCATCTGTTGCTTTTTTAATGTCTGCTCAATGCAGCTTATGATTCTGTTGCAGTTGCTACATTAAATTAGCAAGGTAAAAGTCTGGTTTTACACCCGCCAGCTGTAATCATTTCACCATACTGATGGAGATGTCTTTACAAGCCCACCACGATGCACATGGAGACACACTCCTGCGCTGATCATAACGACGACATAAATCTCCCTTGTACCGCACACAGGCTCCATTAGAGTCGTCTGCTCTTAGGCAAATTACACGTATGAATGAGAGGCGCGCAGAATTAGCATAATGTCAAATGATTAATTATCTCCAAATGAATAAGTAATGAATATTTAAATGGATGATAAATGTGGCAGTGATCTGATTAGCCTGGAGGAGCTGGTGTTACTGAGTTTAGCCCTGATCCCTTACAGCCATTTTTACCTTGGAAATGCACAAACCAATCACAACTCAAGATTACCAGGCCGCTTGAAATGTTTGCTCACCAGGGTTCCATCTAGACGAGTTTAAGTGTTATAGACTTGCAGCTGACTTCTGCTATTAAAACAGCTTTGTTTATGCAGTACATTTCCCATGTTCTACACTACATTTAGTATAATAGCTCCAGTTAACACCAAAACTGTTTAACAGCCTGATTCAGGATGGTTATTAGGAACTAAAACTAAGACTATTAAACTGTTGAACTTTTAAACTGTTTTGTAAATTGAAATAAAAAATAAAATATAATGTAACTGCTTGACAGAAAAATGTAACAACAAACAAACAAAAATTGATTGATAAAAAATGTTGCCTTTGCAATGAATGGGGAAAATGGCGTTTTTAGAGACATTGGGGCCTATCATACACCTGCCGCAATAAGGCACAAGACAGGTTTGGCGTGATTTGTTGCTATTTTCAGACCAGCGCAACCCTAATTTTCGCATTTTGCACCACGCTGTTTAAATAGCAAATCCATTTGCACCACTTTGTGGACTCATGGGTATGCTGGTCTTTAAAGGAGGTGTGTTAAGGCGCATTGTTGGCACGTTGCCTATTATTTTGAATAGACTGCGTCATTGACCAACTGAAAGCTGGTCTAAAGTCCATCGCAGAGCGCATTAGTTATGCATCTATGCAAGTCCAAACGCTTACACATTGCTTAATACACGCAATACACAAATATATTTACAAATAAAAATAAAAAATTATTAAAATATTACAAAAATTATTTTCTACATAAACATAAAAATCACTACCTCCATGCCTTCTTCATGTCGAGGGGCTTTTTTTAGGTAATTCATGACAATTTGCATTTGTATAATGTTATTTTTATTAGCAGTATTACCTGTTATATGCATATTTATATTTGTTTTATTAAAAATAAGTTTAGATTTGTCCACCTGTCGAGTTTTGCAGACATATGTGTCACTATATGGGGCATAAGAATAGGATGTGCATTTGGATATAACTCAGTTTTTTGACCACACTTTCTTATTATTGTTCATTTATTCATTAGCTGGAAATTAGAACTGAATTTAGAAATAGTTTTGAAACAAATAAGGTAAAGAGTAAAAGTAAAGTAAAGAAAACATAAAAAGGCTGAACATAAAATGGTGCTTTAGACTTTGCGCCTAGATCTTTTTAAATAGAGCCCATAAAAGTTATAATATTTAAGTATTATTCATTATATATTTTTTATTTTTTTTAATTATTCTAAGTAATAAAATTATTAATGCATAAACTAAAACAACTCAAATAAATAAGTATAAATAACTATTTCAAAATATTCATAAATAGTTTCAAAAGTTTAATTTTAAAAACAATATTTATTTAAAAAGATGGAAAAGAAAATGTACTTTTAAAATATTTTCTAATAATTAAAAGAAATTGTTAATATATCAAAAACTACTTATGCATAGTTGTAAAATATTTATTGGGTTAGAAATTACTCTTTTAAGTCAATCTTCATTAGATTATTAAAAATAACAACAAAAAATAGGGCTGCACAATATATCGTTTCAGCGTCAATATCGCCATGTGTGTGTCCGCAATAGTCACATCAAAAAATATGCAATTTTGAAGGATTATGGTTGATCTGGGATGTGTTTCCCAAACAACGACATAACTCGCGGCTGAACTATCATAGTACGATGCATCTTTTGGGAAAAGAACGATGTAGTGATGAGTGTTTCCCAAAACCGTAGTTGCTTTGTCGCAGATCCATCGTTTGAACCACGCTAGTTATAATGTAAAATGTCCATAATGACGCTCTAAACAGGGTAGAGTAACTACTTCTTTAAAAAAAAAAAACATATTTTTTGTGCAAATTATATTGTTTTACAAGCACAGGCATTTTTTTTTTCAATATTAGTTTTGGTAAAAACATGCACTCGTTTTCCATATTAATTGAAATATATGTAAACGACACATATATATATGTTTCCTTTACAAATATTATTGAGAATATTCCATTTTAAATCACTTAGCTAACATGTATTCTAATATCATATATAAATCATATAAATTATTAATTTTAATTCATTAAGAAATGAAAACAAATCCTACTTAATATTAATTATAATTATAATTATAATTATAATAATAATAATAATAATTATTATTATTATTATTATTATTATTATTATTATTATTATTATTATTATTATTATTATTATTATTATTAAGTAGGATCTTGTTTATTTATTTATTTTATTGTATTTATTCTAAAAGTCTACTTTTACAATTTGACACATTCAAACCACTGCAGAAACAGGTCCATGTCATACAGTATACAGTACAGATACATTTCTTAATAAATAACCTTCTATAAATTACAAGCATTAACGTATGTTATATATTTTTGTTTTCATAAGCTTTGGAGACGTAACATAAATTTTGTTTTTAAATAATAGGTCACCTATAGCTTTCGTCATGAGCCATGGCTGTGTTCAAAATGGAATAAATGTAGTGCAAAGTGCACTACAAAGGGAACGCAATTGTCAATAGAGGAATTTCCAACCTACGTCACACGGGTTTCCACTTGCAAAAAGAGAATAGCAAACATGTCGTGTTGTGCGGTAGGATGCCAAATTCCAAAAATAGAAAACTTAACCTTTACGGTACACCACGCTGCTTTTAATGCCAACCGCAGACGTCTTTGGCTAAAAGGGAGTTATTCGACTCTGTAGTTCTCATTTCATATCAGGTAAGTTCACGCTATGCTGAATCATACACATAACTCATTTTTGATTGCAGCAATGATTTCAGCATAAACAGTTAAATATGGTGAATTAAACTGCGGACACTGAATGCTAGGAATGAAACGTGAAAGCGTAAGTTCACATACCCTGCCATACAGGTGCAGTTCGCTATCAGAATGCAGTTTTGCTTGTTGATGATTACCCAGGCCTTGTATAGCTCCGTCTTCTTTCCTTGTCTTTGGCTAGGCAGAATCTCGGTTTTTAGCACTACAAAGTTTTGAATCTGATAATCATGGAACATTATTTCCTGCACATGACCACACAGAACAACATTGTAGCCATCCAAAGACTTGTAGGCCTTTAACTTCTCTCTTGTTAATCAATGTTTCAATAAGATAGTTGTATATTTCGGGCTGCTGCTTGGCCATTTCGTTTTATCCAATATCCATTGGGAGGGTACTATCGCAAATGGACCTGTCAGACAAACACTGCTCACTTTAATGTAAATTTTGCCGAATCCCTGTGCTTATCACTGGGTGATAAGCTGTTATAATATGCTGAAAGCATTATGTAAATAATATAAACAATATGTAATCAATATAACTTATTTCTAAGACAACAACAAACTCTGTACCTCATCGGATATCATTCCCTTGCTCTAAATGCTAGCGCTCCCAGTTTTTTCCTGCAACCTCGCTGCGCACGCATGCTGAATGTTTACAAACCAGTACTTCGCCAGTAATAATTTGAAAGCAAATTACACCTAAGAGAGATGACTTTAATGTTTTTTATTCAAATCATTCCACGTTTAAATGTTAGAATGTTCTAAATGAATATGGCATAGGGGGGATAACAGGGAATAGAACACGACCAGGAACTATGCTTCTAACTACAGCTCTAGAGTTGTAGTTGCAAGCGTACAAGTTTGTGATGCAGTTTGCGAATGTTCGTTGGAACAAAGGATTTGTAACGACGAAACTAGCAACCTTAGTTATAGAACGATGGTTTTTGGAAATGCATCCCAGCACAACAACTGAGAATACATGAGATTTGAGGAGTCAATGCAAAGTATAACCATAACAGGGTGAAACTTCTCAGTTGCATGTGTTTTAAAGACATTTTAAGAGAGTTTAAAGCAATAATGCACAAAAAGATTTTGTAACTTTAAATGGAAAATAGTTTTACTGAATTATTAATACAACAAAGACTATACAGTGTTATTTTACATTTCATTATTCAATTTCTGTACCTTAATACTGTTTGACTCTCTGAAAAACCATAAAGCACTGCTCATTTCACTATTTCTTTGCTCTGTTGTAATTACTTTTGCTTAAAATTTGTTTATTTTTTATACATGATTTACACCCCAATTCTCACACAAAATCACCCCAATCAATGTAAATTCAAGATTTTTTCCCCAAATAGAGCTATTCAAGTCATCTGGTGAAATTGTATTCATATCGCAATATATACCGCAGAAATACAAAATATCGTAATGTCACATTTTTCCAATATCGTGCAGCCTTAACTGAAAATACAGAGATTGAAAATACATATTTAAAATTCTAAAATGCATGAGAAAACTATTGAAGAAGCCCTTTTTATATAGTATATATGCAAGTCACTTCTCTCTACAGCCTGCTGAGGCATCCTAGAGAGAACCTTAACCAAACTGAATAATTGATGTGTTTTCTTGATTTCCTTCCAGTGATTATGGGTTTGAGAGACAGACCAGTGGAAAATGTGCACCTGCATTTTGGTATGATGTCAATTTACCGGCACACACCTGCAGTTATGGACAGCGCTACCGCAACAGTACAGGGTAACACACACACACACGCTTCAGTATGATTTATTTATGCAATAAGAGACTCTTTGAGATGAAAATGTCTAGCTTGTACAAGAGCGTTTGAGTAAACCTCTTTTGTATATGAAGTACATGTCCCTTTTTGTCTTTCAGCAGCTAACACAGAGCGTTTTCTAAAGCATCTGTATCTGTTTGTGCAGGTACAGAAGAGTGATGTTGAATAACTGTAGAGAGGGTCTGAAGGATACGCTGAGTCCCAGAATGCAACAGTGTAAACCCATAGCACCCAGTGGCCTTCAACTGAGCACCATTAACACACAACTCACTGCTGTACTGGGAACCAACATCACCTTCAGAGTTGCATTGCAAAATGTGAGTTAGCAACACACCAACTCTTCAGCTTTTTTGACTAAATTTCAACGGTGTAAATGCTGATCAATGTTTAGGGCCAGGAAACACCAAGCTGACAGTTGGCTGTTGAGTAGCATCAAAGCCATTGGTTAGCATCTATCAGGCTAGTTTGTTTGGTGGGTTTCACACTTCACCTCTTGTCAGGCTCACATCAGACGGAGTTCCCCTGATTCAGCATGTGAAATCGGTGTCGGCCATCAAAAAATTGAGTGATGTGATTGGCTGATCAGCTACGAATTTAAAGCGATAGAACAAAAACTAAAAACCAAAACCAAAGCAAACGATACAAGTCATGAGGAAACACAATGAAGCCGGCTGTCATTTTGTTGCATTTTAAAAATATTTGCAAACAATATGGACTATCAGATTATCAGACAAATTTGCATAATGGAATCTCTCTCTGGTGAGCGAGAAGTAGTGTGAAAATAGTTTGTCAATGCTGCTTTGTTTTTGGTTTGTATGTGTGCAGCACTAGTTACGGTTTCATTTTGTTTACTAGCAATGCAGACACTGCTACTTGTGGATATGGAATGATAAATCTTCTCACACAGGAATGTATGTTCCTGTTTTAGTCGGCTGTTGTCCGTTTAGTGTTTTTCTGCACAGCTTTTTGATCCAGATGGGACCAGATGCAGCTGACACGAGGTAACAACATAGTCGGTTTTCATCGACACTAGTTCCTTGACGTCAGCTTGGTGTGTCCCAGGCTTCATCATAGAAAGAAATCTGCCATATTCACTTTGAATGACTTAAATAAAACAATTAAACAGCTTAATTTATATTAGGGCTGCACAATATATCGTTTCAGCATCAATATTGCAATGTGATGCTTTATAAATAAATTTCGAGAGGAGCACGCACAGATGTTTTACCAATTCAAATACATCATTGACAATCATTCTATTATCCAATCAGCATTAGACCAAACCCCTATAAATACCAAAAGATGTCCTACCTGTATTATCTCACTACTTTAGCATCCCTCCACCACCCCTACACCTCACCTCTTAAACATTATCTACCCGGGGGGAGCGTTCTGGAGCCAGGCTAGACACTTCGCTTGAACCCACCCAACTTCTCTTTCTTCCCTGATAAGGGGAATAACATGAGTTGGGGTGTCTTCCCCGAGTTCAGAGCCTTCTCCCTGGACAGCATACCAAATATGCTTTATTCTTAAACATCTGTAAGTGTGAACTCGTGAAGTGATCATTCGCAATAGTCACATTGCAGGATATGCAATGTTAAGTCTGAATTACAATTTATAATTTGCATGTGTTTTTGATGCCTGTGGTTGGATAATGATTTTAAAAGCATTCAGGCATAAAAAACTTCACCATTAGTAAGTATAATATATAGGGATGCTCCGATCAGGATTTTTGCAGCCGATTCTGAGTACCAATTCCTCGCCATTGTGATCAGCCGATACCAACTACCGATTCTGATGCTTTCAGCTTTATATAACTTTGCCATTGCATAAGCACATTTTCTTCTCTATGTATGAGATCTCGCCTTACCTACAAGAATAAATTAAGGATGTTGCATACATGTAATGGTCAGAAGCAGCTTTACAAAAAAAATAATAGATAAAACAGACAGAAAAACATAGTAAGAAAAATTACTAACAATGCAATTTGGAAACATTGCTCACGTGTTGTAGCGCTGTGGAAGTATAACCTGGGTTGTAAACTCGTAAACAAACAAGCAAGCAACAAGCAATCTGTTCATAAGATCGGTTCATAAAATCGGTTCATGAGATCGGCCAGATCAGCGAGTGCTGTTAATAATAACAGTTAATTTTAGTGAATTAGTTATACAACGAAGACTATGCAGTATTAATTTATTTGTATTTACTTGTATTTTTTTTACTTTTATTTGAATATTCAATTACTGTACCTGAATACTGTTAGACTCCTTAGAAAACAATAAAACACTGTCCTTTTACTTGTATATATTTTTTTCTTATTGTATTTAACTGTGCTTGTACATTGACACGAACAGAATCATCCCAATCAATCAATTATTTTTAAATACAGAAATTCAAGTCATCTGGTGAAAATTATTCATATCGCAATATATATCGCAAAATAACAAAATATCGCAATGTTACATTTTTACAATATCGTGCAGCCCTAATTCATATGGATGTTTTTTTATTTTTATCTCTGTACAAATGGTTTGTAGTATCAGATTTAAATGGAGACGTTCAAATCTCTCAGACTGATTTTTTAAATATGTTCACTTGAAACATTTTCAATTTTTTTAATTCATCAATCAATCCCGAAAACATTACTTCATGCTATTTGAGTTCAAATCACTTACATCTAAAGAAGAAGCAATATATTTGACAAGTTGGACTATCACACACAGATTGCTATCAGCCATCTCCTGAAATAGTTAAGCAGCACAACACAATTAATGTTTTCAACATTAATAATAGTAAGAAATATTCTGTGAGCAGCAAATTGTCATATTTGCAATCATTTCTAAAAGATAATATAGCATTGAAGACTGGAAAAATTATTCTAAAATTTCAGCAATGCCATTACAGGAATACATCTTTAATATATTTTAATTGAAAACACACAAAAAAAAAAATCTTACTGATGCCAAACTTTTAAATGATAGTAGTGTTTCTTCTAGGATTTTTTCCAGCTGTGGCAGCAGACCTTTTACACAGATCGACTAACTGCCTATGGTGTTATTTTAATGACAAATGTGGTGAGTGCAGTATTGCAAGTCAAGATCGCATTCATGTAATACGTGCATGCCTATCATTTTGCTTGCGTGCCGATTTCCTCTGTTCGTGCACAAAACTTCTTGCGCGTTCTCAAATATACGCTGCTCAAGTTCAGATTTTCTTGTGCGCTCTCAAATAAACACTGCTGAAGTGCGATTTAGTGCGTTTATGCACCAAGTGTGTCTCCAACATTTATTAGATTTGCTAGGAATATTTATCAATGTCTCCAATAGACCTACAGCGCAGCATTATGCGTCCTGAAAAAAAGTGAAACGGCTATAAACTCCATCAAGTTAAAATTATTGTAGGCTGAGCTATAGACCTTTATCTATAAAGTATAATTTTAGAAATTGTGTTCTGTCGTGTGTATAATTGGGTTTATAGAAATCTGTGTTCTGTGCACGCATCACACACCTGTCGGTCGGTCAGTCAGTCAGTCAGTCAGCATGTCACCTTAAAGGGTTAAACAAATAACACACTACTACGATTACAGAAAACCTTTTAATACGTTTTGGTGTGATTATAACCCACTATAAAAAAAAAAAAAACGACAGTGTTTTGAATGAGATGCTGTAATGTAGTCGTGGCGGGATGAATTTTGGTCTGGCGCCCCGCCATGGAAGAATGAATGTAGCAGAGACCATGTAGTATCTATGATTTACTATATTAATATATTCATAATATATTTTTCAATTATTATATTGTTGTTGTTTTATCCAATTTATGTTGTATTTTAACACTCCTGTTATTCAGCAATATTTTAACTTTCCAATAATTAAATTTTTTTAGATAAGATTTCAAAGATTTACTGTTAATTTTATACTGAATCTTTGTCATTTATAAGCGATTTATAAAATAGTCTAAAATAGTATTTACATAAATAGTCCTCACTTTAGATGAAGTTGAGTTAATAAAGCATTTATTAACAAAGTAACCATTACTATATGCCTGAATAATAAGATATATAAATGTTAAATTGAATAGTTTATTATTCGTTGATTAACGCATTCTGAATGATCTTAAAAAACACCAACTATTCTTAAATAACTGGTTTGTAAATAATGCAAAAATTTAGTAATGAAAAATTAGTCATTAACAAAGTATTAAAACACAATCATTAAGAACATTATACATCTGCTTATAAGTCAATAGAGAATACAGAATTTGTAGCTGTACTTATAAACTGCTTTATAACGTCTATTAATTTAGAGTTAATGCTTAACAAATGATGAATGAACCATTTGCTAATGCTTAATAAATGATTCATAGTGCGTAAGTGTTTCCAAAAATTCTTTCTGATCCCAAACATTTAAATGATTGTATCCAGGGCTTACCATTAACACCCGTCAACCCGCCAAATGCGGGTAGAATTCAGCTCTGGCGGGTTAGACAGACACCTCCAGTAGACACTTTGGCTGGTTGGAAATCATTTTTAAATTCTAGTTTTCTTAAAAGCAGCGTTGACAATAAGCATGGCCCAATATTCATGCAAATGTGATCTCAGAATCGAAAAGCAGCGCGAGCAAAAGAAAGCAGGTAAATACCGAACGAGAGGATGATCACTCACGAGCACAGGTG
The DNA here is from genome assembly GCA_903798195.1 of Danio kyathit. Classification (NCBI taxonomy): domain Eukaryota; kingdom Metazoa; phylum Chordata; class Actinopteri; order Cypriniformes; family Danionidae; genus Danio; species Danio kyathit. The sequence goes on along the minus strand of LR812535.1, from coordinate 25,410,551 downwards.
TTGTGATGCGCGCGACTGTTAAAAAGCGTGCACGCTCCCGTTTACTTGCGCGAAGCAATCGTGCCTAGAGGAAGCACAAGTGGTGCGATCGGTTCTCTTTGAAATAGACTGGACAAAGAGCGATGATCGTGCACCCACAGTTCTGCTGCTTTTAAGAGCTCAAGATTTAAAAAAAAAAATACACATATTCTTTTGTAAGCAGCAGCGGTCACTGCTTTCATTTTAATTATTCTTTGAACAGATTATTAACAGGCCTATATTAACCGCGTGCACGTGATCATCCTTTCATTTTCAAACACGGTATGTTTCACCTGCTTTCTTTTGCTTACAGTTATTTTTGTTAATATTGTTTAATTATATTTTTTTACAATAACATTGCTTTAATGAGAGATTACTCCCCGTTTATGTGTAGTTAACTGGTGATCTGGGACTTTTAGCCAGGACAGATTCATGTGCATATTTTAGATACATGACAATAATTCTTTTTTTTAAATGTAATTTTTTTTTAAAGAAAAGTTTTGTTGAATTAAAAAGTGCACCTATACAGCAGTATTTTCCTTGTTTTGACACATTAAAACATTGTGGCTAAGAAATACTTATTAGGTGTGGTCAGAGATAAATTTGGTAAATCCTTAATTTTGAGCCTTGAAAAGTCATGTGAAATAAAAACTGATTGCATTGCGACACAACCAATTTGCTCATGCACACTGAGCAAGCTAATACACAACACACACAAGAAGTCAAATGAATGAGAAGGCATGTGGACATAACACAACATCTAAATCAAGTCAGTTTAGCATATCAAAGTCCAATTTATGCATATAAAATATATTTTCCCAATAAGAAAAGTGTGGCTAGTGAAAATGGCGGGTGGCTAGTAATGTTGGAAATCTACTAGCCACAGTGGCTGGTGATCAAAAAGGTTAATGTCAAGCCCTGATTGTATCTATGATTTACTATATTAATATATTCATAATTAGTATTGTAATAATACAATTCATTTAGAGTTGGTGCATCTGATCATTTGCAATCATTTTATCATTTTTATTTTCTTTTTAATCAGATTCCCATCACCAGTCAGCCACAGTTTGAACTGCTGTAAATCACTCTTACCATTTTCCAAAGCCTTTACATGCAAAACCGTCCAATACATCAGTCCTTTATCTCTCTCTGTTATTGTTTTCTCTGTAGGGTGACTCACTGTCGACCAGTCTCCATGTGGACTTTGGAGATGGCATCTCGGTGTCATACTCCAACATAAGCCGCCTCGGTGACAGCATCACACACACATACAGGGTCGCTGGGATATTCAGGGTCACCGCACGTGCTCAGAACAGCCAGGGCTCTGACAGCAGCTCGCTCTATCTGCACATCACCAGTACGTACATAGGCACACACTTATTCCAATTCTCTATAAGAATCCACCGTACAAAAAACTCTTTCCTGTCACAGCAAATTACCTCTATACCACTGACTGCACATCGAGACAATCTATTTCTGAAGCAGCTCTCAATGAACGACATAGGAGAAGAAATCGTTGCTAAATGTGATCGTTATTGACTTCATATTGTGTCTGATAAGATCTCACGTCCGATGTGTTGTTGTTAGGTCCCGTGGAGCGTATCTTTCTTTCGGCGCCGGTGGTCGTGGCCAAAGGAAGAGAAGCCAACCTGACAGCAGTGTTGTGGCCCAGTCAGCCCAGGACGGCCACCTTCTACTGGTGGTTCAATAACAACACTGAGGTTCGAACATTTATACGCATGCGGCCCAGAGGCCCACATCAGTTAGCCAGCTATTCCAGTATTACTTCTGACCTCCAACAAAACAAGGGCTCGGCCAAAGATATTGTGCTTGCCAAGGTCGAAAAGGTAAACCTGTTATTAGGATGGATTGGAATTGGGGTCAAGTAAGTAAAAAGCTCGATGTTTGGGCAGGGGCGGTACTGTGACACTGTGGGTTTTTTTTTCGCTTTGCAATACGAACAGCTGCTGCCAAAATAAAAAGAATAACTGAATTTTAACTCTGTCAGAATAGCTTTTGTTGAATGACAGGCATAGCTGGGAAAACGCATTGGGGAAAGTGCTTCCAGCTCAGAGATTTGGCATAGATTAAAAGCCCACATAGAATTTTAATTGTAGATTGCTTGTCAAAAGGTAGAATTTGATTGGGCATTTAGCCTACTTTTCACAAGTTTGGTCACACTGTTTTTTTTTTAAATGACTTTTATTTTGGTTGCTCCGCATAATTGAGTAATGAAAATGAATATTTTTATCCATTTCTCAGTGAATATAGGCAATGTATTTTGGTGCATTTAAACAAAACAGATTTATTAAACAGATATATTTATTAAAATAATATTTTAGTCACCAAACATATTTAGAAATTAAAAGATAATACAATTAAATTCAAGCAAATTATTGCAAAAAAATTTCCAACCTACAAAATTTCAACTAAATTTTTCAAAATTTTTGCTTCTCTTGATTTTTTCTCTTTTTTAAATTTGCATTTAATATTTTTCTCTAACATATAAATTTGGGTGTTCTAGTTTTTGGACTGTTATTGTAAGTTGTTTTGTTAGATAAGCTCCAGATTTGGCTTCGGTACTGACTTATGTACATGCACAAATATAATATTGTATAGCTTCCTATTAAAAATATGAATTTAACAGATAGATCTGTGAGGGGTGTACTTATATATGCTGAGCACTGTACATTGTTTCAGCATCGATATCGAAATGTGTGCATTCGCAATAGTCACATCACAGCATCTGCAATGTGGAGTTGGGATGATTATACTGTAGTTGATCAGCAATGAAGAATGTAGTGTTATTTTACATTTTACATTACATTTGATTATTCAATAATAAGGCCAGGGCAAAATATTAATTCTGATTTATTGTGATAAATCGACCCGAGATACATTATTGATGTAGCCAAGTATCGATATTTATTTAAGGGTACAAAAGATCTGAACTAATTCATCAGCCTTGCACTGCTACCATTTACCACTTAGGCGCCAGTACAGGAGGTGGCGCTTCTCATAGTGTTGGATCGAACACATATCAATGTTGCAATTCTACAAAATATATGTGCTGTTAATAAAATACATCTTATATATTTTTGATGCATTTTCCCCCCTTCATTTACAAATATCATGATATATTGTCTATGGTTTTCTTGTGATGTATGGCTGATATTTTGATCTATCATAATCGGGGACAAAATTTAATGATAATATCGTATCGTATTACTGTACCTGAATATCTGACTACTTGTTTTACTACTTTGCTCCATCTTATTTATTTACACTTACAATTTCTCTACACGATTATTCCAATTAAATTTAATGATTTAATTCTAAATTGAGCTATTCAAGTCATCTGCCGAAATTGTATTTATATTGCAATATATATCGCAGAAAAATAAAATATTGCAATGTCAAATTTTTCCAGTATCGTGCAGCCCTAGCTTTAATGATGTTATAACAGGATATGTGCAAAAAGTCTTAAAATGTCTTAAGTTTCAAAAACCAAATTTTTGGCCTTAAAAAAGTCTTAAATCTACTAAAATATTGTGTTGTAGGTCTTTAATCATTTTAAACGGGTCTTATGTCCATATGTCCATGTAAAGCTACACTCAATTGGGCCAACAATTATCCAATGACTAACAATATATTTCAATAAAAGTTTTAAGAAACATTTATTTATTAACTCTGTTTACGTATTAATATGGTTTAATTATCTTCCTTACAATAACACTTGTTTTTACGGTTTTTTTTAATGTTTCAACTTGGCCATTAAAAATCTTTAGGGTTTAGCCTTGTGTAAGTCTAAAATTTTATTCATTATGGTCTTAAAAAGGTCTTAAAAAGTCTTACATTTCTGTCTCAAAAGATCTAAACGATTGTTCTTTTTAACTTAACTTAAAAATATTTTTGCAGTTTCCACACTGTAAGATGAACAAGCATTTTCAACTGTAAAAATAAAAAGATTAACTGAATTTTAACTCTGTCAGAATAGCTTTTGTTGAATGACAGGCGTAGTTGGGAAAATGCATGGGGAAAGTGCTTCCAGCTCAGAGATTTGGCATAGAATAAAAGCCCACATAGAATTTTAATTGTAGATTGCTTGTCAAAAGGTAGAATTTGATGGCGCATTTAGCCTACTTTTCACAAGTTTGGTCACACTAATTTTTTTAATGACTTTTGTAATGTTATAAATAGGGCTGCATGATTAATTGAAAAAAGATTGTGATCTCGATTCGACCCCCCACACGATCTTAATCCAGCATTTCTACGATTCAGCCAATTATATTTTCAAGTTCAGGAGGAAAGCATAAAGGTGGTCGCCCAAGTATTGACAGGACAAATTTAAAGTCTATTCAAGTCCACCGTTCCAAGTCTATACAAAATTTAGCATTTAAACTAACTGTAGACCTACACATAGATCTAATATTATTGTTGTTTATATAACATGTTTGAGAAATAACAATAATAATAGCCTACTCATATTAACCTTTATTTTACATCTACAAAATCGTGGTCTTTATTTTCAGCAAAAAAATAATTGTGATTCTCATTTTAGCCAGAATTGTGCAGCCCTAGTTATAAAAAAAAATGAAACATAAACTATTTCAGTCTCAAAAGATCTAAATCAGTGTTTCTCAACCATGTTCCTGGATGACCACCAACACTGCATGTTTTGGATGCCTTCTTTGTCTTTCACACCCATTACAGGTCTTTCAGTCTCTGCTAATGATCTGGTGATCTGAATCAGGTGTGTTTGGTTAAGGAGGCATAAAAAATATGAGCTGGTGGTCCTCCAGGAACGTGGTTGAGAAACACTGATCTAAATGACTAATTTTTGCAGTTTCCACACTGAATTAAGATGAACAAGCATTTTCAACAGTAAAAATAAAAAGAAGAACTGAGTTTTAACTCTGTCAGGTTGCACAGATTTTTTTAAATGACTTTTATGATGTTATAAAGAAATATAAATGTAAGATTTCAATCTCAAATGATCTAAATGGCTTAAATAATTTTTGCAGTTTCCACACTGAATTAAGATGAACAACCATTTTTAACTGTAAAAATAACACAAGCGGCAAATTAAGTGGAGTAGAGACCGCTGAAAATTAAGTTTTACATCACATTAAATAATTACACTTTTAATCATATTAAAATAGAGAATGGTTATTTTTAAAGCATAATAAACCTTCACAACACTACTGTCTTTTTGATCAAATAAATGTGACCATGGTGAGCATAAAACTGTTCTCAGAAAATTAAGCAGTTGCTGTAGGTTCATTTAATTAGTGTTAATTTTGCTGACATTTTGTTTTTCATTTTGACATCATTATACTGGCTTCTTATCTCATTTGGTATTAGGACAGATTTAACCTACAGTTATAATAGGCAGATGAATCACTGTTTTATGATGCTTTCAAACATCATTGAATGTTGTTCCTAATCGCACCATGAGATCATTCAGTTCAGATCTGCTTTTCTGAGGTGAAACACATAAAAAGAGAAAGAGCAGCTTTTAATGATTATGCATTTAAGTTCTAGAGTGCTTTCCTCTGGAAATCTGCCACAGAGCTGAGCAGTTTAAAAGCATTTAAAAACTCACTTGTACAGAAGCTTTGTTTTGTCATTTAGTATGATTTGGACATTTCATAATATATACCTTTATACTCTGATATACACTCACCGGCCACTTTATTAGGTACACCTGTCCAACTGCTCGTTAACACAAATTTCTAATCAGCCAATCACATGGCAGCAACTCAATGCATTTAGGCATGTAGACATGGTCAAGAGGATCGGCTGCAGTTCAAACTGAGCATCAGAATGCGGAAGAAAGTTTATTTAAGTGACCTTGAACGTGGCATGATTGTTGGTGCTAGACGGACTGGTCTGAGTATTTCAGAAACTGCTGATCTACTGGGATTTTCACGCTCAACCATCTCTAGCGTTTACAGAGAATGGTCTAAAAAAGAGAAAATATCCAGTGAGCGGCAGTTCTGTGGGAGCAAATGCTTAGTTGATGCCAGAGGTCAGAGGAGAATGGTGAGACTGGTTCCAGCTGATAGAAAGGCAACAATAACTCAAATAACCACTCGTTACAACCGAGGTATGCAGAAGAGCATCTCTGAACAACAACACATCGAACCTTGAGGCAGATGACCTACAGCAGCAGAAGACCACACTGGGTGCCACTCCTGTCAGCTAAGAACAGGAAACTGAGGCTACAATTCACACAGGCTCACCAAAATTGGACAATAGAAGATTGGAAAAACGTTGCCTTGTCTGATGAGTCTCGATTTCTGCTCCAGCATTCAGATGGTAGGGTCAGAACTTGGCGTCAACAACATAAAAGCATGGATCCATCCTGCCTTACATGTATATCAACGGTTCAGGCTGGTGGTGGTGGTGTAATGGAGTGGGGGATATTTTCTTGGCACACTTTGGGCCCATTATCTCAATTCAATTGAGCTCCTTTGGGATGAGGAATGAGGAATATTTCCAGTATCTTGTTGAATCTATGCCACGAAGGATTAAGGTGGTTCTAAAGGCAAAAGAGATACAACCCGGTACTAGTACGGTGTACCTGATAAAGTGGCCAGTGAGTGTATCATGTAGGCATTCAGGCTATTAAGAACATGCAAATATAATACAGTCCTATTGAAAAGCAATGGTTTTCTAGTGCTGGGTTGCGGCTGGAAGGTATCGTAAAACATATGCCAGAGCAATTGGCGGTTCATTCCGCTGTGGCGACTCCTGATAAATCAGGGACTAAGCCGAAGGATAGTGAGTGTGTGAGTGAAAAACTAAAAGAAAATTGCAGTTTTGTATTTTTATGTGGTTGCTTTTAATGTTTAATAAAGTAATAATCTACAGCAAAGAGTGCAGCCAGGCAAAACCCAGACCCTGCGGTGTGTTAGCAATATTAGAAAATCTGCTTGTAAATAATTTAGGTGAAGTAAATGCATCAACTTAACCCATTATATACTAAAAGTACCTTTTCCTATTCACTATTGCCATTACACAAGACAGCATTAAAGACCAACTGTGTTGTTTTGAATGAATACGAATGTTAAAATGCCATTCATAAATGCCAGTCTATTTGAGTGCTGCCGCCCAACATCATGTGGTGCAACCAGACAAAAAGACCCCAAAAATGAGATCAGCAAAGCTCATAAATTACACAGAGAGTGGCTTGTTAAGGAGTACTAGTGAAAAAAGCAGAAAGATCTGCAAGACCAATATATCTACGACAAGTCCTAAGATCAAAATCACGACAACTGAACCGTGAAACGCAGCGGGAGTTTGGCCATATAGGGCTGTAAATGGTTTCTGCTATAAATGATTCTGCCACTCACATATCAGTCAGAGTTAGGATTTGCTTTCCCGTTTCTCCGTGCTGCTACATCTGAATTGCATGTGTTTTTCAGCCCCTGATCACACTGGAAGGAAGCGTTTCACACACGTTCACGAGAGAAGGACTGAACCCGGTCACCGTACAGGTGTCGGCGGGAGGTACAGTCCTACAGGATGTGAAAATCATCACCGTCAAAGGTGAAGACCTCCCGTAGACATGAAAATTGCTGTGCTTTTTGATATAGAGAATGTGATATTTTTAGCTTCGCTGAAAATTAAGAGGTTTCTCTGTCTTCTCTGGTTTCCAGATGTCTTTCGTTCTTTGCTGCTGTCGTTTTCTCCAAATCTGGAAGAGCACAACCCGTCTGTTGCTGAGTGGAGACAGGACGTGGGGCGTGTTGTCAGGGCAACGCTGGCTCAGGTACACCGCGCTTAAAGTCCATCATCAGCTACTGCTGGAGTGCTCTGTTCATGCCGGTGAACTGCTGAAAAGAACTCCTGAAATTTCTTGAAAGGCCGCTGATAGCTCACCACGCTTCCTCTCTCTCTTCAGCTATTCTCTTTCCTCTCTCTCAAACGCTGCTGGTTTAAAGCCTGATGGCTCTTTCTGGGCTCTCCGGCGAGGTTCTGTGTTCGGCTGAGAGGCTCTACGCGCTCTCACGCATCCATCTGATTTCCCCTCAGTCTGAGCGCGAGAGATAGGGTAATGTAGTGCTATTGGCGAGAGTGAATCACTGGAGTTCAGAGTGAATATTGATGCGGCAACAGAGAGACTCTAAAGCCAGTCAGCCAATTAAAGAACAGAGCCAAAGAACTGCTCCACAGAACTCCATTACAATGAGTCGCTCAAGCACAAATATAATGGCCTCCCAATACCTCTGGATTTTCGACGCCAACAGAGTGCTTTCAATGCACTTACACAACATCATATCGAAAATATCTCCAGATTCTCCGGAATGGCTTATTATGCTTCGCAAACATTAATGGAGATTTTTATTAATGTGCAAACGGCCGTGAAATGATTGACTAGCGTTTATGCATAAATTCAGTCTGTCATGAATGTTGCATGCTGATAAAATTGGCTTAATTTAATGTTTAGTGGCGTGTGTTTATTTGTGTGCTTTTCGGCAGGTCTGCAGCTTCCCTGAGGACCAGTTGTTGGTGTCTGTGTTTCCTGGATCTCCAACAGCTGCTGAGCTCTTTATCCTACCCGAGACCAACCAGTCAGCATTCAGATCACACACAGAGGAACAACTTAATAAGGCAAGAACCATACACACACATAAACACACACACACACACACACACACACACAATGGAATAAAGCGATTCTCCCAAATGACAAGGTCTTATGATTGATACAATCTGTTAAAATAACCTATTATCATGTTCTGATGGCTAAATAAATTATAGTGGCGATAAAAGTTGGCTTTATTGCTAGCGAATAAACCTGCTGAAAAATACATGCACTTACTTTTAAAATGTCATGGGCTGAATTTGTAATGCCCGGCAACCACAAAAGGAAATTAAATCTGTCAAATTTATATTTGACAATAATTCAGACTTATGTTAAAACCAGCAGTATTTTTTGATTGCGTTCTCTATTTATATAGGGTGATGACCTAGAGTTTTCCAAAATGGAAAATGTATTAAGATGATTTAAAAATGGCTTACGGAAGATTTATGTTTAAAATCACTATGCAAATCAAGCCTTTTTCAGACCGTTCTTTTTAAGTTCTAGTCATCAAATAATTCTGAGGAAAAAAATAAATAAATAATAATAAAAGGTTTTTAGTAGGGCTGCATGATATTGCAAAAATCTAACATTGCAATATATTACTATTCTGCGAGTATATATTGCAATATAAATACAATTTCACCAAATGACTTGAATATCTCTAATTGAAAAGATTGATTGGGATGATTCTGTAGGGGGATTCTGTTTTATCTGCATATGATCTAATAAACAATCTACAAGCATAGATAAATGCAGTAAAGAAAAAGATAAACGTAAATGGTTTTATTGTTTTCTGACTCTAAGGCCCAATCCCAATTTTATTTTTGTACCCCTACCCCTTCCCCTTGGCCCTTGAAACAGAATGTGAAGGGGAAGGGCTTCAAAATTCACCCCTAAGAAATGGGACAGCACTACGTCATCATATGTCATCGCAGTCCCTTGATTCATATGAGATCAGACGATCTCAGCTGCTGTAGTTATTCCAGTTGTGTTATTTTTTTTGCTATTTATCTTTAGGAAATCACTAAAGGCATATATTATGTTATCACAACGATCTAATGTGGCAATAAGCTTGTAACTGTACTGCGCATTTACACAGTGACCACACGAAAGCTCATTCCCAGCCACTAGACTTTTCTGACAGGGTATTCGAGTGTCATCGAGTGTCAGAATGTTGTGGGACTGCTATACAGGAGTTATGATATTGGATTATAGAAAGCGAAATTTAGCGTTTTTTATTTTAGCGTTTTTAAAAAAAATTATGACGGTAAAACACGAACGCGGTTATGAATGTATTTAAACCTGTGTTTTTTTGTTGTAAAAATTTGTAATAAATGACAAAAAAATACTAATTTGTGGATCTCCTTACTTCGGGGTGCAGCCATGCTGCCGTTATAGCTGGTGTATTCTGGGAAATTTTCTTACCCCTTGGTTTCGAGTGTGGTCCTGAAAAATCTCCGTTCAAAGGGGTTTATAGCCTTCCCCTTAGCCCTACACCTTCAAGCTAAAGAGAATTAGGGTAAAGGGACGGGCTAAGGGGTAGAATTGGGATTGGGCCTAAATGTATTCAGGTACAGCAATTGAATAAAAAGTAATTAAATAAAACTCATCTTTAATAAAGTTACAAACAGTACAATTTTAATGCCTTAAATTATGCTTTAAAAAATAATTATACAGTCACATGCCTCAAAAACACATTCAAATTATATTATAATACATAACTTGCAATGTGACAACAAATGATCACATTATGATATCGATGGTGAAACAATATATTGTGCAGCCCTATTTATTAAGATACTTCTTTCAGAAGGACTCAAATGTATCAACCTCAAGCCTCTAATATTTTCCTTTTCTTTAACATGTTCTTTAAAAAATCTTCCCAAATTTAAAGAACGTCTATGTTGAACTAATTAATCTCTATGATTAGAGTACTCTAAATCAGTAGCCACATTACTCTTTACAGTCAGATCGTCCAGTCTTTAAGATTAAACACAATATTATTGCCAGTAGGCGGGTTAGTTTAATTAAGCTTATTTATTTATTCATTTAACGATTTACTCATTTAATTAAACTTTCTTTTAATTAAATTTTCTTTTCGGCTTAGTCCCTATATTAATCAGAGGTCGCCACAGCGGAACAAACCGCCAAATTATCCAGCATATGTTTTGCGCTGTGGATGCCCTTCCAGCTGCAACCCAACACAGGGAAACAGCCATACACACTCATTCACACACATACACTACAGCCAATTTAGCTTATTCAATTCACATATACCACATGTCTTTGGACTGGGGGAAACCCGGAGGAAACCCACGCGAACACATGGAGAACATGCAAACTCCACACAGAAATACCACCTGACTCAGCTAGGGTTTGAACCAGCGACCTTCTTGCTGTGAGGCGATTGTGCTACCCACTGCGCCACCATTCATTCATTCATTCTTTGGACTGTGGGGGAAACCGGAGCACCCGGAGGAAACCCACGCGAATGCAGGGAGAACATGCAAACTCCACACAGCAACGCCAACTGACCCAGCCGAGGTTCGAACCTGCGACCCAGCGACATTCTTGCTGTGAGCACTACCTACTGCGCCACTGCATCGCCCCTATAGCTTTTATTTTTATGTGAAATGATGTGCAGAAAATCTGAATTGTCATTTTTTTCTGCAGCAGTAATGGTAGTATTTCAGTTTTAATCCTTGAAGGCAAGCCTGTAGATATCACACACTTTGCAAACTTTGCACAAGAGTTATGCCAGTAAAGGAGCCTCAAACTACAGTCAATTATTCACAACAGAAAAAATGATGGTGCTTTTTTAGGCTGTCGCCGCTTTACCACCACATATTGAACGACAAGTGCTGAATCTACTTATGAGCCATATATATCACCTTGATATTGTAAAATGCATTAGCTATTGCCATTATTTCTGACACAAGCATTTTATGAATGAAACGTGAATACTGTAGTATAAGTGGAATAATTGACTGTCAAAAGAACCAGAGATAGTGCATTACTACAAATGATCCAACTGCCCAAATTTAGTTGAACCTTTAGAAATATAACAGGTATCACTTGCTCTTCATCATCATCATTCTCTTTTTTCAGATGTCGGAGGTCTTCATGAACGCTTTAAATCAGAACCTGATCCAGTTTGATCTGAAGCCTGACACGCAGGTCACTGTGTCTTTGTCTCAGCTCACACTGGGTAAGACCCGAACACTAGTTTCTGATATTAGGGCTTTAATAGGACAATCCTTGTTCTCTGATGACCCTTCCAGAAGAGCACAAATGTCTGCGCATTGAGTTCTGCGTTTAATTGCACCCTCACTGTAGTAAAATACGGGGCTGTCAAGTGGTTATGTGAGGTGACTTTACTCCTGTGTAGTTATATAAGATACACGACATAATCACATTGCTGACGATCCATTGTGGCAAATCTATCAACCCTCTCTTGGTGTTAAAATCGTAGAGAACAGGTACTCCACCTTGGACTTTAGATTAATATTGATAATGCGGAGCCTGTCTGAGCATGACCAATATAGTGAGTTGGAAATGACATTACGGGATCATAAAGAGTGTCTCTCTGCCACATATAATTCTACCCTTTTCAGACACGGCCATTTGTCTTCATTGCTCCGAACAGGAAAAGGTTCAGATTGCCTCCTGCATTCTGCCGAAAGGTCACAATCATCATGCGTCAACCCTCAAAGGGCTGAAAGATGGACTGCAGTGTGTGTTTGTGTGTGTCTGTGTTTGTGAGAGAGAGAGAGAGAGAGAGAGAGAGAGAGAGAGAGAGAGAAAGAGAGAGAGAGAGAGAGAGAGAGAGAGAGAAAGAGAGAGAGAGAGAGAGAGAGAGAGAGAGAGAGAGAGAGAGAGAGAGAGAGAGAGAGAGAGAGAGAGAGGAGCAACTGAGACAGTTTTTTAGTATTACTGAAATGGATATGCTTCTCATACTATCATACATGCTCTGAGAAACAGCACAGATATCCCTGGTCAATGGTATATACAGTGTGTTTGTGTGTGTGTTTCAGTTGATATACCAAACTATATACATAGTCTTTCTTTATTTCTATTTAACCAAATATTTTCAGCAAAAAATGAAAAAGTCATTTAAAATCAGTGCTTAATTTGAGCCGGATCTTGCCCGATCATGTTCCGGAAAATGTCAGATATTCGTGTTTTGTGTTCCTGTATTTATTTTCATGGAACCGGCATAACCGCAAGTTAAAGCAAAAGTCCCGTTTAACGATTGGCCCTCAACAATATTTTCAGCCAACTGGCTTTCTTATGTTTATAATCACTCTCATTGGTTGGTAATTGTTTTACACGCAGTGAACAGCTAATGGCATAGTGGCCAACCTAAATATTATTTGTATTTCAAAATGGCAAAGAGGCAGTCAAGCATATTTAATTTTTTTAAACCATGAGTAAATCTGATAATGAACCTGATCAAATGAGATCTTGAGAAGATGAAACTGCGGGAATGGATCAGGAAAGCAGGAGACAGAAGCAAAGCGATCTCAAGTCAGCCAGAATGAACCGCCAAATTATCCAACATATTTTTTACGCAGCGGATGCCCTTTCAGCCACAAGCCATCACTGGGAAACATCCACACACACATTCAGACACACACTCATACACTATGGTAAATTTTAGCCTACCCAATTCACCTATAGCGCATGTCTTTGGACTGTGGGGGAAACCGGAGGACCCGGAGGAAACCCACGCGAACACGGGGAGAACATGCAAACTCCACACAGAAATGCCAACTGACCCAGCTGAGGCTCGAACCAGCGACCTTCTTGCTGTGAGACGAACGTGCTACCCACTCCGCCACCGCGTCGCCTAATAGACATATTAAGGGAACAAAAATTATTTTACTAAACATATTTACTTAAACTACTAGCTAAATACTAGCTATGCTACTTATTAAAATTGTTTTTTTACTTATTTATTAAAAATAAAATATTTTTCAATGCATTTCAAGTCTTTGAAACTTTGTTTGTGCTGTGTGTCTGTTGAATTAAATTACTTGGTAAGTTAATTAATGATAAGATGCTTTTTATTAAACTGAAAAACTACACTAACATTTTATGTATAATATTGTTCTGTTGTCAAATTTTCAACTTCAAATATTAGATTTTATTAGTAATGTCTCATTTGTCTTTGTGGTAGATAAAAAAGTGCACAGAAGGTGGTCATTTAAGAAATTACAGTACATTAAAAGTTTTAAAGTTATAGACCAAAAATATTTAAGGAAAGTTTTGATTATGGTAATGAATACTTGAAAACAGATTATTTTAAAAAAATTGTTAAAATCATTGACTTAAACACATATAATTAGCTTTATCAGTTGTATGCATGAATATACAATTTATTATATTGGTTAATAAAGTTTACCAAGATATAATATACAATGTATGTAATTATAAATATTTTATATAATCCATATAATGTAAATAATGTATGATACATTCGAAATGCACATATTACATTATATTATAATATATACAGTTGAAATCAGAATTATTAAACCTCCTTTGAATTTTTTTTCTTTTTTAAATGTTTCCCAAATGATGTTTAACAGAGCAAAGAAATTTTCACAGTATGTCTGATAATATTTTTATCCTCTGGAGAAAGTCTTATTTGTTTTATTTTGGCTAGAATAAAACCAGTTTTTAATTTTTTAAAAAACGTTTAAAGGTCAATATTATTAGCCCCTTTAAGCTATATTTTTTTCTGATAGTCTACAGAACAAACCATCATTATACAATAACTTGCATAATTACCCTAACCTGCCTAGTTAACCTAATTAATCTAGTTAAGCCTTTAAATGTCACTTTAAGCTGTATAGAAGTGACTTGAAAAATATCTAGTCAAATATTATTTACCTTCATTGTGGCAAAGATAAAATAATAAAGTTATTACAAATAAGTTATTAAAACTATTATGTTTAGAAATGTGTTGAAAAAAATCTTCTTTCTGTTAAACAGAAATTGGGGGGAAAAATAAACAGGGGGCTAATAATTCAGGGGGGTTAATAATTCAGACTTCCAGTACACTGTGTGATGAGACATTGATTTTAACTGGTTCTGCATATGTATCATTGCCTGCAGCACCTCTGGTGGACTCCAGTGTTTTGCCCAGTGGCTCTGCCATGCTTTTACTGGTTTCTCTGGGCCTGCTGGGATTGGCTATTCTCTTCATCTACAAGTTCAAACGGTAAACCTCAACAAATCCCACCTAATTATGCACAGTCATTTTGATATGGCAGCCGATCCTGACAAGTGCTGCACACGCTTACTCTTACTGACATCAGTTTCCTCATGATATAGTCTACTTGGGCTAGAATGAATAAATGCATCAGTTTTTTCTCCTCAAGCCTAGTTTTGCTTCTGTCTGCTCAGAAAGATTCCTTGGATCCACGTTGAGACAGAAGACAGCCATGAGAAAGAGCCTGAGATGATCAGCGCTGTCGGGCAGGAGAAGAACGGCACACGTGCAACAGCCACTTCCTTCACGTCGTGCAGTGCACACACCACACACACATCGTGTCCATTAAACACAGGAACACACAACAGCTTCAGCCATCTGCCACCTCCCAGAGAATTGATGGAGAAAGAGTTGGAGGCACACAGCACAGGTCAGACCCCTGGTCACACCATACAGTCTCTGAATCTTTGTTGAGTCTTTGATAAATCTGATTAACAACTTACTGTAGTTCCAATAAATACTTTTTTTAGAAGTGCTTTAGTATAATTAATAAAGATACACAAAGTTAAAATGTTTAAAGCTCAAAGGGTGATATTTGCAACACAGGATCATTAAAAAATATGTACTTCAGCCTACATTTTTGCGAAACCACAAAATCATACCCTTGAACATAAAAATCATACCCTTTATCATCATTAAACATATATTTGACTGCACTTTATAGATAAAATGAATGCTATGGGGCAGTGTGACACCAACAGGTTTTTTTCCTTTTAACACTAATGGTATTTACAAGGACATCTGGTCAAATAAAGGATTAATTTCAAGCAGTTCTTTGCACAACACCAAATAAATATGATTTGTAATCAAATACATTTAACTCACCTATCTATCTCCATATGTTTGTGCTCGGGTTTGAGTCCAGTCAAGCAAAGTTCCACAAAAGAGGAAAAGGCAATATAAAATCAAGGTGAAACTATGTGCAAATGCTCTACATGCACTTTTCTCTTCTGTTTGCCTTTGAAAAACACTATTGGTTGGGTTTAGGGAAAGGTTTAGGTTAGTGGTTCGCTAAATGATCTGTACGACAAGCCCAGCCTTGTGGACATGTACAAAAAGTACAAAATGCACCCTAAAGCCTCCTTTCCACTGCACACAACAAACGACAAGCGACAAACCGGAAGGCATTCATTTGCAATGGAGAGTAGTCCGGGAGCTGCGTGAAGTTCCGAATTGTGCTGCAGATACGTTGAAATATTTGAACTCCTGCGACTAGACCGTATGCAACCATATGCGTGTTGTCCAAGCAGGTCAGTGCGTTTTTTTTTGTCTAAATGTCTATATTAAAAAAAAAACATTTCTATTCATAAACGAGTAATAAAATTTTTTATTTTTTTATGTTGTCACCACATTTTCTCCAAACGTTTTAGCGATCTATGAGTTTCTAGTCTTCATTCATTGAACCATGGTGAATGCACGGAGAATAAAGGCTCTTTCTTTTGCACTCCTTTATTTCGGACACTGCGAAAATTCTGTGCAACTGCCACAAGGGGGCGTATTCCGACAGTTGTGTCCAAATGTCATGTGAAGTGGAAAGGCAGCAAGGTGAGAGGGGAGTTTGACCTCAGGTAGATCTCGAGAAATCCGCTGCTGTAGTAGCTTATGAACAGATAGTGATTGCTCTTAAGAGATAACTACTTAGGAGCATGTCTATGGTGCGATTTGGATTAGTCAATTAACTTAAGTTGCATGTTTTTGGACGGTTGGAGGAAACTGGGGAACCCGGGGGAAACATCGGCTTGCTTGGTAAGGACTAGAACGAGTGATGTTCTTGCTGTGAGGCAACAGTGCTAACCACTGGGCCACCGTGCCACCCATCTAGGACAGGAGGAGGAGTAGGGGTGGAAGGGGGGATTCTTCAAAACAAAGATGGCTGTTATATGGAACTTAGGGTATTTATAGTGGCTTAGAAATCGCCTGATTGGTGAATCATAAATTAAATAATGCGGGACCAGCCGCAAGCAGTCGTAAGCACATGATCCTCTCGAAATTAGTTCATAAATAAACTTCATTAAGTGACTTTTTATAATTTCATCAATAATGTATGACATAAAAGTACATGTTTAAAAAATATATTCTTAGAAGTGAAAGTACACTACAAATGTTCATTTCGTACAATTAAGTGTTCTTTTCCTGTCAGTTCTTTTATGTGGGCTTTAATGTTTATAAAGATGCAATTTGTGCTCAAGGAGCAGAACGAGAGACGTGCTTGTTTTAGTGTGTATCTGTTGTTGTTCCTATACGTGAGGTCAGTGGACGGACCCCAATTCATTCATTCTACTTTTATTACTCCGCTGTCAGAGAAGGTGATTGTCTTCTGAGTGTCCCAGGACTTTTTGATTCACAGTAATCAAGGACTGATCCCATGACACTGAAGTGGAAAGCATTGATCACAGACTTGCCCTTGCTTGTTGGTTGCAATTACAGTGATTTTCTGCTTTTCTGTGTTTCTCTGTGTGTTTGTGTGTGTGTGGGTGTGTGTATGTATGTGTTTTAGGCGGCCTTGGGGCTGGAGAACGCTTAAGGACCAGACAAATTCCAAACTGCACCAATGTCTGAAATGATGAAGGAAGGTTTAATGATGAAACATCAGTTGTATTAGATGTATAATTATAAAGTTTTTTATGAAGGGATAGTACACTCAAAGATTTACTCATCCTCAGGTCATCTAAGGTAGAACACTAGAGAAGATTTTTAGCTGTATCTGTGATTCTTGATAATTCATAAAATGTAATTCAACTGTTACTGACAATCTGAGAGTATGAAAATATAAACAGGCAAAACAAAACTAATACATGTGGCTACTGGTGATACATTGAGGTCTAAATTAGCATTATTTGCAACATTATTATCTTTAATCCACATCTTCTCCAAACAAAATGCATGAGGCTGAAAAGATAAAAGATAATACTGTAAATAATGTTTAGTTTCAGTTCAGACTGCGTGATTTTAGCCTCGATTTTGACTCGCCAACAGGTTTTGAGAAATTGCCGACAAATGCCTGAAATCACAGGCACTCGCTCGTTCACGCGAGTAACAATCACACAGTGTGAACTAACAAAGACACGATCTGAGAATCGCAGATGAGTCGCCAACACCCGTGAGATATATGGCATGCTAAATACCTGGAGCTGTCGATTCAAATTATGTCGTGTGAAATGTGTTCGGATTGAAAATAACATTGGCGATTACATACAGCCAATGAGAGAGCAGCATCCACTAGTGTGAGTATCTGCAGGCCAGTGGGAGGATGGGGGAGAAGTTAAAAGTGCTTATTTTCAGTCTATTTGGACCCAAGAAATGGAGGAAAAACTAGTGGAAATTTGGCAGAAGCACCCGTGTCTGTTTGATGTGTCATCTGAGCAATACCACAACTGGGACAAAAAATAAAAAAGTTGAAGAGAAATTTAATTCCCTTCAAAACCCAGATGAGCAAAATAAGTACATTTCTACCCCACTAAAGGTTTCTTTCTCTCATTATGTAGTTAATAACAAAAGATATACGACCTGACCTCGCATTGTTTCCTTGTCACTTCTCACGTGTGTTTGGTTGTGAGACGTAGTTTGCAGACCAAGACAAAGTTGTCGGTGATACTCCTATTGTAAAGTCATGCAGTGTGAAACCCTCTGCCAATTCATCTTGCAGTGTCAACACAGCAATGATGAAACAATACCCAAGATAGTCATGCAGTGTGAAAACATCTGTGACTACTTTGAAAATTAGCATTACACAGACTGATCATAAGACCTTAACGCACCATCATGAGCCATGGGTATTCATTTTGTTTTGCCTGGATTTATTTTCTATCTTTTGTTCTACTAGAGAGAAAAAATAAGGTCTTGGTTGGCCTGAGGTAAGTAAATTAACAGCATTTTTTTCATTTTGGAGTGAACTATCCCTTTAGATATTTCTGTAATGTGGTACTAATGCCTTTATATTATTGTGGTGTTTTACATTTGCGCTCTTTAAATGAACAATTCCTTAAGTGTTAATGAAGGTATTATTGTTTACGGGTGTAAATTAATTTCTATCAGAAACTGTAAAATATATCATATTAGCACTTAAGGAGTATTTATTTTTCACCTGTAATCTTTCCCAAAGGAATAGTCCAAAAATGACAAATTTGCTCAAATATTTAGCAATTTAGCCTATAGGTGAGATTTCACTAAAACACTGTGTGTGAGAGAAACTAATTTGACCCAGTGGGTTAAACAAAATCAACACATGCTTATTCTGAAAACGTAGCCCTATATACGTTTCTGGAGATCACAAATTATGTAGCCAGAAGTACATATGTCTGCATTTCGTCTATAAAACAAATGCTACAGGACGGTATGATGCTGCTCCTTTTCGCGCTACCACCGGCTTTCACGCTGTTACCAGTTTGTCTATTTAGCTTGCCATGTATGTCAGCGAACTTGAGACACAGAGAAGAGTTGACTACAACAACAGGGTTTAAGTCCAGCGAAGAACGGTTCCAGAAAGCAGTTAAGACAAAAACAGATCTGGATTGCTTTTTAAAACTGTCGGTTGGGTTTCAGGAAGTAGGTGGGCAATGGTCAATCGGTGCTTTTGAAAACATTATTGGTTGGGTTTAGGGAAGAAGGAAGGTGGGTCAGTCAATCAGCCATTTAGTCAGTCAGTCGACAGCGGCCTCTGGTGTATTTACGTGATAACAGCTGGCACGACTGGCACTTGCTGGAGAAATTTGAGATCTCAAAAAGTGTACACAGCGACCTCTGGTGGATTTGCGAAAACAAAAACTGAAAAAAAAACGTACCTCCTGGGACGTATTTGGCGCTCTCCAGAAATGTATATATTGGTACATTTTCAGAATGAGCCTGGGTTGAAAAAAAATTAACCCATCGGTGACCAATATGACATCGGTCTCAAATATACATATCGATTTGACGTCAAAACCTTGACATCAATTTGACATCCACACTAGGGCTGAACAATATATCATTTGAGCATCGATATCGCAATGTGTGTATCTGCAATAGTCATATCGCAGGATTAGATTATTTATTAAAGATTAAATAAGGATATTATTAATTTTTTGTATTTTTTATTATTTATACAACGATGACCATGTTATTTTACATTTGATTGTTCAATTTCTGTACATAAATACTGTTAGACTCCCCAGAAAACCATAAAACACTTTATTTATTTATTTATTATTGCTAGTAATTTATTATATATTTTTTGCAGATGCACTGCAATAGAAAAAAGACTTGATCATCCCAGTCAATCTAAATTAATGAAATATTTCCAAATAGAGTTGTTCAAATCATCTGGTCAAATTTTATTCATAATAAATCGCATATATCGCAATATATGTCAGATTTTTCCAATATGGTGCAGCTCTAATGACCATCAAAATAACAACACAAAAAGTATTATTATATAACAAATTTTATTCATCTAAAACAGTGGTTCCCAAAGTGGGGGTCGCGGGACAATGAAGGGGGGAGCACTTAGTGATTTCCAAAAATCTAATTCATTTTATTAAGCCATTAGAATGACCATATTTAATCCATAACCTACTGAAGATAAAAATAGTAGTTTATAGTTACAGCCTTTTGAGGTTTTTTTGAGACAGCGATAGCGTCAGATGCAGCAGATTTATTTTATGGCACCAGGTTAATCATTCTGGCACATTTACAGCACTCATATACATACAGTTGCAATCAGAATTATTCAACCCCCTGATTTATTAGCCCCCCTGTTTATTTTTTTCCCTACTTTCTGTTTAACGGAGAGAAAATTTTGTTCAACACATTTCTAAACATAATAGTTTTAATAACTCATCTCTAATAACTGATTTATTTTATCTTTGCCATGATGACAGTAAATAATATTTTACTAGATATTTTTCAAAACTCTTCTATACAGCTTAAAGTGACATTTAAAGGCTTAACTAGGTTAATTAGGTTAACTAGGCAGGTTAGGGTAATTAGGCAAGTTATTGTATAATGATGGTTTGTTCTGTATACTATTGAAAAAATATATAGCTTAAAGAAGCTAATAATTTTGACCTTAAAGTGGGTTTTAAAAAATTTAAATTAAAATTTCTATATTTATAACCATCTCAGATGATATTGGGGGTCGCGAGTCACTAGTATTAATGCTGAGCGATTAATCGAAAAGTAATCAAAATCGACATTCAGAACCTATAATCAATCTAATTTTTCCAGGTACTGTACATTTTTCAATTACTTTCCCTACCGTGTGTGGACTCATGTAACCGCCTTTTTGTTAAGGCTAATTTATACTTATTATATTATGATTTATACTTATTATATTATTCTGATATTATACCTCTGCCAAGCGCATACGTACAGTCCTGCACAGCCTTTGCATACCCGTATACCTCTCGAAAAAAATGTAACTACACGTCACAACGACACATAGCACAAGCTTTGTGATTGGTCGGTTTTGTATCAGTGACGTAGGTGGGTGGTACAGAGAGCCCCATTTTAGGCAATGAGTGTTTTAATCTCACTCTACATTCAAAAATCTCTCACTTATAATATGTGAGCATATTTACTGTACAAAACATGTTAATAAACTATGAGGGCAAAAACATAAAATAAATGAATAAAATAATTCAATTAATTATAAAATTAATAATTATGTTCAATTAATCACCTAGCCCTAACTGGTATTGTTATTTTGGGGGTCGCGGGCTGAAAAGTTTGGGAATCCCTGATCTAAAAGTTTAAAATCCAAATTTACACTGGATTTTGACCCCTACAATGCATGTAAACTACCTTGATGTTAAAATGACATCTAATATTGGCATCAAAAATCAATTACAGAACAGAAACATATCCGAATCTGCTCTGATAAAGGAAGGTATGAAAAGTTTGAGCAAATTTTAACTTTTGGGTGAACTATTCCTTTAAAGTGATCAGCCAAATTGACCTATACTTTCTTAGCAAGGCGCCAAATTCTTTTTGTAAAAGTACGAGATCATCCTCCGCATGCTAACTTGTAGATATCAAGGTTAACTGCCTCACATTTGTATAAAAGCTCACTTTTAGAGACCAACAAACATGTTACGCTCCCATACGCAATCGATATTTAATCTTTTGAAATCTGCTTATAGCTTTATGTATGTTTATATTGATGCTTACCTCATCTTAATTAACGTCAAGAGGTCGTAAGGAGCATGATTTTAGGATCGAGTAGACGTACATGGCACAAATAGAGGTTGGTAACTTCATCTGTGTAGAAGCCTCATCTGCTGAACGTGTCCATTTGTGCCTTGGCAATGTGTGTTTCAATAGTAAGACGGCAAACATGACATTTAATTTGGTTAGTATTCACAATACTGTATTCCTGGAAGTATACTCATTTAGAGCGCATGTTTCATCACTGCTAATAGCTGACAGCCAGTTTTATATTTGACTGTGAACTGAAAGTCACTTTAATCTGAATAAATGTATTTTTACATTAGTGACTGCCCACTGATTCTTTACAATGGCATTTCTGCAACAGCCGAATGGCCTGTGTGTCCCAATTTCTCAAAGCAATTTCCAAACACCCATCATCTTTTCATTTCTCCAGTAAATAGCGTACAGCAGATGACCTGTGACACCGAGAAATCTTTAATAGGATCACATTAAATAAAAGGATACAAAAGAGCTCCTCTGCTCAAATGAAAGTAAACACTGGGACCTGACATAATCTGCATTTTTCACCATTCCAGCTATTTTTTATTTTCACTGAGTTTCTTTACTCCGTTTTTTCAAGTAATGAAACATGGTTTGCTACTTGCCCAGAGTATATACAAGAATCAGAGAATGAAATTCAATACCTAAATAAAATATAAAATGCTAATCCAGCAGGTAGCACCTATAGTACAGCAGGAATATCAGTGAGTACGTTTACATGGACACCAATAATCCGATTTTAATACGATTAAGACAGTACTCTGATTAAGAGTCTACCATGTAAACAGCGATTTTTGATTAATTTAATCCGATTAATGTCATAATCGAACTAAACAGGAATCGAATTAAGATATGTGGAGTATGCCGATTTTAGTCGCATTATAGATCTTTTTTTTGGCTGCTGCATGGAGGGCGCCATAGCGACCAGCGTCTTGCGGTAGAATGTTTAGAACTTCCGCTAACAGCGTTTACAACAGGTAATTTGCGATCCGAAAATGGGTTTCAATAGCGTTTTGAGTGGATTACAGAGTGTTTGTGACACACAACTTTGAAAGGTGTGTGTTAAAGTCGTTATAATCTGTCAGTTGTGGTTCAAGTGCGAGAGAAAAACGTTCTCCTAGTTCACGTGTCTGCCGTCAGAAATACAGTGTGTGTGTGTGTTCCCGGCCTGTCAGCTGTAAGCTCAGCGGCCCTTCAATACATACACACACACACACACACACACACACACACACACACACACACACACACACACACACACACACACACACACACACACACACACACACACACAAAATACTTCACTGCATTATAGAGCAATACTGCTGGCTGATTTGTATGTTGATTCTAATCGGTAGGCGTTTATGTTTATGTAAGTGGGACAGTCCCAGATAGCTTACGAATGTGGACCACTTCAGGCAGTTATGCGGCACTGGTGGTATTCCTTCGGCCCAGACGAAATGAATGTGAGCCTGAAGTGGCCCACCTGTACAATGGCAATGGGGGGGCCAAAGATTCAAATTCATATATGGGCCATTCAAGACAAAGATTTGGCACTAAATGTGGCACCTAAAGATTTGGCACCTAATGTGGCCCATGTGGAAAATGATAAATTTGGCCCAAATGACGGAGGACAAATGTGGGCCACAGTTGGCAAAAATGTGGCATCATTTAAGGGTAATCTGGGTCTAAACCTAAAGTGGCTCACACGTGTAAGTGCAAATGTGGCCCAGTTATCTTAAAACATATGTGTGCCACTTTTGGCAAATATTTGGCACAGTAAGCTCTGGCTAATGTGGCTGTGAACCTAAGTGGCCCAGAGAAGATATGGCAAATGTGGCCCAGTTATCTTAAAACATATGTGGACCACATAGACTAAAGTCACCATCATGGAGAAAAGTGTTTGCTTTAGTTGGGCTCATAGCCCTGAACCTCTTAATATAAATTTTCTTTTGGGCTGCTGTAACTTTTAAGAACTTTGCTTGAAAAGTATATTCATTACAGCAAACAAGCCAAGTAAAAAAATACAATAAAATTAAGTGAGGCACAACCTGTGATGAAATAATATAATTCACTGATGTTAACCAATGTTTAATCAATGTTAAATTTAAGTAACGCATTACTTATAATAATGCTTGCACATGCCACAGAATTATGAAGGTTTATAAGCTAAAAAATTCTATGGTTCAACTTCTGCTCACTGCTCAACAATGGTGACAATTAACAAAATGAACAAAACTCACAAACATCACAAACAGGATACTAAAAGTGGCTAAATCAACAACGTCAACATAAACAGCAGAATCAAAAGCAAATAATGAAAACTGTAGCATCAATAAGTTATAGAATGTATTCATACTGCAATGCATGCTGGGATTTTTGTACTTTGCCACACCCAGCAAGTGTAAGGTGTAGGTCAGATCTGGGCCAGAATAAAAGCAAATTGTGGCTCAGAATAGGGTCAGTTCTGGTTCATTTGGTTAAATTCTGGCTAATATGTGGTATTGCTTTGGCTTATTTGTGGCCCAGATCTGGCAAACAGGAGCGAACCACCCTAGAGCCATCATTCCATTCAGTATGTGGTCCAGATGTAAGTGTCTGGTGTGGGCCGGATCTGGGCCAGAATAAAAGCAAACTGTGGCCCAGAATAGGGTCAGTTTTGGTTCATTTGGTTGAATTCTGGCTGATATTGCTATGGCTTAATTGTGGCCCAGATCTAACAAAAAGGAGCGGACCGACCAAGTGCCATCGTTCCATGCGGTATGTGGGCCGGATGCAAGTGTCTGGTGTGGGCTGGATTTGAGCCACATGAACTTTGCTAGCTGGGTACAGGCTACGTGTGTTTCAAACATTTTGGTGAATTACATTTGTTTAGGTTGGTTATATACTTGAAAGAAAGAGAAAATGTTGACTTTAGCGATGACAAGGCTCCATTTAAACAGCACAAGATGCCGTCTGACAACGAGGGAAAAATATCTCGCAGCTTACCATCCCATTAGATCGCATTTTTTAAATGATCAGTCCAGGAGGTGGTGCTGATCAACAACAGTATTGGTTCAAAGACGTTAAAAGCAAATAAAATAGATTAAAACTATTGTTTCAAAGCTGTCCAAATGTGACTGCTTATACGCATCAGCTGCCGACCGGAAGTTCTTAGCATTCTCCTTGCGCATACATGCAAAGCATAATGGGTAATTTTGTGTTCTAAGCAAAAAGTGCAGTACAGACATGTAAACACCTTAATCAAACTATTACCGTCATGTAGGACTTGTCGCAGCATTTTGCAACAGGATAGTCTATACAGTACACAAACAGCGGTTTGACCCAACATTATGAAGCTGCCCCTACAGAGTCAGTGAAGGACCACAGACACACACATCGCAAAATGCAGAAGTTTTTTTTTTTCCCTTCCACTGGGCGTTCAGACTAGGCATGGGCCGGTATAAGAATCTGACGGTATGATAACCTTGGATAAAAATATCACGGTTTCATGGTTTTGCGATATTGTGATCACTGCTCTAAAATATATTCCTTTTAAATGTCTGGGTAAAAAACAACAACATTTTTCCCTTTTAGACACAATATATTTTATGTTGAGAAACATTTAAAATATTTTGGAGCAGTGAACATGTCAGGCTAAATAATTCAAATGAATTAATAACTTCTGCTGTCTTTATTTATTTTAAAAACTGATTTTTTTTTACAATTTAAAAAAAATCTTTGGATCTTTGGATATCTTTTCTGCTGAAGATACTGTTGTCCTAAAAAAAAAAAAAAACATACCTTAGGATCGGTATTGCAGAAAATTTTGACGGTTTTAAAACCTTGACTTTTCCAAACCGCGGAATACCTTGAAAACGATTATTATCCCTTGCCTAGCGTGCTGTATCAAATTCCATTAAAACAACATTTATTAAAACTGCCGGACTGCAGTTAAAGTTGAAAAATAAATATTGAAACACCCGAAATTACTTGAAACTCCGGAGGAAATGTGGATATCGTGGTGACGCAATGACGGTAATGGAACTATGTGTTATAACATGTAAAATGGGATCATGAAAGGAACAATAAAAAGCAACATGTAAACACTTTAATCATATTATTGTGTTATTCAGATCAAGGCAAATAATTTGATTACTGATGTCCATGTAAACATAGTCAGTGTTTTCCTGGTTACTGAAGTAAACAAAGCAGCATGATGTCAAATCTAGCAGGATTTTATTGATTTCCGAAAAACTACCCAACATCCCAATATTCAGAGATTAAATTTAGGCAAACTTTAGCATACTGATACAAAATGTAATACCTTGTAAAACAGCATTTAAGACTTTTTAATACTTTTTAAGAGCCTTAAATTTCTCTAAACTGATTTATCAACTTTTAATACTTTTTAAGACCCTGCGGACACCCTGTTGCCAGTCATTGTCAGGTGGTAAAACACTCTCATTATTGAGAACGTCTGATTCTGATTGGATAAAAACTTGTAGTCTTGCATCAGACAACAATATTTTTGGTCAATTTTTCATAAACAGAAAAACTTTTTTATAAAAGTTAATTTGGTCAGTTTTTAAACCCAGCGGGCACCTTGATGTCAAAACTTCATTAAAAAGCACTTTAAAAATGCAAATCAATTTGATGTCAAAACCTTGTCATGCATTTGACATCCACACATTGATGCCATTTTGAGCACTAAAATAGTGACAGAAAAAGTATTATAATATAGAAAATGGTATTATTCTAAAAGCTTCAATTCCAAATTTACACTAGATTTTGTATCCCTACAATGCACATAAACTACCTCGATGTCAAAATGACATCAAATTGACATCTAATATTGCTGTGAAAAATCAATTACCAGACAGTCATGTAATTTATTTTTGATGGAGGTTTTTTTACGCCAAGGTTAGATGTCAATTTGATGTTGTTTTGGCATCAATTTAATCAATTTACATCAAATCTATTAGCTTTTTTGACATTTTTTTGATGTTGTTTTGACATCAAGGTGCCCGCAGTGAAAGTACACAAAATTGAATAAATAAATACTTTTATTATAGGGATGTATTAAATGAATCAATAGTGACAGTAAAGACTTATGGTTCTTTTAAACTTTCTATTTACACACACACAAAAATATTTCCTATGTTACACAAATATTACATGGCAAAACTTATTACAGTTTGAAGTACTGGAACTGTTTTCTATTTTAATGTATTTTCAAGTTGAATTTAGTACCATTAAGTACCCATTACTAAAGTTTTCAATGTAATTCCAGAAATCAACTGGTGTATATTTACATTACTGTATATTTGATCAAATAAATGCTCTCTTGATGATTGAAGAGATTTCTTTTTTTTTATTCCATTGACGCTCATAATTTTGAATGATAGTGTAGCTGGGGGCCAAGTAACAATACTTGTTTAACCATCATTATCCATTCAAAATTTGTGCACTCACACTTTCCATTTCATTTGAACCTAAAGAATTACTATTTTACACAATACTGATTGCCAATTTATCAGTGATATTTTAACACAGTATTACCTCATTTACCCCTTATATACATACCCCTTATATATTATACCCCTTATATATATATATATATATATATATATATATATATATATATATATATATATATATATACACAGTTGAAATCAGAATTATTAGCCCCCTTTGAATTTATTTTTCTTTTTTTTCCCGGGAGAGAGAACTGAGCTCAAAAGGTCCTTGAGCCCTGTGCTCCCTCCCGTTTGCAGGGCGAGAGGGGAGCTTTGAGCTCAGGTAGATCTTGAGAACTCCCCCCTTTTTTGATAAGAGCTGACAAAAGAAAATGATTGCTAAAGATGAGATATGCTGCTATGAGAGTTTGACTGTAGTGCTAAATTTAGATTGATTAATTAACTTGTAGTGCATGTTTTTAGAATGTGGGAGGAAACCGGGGGAAACCTACGCGAGCACAGGAAGAACATGCTAACTTTGCACAGAAACGACAGCCGGCCTGTTAAAGAACTAGAACCGGTGACGTTCTTGCTGTGAGGCAACAGTGTTAATCACTGGGCCACCGTGCCGTCCTATGAAGGGAAAGGTGGAGAAGTAGGGGTAGAAGGGGGGATTCTTCAAATGAAAGATGACTGTAGTGAGAAACCCTGGCTCTTTACAG
Source organism: Danio kyathit (assembly GCA_903798195.1). Lineage (NCBI taxonomy): Eukaryota > Metazoa > Chordata > Actinopteri > Cypriniformes > Danionidae > Danio > Danio kyathit. Next base: position 25,382,318 of record LR812535.1, on the reverse strand, counting down.
TGGGTTAGGAATCGTCTGATTGGTGGATCATACATAGTTAATGCAAAACCAGCCGTGTTCAATCATAATCACGTGATCCTCTCGAAATTTATTTATAAATAAACTTCACTTAACAGATCAAGGAAATATTCCCAGTATGTCTGATAATATTTCTTCTGGAGAAAGTCTTTTTTGTTTTATTTCGGCTAGAATAAAAGCAGTTTTAAATTTTTTAAAAACCATTTTAGGGTCGAAATTATTAGCCCCTTTAAGCTATATTTTTTTATAGTCTTCTACAGAACAAACCATTGTTATACAATAACTTGCCTAATTATCCTAACCTGCCTAGTTAACCTAATTAACCTAGTTAAGCCTTTAAATGTCACTTTAAGCTGTATAGAAGTGTCTTAAAAAATATCTAGTCAAATCTTATTGGTCACACTTTATTTTGACGGTCCGTTTGTTGAATTTAAGTTACATTGTAACTAATTATCATTAGATTATAAGTAGACTGTTAGGTTGGGGTTGGGGTTGGGGTTAGGGTTAGTGTAAGTTGACATGTACTTGCAAAGTTTCTTATAGTCAGTTAAATGTCTGTTGAAGGACTGTTAAATGTCAGTGTCAACAGATATTAAGCTGACAGTCTACTGATACTCAAATGGACCATCAAAATAAAGTGTTACCATATTATTTACTGTCATCATGGCAAAGATAAAATAAATCAGTTATTAGAGATGAGTTATTAAAACTATTATGTTTAGAAATGTGTTGAGAAAAGGGGCTAATAATTCATGGGAGCTAATAATTATGACTTCAACTGTTCATATTTCATATCAGCCATATGGAAAAATCCCAAAAAAAACAACATTAAAATAACAAACTTTACTCTAAAAGGTTTCCTGAGTAAGTTAATTCATTTTCCTTGAATAAACATTTATTTTCAAATGAAAAAAAAAAAAAAACAGATCAATTGTTCATGCTGCAGAGGTTCATCAATAAGCATACATATTCAATTTTATCCACAAAATTCTGTCCCCAAAGGCTGTGAAAAATACTAAATTAATTTAACACAATTTTCTGAAAATAATGCAACTTCCATAATTAATTTTACAAAACAAAATGGTTACTACATGCCTGCCTGCCCTGGTCCAAAATGATCTGAACACAAACATGTAACATTACAAACAAACAATGTATATTTTAAGGGGTTTTAAAGCACTTGTAAAGTTTTATTCCTTTACTAAAAAAATCTAAGCATCTCCATCAAGTTAAAATGGACACAAATACATTATTAAGGTTGATTGAGCAAACACCCACAGATCAGCATTTTTAAACAGAAAACTCTAAATGAATCCAAAATAGCTCAGTATTTTAAGAAGGGACACCAAAAGTGCATCTGGTGAACAAAACAGGAAATAAATAAAAGTCCTCAGTTCTGTATGTTAGGGTTTTGTGACTGCAGGATCTGCTGAAGCTGTTCAAAGACTCGGTACACAAAGGAAATGCAAACAGGCCTCTATTCAATATCCACCCATAAATGTGCAGACTGCTGGTCTGGACAAAGGCTGTCTAAATATCCTGCACCCAGCAGCCTTTAGAATGTCATATTTTTCATCATTTTAGCTCTCTCTCTCTCTCGCACACACACAGGTACAATCACAGACTCACACATATCCAGCGGTTTCCATAGCTCTAAGCATTTTTCAAAGTTTCCAAGACTGCATTTGAAGATTAAAGTTCAGCAACATGGACAAAAGAGCACTCCACATGAAACAAAGTTAGCTTTATGTCTTCCAAGAAGCTCTAGTGGTCATGTTTACGATGAGAGAAAGAGAGAGAAGGGAAGATGAGGGCTTGAGTGATTTTATGGTAAAGCTTTTCCTTCGAGGATGGTCTTTGGAATCTCATTTACCGTTATGAAAAACATACAGCAAAGAAAACATTTGGACGCTCTCTAAGTGTTTAGCATTTTGTTGCGATGGGCCTGCTTTAAATTCAGAAGATATTCACATGTGACCGGCATAATTGCAAGTTAATGAGAGCGTACGCAAACTGTAAGACTACATATCCCATGACACGCCGCTTCACATTATCGTGCAAACTTGTTTTGCAAATGTTTGATTAAAAACGCACCACTCCGCTCAACTTCAGCTAATGTATTTGCCAATTTAATGGATTTGTGTGAACATAAATAGCTAAAAAATTAATAAGCCATTATTGTAATGTACTGTCAGGCTGGAAACATCAGCGTAAAAACTTCAGGTTTCAGACTTTCTGCAGTTAATGCATTTCAACTTCTAGTTTTTGGGCAAAAGACAGACAGCTGTCACTATAAAGTCTGAAAAATGAATCTGTGCTGGAGTGATTGAGCTTCTGCTGTCAGCGGACGTGTGTGTGTATGCGTGTGAATGTGTGTGTACTTCCAGTAGCTGACGGACTGTTTAGGTTTCAACCTTTCCTGCCAGACTCATCACTGCGGCGCGTGGAAAAGATTTAACATTTTCCAAAGGTCATCCTGAGCTTTCAGAGATGGAGAAACATTGATAAAGTCAGAGGGATTATTTAATGTCTGATGAATTATTAAAAAGGCCTGTTTTGGTTTGAGCACTTCCGTCTGTCATGACTTACGGAGTTCACCTCACACATGACACATTCATCAAGCCCGTTTCACTTCAGTGCCATTCTGACTGGCGCAATTGTTAGAAAAACAATCATGTTCGGGATTTTTTTTATGCACAATCATTATTCATGACCTTTATATAAAAAAAAATATGATGAAAAAAAATACAATGAAATGAGATGTTGTCACTGAGTTGTCAAAACATATCATTAGAGCAGCAGGAGACATTGCTCTGCCTGAAAATGTGACTTTTATATATAAATATAACGTAGCAGGCATTAATATATAAAGTGAAATATATTCACTAATGCCAAATATAACTGCCAGGCTTCAAATCTGGACGCCAACTCGCCTCCCAACTGGATACGATCCAAGCGAGAGACTGATATAGGAAATATCCTTTTCCATGGTGACCTTCCAATAGTGAGACTTTATGAAACGCCATTTTGTTTTATGTGCTTCATTAAAGCATATTAAACGAGATGGCTGTCCTTAGTGATATCAAACTAATGATTATGCTTATATTTGCAGGAACCTTCTCTCCCCTCAGACGTTACTGAATGCCTTTTTATTTGTTTTGTGCTAATGCGGCCATGTTTCACGTTTATTGCATGTTAATTTATGTAAATAGAGAGCTGTGGTGTGATTTCATATTCTAGAATTCATATTCTGGATCTTTGCTACTAGGCAACTTGTGGAACGTCACGACTCTAAACCAGTGTTCATTTATAATGGGCAGAATACAAGTTATCAGAAAAACAATCATTTTGTTTACATTTGTTATATTTATGAGATATTCATGAAATGTGAGAACTAATATTAATTCGATTTTCTGAATTAAATGTTTGCATGTTTTAGATTTGCCAGCTCAGTGCAGTGCAATGATAACCTACGTGGATGCTAGGGGGTTGCTGTGGGGATTTGGAAGTTGCTCAGGTGTGATTTTTTTTCACAGAGTGTAAAAATCTTAATGGTTCTGTGAGTCTCGTCTATCAAATCTGATCCTTATTTTGTATTTTTACTGGATTCAAGTCAGGTGATTGGCTGGGCCATTCTACAGCAGTGTTGGGGAAAGTTACTTTTGAAAGTAGTGCATTACAATATTGAGTTACTTCCCAAAAAAGTAACTAATTGTGTTACTTAGTTACTTTTTATGGAAAGTAATGCGTTATATTACTTTTAAGTTAATTTTGCATTACTTTTCCTTACCTAGCTGAGGTTTGATCTCTTTTAGAGCTTGCAGGTGTTTTTTATCACCTTTTTTATAGAGAAGCTCTGCATTTAACAACCACCTACTGTATATAACCTACACCTTCATATTCCTTTAAAAAATGTAGGATAGCATTATATTTTGAGAACTTTCCGAGCCCAGAGCTATACATGCTGTACATACAGATTAATGAAAGCATGTCAGTAATGTGTTTGCTACTTTTTATTGTTTTGTGTTATTAGTCAAGTAAATTAACTGTCTGTTGAGATAAAGATTACAATAAAGCCCAAGAGTACTAACAAGAAAAAATTTATATTAAGGCAAAAACAAATTTTAAACCTTTAAAATGTTTAATAACAAAATGAACAGTAAGACGATAAAAAACATCCCCAAAACAAAATAAATCTTTGAGCTTTATACATTGAATACATTACTTCACGTGGTCTTAACAAATGTGTAAATTGTTTGCCAAAAGAGAACTTATTATATTACAAAACGTAGTGGCTTCTACAGTAGACAGTGGCTGCATTTCCTCACCAATAAAAGCAATAACCATTTTTTTTAGTTTAGTCGAATTAATTGTTTTACCTGGAGAACGTGAACTGATGTCAATCATTTGTTGTTTAGCTGGAGGTGGGGTGCGAGTGTAGTGCTTCGCATCTAGTTTAGTTTTTTTTTTGATGTCATGTTTCTTGCAGTTGTCAAGAGTTTTACTTACACATAATCTACACTTAACAACAATCCACTTCTTTTCTTCGATGAGTTCAAAATAACAAAAATGCAAAAATGTAAGTCTCCGGCCTGCTATTGTTTCTGTTTCTGACTGTCTGTAGTGATGGATGACGATTTGCGAATGAATCGTTTGTTTTTAAAACGTTTGCGTCTTCAGTACTAACATGCCGGATACACCCTCTGACTTTAAATAAACTAATATCCTAAGTTATTCTGTTACTAGAACAGTACACTGACTCATCTGCTATGAATAAAAGAGACCTGATGATGATGATTAGTGCGAGCCGACTGTCTGTTCCCTCGCAGCATGCTCTCTCATTGAATGTGTGATTCAACCTTACTAAGGTCATTTTTATTCCGCAGTATATTTTGTAAAAGCCAATTAAGCAAGCTAAAAAGTAACTCGCATTACATTTTTTTAAAAGTAGGTCAAATAATGTTACTTATTTTTAAAAGTAATGCGTTATATTACTCGTTAGTTTAGAAAAGTAATATTATTACGTAACGCGCGTTACCCCCAACACTGTTCTACAGCTTGATTTTCTTTCTCTGAAAGCATTTGATAGTTTCCTTGGCTGTGTTTTTTTTATCATTGTCTTGCTGTAATGTCCACCCTAGTTTCATCTTCATCATCTACATGATAATGTAGATGTTGGACTGAAGCAGCTAATATTAATATACAATGACGAAGGGCAGAGGGTTGCTGAAGAACTACTGAGAGATTTCAGGCACTGTCTGGGCTTTCACTGCCTCTCTACAGCTTCCTTTCTTGATGTGTTCAATACTTTTTCCCTGTGCCATTTCATTTTATTAGACATCACTTCATTTGTAAACTAACTAGCTTTCTTTTCTTTGCATATATGGATATCTGGTGAAAATTCCAAGTCAACAGCATCTTTAGAAATATTTTTTCTGAGAAAAATGGTGACGTGTTCAATACTTATTTCCCCCCACTGTATTTTGAAAACAAGACGTTTGTAGTAAGATACTAAATATTAATATGTGAAGAGTAAGTGTGTGTAGTTTATCCTGTAGAGAAAGTATGGTCAAGTACTGATTACCAGAATGTATAAAAAAATATATAGGTAACTTGAGGGAACTAGTAGTGAATTGATCTTTCAGGTTTTGACGTGATTCCTGCATTGCTCTATTACTGAGTGCATCTTTAATTAAAGTGAAAATGTATGCAAATCGCTTTCACACAAAACTACACCTGCTATCATTCCATCCGTCTTACCTTCCTTTAATTTACACTTTCATGTAATCTCTGTGCGTTTAGAGACTTGCTTGATTCTCATCTGGAATTGATAATGGAGAGATTACAAATATTGACTTCCGATACTAAGAGATGCAATAATAAGTGCAAACATTCAGCTTCAGTTTCCCTGTGTGCAGTTTATATTTGATATTCCTGCTGCACGGGTTTGATCCCCCAATCACTTGTGTATTACTGCTGTTAATAAAATATACTGTGATTGTATTTGCCGTCATTGTAAATTATGCACTGAATTATGCATTGTGTTTGAACATGATAAAGGCACGACTGGCTGAGGTGTAGAGCCAGCTGCATCAAAGGAAAAAGTCACTGTGCTTAGCAAGTTTTCAAAAGCACACACACACATACAATATCTCATCAGTGAAAAGGCAAATGTGACTATCCTACTCGTATTTGCTGTATTACATTAAGAAATGTAGAAATTATAAACTAAAATTAGTTTGCAAACCCTGTAGAGTCTGTTATACTATTATAACATTCTATTAATGGCTGTTAGCCCATTGATAAGTGGTTGCTATTGTTGTTTATTGGCTAGGTCAAAATAATCCCATTCACTGATATGGCTTATTACTGTTAAATTCAAACGTTTTAGAACAGTCAGATTTTTTTTTTCTATATTACTTAAGATAGCAGCACGGTGGCTCAGTGGTTAGCACTGTCGCCTCACAGCAAGAAGGTCACTGGTTCGAGTCCCAGCTAGGCCAGTTTGCATTTCTGTGAGGAGTTTGCATGCTCCAGTTTCCCCCACAGTCCAAACACATGTGCTATAGGTGAATTGGGTAAACAAAATTGGTCGTAGTGTATGTGTGTGAATTAGTGTATGGGTGTTTCCCAGTGCTGGGTTGCAGCTGGAAGGGCATCCACTGCATCAAACATATGCTGGAATAGTTGCCGGTTCATTTCGCTGTGGCGACCCCTGATATATAAGGGACTAAGCCGAAGGAAAGGAAATTAAATATTACTTAAGATTTCGTTTTTAAATAAATGCTGTTTTTTGACAGATTAAATACAATTTTAAATATAATTTAACCAAATAAATCATTTTAAATTGAAATAATTCATTTTTTTATTTTCTTGGTAAACATTTTATATATATTATATATATTATATATATATATTTAAATCTTACTATCCCCAAACTTTTATGCAGTACTCTATGTCTGTGCATATTTTCACCTGTTTTAATAATCCAGTAGAAGCAGTAAAATTGCAATAAAGCTTTACAGCTTTTCTCTGTACATTACAATGACTTGTGTCAAAACTTTTTTTTTTTGCTGTGATTTACAGAAAGCACACACTTAAATGACATTCAGTGTAACAATAGCATATACATCAAAAAGCCTATTATAACAAGCATAATTTGATGACATTAAAAAACCCAGTACGCAGAAACATCACTTGCATTTTGGTATGTCTTCTATATAAAGTATATACATGTAAAAATCACCTTTGTAAATCTAACTTAAAGGGCACCTATGTTTTTTGTAAGCTCAACTTTTGTAAACTGTTTGGACAGAACTGTATGTATGTATAGTGTGTCCACAGTAAAGTGACAGAAACACAACAAGTCTCTTTTTTAAAATTTCCTGACATTAAAATAGGACCCAAATCCCTGTTATTTTGAGGCCCACCACAACATGACATAGGAGTGCGGTTTTCCCCGCCCACCGAATTGATTGACAGTCACCATGTTAAAATATTTGTTACAACTCTCTGTGATTTTTATACGTTTAAAACAATTTTAAAACAGAGCATGTTTGTAATAAAACCAGTAAAATCCCTATCTAATTCTTAGGGTGCTTTCACATATGTGGTTCGGTTCATTTGGTCCGGACCAAAGGCAACAAATGATACATTGTAGCATTTTTCTGCCGTTTTGGGTCCCTTTCACACCACACTGATTGCTTTGGTCCGAACCAGTTGAAACGAACCAAAATGCAGTCATGTGACAAAATCTACATCACTCACTGGCCAGATGTTATTGAACGCATTTCCTAAACTGCTTTTCAATTGGTCAGAATTCACGTGGAACTACCGCAAATAAACAAACCGGCAGACACACAATGTCGCTGCGCTGGCTGACGCAGTATCCCTGGTCATAGTATACTATGTAGTTTGTATGCATCACTTTAGACAAACTATACATTTCGAGAATGAAGGGCGGCTGGGGCTGGAACACAATGTTTTAATGCATTGCAATCGGCGAAAGCATTAGGAGAAGGCGTGAAATAATTTAGCTAAATTGCGACATGGTCATCTTTTGGAAATATCACCAATGATCCATCAGGTAATGTTTCTCCCTCCCTCCCTCCCTCCCTCCCTCCCTCCCTCCCTCTCTCCCTCTCTCCCTCTCTCTCTCTCTCTCTCTCTCTCTGTTTAAAACTGTTGGTAAGGTGCTGTCAACAAATATTTTTCCTCCAAACACTATAAGATAGACAGCGCATCGCACTACGGCAGCTGGATTAGTCCAAAAAGGCGCAGTACTTTTTGCGGTTGGGTCTGTTTTAGTTTGGATCACGTTCATCACAAACGAACCGCTCCAGGGTTCGTTTGAAAGCGTACTCTTCAAGCAGTTCTCGGTACGCTTTATTGGTGTGCTTTTGGTGCGCACCCGAGTGCGATTGCTACGTTCTCACCTGCCATAACGAACCGCACCAAGAGGAAAAACAAACTCTAGTGCGATTCAACCGAACTAAATAAGGCAGGTGTGAAAGCACCCTTAACTGCTATAATCACCACAGCTGCATAGTAAATGCTAATGTGTGTGTGTGGGTGTGTGTACTGCAAACGGCATTTGTGTGAGACTCATCATTTCAGAAAGGCTTGAATAAAGTCCACCACAAATACATCGAATAAACTTACTTGGTATTTTTTGACTAATGAGCTGTATTTCAGCTTCATCCGAGTCTGTCTCTGTCACTGACTGCTGTTTATCTGACGTAACGCATGATGAGAAGCAGACACGCACATGGGAACCGCGGGCAAGGAGAAGCCATTATTCATTTAATGAATAATAATAATAATAATTCCTTACATTTATATAGCGCTTTTCTAGACACTCAAAGCGCTTTACATATTGGGGGGAATCTCCTCATCCACCACCAGTGTGCAGCATCCACCTGGATGACGCGACGGCAGCCATTTTGCGCCAGACCGCACACCACACACCAGCTGATTGGTGGAGAGGAGACAGAGTGATGAAGCCAATTATGATATGGGGAGGGTTCGGAGGCCATGATGGACAGAGGCCAGTGGGCAGATTTGGCCAGGATGCCGGGGTTAAACCCCTACTCTTTCTCGAAGGACATCCTGGGATTTTTAATGACCACAGAGAGTCAGGACCTCGGTTTAACGTCTCATCCGAAAGACGGCGCTCACTGAGCAGTATAGAGTCCCCGTCACTATACTGGGGCATTAGGACCCACACAGGCCGCAGGTTGGGCGCCCCCTGCTGGCCTCACTAACACCACTTCCTGCAGCAACCTAGCTTTCCCATGTGGTCTCCCATCCAGGTACTGACCTGGCGCAGCCCTGCTTAGCTTCAGTGGGCGACCATGTGAGAGTTGCAGAGAGCTAGCTGCCGGCAAAAAAACAGCTGCAATGTATTCAGACACCAAAATGGGCAAATTCTGGAGGCTATAATGAATAATCTAATAGGTATTTTGAGCTAAAACATTACAAATACTTTCTGAAGACACCAAAGTCTTGTCTTACACCTTGTAGAAGGGGTAAAATAGGTGCCCTTTAATGCAGGTACCTAAATGAGACTCCAGTGGGCGTCTTGATGTCAAAACAACATCAAAAAGCATGACAACATGACAAAAATGCTAATCGATTTGATGTCAATTGATGTGAAAATTACATCAAATTAACATCTAAAACAATCGATTGCAGGACAGTCATCCAATCAGTGCTTGATGTCAATGTTAAATGTCAAATTTGTCATTTTGACATCAATGAAGTCAATTGACGTCATTCTTGGCGCCAATGTTAGACGTCAATTTGATGTCATTTTGTAGTCAAATGACATCAAATCAATTGCATTTTTGATGTGTTTTTATGCCATTTCTATATCAAGATGCCTGCTGGGAAATCTCGTTATTACGCCGTATCCCATCACCTTATAACAGCTGATATGAGGTATCTTTGATGTCCATGCATTACATTAAACATACGAATAGTCAGGCAATGAAGTGCAGCAAATAGCAAAAGCAATACTTCTCTTATAAAGCATCACTAACCATCTCAAGTGTCTTAATCTACATTTACTGACCTGGAAACAGTTTAAAGACTTAAATCAGGACCTGTGAGTCCAGGTGCATCAGAGCCATCAGGGCCTACCAGGAGCCCTGGGAAATAAACAGCAGCCCTTCGTGCTCTTTTATCATCATTTCCATTACATCAAGCAGCTCGTTATCCACAGTGTTTTTATTAAGTCTGCGGTTAATGTTGAGCGTCCGCTAAGTGAAACGACTCCGTGATTAATGCAGTGGAGCACCATTTTCAGATCTGTGGACTAAGTCGCAAAAGCGCAGCATACAGGGACGCAGAGGTGTGAATCAATCCTCACTAGTGCACATTTTCTCTACTGACTCCCTAGTGTGTGAGTGTTAGGGAGGAGTCCGGTCTGACTAATGACTGTCTCCAGTGTCCTATACAGGGACTCTACACACACACATAAAGCGTCACAGCGGACACATCTCCTCACGCACACATGTTAACTCCTACTCTGTGACTAATGATGGTGTCTTATGGCCCATACAAGGGTCAGTAAATCAATTACACATTCTAATAAAGAAGCAGACACATCTCTCTCAGCCTGTCACCACTGATATATTACACATACTATGAGCGAGATTGTGTGCGTGTGTGTGTGTATATGTGTGTTAACGCTCCAGTGAGGCCTTTCAGACTCCCACACCACACCATGGACTGTGATGGAATTATACTGAATAATAATGACAACTAACTACCAACCTAAATCACGTCAATGCCATCAAACTGCAAAGCTAACATCTGCTCATTGTTTATTCTACTGCTATAAATCATCTTTAATTAGTGCTGAAAGATGATGTACATTTCATGTGTTCATTTAGATGAATTTCAACTATGCAAGCGTAAAGACAAACTGCTGCTGCTGCTTTCTCACCACATAATTGATTGTAATTGCACCATGATAGTTTCTATATTATAATAGCAGAGTGACTTACTGAGAGCTGATGATGTGTCCAACCAGGGTTTTCACAAATGTCCAAAACCTATAAAAAGAGAGCATGAGAGTATAGTTGAAATAAGAAACAGTTCCGTTTACCCAAGAGTGAAATTTAATGTTGATTGACAATTTTTTCATCAATTAAACATTAAACACACAATTAAACATCAATTAAACAAAGGGCACCTATGATGAAAGTCAACTTTTGTAAGCTGTTTGGACAGAACTGTGTGTAGGTATAGTGTGTCCACAGTCATATTGGAGTGATATAAACACAACATGTCTCTTTTTTAAAATTTACTGACGTCAAAAATCCCAGTGATTTTGAGACCTACCGCAACGTGACGTAGTAGTGCGGTTTTCCCCACCCACCAAATTGATTGACAGGAGCGACTTCTCCATAATAACATGTATACACGTGTCCACGGAAGATTTCTTTGCAAAGAAACTGGGATTAAAATATATGTTACATTTTTCACGTTCGTTTTGACTTGTGACCTTATTTCAGCTTCATCCGTGTCTGTCTCTATCACTGACTGCTGTTTATCTGACATAACGCATGATGTACGTTACAACTCTCTGTAATCATCTGCACCTCAAAAATTAATTTTATAAGTTTAAAATGTTTTTAAAACAGAGTGTGATTGTAACAAAGACAGTAAAATCGCTGTAATTCTTAACCACTATAATCACCACGGCCACATGGTGTCAGTAAACATGCACATATGTATGCGGTTCATTTGTGTGAGACTCATCGTTTCAGAAAGGCTTGAATAGACTCCACTGCAAATACATCGACAGCTTCGTCTGTGTCTGCCTCTATCACTGACTGCTGTTTATTTGACGTAACGCAGGAGAAGCAGACACGCACATCGGAGTGCTGGGTGGGGAGAAGCAGCTCATTTGAATTTAAAGTCACAGGCTACAAAAACAGCTACATTGTGATCAAAATTGGCAGATTCTACATTATATAATAAATAATCTGATGTGTATTTTGAGCTGAAACTTTACAGACACATTCTGGAGACACCAAAGTCTTATCTTACATCTTGTAAAAGGGGTAAAATAGGTGCCCTTTAAAGGTTTTTTGGCTTAATATTTTGTTTTTGGTGATTCAAAAAATGCAATGTATTGTCATAAGCCACAGATATTTGTTTTGTTTTGTCTGTATAGTTTTTTCCTGAATCTCAACGTGCTGCCATCTTCAAACATCTTCTTTAATGTTCAGCTGAAAAAAAAGCCACCTACAGTCATTGCTTTGGGTCAGAAAAAAAATGGTCGTGTCCAACTGAGCCTGGTTTCTCTCTATTTTTTTTTTTCTTTACTTTCGTCAATTGGTAAAGTTTGTTTCTCGCCTCTGTCGCCGATTACTTATTTGGTTTGGGACTTGTGAAGCTGCGGATCGATTGATTTGCTCTTCCTTGTTTGGACTTTTAGCAGTGAAAATTAATCCACACTGAACTGAACTAAACTGAACTTCAACTCTGAAAACTGACTGACATTTCAATTTACTACAACTTCTATGTTAAAGCTGCTTTGACACAATCTGCATTGTAAAAGCGCTATAGAAATAAAGATGAACTGAATTGAATTGAACATCTTGGCTGGCAATTTGTCCACCACATTAACCTACATTTTAGGCTAAAACAAGCCTTTAAGTGGACATTACTTTTTCTCAATGAATTTCTTAAATTTAACAAAATGTACGTTCTTTTTGATTAGTACTGTAATTAAAATGTATTTTATTTAGTTTTAATTAATTTATTTATTTGTTTATTTATTTACTTTTTTAAACTACCATTTAGGTGAAAACCATGATACTTCTTTGTCAGAACCATTTAATGAAAAGTTTATTTGAACTATTTTCAAATGTTATAAATATCCTTTTGGCCTACAATAAAATTATTAATCTTACAAAATGTGTATTTGTACATGTACCTTCATTGCTTTCATCCACCTCAAATTAAAAAGTTTTCAGTGTTCATTCGTTCATTCAATTTTCCTCAGCTTAGACCCTTTATTTATTATGAGTCGCCACCTATACCACATGTCCTTGGACTTGTAGGGGAAACCAGAGCACCCAGAGGAAACCCACGTGAACACGGGGAGAACATGCAAACTCCACACAGAAATGCCAATTGACCCAGCTGAGGCTGAAACCAGCGACCTTGTTGCTGTGAGGTGACAGTGTTAACCATTGAGCCAATGTGGTGCCCAGTTTTCGGTGTCTATCAAAAAAAAACTTATATACTGAAACAATTTTCACTCAGAAATTAAATGTATTTATTTAGAAATAATTAAAATTCAGTTTTAAACTTTTTTTTTATTAATTATTAGTTTGCCATCCTCTTAGAAAGACTCAACTGGCTAAATACATTAGTTTGCCAGCTTTTTTAATGTTTTTTCTTTGCAAAACCTAAATTCCTCCAACTTTTCACATCAGACAATTTGCTTTGTATTAAAACCAATTGCAGTTTCTGTAGCTGCCAATGCTTTCTGGAGGCAATTAAAAAAAATTCTATTAGTACAAAACTATAAATGTGTTAAGCAGCATACAACTGCATCTCCTTTAATCATGTTTGACTAAGTCACATCAAATATAAGGAGCTGAATGAACATGCAGTGACATCTAGTGACACAGCATTATATCCTAAAGTGAATATGCCTACATAAACCATTTTACAGACTGTTGACATGATTTCAGGAATAGTAAGCCTATACCTTTCGAAAGATTAATTAAAACCAAGTAAGCAATACCTCTTTTCCAGAGATGGGTTGCGGCTTGAAGGGCATCCGCTGCGTAAAAATGTTCTGGATAAGTTGGCGGTTCATTCTGCTGTGGCGACCCCAGATTAATAAAGGGACTAAGTCGACAAGAATGAATGAATAAACAATACCTCCATTATATATTCTCCACAGATTAAACCCCAGCAAAAACCATAAACTGTGTCTAGTTGACTGCGCTGATTTACACCTGCAAGCCTTGTAAACAATTCTCCATTTATTTGTTTGCATATTCACAAATCATAGCCATCGGAGAGGTCATTAACCTCTTCTGGTGTCGAACTTTAATAGCGGTTTGTCAGCAACAACACTGCTTACTCAAAACATCGCTTTAGGGCAATTTTCCCCCCATTCTGAACTGCTGCAATTCGTGTATGACTAATACGCTATGGGTCATGACTGCAATGTGGAGTAATGAGCTGCCAACCCCTGTAGACTGTGTTATCCATAAACAGTCACAAGCCAAAACATGTTAGTTTAAAGGCAGTGCAGCTGAGGGCAGCGGGTATAGCGAGAGGGAATGAGAAACCGTGGTTTTCTAGGGAACGAGAATTACAGTAAGGTCGCAGAAGTCGCAATGTGCCCAGAGCTCGAATAAACTACTAACCTATTTAAATCCGAGTGCTTGATGTATTACAACAATGTAACCAGGCTCCAGACAGCAGGCTACAGTCCAGACAACAAGTGAAACATGAGCTGAGGTTTCAACATGTTGCTCTTTTAGTATACAGGTGTTGAGTTATTACTGACTTAAAACTTAATTTGTGAATAATTTAGTATTTATAATAAATTTAACATGTACTGCTTGTCAATTACATGTTGTGTGCTAAAATGCGCACACACTCAAAAACAAATGATTTTGCTGCTTGTTCAAATTACTTATTGTAAATGAGCTGAAACAACACAATTATTGAGATTTTTAGGGTCAACTCAATTGTTTTATGTGTGAACTTAATCGATTTGTGTTGGAACCCTGCATTTTTTTTACAGTGCAGGAGGATTATACCTTTTTCCAAAAAAGTTGGAAGGTGATCGGGCCCAAAAGTCTTTAAATAAACAGTTGAAGTCAGAATTATTAGCCCCCTTTTGAATATTTTTTTCTTTTTTAAATATTTTCCAAATTATGTTTAATAGAGCAGGGAAATTTTCACAGTATGTCTGATAATGTTTTTTCTTCTGAAGAAAGTCTTATTTGTTTTATTTCGGCTAGAATAAAAGCAGTTTTTAATTTTTAAAAGCCATTTTAAGGACAAAATTATTAGCCCCTTTAAGCTTTTTTTTCCGATAGTCTACAGAACAAACCATCATTATACAATAACTTGCCTAATTACCCTAACCTGCCTAGTTAACCTAATTAACCTAGTTAAGCCTTTAAATGTCACTTTAAGCTGTATAGAAGTGTCTTGAAAAATATCTAGTCAAATATTATTTACTGTCATCATGGAAAAGATTAAAGAAATCAGTTATTAGAAATGAGTTATTAAAACTATTATGATTAGAAATGTGTTGAGAAAATCTCTCTGTTAAACAGAAATTGGGGAAAAAAATAAACAGGGGGGTAATAATTCAGGGGGGTTAATAATTATGACTTCAACTGTAGGTGTGAAATTTTGATACAGTTTAACTTTGTTGTGTGGTCATACTGTTTTTTTTTTCAGTTTGGAACATTTGTATGATCAATGTAACTGTGGAATCCAATCAAGGCCAAAAATCTTTGAACAAAATGTGTGAAATGTGATCTTGTCAATGCATACACAAGCACAACAAGCCAATGATATGCTTACAAAACATGAGAATAATATGTTATTCGTGAAGGGTAGCACAATAGTATACTGGAAAATGCTACGCTAACATCAGACATTATAGTGATTTCCATAAAAATGGCTAAACTGTGCACGTCAATGCATACAAAAGAAAATCAAAGTGAGTTTGCTGTGCATCTGCAACGGTGGCTACTCATGTATGAGCATATCTAGCTGAAAAAGACATATCGTGAAATTAGAATTAGAATTATAAGGTTCTATCTGACATTTTTGTCAAAATTGAGTTATTGACATTCTTATTAAATGACAACTTATTTACATTATGGGATGGTTTTTTATAAGTTGTTTACTTTTTAAGACTTTTTATTTTTAAAAAAAACAAATGTTACACATGTACTGTTTGCTATATGGAATGCAAAAACTTTAAAGCTCAATATCTCAAAATCATTCAGAACGCAGATAGAACCTTATAATTCCAAGGTGACGATATGCCAATGATTCTGACAAACATAAAACAACAAGATAAATATGACGGCTAAATTTAAACATTAAAAACGTTCCATAATTTAAAAATCTTTAGCTTAATATTTAGTTAAAGGGATGGTTCATACATAAATTCTGTCATCATATATTAATCCTCCTCTTGTTCCAAACCTGTTTTGAGTTTCTTTATGCACACATTAAAAACAGCTCACAGGCACTCCATATCATATCTAAAACACAAAGGAAGATATATTAAAGAATGTTGAGGAGGGGCAGACATTCACAATTTGTTGGTTGGTTGATAGTTTTGTTAGTTGGTTGGTTGGTACTGTGGGTGTCATTGGCAGTTTTTTTCCCCAACATTCTACAGAATATCTTGTTTTGTGAAGTAAGAAATTCATAACCACTTGAGTGTGAGCAAATGGTGAGGAAATTTTTGGATGAACTATCCCTTTAATTCCTACAACCCAGATTCACACATTTTAACCTGCAGAATATTATCCCAGATCTTTGGAAATTGAATTTCTTGGCATGTTTATACTACCAGAGGTTGTGCAATGTTGTGTAATCTTGGAAAAATCACAGAATTGTTTGTGTGAGTTATGTTTGTATTCTTATTTATCAATGTACCATTACATCACTTGTGCAAATATGATCTCAAATACAACAGTTCTGGCTTTTGCATGCTTTGACAGTCAAATTATATGGCTTTCACACTGAAAAAATAAATTTTTCTGCAAAATTGTTGCAAACAATTTATAAGGGTTGAATTTAAACAAATTAAATTTAGTAATGTTCAACTTAAATTGTTTGTTTAAATTCAGATTTTCAAATAAATTTAAATCAATTGTTTACAACCACTTCATCTTTGAATAATTTATTTCAGTGCATTTAAAAACGTTTGGTCCTGACTGGAGGGCGTCCCACTCATGTGGTTACCTAAATCACATGCAACCTATAAGCATTCCATGATTCACATCACAGGCACCACAAATTGCCACTATCAATTAACAAGAACAGGAACTTCTTTTTCCAAATATGGCAAAAACAAAAGTCATAAACCCAAAAATTCATGTCATGTTGTAATTATCATTATAAATAGAAATGTACCCCACAATGTTCATGTTTTCGAATTCAGAGTTATGACAACTTACTTAATGCCACAAATTTATCTGTGTAATCTGATAAATCAGTAAACAACACCACAGCATAAGCAACAGCTGTCATGCAAATCTGTTATTAATAAATATCCCTAAAATGCATAAATTTACCTTTGTTTACCAGTTTACTGATTCTACAGGGACATATTACAAGTTAGAATCTCGTAATTACATAATCTTGACAATGCTCCCATCTTTAAAATTATCAAACATTGCATCACACTAAAATCTCAATGCCCATTACTCCAACAAAAAAGAACTATATTGATTACTATTAACTGGCCTACAAATTAACAATAATGTTCTGTTTATGGGCGACACTGTGGCTCAGTGGTTAGCACAGTCACCTCACAGCAAGATGGTCACTGGTTTCGAGTCCCAGCTAGGTCAGTTGGCATATCTGTGTGGAGTTTGCATGTTCTCCCTGTGTTCGAGTGGTGGGTTTCCTCCGGGTGCTCCGGTTTCCCCTACAGTCCAAAGACATGCGCTATAGATGAATTGAGTAAACTAAATTGGCCGTAGCGTGTGTGTCTGTGTGTGAATGTGAGTGTATTGGTGTTTCCAGTACTGGGTTGCGACTGGAAGGGCATCCACTGTGTAAAACATATGCTGGATAAGTTGGTGGTTCATTCCGCTGTGGCAACCCCTGATGTATAAAGGGACTAATCTGAAGGAAAATGAATGAATGAATGAATGAATGTTCTGTTTATTATAACAAGTTAAACTGTCTGTTGCTTTAAACATTTAAGCTCTTTAATGTTGTGTGGATTCTGATTGACTGTCAGTGTTTCTATTATTTTTTCAACTGGAGCAAAAATGTTCTTACCAGGGTTGTCACGATATCATAAATTTAGGCCATGATACTATACAAGTTAAAGTATCATTCATGATACCAAGTAGTATCGTGATACTGTATTATATAATAACTCAAATGTACAAAATAAAGCAAATTTTCACAAATACTATATTTTGTATATTATAATACTTAAATTTAATTCATAATTACCCTATTATTGAAAACCTATTATTTGTACAGACATTCTGTTTAATTTGTTTTATATACTGGGACTGTTTTGTTGTTACTGCAATAATAATAAGTAAATAAATAAATATAAAAGTTATTGACCACACCATATGGTCTGTCATGAATGCTTATGTTATTTGTTTTTTTCGTTTATTTTGTAGATAGCTGACCAACAAAAAAATGCATTAATATTATACCAAATTATACCAAACTAAATTTCTTACAAGATTTTTTTTTAACTAAATATGAAGTGAAAAAATGATTGTTTTCTTAGTGTTTCCTGTTGCTACTTTCGGTTTTTCTCATCTATTGTATTTTTTTAGTCTTATCAGGTAAAAATCCAAAGTAATTACAAATTTCACTTTAGTGAATTGTTCTTTTTAAGAGATTGTCGTGGTGATTGTAGCTGAATCATATTCACTGGAACAGAAATGAACTGATTCAGATGTGTGTCTGAATCAGAAAACGTGCAATTGCATAAAAGGCACCAATTTTACACAGTTTTGCAGTCTTAATGCAGACTGTTAAAATTAAACTAAAATAAAAAGTGGTCTATTGATTATTTGCCGACACAAAAGAGTGAGCATTTTAGTGACTTTTCCACATGCGACATTAACTTTTGTAGAACCGTTAATGACGATACTACCATTTACAAACTACAGTGGCACCTCTAGTATTTTGGAGCCATAGAATCGCGATGCTACCGAAGTACTGGAAAACCGCGCAACCCTAGTTCTTACACAAAATGATTTCAACATATTCTCTTCTGTGTCCTTATCCTTCTAATTATGGTGTGTGGACGTTTCTATTCTAATAAAACCCTAATAAAACTTATTATTCATTATTTGGTTTTATCAGGCCTTCAGAGGGCCATTCCAGTCATTACTTTCAAATTGGAGATGTGAAAGTTCCTCGTTCCAAACATTTCTGAAATACACCATTATAACTGACGTGAGCGCAGCCGATTAGCCATGATTTATCACAAGGTCTACAAATCCCCAGCCTTGACCTCTCACCCCTTTTTATAACGTATGTACCAAAGCACCAAAGGCAAGCGAAACACATTTATACTTAGAGCTGGAGTTGAAAAAGCGGGTGTAAATAATCTGCACCAAACAATCGGAGGGCATCTGTCACATCAATCTGAGTGGGAATCGGGGAAAGACAGAATAGATGGCTGTGGATGGAGAATGTTTTATTCTTTTTGTTCTTGTGCTGAAGAGCGGCCTTGAATTATTATGAGATATGAGCACATAAGAGCATGCTTGAAAGTATGAATACACACACATATCTGTATTTGACACAAAATAGGGTGATGTGAATATGATTGTGTGAGTGTGGGTTCAGCTTTGACTACGATTGGGGGGGACAAATGTCATCAAGGGTGGTAAAACGTTAATTATGCTAAACGATGTTTTATGTAAATATGCTAAATGGTTTCTGTTGAAGGGTATGATGGATGCAATGTGTGCATGTGTGCACTAAAGACAAAGGTGGGACAGACACTGTATGCTGTAACTAATATTACACAGGTAACTCACAACAGGACAAAGAGAGATCGTGGGAGAGATTGATTTGATGCCCCAGGCATTGTCCTGCTTTCATTTGTTGGTTTCAGGGTTCAGATGATTCAAGAGTGGGCCAGCGGCTGCAGGGACTGGAAGTAATTGAACAAGCTGAACTCTTGCACCTCTCTAAGTGATTACCTTTAAATCCTTACACATCTAATTCTGCCTGGGTTTGAGGTTTGGCCATTGAAATGTTAATAATATGACATCCAAAAAAAAAAAACACTTGAGTATATTCATGAGCATCCATTCAGTCAAGTTTAATTAATAGACAGCATTCATTAGAGAAGATGTTGTAACTCCAGCAATAAAGGGCTCATTAAACAGCATATCATTAGGTCTGTACTGCCACCTAGTGTCTTGAATAAACGTTGCATGCATAATACCATTAGTAGGCCTTCTGTTTTTAAAAAAAACTAATTGTCAGCGATTCTGCGAGACCTTTACGTTGTTATTGACGGTTTCGACCCCAACGCGAACTCTCAGCTAAGAATGCCAATTAAAATGTTTTCTCTTTATAATAACTTTCAGTGAAGAAATTATAATTCTTGTCACTATATAATCTTGATACAGTATTTGGTTTATTTATTTTTTTTTTTATTTTTTTTTGTTAATACTCTACAGCAGAGATGCCCAAAATAGGGCCCAAAAGTTGGCCCATGATAACCTTTGATTTGGCCCATCATGCTGAGACGAGAGTGAGAATGATGCGAAAAGTTGGGGCGAATGCCTTTAACAGAGATCGTCATTTGTAATTTTATGTAACCTATTTTTAAAGCAAACTGAAATTAAATGTTTTAATTAAATGTAAATGAATCAGATTTTTAAAAAATATAAATACTGTCACTCGACGCATACAGTACAATGCAGAAGACATCAGTGAGCAAATGAAGGCAATAACAGGCGCAGCTCGACTAGTGTAAAGCTATTCTGTTATAAATGGGATTATTTTTAACTGTAAAAAGTTCATTATAAAGTTAAAAGATATATACCAAATGAGTTAATATAAAGCAATGTTTTCTAGTTATTTTTAAATATTAAATAAATTAGGAAATTACCTATGGCAACCATACTGTAATAGAGTTTGGTATATATTCACCTTCAGCCCACCACAGAAAAGGTTTTTGGCCCTTCAAAAGAAAAAGTTTGGGCACCCCTGCTGTACAGTGAGTATCAAGGTCGTAACCAGTGTGTTTGACTTGTAAAAAAAAAATGAAAAATGATATGTCTAATTGTAGTTATTAAGTAATCATTTTGAACTATTTGCAAGTAGGTAATGGTTAAAAATATGCATAAATTCACAGTTTTTTTGTTACACAAGGCCTAGGGGAGCGTGGGGTACAAAGTAACGCGGGGTTAAATGTAACACAGAGTTTTAAGGTATTTGCTCAGGGTTTATCATGGCATGCTTCCGAGGTTTTCACCGCAGTGTCGGCAGATGTCTTCCTGCCAATTATTGAACAAATTCTGCGAAATTTGGATGAGAAACAACGGAGAAACCATTTTTGCAGCATAAAAGTATTTTTTATTATAGTCAATATTTTTTTATTTTGAAAAAAATTGGTGAAAGTATGAGCATAAAATCTTATATTGTCGTGATCACTGTCTTCTAGGCTAAAAGATGAAACCATTTTGAAAGATGTATAAAACACACAGTGACTGCTAGCCAGCTTTGAGTAAAACATGACACAGCGGGGCTAGTTGTAACAGGGTGTTACACACTGTTGGACACCAATTAAACTAACAAAATATTTTTTTTTAATTTTAAGTGTAATGTTGAGAACTTTTTAAATAAAAATGTTTTTTAATAGAAAATATTGTTTTTTTATAGAAAAAAAATATTTTATTGCTAATAATGCAAATAAATGCAGTGTATAATCAATAAATGGATAATAATGCAAATAAATTCAAATGTGTTTATCCAATAAACAAAAAAATAAATAAACATACTGTGCTATGTAGAATAAAAAAGAAATGAGCCAATTACTGAGGAAATATAGCTACTATTTAAAGTAAAATGAATTTAAATTAACTGTGTAAAATCTGCCTTTATAAGCATGTGTTACAACTAACCCTCTGTCTGTTACAACTTGCCCCGCAGGTGGGGTAAATAGTAACATTTGTACTCCTGGCACTTTCGGCAATACTGCACAGAAACCATAGGTCCGGCGATCATAATTCCAGTGCTCATTTGTAGGAGAGGCTTGTGTGTTGTTGGTAAAAAAAAATATGGTTTGTCTAATCCTGTTACTTTGTTCATTATTTGACCAAAACCAAAAAGTGTTTCTTTGTAACCCGCGCTCCCCTATAACGTAGGTCGTTCACTATTTTCGTTTTAAAACGACGAAATTTTATGAAAAGCGTAGAGTAGTTTGCATCTGTATATTTTTGTTCGCTAGTTTGACACTTTCATCAAATAAAAATTTCATAAAGATTAAATGTTTGGTTAATTTACTCTTACCACGTTTTCTTTAGACATTTCCCCTTCTGTTCTGTGATGTGAACAATGAACCCCGCCTACTTTATTTTGATTAGCCCCGCTTAATAATTTTGGCGCGGCCTTGCAAGGATTACAGAGGTGCAGTTAGGTGCGTCCCTAATGGCATACTCAGTACCGCCGCTCCCTATACGCAGAGTACGCAGGCTGAGTAGGGCCTCAGCTCCGGAGGGGGGCACCATCTCGGACGGTTGCTCAAAAAAAAATGAACATTTGTTTAATAATATTAACATAAACTGAGTGTAAATAAAATTTATATTGATAATATGTTGTTAAATGCATTTAAAAAAATCATTTTATGACGAACGCAAAAACAAACATGTGACGTCATTTTCCGTGTACGCGCATAGACGCGTACGCGCGGCGCGGTCCGGTCCACTTATCTGTGCGGCTGCTCGCAGCAAATATTTATAATTAATGCAAGTTGCAGCTCTATCCCCGGGAAGACAACAGCAGTCTGGAGCCGAGAAGAGGAAAAAAGTGCAAGATGAATCGCGTGCATCATTTTCAGGTAACTTCCATGAATCTGGAAAACATATTTTTGCTCGTTCACTAGTGAGGCTAACGTTTAAACTTCGCCACAACTGCACCAAATCTGCCTTATTTGTTGTTGTTTACGTTTAGTTGTTTTGCGGCTCTGCATTGCGCTTTAAACTATGACAGGACATGTTTTATGACTTCGCGTTTGCCCCTCTTCCCCATGTTGCACCGCTGATAAATACACAAACTCAGTTATTTTATTAACTTGTGCAATACTTTACAATTCTGTTTGCACACCAGATACATACACACGCACTGCACAATTATTACACTGTATGTATTATTTATTATTATAGTTATTATATTATGTTATATAATTATATATTATATAATTCTTTGCAGTTGTTTATTGTTTTGTCTTTTTCTATACATTTCTTATTGCTGCTGTTGTTATTGGTTGTATCACTGCAATGACAATAAAGTCTCTTTAGTCTTTACATCGGTGGATTGGTGTGTTTTAGTCCGGTTTTTCATTTTTGTACATTACTATATGAAATAACAAAACTGACTTATTCTGTCATTTCTGAAAGATAGGTAATATAAAGTCTAATATTATATAAAAGCATGAATTCATTAATGATTATTTTTTCAAAATGTTAAAGTTTTTGTTTAAAAACACACTCATTTTAATATACTTTTTAATTCTTAAAAACCACAAATGTCTTTGATTTAAACTGACAGCAAGGCTCAGTGTTTGTCACCATAGATTATAGTGCAAGTTAAATTCACATTTTGGTTGTAGTTTAGACACATTATGAAGAGTGCTTGACTAGCTCATTGTTTTAACGGTATGTCATGAGTTTTTCTCTAACTAGCACTGCTCCAGAGGCACCAGCAGCAGCACAGATAGACACAGAGACAGGATGCAGCCCTGAGGACCGCCCATTTCTACAGGTACAGACAGGGTTTTATTCCTTACCTTTAGTAAAGTTTGAAATTGGGAATGCTTCTGCAGAAGACATGTCAGTGTTTACTTTGATGTAAACTATTATTTTGTAATGTAAATATTTGAATGTTTAAGTGTAATTTTGAGTGTTTAAATGCACATTTATCCATATAAATAAATAAATAAATAAATACATGTTTAAATATATATGTTTATGTATTTTTGTTCCTCTGTGGGGGCACCACAGTAAAATTTCGCATAGGGCACCCTTTTGGCCAGCAGCGGCCCTGGGCATACTTATGCACTATTCTACGCCATTTTCTAGTATAATCAGTGAAGGTAGTGCCTTCACACTGACAACTAAAAATAATAAGCGCACTTTATATATGAAGTGTGGAATTGTGGACACTTCACGCTGTTTTACTCACTTAGCGGAAGGGGCGGAGCTTTCGGGCACTGATGTTGAATTACTTTATTTTTTTTGGCTTGTGAAAGCAAAATTCTCCTGGTAGAGTAATTATACCGCCTCCCGATGGTGAATGCGGTTATACGGTTATCCTTATGGCAGGTATATTTTGGTAGTTTGGTCATTTATTTTACTAATTTGGCAAACGGCATCAGGGAAACAGTTTGAATTTCCGCTTAGTAAAAAAACAGTGTTCCATTTGGGACTACACTACGTACTATGGTGTTGAGTGTGTAAGTGCAAAAGTACATAATGCATACGTGCATAGTGTAGTGTACCATTTGTGACGCAGTTACAGTATATGGGTGCAGAGCAAGAACTTCATATAGGCCTATGATTGGAGTAAATCGGGTCATTTCTATGGCTATTATGACTGTGCTACTGCTTATTGATTAATTTTCATTTATGTTATTTCATGTCAATATCGTAATCTTAAATTTAAAACGTGTATAATATTGATTATAAATCTATAAATTAATGAAATATTTGATTCTGTATAAATGCATTATTAGCTAGCGATGCCTATGTTGTAGTATAATTTTTTATTGATATAACATGGGAATACAGAGGTATACATATATCAGTGTAAAAGTATATTAGCAATAAAAATGAAATGCATATAACTCAGTTATATATTAATGATGTTGGTGGTGCCTTTTTGTTTTGTGGTAAATTGTGTAAATGGTGAAGAGAATTTCCCCTTTTACAACATTCTTCAACATTGTATTTCTCTCTCTGTAGTTCAACAAACATCCACCAGAGAACAGCAGGACTCCATGCTGAGAGGAGACACATTTCATATTCCAATAAAAACAATTCAGTAAGCAGTGGGAGCTGATCTAATATCGGCATGAGATCAAGCGTTCTCATTCTACAGAAGATTTTTTTATAATTAGTCGGAATTTGAATTACCTGAAACAAACAATTTGACTATTATTTCATTTACTTATACACACACATATTAAAACAGCTCACCCCAAATCATATCTAAAAAAAAGATTACTTTCTCTTTTTCCAGGAAATGTTCTCCCTCTTGTTCTGTCTCGCAGATAGTGAGTCAGGCTGTATGGAGTGAGTGTAGGCGGAGGTGAGAGCGGATTGTAAAAGGAGAGACACTGCAGAAGCTCACTATACACTGTATGCAGCATGAACACGTATTATTCATTAACAATACAACACGGTTACTAATATTACTACAGCACTGATTAAGCTTAAAAAAATGCATGCACAAGCTCAATTTTATGTTTGAACCAAAATGCATAAAAATATCATGATTTCATATGGGTCTTCAGTGTGTCACAGGCTATTTATGTGCACAATAACACACTCACACACACCAGTAGGCTACTACAAACAACAATGACAGCTGCAACAACACAAAAAAAAATCAACTGATTGTGATACTACAGATGCAAATAACCTAAATGATAAATTTGCCAGCCAAAAGAGCACTGCAATACACAGATACACAGAAATGCTAAGATCTGTAATGCACAAGAAAACAACATTAGAAAGTGTCATTCAAAATTTGAGCAGAGCTTAACTACAGTCATAAGATGTCATGATGATATTAAAACCATCTCCAAAACAGATCATCTGGATTAAGCTGAGCTGAATGGGAAGACTGGAGTGAACAGCGTGTGTGTGTGTGTGTGTGTGTGTGTGTGTGTGTGTGTGTGTGTGTGTGTGTGTGTGTGTGTGTGTGTGTGTGTGTGTGTGTGTGTGTGTGTGTGTGTGTGTGTGTGTGTGTGTGTGTGTGTGTGTGTGTGTGTGTGTGTGTGT
The DNA here is from genome assembly GCA_903798195.1 of Danio kyathit. Taxonomy (NCBI): domain Eukaryota; kingdom Metazoa; phylum Chordata; class Actinopteri; order Cypriniformes; family Danionidae; genus Danio; species Danio kyathit. Next base: position 25,356,336 of record LR812535.1, on the reverse strand, counting down.
GTGTGTGTGTGTGTGTGTGTGCGCGCGCCTCAAGAATAAACAGCCCAGCGGTTATGCAAGATCCTCAAGGGAAATTGGCCAGATGTGCCTAACTTGAGACATGAGACTTTTACTCTCTCTTCTGTCTTTTAAAATGTACACTTTGGTTATTTACTGTTCTGTGGCATCTGGAAACTCTAAGATATTGAAGCAGCCCCCCTCCAGATCTATTCAACAAATGTTAAACACACATATATAGAGCAGCATTAATGACACGAGTTCAGGACTGAGGTCATGCGTGGAATGGTACACAAAATAGCTGTGGCTAAATTGTATTTGCCATTTTCTAAAGGTCAGAGGTGGAACGATATGCACATGAGAATGACTATAATGTCAGCATACCTTTTTATTTAAACTGCATTGTGCTATTGGGTGTTTGCAAATAATTTATTGCTGCACAAAATTTAAACTCAATGTCAATATTAAAATTGTAATTTTCTGGTGAAATGTTTACAGATACACTACCGGTCAAAAGTTTGGGGTCAGTAGTATTTTTAAATGTTTTAAAATAAGCTTCTCCTGCTCACCAAGGCTGCATTTATTTCATCAAAAATACAGTAAAAAGTGTAAAATTGTGAAATGTTATTGCACTATAAAATAACTATTCCAAAGTAGTTTATCAATTAATTTAATCATTTATTCCAGTGATTTTAATGATGAATTTTCAGCTTCATTACTCCAGTCTTCAGTGTCACATGATCCTTCAGAAATCACTGTAATATTAATTATTATTATTATTATTATTATTATTATTATTATTATTATTAATGGTAATAGTAATAAAAGCAATAATGATTGGAGTAATAATTTCAGTTGAAACTACATACAATAAGAAAGCATTTATTTAAAATTGTAATAAATATTTAACAAATTTATTTATTTAATAATAAATTTATTTTTTTTTACATTTAATAAATGTTGCCTTGATGAACAGAATAATTTTCTTAAAAAAAAAAACGACATGAAAAAAAGCTTTTGACCAGTAATGTATATCCTTCACCCTGAAAACACAACACTATACAATGCACAATTCAAAATAAGCGGAAAAAAGTGAGGGTGAAAAAAACAATAAGGAAAAAAGAATAAAAATATTTACTGAATATATTTTTAACGTTCTCTTATTGCACCTTAATCATAATCATATCACAGCCTTCTGTGAATAATAATTCTTACATTAAAGTCAAACTTTATAAAAGCATTGCTGAATTTCAATGTTATGTATATGGATAAGAATGAGAAAGAAATTAGATTTAAGTGACCTTGAGAGAGTCTGATGAGTCTTAGTTTTAGATCCCAGATTGTAGGGTCAGAATTTATTGTGAGTTTATAAATAATTTTTTCTTAAACGTCCCTTGCTGTGGTAGAAAAGCAAACAGATGCTAGGAACATTTCTCAAAGATTTTGATCCAAAAATATTATTAGGGAATAATAAATTTTGAAACAAATCTAAAGATAACTGCCAAACATATGATCGCATAAGACTTATTTATTTACTGTACACATAAATAGATATTTTCTTTATTTACCCCTTTGAGTATCTTCAGGGACATTATCCTTTTTTTCCTTCAGAGCACACCATTTTTAAATGATATGTTCTAGTCACACTTTTGGGCTCAATAAACAACTGAGCATTGTTTAAATTCCACAGCCTGTCTGAAAATTATTGCTGGCCATCCATCCCTTTAGGACCAGTGAAACCATCTTGTCATGGTTTCTTTCTGAGGGATTACTCACATCACAAAGCTCAAATCATCATCTGGTTTCTTGAATATGACAGTCAGTTCAGTGAATTCCGCAGTCAATCCTGTGTCTATGTGTATCCAAGTAGAACACATTAGGTATGGGCTGGAATGGGAGATTCACATCATGGAGCTGTTTGTTGTGATCATGTCAACATAAAATAAAGCCACTTTATTAGATATACCTTGTAAGTAGGCTTGTCAGTTAGATCTCATTTTTCTAAAATAACTCCTTTAAAGTTCACCCAAAAGTGAAAATTTACTCACTATTTACTCACCCACAAGTGGTTTCACATCTTTATTTTTCACATCCACTTGTGAATGAGGAGATTCCCCCCAATTCCCCCCAATTCCCAGTCCAGAAAAGTGCTATATAAATGTAAGAAATTATTATTATTATTTATGAGTTTCTTTATTCTGTTAAACGCAAAAGACATTTTGAAGAAAACTGAAAACCATTGGCTTCCATAGTAGGGAAAACAAATACTATGGAAGTCATCGGATAAAGGTTTCCAACATATTTTAAAATATTAGATTTTTTTTGTGTGTTCAACAGAAGAAAAAACTAAGCTTTGAAGCAAAATAAAGGTTTGAAACTAGGGTGAGTAAATAGTGTTTGCATTGGTGAACTATCCCTTTAATTCTTGTGGTAGAAAATCAATCAGATGCTAGGAATATTTCTCAAAGATTTTGAATAATTGGGAAACATAAATGCATAAAATATTAGATTCAGATATTTTCTCTATTCACCCTTTTGTGAATCTTCAGGGACATTGAACATAAACATTTCAAAAACAAGTTTAAGTTGAAACACTCTTGTATCTGCCAACCGAAAATGGACATTTATATGTGAGATGTATTCAGAAGAATAACCATTCATTTTTATTCAGCTTTTTGTTCACAGGTATTAAAGTAATTAGAGTAATTATCCACATTCAAACACAAAAAAGGGGCCAGGATGGTCACAGAGCGTTGGTGTATACGAGGGGTTAATGGTTTACTGTTAGAACAATGCATGCTGGATGAAAAAGAACAGAACCAGTCATTAGATGTCAGATCCAGAAGGCTAAACTCAAGTTCAGAGCAGTTTGACTAAGATATGGTGTGTGTGTGTGTGTGTGTGTGTGTGTGTGTGTGTGTGTGTGTGTGTGTGTGTGTGTGTGTGTGTGTGTGTGTGTGTGTGTGTGTGTGTGTGTGTGTGTGTGTGTGTGTGTGTGTGTGTGTGTGTGTGTGTGTGTGTGAGAGAGGGATAAAACAGGTCAGAGGAGAAAGATTTGAAAAAGACAGCATTTTGTCTTCTTAATCTATTCTTATACATTTATGTTCGATCAAAAGTAGTTTCAGTAAAATGTTGACTATATGGTAATGAGAAATAACTTTAAAATTTTCAATAAATTACCTGTGTAGCAACAGGTGAATGGTGTAAACGTTCATTAAATCTTTACTCACACTCAAAAATATGCAATCATTCTCGTAAATAAAACCAAACCCCCACGGTCACTGCAAATGTTAGACATAAATATAATAGGCTTTTAATGGGCAGTATGAAATATTTGATATACATGTCCGTTATTTATAGATGCTTAAGTGTAAAACTGCAATAAAGTGGCCAAACAACCCAGCATCAGCAGAGCTGTATAAATGTGTGTTTGATGTCTAACATCTGGCTCGTATCTTGGCGTTTGTATAAACTCTCTCCGTGTATTTGGAAGATAAGGCTCAGGGAGGTCGTGCTGGTCCTGCCAAGGCGCGAGCATTAGTGGGCGGACAGGGCTGGTCACGTGATCTCCCTCCAAGTTCCCACGCAAAACACTCGCACATCCACGGGCGCTCCCGCTTTCGCTGCGCGCTCGTGGCCCTGATACTTGCGACAGAGTGCTGGGGCTCTAGAAACAAGAAACTGCGACTTGAGGGAAAATAATCTTGGAGGCATCTGATGTGCAGATAAATTGTTCTTACTGAAGCTGATTCGGAGAGTTATGCTTTCTGCTGCAGTTTGGGAAATAAACTTAAGCTGAGGAAGAGAAAGGTCAGTAACCTATATTTATTTGCTTTATTCTAAACTACAAAGCTGTTTCTTTTAGGTGTTATTTTAAAAAGACGCAAAATGTTTGGTAAAGTGCAACAACGCAGATTTTTTTCAATTATTAATGATTATAAAATGCATCAAAAATGGTAAACAAAAGTGTATTCGAGAATTCTTATCTTTAAGGATGGGAAGTTGATGAGTTAAATGTTTAACGTTGCATACGTTAGCATCTACACAACATCAAAATCTAGTGAAATCACAAACACCATTTCGGGAAGTTTAATGCATGCGCAGTTTTTGCACACTGATATGGAGCCAGCCTATATGCGCGCAAGGGAAAAAAACTCGTGCGTCTTTGAAGCCCAAACATTATGCTTGCGCCTGTTCATATGCCCAAATGATGTGTGCCGAAATATGATGCTGCGTGCACCAATGGTGTCTATAAATTATCTCTAGATTGACAACTTAAGTTTTATAACGCAGCAAATTACTTGAGTACGCGCAAAAGATGCGCAATAACTCGGGAAATTGAAACGCTACTTTTTATGCAAAAGATTTAATTCACTTGAGTTCAATACTTGCAGTATTTTTGTTGTTATGTAAAATCTAAAAGCAATTAATAAATGTAAATTATTTTTATACGTATTTTCCAGTGTAAAGCCATGAGAGTGTTCATTTTCATTTGGATTGTTTAGACACTTAAAGGGATAGTTTACCCAAAACTGAAAATTCTGTCATCATTTACTCACCCTTTACTTGTTTCAAACCTGTTTAAGTTTATTTCTTCTGTTGAACATAAAAGAAGATATTTTGAAGAATATTCTGAAAACATGTGACCACTGACTTCCATAGTATTTGTTATGTATATGTTTTTGTGTTCAAAAGGTCAGAGAAACTAATAAAGATTTATAACCACTTGAGAGAGTAAATAGCAAGTACATTTTCATTTTAGGTGAATTTTTCCTTTAAAGACATAAGCCCCTTTCACACATGCAGAAAACTGGCGGAACGAATTTACCGTTATTTTTAAAAAGGGCCTGTACAGACATGAGCCCTCTCCAGAAAATTGCGGTAATTTTCCGGAAAGGGATCATGTGTGAAGAGGGATCATGTGTGAACAGGCCCTTTTTGAAAATACCGGTAAATTCGTTCTGCCAATTTTCCGAAAGAGAAGTTGTAACATTACTGGTGATTCTATGCTCTGTGATTGGGTTGTTGCTAGAATAGATATGGTTACGGCCGGAAGTTAACAAGAATTTTTTATATTATTTATAAAATTTCCCATTTATTGTATTTTATTAACGTCTACCCCCATCCCAACCCTAAACCCAACCATCACAGTAACGTAAAAACAGTAGTTGTACCAAGTATTATTTATGTTATCTATTAAATTAGCCAATAAATTTTATTTTTTAACGCCTACCCAACCCCAAACCCAACCGTCACAGTACTGTAAAAATATTAATTATTGTTATACAGTGTCATAAAAAAATGCTGCTATATTATTGTGCATATCGCACTTCCGGCCGGCCGCGTATCCAATCTAGAGTTTACCCTTTTACTGTGTGAACGCAGAAGGAAAATTGCCGGAAAGAGCATGTACACATGAACGTGCTTACATGAGACGTCTACTCCAGCCAATCAGAACATTCAGACGCATTCACATCCACACTATTAATGAAAATAAAAGCCTTCGAATATTTTTCCAGACACATTTAGCTGCTAGATGTTAGTCTGATATTGTTTCTATGTTCCTTTGTAATGCCAACTGTGTAAAAAGTTATTGATAAAATGCTTATGATAAACCGCGGTTTGTTTATCTTCAAGCTCTGCTTCAGTTGCTTGACGCGTGCATGTGAAGCAGCCGGTGAGCACCACCACACACACGTTATGTAACGTTGCCATCAACCATCAACAAAAGGCTGACCCCTTCTGTGTTTACAAATACAAGCGCAGCCATTTAGAGGTCATTTTCAAATGAATCCGTGAATGGTCTTTTATGGAAAAATTCCGGAACGTTCTTGCCTGTGTGAACAGTGCTTTTTTGAATTTACCGCTAAAGTCGTTCTGGTAATTTTCTAGATATTTACCAGTATCGCTGTGTGAAAGGGGCTATTGACATTGATTCAAAACAATAAATATATCATTATGCATAAGTCATCCACCATACTGAAATGGGCAAAGCCAGTCCACTGACACTAGAGAATCATTTTCTGTAAATCTGCAACCTACAAAGCTCAGATGACTTTGTGAAACTAGCAGCCATACATTGCAAAACGAAGGTGTTGCCTAACACAACATAAAAAAAATGTTTACAGGTTTACGAAAAACACAAACCAACTCATTCTCTCATGTAAAGGATTATCCAGTTCATTTGGGAATTTAACTTATCCTGGTGTTGACAACCAGGATGTTGTAAAATCTTGGAAACCTGCTTTTTACTGCGAGTGACAATGTTGACCGTTTCAAGATGGCAGACACATCAACATGACTGAAGAATTTGAATGTGGCATCTAGAACTTTACTAGTCAATTTATAATTAACTGCCTAGATTGTAATGTACCTTTGCCATCTGGGTGCCACTCTGGCAGATGTTACAACATGTTCTAGAGGTTTAAGCTCAGTTAAAACCAATTGAAATATAAATGAAGATGAGATGCTGGGGGTGGTGGAGTGATTTAGGGGCCATCAGGGTAAAAGAGGAGGGTCTTATAGGTGAGAATTGTTCTCTGCAGGGTGCGAGCAGATATGCATGAGTTATATAGGATATCAGCTGGAGAACAGACATGCAGGTGTGTGAGAGAGTTTGTGTATGTATGTGTGTGTGTGTTTACAGAATTCATTTGTAATCCAAAGTGCCCCGACCTTTTTGTATTCAAGCAGTAATTGTGAACACAGCTTCAAGTGGATCCGAAAAACACTCAGCCCACCCCCCTTTTCTCTCTCTCTCCCCCCTCTCTCTCTCTCTGAAGCAGAAGGTTGTGTTTATGTATGAGTAAGACTGAGATTGTTAAGATGAGCGCGATCGATGAAGAGGGTGGTTTACGAACCCGCCCCCCATCCAGTCTAAATGTGAAGAAGTTCTACAGCGAAAACGCAGAAGAGGTCCAGTCCCCGGAGTCTTTGAGGGGCTGCGCTTTGTCACCTGACCTGAGGCAGGACTTCAACATGATGGAGCAGAGAAAGAGAGTCACACAGATTCTGCAGAGTCCAGTAAGACGTCACTCCCACACACACTCGCACCAAAGTGAGAATTCACATGCTTTCTCTTTCTCTCTATCTCTCTCTCTCTGTGCATTTAAAGAGGAGCCCACGCTTGTGTTTGATTGCATAACAGCCAACAAGTAGAGATCCGTTGCCATTAGTAACCATGCACAGATCAGAACTGGTGGAAATGAGGGAATTAATGTGAAAAAGCCAAAGTTATTTTTGTGTATCGTGTTTCTCATGCTTTAGATGAAGCTTAGTCTCTTATCTGATAGTAGCTTCATCTATTTTTAATGTCCATATTATATGCAAAATTCAGAGCTGTATAAATCCACAAAACAGCATGACGTCCATGCCCTGGTTTTGGCTAAATACACAGCAAACGCTTTCATAGTTTGCAGGCCTCGAGGCTTCGAGGTTGAAGCTCACAGAAAATGATGTTAAAGTATAACATAAGCCTGATTTGTTTTTAGATTGAAATGTATATAAGGTGCAAGTTTACTGGAACACATTCATATGTTCAAGTACAAATATTCAATACAGTTAAAAGTTATAAGGACCATAAAACTCGAATTGTATGTATGATGGTTTAAAAAAACATCAAATGCTGGTTAATATACTGTAGATAAAGTATAGCATGCTTCACCGCAGGACGTGTCACTTCCCGGAACGATTTCACACCAAAGGCAGACATGACTGGATCTTTTGTTTACTGAAATTCTCTTTTAAAGCCTGATTATTCAGTACCATGAAAGAATGGGCTATGAGCAAATCAGAAATGTCCTATATTTAAGAAAAGAATTTTCACACATGAACTCAATTTTACTCTTTCATGGAAAGTTGTGAGTTGTAAGGTTTATTTGAAAGCCTCTTGTGTTCATTAAGTGTGCATGCATTTTTAAAAATGCAGAAAACGTCTTGGAATTTTAGAAACATGATTTACACAGTTTTATGATATGGCAAAGCAGAATTTTCAGCGGCATTACTCAGTTTTCAACGTCACATGATTCTTGAGAAATTGATATGCTGCAAGCCTTGAAGAAGGGTTTGCTTTTAAAATTATTTTAATATTTCAAACCTAACCTTGATGTGTTGTTCGGGATGTTTTCATCCACTTTTGGGTGATTTTAGAGTTTTAATTTGGCCACGACTTTTTCTTTGTTTCAGCAAATGGAATGAAATTTGGTGACAAATCTTATTTTGACACATATCGTTTAAGAAAATAGATTAAAAGATATTTAAATATTCAACAATACACTCTGGGCAAATTTACTTCCTTTTCATTATGTTCGTGGCTGTTTTTGCCCCATTGACTTCCATTATAATGACATTTTTTGATTGCAAAGCCATGGCACCATATAATCATGCATTCTTGATTGTTGTTGATTTTCCCTATTGAGATGAGGTAAAATTTCATCATATGGTTATATAGAGTATAGTTTGTGTGTGAGAGTGTGAAAGAGACCTTTGCGCACTTACGTTAATATATTTGAGACAATAAAAAATAAGCAGCTCAGCTTTCAGAACATCGTAACATAGTAAGGGTATGCATGCACGCACACTATAATTTGTTGTTTTCCTCTATAGAACTCCATTTGCACAGACCCATCTAAAGAGATTACATTTAGCAAGTTGTTAATTTTAGTCACAATAAAGTACCTATGTATCTTGTAATAAACAGTCTGTTGACTGAATAACTAATTATAACCAGGTGTTGAATTATTATAAATTAATGGTGGTGATGTCATAGTCATTGTATCTTGGATGTGCATGATTTTGTAATTTAATTTAATCAATGAGACTGAAAGTGTGAGAGAGAAAGTGTATACAGTTGAAGTCAATATTATTACCCCCCCCCCTCCCCCCACCCCCTTGATTTTATTTCTTTTTTAAATATTTCCCAAATGATGTTTAATAGAGCAAGAAAACTTTCACAGTATGTCTGATATTATTCTTTCTTCTGGAGAAACTCTTATTTGCTTTATTTCAGCTAAAATAAAAGCAGTTTTTAACTTTTTAAAAACCATTTTAAGGTCAATATTATTATCCCCTTTAAGCTATTTTTTTTTCGATAGTCTACAGAACAAACCATCATTATACAATAACTTGCCTAATTACTCTAACCTGCCCAGTTAACCTAATTAACCTAGTTAAATGTCACTTTAAGCTGTATAGATGTGTCTTGAAAAATATCTAGTCAAATATTATTTACTGTCATCATGGCAAAGATAAAATAAATCAGTTATTAGAAATGACTTAAAACTATTATGTTTAAAAATGTGTTGAAAAAATCTTCTCTCTGTTAAACAGAAATTGGGGGGGAAAAATAAACGGGGAATAATAATTCAGGGGGGCTAATAATTCTGACTTCAACTGAATGTTTCATAGTTTTTTCCATGGTTCCAAAAAAACAACAACAATAAATTAGTTCGTATTTGTTTCTCATTTATTTGCTTGGTCTTTATGGGTTTTGCTTCTTTTTGCTGTTGTAAGCAGCAAGATCCTGCAAGAACCCAAATAATTAGGCAAAGTGATATAGAAGTGTAATGTCATCAAACCTGTTTGTACTTCCCTGAAAACGACTGCATTCCTTACAGTGGTTGTTTACCAGTCAGAATCTAAATCATTAAACAGCCCTGTAGTATAATTCAGAAAAGAACCCTAACACTTCCTTTTGTGAAATATTTTGCATGCAAAACAATAATGTGTTTTAAATGTATTCCACTTGATATTCTGTTAACTGCACATATTTTATCAAAATATATTTTAGCTCAAAGTAGGGTGTTAAAGGTGCACACTGCGACATTTGCCAAACAATGTTGTCATTTAAAGCACCAAAACAAACACACCCATAACCTAACAAGACCACGCCCCTTTCTGATAGCTCTGCTATAGTTACAAGCCACGCCCCTTATTGCTGTTTGGCTGTTTTGGGACTCTAAATATTTCTTAGTGCACCTTTAAATTGTGTGTGTGTGTTTATTGCAGGACTTTAAGGAGGAGCTGGAGTGTATGGTAAAGGAGCAGCGCTCTAAAGGCAGCAACTCCAGTGGTTTACTCGGTCACATCGCACACATCATCAGCAACACACTCAGCAACACTGGAGTGCACAGTCCCAGCAGTAAGTGCACATACACACACTTGTACAGCTATCTTAATAACTATCTTTATACTCCTACTAGGGCTGCACAATATATCGGTTCAGCATTGATATCGCAATGTGGAAATCCACAATAGTCACATCACAGGATCTGCAACATCAGTTCAGTTTAAGTTCAGTTCAGTTTTAGTTTAGTCATCCATTAAGAAATTTGAGTGAGGATTATAATTGACCATGAATCACATTGTGAAGTTTAACCTTAAGTAATAGAGTGAAAGTTTTTTATTTGCTTGTTTTCTTTGTTTTTAAAGCTTATTCCATACAAAAAAATAACTGCAGTAAACTGAAGTAAAACTGTAGTACAACTGCTGTACAACAGCCGTATATAGACGTTTAACTGCAGTGAAATTAAGTGCAATTGCAATACAATGAAGTATAAACATAGAGTTGGAGTACAAACAACTCCGTCTTTACTGCACTTGTGCTGCTGTAGTCTAATATGCCAATGGTGTGGTAAGAACTGTACTGCACTTGTGTCCCAAGGGGTTTGTTCTTCAACATCTTTCAAGCAGTTTTTGTACTTTTTTATGGATGTTTTTTAGATTTAAGTAATTTTCGAATTAGAATTTTAAGAGTTTATTTTCAAAAACGAATATTAAAAAAATAACTGCAGTGAACTGAACAGTACAACAGCAGTAGCCTATATACAAGGATAACGGTGGTAAAGTATATTCAATGCAACTGCAAAATTGCAGTATAATGAGGTATAAACACAGTTCAACTACAATACAATAAAGTTCAACAGCAGTAAAGTCTGCAGTACAACTGAATTAACATTAAATAAACTGAGTGGGGCAATATAGTGATATGTTATATACAGTTGAAACCAGACGTTTACATATCCTCTAAAAAAAAGGAACATAACCATTTTTTTAAAAAAATGGTAAATCATACTAAACGTTTACTATTTTAGGTCCGTTAGGATTACCTAAATGATTTACATTTGCTAAATGCCAGAATAATGAGAGAATTTTTGGGGGGAAATTTTAAATAATTTCTAGACAGTCAAAAGTTTACATACATTTCCTTGGTATTTTTTTAGCTTTGCTTTTAAACTGTATAACTTTGGTCAAATGTTTTGGGTTTCCTTCCACAAGCTTCTCACAATAGTTTAAAAGTATTTTGGCCCATTCCTCCTGACAGAATTGGTGTAACTGTGTCAGATTTGTTGGCTGTCTTGCTCGCACAAGCTTTTTCAACTGTGCCCACAAATTTTCTATAGGATTGAGCTCAGGGCTTTGTGCTGGCCACTCCAAAACATTTACTCTGTTGTCCTTAAAGCACATTTTAACTAATTTTGCAGTATGCTTAGGGTCAGGGTCTGTTTGGAAGACCCATTTGTGGCCAAGGTTTAATTTCCTGGCTGATGTCGTGAGATGTTACTTCAGTATTTCTACATAATGTTCTTTCTTCATGATGCCATCTATGCTGTGAAGTGGGACCAGTCCCCCCTGCAGCAAAACAGCCCCACAACATGATGCTGCTGCCCCCATACTTCAAAGTTGGGATGGTGTTCCTAGGCTTGTAAGCTTTCCCCTTTGTCCTCCAAATGTAACACTGGTCATTATGGCCAAACAGTTCAATCTTAGTTCCATCAGACCACAGAACATGTCTCCAAAAATTATTCTTTTTCCCAGTGTAATTTAGCAAATTGTAATCTGGCTTTTTTGTTGATTCTGGCTTGTTGATTTTTCCATGTTGTCACACAAGGAAGCAGTGTGTTTGAGGTTTTCCTTAAATACTATTCTACAATTGTGCCTACAATTAACTCAAATGTTGTCAATTAGCCAATCAGAAACTTCCAAAACCTTGACACCATCATCTGAGCTTTTTCAGAGGCATAATAATCTTATTGTATGTAAACTTGACTTTCAAGAAAAGTTATAACAATTTCTCAAAAATATCTTTCTCATTATTCTCCTATTAAGCATAACAGAAACAAATGTGATAATCCTAACTTACCTAAAAGAGAAAAAGTTTAGTCACATTAACATCTGACTTTTTTTAAATGGTTATGTTCCTTTGTGTCCAAAAAACTGCACTTATCAGAAGTTGACTAAAACTGCAGTATTCCTTTAAAAAACTGCAGTATTCTTTAAAACAACAAACGGCAGTATTTTTTGTAAGGGATGACTGCGAGATTTCTCTGTATTCAAGCCATTTGTGTTTAAATATGTATAACATTTGTACTATTTAATCAAAGATTAATTGTAGTTATTTTTTAGACAATGAAGACTACATGACATTTAATTAAATAATTTCTGCACATGAATACAGTTAGACCAGGGATGGGCAAACTTGATCCTGGAGGGTCGGTGTCCCTGCGGACTTTTGCTCCAACCCTAATCAAACACACCTGCCTGCAGCTTTCTAGTCTTGAAGACATTGATTAGTGTGTTCAGGTGTATTTGACTAGTGTTGGAGCAAAAGTCTGCAGGGACACCGGCCCTCCAGGATCAAGTTTGCCCATCCCTGAGTTAGACTCTCCAGAAAATGCTATCTGTTTGATTTATACAGATTATCTGTTCTACAAAATCATCCCAATTTATATAAAAATTATGAATTCTTTCCAAATTGAGCTATTCAAAAAAAAAAATCTTCATTTATATAATAATATTCATATTGCAGAAAAACAAAACATCACAATGTCAGTTGTTTTCCAATATGTGCAGCCCTAACCCCCTAAACCAAAACTGTGGTACATTTTCAAAATACTTCATTCTGTGTGATTTATAAGCCATTTTCCTCATGGGGACCAAAAATAATGTCCCCACAAGGTCAAAATATATAGTTATTCCTATACTAGTGGTGACATTTGGTGCCAATAACATAAGAAATACAATAACATAACACACATGCGCAAACACACACACTCATTGACACTTTATTCATTCACACTGCAGATTATTTGTTGTCGTGCTCAACAGATGGCAGGCATGTAATTCTGAATGCTTATCAGCTAGAAACACAGATAAAGCCACATATTTGTTTTTGTTGAGTGTGACGCTGTATGCGTGTTTCCAGGTACAGGGTCAATTAGTCCGGTGAATGATCTGTGTGGCATGGAGTGGTTTAACTGTTCCAAAGCTGAAAGGCAGGGTCGCTGTAAATTGGCCTGCTTGTACCGTCTGCTGGACCTCTACGGACACACACACCTCCCAAATACATATATAACCGTGAGTACTGACATTCACTGCACACACACTGTTTTTCAAATCTGATCTAGGACTGACTGTGCTCGCTGTCATTTAGCATGTAATAAGATCGAATGCCTTTGTTCGGAAAACATTGGTTGCCATAGTAATAGGCTTAAGTGACAGAACAATACAGAGACTACATAACAGATATTTTGGGGGAAGAAATGCAGGGAAACTCTAAATTTGACTTCTGTTCGGGTCTATCATGACTTCTCTTAGTTTCTATCCTAATGTCAAGTGAATCTTTTTAAAGTTTGCAAAAAAATAATATTATATAAATGCAAATTAGGTCAATTTCCATCAAGTGGAGGAGCAATGATTGTGGTTTGGGTAACCTAGGCGCAGGGCCGACTCTATGCAGTTTTGGGGCCCTACCTTGCTCTAAATAGTGGAGTATTGCCATTGCAAACAGGCCCACAATTACTTTATTGCTTATTAAATACAATCAATGAAACTGAAAAGTAAAGCCTGATTTCCTCTGCTTAATAACTGTCTGAATGACTTGGACATTTTAAAACAGCACTGAATTTATCAACTTGCAGCTTCAAGAATTAAGAATTAAACTATCTTTAATGAAGGGACCAGTGATTCCTACTTTGCGTCCTTCTGGAGTGTTTAAAACATTCTATTAATTGAGCAAACAGATTGAAGATTCTATAAACAATTCTAGGTTGTTGTTTTTTTATTAATTCCAAAAGCAAAAACCCTGCAATGAAACGTCACTGAACAATAATTAGCCAAAAGTGAAAATGCATTACTTAGTAATAAAATATACATTCTGAACACATTAAAAACTCAAAAAAAAAACAATTAACATTAATGCAAAGATTGGTTCATAAATGATAAAAGTAATATAAAGTAAATATGAAAATATATAATATAAAAAAAACATATGAAAAAGGGAAGCAACAAATACTGGGTTAATGCTAATTTCCAAACACAAACTTCATTATTCCCTTCAGTCTCCTACCCTGTTCGTTACGTTTGAGATGCAGGGTTCAGGGCTTATTTTAAACTTCGATTAATTAAATTGGGACATAACTTTTATAAACAGGTCTCAGGAAAAATATTACCAGTGTGCAAAATATGTCAGTAAAAGACACTGCAGTAATGCATTTCAATTAAATGCGTTTTAGACTAAGTTTAAAAAACCGTGTCTGTAAAACCAGGAAAAAATCAAATGTATCATAGACAATGTTTATTAATCTGTAATTGCCTATTTTCGATAAATGTGCTACTAGATTATGTCTTTAACATTATCAATAGCACTTAAAAGCGATGCTAAAAATGTGCTTGTTTCTTCTCGTCGTCATTTTTCCCCTCAGTTTTTCTACGCCTGAAGAAGAGCTTTAGATTTGTTTCATTTTCACGAATGAAACAAATATCCAAAATAAATCACGTATATACAGTTTAATGAGGCCGACAATGAAGCAAAGGCTGTGTACGGATTCGCATTCATGTGGTACCGGTTGGTTCATGGTGACTCTATGCTCTTTGCTCGAACCGCGAGAACACAGAACGCATATGAGAAATGAGATGCTACAACTGCGAGCTTCCTGTTGATCACATGACCTTCACACGAAAACAATTCTTTAATAAAATTATGATTTATTTTCTTTTCAGTGAAAATGTATAAATATTTAAGTCCTAAAGCACTGTCAATGAAAATAATTTGTAAAATGTAAATAAAAACGGTAACACTTTACAATAACAGTACATGAATAATGATGTATTAATATATAAACTAAACATTACTTTATTATGAGTTAATGATGAGTTAATGTATGCACTAATCATGAACTAACTTGAACTACAACATGAGTCACATGAGTTCATGTGTGAATTACGGCTACCTTAATTACTTGTTAGTACATGATTGTTTGTTAATTAATGTATTAATTACCACATTAGTTTATGCTTAATTTAACCATCATGAACTCATGATATGTTAATATATAATTATGTTGTGACTTTACTTGAAGGGGCACATCATCATTAACCCATTCTTAACTACTCATGAACTCCTTATGCTCGTCCAATTAGTCAGTTTACACTGAATAACAATAGAAAAGTGTTCTTTCAACATCAGCATGAACAGGAGTTCATGAGTAGTTAAGGATGAGTTAATGATGATGTGCCCCTCCAAGTAAAGTCATGACATAATCATACATTAACAGCTCATGAGTTCATGTTGGTTACATTTAGCTTAAACTTAAATGTTAATTAACACATTAATTAACAACATGTACTAACAAGTAATTAAGGTAGCTGTAATTCACACATGAACTCATGTGACTCATGTTGTAGTTCAAGTTAGTTCATGATTAGTGCATACCTTAACTCATCATTAACTCATAATAAAGTAATGTTTAGTTTATATATTAATACATCATTATTCATGTACTGTTATTGTAAAGTGTTACCATAAAAACTATTTCAGCACGGAAACGGCTCACACCACTAGCAGGTTGTGGGGGCCCCCTAGTGGCAGCAGGGCCCTAAGCAGCCGCTTAGTTTGCTCACCTTATAGACCTTTTTCTTGGCTGCTGCATGGAGGCCGCCATAGCGACCAGCGTCTTCCGGTGAATGGTTAGAACTTCCGTTTACAGTGTTTACAACTGGTAATTTGCGCTCCGAAAATGGGTTTCAATAGCGTTTTGAGTGGATTACGGAGTGATTTGGTGACACACAACTTTGAAAGGTGTGTGTTAAAGCCGTTATAATCTGTCAGATGTGGTTCAAGCGCGAGAGAAAAACGTTCTCCTAGTTCACATGTCTGCCGTCAGAAATACAGTGTGTGTGTGTTTCCCCTGCCTGTCAGCTGTTAGCTCAGCGGCTCTTCAGCACACACACGCACGCAATACTTCACTGCATCATAGAGCAAACCCAGATTACTGGCATGAAACATAACAGGTGTGTAAGTCATGCAATTTATAAAAATGACCAATAAAATCTGTTACTGATACTCTGCTGGCTGATTTGCTGTTCATTCTAATCCCGAGCCGTTTATGTTTAATTTAGTGTGTTGTATTTACCACGGTTTGTGTTTTTCTGTCATTTCAAAACGTCACTTTATTTTCACTTTGTCACAGTTATTAAATCAGTGTGTTAGTGAGACAGTACAGTAGGCTACGTGTGTGTTAAACATTTTGGTGAACTATTTGTTTGGGCTAGATTAGTTATATATCTGAAAGAAAGAGAAACTGTTGACTTTAGCGATGACGAGGCTTCATTTAAACGGCAGAAGATGCCGTCTGTCAACGAGAGAAAAATGCCTCAGCCATCGTATTAGATCACATTTTTTTTAAATGATCAGTCCAGGAGGTGGCGCTGATCGACAACAGTATTAGTTCAAAGATGATAAAAGCAGGTAAAATAGATTAAAACTATCATTTCAAAGCTGTCCAAATGTGACCGTTTACACGCATCAGCTGCCGACCGGAAGTTCTTAGCATTCTCCTTGCGCATACACGCAAAGCATAATGGGTAATTTGGCGTTCCATGAAAAAGGTCTATAGAGTGGGGGAACTATGACATCAATTTGTATGCAAAAACCCGGAAGCGAGTTAGCATTTTAGCAGTTCCGGTTCCCTCATCCCAAAGTCAATGTTTTTTTTCAATGGGATTTCAGTTAAATCGCTTAAATAAGGTTCGCTAACAATGAGGTGGCTAACACAAACTCAAGATACTTTCACGTTTTATTCTACAACATAAAACACATCAGTTACATCACACTCATAATTTTTTTAATTGGTTACGCTTCTTTAAAAAGACGGTTGCTATCAAGTTGCTAAAGGATTTTTCGTCGGCTTTTTTCTTCATCTGAACACGTTTAACTCTGTCATAACTACAATATTTACACTCCCTAAAATGTATAGCATATGTGACAGTATGCGCTGCTTTTCGCTGTACTTCGTGACAAAAAAAGAATATTGAATGTTGTTCTGTGTCCATGATGGCAGGCATTTGATAGACTTGTCCCTCACGCCTCATTTATGTCATCTGTTACTAAGCGGGCTGTATGCATGCGAGCGATACACTTATTTAAATGTATTATGATAATACTATGTAGGCACATTTATACATACAGTTTTAAAACTTTTTATAACCGTAAAGCAAAACAAAATGCATTTCCCTCGTAAAAAACTATCCAAAAGGCACGTAGGTATATGTGTTTTTGTGTATTCATGTGTTTATAATATTTAGCGTGGATTATAGTATGATAAACCGAGAGAGTAAATCTTTGTCATGGACCAAATTTCTAAAAAAATAAGCTTGAAAAGTTGTCGTTAGCAGGGTGGTGCTGACGTCACAGGCAAGCGCCCCAGGCACTGTAGTCCGTTTATAGCCTAATGTTAGCTTTTCCATTCTTGCGTTTGCATTTAATATTTAAATGTGCTAAAAGTTATGTTTTTGTGTGAGGATTATCCGGTTGGACAAAACGTGTAAGTGTAATGAACTGTGTTTGAACACAGAGCTTATTATTTGCAATCTTCGACAAGCCTATGGGAAAATACTATGGGGATTTTATCGAGGGAACCAGTTTTATACTAGCAGCCGATTGGCCTACAAGGTGACGTCATAGTTCCTCCACTCTATTCTCCGCGTACGAGCGGGCGCAGCCATTTGAATCATTTTGGCTCGAGACTTCCGGTCTTATTCACTTCCATTCATTTTTAGACATTAAAAACAGCTTGTTTTGCTGCTTGATGTTGCAAACTGACATTTTCTTATGATATTATTCTGCTTTGTCTGTATAATCATGCAGACAAAGTTTTCTGCCGTTTATTATTCCTAGTCATTTCTCTCATTTCTCCTCATGAATTGGAAGTTCTAAAACAAAATCGCAAAAACGAGTGCACTTCTGTATTGAAGAATAAGGGTGGCACAGTGGCTCAGTGGTTAGCACTGTCACCTCACAGCAAGAAGTCACTGGTTCAAGTCCCGGTTGGACCAGTTGACATTTTTGTGTGGAGTTTGCATGTTCTCCCCATGTTCAGCAATACAACGAGGGTTTCCTCCGGGTGCTCTGATTTCCCCCACAGTCCAAAGACATGCGCTATAGGTGAATTGGATTAACTTAAATTGGCCATAGTGTGTGAGTGTGAATGTGAGAGTGTATGGGTGTTTTCCAGTACTGGGTTGCGGCTGGAAAGGAAACCGTTGCGTAAAACATATGATGGATAAGTTGTCGGTTCATTCCGCTGTGGCAACCCCTGATAAATAAGGGATTAAGCCAAATGAAAATGAATGAATGTATGGGTAACCTAGTAGCCATAACCATAACCATGCCATACAAAAAAAATTAATTGAACTGAATTAAATTCAATTCAATTAACCAACACTAAAAAATGCAAGCATAATAAAAACATCTGATTAGTAATGTGGATTAATAGCATTTCGATCTCCCATTATTAGCATTAACATTTTTATTTTGCACAAGCTCAAAACCACCTCAAGTGACTGTAATTTTTGTTTTGTTTTTCTCAAATTAAAGGATTTTTATTTGAAATATGCCATTTCTATCACTTGTTTCTCGATTTTTCAAAATGCACATTAACAGGTAATGGAAACCCAGCTAGTGATGCTGAATTTACTGATTGACAAAAACATTTATAAATTTGCAAACAATTGTTCGTGTGAATGTGCAAACGAATGAATTAAGATCATTTTAGTACACTAAATATGATAAATCACTGTTAATGCTAAACATCCTACTAAAAATGCATCTACCATTCTGGGGTGCGTTTCCCAAACAACAACGTAACTCGCGGCTGAACTATCATAGTACGATGCATTGTTTGGGAAAAGAACGATGTAGTGACGAGTGTTTCCCAAAACCCCTAGTTTCTCTGTCGCAGATCCATCGCTTGAACCACATTAGTTATAGCGTAAAATGCCCATAATGATCCTCTAAACGGGGTGGAGTAACAACTTCTTTAGAGAACAATCCCATCATTTCTTTGTGCAAATTATATTGTTTTACACAAACACGCATTTAATATAAAATACAAAATTAGTTTTGGTAAAAACATGCACTCGTTTTCCATATTCATTGAAATATATGTAAACAGCACATATCGGGCCTATGTTTGTTTTACTAATGTTATTGAGAAGTTGACCATTAGAACATTACATATTCTATTCTAAAACATAAAATCACTTACAAGCTTACACTATTCTAATATCATATATAAATCATATAATAAATAAATGAATAATGAGGCTATTTATTATAAATATATTTACTTTAATAATAATATTAATAATATTAATGATAATGATGATGATGATAATGATTATTATTATTAAGTGGGATATTGTTTGTTTATTTAAAAAAAAAATTAAAGTCTACATTTATAATTTGACACATGTAAACCACTGCAGAAAGTTCTAACCAACAGGCCCATGTCATATACAGTACAGATACTTAATAAATAGCCCACTATAAATTAAAAGCATTAACGTATGCTATGTTTTTTTATTTTCACAAGCTTTGGAGACGTGACATAAATTCCACTTTTAAATAATAGGTCACCTATAGCTTTCGCCATGAGGCTGTGTTCAAAATGATATCAATGTTTTCAAAGTGCACTGCGAAGGGAGCACAATTGTAAACATGAAGATCGCTAAAACTGAACTGTAAAAATACTTTGAAAGCAAATTACACCTAAGAGAGATGACCTTAATGCTTTTTTATTTTTAATAATTCCAATTTTGAATGTTAGAATGTTCTAAATGAATAGGGCATAGGGGGGATAAGTGGGAATAGAACACAGCCAGGAACTATGTTTCTAACTACAGCTCCAGAGGTGTCGTTTCAAGTGCTGAAGTTTGTGACGCAGTTTGCGAATGTTTGTTGGAACGATGGATTTGGGAAACGCCAAATCAACAAGCTGTGTTTGTATCGACGCAACTTGTGACCTTAGTTGGCTAATGATGGTTTTGGGAAACCATCATTACGCACCCCTGATTGAAACACTTTTTCCCACATATAGATATGGTTTATATTGAGTTTGACTTTTTATTTATATATTTTGCCAATTAGACTACAAAATAGATAATCAGATCTGAGTCAGATATGTCTGAACACTGTCTGTTCCTCATTTTAGTATATTCTGGCCAAATGCTGCCCACTTAAAAAGGAACAGGCCACCTGCACGCCACTTTTACATTCTGTTTAAATATGGATTTAATTGAAACAGATTATACCACAATACTAGATGAGCATGGAAAAAATGAATTCAAAAAATGGTTTCCAAACAGTTGTACAGAAAACAATGTAAATATTACTTGAAATAGTGGTGGTAGTATGAAGTAATATTAATAACTTGTTTCCATCACAGAATTAGATTTTTAAATAAATGAGAAATTATGCAAATTATGAGATATATAAACAGATGATGGAGACTTATTGGATTTGTTTATTTTTATTTTTTAGCACTTTCCTGATTTTTTTATTCAGGGTAGGTCTATGGCTGGGTTTTAGTCATGGCCCTCTTTTGTTCTTTCGATTTAATATAGCAAAATAAGCTTGGACATTTGATGAAAAGATCATAAACACACATATGAAAGATAAAAGGAAACACAAAACATACAACAGGATCTTTCATTCCTCCTCTAATAGCCACAAAACTACACTGATTGCTTTGGGATTGTGTTAGAATCAGGACTAGTAAATGAACATTTGGGCTTCAAACCAAACTTACAATTTCAGACAGCAAAGTTGAATAATAAATATTATCTGGCAAGTGCAGTTGCATAAGAGTTGGTGACATTTTGTGGCTGTCTGAAAGCATTAAGTATTAAAGCCATCCAGTCATAAGTGTTTTTTCCTAAGCATAACTGAAATATACAGTTCTTCTGACAGATACTTAGCTCACTCTCTGTTAAATCCCTCAATCCAGTTGTGAGAAGCAGCCATGAATATGTTGGAACCGGAGACTTCCAGCGCATCTGAAGTTCTTTTCTCTGTCTAATCCTTTCAGACCATGTTGAGCATAAACTAATTTAATACCAGAATTTAAATGTACTCTTTCTCTTTCTTTCAATCTCTTTTTTCATTTTCTTCTTCAGCTTCGCATCAACAAAGAACAGGATCATATTCTTATTCTCCCCAAAGGATTGTCATTCTCGGAGGCCACAGCAGCCAGTCTGGTACACACCTCTTCACATGTTAAACATGAATTATGAAGTTAAAGGTCTCGTGAAACTAAAATAAAAAAGTTTAGTTAGTTTCAGTCTGTTAATTTTAAGGATATCTATTAGCTAGTGTGCTCCAAAGCAGACGAAATTCACATTTAGAAAATATAAAACTAATATAAACATCTAAAGTTTGTAATTTTCGCCTAAATCGATCAACGTTTTTTCCACGTCACCTCATACTTCAGTTTCTCATCAAATCTTGACCAATAAAATGCTGTCTAGTATCTGACATGCCCCGCCCCCTTCAAGACTCTTCTCATTTGCTTTTCATTTGATGCGCTTGAGCTCAGCCGATCTTTCTGCCAGAGCTGTGATAAAAACACTATTGATAAAAAAATGCTATTGGCTGTTTAGTTTTTTTTTAAAGAGAGGAGCAACTCTATGTCCCATCCTCTTCATTTTTCTGTTGAGAGTACGTCAAACATAGAATAAAAAAAAAAAAAAGCAAATTTCAAAGAACTTCATGGGACCTTTAAAAACAATGTATAGTTTTTAACAAACTATAAATGCACCATTATATGTAATATTTGGAGGTAGACATTAAAAATCATGTTCACATTTGTCCATGTACATCATATTGTTCACAGGTGAAGGTGAATCTAATTGGTGAGGTGGTTGATCAAGGGGCGACTGCACTACCTGTGGATGTTTTGGGATTTAAACCACATTCTGCCATATATTCCGCCCGACCAGATGCCAAATGTGTTATACATACATACACACCAAATACAGCTGCAGTGAGTATTTAATACATATGGGTCTGATTTTTTTTCCAAATGGGATGGGAGCCTAGATTAACATGTTGATCCTGGAACATCATTCCTGTTCGAAAATGTAATCCATAACTAGGGCCAGACAGAAATTGCGGACATTTTTTGCTATTTCTGCGCAGAATTTAGTTAAAAATCTGCAGATTTATGCGGAATGATTTTGGGAGTATAGTAACTAAATATATGAAATGAATAGAATCAGCTTCACACACACAAGGAATTTGTTTTGGCTACAGAAGCTTCCAGTGTACATAAAGTGACAAGTGACAACACAAAATAAATATGAAAAAAGACGATAAACATTAAACAGAGATGCAGTTAGTCAAAGGATCTGGATGTTGAATTGTATGTACAGATATGGTATAAATATACAGGTTATAAGGTGCTGTGTACAAGTGCATGTGAGAAAGTATTGCATTGTATATTGTTATAAGGTGCTGTGTACAAGCGCGTGTGAGAAAGTATTGCATTGTATATTGTTATAAGGTGCTGTGTACAAGTGCGCATGAGAAAGTATTGCACGTTTATTGTACAGTAGGAGAATATTTAACTGTTCATGAGGTAGATGGCCTGAGGAAAGAAACTTTTCCTGTGTCTGTTTTTGTGCTTGGTGCTCTGTAGCGCCGACCAAACGGTAACAGTTCGAACAGGTAGTGTGCTGGGTGCGAGGCGCCAGAGTGATTCTATATATAATACCTTTTAAACTTTTATTTAATGGTTACAATGCAAATCCAATTAGATCCACTTATTTGGTAAACAAAGCAAGTCTCTCATATAACATATCTACTAAAAGAGAGAAAATATTACTTTAAAAAGTGTATTGTAAATAAATCAAATGAACATTTTCACATTAGTCAATAATATTACTGAAATTAATTTAAAAGCGGAATAAATATAAATGTACACACATTTACACAAGTAAATAAATAGACTCAATGATGGGTTAAACATTTATGGAAGTCTGCAGATTTCTGGGTGCGCAGTTTCCGTGTGGGCCTACCTATAACTAATCCCTACCCCTAAACATAACCCCAACTGTAAATACCTGCCAAATTCAGAGGGGATAAATATTCATTCATTCATTCATTCATTCATTTTCTTTTCGGCTTAGTCCCTTTATTAATCTGGGGTCGCCACAGCGGAATGAGCCGCCGGGATAAATATTTGAATAACAATAATATAGAAGCACTTAACCCTAACTGTAAGCCTAAAGTTATATCCCTAACATACTGTAGATGTTGATCCAGGAACATTTCCTACTTGCCAAATCACACTAAACATACACACATGCTCATTTGTACAGACCACTGCCCAACATATTAAGTATAAATATATGATAACTGAAACTGATGACGGAGATACATTAAGCACAGTTTCCTTCTTCCAAAAATTACATTTGAAAGTGTGTAAGCAAATTGGGAGAGCTAATGGCTAATAACAATGGCTAATGTTACTCGCACATACCGTGATTAGCATATACAAGTACACCCCTCACAAATCTATCTCTTAAATTTATATTTTTAATAGGAAGCTATACAATATTATATATGTGCATATACATTACATTAATCAGTACTGAAGCCAAATCTGGAGCAAATGATAACGGTCCAAAAACTAGAACACCCAAATTTATATGATATAGAAAAATATTAAATACAAATTTAAAAAGAGGAAAAATAAAGAGAAGCAAAAAAATGGAATAATTTAGTCGAAATTTTATAGGTTGTAATTTATTTTTGCAATATTTCGCTTGAATTTAATTGTATTATCTTTCAATTTCTAAATATGTTTGGTGACTAAAATATTATTTTAATGAATATATCGGTTTAATAAATCTTTTTTGTTTAAATGCACCAAAATACATTGCCTATATTCACTGAGAAATTTATAAAAATATTCATTTTCAAAATGGGGTGTACTCAATTATGCTGAGCACTGTACTATGCAGACCGTATCAGTCTCCCTTTCACAAGTGTGTGAACTCTTAATATAAGGATTTGTGAGTGAAGTTTGATGTAAGCTCTACTTAGTGCCACATACTCACAAATCCTCATCAAACAACAACAGATGACACATAACTTTTAGCGGCTTCAGTGACTATATAAACAGTTTTTTAGGTTTTAAAACCAAGTTTTTAGTTTTGGGTCTTCTTCTGTACATTATGTTGACAAACAGCGTCTAGAGATGTGGCATTTTGCAAATCTCAGAATTGATTTCATTTATTAAAAAACAAAAGCATTATTGTGCACTTTAAAGGACACCTATTATGCAAAAATAACTTTTATAAGGGGTTTACCCAAAGTTGTGCGGCAACAGTTAGGATGTACAAATGAACACTGTTGTCTCTTCTGAGCCACTTCTTTTCATCTTTTCATTTTTCACAGAGATAACATTTGTCCCGTTTTGAATCTGCCACTGTGCTGAGGCATAGGTGTTTATAACTCCTTCCTCTTTTGTAAAGAGGGCTGGGAGCACAGTCTCATTTGAATTTAAAGCAACAGTCACCAAAACAGGCACAATTTGGATGATAACCTAAAATGGGCAGTTTCGAAGGTTCTAAAAAAATATCTGTGCTGTATTTTGATCTGAAACTTCACATACACACACTCAGAGACTTAGGTCAGTTACATTACACACTGCATGGAAGGTAAAAAGCATAATTAGGCACTTTAATAAATTTGTAATAATAATTCTTATTAGATTTATAATAATTAAGTAATCCTATGACCTTTTTCTGTCTACTGCACTAACTTTTCGCATGTCCTACAGGTCTCTTCTATGAAATGTGGAATCTTACCCATTACCCATGAGGCTTTGCTGCTGGGGGAAGTGTCTTATTTTAGCTACCATGGTGATTTAGCTGACGAGCAGGAGAAGATGGAGCTTCAGAAAGCTTTGGGTCCCACTGCCAAGGTGACAGCTAACCGTTGGCATGACAACTATTAGTAGTTCACTGTAGTACAGCATGGAAAATCCTAAAGCAGAGGAAAAATAGCAAGTTCTATCTATTTACAGTTAGAATCCTTTGTTATTATTTTTGTTAAGGCATTTTTATAGTTATATTTCTACAGTGCATGTTATAACTGTAATATAGTAATGTTTTGTGTGCATACTGGGATGCATTAGTGGATTTACAACAGTAATGCAATTCTGCTTGTTTGTAGGTTTTAGTGCTGAGGAATCAAGGTTTACTGGCGTTTGGGGAGACGATAGAGGAAGCTTTTTACTATCTCTATCACTGCCACCAAGCCTGTGAGATACAGGTAACTACACATATTAAAAGATGAAATATGGGATAAATAAACAAATATGGAACTGATGAATTATGAGAATTGAACGGAGTGCAGGCACATGTTAAATGTAAAATGAATGTAGCACAACAGTCAGGTTCATAAGGTAAAAACTGATTGATTTCTTATAATAACTGATTAACCTTTAAGGACAGACCTGTTTTAAGGTTGTGTAAGCTTGTATATGTCAGACCTACAGTTGAAGGCAAAATTATTAGCCTTCCTGTGAAATGTACCATTTTATTTCCAAATTTTCCAAGTTGCTGTTTAATGGAGAAAAGATTAGACAAGTCATTGAACAACAGTAGTTTGTTCTGTAGCCATTACAAAATTCTTAAAGGGGCTAATAATATTGACCTTGAAATTATTAAATAAAAAGAAATGCTTTTATTCCAGCCAAGCTAAAACAAATAAGACTTTCTCCGGTAAAAAAAGTAAAACATAGCAAATTGCCCTGCATTGTTAAACATCAATTGGAAAATATTTGAAAAAATAATTAAAATTTCAAAGGAGAGCTAATAATTTTTGTCTTCGGCTCTATATGTTTAACCTATTTTTTTTTTTAAACAATCATGTTTAACAGTGGAACTCATGTAGAAAAACTACATTGCCCATAAAGCTAAACAAAATTCACCCAATCAGAGAGTCGCACCAAGCAAAAAAGATCTTTAGCTCTGCCCACTCCCACCAAGAGCCAAAAATGATATGATCAAGCTGGCCTACTTACACTTAAAATATTTGCATATATGCAAATTTTACAATAAACTTTCATTCATTTTCTTTTCGGCTTAGTCCCTTTATTAATCCAGGGTTGCCACAGCGGAAAGGACTGCAAACTTATCCAGCACGTTTTTATGCAGCGGATGCCCTACCAGCATCTCTGGGAAACATCCATACACACTCATTCACACTCATACACTACGGACAATTTTAGCTTACCCAATTGACCTGTACCGCATGTCTTTGGACTGTGGGGGAAACCGGAGCTCCCGGAGGAAACCCACAAGAACGCAGGGAGAACATGCAAACTCCACACAGAGACGCCAACTGACCCAGCCGAGGCTCGAACCAGCGACCTTCTTGCTGTGAGGCGACAGCACTACCTACTGCGCCACTGCGTCGCCTTTACAATAAACTTGAAGTATATTATTTATATAAATGTAAGACATGTAAAAGTTTTTTTAAATAGTTGGTACATTTCTCCATCATTGCTTTATGTGATTGTAGATCTCTGTCATTTTAGAGAGCACCTATTTTACCCCTTAAAACTTATAAAAAAAAAATCACAGAGAGTTGTAACATATTTTAATCCCAGTTTTTTCGCAAAAAAATGTTCTGTGGACATGTGTAAACATGTTATTAGAGAAACATGGCACCTGTCAATCATTTCAGTAGGTGAGGAAAACCGCACTCTTACGTCACGTTGCAGTGGGCCTGGGGTTTGGGTCCTATTTTAAGGTTTTTAAATTTTTAAAAAGAGGCTAATTGTGTTTGTATCACTCCAATATGACTGGACACACTATACTTCAGCACAGGCTCATTCTGAAAACGTAGTCCCGTGGACGTTTCTGGAGACCGCGAATTATGTAGCAGGAGGTACGTATGGCTGTATTTCATTTTTAAACGAACGCTACGGGGCAGTATGACACCGTTTTTTTTGGCGCTTACCGGCTGACCACTTACCTCCATGTGGAGGCCTTTCCTGCCGCAAACAGTTTGTCCCGATAGCTCGTCGTGTACGTTGGCGGACTTGAGACGCAGAGAGGAGTTGACCACAATGATGACGACCAGGTTCGAGTCCGAGGAAGAGCGGTTCCAGAAATCAGGTAAGACAAAAACAGAATCCAAAAAAAAAAATGAACGAGTGAACAACAGGGTGAGAAAGTGGTAAAATCTAAAAACGTGGTAAAAATCAGAGGAGGGCTTTTCTTTTTCTGGACGGCTTTTGTGGGTGGACGGGTCAATCGGTAAAATTGGTTGGGTTTAGGGAAGGAGGAGGGTGGGTCAGTCGATTGGCCGGTCGCCCAGTCAATCATTCAGTCAGACAGACAGACGGTAGGTCAACAGCAGCCTCTGGTGGGTTTAAGCGAGAACAGTGCGGGGGCGAACGGCACTCGCGAGAGACATTTGATATAGGAAAAAGCACACACAGTGGCCTCTCGCAGATTCGCGAAAACAAATAGGCCTACTGTATGTCGCGGTATGTCGCGGTCTCCAGAAATGTCCACGGGACTACGTTTTCAGAATGAACCTTGGTTGCTATACTTACAGTCAGTTCTGTCCAAACAGCTTACATAAGTTGATTTTCATCATAGGTGCCCTTTAAAGTAAACTTTCATCTTCCATTTTTGTTTGTTTTTTGGATTTTCATATACTTCTTTGCTTCAAGTCAAAGAAGTAAACACATATGCGATGCAATCAATGTTTTTAGATGACACAATACCAAATGTTTGAACTTTAGAAGATTAAAAAAGTATTATACATTTCACATATTTTAGACAAGAGTACATAGAAATGGATTGACAACCAAGTTTTTTTCTCTGTTCTGAATCATTCTCAGGTCATTTTAAACTCCGCCAATACCTTAACAGAACAGTGAATCTGTCATCCAGCATCATCTGTGTTTGTTTCTCTTCAGGTTAGCGCTCTGCTTTCTGCAGGTGGCGTCAACAACCTGTGTGTGTTAGACAGATCGAGTCTAAAAACAGCTCCGGCGAAAAATCCCGGTGGACAAATGCCAGACGGACAGATCAGATGGAGGGTTGGAGAGGCAGAATTTGAGTCGCTTATGAGGATGTTAGATAACTTAGTGAGTGGGTTTTAAGCTAATCTCTACCAGACGTGTTAGCAACAATTAAATGCAGTATTTCTGACCTCAATATTAAACAGTAAACAAACAATAGTCCCACTAACATCCCGGCTCATTCTTGTCCAGGGTTACAGAACAGGTTACACTTACCGCCATCCCATAGTTAAAGAGAAGCCTCGACACCATAATGACGTGGAGATCCCAGCAACCGTCACTGGGATGGCACTAGAGGAAAAAGACGTCTTTCCACAGAGTCCACTGCACATCCTGGGACAGAAACGGGACAGAGAGAGGATACGATGGCTAAATTCACCCAACAGCTACTTAAAGGTTGATGTACCAGAGGAGTCCTTCAACGGGACCTGCAGCCCCCGCACCAAAACTACGGTATCACTGCATATGCTGATTTATGAACCTGCCCACACACTGCATGCTAATATTGAGGATTTCACACGGCTGTGGGTTATTATGTATAAATTGATTTGAACAAATTGAGGTTCATAAATGGTAAGCACTGTCGCCTTACAGCTAGAAGGCCGCTGGTTTGACTTCCAGCTGGGTCAGTTGCATTTCTGTGTGAAGTTTGCACGTTCTTCCCGTGTTCGCATGGGTTTTCTCCGAATGCTCTGGCTTCCCCCACAAGTCCAAAGACATGCGGTATAGGTGAACTGGATAAATTAAATTGTCTGTAGTGTATGCAGGGTTCCCGTGGGGAAAATGTTTTAAAGGGGTGGTCCAGATTGTATTTTAAAGACTCGGTTGTGTTTATGGGGTGCAAAGCAATGTATGCTCATGCTTTATTTGTGAAAAATCACGTTATTTTTCCATATATCTTACTTTAGTTATATACTGCTACTCAGCTAATATGAAAACGACAATCATATTTCCTAGTTCCTCCGAAAGCCCGTTCTCAAGAGGCTCTGATTTGTCAGCTAACATAATGTGCTATGATTAGCAGATCAGCTCCATGTCACCAGGAAGCGTCTCTGCTATAACATTACAGCATTTCTGGCCACGCCCCTTCCCTGCATGGGGTGTATGCTTGTAACCTGAAGGGTTTATGACATCATTAACCCGCATGTATTTTTTTGTAGTCCCCAAACTTTGTTCGCTGTAGGTTTTGCTAAGCTAACTCTGTAAAAGCCAATGTCTCCCTTTGCATTGAACTTTGAGAGTCTTACATTCAGAGATGTTGTTTGTGTTCACACAGCTACATTACACATCAACTAAAGTTTAAATATGATATCGTAGTGGACTAATCCTTTAAATTTCAAAAACTAAATTTTATGCCTTAAAAAGTCTTAAATTTACTGAAATATCATCCCGTAAGTCTTAAATCATTTTAAACAGGTCTTAATTTTCCTCTGTCTAAGTAAAGCTACCCTATCGGGCCGAAAGAGATACAATTTACAATAGCTGTCTGACATTTTTTACAGCAATTACTAAAAATTAAATTCCCTAATCAGGGAAAGAAAACTAAAAACAATTACACAATTTCTCATGATATTAACAGAGCAACATTCATTCATTCATTTTCTTTTCGGCTTAGTGCCTTTATTAATCAGGGGTCGCCACAGCGGAATGAACGGCCAACTTATCCAGCATATGTTTTACGCAGCGGATGTAACAGAGAAACATATAATAAATATACTTTTAACAATGTTAAACTTTCCATTAAAAAAAAAGAAATATTATGTTGGAAAAAAAAGTGTATACAACAAGAGTTTTCTTGTTTTGACACATTAAAAAATGAGACTAAGAAATAATTACATTTGATTTATTTATTTTATTTTTTTGTGGCAACCGACCAGCCATTAGAAATAATCAATGTTTAGCCATGTGTACATCTAAAATTTAATTTATAATAGTCTTAAAATGTCTTACATTTGACTTGACTAAACCTGCAGAAACCCTGTGTATAAGTGTGTGTGTGTGTGTGTGTGTGTGAATGCCAGAGTGTATGGGTGTTTCCCAGTACTGGGTTGCGGCTGGACGGGCATCTGCTGTGTAAAACATATGCTGGAATAGTTGGTGGTTCATTCCACTGTGGGGAACCCTGAAAAATAAAGGATGAAGCTGAAGGAATATTAATAAATGAATGAGGTCCATAAATGCCAGGGAAGCATCATATTTAATTTCTGACAGGAATGTGGTCAGGTAATTGTACTGTCTATCAATAAACTGACTGATAAGCAGAAGAAATGTGCGATTAAAGAAACTTTCACATGACACTGATTTTTGTGGGTACCAAAAGAATGTATCTTGTAGGGAATCCACATAAATTTGAAATGGTGTCTGTCCTATCTAAATGATCTGTGAGATCATTTTTGAAGTAAGGAATACTAACATTATATACACAAGTACAAGAAACAGTAATATAAAAATGATTTTTTTAACATTATGTGAAAATCTGCGATGTCTGGAGGGGACAATTTCACAATATTTGCTTAGTTAAATCAAAATATGAGGAAGATGTTATAGTGGCAAAATTATTTGGTAAAAATATTTTGTTATATTTACAGTCAAATATAGCTTATCATGGACAATAGTATTTGTTTTCCATTTTAAAAAATCCTAAAAAAAAAGTAAGTATATAAACAAATAAATTACACATTTACTCCAATATTCTATCAGTTGTTATACTTACTCTTGCTTACTCCCAGGGCCATTTATATCGAAGTTGATATTTAGCTGCACCATATTGGTGTTTCGTAGCATCTAGTTTTTATGGGGTGGGTTGTTAGCCCAACACTCAACCCCCAACTTGGAGTACCAAGACATGCACACATACACTACGGACAATTTAGCTCACCAAATTCACCTACAGCACATGTCTTTGGACTGTGGGGGAAACCGGAGCACCCGGAGAAAACCCATGCCAACACTGGGAGAACATGCAAACTCCACACAGAAATGCCAACTGACTCAGCCGGGGCTCAAACCAGCGACATTCTTGCTGTGAGGCGACAGTGCCTCACATGTCGCCCATCAGTAGTTATAGTTCACCCAAAAATGAAATTACTGTCATCATTTCCCCCCCTTTATCAGGTTGAACACTATTTTAAGGAAGGCTGGAATCCTGTAACCACTGACTTTTATAGTAAATCCTACCATGGAAGTCAATGGTTACAGGTTGTCAGCTTTCTTTAAAATATCGCCTTCAGTGTTCAACAGAATATAGAAACTCAGAAAGGTTTGGAGCTACCTGAGGGTGAGTAAAAAGTGAGTAATTTGTCATTTTTGGGAGAACTATACCTTTTAATATGTTGTCGGTTCTCCGTAAGCATGTTTCTTTGTGTAATCCAAAATGAAAGCACATATGAAAGTATGGTCACACTTTATTTTGATGGTCTGTTTGTTGAATTGAAGTTACATTGCATCTACATGCCACCTAATTCTCAATAGATTATAAGTAGACTGTTAGGGTTAGTATAAGCGGACATGCATTTGCAAAGTTTCTTATAGTCAGTTAAATGTCTGTTGAAGGAGCACATCAACAGATTTTAAGCAGACAGTCTACTAATACTCAAATGGACCATCAAATAAAGTGTTACCAAAAGTATGACATTCTCCAAGAACAACTATTCTAATATCCGTGAAAAAAAATCTACAGCAAATGAATATGTTTGAAAAAAAAGCCAAAAATAAATTTTTAATTCTTTTAAATTATTTTTTTTTTCCCAGTGGCTGAAGTCAGAAGAGTCAGGCAGCTGCAAGGACACCCCAATTAAGATTGAGGACCCCAACCAGTTTGTCCCACTTAATACTAATCCCACTGAAGTACTGGAAAAAAGAAATAAGGTATGTGTGTGTGTGTGTGACTGAACAGAGAGAAGGCAGACTGAACAGACTGTGTCCACAGATTGTGTTCACTACACTAAAGCACTGCTCTATTTGTGGTGCTTTAGATTCGAGAACAGAACAGAGCAGATCTGATGACAGCTGGACCCAAGTCTCAACTGCTGGCAGACATTGTTATTGACAAGCCTCCTGGACCAGTGCGTAACCACACCAATAACCCCCACCACGGACACTCATCCCAAATAAACACCCTTCAAAAGTGCTCTAAACTGCTGCTATAGTTCATAGTACTTTGACATGGGTTTAAAATAATCACACTCACATGATTAATCCTCCAGTCCCATCATCAGCAATCTGGAAAAAGCTGTTGAATACTCCACACAGGACCTCACGTCATGTGACTTCACGCTGAGATCACATGACAAGCTAATAGTCTTCCTGCATTTATTTGTTGACTTAAAATTTCACATCTCACCTTGTTTAGGTCAATTGATAGATGACTGACCATAGCAAAGAATTCTATAACTGAGAAACAAACATCAGTCGATGCTTTTGCAATTAATTTCAGGCATACATCTATGAGGATGAGGAGAAAACAGCTGCTCTACCGCCCAACCCTTTCGACCAATCAGAGGCAGATCTACAGGCATACACACAAACTGTGGAGAACAAGAACAGCCAATCAGGTACATTCAACAATGAATAAAAGGTGACAGAAATGCAGCTTCATTTTAAGATTTGAGGTCAATGCGTTTTTTTTTTATTCTTTTTTTCAGCAATAACACTACGTTAATAAAATGTGACAGTAAATACATTTATAGTGTTACAGAAAATGTATGTATATAAAATGTGGTTCTTTTAACTTTCCAATAACTCTAAACCAGTGGTGGGCAAACTTTTTAGACCTGAGGGCCACATCAAGTTTTGCAAACCAAGTGAAGGGCCACATGTCAAATCCTTCAAAAAATGACTTTTATTTATAGTGGCAGTATGCATGGAATAATATGTAATATCGGACAGAATCATGTCACATTAATACAAAACAGATTATTTTAATAGTTATAATTGAGTCAAATTTACAAGTCAAATTAATTTGCACTCCTATTTATATTTACTTATTAATCATCATAAAACAATCACAACAATCTCATTTGAGCTTGTATTAATATGCTCATATCAATTATAAAACTATGAGATAAAACGGAAGAAGAATCTGAGGGCGTACTCACACTATGTACAGTTGCCTTGAACTGGGCCGAAGCATGCTTGTTCCCCATCCCATCTCCCCTGACGACACGCACTCACATTACATTTGGGCCTGAGCACGCTTACGTCATCGATGATGCGCTGTTCAGTTTAAGAAGAGCTCTCGCAAAAAAAAAAAGAAGCGCATTTTGCGTGAAAGTGCATTTTAATATCCGAGAGTGTGTTCTAATTCTATTGGTTGCGCTAACTGTACCGCGTGCAATACTGCCATCAAATGGTGCTCACTTGTATTGCATCATTAATTTACTAGTTCTGAAACCAAACCGTTACTGAGAAGCAGCATTTTAAAAACTCCCTCGCGGGCCGGATGAAAGTGTTCAGAGAGCCGCATATGGCCCGCGGGCCGTAGTTTGCCCACCTCTGCTCTAAACAGTTGAAAAATATATATTACAGCAATAAGCTATTTTATAAATACACTGTAAAAGAATTCCTGCTGCCTTACATTTTTTAGTTGAATCAAATACATTTTTTCTAGTCATCTCAACTTACATCAATCAAACTGACTAAAATATTTAGTTAAACTTGATTAACCTGAATAAAGCAACATAAAATATTTGTGGTCTTGACTTTTTGAAAGTGTATATAAAAGTTTTTGTTTAAAAAAAAAAGGT
The DNA here is from genome assembly GCA_903798195.1 of Danio kyathit. Taxonomy (NCBI): domain Eukaryota; kingdom Metazoa; phylum Chordata; class Actinopteri; order Cypriniformes; family Danionidae; genus Danio; species Danio kyathit. The sequence goes on along the minus strand of LR812535.1, from coordinate 25,322,213 downwards.
ATATTAAATTGTTATTTTTGATCGAATAAATGCAGCCATGTTCAACATAAGAGACATTCCAGATCTTGTCAGGAAATGTCAGTTTCTCCAGGTATCTGGACAACAAGTCAGCAAAGTTTCCAATACCCAGGGCCAGCGCGTCCATATAGCCTAACATATAGCCCCCCCTCTTCGCGTTCGTCCGCAACAAACCCTGCATCATCTCAGCGCACCTCGGCCTTCGCTTTCGTCCGCGACAAACCCCGCATCATCTCAACACCCAGCATACCTTTCAATTTGAGGGCGTCGTTTGTCTAGACTAGAGCTCCAGTTGAGCTTGCTCCGGCCCTGCCAATACCCAAACCTGTTAACCAGTATTTAACTGAATTAACAGTCTCCTATCAATATAGGAGTCGACTGAGAAAGCCAGAGAGGAGCAGAAGCTGGAGACGAAGTAATGATGATGATAAAGAAAGAGCAGAGTTTATTGAATAATCTTAGTTGTGTATGATTCAATGCTTGTCTGACCAGGATAAATCCAACAAGTGTTGTTATACAACAAGCAGCAGCAATGGAAAATAACTGCTTCTCAACATTGTCCAATGACAATACAGCCCTTGAAATGGAGACATTCTCTAATCAGTTACTCATAAAAACAAGTGTTGCGTGAATCCACAGTCATAAAATAAAAACAATATGGAAAAATAAAAATAACAATAAAGCAATAATTATAGGGAAATAATAATAATAATAAAATATAAACACATAATAAAATGACAAATAATAATCAAATCAACTAATAATCACTAAAATGATATAATGATAATTATATAAATGACTAATGATTATATGAGTAAATAAAATAATTAAATTAATAATAAATTAATATAAACAAATTCAAATAAAAGACAACACAAATGAATGGTAGCTTTCTTGAAACAACACACACATACGTTTGCTACAAGGATTCTTAGATCCTTAGTTACATTCTTCATCATGAAAAAAAAACATTGGTGCCATCTTTTATGTTGTTGATGTAAGTATTTGCATGAGGAATTGTGTTACACTGACATGAAATTCATATGGTGTCATATTTTGTTCATATTAGGGTGTTTATGATGCTTTTTAGAGTATTGATAGGAGCAGGTGTGTGTCAATGAACTTTGCACCGGGGAAAAGCTTGTCTCGAAAATGATTTCAACTCAACTCAAGTTGATTTCTATATCACTTTTCACAATAATTATTATTCCAAAGCATCTTCACAGAAGGTGCACATTATTACTAGATTACAGTGCAACTTAGAAAAGTTATGGAGTTATGTGTAGGTTGGACAGTGTATAAACATAGTTAACCTGCTGTTATACAGTACATAGTGTCCTTCCAAAAAGGTGATGTCTATATGTTTAATACATGTTCAATGAAGTGCATGTCTGTATTGTTTGCATTGTCCTCAAAGTCCTCAGAGGGTGGGCATCATCTCTTCACAGGTCTTGAATCTAATTGAATGACACTGCACACTTTTGCACTCTTGCACATTTTTGTATGGACTATATTTATGGATGACATAAATATGACTTTTAATGTGATATTCACGAGTTCGCACTTACAGAAGTTTAAGAATAAAACATATTTGGCGTGTTGTCCAGGAAGAGGGCCCTGAGCTCGGGGAAGACCCCCCCCCCCCCCCCCCCCCCCCCCCCCCCAAAAAAAAAAACTCGCGTTTTTCCCCGTATCGGGTGACAGAGAGGAGTTGGGGTTCGAGCGAAGAGTCTAGCCCGGCCTCAGAACGCTCCCCCTGAGTAGATAATGTTTAAGAAGTGCGGTGTTGGGGTGGTGGAGGGATGCTAAAGTCATGAGATGATGCAGGTATAGGACAACTTTGGAATTTATAGGGGTTTGGTCTAATGCTGATTGGATAATTCAATGATTATCAATGACGTAAAGAATTGCTGAAACGTCTGCGCGTGCTCCCCCCGAAATTTGTTTATAAAACATCACTAAGCCTTGTGTAGTCGTGTGTTGATTTTAACTTTGGACTTTTGTAGTTATTGTTTGGATGTACTGACCAATTTGTTTTTTTTTTTTAATATTGGACATCTGGTGGTGCTCCTCTTCAGTGATTCATTCATTCATTTTCTTTTCGGCTTAGTCCCTTTATTAATCTGGGGTCACCACAGCGGAATGAACCGCCAACTTATCCACCATGTTTTACGCAGTAAAACGCAGCATGTTCCATCACTGGGAAACACCCATACACACACATTCACTATGAACAAGTTTTAGCTTACCCAATTCACCTATACCACATGTCTTTGGAATTGTGGGGGAAACCGGAGCACCTGGAGGAAACCCACACAAACACGGCGAGAACATGCAACCTTCACACAGAAATGCCAACTGACCCAGCCGAGGCTCGAATCAGCGACCTTCTTGCTACAGCACTACCTACTGCACCACTGCATCACCCCTCTTCAGTGATATTATATATAAATATTTTCTATACATGTATATACATAATAAATATACACAGTACATGTGCATATGTAAATAAGTGCCATAATGAATAGTTTAAAAGCACTATTTGATTTAGTGCCGTGGTTCTCAACCACTTGCCTGGAGAACCACCAGCACTGCATGTTTTGGATGTCACTTTTGTCTGTCACATCCATTTCAGGTCTTTCAGTCAGTGCTAGTGAGCTGATGGTGTGAATCAAGTGTGTTTGAATAAGGAGACATGGAAAATGTGCAGAGCTGGTGGGCCTCCACCAGGAACATGGTTGAGAAACACTGATTGTGTATTTCTAGCTTGATCCACAACACATTTTCAATCTCTATTTAGCAAGACAACACCATCCCCTTCTACCTCCAAAACAAAATGTATGACCTGTGTATTTTCCTATACAAGCTCTTCAATCAGAAGCTGATGAGGAGTTCACAGATGGAGAAATGACCACCTATGACGGCTCCACCATATCACTGTCCATCTCGCCGCTCATGAGTCCTGAAAGAGGAGGTAAAGATACTCTTGTGTTGTCTCTTTTCAACTATTGGCTTGGATTTAACCAGCATATTATCACACATGATTTCTCTGACTGAACGGTCTTTCCTCTGGTCCTCAGACTGTCTCTCAGCTCTTCTGCAGAGCAGTGATGGCGATGACCTGACGCAGGATGAAGATCTCACTCTACAGGTCACTGAGCTCAGCCTCACTAAAGAGATGCAGGTCTCCATAACCACCACCGTCGCCAACAACATTTCAGTCACCAGCTCTTCTGAAAGCCAGCAGAAGTCACCCAAAAAGAAGAAAAAGAAATTTCGCACTCCGTCCTTCCTGCGCATGTCCAAAAAGAAAGAGAGGAGAGAAAAGGAGAAGACAACGGAGACAGAGAAAAAGCAAGAAGAAATGCAGATAGAGGAAGAAAAGGAAACCAAGAAGGACTGAGTTAATGCTTCTAACTGTGCAGGGGATTGTGGGTAATGCAGTTTAAGGAGGATCCTGGTGTTAAATACAAGGATTTGTGGGAAGACAAACATTAGAAGTAAAGCAATGACTTGTACAGTGCATGCGGAAAGTTTTCATAGCGCTTTACTTTTTCCACATTTGTTTATGCGACAGCCTTATTCCACAATGGATTGAGTTCATTTATTTCCTCAAAATTCTACACACAATACCCCATAATGACAACGTGAAAAAAAGATTTTTTTTAATTGTTGCAAATTTATTAAAAATAAAAAAAGCTGAAAAATCACATCTACATAAATATTCACAGCCTTTGCTCAATACTTTGTTGATGCACCTTTGGCAGCAATTACAGCCGCCAGTCTTTTTGAATATGATGCCACAAGCTTGGCACACCTGTCTTTGGGAATTTTTGCCCATTCCTCTTTGCACCTCTCAAACTCTATCAGTTTGGACGGGAAGCAACAGTGTACAGCCATTTTCAGATCTCTCCAGAGATGTTCAATAGGATTTAGATCTGGGCTCTGGCTGGGCTACTCAAGGACATTCACCGAGTTGTTGTGAAGCCACTCCATTGATATTTTGGCGGTGTGCTTTGGGTTATTGTCCTGCTGGAAGATGAACCATTGCCCCCGGTCTGAGGTCAAGAGCACTTTGAAGCAGGTTTTCATTCAGGATGTCTCTGTACATTGCTGCATTCATCTTTCCCTCTATCCTAACTAGTCTTTCAGTTCCTGCTGCTGAAAAACATCCCCACAGCATGATGCTGCCACCACCATGCTTCACTGTAGGGATGGTATTAGCCTGGTGATGAGCGGTGCCCGGTTTTCTTCAAACGTAACACCTGGCATTCACTCCAAAGAGTTCAATTTTAGTCTCATCAGACCAGACAATTTTGTTTCTTTTGGTCTGAGAGTCCTTCAGATGCGGCAAATTCCATGCGGGAAGTGGCTTCCGTCTGGCCCCTCTACCATACAGGCCTGATTGGTAGATTGCTGCACAGTTGGTTGTCCTTCTGTAAGGTTCTCCTCTCTCCACAGAAGAACGCTGGAGCTCAGACAGAGCGACCATCTGGTTATTGATCACCTCCATGACTAAGGCCCTTCTCCTCTGATCACTCAGCTTAGATGGCCGGCCAGCTCTAGGAAGAGTCCTGGTGGTTCAAACATCTTCCACTTATGGATGACGGAGGCCACTGTGCTAACTTTTAGAGCAGCAGAAATTTTTCTGTAACCTTTCCCAGCCTTGTGCCTCGAGACGATCGTGTCCGAAGGTCTACAGACAATTCCTTTGTCTTCATGCTTGGTTTGTGCTTTGACATGCACTGTCAACCCTGGGACCTTATATAGACAGGTGTATGCCTTTTCAAATCATGTCCAATCAACTGAATTTACCACAGGTGAACTCCAATTAAGCTGCTGAAACATCTCAAGAATGATCAGTGGAAACAGAATGTACCTGAACTCAATTTAGAGCTTCACGGCAAAGGCTATGAATACTTATGTACATGTGATTTTTTTTTAGCTTTTTTATTTTTAATAAATTTGCAACAATTTCAACAAATCTTTTTCCACATTGTCATTATGGGGTATTGTGTGTAGAATTTTGAGGAAATAAATGAATTTAATTAATTTTGAAATAAGGCTGTAACATAAAAATATGTAAAAAAAAGTGAAGCGCTGTGAATACTTTCCGGTTGCACTATATGTGTAGTTATTAAACAGATTACTTCAATTTAACACATTTTTTTTTGTTAAAGCCATATTAATAACTAGACCATAAAGCGTTAAAATGCGTAAAAATTATTATCCGACATGTTTGTGAATTGTACATAATGCACATTTAAATCACAAAATATTGCACTAAAGGAGGAATTCCAGTTCATATCCACAGATCCTGAATATGAGAAGTATTAGAAATGTGTTGATGGCTCTGCATTGTGCTTGTAGATTAATAGATGTTGTGTGCGGATTTAGTCAGGTGACAGTGAAAATATGAAAGACGGTGTGCAATTGGATCCTGGAATATTAGATGTGATATAGCCATTCAATGTGATTATGAAACTTATTTTTTATTTGCTTGGTTTCTAAATGGAGTTGTGGTTGATAACGCATTGTTATTCAAGTTATAGTTTTATTATAAACAACCATCTTTGTTATATGTTAATTATACAAAACTATATTTATAATAATATTAATTATACAAAACTATTAAATACACCATTTGTTGTAATCAGGGCTGGGCAATAAGTAATTATAAGTAATCTGTATTACAAAATCAGAAAAATTGATTACTTGTAATTAGATTACAATTATAGTGTCTATGAATGGATTACAGAATTACAAATATATATTGCAAGTGCTCTGGGGGTATGATAAGACTTGATGGAAAACAACCTAAAATGTCAAATATTTAACAGATTTTAGCAGAAATCCTGACCTTGTTTGTCTGTTGAAACAATGCGCCAACTAAACTTGCCTTAAAAACACACACAAGTTGTGAGAAATCAAGTCCGATACAAATGCAACAAAACACAATCCATGTACTTTCTTTTCTGTTTGTCACAACATCTGTTTGACAGACATACAGCAAGCGAAGTTCCAGTCAATAAGTATTCAACCCAACAGTAAAATAATATTTTTAAAATATATATAGTTTATGGAATTTCTAGGCATCAAATTCAATTTTTGGAAGGACTATGTCATGAATGCTTAAGTGTTTTCATTATTTGTCTTCCATGTTCAAATACTGCTTTTGTACTTTGCAGCATTTCATGGTTATGTGTGTAAATGTAATGCAACGGCTGTGAAATAAAAGTGTGCAACACAGGGTTTCATCAAGTCAAATTTAAGACCATTATGAATGAAATTTTAGGCATACAGGGCTAAACACTAATGATTATTTCTAATGCACTGGTTTGCTTGCCACAAAAAAGAACATATGCAGTTATTACTTAGCGACATACTTTATGTGTCAAAACATGAAAACTCTAGTTGGATACACTATTTTCAATATATATATGCATGCGTGTGTGTGTGTGTGTATATATATATATATATATATATATATATATATATATATATATATATATATATGTATATATATATATATATATATATATATATATATATATATATATATATATATATATATATATATATATATATATATATTTTTTTTTTTTTTTTTTTTTTTTTTTTTTTTTTTTTCTTTCCATGACAAGTTTAACATTGTTGAAAGTATATATTTATTGTGTAGGTAATTACATAAATAATCAAAAATATATATTTGTTGGCTTTTGGTCCCAATTGATTGAGTATAACTTTTATTCAACCTAATGCATTTCTGTTATAAAACCTTAAGTTTCATGTCTATTTATAAATATTATAATATAAATATTATATCTACTACTTCTGTAAATAGTTTTTGTATGAATGAAAGATCATGTAAAGGGATGCATTTCTCTGTTATTATCATGAGAAGTGGCGTAACTGTTTTAAGCTTTGTTCCCTGATTTTATTATGATGGATTGTTGGTGATTGGATAGATGTTGTTCGATTGGGCAGTTTTACTTGAAAGAGGAAAATTAAGACCCATTGAAAATTATTTAAGACATAGAACACAATATTTCAGTGAATTTAAGACTTTTTAAGGCAATTTAAGACATTTTAGTGAAGTTTATTTATAAACTAATTTTAAGAGGATCACGTGCTTATGATTGTTCCAGCTGCTCCATCATCAGCTCATGATTAATTCTCTAATCAGATGATTCCTAACTCACTATAAATAACCAGAGTTTTTCTTATCTCAATATCTTTGTCTCAAAGAATCCCCCCTATCCACCCATACTCGCCCTCCTTTCCAGATGGGTGACACGGCGGCCCAGTGATTAGCACTGTTGCCTCACCTCAAGAATGTCTCTGGCTAAAATCCCAACTAAACCAGATGACAATTCTGTGCAGAGTTTGCTCGTTCTCCCCATGCTCACGTGGGTTTTCCCCAGGTTCTCCGGTTTCCTCCCACGGTCCAAAAACACGCAACCCAAGTAAATTGATCATACAAAATTGATACCTTAGCCAAGCTCTTAGTGAGTACACCTCTCCTCAGCCATCCATATCCGTCATTAGCCAGAAATAAGCTGGGGGAGTTCATCGATATCTACCTGAGCTCAAACTCCCCTCTCGCCCTGCAAACAAGAGGGAGCCCAGGGATCTCTCCCAGGACAGCATGCCAAACAAGCTTTATTATCAATCATCAGCTACTCTTGAAAGACATTTAATACCCTGGCTACAGCTTAAAATGAATTTTATAAAACTCCATCAATTTTTTTTTTAAATCAAGTGAATAATCACAAATTCTTCTACAAATGTCAACAAATCAATTTTTATTCCTCTCAAATATGTAAATATAGAAAACTGAAGAGCAAATGTAACAACAAATGGACCTGCAGAAAAACGCTTATTAGACACTGCGATGGCCAGAGCAAAACAAACAAAAAAACGACTTAATCTGTTCAACAGCATCAGTCTTCCCTACCTGGACTAAGTATGAGGGAGGCCAGTGCTTTCTGTATACATTTGTTCAACACATTATAAAAACGATCAAGCACAGTTTGCATCCTCAAGAAACATGGTCCTGACAGCTTGAGGAGAACCTGTAAAACTAACCAGGAGAGTCGTCCTTCACTGAGGACTGATGCTTCATAAGTTACAACACCCAGAGACTGGTTCAGTACAGAACAGCTCCAACATCCACAGACTACACACCCACTATTAGTGGAAATATAACAAGGGGAAATGTGTTACTATATTCATTCAATGTCCAATCAGATGGTTTATGAATTCTAGGTGGGCTTTCATTTATTTCATTTTTATGATGGGTGAATATAGACGAACAGACAGAACACAAGGGGACTTCACTGAGGCATTAGGTGCCTGACGTTATACTTTGAAGTGTCATTGTACTGGGTCATGGGTTTATCTGCGATTCCACATGTGCCGACCCCAACCTTTCCATTCACACTCTCTGGAGAAGCGAATATACTCCTTTTAACCTAGAGAGAAAGATTAAGCAACATGAGCATTAGGAAGATTAAAAAAAAAAAAAAAAACAACAACAACAACAACAACAACATGATTAGTCAGCATTTTCCTCTCACACGTACCTGTCCTTTCTTATTTTTGGAATATGCTTTATTGTTAAACTGCTGCCATTTGGATTTCTGATCTTCTCTCTCCTGCTCCAGCTCCTTCATGCGCTGAACCTTCTTTTGGGCCTTCTTCTTCTTATATTCCCTCTGTTCTGCCTGCAGCTCTTTCCTAAGCAAAAATCAGAAAATCAGACACAAAAACTTTTACAGAGCATGGTGTTTGGAAAACTTCATGATTTTATATTTGTACAACTGCACATGCCAAAGGTAAATGCTAAGAAAAGGCCAGTAGTCCAATATACAAATTTTTGCAAGAGTAAAGAACCTAGGCATGAGACGATAACCGGTATCAAGGTTTAAAGGTAAAATTTTCTGTTATACTGTTCCTGCAGCATGTCATATTTTTAGTTTTTTTTACGTGTTGTCAAAGAATATTTTATTTATTAGTTATTTTATTATTATTTTCCTTTTAATTTTAGGGCAACAGTATATCCAGCAGCAAAAGAACCATCCAAATCAAAAACCTACTGGTCAGTCCCCGATTCAGAAAACAGTGTTTTTATCCAATGTTATCATACCGTCAGAATCTTATACAGGCCCGTGCCTATACAAGACACAGTAGCTATGTTTCCATCCAAAGATATGAATTAAAATGTATGTGCAAAACTGGAATATCACATGAAAGAAGTGCGAATAAAGCAGCGTTTCCATCCAATGAGTCAAAGAGAACAAAATCGTCACTTCCTGATTAACTGGCACCAAATATCAAAAGTAAAAATGGAATTTGCTGTGGTAGGAGAAGCTTGCGCCCCTTAGAAGACAATGCTGACACGGTGGCGTTTGAAGGAGTGAGACGTGGAGCACAGACACTCTTGACAGTTCTGGAGGTCATTAATAATATAATAACACTAATACTGAAATGAGGGGTGACGCGGTGGCGCAGTGGGTAGCACTCTCGGGTTGCAGCTGGAAGGGAATCCGCTGCGTAAAACATATGCTGAATAAGTTGGCGGTTCATTCCGCTGTGGCGACCCCAGATTAGTAAAGGGACTAAGCCGAAAAGAAAATAAATGAATGAATAATACTGAAATGGTTAAGACATTTTTAGAATGACCAAAACAACATTTCAAATGCTTTACAATGTGCTCAGCCCGCTGGTTTGTCTATTCACACACATTTATACCATCACATGATCTCTTATAACAAAAATCACATGACACTTTTTAATGCGCATACTGGAATTTGTAGTTTCGTAGTTTATGCGCATTTTTTATTATCGAATAAAAAGTTATACAACCAAGTTATTCACATACATTTTTTATGCAGATTTTCAAAACTGATGTGCATCTTGCCGTTTCCATCAACCGCTTTTTATGCGCATATCCAAAATTCGCATAAAATTAGGTGGATGAAACAAATCCAAAAAAAGACACTGAACAGCAATTTGATGAGCAATTCGATTATGCAAGTACATCAGAAAATACCACATTTATTCACATTCACCACATTTGTTCCTAGAGCAGTAAACAAAGCAGGATATCTTTTCCGATTGCTTTGTTTAGGTTCTAATTAAACAACTGTGCAGTGCTGCCCTCTGACGTCCAGTAGAGTATAAAAAAAGATCACTGGATCTGTCAAATATGTCCATGTATACTCTACCATAGGGCTGCACGATATAGGAAAAATCTCATTGCGATATATATATATTTTTTTATTCTGCAATATATATATTGCGATACTAATACAATTTCACCAGATGTATTTAATAACTATTCTGGAATAATTTGTCATTTTAGATTGATTGGGATGATTAAGGGAGTGCATAAAATATAATAAACAATCTACAAGCATAGATAAATTCAATAAAGAAAAAGATACAAATTAAATAAACAGTGTTGTATTGTTTTCCAAGGAGTCGAACAGTATTCAGGTATACAGTGATTGAATAATCAAATGTAAAATACTGTATAGTCTTGATTTAAAAATAAATCAATAAAATTAATTAAAAACGGTAAAAAAAAAAAATTATAAAATGTTACAAATAGTATGATTTGTTATGCCTGAATGCTTTTAAAACCCTCACAGTCCTCAAAAAAACCCTTGCAAATAAATTATAATCCAGACTCAACATTGCATATACTCACGATGTGACTATTGGGACTGGGACTACCAACAGCCTATTTTTCATCATTTCTGAATGAAACTAAACCCATGTTTTGTCTTGCAACAATGCAGTTCTATTATGTGCAACTTAATTTCCATATAACTTGACATGAACTTACTTGGATTTGGGTTTTCCGTCTATCTCTTCCCTTATCCGGCCCTCCTCCACTTTTTTGAGCACATGAAGTGGCATCACCTCAGCGTTTCCATAGCCAGCGAAGGTGATGGCTGCTGTCCCGTTCTCATTGTCAATCTCCTCAATTTCTGCCTCATACACCCTGTCAATCACACACCACTGTAAGCAGGTGAGTACAAATGTATACTCCAACCCCTTTGGCATGTCCAAATGCAGCCGACCACAATCCCACCCTGCTCTTTTAAAGGGGCAGCTCTTCCAAAAATGAAAATTATCTAATCATTTTTTCACCTTTCACTTGTCTCAATCCTGTTTGAGTTTCTTTTGTCTGTCGAATACAGAAGATGATGTTTTGATGTATGATGGAAACCAGTAACCATTGCCTTCCATAGTATTGTTTTCATACTGTGGGTGTTTATTTACCAGTTTTCAGCTTTAAAAATCATTTTTTTGTGTTTAGCATTAAAAAAAAAAAAACACCTAAAGAAAAACTATTGGAACCATTTGAAGGTGAACCTTTTTTGGGTAAACTGTCCCTTTAACAACATAAATCCCCAATATACCTCCCAGCAGTGTGTTTGTGTGATACTCACTGTCCGTCCTGGCTCCAGGTGGCCATGCAATGGTCTCCGACCCTCCAGCTGTGAGACGGAGCAACGGTCTCTGAGCTTTTGGTGCTGGTAGTACCCTCCGCTGGCTGTGATGTCAACAGGTCTTTTGTCAACTCAATCACCTCCTAGAGTAATACAGAACAGCAATGATTTGATCACTAGACTTACAGGAAGAGTCACTTTATTCATCAAGTCAGAGCTAATCAGGGATCCACCTCAGAAACTCCTTTTCCACAAAGGTAGTTTTGGATGTGTTCATAAAGGTGCCTCGGTTCTGCTGATTTGTCTGCTTCTGACCAAAAATATAGACCCAAATATTCATTTTGTCAGTTGTAGGATAGAATAGAAAGAAAATTAAAAATATAAACATCACAAAACAAAATGCCATTGATGATGCATATTTTGTGATTTAACGTGATTTTTTTTCAGCTGTGAACTGTAATATCAACCTTAAATACCTCTTTTGCACAATATTGTTTTGTTAATATTAGTTGTATAGTCCGTCTTAGGTTATTTGTATAGTTTAAATAGTATATGTATTGTTAGATTACCGCTCCAGTATGTTAGCTATGTATAGGTTTAAAGTAGCTTTTACGTCCAGTTTTGTTTATATTTATGATTTATGTAGCATCGGGGTCCTGCAAGACACAACATTTTGTTCCACTCTATGTCCACACGTTAATTGAAATGACAATAAAGCTTAACTTGTATGGACTTGACTTGAAATGTTTAAAGCACTTCATCAGTCATCTCCTTTAAAGTGATACATTTCTGATGCCTGCAACAAACTGTAATGGGCAACACTACATGTATATAACTCCAGATATGACATCTTGTCCCATTTTTGGTTCATTATGTCTTGGTCCATGTTGGGTTCAAAGATCTGTCAAACTGTACCAAAGTTTGTCAGTGACTATGGCCTTGTGGATGGTGCGTCAACACATGGCACTACAATGCCTTTCTCTGCTCCCCACAGTTTCCTGTCTATACTCTCCATTGCTCTGCCTAATTAAAGGTGAACACATTTTTTTTTTTAAATGGACCAAAAGAGTTCACTTTAAAGGCAACCAGTCTTTTCAGTGGTCTAGTTCTGTTGGTCCAGATGGCCGCATTCCCATCATGTACTCAAATGAACCTCACTAACAGCAAATGCACCAGAGTTTGCTTTAATTGAACTGGTCAAGTGTGATCACACCCCAAATGGCAAAAACTGAATACAGGAACAAAACTGAACCCCTGAAATACAGGGCACTGTATCAAAAGTCTTTGGTTTCCATACTGAATAACAGTAATCCACCCACAAAGAATAAAGATCCTTATATACACAATAAAGCTATTGAGTTGGTTTTATATTTGCACATTTATTTATTTTTGAATAGTGACAACTTGTAACATGGTCCCTATATTGTTTACCATGCTACTTTAAACATTCTATCTGAAATCAGATGCAAGTATGACTTCAAAACAACATTAGCACTATTTAATTGATTGTGAAAAATGTTGTACTTTAATAGTCATTGGCTGCTAATATGATTTCCCCATTTAGAATTTGCAAAGGCATGCTTTTCTAAAATTATATTAGAGCAATTCCATGCAAATGTCAACCTTGCAATGAAAAAAAATAAGTTTTCACCAAAATATCGAAACCATTTCTAAGTGTTGTGTAAGCACGTATTTTACAGTACTGTAGAAATACTCAAAAATGCATCTGTTAATGTTTTCAAACTATTAGATTTGATTTGCCAAAGTCACACAAGTGGCCATTTCACATCTGTCACATCCATAACGACACCTTTTCCTCAAAAATATTAAATAAAATCAATCATTTTTGTTCTATAGAGAGCCAACTCTTATCCTTTTGATTATCACTATTTCCATTGGGTTGTGCAGTTTAATTCACAGAATTTCTACAAACTATGTTGTATACTGTAAACTCGCTGACTTTTTTGGTCACATCCATAGCGCATGTTTATTTTCCTCATTTAAAATACAAAACAAGTTTACAGATTGATCTTTTTTGCTCCGTTAACCCCGTAGTCCATTGTTCTGGAAAGTATAAACAGATGTTTCTAATTATAATGTTAACATATACTTTCTATGTCAATTTATGTTTTGAGTTTTTACTGCAAATGTCACATCCATAATGCTAGAATTCCTCATTATTAAGGAGAAACTCTGAATGTGCATATAGAAAACCAACATTACCTTAATAATGAAACTCACATTTCTCTTTGACTCTAGTAATGGCTCACAAATAGTGAATAATTGTGCCCCAAACCTGGAGGTCCTTCTGTAGTTTAAGCAGATCTTCATTATCTGGATCTATAGAGAGTGCCGCTTCCACTTGCTGCAGCTGAGCTTTATAATTGCTCAGTTGCTTCATCAACTCCTCAGACATCTGAAAAAAACAAACATTTTTTTTAATCTGACATGTGAAAACAGGCCTCAAAACATCCTTATAAATAATGTTGGAAAAATCACAACCTGCTGTTCAACATCTTTATTATCCAAATCCTACCTAAATAGTTCTTACAAGCACACTCCCGTTTGTTCATAGATATGTTAATAACTCATATATTACAATTTACTAAAGTTTTGTTAGTGATGTCGTAAGAAACCCGTTATAATCTTTACACGTTAAAGGGAACATATTTGATTATTTGTTTGTTAAATAGCCATCTCTTATTACAATTACAACTGTTTACTCGTTCATTGAATCTCAGAAAGCGTTTGTTTTGGTTTCAAGTTATATGCACATCAGCGATTAATGTATAAAGCGAGCGAAAGGCCTCGCGCTCGGCAGAAGCCATGTTCATATGTTTATAAACAGAAATACAGGATCGTTCTGTGACATGAGTCTTACCTTTAAATATTCCGAGTATTATATTTATATGAAAAACAGATGACTTTAGGTATTTAAGTGTCCATGTACGACTGTACGCTCGTAAAAAGAAATGCCGTTGTTGTTACGCTTGTATCTCCTCTCGTTCTCGTCGTCTCGACCTTTTCCCGGATGTGACGCCACACTCTCGCTTCAACAAAATGATGTCGCGATGTTTCCGAAGCAGGAGTAATTTTGCTTTTTTTAACAGCTTTGCTTCGTCTTTTTGCACCAAGTGGAGCAAAAAGTAAATAATAATAATAATATTAGCAATAATAATAATGTATAAAACGAACAGCTAATAAAATAAATTGTATTAAAACTGATTTAAAAAAAAATAAAAAAGAAATAAAATGTAAATAAATAAATGATCCATTATTTTAATAGAATTAATAAATAAATACAGTGGAACATTGAGTATGCAAATGTAATAACATAACTTGAAGTGCATTAATATATTAATTTAACACTGAAAAGAACAAAAATAATCAAATAGAAAAAAATCAATCTGCCTGTGACTGTTTGTTAAATGAAGAATCAATACACACAAGAAACGTACAATTTGGTGTGTGCAATGTGTGCAAATTAATTTTATTCATATTGTGTTATTTTGATCACAATTTCTAGATTCTCCAAGGTTCAAAGGTTGTATATTATTTATTAAATTACCAATTATTTGTATTTGATTTACATCTACCCCAACCCTAAACCCAACTCTCACAGTAATGTAAAGACAGTATTATAACGTTTGTATAAATTGTTTATTAAATTACCCATTTAATTGTATTTTATTAACATCTACCCCAACCCTAAACCCAACCCCCTTACAGTAATGCAAACATATTCATTATTGTTGTAAAGTGTTAGGCTATATTGATTTAAGTACCCGCATCTGTATCCCATCTAGACTTTACCTTCAAACTGGCCACTTGAATATTACAACACAGACTAAAAACTGAACTTAAGTAAAGATAAGTATCTATATGCAAGTTAGTTTACATTGTATACATTTACACTGTTTACTTACGTATTTCAGTCTGAGGTAAAACAGTACATTACAATTTAGATTTTTATTGTTATAATATTATACACACACTTTTTGTAAATATTTTTACTTTTCTTTATTTTTTTAATAAATTCCAAGAAACTATAATGCAATTTAGAATACAGTAAGAGAGAACAGTTCTTTTACACAATATTCACATTAGGTAAACAGGATAAAGAGCAAAACCAAGAAAAAATGTACATAAAACAAATAATAACATGGCAATAAAAAAAGATAGATCAAATTTCAAGTAGCATGAAAGATCTCACCATATTTACCCAAGAAAAAGGCACATTTCTTATTATTAATTAATCTAACTGAGTTAATTAAATGTTTTATTTCACATAAGAAGTCTACAAAAATTGGATTTTTTTAAAGAAACCTCACAAAGTGGCTTCTAACGACTTGTTTTGGTTTTCAAAATAACAAATAACATCCTTAAGCTGCAAATTACCACTCATAATAATCTTGGAAAAGCAATATGAATTTAAATCATCCAAAAACAATGATGATACATTGCATGAAAAAACAAGTGACAAATATCTTCACACTTATTTTTACAAAAGGTGCAAATATCAGTAACATCACAATATTTGGACAAGAGTGAATTACAGGGGTGAATATTGTGCACATTTTTAAAGTGCACCTCTTTTGTTTTATTAGGAATACGAAATGGTGATGATAACCATGTTTTCCTCCACTGAATGTTAACAATTATAGAACCCTATATTATTCACACACTCATTCGCGCCAGAGTTTATATTCGACCTACGTACGATGAAACGATTGGTCTCCAGACTGGCCAATCAGAGCGCAGTGTTAGTCTGTAAACAAAAGATTTCGTCAGTGTTTTCCAGGAGCGCGATATTGTCCCCTATGTTTTCAGGACGAACAACGTTTAGTGTTTTGTCTTGTCTTCAGAAACAAACAAACAAACAAAAAATAGCAAACACTACATTCAGAAGCGTGAACAACATTTAAAAGAACAACAATGTCAGCGCACAAACTTATTCTTAAGGAAGAAAGTCTGCACGGTAAGTTATGCAATTTGTCTCGATTAACATTACATAATGTACAAGCATCAACAGCTAACGAAAACAACACGGATGTTAAAAGTAGCAGTTGCTTGTTTATTCGTATTCCTGGGTTTTATACAAACCATGTTTTTTCTGTTCTAAATCTCAACAATGCAGAAGTTTGTCATACTGCCGAGTCAGCAGCTCCTTGTTTGCTAACACAAACACTTGCTCTATTTTTGTTAATACAAATGTTTGTTAACGTACAAAAGGCGTTCACAGTGACCCCATATTCTCTCAACGAATCATATTGAGATTTATTGAATGACATACAAACGACATGACGGGTTTTGACCTATTTTTGATCCTTTTTTTAACATCAAAAGTAGTAAAGCATGTACGATTAATGTAAAGCTTAAACGAAAGGCGAAATAAGCTGTTCATTATTTGCTATAAAGCGTTTATAAAAATGGATGTTACTGCTCTCAAGACTTTCTAGTTACCATGCTTTACTTTTTCCATCCAGACTCGTGGGTAGAGCTTCATTTCGATTCAAGTAGTGAACACAGCGAGGACACTCCAGCCCTGTCTGATATCATGGATCTGGAGAAAATGCTTCTGGAAGCGCAAAGGGAATCCAGCAGTAGTTCACGGACAAGCTCTCACTGCAGCAGGTAGTGTACAAGGCTTTCTACAAGGCTTTTATGAGAGATTTAGTGATGATTCTAAATACAGTGGCTTTTGTGATTTATTTCCTCCTCCTAGTCCCAGACGTGTCCAGACACCTCCCCTCATTAACACAGCTGTCTTCAACACACACACCATTGAACAGGTAAAATGAGTTTATAACTTTGCCATTATAAATAAAAAAATCTTTCAAATATTGCATTAAGTGTTAGTCGTCCACATTATTTAATATACACAAAATGTTTCAAAATAAGTAATGTGAAAATTTCAAAATATGGGTGGAAATGAAACAACTAACTTATGAAAACATATAGAAGAATATGTGATATAAACTCCTGTCTTTAATTTTAAGTTGTAAACTTTATTTTAGAATCATTGAGTGACGTTTATAGTTATTATTATATTTTTATTTGGACTGATTTAATGCTTTTCTGCTTCCAAAATGAAAAATAAATTCACTTGACAACTGTGAAATTGGTTTGAGTTACTGTGTTTCATCTCATTAATATTTGTTTCATTTTGTTGGAAGTAACAAAAAATAAACAATACAGCTTTAGTTAACAGTACTTACCCTGATTTACTTCAATCAGCTCAGATTTTTGATTGTTGACATTTTATACTGTAAAAGAACAAACATAAATAGTAATAAAACAAGAAACACGTATCAAAAATGTATATTTACTGTACTACACTGCTTTATAGAGAAGTGTTTAAAAATGACAATTTTCTCCAGGCATTTGGAACCAAAGTTGAATAACTTAAGAAAATGACAGCACCATTATTTTTATTTTTACACAAATTGGTAGATCTTTTAGTGACTTCAATACAATCTGTGTTGCATTACATGACAATGGAGTCAGTAAAAAATTGAGAAAAGTGTGTAGTGAAAATGATAAAATAGTAAATATACCTTTATGACATTTAATAGTTTGGCTTTCATCACTATTTGTGTTCATCTTTCTTCTAAAAATATTTAGATTTGCCACAAAATGACCCAGATCTAATTTTACCACCATGTGTACATTTTATAAAACTGTATCGTACACTAACAGAGTTTGATTAGACATCAGTATTAGTAATATCACCAATGATCTGAATGCATTGTTAACCTTTCCACTTTCTCTTCTAGGGGGAAGTTGTGCTGGAGAGCAAACAGGAAGCCAAAGCTGTCGCAAGGATCAGCGACTGGTCCAGTCGGCCAGAAAACATACCACCCACAGCATTTATTATTAAGCGGGCAAAGCGGAACAGAATATGCAACACAAACACAGACAAAGATGACAAGGAGATCGACAGAGACTTGCTGAAGTTACTGCTGCCTTCTCTGATTTTGACACACATCCTCATGCTTGGATTGGGGTGAGACAATTGTGCGTTTATAAAGTCTGACGTCTTGTTTATCACTCTTTTGTTCACTCCTGCTATTTTTATTTTGTCTCTGTAGGATCTGCATTGGACGGCGCCTCTCGACCCAGTGCTCTGCTATCTAAATCTGCAGATAAAAGTGTGTGTCAGTGTTACTTTGTGAGATCCTCTCTAGAAAAAGCCTCACAGCCTTTTGTTTTCCTTCAGGAGATGTAAGAGAACACTGTGAAAATATGATGAGAGATAGAAACTCTCGGCATTGTTATTCTTTGGTTCTCCTGTGAGGACTTTGGCTCAGAATTAATAAATATTAATCCCATCCTTAAGGGTATCAGATTAGATTAACCAGGAAATAGGCCTGATAGATTTCAGATTTGTAAAAAATTGTAACTACACATGTACGATTTTTTATTTTTATTATTTAATGGCCAGGTCACATTATAGTCCTTTCAAGTGACTGTTTTTGTAGCATTTCAAATCATTATTTTTGGAAAATGTAAATCTATCTTTAGCAGAATATTTAGAGCTGTATAAAAACATATTCTGATGTTTTTTTTTTTTATTAATATGACATGCTATAAAAAAAAACAATAAAACTGTGCTGCCGAAATAATAATGTTCCAATAAATTTATCCTTAAAATGTTTCAGTTTTTGCATCCAAGTAAATAAAATTTGCTACATTTATTAATTATCAATAATCTTTTTTTTTAATCAATTTTCTCAAAGAGTTATTATTTTGAATTAGTTGGTGGACAGTTCCAGGTACAGAATATTAATCGTTTCACTCTCTTTAGGTGTAATGCCAAAAAATGCATCCCCTCATTCGACAGTATATGGTTGGGGTTAGGATTAGGAGGTGGGAGGTGTAGCCTTCTACAATACAATACTAAACAATACAGGTGTGATACTTCAATGTACGATGCATGATCTAGCACAGACATGCCCAAACTAGAGCCCGCGGGCCAAAGTTTGCCCATGGTAACCTTTGATTTGGCCCACCATCTCATCTGAGAAGAAAGGAAGAAGGATGGGGATGGTTTAGAGATTGTCATTTCAAATTTAATGTAAGCTTTTGTTTGCTTGTTTTCTTGTTAAAAATTAACTGGAATTAAATGTTTCAATTAAATATTGTTTTCCCAGTGATGGGTTGCAGCTGGAAGGTCATCCGCTGTGTAAAACATATGCTGGATAAGTTGGCGGTTCATTCCGCTGTGGAGACCCCTGATTAATAAAGGGACTAAGTTGAAAAAAAAATGAATGAATGAATTAAATACTGTAAATTAATTTAGCTTAAATTTTCATACTGTCACCTGATGGATTGAGGACAAGGCAGAGACTTTGGTGAGTAAATCAGGGCAAAGCAAAATTCTGCTTGACTAGTGTATTCAGCATTGTTTTTATTGCAATAAGTTATCATTTTAAATGTTATACTGCATATTTAGTTAATACAATTTAAAGTAATGTTTTTTTTTATGTTATGAAATATATTAGGAAATTACCCATGGCAACTTTATTGTAATAGTTTGGTATGTTTACCTTCGTCCCATGGCTCATAATGATATTTGGTTTTTGGCTCTTTATACGAAAAATTTGGGCACCCATGATCTAGCAGCAGTGCATTACACCTAAATAGTATTGTGTTTTGTACTGGCCTTTTGTGTACACCAGGTGGCGTTTTGATCCAATTTTTCGAAGGCTTTTTGCTTTGTATAAATAAACTTCTAATAATTAATAAATGTAAAGGTGTATGTCAGCTACAGTTATATTAGCTACATGGGTTTTGTATAGGCAATCAGTTTTTTGTTCTTCACGTACAGGACACTTCAGAGATATTCACTGTAACCTGAGAACGAACAATTCTTGTGTGTTATTTTGAAATATTGTGTAGAACTGCTATTATTTTTTTATTTTATTATCGTATTGTTTATCTTGCTTCTTTTTCTATTTATTTTCCCGTGGCTTTAATTATTTTCACTAAAAAGTTAATTAGCTCAGAAGTTTGAACAGCAGGAGGTTTTTTATTATTCTAATGTGTAAACATTTTCTAAAAACCTGCAGGTGTTTATTTCTCACAAATTAACTTCTCAGCATTAAAATGATTAAACTCACGATGTTCGGAACTACTTTTTAATATGTTTCAAAACTTCAAGAAATATGGAGATTTACATGTATATGAAGATAGGATATGCAGATAAGGCGTTATTTTAATTATAGCATAAGTAAAATTAAGACACGTCAGATCAAAACAAAAATTGTAACCAACCAAACAAACAAAGAAGAAAGAAATCCAACTGTAAAAGTAACTCTTTTAAATCAGACTAACAATATTAATAGTCTACTAATAATATTATAAAGGGTTGCCGGTTGATAATTTGTCGCAATTTATTGTCAGTGGTATTTTGCAAAGAAATAAAACTACATTTTAAAACTCAAGCTTTACCATCAGATAATGCACTAACTAACACTAACAATGAGCAGTGGCTTATTAATCTTTGTTAATATTAGATATTAGCTAATATTAGATAGGCCTAATAAACATGTTCATTTTTATGTTAGCTCGGTTTCATTTAGCATAATATTTACTAATGTATTTTTAAAATCAAAAGTCAATAATGGTAACTATTAATAACTTCATTAGAAATATTTAGAATGTTAACGAATATATTTAACTGGTGGTTTAAATTCCTGTGAAATGACTTTTTTTTTTAAGCTGTGCTCGGTTTCAAAAGCTTGATTGATGTTGTGCGTCACAGCCACGCCCATATACCATATTACTACATCCATCAACTGCTATTCTCCTGCGGATTGTCTTACGGCAGTCCGGAGGGAGAAGGAAGTACGACATCCGCCGGTCTCTGAGATGAAGCAGGAGGTCAGAGGGTCATCTGTAGGGTCAGCGGGCTCTTGGCTGCACACACACAGCAGTCTCTCCGCGCAGAGGTAAGAAGATGAATGCACTTCTATCCTGTTCATCTTACACTTTCATGAACAACTTCATTTGTAAGATGGACAAAGCAAGTTTACAGAATTAGCTTTGTGCTTGTCAGCGTCATTATGACTGCTTTTATGGATATGGTCCCACATTATATTAAATAGCTTTACTTAAGCAAGAAGTAGATAAATAAGGCACAATGTAGCAGCCTATTGTGTTGCTGTATTGCAAAACATATGAGCAATTTATTTTGTTACATGTATCCTGCAGTACTTTCTATAGCAATAAAATAATAGTAAACTTATGCAAAACCATACCTGTAAAATTACATTGGTGCTTTTAATTAATGTTACAGGGTAATTATATATAAATTGAATGAAATACAGACACCATCAAATGAAGAGTGACTATTTTTGCTGCTGTTTTATTGATTATTCAGTTTATTATTGTTTGATTGATTTAGTTGAGACTAGAGAGGGGTTTAGGGGATATGCTAAAGGACACAATTAACAATTTATAATAAACAGGTTATTATATTAAATAGATTTTAATTAAATGTTAGTATACTTAAATGACACTTAATATAAAAAGCGACGTGGTCTATTGGTTTCTCTGCAGATGTCATTTATTAGGTAAGGATTTAATTTAAATTCTAATATTTGTTTTTTTTTATATCAGTTTTTGTATTAAAATGTTAAATTTTCCCTGAAAATGTATGGATTTTTAGCTCTGCTGAAGCTAAAACATTGCTATTGTGTTGTCTATATATAAATGTTTATCTTTACTTTTATTTTACATTTAGAAGAAAATTCACAAGCTAGTAGGCTATTGTATAAATATTAATTCACACTTATATTAATAAGCTAAATATCTTGCAAAATAACTACTAAAATAGTATACTGTAATCATGGAAAAATACAACGGAAATTAGTCATTAAAACTATATTATGTTTAAAGAAAATATTCAAATAAGAATACAAATTTTATTGGAGAGCTAATAATTTTGACTTCAACTATACATACAGGTTTATGATTGGATAAGGGATAAATTAGGTATCTTAATTCTTCTAATAAGTAACTCTTATTAGAATTCAATATAACTATGGAATCCAGTTTGCTTCTCTCAAACCTTGTGCAAATTATTTTTATTTAAATAACTTCCTAATGAACTATTTTTTCTGTTCCTGGCAGAGATGTTGGTCTTGCCCGAGCACACTTCGAGAAACAGCCACCTGCAAACCTGCGCAAGTCAAACTTCTTTCACTTTGTTTTGGCTTTATATGACAGTCGGGGTCAGTCTGTGGAAATAGAGCAAACTGCATTTGTGGATTTTGTTGAAAAAGACAAGGTGAGGAGAAATGTATACATAATGCTTGAAAAATAAAAAATGAGAAAAGCATATATCAATTTGTCTATTTGTGTAATTAATTTAGGAACCACTGAGTGAAAAAACAAACAATGGAATCCATTACAAACTTCAGTTAATCTACAATAATGGTGAGCACTTTATAAGTTACCAATGTTTTAAATGAAATATGAATGATATTCAGAGCTGATGTTGTGCTATTTAATATATTGCTTTTTAGGTGAAAGAACAGAGCAAGATCTGTACATTCGTTTGATAGACTCTGTGACCAAACAGGTAAAACATTGTTTGTACTTTAATATTTCTTAGCACTATACATTTAAAGTTAAAAGTTTGTATTAGTCAAGAATATTTTTTTTAAACCCAGCAGTTTTGTTCTGATAAGTATTGTTGTGAATAATATAAGATATGATGATTACACTTTACAATAAGTTTGTATTAGTTAGTTAGTTAATGTGAGTTGATGTATTTACTAACATGAACAAACAAGGAACAATACATTGATTACAGTATTTAATCGTCTTTGTTAACATTAGTTAATAAAATAGTTCATGTTAACTCACAGTGCATTAACTAATGCTAATAATAATTAATTTGTTAATAAAATATTAATGCATTAGTAAACGTTGAACTATGATTAATAAATGCTGTATTGTTCATTCTTATGTCATGTTATTAAAATACATTAACGTTAATTAATGAAACCTTATTGTAAAGTGTGATTGATATAAAGTAATATACCTGCAGGGATGGAGCTCATAGATAAGCTTTTCACTCATCATAGCACACGTGCTGCTGATGATGCAACAATAAAAGTGATTTGATTTGATATGACATGTACACTGAAATTTAAAATGATTACTAAGTAAATGACTACTAGATATATATTTATTTTGCTTTACATAACATTAATCTGCTGTTTCTCAGGCAATTGTGTTTGAAGGTCAAGATAAAAACCCTGAGATGTGTCGTGTTCTTCTTACTCATGAGACGATGTGCAGGTGACTTGTATCTCTACAACACGCTGACATAAAATGGTCTTTCAAATATATTGTGTGTGTGTTTGTTTTAGTTGCTGCATATTTCACAGTTGATGATGAAGTAATAATTGTGTGTCTGTATATGTCAATTTTTACAGCCGATGTTGTGATAAAAAAAGCTGTGGAAACAGGAACGAAACACCATCAGACCCAGTTATTATCGACAGGTAGGGCAATCATTTCAGTTCCGTAAAATTTAAATCAAATAATAAAATTTGTTACCCGGGACCACAAAACCAGCCATGCAGTGACAATTATTTATTTATTTTTTATTTAGATATCACCTGAATCTCTGTTTAAATAAATGACACTTATGATTTTGTGGTGCATTTTTTTCCCATTTATTTGTGATTTGTTTTTATGATTTGGCCAAGACACAATTATTTGTATATCTGTAATCTGATGGTTAAAAAAATATAAAACATTGAGAAAATCGGTATTAAACGTGTCTATATGTAGTGCTTAGCAATGCACATTACTGATCCAAATTTAAATTTTTAGTTTAATTTAAATCTATTTAAATTGAAAGTAGGAAATGTACTGTACAAAGTATATCCATGGGAAATGATCTGCTCAATATTCTAATGATTTTTTGGCATAAAAGAAAAAACAATAATTTGAATTTAATTATTTAAATATTTAATATTTAAATTGAAATATACCTGTGCAACAATATTTTTAGTTTTGAGGTCCAGGGTCACAATTATGTACAGTTTATATTGTTTCATCTCTCCAGATCTCGCTTATTGTCTTTTTACATCATTTTCTCAGTGACTTTTTTCTCCATACCCTGATCCACACATACCTTCACACATTTCTAGTGCAAAGATGTCTGTCTTGCCCTTAAAATAACGCCCATTTCCTTTTTATTACATGCTTATTAGATTCTTCTTGAAGTTTTTTCTCAAATGTAATCAAAATTGCCTGAAGAACGCAGGAAACCCGCGAGACACACGCCGTTTCCAGGTACACACACATATTCTGTATAAACACAAAGGACGCTGAATTAGTGTAATATCTTTCTGTGCAGTTTTTTGTAAAAGCTACTGTGCATTGCAGGTGCTGGTCTCCACCACAGCCTTTGTTAAGGGCCACATTCTAGCCATTTCGGATAACATATTTGTCCACAACAATTCAAAGCATGGAAGAAGAACAAGACAATTTGAGTTGATTGAAGGTACAGCGATCAAACATATTTGCAACTTTGGAATTTATATAATTTATAGAACTGTAAAAGTTGACAAATGACTCAAATGCGGTTAGAGGAAGAATGCAGTTCAAATCTGTGTCTTCAAATAGCAATATACAGTTAAATGCATTCTATCAATAAAAGATAAAAAAATAAAGCAATAAAAATGATTAATTAGTAATCGGTTTTTGCTAATGACCCCTTTACAAATTAAAAATATATATACATATATATTTATGTATTGATTGATTGATTGCAGTCATTTGTACTCTGTGGCTGTAATGTGCAACCCCTGTGTGTAGCTGAAATCCCCTGCATTAAGGCCATCAGTCCGAGTGAAGGATGGACTTCAGGTGGAGCGTCAGTGATTATTATTGGAGATCAGTTCTTCAGTGGCCTACAGGTGGTTTTCGGAACAATGCTGGTCTGGAGTGAGGTGTGTACTGAAAAATAACTATAAATACTTTTTCTTTCATTTTAGTCTTTTCATTGCACTTATTCGCCATCCGACAGATTTGCATTGCATTTGTTTTGAATCTTAATCTTAACATATGATGCAATGCTTGAAAGCGAGGTTCTGTTAGAATGAGATCTGCAGATGATGATGAAGTAAAGTTAATCTGTTTTCTTCTAAATTCTTTCATTTGTTTTGTTGTAGGTGATCACACCGCATGCGATTCGAGTGCAGACTCCACCTCGTCACATCCCTGGGGTTGTAGAAGTCACACTGTCCTACAAATCCAAACAGTTCTGCAGGGGAGCTCCGGGACGCTTTGTTTACACTGGTGACCATTTTTGAGTTCGCACTGAACAATGACTATATTTAGAGAACTCTTTCTATTTTTAGACATACAGTTGAAGTCAGAATTATTAGCCCCCTGTTGATTTTTTTCCACAATTTCTGTTTAATGGAGAGATTTTTTTCAACACATTCTAAACATAATACTTTTAATAACTCATTTCTAATAACTGATTTATTTTATCTTTGCCATGATGACAGTAAATAATATTTGACTAGATATTTTTCAAGACACTTCTATACAGCTTAAAGTGACATTTAAAGGCTTAACTAGGTTAATTAGGTTAACTAGGCAGGTTAGGGTAATTAGGCAAGTTATTGTATAACGATGGTTTGTTCTGTAGACTATCGAAAAAAATATAGCTTAAAGAGGATAATAATTTTGACCTAAAAATGTTTTTTTAAAAATTTAAAAACTGCTTTTATTCTAGCCAAAATAAAACAAATAAGACTTTCTCTAGAAAAAAAAAATATTATCAGACATATACTGTGAAAATTTCTTTACTCTGTTAAACATCATTTGGGAAATATTTTAAAAAGAAACAAAAATTCAAAGGGGGGCTAATAATTCTGACTTCAACTGTATGTGAAAATAAATAAATAGTATATTACTAATATTTTGTTGCTTTATGAATTGTTTTTCCCTGGTTTAGCTTTAAATGAGCCAACTATTGACTACGGGTTCCAGCGGCTGCAGAAGGTCATTCCTCATCATCCTGGCGATGTGGAAAGACTGCCAAAAGTGAGCCAGAAATGCTGACAAAGTTAATTTTATACTGTGAATACTTGTTGGGACCTTTGAAATTAATTTACTTTCAAACTATTTTAACTTCTCTACGTTCTGTTTTAGGTGTTTGGGTTTTTTAAGTAATGTTGTGAATGATATAAGATATAATGGTCAAGCTTTACAATAAGGTTGTGCTTTGTAATGCATTTACTAACACAAACAAACAATAAACATACATGTATTTATTCATCTTTGTTAACATTAGTTCATTGTTAGTTCAAGTTAACGCACAGTGAATCAACTAATGTTGAAGTATGGGTTTGGATTTTAGTAATGCATTATAAATGTTGAACTGTGCTTAAATGCTGCCAATAGTGATGCTGAGTTGACTTCATACTGTGAATATACTCGTAGGGCCCTTTGAAATCTGTTTATTTCCTAGCTAACTCCATTTTAACTACTCTAGGTCCTGTTTTAAATGTTTAATTGAACGTCATCTTCATATCTGACTTCATAACTTACATTTTTAGAAAATCTGAGCTCATGATTTTGTTTGTTTGTTTTTGACTATCAGGAGGTCTTACTGAAGAGAGCAGCTGATCTCATAGAGACATTTTATGGAGTCCCTCATAACAACCAGGTGAACATAACATTTACATTTGTATTTTTATTGCAACTGATCAGTTAGTTATGCAAATAAACACTGAACAAAAGTGCAAAAGTTCTGTGCTTCTATAGAGCTTAACGGTGAGGTTCAGGAGTAAAAACTCTGATCATGTTTTCTATAGGGAATAAATGATGAATGTGAACAATGAATGATAAACATTTTGTTATAGATTTGAGGCTGTTAATCAATTGATTATGCTTTTGTTGTACGCATCTGTTCACATGAATTCAATAAATTGTTTGAAACAATCATATTTAAGAACTAATTTCATGCAGAAAAACTACATTACCCATAATTCACAGAGAACTTTCCACCATGAATAAATTAATACAGTCACATTTAGTCATTTAGCACAACGGTTCCCAACAGGGGGATCCCGGTCCACAAGGCAGCTTCAGCGAGCTCTGTGGGGGGTTGCGTCATATTTTTAAAAGTTTTTAGCAGTGAACAATTAGGCGAACGATCATGTTGCCTTAGTTCATTTTATCCCCTGGCTGACCAAAAAATTGACAAATTTGTAATTCATCCTGCACAAAAAAGACAGAGTCTCGCTGATTCGCCTTCAGCAGCTAATACCAATGACCCAAGCATACTGGACCCAGGTGAGGAAGCTCCAATTCTGAAACGGGTCGCAGCGATAGCAATACTAAATACACAAAATGCAGGAAATACCACGATAGTTACCTGAACTATGGTTTTATTCCATTTTCACAAAGCAAAGAGTCCCTGACCCAGCCACAGTGCATTATCTGTGCTAAAGTTCCTTCTATCAAATGCATGAGGCCATCCAAATTAATAAGACATTTGCAGACCACTCATCCCCAATACCACGACAAGCCCAGAGCATTTTTTGAGCACAGGGCAAAAGTATTGACACACACCCAAAATGAGATGAGGGACGTCACAGCTACTGACAAGAAACTTTTAAAAATTTGGCAACTGAATGGCAACTAATATAGGGCCAATTTAAGGACAAAGGCTTACTTTTTTTTCAGTTACAAATGGCCTACTGATGTTTTGCTTTTATATTTTACATTAGGCTATTATTTGTGCATAAACATATCTAGATATAGTAATAAACACACCGTTTGTTTGAAAACAACATTTTTGTCATCCCTTCTGCAAGCTTATATGAGCGATAATGTCATTAAATGTTGAGGGGGGCCTTACAATATTTTCCGGGGTAAAAGGGGGTCTCGGGCAAAAAAAGGTTGGGAACCACTGATTTAGCAGTTTTTTTCTTTTAAGAGAGAAGAGTGTTTCTACAGGTGGTTTGTCAAACCCACTTACCTGTATGAACCTCACTTCATAAATGCATTCATTTTTTTAGATGTTGAGTGATCATAAGAAAGTTTCTGATGCAAATGTGCAAAACTGGTGCAAGTGTCTGTTTAAAATGACAGAGAGATGTAAAAGTGTATTTTCTACAGGTGGTTTGTCAAGCCCACTCACCTGTGTGAACCTCACTTCATAAATGCAATTGTTTTTTTTAAAGATGTTGAATGATCGTTAAAAAAAGTGTCTGGTGCAAATTTGTTGCAAGTGTCGGTTTAAAATGACAGAGAGATGACAGAGTCTGTTTTCTACAGGTGGTTTGTCAAGCACACTCACCCTGAATGATTTGAGATATTTCTGTTGCCTCTAATTTTATTGTTATTATTGTTAATATCCTTCTTTCTGTTTTTTTACCTCCAAAAAAGCTGCAGAGTTCAAACTCAGACTTTTACCTTTTGTCTTTTTGTTCATAGACTATAATGCTTTACTGAATATATTAAAAAAAATGAATGGTGACAAATTGCTTCTGAAAAAGTGTTGCATTGTATATGTACCTAACAACAGGAGATCATTCTGAAGCGTGCATCTGACATAGCCGAGGCATTAAACAGCATCCCTCGAAACTCATCGCACACAAATCCACACGGCATGATGGCTGTAAACTCCTACGATGGACAGTTAAACTTGAACACAGAGGTTTCCCAGCAGGATGCAGAACGAGGTATGGAGAATGTAAAATACGCATGTGAATATGCTACATGTGCTCCAGTAATTTGTTTCAATAAATGTAAGTCTCATTGTCTCTTTCAGCGGGTTACAACAGGAGTTCAAACACTGGCTTTATTGCAGGCAGCACATCCCATCAGTCTGAATTCAACAACACCAACACGTGCATGAATGGACAAACACATTCACACTCAAACACACACCTCTCGATGGCCGGACAAACACACGCACGTCCCGCTGTGCCAAACTTCTCTATGGCTGCCACACAGGCATTTAAAGACACAGTGGACACACAGCACTATATTGGTAAGAACATATTTTTTTCTCTTTCTTTGAAGCCTTTAAACAAACAAGCATTCTTTGCAAATCAAATGGAATCAGCACTTTGAGAGTCAGAAAAACACATTACAGGCAAAACTAAATTACTAGTGGTGGGCCGTTATTGGCGTTAACGTGCTGCGATAAAAGAAATATCGCCGTTAATCTATTCTCAAAGTTGAGTTGGGAGCTGGGTCTATTCTATGCAAGCTATGATGACTTTCACCTTAAAATATTTTAGCGCAGATGTATACCTGATCAAATTGCACTGTAGGTGGCGAAAACGAGTCTTCGAACCTGTGTGTATTCCTACTGTGAAATTACCAGATCAAACGTGACGTGCTAACATGGATGCAGTTCACTAGAGTAAATCTGATTAATGTTAGCTCCACATCTAACTGTCTGGCACCTAAAGAGTTTACGCATTCGAGTAAAACATATACAAATAAAATTGACCGGGTGCTTTTTAAAATGAATGATAGTGAATGAAAGTCAAACCGGTGAGCCGTCTGACAAAAAAGTGCCCTTCTGAATCAAATCAGCAGGATGCCCTTCTGGATCTTTCACTTACTTTGAAGACACTACTGACTACGCTTACATGGACATCTGTAATCTAGTTATTTGCCTTAATAGACAATAGTATAATTAAGGTGTTTACATGAAGTGCTTTCATGTAACAATTTCCTGTAATTTTGGGTGACTTTAACTGCAGTTCGGCAGTTTCACCTTCACTCATGAACATTTCATTCATGCCCCCTAGACAAACTAAAATATTAGACACAAACAGGGAGTAAGGATTGGGGAGAGTGTTATGGAATTTAATAACGCATGTATTTCGCGATGTGTGTGTGTGTGCGCGTGCACGCTTCCTTACTGACAACCGCATGTGTGGATCTTGTTGGAAAATATGGCAAAAAGTCCTACATGACGGTAATAGTTTGATACAATTATTAATTCAATTTCTGTTTAGTTTAGTTATGATTTTAGTCGGATTAAGGTAATCAAAAATCTCTGTTTCGAGCTTATGTAGGCCTACAGTTCAAAATTTATGTTTAACTGAATAAACAGTTAGTAAACACAAGTACATCTTATTGAACATCATTTATTTTCATCACCAATTATCATAGTAGAACAGTTTCTCAAGCAGTTTGTGATGCATTTTGGAAACAGGAGATGAGCCCCTGGTCTAATGCTCCACCTGGCTTGAGAAACCCGTTCTCAAAGACTTATATTTAGTAATTATTTGGATAGCACTCATATTCTGAATGCCTTCAGCAGAATTCAAATGAGCCATTTTAATCTAGATTAATTCCAAGATTACAGTGAGATTAATCTAGATTAAAAAATTATTCTATGCCCACCTATAATTAATACACAATTTGCATTTTATGAATCAACAATGACAACAATTTCACTTAAAAATCTTTTTTAACATTCTACTGAAAAAGTAACCTGTACATTTTGAATAGGCTGAACGCTGTAACAAAAGCCACTTTCACACAGTTATACCGGTAAATATCCGTAAAATTTCAGAATCAGAATCAGTTTTATTGCCAAGTGTGCTTCACACTTCACACAGATGTTCATAATATGTGCTGGCGCTCACTGGCTCCTTCACGTGCACATGCGTCAAGCAGAAATTAAAGGTAAACAAACAGCAGTTTATCATAAGCATTTTATCGATCATTTTTTACACATTTGGCATTAAGAAGGAACATAGAAACGTTATCTGACTAACATCTAGCAGCTAAATGTGTCTGGAAAAATATTCAAAGGTATTTATTTTCATAAACAGTGCGGATGTGAATGCGTCTGAGTGTTCTGATTGGCTAAAGTAGACGTCTCACGTCAGCGCATTCTAAATGTGAACGCACTCTTTACGGCAATCTTCCTTCTGCATTCACACAGCGCAGCATTCCGGCAAATTATCGGTAATGTTACAACTTCTCTTTCCGGAAAATTGCCGGAACGAAATTACTGGTATTTTCAAAAAGGGCCTGTTCACACATACAGACCTTTCCGGAAAATTCCCGGTAATTTTCCGGAAAGGTCTGTATGTGTGAAAAGGGCTAAAATCTTGCTGCCTTAAATTTTTAGTTGTAGTTTTTTAAAATCAAATTAACTTTTGTAGTCATCTCAACTTACATCAATAAAACTGGCTAAATAAATGAAGTTAAACTAAATGACTTATTAAAATATCGGTTGTCAGGTATGAATTTTTGTCATATCATTTTTTTATTTACAGTGAGGGCGAGTTAGTTAGTTAGTTAGTTAGTTAGTTAGTTAGTTAGTTAGATAAGTTTATTTGTCCCTGTAGGGAAATTTCATTTGCAGCATAGACTCACAGAGACAACTGACATTTCACATTTGCCATTTGTATAAATAAATCATTTAAAAACATGGTACCCCTAGTCTAAATAAATATCCAGTCTACTGGCCAAGAACTGCTACTGAGGAGAATTGCTTGAGGTATACATGATAATTTTGTTCTACTTCTAACACATCTGGGAACACAATATTGACGACCTGATGGTAACAATTGGAAGGTGTATGAAAAAGGATGTCTCTCATCATTGACAATTATGATAGCCTCATTTAGTATTATTTCTTTGTATATACTATCAATGCCCTTTAGTTTTATTCCCAACAACTTACTGGCTGTAGTTACCACCTTCCCTAGTGACCTCTTCTGGGCAATTTCCATACCAACAGATCACACAAACTGTTGCAATACTTTCGATAAAAGCACTATAAAGCATGATCAACAGTGTGTTGTCAACATTAATTGACAATTATGATAGCCTCATTTAGTATTATTTCTTTGTATATACTATCAATGCCCTTTAGTTTTATTCCCAACAACTTACTGGCTGTAGTTACCACCTTCCCTAGTGACCTCTTCTGGGCCATTTCCATACCAACAGATCACACAAACTGTTGCAATACTTTCGATAAAAGCACTATAAAGCATGATCAACAGTGTGTTGTCAACATTAAAAGACAATAGTTTCTTTAAGCAGTACATTCTCTGTTGAAGCTTTTTCCTTATACACTCAGTCCATACATCCCACTTAAGTTTATTGTCCAGCATCACACCCAAATATTTATAATTTGTTACTAACTGAATTTGCTCCCCATTAATTAATGTGGGATGACTTTTTCTTTGTGCTCTCTTTCTAAAATCAATAACCATCTCCTTAGTTTTAGGAATGTTTAGGAGAAGGTTTGAATTTTCACTCCAGTCTAAAAGGATAAGCAATCAGCAAATATGAATTGTTGGGTGAACAACCCCTTTAAACCTTTACTTTTAAACCTCATCTTTCTCTTGTGCTTATTTCTATAGTGAAGCAGAAAAGTGCCTTTGCTCCAGTTCTGAAGCTGCACTAACAAAACCAAATTTCAAGTCTTCCTATCTGCATGGTGAGAGAACAACACACACACGCACACACACACACACGCATACGCGCACACACACGCATACGCGCACACACACGTGCGCACACACACACACACACACACACACACACACACACTTTTACAGCTATTTTTATGGGCACTTCCCATAGATGTTAAAGAATTATTTTTACTATATATATCCTATTACCCTACCCCATAAACCCAACCCTCACAGGAAAATATCTGGATTGTTACATTTTCATAATACTTATATAATGTCGATATTGGACTACGGTGATGTTATCTATATACATGCTTCGTCTCAGAGTCTGCATGCATTGGATACTGTTTACCATAGTGCACTAAGATTTATAACTCATTTTAAATCCCTTACTCATCATTGTATGTGGTATACTAGAGTAGGTTGGTCTGCTTTGTCCACTTGTAGGCTCAAGCATTGGCATATCTTTGTTTACAAATCTATATTGGGTTTGCTCCCATCATATCTGGGAATTACATTTGTAAAAAACCTGTCCTTAGCTACAGTTTTCAGTCACCGGATGTTTATTTATTGTCTGTTCCTAAAGTGCGGACTGAGATGGGGGAAAAGGCTTTTAAATACGCAGCACCTTTTGCATGGAACAATCTACAAACAAAGTTACAGTTTAAAGAATTGATTTCACTAAATGCTTTTAAAAAGAGTTAAAATGGTTTAAAAATTGAAACACGGGCTTGTAGATGTGTTGAATAGTTTGTTTATCAATGTGTGATTCATGTTAACTGTTAATTGTTTTGTTTGTTGTGTGTTAGACCTATGTAGCCTATGTGACATGTAATCTTGGCCTGAACGCTCTTGTAAAAGAGATTTTTAATCTCAACGTGTCTTTCCTGGTAAAATAAAAGTTATAATAATAATAATCTAATCTAATAATAATCTAATTCTGTGTGATTTATGAGGCGTTTTCCTCATTGGAACCAAAAAATATCCCCACAAGGCCAAAATGTATAGTTTTTGCTATGGTTGTTGGGACATTTGGGGATACACATTACAAGACACACACACACATACTCCCTATGTCCATTATTGCTGTCTCTTTATTTACTGCAGGAAGTACATATACTGTATGCATAGGGAGTGTGAAAGTACATACACATGGAGATTTGACAAGTATGAACAGCAGACAGGCTCATGTCTATTTATTTGTGTTTTTCAGCCTTGCGTGGACTAGAAACACTAGTCAGACTCTCACATGGATAAACTGTCAAGATGAAGAAATGAAGAAGTCGTGGTCTTTGTGATCAAGATATAACAACTTATATTCCTTCATTCAAGGGTTCTTTCAGTTCAAGCAATATAAACACAAGAAACTATGTGTAAAATGATCAAATTGTTGCTAAACGCAGTTTTCCATTATTGATGTATTTGTATTGCGTTCAAGCTGTGATTTATAAATATTGTCCGTGTATGGTTGTGTGTGTCTGATTGTATAGTAAATTTCTATTCTATCACTATTAATAGTTTGGGGTCAATCATTTTTCTTAAAATGCATTTAATTGATATAATATTGCAAACTATACATGCAATTCCAAATAACTTTAATATATTTAAATCTCTTTTACAACACATGATCCTTTAGAAATCATCCATTTGGTGCTTAAGAAACATTATTATTATTATTATTATTATTATTATTAAAATTGAAATGGCTTCTTGATACTTTTGGGGGAAAGGTAGTATGTTTTTGACACTTAATCAATTTGTCTTTGCTGAAGAAGAATATAAATAAATAAATAAGAGATCCCTTAACTTTTGATTCATTGTAACACTGAAAAATTGTGCTAAAATAACGACATTTTCCTACGCCAAACGGCTTTCACAGGTTTATTTGTCTATGAACTTCTATAGGCACTGAACCAACAGATGACAATGACACAAATGATTTATTTTCAAGTGAAGATTCATATCGGTCCACGTCCCACATGCTTCCCGTTTCTACAAATCTATTCTTCATGTCTCATTAAATTCTCATCGAGCTTGAGTATGGGTTCAGGGAGGAGGCTCTGCTTGTTTTCTATAAGATACTTCACTGAATTCTCAAATAACCTCTTCATCATCTATCTGGTTTTACTATGAGGAGGAGACCTCAAAATAAAGGCAAATGCTGGAGTTTGTCTGCCATAAATCTGAGCGCATGAGTGAATTCTCTCAGTGTATAATAGAGGTGGCACAACTGTAATAATAGTGTCATTGCCATATATAATGCCCATGTGGATGTTCAGCGCCCTTCACAAACAGTATGCCAGTGTTAAAAATAAAATTTCACACCACTAAACACATTTTTCTTGTCCTTTATGATATAAGGTTTCTGTTTATTTACACTTTTAAATATTACGTTATTATATTACATTATATCTTTTGATATTGATTTTTTTACTCTGCAGTTTAATAACCAGCTTTATTGTCATTTGACATCTGAAGTGCCTCTAAAATATGCATTTTTCACAGCCTCTTATGTTTCTGTGTAGTTATTTCACTTTAAAGGCAATGAAAATAACCTATTCTTTGCCCTAAGAGTAATTCTTACTGAAACTACACACAACAGCCTGATAAAAATGCTTATTTTAGATGAAAATATTAGACGGCACTTGAGATTTTTGCATTTAAACTCTTCATACATATATAAATAGAGTCAAATACCTTCAAATAATTAAATATTTCATTAAATATTTACAATTATGCTAGAACAAACACAAATTAGATTAACATGAATATTGTACATAAATACAGCACTACAATAAGAAAAAAACATATATATATATATATATATATATATATATATATATATATATATATATATATATATATATATATATATATATATAAATAAAATATTTAATATTAATTTACAATTTATAATGTTATTTCCCCCACAAAATAAATTTTCTCTGTGAGGCTGGCCGAAAGCAAAACTGTCCAATAGCAGAGCTAAGCGCAAATATGCTGCACTCTGATTGGTCATTTGTCGTGGCACGTTTTCCAAGCAGGAAGTTACATCGGGAGCAGGTTTTCAGAAACATTACACATTTCTCTGCTTTCATCATTCGCTCTAATCGTGTAGGGAATCTATTTATTATTTTACTACTTGTTAATACGCTCAATATTTTATCACGCATTAACTGTCTTATAGATTTAACCATTTTACGTGCGTGTTTGCTTCTGCGTGAGCAAGTGTGTGCTGCTGTTTTGTTTGTGCACGTGCGCAGTTGTTGGTGTGCAGTAGATTGTTGTCAGAGCTTGTTTTGCATGTGTTTACCAGGGTTTGGGTCATATGTTTGTCGTTGTGCGCAGTTTGTGATGTCTACCCGCGGTGCTTGTGTGTTGTGTGCTGTGACTCTCACCTCTCCGGTGGGGGAAATCCTGCTGCGCGGCTGTGAGAAGGGAGTTCACACCATTGACATCAAACTGAACACAGACAAGGAGGAGAGGTAACTCATACACATCAACACTAACCCATTCATTCGTTCATTTTCTTTTTGGCTTAGTCCTTTTATTAATCAGGGGTCGCCACTGCGGAAGGAACCGCCAACTTATCCAGCATATGTTTTACGCTGCGGGCGCCTTCCAGCTGCAACCCATCACTGGGAAACACCCATTCACTCTCATTCACACACATACACTACGGCCAATTTAGCTTACCCAATTCACCTATAGTGCATGTGTTTGGACTGTGGGGGACTCAGGCGTGGCTTAAATTATTGGTGTATCAGAACAGATGTCATTGCAGAATATGTACGAACAGGACACATTAAGACGTGCTAAACAAATGGTTTGTGACGTATTGCATGTTATGCACAATGAGTATAAGTTGCTACCTTCAGTTGCTGTGCTGAGTTGAGTTTGTGTAGTTTATAAGGTGTTTGCAACTGCTTTTTCTTCAGTAGAACATGAAAGATTTTTAGCAGAAAACTGTGGTCCTAGCTGTGAAGCTTGTGGCTACTTTAGTGTCAAAAACACATGCAGGCAAAATTAAAAGTGCAATAGGAGATTTTGGAAAATGCTGTTAGCCTGGTACAAGGTTATAATAGTTTTAGATTTTTCATTATTTTAATTTTTATTTTGTTTTGACTTTTTGTTTTCAAATTCAGTCTAGTTTTAATAGTTTCTATATTTTGAAATGACTTGGTTTTAGTTTAGTTTTTATTAGTTTCAGTATTTGTTTTTTTTTCTAAATAAGGATATTTGTTAGGTGCAAGATTCAAAATCAATAGAATAAATACTGTATAATAAAAACTCCTGTATTTAGAGCAGTGTTTCCTCTAGGATTTTTTCCAGCAGTGGCGGCAGGACTTTTTTTTTTTACACAGATGTGCCAACTATTTCAAAGACAAATATTACACGCAGTATTACAAGTCGAGATAGCATTCATGTAATACGAGCATGCGAATCTCTTTGCTTGCGCGCCGATTTCCTCTGTTCGAGCACAGAACTTCTTGCACGCACTCAAATTTACACGTTCAAGTGCAGATCTTCTCGTGCGCTCTCCAGTAAGCGCTGCTGAAGTGCGATTTAGTCCGTTTTTGTGCGTTTTCCGACATTAACGTGTCCTGAAGTCAAGTGAAACGGCATTAAACTCCAGCAAGATAAAGTCATTGTATGCAAAGCCATTGACCTTTATCAATAAAGTATACTTATGGAAACTGTGTTCATCTTAACTGAAAGCTACGCCGTGTTTGCTGGACTCATGCACCTGTCAGTCAGTCTGTCAGAGAGTCAGTCAGCATGTCACCTTGAACAAATAGCGCACAGCACTACTACGGTTACAGAAAAGTTTGCGCTGTTTACCTCTAATATGTTTTGGTGCGATTATAATCCGCTATAAAAAACACGACTACATGTTTTCAATAAGAAGCTGTAATGTAGCCGTGGCGGGATGAATTTTGGCGTGGCGGCCCGCCACGGATGAATGAATGTAGCGGAAACCTTGTAGAGGATACATGAACACTATCATCTACCACTACCATCTACCCATCCTCAAATTAAAATACAACAGCCCACAAAATAGCAGCCTTAAGTAAAATATGTGTGCAAGGCTGCTTCTGAGGTTAGATACACAGTAGTGATGGGAAGTTCAGATATTTAATGCAGATGTTAGGACTCAACATACCAAAAGGATGTAGTCAGCAATAGTAATTTTAGTCAGTTAAAACATCACCATGATCTGAAAAATGTCTTACAGTAAAGTTTTGCAACCCAACTGAATAATGATTTATTATTTAAATTCCATTACGATTTTCTGTTATGAAATAAACTTACGTTTTTTCACCAGATCCTCTCATTAATCCCCCGGTTTACCTGCGCTACAGTTGATCAGTTTAGTTCAGTCACAGCAGGCTGTCGTGTACTGTTTGTGTTTGGTTCACTGAATCTTTACGTTACTGTTCTAATAACTGAATGAGAGTATATATTGGATTATTTCGAGTCAGAGGTGGGTAATTATTAGGCTTGTTAAAAAGTAAGTAGTTTGTGGATAAGTGCTTACTGGAGATGCAAATCGTTTCAAATGATTCAGTTCGTTTGGTGAACTAGTTCACTTAGAAGATCCGGTTAAAAAGATTCGTTCGCGATCGCGATACAGAAATAAAGCCCATTATTGGACACAAATGTGTTAAAGTAGTAGTTTTAAGTCCCTGTAATGCTGTCACCGTGCTGCTGTCATGTCCACTCGTTTTTGTCGCGGGAGCAACAGCGAGGACTGACTGGAGGAGAACCGGCTCGATCTGGCCAATAGCAGCAGGATTACAGACTCTGGGGTGCGAAAGGGTCAAACACCTGCAACGCGAATTAGATTTACTTCTAAACGGCTTACAGTAAGCTTATGTATTAAATACATTTACAAATACGAAAACGAACAATGTTTTTGCTAGAATTTCAGTTAGTTTTGTGTACAGTTTCAGTTCTAGTTCTCGTTTTTATTTCAGTTACCAACAATTATTTTAAATTTTAGTTTTCGTTTTTTCGTTCGTTTTCGTTAACTATAATAATCTTGGCCTGGTAGCACTGAAAGTCTTTGTTCGACCCTGCAAATCGCCATCCAAAAATTCATGAACAGTCACTAAACAACATCACTACAATACATCATGCTACAATCACCAGAGAGAGAAATGTATAGTACAGTTAGTAATTACTGCACCAAACTTAAAAAGAAGGTAGGTTGTTGATGTTTGTGAGTGTGAAAACAGTGAAGTTTGAAAATTGTGCAGTGTGAATGTGGCATAAGTGGTAGAGTAAATTAACAGCAAATGCCTTTTTTGTTGGGTAAATCGCCCTTTACAGTGTCTCCTGTTGTAGTGTCCACCCTGTTGTCCTGTCAGAGATGAGCTCTGAGCTACAGCGTTGTGTTGACTGGCTTCAATGCTACTTCATGAACCCAGAGTCCATCAGTGCTCTTCCTCTTCCTGCCTTACACCATCCGCTAATGCAGAGCGGTCAGTCACACGCTCATTTCAAGCTCATTTACAAAAATGACCAGAACTTTACCAGCACTGTTTTCCTTTGCTCTCTCTCTCAGACTCTTTTAAAGCACAGGTGCTGAAGACTCTGTTGAAGGAAGTGGGAGTTGGTAAAACAGTCTCCTACAAGCAGCTTGCTGAAATGATTGGGAACCCAAACGCTGTGCGAGCAGTGGGCTCAGCCATGAAGCAAAACCCTGTGCGTTTGTTGGAATGATCATGACTGGTTTACAAAAAATTTTTCTCAATCTGATGTATCTGTTTCTCCCTTTTGTTTTGTCAGGTCCCACTGATAGTGCCGTGTCACCGGGTGCTCCTCAGTTCAGGACACACTGGATCATACATGGGAGGAAAGGGAGATGATATTAAAGTCTGGTTGCTCACTCATGAGAAAAAAGCAGTGGAGCTTAATCCATCGCAGAGTGAAAAATCCATCTGATGGACCACACAAACACTTAATGCTGTTTCTATGCTTGTTCACAGCTTTTGTTTTTAAGTTTGAAAAAGATTATGACTGATTTCTGCATTAATTGAAGCATTTCTATTTAACTTGATAAATAGATATTATCCTTATTTCTTCTAGAATTATTCATCTTAGAGGAATCGGTTTGGAATTGCGATTTTGTTGTGGTTGGATTAGTTCAAGTTGTGATTGTCAGTGTTGATTTGATTGTTAAAATGTGATTTGAAAAGTCATTTTATGAACAAGCTGATTAATCCAAAGGATTATTGAACATTAAAAGAAATGTTTTTATGGTATCTGTTGCTGAAATGCAAATGTTCGTTTATTGCAGCAAGTTATTTTGTATTTTTGTATTTTAGAGTTATATAAAGAATTAAGCAAATAAACAAAGCAGATGTTGAATAATGGTGGATAATCAATTGTTGTCGAAAGTTCGTAATCATTACTTTTTTCAAGTCTCTGTTTACAAAGCTTCATATAAGCTCTGTTTAATGATCCAAAAACAAGACAATTTTTCAAAATCTATACTTTAAAGTTAAAACCTTACCATTTATTAACAAATTAATATTAATAATTAAATAATACCATTATTTATATATATATATATATATATATATATATATATATATATATATATATATATATATATATATATATATATATATATATATATATAAAATAGTTTTTTTAATCTTTATTATGGCAATCATTTTTAATACCTGCGTCGTTTCTCTTTCACTTCAGCAATTATTCATACATTCATTTTCCTTTGGCTAAGTCCCTTTATTAATCAGGGGTCGCCACGGCGAAATGAACCGCCAAATTATCCAGCATATGTATTACGCAGCGGGTGCCCTTCCAGCTGCAACCCGGTACTGAGAAACATCCAAACACTGATACACACACATACACTATATGGCCAATTTAGTTTATTCAATTCACCTATAGTGCATGTCTTTGACTATGGGGGAAACCCACGCTAACATGGGTAAAACATGCTCCACACATAAACACCAGCTGACACAGCCTGATCTCACGAGGAAACGCAAGTATTTTACGTTTTGTCAGTTTAGTGGCTAATTCGTACGAGTTCAGTCGTACGAAAATGTACGATTTTAAAAAGGAGGCGTGGCATCTAACCCCACCCCTAACCCCAACCGTCATTGGGTGATGGGCAAATCGTACTAATTTGTACGAATTAGATCGTACGAATTCATACGAATTAGCCACTAATCAAAAAGTTACGAATTGGCCGTGAGATAGCGTTGGCTGACACAGCCGTCTCGCCGTCGGCCATTGTGTCGCCACTTTAGCAATTAGATTATTATAATCTATTACCAATAACAAAACCTTTTTAAAAAAATGTAAATTACAGAATCTGGTTGTAACCAGAATGCAATTAAATTGTGTATTCAAGAGTTTACACTTAGCTGATGGTTGATTATAAAGCTTGTTTGGCATGTTGTCCCATTTGCAAGGTGAGAGGGGAGTTTGAGCTCAGGTAGATCTCGAGAACTCCCCTGCTGTAGTAGCTAATAAACAGATAGTGATTGCCAGGGGCGCCGCTAGGGGGGTGGGGGGTATTGTTAGGGTTCCAAGGGCCCACACATTCAGGGGGCCCCCAGAGACTTTATCAAGGGCCCGCAACCCCCCTTAACTTTCATCCTGGCTTATCACCCCCTGCCACTCTTTTATCCATGATTCCTTCCTCATAACCCCGTCACCCCCCTGCTCTTCACCCCCCCCCCCCTTCTTCACTTAGATAACTTCTTACAAGGAGCATGTCTATGATGCCGATTTGGATTAGTCAATTAACTTAAGTTGCATGTTTTTGGACGGTGGGAGGAAACCGGGGAACCTGGGGGAAACCCACGTAAGCATGGGGAGAATGTGTAAACTTCGCACAGAAACATTGGCTGGCTTGGTAAGGACTAGAACCAGTGACGTTCTTGCTGTGAGGCAACAGTGCTAACCACTGCGTCGCCCATCTAGGAAGGAGGAGGAGTAGGGGTGGAAGGGGGGATTCTTCAAAACGAAGACGGCTGATAAGCCGCGGTCACACTAGAGTTTGAGCTTGCGAAATTCTGTCGCACGGCGCTGCGAAAAGGGGCGGGATTAGACATTAAAAAAAGCCAAAGATTGCTCCATGTTTTAAATTTCTGTCCAGAGAGGTCATGTTTTGATCGTGGATTGGTCTCACGCAGTCAAGTGTTGCGATTTCGCAGGTCAGAGTTCACCAAGTTTGAACTTTGCACCGCAGCAACCTGCGAAATCTTACGCATGACCCTGCGTTTCTGGTCTGATGCATTCGCGTGCATATGAATGGAAGTCTATGGAGGGAAAAGTCCAGTGTGACCACGGCTTTATATGGAACTTAGGGTATTTATAGTGGCTTAGGAATCATCTGATTGGTGAATCATAAATTGAATAATGCGGGGCCGGCTGCAAGCAATCATAAGCACGTGATC
Organism: Danio kyathit; assembly: GCA_903798195.1. Classification (NCBI taxonomy): domain Eukaryota; kingdom Metazoa; phylum Chordata; class Actinopteri; order Cypriniformes; family Danionidae; genus Danio; species Danio kyathit. Next base: position 25,279,844 of record LR812535.1, on the reverse strand, counting down.
CCCTCGAAATTCGTTTATAAATAAACCTCACTTAAATTCTTTTGTTCACAAACCTGCCATATGTTTCGTACATCAAACATCTCATTTCACAAATTTTAAAGTCTGAGAATCTGCACTTAGGTACCACAAATATACACATACCAGTGTCACTGATGAAGAGATAAAGTGAGGATGAAGAAGGGTATCCACCGCAGTGCTGTGATTCTGCTTTTTATAGTGTTTGATGTCATGATTTTTCCTCCTCTGATCGGGCTGTCAGTAAACCTTCACACACACCAACATGTCTTTACAAAAGAGACATTTGTACCTGACAGTATTAGAGGAGCTGGATGGTGATCACTGAACGCAATCCTCCCTGTCATTTCATATCATTCGGTGTAGTGTGTGGGAGCTGAGGGCATAATGGACTCAGTCTGAAACCTGTCAGTATATGGACTGTGTCCATTTACTGTCACGCATTCAACCAAATACATTTTTCTATTTCAGTAAAACATTATTTTATGGGTATTTAACAGTTCATTACTAAAACTGTTCGATTTTTTTTTATGAAAAACAATGCAAATGTAAGTTGTATAATAAATATACAGGCCTATAGACTGCATTTGTACAATAATACATTACAAAATGGCTTTGTTAAATTGACGAATTTGTTGTATATTTATATTTATTGGTTTATAGTGTAGTTATAGGCAGGGGCAGACATAGTGATCTGGGGGCTCTAAGCAATTCCAGGTATGGAGGCGCATTGAAACTCAAAACACTCACTCTATAGATATTTGTTTTCTCTCTGGATTTTTTTTTTTTTGTAAACAAACTGCATGTTAAAAATATATTTTAAGTGGAACCTTCCTAATTTAAAATTAAATACAATGTATTTTCAAATAAAATGCAAGCTCACAAATGTGTACAGTTAATTAGCCATACTTGTGATTTGTGATTAGATTGTAATTCATTCATTTTTTCTCCACTATATGGGGCCCCCTGGTTTATAAAAGAAGTAATAACATTAAAATCTTAATGGTTATAGACAGATTTTACAATAAAAATAGTTCATTTATTATTTTTAAACTGTGAATTCATTTTAAGAAAACAAATCGTTTCAAAAGTTTTACGTGTTATTATTATTATTATTATTATTATTATTATTTTGCATTACGATAAAATGTAGAAATGTAGATCAAATGATATAAAAAAATAAATAAAAAAAAACAGCAAAAAAATAATAATTAAAGGTGCATTTCAGAACTTTTGGGCCCCATGGCTAGAATTGCTTATAGGGCCCCAAAATCACAAAATCTGACCCTGATTATCCACCCTTGGTTATAGGGGAATTACCAACCTATGTCACACATGATGTCACACAGGTTCAACCGCGCATACCGGTTGCAAAAAAAGACCAGTTGCAATATCAAACATGTGGTGTTGTGTGGTAGGATGCCAAATTCGAAAATCCCAAAAATAGAAAACTTAACTTTTACCGTACATCACACTGCTTTTAATGCCAACCGCAGACGTCTTTGGCTTACAGCCATCATAAGAGCTTAATGGAGTGAGGACCTAATTAAAAATGCTTGACTCTGCAGTTCTCATTTCATGTCAGGTAAGTTCACGCTATGCTGAATCATACACATTACTCGTTTTTGATTGCAGCAATGATGTCAGCTTAAACAGTTAAATATGGTGAATTAAACTGCAGACACTGAATGCTTAGAATGAAATGTAAAAATGTAAGTTCACATACCCTGCCATACAGGTGCAGTTCGCTGTCAGAATGCAGTTGTTTTGCTTGTTGATGATTACCCAGGCCTTGTATAGCTCCGTCTTCTTTCCTTGTCTTTGGCTAGGCAGAATATCGGTTTTTAGCACTACATAGTTTTGAATCTGGTAATCATGGAACATTATTTCTTGCACATGACCACACAGAACAACATTGTAGGCATCCAAAGACTTGTAGGCCTTTACCTTCTCTCTTGTAAAATCCCTTAGAGTTTCAATGAGATAGTTGTATATTTCGGGCTGCTGCTTGGCCATTTCGTCTTATCCAATATCCATTGGGAGGGTGCTGTCAGACGAACGCCGCTCACTTTAAAGTTAATTTTGCCGAATAACTGCTTATCACTGGGTGACAAGCTGTTATAATACGCTGAAAGCATTATGTAAATAATATATATAATATTTAATCAATATAACTTATCTCTAATACAACAACAAACTCTGTACCGCATAGGATGTCATTCTCTCGCTGTAAATGCTAGCGCTCCCGTTTTTTTTCTGCAACCTCGCTGCGCACGCATCCTGAATGTTTACAAACCGGTAATTCATCTATAGATTAAAAATAGATAGATTAGATTCAACTTTATTGTCATTACACATGTACAAGTACAAGGAAACGAAATGCAGTTTAGGTCTAACCAGGAGTGCAATAGCAGCAAGTGCAGGATACAGGTATAAGTTATAAAGTGCAGTTATAGAAAAACTATGGTGATATTTACAAATGGATGTACTATGAACATTATATACAGGTTGTGTTAGCTATGAACAGAGATTTACAATAGATGGATATATGTACAGGTTGCTATTAATAATCAGAAGTGTGCAGATATATAAACATAATTACAAATGTATATGTACAGTGGGTGTGTACATAATTACAAATGTACATGGGTATGTACAGTTAGAATAAATGAATCAGTGTGTAAAACTCGGGCCGATGAGGCTTTATAAAGTTCGTGCTTACCGAGTTTTATCCGTGGGTTCTTGGCTATAAACCGGTCTGTTAAGGCCACTAAATAGAAGAGTCCAACTCAACTTCTGTGCTTGGAACGTATGGTTTATTTTCACAGCGTTATTCAGCATAATCTCTGCATGAACTCACAGACTACTCTCGTGCGTCTCTCCCGTACAACTCTCTCGTGCAACTCTCCCGCTTCACTTCTCGTTCTTTTTTCTTTATCCTTTTCCCTCTGTACCCGAGATATCGCGAGAGTAGAATCCAACTTTATTTAAACACATTTTTAACTCTTACAAGTGCAATGAATATGTGCAATTTTTAAATGTGCAAATGTTAAATAGTGCAGTGATTATGAGGGGTCTGAGTTATGAGGATAGTGGGGGTGTATCAGGGGAGCAAAGAGTCAGTGGGGGGCAGAGTTCAAAAGGGAGACAGCTCTGGGAAAAAAGCTGTTCCTTAGTCTGCTGGTTTTTATCCGGGGGAGCCTGAAGCGCCTGCCAGAAGGCAGGAGAGAAAACAGTCTGTGAGCAGGATGAGAGGAATCCTTAAGAATACTGCGTGCTCGGGGCAGACAGTGTTTCCTCTGGATGTCCTCTATGGTTGGCAGTGTGGTCCCTGTGATGCGTTGGGCAGTTTTCACCACCCGCTGCAGTGCCTTACGCTCCGCAACAGAGCAGCTTCCATACCAGACTGTGACACAGTTCGTCAGGATGCTTTCTATTGTGCAGCGGTAGAAGTTCACCAAGACGGCTGATGACAGCTGGTTCTTCTTAAGTTGCCTTAAGAAAAATAGGCGCTGGTGAGCCTTCTTGACCAGGCTGGAGGTGTTGGTGGTCCAGGAAAAGTCCTTTGAGATGTGCGTCCCCAGGAACTTGAAGGATGAGACGGGCTCGACGGCCATCCCATTGATGTGGATGGGATCATGTGAGCCTGTTCGTCCCTTCCTGAAGTCCGCAATGAGCTCCTTGGTCTTGTCGGTGTTAAGGAGCAGATTATTGTCGGTGCACCAGGTGGCCAGATGCTGTATCTCCTCCCTGTAGGCAGTCTCATCATTGTTGCTGATTAGACCAATCACTGTGGTGTCATCTGCAAATTTGATGATGGTGTTAGAACTGTTCACAGGCCTACAGTCGATGGTAAAAAGGGAGTAGAGGAAGGGGCTCAGCACACAGCCCTGTGGTACACCAGTGTTGAGTGTGATGGTGGTGGAGCAGATGTGGTCTGATCTCACATTCTGAGGTCTGTTAGTCAGAAAGTCCATAACCCAGTTGCAGAGAGACATGTCGATATCCAGGTCTCTAAGTTTGATCATTAACTTAGAGGGTATGACAGTGTTAAATGCTGAGCTGAAGTCAACAAACAGCATTCGTGCATAAGTGTTTTTATTGTCCAGGTGTGTGAGTACAGAGTGCAGTGCTATGGAGACTGCATCTTCTGTGCTCCTGTTGCCACGGTAGGCAAACTGATGTGGGTCCAGTGTGGATGGCAGAGAGTCTTTCAGATGTGCCAGGACCAGCCGCTCGAAGCACTTCATGATGATGGGTGTGAGTGCTACAGGGCGGTAGTCATTCAGGCATGTTGGGCTGGAGTGTTTCGGCACTGGCACAATAGAGGTGGTTTTAAAGCATGTTGGCACAGCTGCTAGGTTAAGGGACAGGTTGAAAATGTCTGTGAATACCCCAGCGAGCTGTTCTGCACATGCTTTGAGGACGCGCCCAGGAATACCGTCTGGTTCAGCAGCCTTACGCACATTGATCCGACTCAGTGCGGTGTGGACTTCTGAGGAGGTGAGTGTGATGGGTGAGTGGTCGGTTGAGGAAGTGATCCTGGTGTAGGGTTCTTTATTGTCTCTTTCAAAGCGGGCATAAAAGTCATTAAGCTCGTTCAGGAAGGAGACGTTTGTGGCTGTGGGTGTGGACTGGCTGGGTTTGTAGTTGCTGATGGCCTGTATGCCCTGCCACATGCGCTGAGGATCAGAGTTGGAAAAGTGCTCCTCTAGCTTTAGCTTGTAACAGTGCTTGGCCTTTTTGATGCCCCTCTTCAAATTAGCCCTGGAAGTGCTGTAGGCCTGTGCATCCCCTGATCTGAAGGCAGTGTTGCGTGCCTTCAGCAGGAGGCGCACCTCCTTGTTCATCCATGGCTTTTGATTTGGGTATGTGGTGATCTGTTTCTGGGTTGTCACACTGTCAATGGTGGTGTTGATGTATTCCAGAACAGAGGAAGTGTAGCTGTCAATGTCTGTGCTAGAGCCACATGTGGCCTGGGAAGCAAACATACTCCAGTCAGTGTGTTGAAACCTGTCCTGGAGTGTGGAGTCTACCCCCGCTGGCCACACTTTGATGGTCCTCACTGATGGCTTCACACGGTTGATGAGGGGTGAGTATTTGGGGCTGAGGAACAAAGAAAGATGATCTGATTGACCCAGGTGGGGGAGGGGGGTCACAGCGTAGGCTTCAGCCATGTTTGTGTATACATGGTCCAACGTTTTGTTTTCCCGTGTGTGACAGAAAATGTTTTGATGGAATTTGGGGAGCACTGTCTTTAAGTTTGAGTGATTAAAATCCCCCGCAACAATAAAAGCAGCCTCCGGGTGAGCAGTCTGTTGTTTGCTGATGGCTGCATGAAGTTCTTTCATTGCCAACTTAGCATCAGCATCGGGAGGAATATAGGCGGCAGTAATGATAGTTGAGGTGAACTCGCGTGGCAGATAAAAGGGTCTGCATTTGACCATCAGAAATTCCAGGTTAACAGAGCAATGTCTCCCAACGATGACAGAGTTTGTACACCAAGCTTTGTTAATATAAATGCATAATCCTCCGCCTCGGGTCTTACCGGAGTCATCCGCCGTTCTGTCTGCTCGGAATGTGTGATGCTCAGTTAAAGATACAGCGTTGTCTGTAGGGTTAAACATAACAATTAAACAATTTAACTGTAAAGAAGCATGGTTAAGAATATTGTGGCTGAAGATGTCAACCTGAGAAGGATCTCCATTCAAAACCCGGAAGCTAATGGTCAGACTTTGATTGAAGATGAACAAAACAGCAAAATGAACATTGCACATTTTTGATTTTTTTACAAAGACTTTAAAGAAGATTTAATGTTTAACTGAATTTAATATGCTTAGCAGGCTACAATCAATTTTACAGCCAACAAAGTGTGTGTAGACCAAGCATAATTTTTATACACAATTTGCAGGAACAGTTTGCACAACCAAACTCCAAAATTCAAGAATCTAGAAGCTGGGTGATTTTTTCTTTTAAGATGTCATGACAGCAGGGATGGAAAGCTAATCTGTGGAGGATTAGACCCCATACTAACAAATGACTTAAGTATGTAAAAGATTTAACATTTGATGTAACACCAAATAACCCCTATAGACTTGAACAAAAGACATGATCCAGTGGGAGTATCCATGTAATCGGTCTACTGTACGTCGTTTGTCAGAATAAGACCTGATCAAACTGGATTAATGTTTCAGAATGAGAATAATCTACAACTAAAGTCTACAGATCATCTTTTGACTGACAGAAGGATGACGATTTACAATATGATGCATTAAACCCATGCTGCTGTTTTAATCTTCAAAGCATGTAATGTGTCAGAAATCATATACATACGAGTTATAAAGACATGCTTCAGACTAATTAACCTTCACCTTTAAGGCTTGATTCAGTCTCTTCAGTCTGTATCTGTCGCAGGTGAACGTATCGTGCTGTGTAGGTGCTGCATTTACGCTTCATGTTCAGAGGTGATAATGTCTAAGCACTTAAATATGATTAATGTGTCACACCGTGGTGAAGTTCACACCATGCCAAGCCTAGATCTCACCTCGCAGATTCACCTCTCACACTTATTTGTCATTAAAACAGATTTCTGACTTTCGGTTTGTGAGCTGAGGAGTTCATCAGTATCTGAGGTGTCAAGCTGTCTCAGTCACAATCCAGATATAGCAGACATATATGTTGCTAACAGCTCAGCTATTTGGCCATCTGCTCAGTCATGAGAATCGGCACATTTTCATTGAATCTTACAGTGATAATTGGTTAAACTCAATGCAAACAATTCATAGTTTTAGGTGATGTGACAAGAACATCCTCCATGACGGCCAGCACAACTGACCAGCACTTTTACCATTTATATTAGCTACTAACATGGGCGTTGCTAGGCCTAAAACTTTTGCTAATAGCTCATAAACTGTACACTAAAATGTCGCCTCAGTCCCCTGATAAGAAAACGGCGGCAAAAATCGGCTCCTCCTCGTCTTTTGATTTTCATTTGCAAACCACAGCCGTGGACAGTGAGAGAACCAGGTGTGTTTATTGATAAATTGCAATAATTTGCAGTTCTTTGATATAGATAACCTTGTATCATCTGTATCCCAATGTCACGGAGGAGCAGTCGGGTTTTCTCAGCGTTCACCTCATCTGCACAGCTGTTTCCTCCAGCGAAAAATGTAACTCTTAACGAACATTTTGCTGTTTTTATTTCAAACTTTTTTTATGAACTACCAATATAAAACACTTTACAGTTTGTGTGGCATTAACTATACCATATAGTCTTGCACAGAAAGGATTAAACACAGTGACAGAACCACTTAGAGAATGTACTCGTTTTAACTGTCACAGAGTCACTGACAGAGATAGAAACATCAAGTGTTGTGTAGTATTAAAAATACTTTTTATTTATTATTATCATTCAGATCGTGAAATATGTGAATTAGCCTGTAAGTTTAAAAATATATATTTATATGTATGTCATTTAATTAGAAAAGTGGCAGTTTATTTATTTAATACATGGAAACAAAAAAGCATTTGAATATAGAAAGTGTTTTTTTAAACAAGGTTGAGCCTATTTGGCTTATTCAGAACTCTAATGGTTATGCCTGTCTATGTAATACAGTGGAATAGTATACAACCCACATTAAACAAACATTTTTCAGTGTATTACTATTAAATTACTACTTATAAATGTAATATTAGGCTTTATTTATATATATATATATATATATATACAGTTGAAATCAGAATTATTAGCCGCCCTTTGAATTTGTTTTTTCTTTTTTAAATAATTCCCAAAGGATGTTTAACAGAGCAAGGAAATTTTCACAGTATGTCTGATAATATTTTTTCTTCTGGAGAAAGTCTTAATTGTATTATTTCAGCTAGAATAAAATCAGTTTTTAATATTTTATGAACCATTTTGAGGACAAAATTATTAGCCCCTTTAAGCAAATTTTTTTTCTGACTGTCTACAGAACAAACCATCATTATACAACAACTTGCCTAATTACCCTAACCTGCCTAGTTAACCTAATTAGTTAAGCCTTTAAATGTCACTTTAAGCTGTAAATAAGTGTCTTGAAAAATATCTAGCAAAATATTATTTACTGTCATCATGGCAAAGATAAAATAAATCAGTTATTAGAAATGAGTTATTGAAACTATTATGTTTAGAAATGTGTTGGAAAAATCTCTCTGTTAAACAGAAATTGGGGGAAAAAATAAACAGGGGGGATAATAATTCAGGGGGGCTAATAATTCTGACTTCAACTGTATATATATGTATATATATACATTTTTACCTTATAAGGAGCTGAGCTCTCCTAAAATAAAAATCTTAAAATCGCTCCTGCTACCAATGTCCTGGCTAACAAATGATTAGCACTCGGTTTAATGATAGTTTACCCAAAACATTTTATTCTGTCATCATTTACTCATCCTCCACTTGTTTCAAACCTGTTTTGAGTTTCTTTCTGTTGAATGCAAATGAAGATATGCTAAAGAATGTTGGGAAAAAACAGCAATTGACTTTCATGGTAATTTGTGTTCCTACTATGGATGTCAGTGTTTTCCAACATTCTTCAGAATATCTTCCTTTCTTTTGTGTTTTGTGTTCAACAGAAGAAAGCACTTCATAAATATGAACACTAAGTAAGCAAATAATGAGAAAATGTATTAAATGTAAAAATCCATGAAAACCCTATCTCTGAATGAGCATGTGCATTACTGTAAATGTTCTTAAAAACTTTTTTTTTTATTGTTTTTGAGAATGTTAAAAACATATATTTTTTAATTATTCTATTTTATCATTATGCGAATTGTAGTTTTGAAGGTTACACTCTTAGAAAAAATACAATGTTGGTACAATGTTGTACCCAAGAAACCCTTGTCACTGGGGCAGTTTCTTTTTATGAAACAGAATTGTACCTTAAGACAAAGAAACACATTTGTACTATTGCAATCTGTACCTTTAAGGACATGATTTGTACCATGGAAAACCAAAATGTACCTAAAACCTGCAGATACAATATTGTGCCTTCATCAAAGGTACAAATCTGATCAATGAAGGTACCACTACAGTGACAAGACACTTTGTACCTTAACAGTGTCGAATTTGTTCCTTCAAGAACTATTTAAAGGCATTTTGCTACAGTATATCCAAAATGTGTCAATTTATTTTCAGTAAATATAAAACAACATTTTTTAAAGTTTCTTTTTGTAAATGCACCTTTTCCATTTACAATAAAGAATAAAAAATACTTTAACATAAATCAAAAAAAGCTATTTTTGCTAAACATTTCACAACACTTTTCACAAAAATGTTACAGAAACAAATTCTCCCATGCACAATATACAAAATATTTTTTTCTCTAATTTTCACACAATACCTTTGTAATTACTTAAAAGTTAATTTCATTTATTCATTCATTCATTTTCTTGTCAGCTTTGTCCCTTGCGGGGTCGCCACAGCGGAATGAACCGCCAACTTATCCAGCACGATTTTACACAGCGGATGCCCTTCCAGCCGCAACCCATCTCTGGGAACTTCCACACACACATTCACACTCATACACTACGGACAATTTTAGCTTACCCAATTCACCTGTACTGCATGTCTTTGGACTGTGGGGGAAACCGGAGCACCCGGAGGAAACCCACGCAAACCCAGGGAGAACATGCAAACTCCACACAGAAACGCCAACTGACCCAGCCCAGCCGAGGTTCAAACCTGCGACCCAGCGACGTTCTTGCTGTGAGGCAACAGCACTACCTACTGCGCCACTGGGTTGCCCCAAAGTTAATTTAATTTACTTAAATTTAAAATAGAAAAAGTATGCAAAAGTATTGTAACGAGATTTGCACAATGTTTGATTAGTTTTACAATGCTAAAATGTCTGCATGAACACTTTTGCCAGCTCACGTGCGCAGTGGAAAGCAAATGCCAAAAGGTGCGGATATCAATAATGAAACTGTATTTATCAGAAAATTCTTATCAAATGTTTATTAAAAATGCCTTAAATGTTTAGTTTATAATACCTATAGTTTTGTTTTACCAGTTGTTTTGTATTATAGAACTTAATAATTAATGTTTATGAGTTTCTTTAAACATATGCTTTTAAATGACGATTCATGTTTTAATATGGAAATTATTCATAAAATCACTTTGCCTTTCCAGTAATATTTATTTTCATAGATATTGTAATAAAGGAGTTGTCCAACACTATTGTACCTTTTTTATTAGAACAATTGTGTACCTTCATTTCAGTTGTATCATAAAAGGTACAGAACAGTATCATACGAGGTCTTTTTTGTACTATATAAGGTAAAATTTTTACAAAGGTACAAAACTGTTCCTTAAGGAACATTATTTGTACCACAGTGTAACTTTTTTCTGAGAGTGTTTAAGGCCTGTTTACATAGTAATGACTATATAATGAAAACAATGAAGTTCCAGAAATGGTTTTAAATTGAATCAATAATCCATACACATACTACTTTGATCTTTGAATCTAAGCCTCATTAAGATAAGCTACTTTAAGTGTATATTTGATTGATTGAAATACTGCAGCTGCCCTTGCTTTATTTATATACTTGTTTTGAGAGAGGACCTAAATGTTTAAATAAAACTTCCTTGGTGGTTTACCACATAAAAAAATACTATTGTAATTTATAGTAAATAATGTTTTGGAACCATACTTTGAACCAAACACTTTTCTAAGATTCGAAAACACTTTAAATGACCCTTTATGTTTTGCCCTTATATGTCTCAGTAAGAGTCACTTATACGCCTATTTGACATATGGTTTAGTTTTCAAATTATAATTTAATTCAGTTGTCTTAGATTTTAACCAATTAAAACTAAAGATGAGATCATTCATTCACTCATTCATTTCCCTTCTGGTCAGTCCCTTACTTATCAGGGGTCTCCACAGCGGAATGAACCTTCAACTACTTCGATATATGTTTCACGCAGCGGATGATCAGCTGCAACCCAGTACTGGGAAACACCCATACACTCCCATTCACACACACACACACACTCAAACACTATGGCCAGTTTTCATTCATTCATTTTCTTTTCAGCTTAGTCCCTTTATTAATCAGGGGTCGCCACAGCGGAATGAACCATCAACTTATCCAGCATATGTTTTATGCAGTGGATGCCCTTCCAGCTGCAACCCATCACTGGGAAACACCCATACACTCTCATTCACACACATACACTACGGACAATTTAGCTTACTTAATTCACCTATAGCGCATAGGAAACTGGAGCACATGGAGGAAACCCACGCAAACAGGGGGAGAACATGCAAACTCCACACAGAAATGCCAACTGACCCAGCCGGGGCTCGAACCAGTGATCTTCTTGGTGTGAGGAGACATTGCTAACCACTGAGCCACCATTCAATTCACATTTAAACCAAAAATATACCCTGACTGAACATTTTTAAACACTGATGGTAATCCACAGCGGTTATATCCAGACATTTAAGCTAAAGAATATTTTGCACACATTTCGTGAAATCACATCCAGATACAAGAGCGCCACCGTGTGGACTAAAAGCCTATGTTTTGTCTGTAGTCTGAGAAAATTACCTTCAGTTATTTGATCAGTTAATACAACTGTGGCTTCAGCTCTCAGCACATTTAATATCTGATAATAAATGCATTTGTGTTCATTTAGAAAAAAAACTAGACATACTACATATTTACAGTACATCTTTTCCTCCAGTGAAGTGTATTTATTAAATCCATAATGAGGAGGATATTTCATTAGGAGTCAAAAAACATGCTCTCCCATGGAATAAAATTCATTTTTATTCTCATCGGCTTCATCATTTATGTTTTTACAGTCTTCCCCGTCTATTGGGAAATCTCTGTCCTTTCAGAGGCAAACCTTCAGCATCCACCTCATTCACCTGTAAGCATAATAAACATTAACATTAACACACTTACAAATGAAGCTGCCAGTGTTTTTCAGTAAGAAATATAGTAATTCACACTCTTACTATGTGTATTGGTGAAAGCTGCTCCATTGGAGAGTCATCAGGAATAGACAGCACTGTGTCACCAGGATCCATCATCTGACAGACAGAATTTTACTATACATTAGTACTCGCACATCTCAGCATTTTATTTATATTTTCAGTTTTTAATGACCACTCCTTGTTACAACACTCCTGGTGTCCCTTACTGAAAAAAAGAACCAAAGTGGACATACAACAGGCCCGTAGCCAGGGGGGATTCGAACAAAGTTCAGAATTAAGCCTCTATAAGAGCTCATTTGTCTTATTTTTGAGAGTATGCCTTCATAAATTGTGAGAAAAAAACAAAAGAAGAAGGTTTTAAAACAAATCTAATTTTAAATTATTCAAATGGAAAAATTGTGACTGAGGAAATGAGCTGGCGAGTTTGTTATTTATTAATAGGCTACAGTTTTTCATTTAAAACAATTTTAACAGATTCCTAATTGTTTTTTGGTTTGTTTATTTGTTTTGTTAAAATTATAATTAAAAAAGTATCTTTTTTTTCACATTTCTTTGTTCAAAAATGTTTTAAAATGTAAAATTCTAATCTCATTACATTATTTAGAAAACTGTAATAACCAGGGGCGCCCCAAGGGGTCATCCCTGTGGCCACCCAAATATGATTTTGCTGTTGATATTATTAATTTAAATGTACTTACATAAATTCACAATATTTTAATAAATAATTAATTAATAGCAGCCACTAAATTATTGTTGATTGATTGATTGATACACCTTCAATAGACAGCAATGGCAATTTAATATTTACCTTAAGGTACATCAATAGAAGAAGCTGTATTAATACTATTGTGGCTCAAAAAGGAATATGGATAAATGATAAAATTAGGGTCTGTAAAGTGAGTGTGCATATAAATAGTAATGCCTTTTGTTCAGTATGTTCATTTGTTTGTTTTATTAATTAATTCATTAATGTCATTAATTTTAGACATGGCATATACTGTATGCTAAACAATAAATGTATGTGAAAAATAACTGAAAAGTTATTTATATATATGAAAAGTGTTTTTAAACTAATATTGATATTGAAACTAATATTAATACTTGCTGAATTATTTCAAGGAATAAATTGCAACATTTCAAGAGTAATTACAGTATACATTCATTCATTCATTTTCTTTTCGGCTTAGTCCCTTTATTAATCCGGGGTCGCCACAGCGGAATGAACCGCCAACTTATCCAGCACGTTTTTTTACGCAGCGGATGCCTTTTCGGCCGCAACTCCTTTGGGAAACATCCATACACACTCATTCACACTCAAACACTACGAACAATTTAGCCTACCCAATTCACCTGTACCACATGTCTTCGGACTGTGGGGGAAACAGGAGCACCCGAAGGAAACCCACACGAACACAGGGAGAACATGCAAACTCCACACAGAAACGCCAACTGACCCAGCCGAGGCTCGAACCAGCAACCATCTTGCTGTGAGGCGACAGCACTACCTACTGCACCACTGCGTCGTCTCAAGAGTAATTAATTAAATAAATTAAAACCACAATATTTCATTTACCAAAAACAAAAATAAAACATTACAATGAATTCATTATTTTTTGTGGGCCTCTTCTGGCCACCCCTAAGAAAATTTTCTGGGGGTGCCACTGGTAATAAAACAGTTTAAAATGCACATTTGTAAATGTAAAGAAATGTGGTTATGATCACCATCCGACAAGCTAATCCAGCAAAATTTAGTGCTTAAAATGCCACTAAAATGCAGTATTTAATCCTCAGAATGTAAAAGAAAATGAGGCGAATAAATGCCAAAAGTCCACTTTTGGAGAAAAAAGAACCCCCCCTTATTACTGACAGGCTACGGGCGTGTACAAAGAGATGAACATATTTTCTAAAGTATTTCAGACAAAAACTGACAAGAGGATATATCTCACCCTGAATGTTGCCTCCATTTCACCAACGCTTCTTTTTCCACCGGGAAGCCAACCGTATGACCAATGCTGGCAAAGACTGACCTCCAACACACAAACTAACAGCAACAACTGGACCAGCAACCTTCCTTTCCACTCCATGCTAAAACTGAAACACAGAAAACACTTGTTTATTTGTACCTTTAAAACATTCACACAAACACAAACAGCACAAAAAACTAAATAAAATGTGCAATTTTGCTATATGTGAAATGAATAGAATAACAGAAGTATTTTCAATGATTTTTATTTACAACTGTGAGAAAAATAAAACATTGTCTCCCATCTCAGAATCTATGAAAAAAGTAGCAATAATAGAAAAGAATAATAAAAAAATCAGTATTTTAAATTGAATTGTATTGTTTTGCATTTTATTTTAGCTTATTATTATTTTTTATTCTTTACAGTTTGCAGTTAATTGATTATGTAAATCTATTAGAGTAAAATGAAGTCATAAAAGTTCAAAGGTGTCATAATAACCCCTAGTAACACTCCAGGGGTTTTTTCAATGGGTATTTCAACAAGTGTCGTCCTATAATTAGGGTTATTAATAATATAATAAGGGTTAGTAAGTACTCAAACATATTAATATTGCACCATTCTTAATTGAAACCACTAAATGTAAAAGTAGGGGAGCATGGGGCACAAAGTAACGCGGGGTTAAATGTAACACAGAGTTTTAAGGTATTTGCTCAGGGTTAACCATGGCATGCTTCCGAGGTTTTTACCAGTGTCGGCAGACGTCTTCCTGGCAATTATTGAAAATTTTCGGCGGAATTTGGATGAGAAACACAGGAAAAACAATTTTTGCAGCATAAAAGTATTCTTTATTATAGTCGATAATATTTTATTTTAAATGTATGTAGGTAATGTTTAAATGTATGTACGTAAAATCTTATATTGTTGTGATTACCGTCTTCTAGGCTAAAAGATAAAACCATTTTGAAAGATGTATAAAACACACAGTGACTGTTTTGAGTAAAACATGACACAGCGTTGTAACGGTGTTACAATTAAGCCACACACTGTTGGACACCAATTAAACTAACAAAATAATTTTTTGAATTTTGAGGGTAATGTTTGGAACTTTTTAATAAAAATGTTTTTTAATAGAAAATATTGTTTTAATAGAAAAATATATATATTTTATTGCTAATAATGCAAATAGATTCAAATTTGTTTACCCAATAAACAAGAAAATAAATAAACATACTGTGCTATGTAGAATAAAAAAGAAATGAGCCAATTACTGAGGAAATATAGCTACAATTTAAAGTAAACTGAATTTAAATTAATTGTGTGAAATCTGCCTTTATAAGCATGTGTTACAACCAACTAACCCCCTGTCTGTTACAACTTGCCCAGCAGGTGGGGTAAATAGAAACATTTTTACTCCTGGCACTTTTGGCAATACTGCACAGAAACCAAAGGTCCGGCGATTATAATTCCAGTGCTCATTTGTAGGAGAGGCTTGTGTGTTGTTGGTAAAAAAAATATGGTTTGTCTAACCCCATTACTTTGTTCATTATTTGACCAAAACCAAAAAGTGTTACTTTGTGCCCCGCTCTCCCCTACCACACTGTAAAAACTGCTTTTCCAACTAAGATTTTTTGTCTTGTTTCTAGTCCAAATATCCAAAAGTTCTTATATCAAGAAACATTTTCTGGGCTATAGTAAAACATAATGTCTTATTTTCAGAAATAATATGCTAATATTAAGTGAGTTTTTCCTTAAAACAAGCAAAATAATCCGCCAATGGCGTAAGCAAAATAATCTTGTTTTTCCTTTCCTTCCATAAGATTATTTTTCTTACCACATTAGCAGACTATTTTGCTTGTTTTAAGGAAAAACTTACTTCATTTTGGTATATTTTTCTTAAAACAAGACACAATGTTTTGATTTAAGAATTTTTAGAAATTTGGACTAAAAAGAAAAAAAAATCTAAATAAGAAAAGCATTTTTTTGCAGTGAACTTGGTGACAAAACTAAATTCACAGCAATTTATGCGCCAAAATTTTAATTTCACAATAGATATAGGTTATTTTTGTATTTCTTTTGTTTGTATAGTATTTTATTATTAATATGAACATTTATATCACATTTTGGCTAAATTCTATTGAGAAAACAGTACAGAATCTTGATAGTAAAGAATCACTTACCTGCTGTGTTTGTTCAAGATGAGGTGTGCTGTTTTTGGTCTCCTTTATATAGTCCTTTTAAAATGAGATGTACTGTATTTTCGTCATCAAGACTCCTGCGACCACAGAGCAGGTGCAGGTTTGTCTCTAATGCAGGCTTTAATGCACACCTGGGGCTGCATTTACAAAAACTAAAAAAGAATTGTCAAGGGCTAACCTTGCTAATGGACATGGTTATAGCAATACATAAAATAATCTGTTTGAATGGTTCAAACTGACTCTCTGATGGCCAAATCAACACTCAGGGGAACAGATGAGCCAAAAGAGGTAATGTTTGTGTCACAGACTGAATCATCTAAGTGCCATTTTAGCATTTGATTGGTACTTTTTTATTCTATATTTGTTCATAAACCATTTTCTTTATACGTCATTATGTGTCAGAAGACATTTTGTGCTGCTTAAATTTTAATATTATACATCTTTTATTGCCACTTTTGATCTGACTTTTGAATGTATCTTAGCTAATTAAAATATTAAAGGGATAGTTCACCCCAAAATGGAAATTCTGTCGTCCTTAATTCTCCCTTGGCTTGTTCAAAAACATTTTTTTTTTAACTTTAAATACAAAAGAAAATATTTTGAGAAATGTTGGAAACCAGTAACCATTGACATCCATGACAAATAAGAAAAACAAATACTATGGAAGTCAATGGTTGCTGGTTTCCAACATTCTTATATATGGCATTCAACGGAACCAAAATATATATGTAAACAAAACAAATAAACTCAAACTGGTTTGAAACAAGTCAAGGGGGAGTAAATCTCTTTAAATTGTGAATTACGATTTTGTTTAAGTAATTTTTAATAAAACATTAAATGTAATCGATATTATAATAAATAAAATATTCTAACAAAATTAAGAAAATATTACAAATATTAGCGTCGGTAACACGTTCACATTTTGGGAGAAACGCTGAAAATCACTTTTATTTTGAACTGAAGACTTTTATCCTTATCTATGTCACTTCCGGGGCGTGTACGGAAAATCCCGGGATCTCAAGCTCCAAAACATGTCAAGTTGTCCGCATGAACGTCACTACCACGCGTTTATTGATAAAGCTGTTGCAGAACTAACACAAGCACACAGGTAACAGGTAACCAGACTGTTGTCTATGAGGAACAATTTGCTTTCATATGCTTCTCAATTTGTGTGGTTTATATCGTCATGGTGATACAGTGTAGCTAAACCAGTGATGTGTGTTGCTCCTCTCCAGTGTCTAGACTACAATGAGACATGAACATGGATATTCTAAAAAGACCTGGCATCCCTGAAGACGCTGTCCGGTATCAGCTGTTTGTGGTCGCTGCTGACCCATCAGCCCCGGAGAAAAGCCTCCAACAGATCCTTCAGGACATCCTCGCTGAGATCACCCCTCTCCTGGTGCCCTACATCTGGCAACATCAGCCTTTCAATCTCACACACCACCCGGAGAAAGGTGCAGTTTGATGCTTCTACGGTTTATTAGTATTTAAAGGGATAGTTCCCGTTAATATGGACATTCTGTCATCATTTACTCACCCTCCACATATTTATGAGTTTCTTCTAATGAAAACAAAAACATTCATTCATTCATTTTCTTTTCGGCTTAGTCCATTTATTAATCTGGGGTAGCCACAGCAGAATGAACTGCCAACTTATCCAGCATATGTTTTTCGCAGCGCATGCCCTTTCAGCCACAACCCATCACTGGGAAACGTCTATACACACTCATTCACACACATACACTATGGATAATTTTAGCTTATCCAATTCACCTATACCACATCCACATGTTTTTGGACTTGTGGTGGAAACTGAAGCACCCGTAGGAAACCCACGCGAACACTGCGAGAACATGCAAAATCCACACAGAAACGCCAACTGACCCAGCCAGGGCTCTAACCAGCGACCTTCTTGCTGTGAGGCGATTGTGCTCCCCACTGTGCCACCGTGCCACCGTGTTGCCCCTAATGAAAACAAAAGAAGATATTTTCACATTGCCTTCCCATTAGCTTATTTTTCCCCTTCTTTTGAACTCACCGAGGACTATCAACTTTTTGGTTACCAACTAATTGCAGTTATGCAAGCTGTTTTAACATTTTATCTATAAAACAGGGTGTCACAGTGGCGCAGTGGGTAGCATGATCGCCTTACAGCAACAGTGTTGCTGGTTCGAGCCCCGGTTGGGTTCTCCCTGTGTTTGCGTGGGTTTCCTCCAGGTGCTCCGGTATCCCCCACAGTCCAAAGACATGCAGTACAGGTGAATTGAATAAAAGAAATTGGCCATAGTGTATGTGTGTGAATGCAAGTGTATGGGTGTTTCCCAGTGTTGGGTTGCAGCTGGAGGGCATCTGCTGCGTAAAACATATGCTGGATAAGTTGGCGGTTCATTTTCTGTGGCGACCCCTGATTAATAAAGGGACTAAGCCGAAAAGAAAACGAATGAATGAATCCATAAAACATGCTAGTGTATGATTTCACAGTGCTAGTAGCAATATAAATTGCATTTAGTACTACAATTTGTTTTGTTTTTTTACTACTAGTGCTTATTCTTTATGGTACTGCTAGTATGGAGGACCAAACCTGCAAATATTAAAAATAAATAAAGTGTATAAGTAAATAGATAAATGTAAAAATAGAAAAATAAAGATTCTAAATGACTTAAAATAGTCATATTGGGTTTTGAGTTCAGTTTTTTAGAATATGCTTTCCCTTATTTATTATTTTCTGCTTTCATTTTTTTTATTTATTTATTTATATATATATATATATATATATATATATATATATATTATATATATATATATATATATATATATATATATATACATATATATATATATATATATATATATACATATATATATTTTATTTTTTTATTTTGTATTTATTTTTATATTTATGTATGGCTTTATTTATTTTTAAATAAATAAACGGTGCGGTGTGGAGAGCCGTATTTTTGGCAATGTGTGTTTTAATTTCAGTTGTTCAACATTGATGTTCAGTAAATAATCAGAGAATGTAGATGGTGTGTGTTTACTTAAATTATTTTTATTCTTTTTAAAATAATTTTTAAAGTGATGCACCCTACATTCAAAAATCTCTCACTTGTAATATGTGAGCATATTTACTGTACAAAACTTGTCAGTGAACTATGAGGGCAAAAACATAAATAAATAAAATAATCATTCATTAATCGTAAATGAGTTAAAATGTTCAATTAATCGAGATTTTGGTTTTAGGCCAAATCGCTCAGCCCTAAGAGATACGTATACATATATGTTTGCAGACGTTTGTGAGCTGCCTGCCTAAACAGTAATTTTAGGCACATTTGATTTTCTTTGATTGTAAAACTATATCATATGTATATTTTATCATGCAATTGAGGCCATTATACACGTATTTTTAATTTCCATTCCACAGGGGATGTGCCTGCACATTTGGGTGGTGTTACTGAGTTTGGTGATAATGTGGAGGACGAATGGTTCATCGTTTACCTGCTCAAACACATCACACGCACCTTTACTGACATAGCTGCTGTTGTCTATGACAATGATGGACAGTTTCTTCTGATTGAAGCTGCTGAACACCTGCCAAAGTGGCTGGACCCTGACAGCAGTGAAAACAGGGTTGGTATTGGGGAGTTTAACTACTTGGCTGTTGAAATTTTTCATATGTTTGTACAATGGTATTCTCCGAACTACATGCAACCCCCATATTCCCATTGCACATTGATATAGTGTTTTAATGTAGTCACACCACGTTATACCAAAGTCCCTTTTAATAAGTCCTCTATTCTATAGTATTTGATTATACTAATTTACTCTCAGATATATTTAATGTGTTTGTTGTCTAATTTCAACAAAATCAAAGAAAGCACACACAACATATACACACACAACATATACGAAGTGATATTTTAGGAGCTTCAATAATACAAAAGATTGTACTATTTAATTTTAAGTTACTCTTTAATTATTAATTCCACATACATAAAAGAAATTACGCAAAATATTCAGCACTGTGGAACTGTGGTACTTATTCAGCAATGTGGAAGTGCGCTTGATTTTGCGATTTGTTTTAGAACTTCCGATTCAGCTGCCTATGAGAGAAATGACTAGGAATATTAAATGGCTGAAAATGGTCAAACTACTTGCTCTACAAACAAGTGTGTTCATGACTATACATAAAAAGGAGAATAATATAAGAAGAAATGTCAATTTGCAACATCAAGCAGCATAACGAGCTATTTTTAATGTCTAAAAATCAATGGAAGTGAATGAGAGCGGAAGTCTCAAGCCAAAAAGATTCCAATGGCTGTGCCAGCTTGTAGGTGAAGAATAAGGTCAATAAAGGTTTGAAATGTATGGAGGAAAGTATATAAAGCTATATTACACTACTATTTGTATGATGCTTGAAAAGCTCCTTTCAGCACATACTTATAAGTTTTTATGTCTATCATATAAATACAGGTGTTTCTGTACCATGGAGAGCTGCACATTTTACCCATGAGCAGTTCTTCTGGAGCGGTGGGCTTTTCAAGAGACTGCGTGCCCACTGTGGGTCAGGCTCTGGAGGTGCTGCACTCACACACTGACCGATGTTTGGCCAAACAGACCATACGATCCGCTCTGAACCAGAGGATTCATGGGTGAGAGTGACATTAAAGTTTAAACTAAGCTAATGAACTTTGTGTGTTATAGCACTTCATCCTTATTTAGTTTTTAAATGGATATTTGTGTATGTGTGCAGGTATCCAGATAAAAGCCAGCAGAATGTCCACCATGCCCACTGTTATGTGCCTGCGGGCATTGCTGTAGTGTTGTCCAGAAGGCCTGACCTGATAGCCTCTGCCGTGTCTGCTTTCTATCTGCGTGACCCTGTTGATCTCCAGGCCTGCAGAACCTTTCACACCTTTCCTCCCGACACCAGAGTCATGACGTCGGTAAGAAACAGTGTTGAAAACCTTTTTGTGTTGAGATCCACATTATGGGGGAAATTACTGGGTGAATCCTTTCGCATACACTACTTAAGATTTTTATTATTCTGCAAGGATTCATTAAGGATGCAAGGATGCTTTTATTGGACAATAAGCATACACGATAACTTCATTGACATTTATTACAATTTTTAAGTTATAAAAGTTCAAAAGGCTTCTAATATCTCCAGTAACCCTCCAATAACTATTTCAATTAGTGCCTTATAAAGGGTTAGTTCACCCAAAAATGAATCTTCTGCCATCATTTATTTACCCTGGACTTGTTTCAAACACAAAAGAAGATATTTTGAAGAATGCTAAAAACATATTGTACAACCCCAATTTTGATTGATGTCTTTTGGACCAGTAGTTTTTGAGAAATGATGGGAAAAGTACCGCCTACGCATGTGTACGGAAGATAATGTGTATTAATGGTGTTCCGTACACGATTAAAATAGTGTTCCATAGAGGGCGCATAACCTCAATTCACCGGCCAAACAGGACATTGTCTTATTAAAAACAATGTCAGACTAAACTATTATTGTGTTTAACTTGAAATTAATGTCATATTTAATAACTTTTTATGAAAATTTGAAATGATATAACTTGACCATCATTTCATTTTTTTCATGTTTATTTTATCACAGCATATCAATTTCAAATAATAAAACATTAATTTCATGCAAATTAACGCTAACTTAACTGACCTTTTATGAATATAAACATCATCACTGCACAAAGATTATTCAAACAGCGGTTGCAGCCTGCCTCTCAGGCAGAGAGTTGCGCCATGCGATCATCACCCACCACTGTTTAAACATCCCTATTTCAAAGCATTTATTCAACAAAAGATAATTTATTTAACAGTTTGTGGTAACATAATATTCATTTTATATTTAACTTTTATATTCAACTTTATATTTAACTGAGGCACAAGCTGTAAGGCTCTGCCCCCTTCTGGAAAAGGGGCAGAGATCAGCAGCTCATTTGCATTTAAACAGACACACAAAAACTATTTGAAATATTAGTTTTTGTAAACCACAGTAACTTCAATCTCTTCCCTTTTCTCCTTCCACCTCTTCCCTTTCTCCTTTCACGTAGGTAAAATTTACGCGATGCTTGTACGCACAGCTGCAACAACAGAGTTTTGTTCCAGATCGGCGGAGTGGTTTCAGTCTTCCCGCTCGCTCTCATCCCCAGTACAGAGCTCACGAGCTGGGCATGAAACTGGTGAGTGCTTGACATCACGTTTCCTGCTCTCTGATCATGTAAAATAAAAATTCTTCAAACATTTCACCTTTGGAATTTTTAGAATTACTATTAAATGCATTTAATACACATACATGTGGTCGACCACATGGGAAAAGCTAGGTTGCTGCCGGAAGTGGTGTTAGTGAGACCAACAGGGGGCGCTCAACCTGCGGTCTGTGTGGGTCCTAACACCCCAGTATATTGATAGGGACTCTATACTGCTCAGTGAGCGCTGTCTTTTGGATGAGACGTTAAACCGAGGTCCTGACTCTCTGTTGTCGTTAAAAATCCCAGGATGTCCTTCGAAAAAGAGTAGGGGTTTAACCCTGGCATCCTGGCCAAATTTGCCCACTGGCCTTTGTCCATCATGGCCTCCTAATCATCCCCATAACATAATTATGGCCTCCTCTCCACCAATCAGCTGGTGTGTGGTGTGCGGTCTGGCTCAATATGGCTGCCATCGTGTCATCCAGGTGGATGCTGCACACTGGTGGTGGATGAGGAGCTTCCCCCCATTGTGTAAAGCGCTTTGAGTGTCTAGAAAAGCGCTATATAAATGTAAGGCATTATTATTATTATTATTATTATTATTATTATTAATTAATGCATCTTGTGTTATGTATAATGTGAATTTGTGCAGCTGGTGTACACGGTGCTAATACATTGTACGTTCTGTTGATGATGAAGGCCCATGGCTTCGAAATCTTGTGCTCCAAAAGTGGAGAGTCTTCATCAGATCATGAGCCTTCAGTCAGCAGTAACCCATTATGGAGAGGCTTTTTAGAAAGCCTCAAAAAGAATGGATACTTTAAGGTAAGAAAGTGTTTCTGTGCTCAAAGCATTTAAATCAGGCAAATGATGCAAACATTGCTTTGCCAGAGAATATTAGAGAATAGAGATATTAATGAAATGTGGTTTTGTTAATCCAGGGCGATCTAGAAGGATCTGCTCGATACAAAGACCTGATGACATCAGCGGAGAGTTTCTTCAGACAGTCAGTGACAAGAACTCAACGGTTAGAGGAACTTTTAAAATTCATTTTATTTTTTCATACTCATGTTGTTTCAATATCAATTTAGTTTGTGTGGAAATCAGCACTGGGCAATAAACAATATCATGTTGACATTATAAAGATAAGTCGCTAACTATTAGAATCTCTGGTTAAGTTCTGCTTGATATGGATTAATCTGTCAGCATAATCAAATCGCTGAAATAAAAAGCAACTACAGCTGTTTGTGAATCAGGCTACTAAGTATGTATCTGGAAGTTTGGTTTTGTCAACTACACAAACTCAAACACTTGATTCTCATGGTGTTTTCAGTGTTTGCTTTTCAATGTATGTTGACTACAAGCAAAGTCCTTTTAAGGCAAGTCATTTCACTCGGCAGCCATCTTTGAAACGTCTCTTGGGCAGTATGCTCGAGCATTTTGTCTGAATGGGAAAACATCAAATTCTCCAAAATTGCTTGCCAAGCTTACGATTAAATTTCATATTAGGAATCACCAATAAAATAAACAACAACTCTCCCTTCATTTCTAAACATTAGAATCACACAAAATCTGCAGAAACTCAGGTCTGGTCTGAGCCCCTCCACAGGAGAATAGTCAGTCTACAGCGATCCCTGATTGGCTCCTGTACTAGAAGGCGGGTCTTCATTCGACATATTGACCGTTACACTTTTCCCCATTCAAAACCATACGAGTGACAC
Organism: Danio kyathit; assembly: GCA_903798195.1. NCBI lineage: Eukaryota > Metazoa > Chordata > Actinopteri > Cypriniformes > Danionidae > Danio > Danio kyathit. The sequence goes on along the minus strand of LR812535.1, from coordinate 25,255,744 downwards.
GTCTTGTGTAGTCTATAGTCTTTGCTACAAAATCTACATGTTCAGCTGTTTTGGGAGTTGTTTCATGAGCTGTTGACCTTTAATTAAAAACTGAAAAGTCCACATTGAAACTTGGAAAATCTTTTTTACTCAAACCTGACCATAAAAGGTTTGTTTAACACAATTGTGTGCTTAAAATGTACTTCCTTTAGTAGTAGTATTAAAAGTAAGAATATTTTTAAAGAATATGGTATTGCCAGGATATTTTTTCATTGGTTTTAATCATTACTATTGTGCAGGATTTTAGCTAAATATAAAATGCAATGTGTTGCTGTAAATAAATGTGTATATTTTCATTTGATTACATTTAAGAAGATTATAATTATGTTAAAGTTTTATTATTTTTATTAGACATGACTTTGACGATGATTTTGATGGCCAGAGTTATTGTATATTAAATCTTAAAACACAAGTTGGAATAAAACAAAACTGCAACAAAAATTAAGGTCATCACTTTTTTATTATTAAATAACATTATTTGATTATTCGGATTTATTTAGTTGATCAAAAGATAAAAAGAAAGGGTCTTCGGAACATTTTAACAATAAAAAATTCGACCATAAAATAAGAAACATTATTAATATATTCTGTTGTAATATAAAGAATGGAGTAATGATGCTGAAAATTCAGCTTTGAATCGAAAGGATAAATTACAGTAATTTTACGTTATAAAAATAATTTACGTTTGTATTTTAAGTAATAATACTTATATTTTTTATCAATATTTATAACAAGAATTTTTTTTTTTTTTTTTGAAAATGACTGAATGATACAGTATAATGATTGATATGATTACATTTTGCATATACATGATTTTACTCTTTCTCAAGGCCTGATATTCATAATCCTGGCGGTGAGGTGTTGAAGGTGTTACAGAGCGCCTCCTACAGTCTAGAAGACCTAAAAAAACAAGAAGCAAATCTGCCACCAGAGGACAGTATGTACCACTTCACCTCTCATTTTCAAAGAGAATCATTTTCTCATTGTTCCACACATACTGACATCAAATATTGTGTCTGATCCATCATTTTGAAAGTGAATCCAGGCTGTCATTTGAATACACTTTATTTATTGATTTGTAGGTGATGCATGGCTGAACATCTCACCTCAGGAGCTGGAGAGGCTGCTGGCGGAGCGAGGAGGTCGAGTAGTGACCGGTGAAGAGGTGCAAGAGGAGGAATCAGGATACAGTCTGATCGCTGTGACTCAAGGCATGAAGAACTTCATCAATGCCATGTCCTCGCATGAAGGAGCTGAAATACCAAGGTAATAACACTCACTTTGAATGACTAACTATTCATTTTAAAGCACTGATTATTAATGTCCCACCCCCTCATTGTGTTTCAGATCCTGCTTGGCTGAGCCTTTTAGGTTTGATCCAGATTCAGTTACTAGTGCCCTTGATAGACTTCTGGGTAAGTTTGATTTTTCAGTGATATTTGAACAAGCAAATTGCTCCAATTGTTGGGAAATCTTGTTTACCTAGCAAACTCTGCTACAGTAATCTTAAAGTCTTCAGTTCAGACAAAATTTAAGGCCATGAAATATGTAGTTGTTTAGTCTTAATAACAGTTGTGAAATGAGCTAATGTGAATATTAAATTAAAACACATCATAAATGAAAACAAGCCCTTTATAAATGCAAATGGCCGCTACTATGCTTTTTACAGATTTCAACACAGTTCAGTGAGTAAAACTGCACACTTATATCATTGGAATTATGATTATGTTTATATTATACTTTGAGTTTGTTGCATTTCTAAAAAGCAGAGATCTGTTGCATAGCTTATATACAGTGCATCCGGAAAGTATTCATAGCGCCTCACTTTTTCCAAATTTATAATGTTACAGCCTTATTCCAAAATGGATTCAATTAAATTATTTCCTCAAAATTCTACACACAATACCTCATAATCACAGTGTGAAAAAAATATTTTTTGAAATTATACCTAATTTATTAAAAACAAAAAACCTGAAAAATCACATGTACAGATATATTCACAGCTTTTGCCGTGAAGCTCTAAATTGAGCTCAGGTACATTCTGTTTCCACTGATCATTCCTGAGATGTTTCAGCAGCTTAATTAGAGTTCACTTGTGGTAAATTCAGTTGATTGGACATAATTTGAAAAGGCATACACCTGTCTATATAAGGTTTCAGGGTTGACAGTGCATGCCAAAGCACAAACCATGCATGAAGACAAAGGTAATTGTCTGCAGACCTCCGAGACAGGATTGTCTCGAGGCACAAGGCTGGGGAAGGTTACAGAAAAATTTCTGCTGCTCTGAAAGTTCCATTGAGCACTGTGGCCTCCATCATCCGTAAGTGGAAGATGTTTGGAACCACCAGGACTCTTCCTAGAGCTGGCCGGCTATATAAACTGAGTGATTGGGGGAGAAGGGCCTTAGTCAGGGAGGTGATCAATAACCCGATGGTCACTCTGTCTGAGCTCCAGCGTTCTTCTGTGGAGAGAGGAGAACCTTACAGAAGGACAACCATCGGTGCAGCAATCCACCAATCAGGCCTGTATGGTAAAGTGGCCAGACACCTGCTTCAGAGTGCTCTTGATCTCAGACTGGGTTGACGGTTCATCTTCCAGCAGGACAATGACCCAAAGCACACCACCAAAATATCAATGGAGTGGCTTCACAACAACTCAGTGAATGTCCTTGAACGGCCCAGCCAGAGCCCAGACTTAAATCCTATTGAACATCTCTGGAGAGATCTGAAAATGGCTGTACACCGTCGCTACCCATCCAACCTGAAAGAGCTTGAGAGGTACTGCAAAGAGGAATGGGCAAAAATTCCCAAAGACAGGTGTGCCAAGCTTGCGGCTTCATATTCAAAAAGACTTGAGGCTGTAATTGCTGCCAAAGGTGCATCAACAAAGTATTGAGCAAAGGCTGTGAATGCTTATGCACATGAGATTTTTCAGGTTTTTTATTTTTAATAAATTTGCAATTTGTGTGGTATTGTGTGTGTAGAATTTTGAGAAAATAAATTAATGTAATCCATTTTAGAATAAGGCTGTAGCATAAAAAATGTGGAAAAAGTGAAGCGCTATGAATACTCTCTAGATGCACTGTGTATATATAATTCAAATAAATTATATACAAGTAATCAGTCTACATACACCTAAACACACATACATAAATTTGATCATTTATATGTGATGTATATGTACACACTTAAGTACTGTGTATTAATATCGATTTTGTTATATGACGTGTATTTAAAAAAAAGTAATTATTTGAATTTGTTTATTATATTATAATTACTTCATTTATTTATTTATTTTTAACAGAAATAGATTAAAAGATAATCGGGCCTGACTCAGCATGAATGCTGTTTTTCAGCAGGTTACTCCTCTGCAGAACATAAAAACATACAGACACTCTTAACATCTCATCCATCAACACATACCAATATACACCAAACATACAAAATGAAGAGAAACAGGCTACTGTCTCAGTGGCTACAGCGATAGTTGATCATCAGATGATGAGCATGGGATTTTTGAAAAGGTCTCCGTGTTGATATTGTTTTTAGATGTTGTGGGATCTCATTCCAGACTTTTCTGAATACATAAAAGACAGATCTCTGTCCATAACAGTTTTTAAAAGCTGATAACGGCAGTCATTCATTTGTTGCAGATCTGGTGGAACGATCAGTCCTTGTATTGAGTTTTGGTACCAAAGCACCAAGGGCTGCTGAGGTAGCAATATTGAAAATTTGATAGTACAGTTTAATCCCAGTGTTCATAATGTAATTTGAGAAAGTAATGGGATTGGATATGGATAATTTTGGCCTAGGTGAATAAAAGTACATGCATTCTGTTTTCTTAAGGCTAATAGTCAAATGATTGTCTTGCAGCCACTGATGTAAATGCTGAAGATCTGTATTTCATTTAATGTTAATTGTGTTTGTACTTGATCCAGACACAATAAGTACAGTGTCATCAGTGTACAATAAAGTATACGAATGTTTGAATGTTTATATTTTGCAAAGTGGTTTAAATAATTGTAAATGTGATTGTATGGTTTTGATGTTTCTTTACCACAGATCTCAAATTCCTGCTTATTTTTATGCCTTAAACTCCAAAATAGAAAAGAATGAATAATTTCCTTGTCTTGTTGTGAGTACAGGAGCTAAAGATGATGAGCTAGACTCTGATGACTTTGAGGATGACGACGACGACGATGATGATGAAGCAGTGCAGAGCGGTGTCCCTCAGGAGCAGGTAGCCGGTGCAGAGACGCTGGACAATCTCAGGAAATACATGGATGAAATGGACCAGGAGCTGCAAAGCACAAACATTGGCAAAAGCTTTACCCAGAACAACAGAGTGAGTCTCCACACACATTGTGTATCCTTCAACCCATAACTTTGTATTTCAATCATTTTTAATCTCTCTCTTTCCTTACAGTCCAGCAATAAAGCCGAGGCATCTAAAAGCACATCTTCCACCTCGGCCTCAGAGCTCGTTGAAGATGAAATCCAGCCGCTTGATGTGGATCTCAACCTGGTTACCAATCTACTAGAGTCTCTGTCCTCTCAGGCGGGTCTGGCCGGTCCAGCGTCAAACCTACTGCAGAGTCTAGGTCTTCACATCCCACCTGACGCAGATCAGCCCTGAAGTGGAGAAGAGACTTATCTAACGCTGCCCACACACACTCACCGGTCCTTCACCTAGTGCGCCTCTATCTGCTGCCTGTCATTTATGCTCCACACCCTGTTCTGAAATGGCAGTCCGTACGCTGGAGTTTCCTTTGACACAGAGCACTGCTATAAAAAGAAACTCTAATGGAGATTTCTTATTAGAGCAGTTACAAGGTATGAGAAGTTGCTGATCATGATGTTTTCAATCAAATATATATCTTTTGATTAAGATTTTCTGATGTTTGTTTTTTAATTTTTTCTAATTTTAAAGAGTAAATATCCACCTTTTCCCACACATTTCAGATTATGGGTTGCACTTCTAGTTTGGGGAACTTTCAAAAGAAACCAAATGAAACAATTTATCTGAAATATTATATAAATATCATACTACAAATAATTCATATCTGTAGTTAAAACCGAGTGTGAAATACATTTTAACTTTGTGCTCTATTTTTTACAAGTAGTGGAAAGAGTACGGAAAAATCATACTCAAGTAAAAGTACCATTACTTGCCTAAAAATGTAGTACGAGTAAAAGTATCTGTTGGAAATATTACTCAAAGTATGAGTAAAAGACCTTTCAAAAGTACTCAATTGTAGTGAGCTGATGCATTTACATGTAATTTGTGGATGTGTGTAAACGTAACAATTTGTAGTGCGTTTAGTCATTGCCCAGCAGGCACGCAATGTTATAAGATGTTAATGTTAGGTTAGATTTAGGTTGTGATGGCAGGTGACCAAAATTCAACGTCTAGCCAGCGTCTAAGGATGTTATTTTGACGTCCAACATTTTAACATCTTTAACCAACATCAAATACTGACATTTATTCGTCAGGTATGGCAACCAAAATCCAACATCTGATAGACGGCATAGTGGTAACGTCCACACAACGTCAAGCTGTAACATTAGACGTTGATATTTGGTTGGATTTAGGTTGGACGTTGGACATTGATGTCGGTCTAACATTGAGCTCTGACGTCAACCCGATTTTCATTTCCAAACAAAATGCAAAGTCCCCATGATGTTAGGGTACAATGTCAATCTGACGTTATGTTTACATCCTGGGTGTTTAAGGCCAGTTCGGTCATCATACAGTAAACATCAGTCATCTTATCATCAGTGACTTGCATCTAAACAGTCTCTGGGTCAATGAGTGTAAAGATTTTGGACATCTACTTAGACACTTTTAATGCTTCCAAACAGTTTGCTGCATTTATAAAGTGCCCATGTCACGAGGTAGTTTATTATGATGCGATTTACCTTCTATATGCGATTTGATTGGACAGGAATCACAGGACTGAAGAAAAAATAAATTAGTGGCTGCAGGTTGAAGGAAAGTAGTGGAGTAAAAGTATCAATACTGCACTAAAAATGTACTCAAGGGAAAGTAAAAGTACACGTTTTTAAAACTACTTAGTAAAGTACAATTCCTGAGAAAAACTACTCAATTACAGTAATTTCAGTATTTGTAGTTTGTAACTTTACACCACTGATTTTTATCCATCATGAAAATAACGGTAAGCTTGGTATTTTGATGGGATGTTAGTGTCTTAAGCATATCTGTAGTCAAAGTTCTTTTGAGTTTTGGCTCTCCAGTTTCTTTTTTTTATCTTTGTTTTTTCTATAATACAGTAATATTGTGTCCATTTTTTAAACAAAGTAATTTGTTAAAGAGATAGATCACCTAAAACTGAAACACCCTTCACTTGTCACAAACCAGTTTGAGTTTCTTTCTCTCAGAAAATAAGATATATTGAAAAATGTTGGAAACCTGTAACCATTGACCACCATAATATTTGTTTTCCTTACTATGGCAGTCAATGGTTACAGATTTCTAATGTAGGGTTTCAGGTTTCTTCAAAATATCTTGTAAAAGAAAAAAGTAAACTCATAAATGTTTGGAATCACCTGAGGGGAAGTAAATATTTATTATATATATATAGTTGAAGTCAGAATTATTAGCCCCCCCTGTATATTTTTTCCCCCCAATTTCTGTTTAATGGAGAGAAGATTTTCAGCACATTTCTAAACGTAATAGTTTTAATAACTCATCTCTGATAACTGATTTATTTTATCTTTGCCATGATGACAGTAAATAATATTTTCCTAGCTATTTTTTAAGACGCTTCTATACAGCTAAAAGTGACATTTAAAGGCTTAACTAGGTTAATTAGATTAACTAGGCAGTTTAGGGTAATTAGGAAAGGTATTGTATAACGATGGTTTTGTTGAAAATTTTATAGCTTAGAGGGGCTAATATTTTTGACCTTAAAATGTTTATTAAAAAATTAAAAAACTGCTTTTATTCTAGCCGAAATAAAACAAAAAAGACTTTCTCCAGAAGAAAAAATATTATCTGACATACTGTGAAAATTTGTTTTCTGTTAAACATCATTTAGGAAATATTTAAAAAAGAAAAAAAATCAAAGGGGGGCTAATAATTCTGACTTCAACCGTATATACAATGCTCAACATAAATTTCTCAGGAGCTAATATATATCTATATTTTATTTTTATAGCTAATATATATATATTTTTGCATTGAACAAAACTGATTTATTAAATGGATACATTTCATAAAATAATATTTTAGTCACAGAACATCTTTAGAAATAGAAATTAGATTAGATTATACATTTAAATTCATGCAAAATAATGGGGGAAAAGGACAAACTATAAAAGTTCAACAACATTTTATACATTTTCTTGTTTCTTTTGAATTTTTTTAATTTAATTTTTAATTTAATATTTTTCTCTAACAAATTTGGGTGGGGCGACGCAGTGGCGCAGTAGGTAGTGCTGTCGCCTCACAGCAAGAAGGTCGCTGGTTCGAGCCTCTGCTGGGTCAGTTGGCATTTCTGTGTGGAGTTTGCATGTGGTTTCCCCCACAAGTCCAAAGACATGCAGTACAGGTGAATTGGGTAAGCTAAAATTGTCCGTAGTGTATGAGTGTGAATGAGTGTGTGGATGTTCCCAGAGATGGGTTGCGGCTGGAAGGGCATCCGCTGCGTAAAATCGTGCTGGATAAGTTGGCGGTTCATTCCGCTGTGGCGACCCCGCAAGGGACAAAGCCGACAAAAAAATGAATGAATGAATGAAATTGTCCATAGTGTATGTGTGTGAATGACTGTGTATGGGTGTTTCCCAGTGATGGGTTGCAGCTGGAAGGGCATCGCCGCGTAAAACATATGCTGGATAAGTTTGTGGTTCATTCCACTGTGGCCACCCCAGATTATTAAAGGGACCAGCTGAAAAGAAAATGAATGAATGAATAAATTTGGGTGTACTGATTTTGGACCATTATTAAGTTACAATAAATGACTCCATAAGCTTCAGTACTAACTAATGTATATGCACAAATATAATATTGTTAAGTTTCCTATAGAAAATATTAATTCAAATGATGATGATGATAAAGTCTTTATTCATCACATACACTTTTACATGCAATAAAATTGGACCCCCCCATACACAAACATCACACAATTCAGAGGAAGACAGGTCAGACGAGAGGTAGCTTTTAAAAAAGAGGAAATAAGATGCATTACAGAAGAGGGAGGTGAAAAAAAGCCACTCTCAGACTGCCGTAGAGGTAGGGCAGTGTGAGATCAGGGGGGAAAAAAAGCCCCAGCACAAGCACACAAAACACATTGACATAACATCGCATAAGCAGATGGGAAAAGGGGATGTGTATATAGTCCGATAAAGGCGGCAGCCATCTGGTCCTGCAGCCGGGGGCGTTGGTCACAGACCCGACTATCTGAACTATGTCTTTAATTCTAATAAGTTGCCTTTTTATAATTAAATGGATGAACTCTGATGACACCTCATTGTACCAAGTATTTTTGGTTACAGTTTAACAGGTTACTCCCATAATTCACACCAGTCATCTTGCAGCGTAGTGGGAAATAAGGTGTTGATTTGAAATGAATCGGATCAATTATTATGCACTGCAACAAAAATGATCTGCTATATGGCTATCTTGTCTGAGTAAAGGAAGAGGAATGTTTCACCATGCTTATCTTATTCTGCCATTGCTGATAAACTAAACAAATTGCACGCTTGTGTAACATTAACCAAGCCTTTACAGATAAATCAATCGTGCCTGATTATAAGCAAAGCCACACGGATCTGGTGCTGAACTTTTTTAACCTCTTGATTCTCGCTGGGACAGACTTTGGCCTGCACTGGTATTAATACAAATACAGAGAAAGTACTAGAAATACCAAACATAACACTCATACAAAAAAGACAACAGAAACACTCGCTTGGTCACAAGAAACCCTCCTCAATGTTTTATTTGCTCAAAACTTTAACAATAATACTGTAGTTTGTATCATACATTGAGAGCTAAATAAATAGAGATGTCATAGGTTTTCTATTTAAATAACAATATTTTTGTAAAAGTGTTAAATTATTGATGTGGTTTCTACAGAGCACACATTTTAATGAACAAATGGATCTTCTTGTATAAGTTTATTGCAAGATGAGTGTCTTACTGTAGTATACTCTCGGTGAAGCTCACAAACATGTCAAGAACATGCCCAGATCATATTTCACCATCAAAATATAAAACAATTCAAAATACAGATTTTATATTGAATATTAAGCTTATTTTAAATTCTTTTTGTGTCAAGTCAGCAACTTTCACCATTCACAGTACTGCAATATACACTCACAGGCCACTTTATTAGGTACACCATACTAGTACCGGGTTGGACCCCCTTTTGCCTTCAGAACTGCCTCAATCCTTCATGGCGTAGATTCAACAAGGTACTGGAAATATTCCTCAGAGATTTTGGTCCGTATTGACATGATAGCATCACCACCAGCAGCCTGAACCGTTGATACAAGGCAGGATGAATCCATGCTTTCATGTTGTTGATGCAAAATTCTGACCCTACCATCCGAAGGTCTTTGCAGAAATTGAGATTCATCAGACCAGGCAATGTTTTTCCAATCTTCTATTGTCCAATTTTGGTGAGCCTGTGCGAATTGTAGCCTTAGTTTCCTGTTCTTAGCTGACAGGAGTGGCAGCCAGTGTGGTCTTCTGCTGCTGTAGCCCATCTGTCTTAAGGTTGGACGTGTTGTGCATTCAGAGATGTTCTTCTGCATACCTCAGTTGTAACGAGTGGTTATTTTAGTTACTGTTGCCTTTCAATCAGCTCGAACCAGTCTGGCCATTCTCCTCTGGCATCAACAAGATATTTGCGCCCTCAGAACTGCCCCTCACTGGATAATTTCTCTTTTTCGGACTATTCTCTGTAAGCCCTGGAGATGGTTGTGTGTGAAAATCCCAGCTAGATCAGCAGTTTCTGAAATACTCAGACCAGCCTGTCTAGCACCAACAACCATGTCACGTTCAAAGTTACTTAAATCAGCTTTCTTCCCCATTCTGATGCTCTGTTTGAACTGCAGCAGATCATCTTGACCATTGCTGCGTCCCAATCCGCATACTATCCGTCCTAAATAGTATGTGAAAATAGAATTAGTATGTCCCAAATCGTAGTATGTTGAAAAGAGTATGCCAAAAATTCCCGGATGATTTACAATTTCCGGTCAAAATTTTAAGTGTAGAAGCGTCCATTCTCTAACAGCTGATATTGCTCACAGTACATTGCGCGTTGAACGTGAATTCGATTAGAACTACAAAACGCGGGTGAAAAGTGTAAACAAACTACACACATGGTGGACGCGCGAGATCAAGCAGAGAGGCTTCGGTAAAGATGTTTGTATGACTGTTAATTAATATCTAGCCCACTGGAGAATATTTAAATAGCGTTGTCTGTGTTATATTTCATCTGCAACAACAATACTGAACTTATATAAAGACGTCTTTGGACATTACCATCTGAATGCAGAATTTTCCAAAGACCTGAGGAGATTTCTCTGCATGAAAGACTCGTGAATGGGAGATTATCCTGCTGCTGCTTCTCCAGTAAGGTAGGAAATTAAATGTGAATTAACTAAGCAACAAAACGATCTGTGTAACGAGTATGTCCCAAAGCTTGTATACTTTTCTGTTACACACTCAAAAATATATATTTTTCCTCCACAAAAAAGTACATACTTTTAGGTCGTAGTATAAGTATGCGAATTGGGACGCAGCACATGTCTACATGTCAATGCATTGAGTTGTTGCCATGTGGTTGGCTGTATAGAAATTTGCGTTAACGAGCAATTGAACAGGTGAACCTAATAAAGTGTCCGGTGAATGTAAAGTCCCTATGAAATAATTTATTTTCTATTTTCTGATTTGATTAGGTGCACAGCACTGCTTTTGATTGATCCAAAATTTGCCACAACATTCCACATTATAGTTTTCATGACTGGATTCTGCAGTTCCAGCTGCGTTTTCCAGATCATGCAAATCATAGGCTCTATTATTTTTTAAATTAAACCCAGTACAAACAAATTCAACCATCATTTTTGCATTGCGATAACAAAAATTGTAAAACTGATACAATAAAAAACCATTAAGGTCCTACAAAGGGTTTTTAGATTTTGTTAATGCAAAATAGAAATGTCATAATTTAATTCTCAGAGCGTCCAGCTGACAATAACATGTAATTCTACTGCAGAATATTATAGTGAAATACCTGGGAACGCTGTCTTTTACCTTTACCATTTAATTCCAGAACTTTATATCAAGTTCCTTCATAAAACACACCATTTGTAAGATGTAATGTGTCATAGTTTCAGTGCAAGAGGAGAAATGAATTGCACATCAGTGTATAACCATATAAATGAATCTGTTAATTATACTGATCTTTACATGAGGTTATCATGCCTATAAATTAAATTAATACTGTTATTGGGCATTTAGTTAATTACTGCATGTTTTTCCTCAGAATGATCTACATTCTGATTGGCCCGTCTGTCCTATAGCAGGCTGAACAGGGGCAGAACCAGGCCCCGGGTCGCATGCAGAATAGCTGCTGGGAGAGCAGAAAAATACAGCGCCGTTACATCCACAAACAGAAGCTGCACGGCGCCCAGCAGCAACATCCCGAGCATGTATCCCCAAAACAGCAGACTGTGCCAGTTGCCCTGACTCAGTGCTTTTGGGCCATCAGGGTGCAGAACACACAGGAACCCTAATAAGAGGGTTCGGGTCACTGTTAGAGTGTAGTAGAGGTCAAAGGTTGAGGCGTTGCTTCGCTCCGTTTGGGCCACTTTAGCTAACCAGGCTAAAGAGAGGCTGTGGAGGATCAGGCTGAGCGGGGCATACACAAACTCCAGTGGCTCCATCGCATACAGTCCTTTACACACTGCACAGAGGAAACAAGAGGAAATATTGAGCTCATTTGTGGGTTCATAATAGCCATGTTTACTGTTCAAAACACTGTTGCAGCACCTGTTTATAGCACACCTTTTCTATTTCTTTAAAGCCAGTTTTTCCAAAAAAAGTGCAGTCTCCTCTGATTGGTCAACCAATCATGTTGTGATTATTCTATTGCTTACTAGAGCACGCTTTAGAAATATAGCCCCCCCACCTCATATAATATACAGAGGTTGCTTGAAGTGTAGTAATATGGAAAGTAATCAGGGCCAAAAATGAAATTTTACTGCCTCAACATGCACAGTTTGAGCATGTTATTGCATCAACAACAACAACAGCCTACGAAATTGCTGTATTTGAGACTATTTGCATATGTAATAGAATGTTACATTGGGATGTACCTTCCATAGAAATTGCTACCTCAACAGAGTTAGCAACTAGGGCTGGGTGATTAATTGAAAAGTAATCGAAATCGACATTCAGAACTTATAATCGATCAAATTTTTCCAGGTTGATTTTTTTCAATGACTTCCGCTACCACATGTGGAGTCACGTGACCCTGCTTTGTTAGCCACACTTTGCAGCCACATCTGATCTCTGGTCAAGTAAGGTGATGGACCCATTCTTGAGCCTTACTTTGCTCTACATTGATGATGATAGAAAGCTGCGCCAGAGATGACTTGAGACGGCATATTTTCCATTACATTCAAATTATTATTTACATTAAAATATTTGTTGACAAGGCCTTAGTTCTAACACTAATTGGACACACCTGGGCTAGCTAATCAAGCTCTAACTAGGCTTTCTAGAAACATCATGCTGGTGTGTTGAGGTTGTTGCTAGATCGGATACGTTTGCGGCCGGAAGTTAACGAGAATTATTTATGAAATTTCTGATTTATTGTATTTTATTAACGTCTACCCCCACCCCAACCCTAAACCCAACTGTCACAGAAGCGTAAAAACAGTAGTTGTTACGAGTATTATTTATGATATCTATTAAATTACCCAATAAATTGTATTTTACAAACGCCTACCCCCACCCCAACCCTAAACCCAACCGTCACAGTACTGTAAAAATATTAATTATTGTTATACAGTGTCATAAAAAAATGCCGCTATATTAATGTGCATATCGCACTTCCGGCCGGCCGCGTATCCATTCTAGACTTTACCGTGTGTTGAGGCATTTTGGAACAAAAATCTGCAGGACAAAAGTTTGTACTTTTAGAGTACCCTTAAGGTACTATAAAATACACATTTCTACATTTCCGGTAATAATATGTACCTTTAAGATAGAAATGTGGACCTGTTAGGTAGAAAATTGTACATTTTAAAAAGGTACTGCCCCAGTGACAGGTACCTTTATTTCTGAGAGTGTATGGATGCTGGCAAGATATGCGCTTACCCAGTGAGAGTAAATGGTCATGTATCATGCATTTACACTGTAAAATGTAGTTGGACATCTTTTTCTTAATGCGGCAATATAGACGAAGAGCCTTTTTGTTCTAAAATGATGTTTTAAAATAAAAATATACATAGTGTAAACACAGCCTTAGTTGCAGAGTGTTCATAGTAATCATAGTTTCCTTCACATATTGATATCCTATTATTGGCTTTATACTGTTAGCTGCTTTTGATTAAAAGCCAAATATTATGCAAATGTGTTATTTGATGACTTAGCTATAATAGCAGGACTTCAAATATGTCTGTAGGAGATACATTTTTTGTTGGATATATTAACTCCTATTGCGAGAAATTGTGATATCGCATACTATTTACAAAGACAAACAGCTGTATTACAATCTAGTAGAAATGTAAAATCTTTAAAGGTGCAGTATGTAAGTTTGACACCCAGTGGTTGAACTGGGTATTGCACTCCTAGATCAAAATAAACACACGCGTGGGATGCCAGAGATTGAGTACAGGAGCGAGTGATTTAAACTGTTCTAAATAAAAGCAACGACACGCGATAGAAGGAATTATGTTCCATATTAAAAGGAGTTTTAGTTCTAACCAACACCTCGAATTGAGATATTAGAAACGGCTTCTATTTCTCACAGCTCAACATGTGAAACCTATGACAGTGCACCTCAGGTAAGCCTCGTGTGTTTTATTCAGTGCTAAATGCTAACAATGTGAGTTTGAATGGATTCTAAACCTTACCGTTTCGTGAGTGAGTGCTTATTCTGTGCTTCTGAAAGGCTGTATTTACATTTTTGTCGTGTTTCGTCTGGTGCAAAGAGTCAAACTGCTGTTTGCGTGTTGCTAGGACACGAGATTACAATGTAACCTGCTCACCTAATGTTTACGCTCGTAATATTTATATCATTTGCTAATTAATAACCTCATGTGGAACTGAATCTGTCTCATTTCGATGTCTGATACTGTCCATTTCGGTCACGGGCGCATGCTTTCAGAGCCTTTCTGAATGAATGAATGAAATACGCTGTTTTCCAACAAGGCAACCCGGAGTGCTGAAATATAATTGGCTAAACTGGCATTCTGCAGGTTAACTTTACCTAAACAAAGACAGCGTTCCGGCACGGAAAAACCATTTTCAAAGCAGAATATCTGACTTCAGCATTGTTTTTCAGTTAAACAAGTATGTTCACTTGGGATGTTTCTTAAATATCTGCAAACATATTATGGTATTTTTATGCTTTAGAAGAATCAAAAACTTACATACAGCACCTTTAAAGTCAAAGAGCCCAATCTTTATCATGGATATCTGAAGCGATCATACCTGTGACGCTGACAGAGGAGACAGTGAGCAGAGTGAGAAAGCAGGACACTGGGATGGAGCCTGGGATACTCAGAGCAAACAGGTGACCCAAGCTCACGCTGACCATCGGGAGGAAGCGGGCGATCAGCGTAAACAAGCCAGAGTGGGTACAGGCTTCAGCCCATACAGCCAGAACACACTGAACGCTCCCGCAGACCGCTGGCACAAACAAACGCTCTGCCAGCCTCAGGGAGAAAGGCTTGAGGTGGATCAGACCCACACCGTGCAAAGCTAGCAGTGCCAGCAGATTTAGAAATATCTGGAGAAGAAGGAAGAAGGAAGCTCAGTGCAACAGACAAAACATGCTGGAGATTAAACCTGATAAATAGCACCATAAATGCTTGCAGAGTCATACGTTACGGACTTTTATTGTGTATACCTAGGAAAATCAAGCCCAATTACAGAGTAAATTAATAAATATCTCACTGTAAACAGAAACAGCAGCTGCTTTATCAAACTACGGTAGCCATTTTAAAATGTACGACTGAACATTTGTAGTTTTGAAAAGTATATTTGACACCATAGGACTATAGAACTGCAAAAAAAAAGGGGAATTTATCTAAAATTGAGAAGTTTTAGAAACGAATCTACACTGTAAAACAATTCTTGCTGCCTTAAATGTTTTATTTATTCATCATTCATTTTCTTTTCGGCTTAGTCCCTTCATTAATCTGGGGTCGCCACAGCGGAACAACTTATCCAGTTAACCATAGTGTTACGTAACATCTATTTTTTACGAGCTGGATCGTAAGCCCAACGCTCAACCCCCAACCTGGAGGACCAGGACATACACACATACACCACGGACAATTTAGCTTACCCAATTCACCTATAGCACATGTCTTTGGACTTGTGGGGGAAACCGGAGCACCCAGAGAAAACCCATGCTAACACAGGGAGAACATGCAAACTCCACACAGAAATGACAACTGACCCAACCAAGGCTCTAACCAGTGACCTTCTTGCTGTGAGGCGAGAGCGCTACCCACTGCGCCACCTTGCTGCCCTCCTTAAATGTTTTAGTTGAATCAAATTAACTTTTCTAGTCATGTCAACTTACATCAATCATTCATTCATTCATTTTCTTTTCGGCTTAGTCCCTTTATTAATCTGCGATCGCCACAGCAGAATGAACCGCCAACTTATCTAGCATATGCTTTACGCAGCGGATGCCCTTCCAGCTGCAACCCATCACTGGGAAACATCCATACACTCTCATTCACACTTATACACTACGGACAATTTAGCTTACCCAATTCACCTATACCACATGTCTTTGGACTTGTGGGGAAAACCGGAGCACCCACGCCAACTTGGGGAAAACATGCAATCTCCACATAGAAATGACAACTGACCCAGCTGAGGCTCAAACCGGCAACCTTCTTGCTGTGAGGGGATTGTGCTACCCACAGCGCCGCTATGACGTCCATTCATTCATTTTCTTTTCGGCTTAGTCCCTTTTACATCAATCAAAGTGACTAAAAAAATATTAAGTCAAACTTTTTTAAAAATTGTTTTAACCTGATTAACTATTACAATTTGCCAAAGCAATATAAAAAATATTTGTTGTCTTGGCTTTTTTTCATTAAATATTTATAGTGTATGATTTCCCCTATAAATACAGAAATTCAAAATCTAGATTCAAAAACTAATTTGAACCTAGAAAGCCTGTTTTTTCTACTTTTTTAGATCATGAATGAATATTTATTCAGGATAATGTACTTCTCAAGCGCATGTTTTAAGGCAGAAGAGTTTTGCTGCTGCAGAGATGGCATATAGTTATGGTTAGGGACTGGTTTAATGGTGTGGGTGTGTTTTAATCGCATTTAATTTTAATAACTGTGAGTCTGAAACTGGGCGTCACGGTGGCGCAGTGGGTAGCACGCTCGCCTCACAGCAAGAAGGTTGCTGGTTCGAGCCTCGGCTGGGTCAGTTGGCATTTCTGGGGTTTGCATGTTTTCCCCATGTTGGCGTGGGTTTCCTCTGGGTGCTCCGGTTTCCCCCACAAGTCCAAAGACATGTGGTATAGGTGAATTGGGTTAGCTAAAATTGTCCATAGTGTATGTGTGTGCATGAGTGTGTATGGATGTTTCCCAGTGATGGGTTGCACCTGGAAGGGCATCCGCTGCGTAAAATATATGCTGGATAAGTTGGCAGTTCATTCCGCTGTGGCAACCCCAGATTAATAATGGGACTAAGCCAAAAAGAAAATGAATGAATGAGTCTGAAACTGATATTGTAAAATAAATAAGAAATATTACTGATTCTGTCCAGTTTCTATTATATAAATGTTTGGTTCTGATCTCTCTTTGTTTTGCAGATAGTCAGAAGCAAAAAAAAAAAATGCTATTTTCTATTCATGGTACAAAAGATTATGAAGATCACAAAGATTTATTCAAAGGAATCTGTTTCAGAAGCAGTTCAGAATGCAGTTCATTAAATCAAGTCATCAAATGTTTGTCATTAAATGTCAAGACATTACATCTTTGTCATTAAATTAAAAGAGAGAGAAAACCAAATGCTTTAACTTGAGAGAAAAAAGTACTATTTCGTTTTTTTTTTTTTTTTAACAAAGAACAAAAAGAAAACCCAAACATTTTCATTCAGTGGTCTTAGACTTTGACCCCCAGCGTAGATATAAATGTTCCCTTTAAGTCTCTTACTTGTCAACGGCTGCGTTCAGTTTAAATATACAGCCAGCCATAACATGCAAACACACAAACACTAAAAGGACTCCACCAGTTTATAGCTCTAGTCCAATGATCACATGAACACACCTAATGATTCACCTGAGAGCAGAGAGTCCTCTTGCTGCAACCCACAAACATCCAGATGCTTAATACTGATAATGACATGCTACATATGCAAATCCCTTGTGTGGGTCTTCACATAATTGTGGTTTATTTGACATATTCCTCTCTTAGTGCATCTCAACATCTTATTTTTTAATAAAACCTAACAACTTGGCAGATAGAAAAGTTGGAATCTATGGAATAATATACACATTTGGACTTTGTTAATTGTAAAAAGTCATGTAAACAGCAGCCAAAGCACACTAGATAATAACTGTTTAATATAATTTTGTAGTTTTATTTAAGCTTTGCCTAAATAAAAACTTCTTTATTGATTCAAACTGGCCATAGCTTTCTGCACTGACTCCAAACGCTTGACTAGAAAGCTAGAAATATTGTCTCATCAATACTTACGGCACATATTCAAGATCATAAAACAGATAGAGAACTGATAAAGATAAACTGATAACGGCGAACCTGTGTGGGCAAAGTACCTGTATGAATGCAATTGGCACCGCAAAAGGATAGTGATACTGGGGAATGAAGATCCTGCTTACAAAGCTGTGTAGATTATCGGCCAGCGCATACACAATCACAGCCACCAGGGCCGCGATGCACAGCAGGAGCGGCACCAGTGGTTTACACACTTCATACACACAAGCTCTCAGAGCATGCGGCGTGTGCATCTGCCACCATGCCGTACTAAAAAAACACGCAGAGATTGTACAGTGATTATTAAATCGAACAATACACTACAACTGATATAGTAGTATAATGGCACAAGCATTAATGATTGAGATTTGCAAGATGTAAACAACTTACAATCACAATTGAACTGAGCTTTGTGCTTATTAGTAATGTTTTCAGTCACATGTGTATTTGATCTCACCATCTGGACACCAGATTTTGCCAGGGGTCCATACTGGTGGTCCACCCACCTGTGGACCGGTGAGGTTTAAGATTTTTAACCCCTTTACAACATTAGGGGCTGGGTGATGAATGTAAAATTACCTGAACACAAATACAAGTTAAAGATAAGTAAAAATTAAAAAAAACTGTCACTGTTAGAAACAAAAGTGTTCATTATGACAGATATTTATAAATAAGTCAAAAGCAGCAAATGTGGAGTGCCATGAAAATCACTGACCATTATTATTGCTCGGTGTAATCTTCATGCCGCCATTAACACAAAAAGCGCTGCCATATGTCATGTTTTCTCCTGTAATATATAACACAGATCACTCAGATAATACAAAGAAGCCCAAACCAAAGTCAAGCATGTTTTTTTTTGTAGGAAACAAATGATATATTATGAAATATTAAATATAATAAATATGAAATATTATAAATTGTAAAATAGAAATTAGTCTAATTAAAATTAAAAGTTATTTTGGTTCACATACTGTACAGAAATATATAAATTTGACACAGAATGTGATCTCAAATCATACAAAACTACATAAAACATACTTAAGCTCAAAATAATATAATAATATATAGTTAAGTCAACCAAAATCAGATATTTTTTATAATATGAACTACTTATTGTTACCCCTTTGAATAATTAGCTAAATTGAAAGTTATTCTGGAACTATAACGAACTATAATGTAAATCATATGATACATATGGTTGAAGTCAGAATTATTAACCCCCCTGAATTTTAGCCCCACTGTTTATGCCCCCCCCCCCCCCCCCCCCCCCCAATTTCTGTTTAACGGAGAGAAGATTTTTTCAACACATTTATAAACATAATAGTTTTAATAGCTCATTTCTAATTACTGATTTATTTTATCTTTGCCACAATAACAGTAAATATGTTACTAGATATTTTTCAAGACACTTCTAAACAGCTTAAAGTGACATTTAAAGGTCTAACTAGGTTAATTAGGTTATCTAGGCAGGTTAGGGTAATTAGGCAAGTTATTGTATAACGATGGTTTGTTCTGTAGACTATCGAAAAAATATAGCTTAAAGGGGCTAATAATTTTGACCTTAAAATAGTTCTTAAAAAATTAAAAACTGCTTTTATTCTAGCCGAAATAAAACAAATAAGACTTCCTCTAGAAGAAAAAATATTATCAGACATACTGTGAAAATTTCCTTGCTCTGTTAAACATAATTTGGAAAATTTTTTAAAAAGAAACAAAAATTCAAAAGGGGGCTAATAATTCTGAAATCAACTGTAGTATTACCAAATCATCAAATAATTTAATAAAAGAAAACATTCATTTAAAACTAAGTAGGCTACAAAAAAAGTAAATTTAGGTAAACTTACATTGCTTGGTCATCACGCGATTCCGTTAACGGACAGAAGGCAGTTCAATGTCTGTCACGAGTAGCTGAGCACGGGTTACCAGCACGACTGGACTTTGACCTCCTTTATGTGAGAATTTAAAATACATAGAAAGTTTATCTAACTTCCGTGGATGAGATGTTTCCTCCCCTTGACTCGGGCCATTAGGTGTTAGTGTTGCTGAGCTTTTGTTTTGTGAGTCTATTGAGCAGACTGCATAGCGAATGAATGTCTGCAGAAGACAGAGGACAAGAGAAGTTAATTAATGATTAAATACGTCACCACGCAGCGTGCACGCGCATCGGGAAGTCTGGTAAATAAATGCCAACGCAGTGCTACACTTGGCACAAACATCCCAGTACTTTCAGCATTTTTGACAAAACATGTTTAAGACTCTCAGCAGAATTGAAGATTTCAAGTCAGGGTTTGGGTATCATTTGCATCCTTCAACAGTTGGGGACCATGCGACCCAATATGGAGCTAGTTTAATATCAAAAGTCTTTCACGCAAAAGACACGATGTACACATGCGTAGCCTAATTCACGTGCATAAAACCAAATTCACGTGCGTAAAATATTTATATACATTCACAAAAACAATTCACGTGCACAAAATAAAAATACACATTCATAAAATACGTTTCACAAATGCAAAACACCATTTGCAAATGTATAAGAGTGTACAAAAAGTTTTGAATGTTTAAATCTTGCGAGTTCATCCTGAATGAGAATGTGCAAATCCTCTTTCACGTACGACGCCCCCTGGATACGTGTGTGTGTATTTTTGAGACTGTCCTGCCAGAAGCAAGCAACTCGTAACCTTTCAGCCAATCAGATGAGAGCTGTATTCAATATCAACCACTCTGCGCTCTTTTTGCGCAGTCAGTTCCTCTCCAGCACGGCGGACGGAGAAAGAGAAGCGCAGGATACAAGCATATTACATTCCCTGACTTTCACTGACTAACTTACTTTCCATTGTATCTAATTAACGTAAACAGGCTGTTGTTGTGCTTTAGTTATATATATACCCTATCATTCAGTAATAAATATATAAATATAAGCATTTTAAATGTTTTATGAGTTTTTTGTTTTTTATTAAGCCAGAAACTAAAAAAAATTGACAATGAAAATATGACAATATAAATTAAGTGTTTATTTGCTTATCATGGGCTGTAGTAAACTTATCTGCTTTTCTCAGAAGGTGAAAATCGAGCATAAATCGGGCTAAAACTGTAGTCTCAGCTGTAGACTTTATTTGACTGGATTTGATTGAGACTCTGAAGACAAAACTAAAGTGCTGTCCAGCGGAATATTCTGATTTGCTGGTGGTCAAGGACATTATAGCCTAAGTAATAAATTAAATGAGTAGGTTATTGTGAAAGCACTATGATATGTTATCTGGTTTATCTGTTTTCAACATTAAATGCAATGTTTTATTTTGGCAGTGTCGTGTGTTCTGTTAGTTTCAGTTTTACTTTGGACTAGTACGTGGATGTGTGGGAGGAATGAGCCACGACAGATGATCGTCTTTTCCGTTTAACTTTTACTTCACGTCTTGAACAACGCAGATACACAGGTTACTCACACAGTACAAGTGGCATAAACACACAGCTTACACATCACTGTTTCTCTTGCTCCGGCACAGAACGGTGCGATGAGCATGCGAGCAACCTCTATATTAAACTGAACTTCCCGTACACAACATAACTCAGTGCATTCTCTCTGATTGACATAACTAAACAGCCGATGGAAATGAGAACAGAAAAAAACACAGTGAATAGACTTGAAGGGACCATGCTCTCTTTACTACAGTAGTGTTGTAGCCTAATCTTGTTTAGGCGATCATTTAGTTAATCTTATTTGCAGTGTTGGGAAAGTAATACAATACAATTTAAAGCCACTTAAGAAAAGGAGCTAAATGTGTTACTTTTTAAGGAAAGTAATGTGAAAATAGTCTATTGTTTTTTTTTTGCATTAAAAAAAAAAGAGTAAGGTTTATTTGCTTATTTGCAATTTTAGTTGCATTAGGAATGCAGATTTTCCGCAGATTTCCGCAGATTTTTAGCCCATCATCAATTCTGTTTATTTACTTACAGTTAACTATTCACAGTTAATCTAATTGGATTTGCATTTTAAACATTAAATAAAAGTTATAAAGGTATTATTTTTTATTTCACATATTAAGTTTTTAGTTATGATACTCCCAAAATAATTCCGCAGAAATCCGCAGATTTTTACCAAAATTCTCCGCAGAAATACTGTAGCAAAAAACGTCCACAGATTCCGTCTGGCCCTATATGGTCTGGCCCTACTCGTCACTCCTCATTACTGATCTGAATGCGCCACCTACTGGAATGATTTAGCATTTCTATCCTGCAAAGTCTTTTCTGCATGAGAGATGCAGCATAATATCACAAATTAAATTGACCGAGCTGGGAATAATCGCGTCAGTTTTAACACACACACACACACACACACACACATGTATATATATATATATAAGCTGATTTATAATAAAATTATCATTTTTTTCATTAGCCACACGTTATTCTGTGTGTGCAGTAAGTTATTCATGACCCAGATGACAAGTAATAAAATAAAATAACAAACAAACAGGCTAATTATTGATAATAATAAAAAAACAAAAGCAAATAAACAAAAACAAAAACAAACTTAAAACTTAATTTATTAAAACTGTAATTTCTCAGGTTCTCCTCAGCTCTTCTCTTCTGTGATGCGGCTGTAGGTTGTAGGACAGGTTATCAGAGCAGTGATCAGCCCGATTTAAAATCCTGAACAGCATCAAACATGTTTAAAATGATCCGAGAAGCTCCGATTTGTGTTGAAAAAGATCACAAAAAGTATTAATACTATCTTTATATTCTACATATTACTAAAGCACAACAAAAGCCTGGTTCCGTTCATTAGATACAATGGAAAGTAAGTTAGTCAGTGAAAGTCAGGGAATGTAATATGCTTGAATCCTGCGCTTCTCTTTCTCCGTCCGCCGTGCTGGAGAGGAACTGACTGCGCAAAAAGAGCGCAGAGTGGTTGATATTGAATACAGCTCTCATCTGATTGGCTGAAAGGTTACGAGTTGCTTGCTTCTGGCAGGACAGTCTCAAAAATACACACACACGTATCCAGGGGGCGTCGTACGTGAAAGAGGATTTGCACATTCTCATTCAGGATGAACTCGCAAGATTTAAACATTCAAAACTTTTTGTACACTCTTATACATTTGCAAATGGTGTTTTGCATTTGTGAAACGTATTTTATGAATGTGTATTTTTATTTTGTGCACGTGAATTGTTTTTGTGAATGTATATAAATATTTTACGCACGTGAATTTGGTTTTATGCACGTGAATTAGGCTACGCATGTGTACATCGTGTCTTTTGCGTGAAAGACTTTTGAGTCTTATCTAATTCCATAACCCAATGGCTTGTCACAAATTAGTTTTTGTCCAAAGAAATATCCAACATAAAAACATACAATTTTATGCTATCTTTAAAAGTAAATGTGGCTTTCACTGTTCCAATGTGTTTAACACAGACATTGTAAATAAAGATTCATTATGTCATCTATGAATAATCACAAATAATCAGACAAACATTTCTGTGTAAATATTTGCTCACACAGCAGCTGGATCCACAGAATAAATGGTGAACTGCACTGAGAGCAAACAAGCACATTATATCCAGACAGGTGGCTGAGTAAGAATCCTAGAACAGACTGGCAAAAGCATAACCATGACAACCTGAAACTTATTAATCAGGTCAAATATCAGTCATGATGGTGACATCATATACTGTGGAATGACACAGGGATGGGTCAATGAATTTATGGACATTCCCCCCCAAGTCATTATTTACTCACTCCTGTTACCCAAAATAAAAACTCTACAGCATTCTCTGGCTGTATGCGAGTTTTCATGTGTCATTTTATCGGTCAAAATTTGAAATCATGTCAATAAAATGTTTTTAAAGGGGTGATCCACTACGATATCATATTTGAAACTTTAGTTGATGTGTAATTTAGCTGTGTGAACATAAACAACATCTCTGAATGTAATAAGCTCAAAGTTCAATGCAAAGGAAGACATTGGCTTTTACAAAGTTAGCTTAGCAAAGCTTTCCCAGAGAAGGGTTGCAGCTGGAAGAGCATCCGCTGCGTAAAACGTGCTGGATAAGTTGGCGGTTCATTCCGCTGTGGCGACCCCAGATTAATAAAGGGACTAAGCGGAAAAGAAAATGAATGAATGAATGAGCTTAGCAAAGCCTACAGCAAACAAAGTTTGGGGACTACTAAAAAGCACAGTTATTCGGCAAAATTAACATTAAAGTGAGCGGCGTTTGTCTGACAGGTCCATCTGCGATAGCACCCTCACAATGGATATTGGATAAGACGAAATGGCCAAGCATCCAGCCCTCATTGAAACTCCAAGTGATTTTACAAGAGAGAAGTTAAAGGCCTACAAGTCTTTGGATGCCTACAATTTTGTTCTTTGTGGTCATGTGCAAGAAATAATGTTTCATGATCACCAGATTCAAAACTATGTAGTGCTAAAAACCGAGATTCTGTCTAGCCAAAGACAAGGAAAGAAGACGGAGCTATACAAGGCCTGGGTAATCATCAACAAGCAAAACAACTGCAGAGTCAAGCATTTTTAATTAGGTCCTCACTCCATTCAGCTCTTCTGATGGCTGTAAGCCAAAGACGTCTGCGGTTGGCATTAAAAGCAGTGTGGTGTACGGTAAAATTTAAGTTTTCTATTTTTTGACTTTCGATTCTGGCATACCACACAACACGACATGTTTGCTATTGCACCGTTCTTTTTTTTGCAAGCTGTATGCACGGTTGAACCTGTGTGACGTCATGTGTGACATAGGTTGGCAATTCCCTTATTTCCACAGATCTTGTTCCCGGTCCCGGTGCTCCCTATGGCCTGTCCGCCCCTATAGCTAGCATTTGACAAAGGAGAACTTCCAGAATATCTCTCAGTTCAGTGCTGGATTCGGCTAAAAACTCCTCAAAGAAGGAGGATGGTATGTTGTAGCAAGGACGTACACAAGGATGTAAGGTACAAATGTATTTAGCTACAAATTTATATTTATCAGTCAAACCGCTGTAAACACCCACAATCTTTACCAGCGCTGCAATGTCTCTCTATGCGGCCACTTTCCCTGCATATACATCTCAAGTAACAGACTCAAAGAAGATGTGTGAACGTTTCATATTACTTACGTTAGAAATGTTTTAAAAATCCACAAATTAACAGAGTGATCCACAAATGCACAGAGAGCTACCCATACCCACAGCAATCTACAAATGCACAGAGAGCTACTGTACCCACAAATGCACACTGATCTACAAATGCACAGAGAGCTACTGTACCCACAAATGCACACTGATCTACAAATGCACAGGCTGCAATTCTCATATAAATGTCAGGTAAAATTGTGTTTGTAGAATAAAAAAAATATATGTGTGAGTATGTTTTTTATTTGCAAGTCTAATTTTATTTACTTGTGAATATATTTCATGTTTGTAGAACTCTAAGATTTATTTGTGGATCTCATTGTATTTATTTGTGAATATACTTGGTATCTGTCAATTGCTTCACATTTATTTGTGGATCGCACTTTACTTATTTGGAATTATGAAAGAATTCTCTCTCCATATTGGGTTCACACCCCTGGCTCTGCTCAGCTTCAGAACAGCGCCCCCTGTAAGGAGATGAATGGAACTGTCAAACTATCTGAGATTGAGGTAAATGAATCCTCTGGGAACAACACAGCTTATTAAATCTTTATCGTTCTCTCTCTCTCTCTCTCTCTCTCTCTCTCTCTCTCTCTCTCTCTCTCTCTCTCTCTCTCTCTCTCTCTCTCTCTCTCTCTCTCTCTCTCTCTCTCAATTAAATTCAATAGTTGCTTTATTGGCATGACAAATGTTACAAATGTATTGCCAAAGCAGTTCTAAAGTTTACATGAAAAGGTAACATATATATATATATATATATATATATATATATATATATATATATATATATATATATATATATATAATAATAAAAAAACAGTACACACAATAGATAGTAGTAGCAGTAGTAGTAAAAAAAAAAAAAAACTTTTATATATATTATAAATATATATTATAATTAAAATATAGATAATAAATCATATTACTCAATATATCATATTTACTGTATGGTGGCTTGAGAAAATCATAACTTTCCACCAGACTGTCAGACTTAATGTTGGGCCCATTTAACTCAGACTACCAATCTGCCAATCACCGATGACCGTTTAACTTACTAGCCACACCCTTGCAACCACTTACGCCACCCTAGCAACTGTCCCATAGACTTCCATAAAAACTGCCATTGACTTTACATTGAACATACCAATAACATACCGACTCATACTAACAATATACCAATCCATACCAGAAACATACTAATCATACTAGCAACATGCTAATTCATACTAACAATATACTAATCCATACTGGAAACATACTAACAAACATACTAATCATACTAGCAAACATGTGAATTCATGCTAACGGCATGCTAGTTTATACTAGCAACATGCTACTGACATTCTAATTCATACTCAATGCTAACGACATGCTAATTTATGCTAGAAACATGGTAATTTATGTTAGCAACTACCTAGCAACCACTCAAACCACCTTAGCAACCGCCTAGCAACACCTTATTAACCCCCTAGATTGCCCTAGCAACTGCCTAGCAACCATCCAGAACACATAAACAATAGTCTCTCTCCCTCTCTCTGTGTGTGTGTGTTACAGTTCTTTATGTATTTGTTTTGTATTTGAATTATGTTGAATTAAATGTAGCCTGTTAACTCAAGAAATTAGTTAGTGTGTATCTGATGCATTGTCAAACATAATAATATCAAATATTAGTTGACATTCACAGTGAAAATTTTAAGCTTTCTGCTTATATACAATCAAGCGCAAAATGATAAATATCCCTGGTAAATTAAAGTTAGCAAAGTTAAAATTTAAAGTTTTTGTTTAAATGTAAATGAAATATTTTTTTCCTACAATGATGCCTCTTATACATTGTCTTATTATCTTTTAGGAGAAGCCTTTGTCATTTTCACTCAAACTTGCTGGTTGAACAAAAGTAACTTTAAGTCAGAATTGGCCATATAACGATATATAACAATACTTTTTATACAAATAAAGCATTCATATTTTATACATTTATATTTTGATACTTTTAACTTGACTATACATAAAAATAAACATTTAATCTGTCCTAAATTCTCAAATGAACACACACAAACAATCAAACAATAAATAAATAAAAACATAAAATCTGACCACATACGAATTAATTGTAAATGTATAAATTAGTTAATTGAATTGAATTAATTAATTTTTTTAAATACTTTTTTTTCTCAAAATAATTCTAGCATACTGGAGTTGTATGTTTTCAAAATCTAGTTTATTGGTTCAGTCTAGAATTTCCTTTGAGGTTTATATGCCCCATCTAGTGGTAGAAACCATAAGGTTCATGTGATTTTTTTTTTCCCTAATAAGATAAATTTATTAAAAATCCCCTCCGCCCACCATAAAAAAACGAAGAAGTATTAAAACGGATGGACTGATATCAGAGTTCTGGAGAAAAAAACATACACATAATCAATTGATAAAAATTGTTAATGTTGCATTGATTGTCCATATGAGCTGTCTATAATAAATATTTTTTTAATCTTGTGTTTTTGTGTGAAAAAGCCTCTGATTATTGCACTTCCGGAAAGGGCAAATATAGAACAAGGCTATGTGACCCCACAGCAGGTCTACAACCTCCTAAATGCTGAAACAGGATAACCTTCACTGCATCAGCTCTATCATATACTTATATTTTCACATATACACTGAATGGAGTGTGAGGGTTTCTCTCTTAGTGTGTGAGTACAGATATAAGCAGGGTCATCTGGTGACCTCATGCTAGTGTGACGGTGATGCATCCAGAACTGGGCTGTTTGATAAGCTGTGCTCAGCTCCAGGAATTCTCCATAATACTGCTGTACGTTGAAGAAGGACAGAGTCCCAGTAATCTGTCTGATTAAAAAAGAAATTTTATACAAAAAATAAATAAATTATATCATGTTTATATATTCAATAAATTATATTTATTTAAATGTTATACAAATATGACATATATATTAATATTGTTCCAAATAAAGTTATTATTATTGTTATGAACAACAATAACTATAAAAATGATATTGATTACATTCGTATTTTGTAACTATATAATATATAAGTATATTAGTATGTATGTATCATTATTATGGTATTATATAAAATTATTATAATGTAATATAACAATGTATTTAAATGTAGCCTATTTTATAGTAGGCCTATTATTTTACACTAGCCTAATATATTTATTATATTATACTGTATATTTACCTATATATTATTTAAAAACTAATTTCTAAATACTGACAAATGTTTAATAGTATAACTATAGTATATATAAATGACAAATATTATTGTTATATTATTTCATATAAACAATATTGTTATTTTTGCGTAAATATGTACTGTATATGTGGGTTTGTGCTCTATAGTTGATAGCCAGGTGGCCCGTGCTGACTCTCCAACTCTCCAGCACTGTTTCTTCCAGCTGATTGCTTTAGGAACAGACCCTGTGATCCTCCAGAGAGGTTTTTCTGCTTTCCACTCCCTCTACCTGTTCTTCTGCACGCCTCGGAAGATCCTCCTGGAGCCTGAAAGGCAGGAGCCGTAGCTCGGTGCTGACGGTAGGTTTCCTGATGGAGCATTGCCGCTCGCCTCTGCTTCATGCTTTCTGCTGGCTGAAGGAGAGATGAGCTTGTGCTTCACCAAATACTGTTTTTTTTTCTGCACCTCTCTGACTACGAGGAACTGCTGTTTGGTCAGAGACTCACCTCACTGGATGACCTCCAACTCTAAGAGAAATTAAAGTGAAATATAGTGACATGATTAATCCTGTTCACTCACATTTAGTTTGTGTTAGTTCAACTGAAAATGATAACTACATAACCCGACTTCACCACTAAATCAGTTTGTGAAAGTTAGATTGACTGCTCACCGAACTACTAGAGGTTGTGAAAGAGGGGATTGTATTATTCCTCTCAAAAAAAGTAAATTCAGCCAGTCTGTATTTTCAGTTAAAGCCGCTAGGGAATGGAACACCATCCCACCAACAATAAGAAGATCACTTACTTTTCGTTCTTTTCAGTTTCATGTTAAAAATTGGTTATTGGCAAATCAGCATTGTCGGCATTAGTACTGTATGCTTGACACTTATTTGTACTGTTTGTCTTTGGCTTTTTTGTCCTTTCTGTTGCCATCAATCTGTTTTTGTTTATTTGCTTTTTTAATTGTATTTTATATATGATAGTGTACTTTGTTATTATGCTGTGCTTCCATTTTAGGTGTGACTTTTTAACATTCTGTTAGGGGTCTACAGATGAAAAATAGCCATTCTTGGCTAATTCTGGCACATTTTACAGTAATGTTTATTAATGTGCATTTACCCTGTAAACAAATAAAGCTAATCTAATTTAACCACTCTGTAGGCCAGGGGTCATCAAACTTGTTCTTGGGGGGCCAGGGTCTTGCAGAGTTTAGTTTTAAGTTACAAACCTAATCAAAACACACCTAAACAAGCTAATCAAGGTCTTGTATACTTGAAACTTCCAGGCAAGTTGGAGCAAAATGCTTCAGGGACAGCGGCCCTCAGGACTGAGATTGGTGACCCTTTGCTGTACAGTAGGTCATTTATGATGAAGGTGACTTTTTCTTCTGTGAAACATTTGTTTTTGTTGGTAAAACCAACTGTGATCCCTTTGAGAAAAACTACTTGCATGACCAATCATTTCCCTTCGTAAGACCTCAAGATGTTTATTTAAATTATGAATCACCAAAGGGCCACACAGTTTCAGCAATACATTTTTTATAACGTAATAATTAAGTAATATCGGATGTCCTTGAGTAGGTCTATAACAACAAAGAGGCGACACGGTGGCTCAGTGGTTAGCACTGTCGCCTCACAGCAAGAAGGTCACTGGTTCGAGTCAAGGCTGGGTCAGTTGGCAATTCTTTGTGGAGTTTGCATATTCTTCCCGTGTTGGCGTGGCTTTCCCCCAGTAGCTCCGGTTTTCCCCACTGTCCAAAAACATGTGGTATAGGTGAATTGAATAAACTAAATTGTCCGTAGTGTATGAGTGTGTCTGGATGTTTCCCAGTACTGGGTTGCAGCTGGAAGGGTATACATTGTGTAAAATTCATGCTGGATAAGTTGGTGGTTTACTCCGCTGTGGCGACCACTGATGAATAAAGGGAATAAGTCGAAGGAAAATGAGTGAATGAATGAATGAATGAATATATATTTTCCTTCGGCATTCATATATATATAATATATATATTTTTTTATTAATATATTTTGTTTCTTCTGTTAAACACAAAGGGAAAAAACTGCTATTTACTTCCATTTTACATTTATTTAATTTTTGTTCCTACTTTTGTCAGTGGCTGTTTCCTTCTAACATTATTCAGCATATTTTCATTTGTGTTCAACAGACGGAAGAGATTCATAAAGATTTAGAATCACTTGAGCGAGTACATTTTATTTTTGGGTGAATATCCCTTTAAACGCTGGCATGCTTCAGTGCTGCGTTAGCTGAGACTTGTATTGTGTTAATTTAGCAAAATCATCTGCTGAAGTCAAGCATATTGCTGATCTAGATATTCATGTAGTAATATAACTAGTTGCAGATGCTCACACTTGAGTGTTCGTGGACCAACACTCAACATTCCAGTATTGAAGATGACTTGCGTATAGTGTCCCAAAAAACATGATAATGTGGCATCTTTGTATTTATCTATATTTAATGTGTGGAGTTTACATTACAACAAAACATCAATGTATTGACAAGTTATGTTAACCTCATATCTTCATTTACTCCTCAATTGAAAACCCATTATATAAAAAAGAAGGAAGCAGTGGATGGTTTTGGATGTCACAACTGCAGCACTCTATGTATTTGAGTCTAGTTTAGACTTTGTTTGTAAGAAAATAAATGTTTTGACTTCCAGAATAGGTGAAACATTTATTTACCAAAAAAGGTTGTAAAGTAAGTGTAAAAAAAAAAATTAAGCCAGTGGAATAAATACAAACTGTGCTGGACATACACAGCTGCAGTCTGTGGAGTTTGACATTTTCTACCCTTAGTGATTTACACAGAGTACTGGGATGAAGAAAAGGAAAACTGGAATCAATCTCATGTGAACAATACCAACTCATTTTATTCATTCATTCATTTTCTTGTCGGCTTAGTCCCGTTATTAATCCGGGGTCGCCACAGCGGAATGAACCGCCAACTTATCCAGCACGATTTTACACAGCGGATGCCCTTGCAGTCGCAACCCATCTCTGGGAAACATCCACACACTCATTCACACTCATACACTACGGACAATTATAGCTTACCCAATTCACCTGTACCGCATGAAACCGGAGCACCCGGAGGAAACCCACGCAAACGCAGGGAGAACATGCAAACTCCCCAACTCATTTTAATATCAGTCAAATTGGCTATAGCATTTAGAAAGCCAGAGCATTAATATAAATAATTACATATAATTTACAAAAAGGCGACGCGGTGGCGCAGTGAGTAGTGCTGTCGCCTCACAGCAAGACGGTCGCTGGTTCGAGCCTAGGCTGGGTCAGTTGGCATTTCTGGGTGGAGTTTGCATGTTCTCCCCGTGTTCGCGTGGGTTTCCTCCAGGTGCTCCGGTTTCCCCCACAAGTCCAAAGACATGCAGTACTGGTGAATTGGGTAAGCTAAAATTGTCCGTAGTGTTTGTGTGTGAATGAGAGTGTATGGGTGTTTCCCAGGGATGGGTTGCAGCTGGAACAGCATCCGCTGTGTAAAACATATGCTGGATAAGTTGGCGGTTCATTTCACTGCGGCAACCCCAGATTAATGAAGGGACTAAGCCGAAAAGAAAATGAATGAATAATTTATCGAAAATTGGGTGGCGCGGTCGCCTCACAGCAAGAAGGTCGCTGGTTTGAGTCCCGGCTGGGTCAGTTGGCATTTCTGTGTGGAGTTTGCTTGTTCTCCTCACATTGGCGTGTGTTTCTTCTGGGTGCTCTGGTTTCCCCCACAAGAGCAAAGACATGCGCTATAGGTGAATTGGGTAAGCTAAATTGTCTGTAGTGTATCTGTGTGAATGAGAGTGTATGGGTGTTTCCCAGGGATGGGTTGCAGCTGAAAGGGCATCTGCTGCATAAACATATGCTGGATAAGTTGGCAGTTCATTTCGCTATGGTGACCCCTGATTAATAAAAGGACTAAGTCGAAAAGAAAATGAATGGATGAATGAATGATACTTTCTAAAGCTTGTGTTCATAACACATGCCTGCCATTGGGCCCCTACAGTGCTACAGTTTCACAAACAAACAGAGAAACAAACATTCTTCGGGCTGTGTGACAAATTTTGCCTCATTTACTGCTCAGTAATTGTTTGGAAAGCAAATGCTGCACTTACAATTTAAAGCAGGAGGAGCTTTGAGGAAAAATAGCAGATGTCACTTTAACAGTTTAATTCAACCCAGAAAGTTACTATAAATCAACCTGAGAGTACGAGAACGAGGGTGAAGAAAAAGTCTTTTTTGCACTTTTTGCACTAATTTTATATTTCCTGAGAAATGTATTAAGAACCTAACAATGTAGTGTATTATTTAGCCATATTAGTATTACATTAATGATTTTTATCACAGCTTTATTATTTAAATATATTTTAAAATATATTTTTACATGTGCTATTTAAAATTATAAATATTATAATTAAATAATACTACTAAATAATAAATAAAATAGTTAATTACTACATAATTACTAAATAATAAATAGATACAGTAATTATGAAAATATAAATAAAATATATGATTTTTTTTTTTTTGCTATTATTGGTATTATATACTCATTAATTAATTTTCCTTCTGCTTAGTCCCCTTATTCATCAGGGGTACCCACAGCGGAATGAACCGCCAACTAATCCAGCATATGTTTTACATAGTGGATGCCCTTCCAGCTGCAACCCAGTACTGGGAAATTCACCTACACCGCATGTCTTTGGACTTGTGGGGGAAACAGGGGCACCCGGAGGAAACCCACAAAGAGAGAACATGCAAACTCCACACAGAAATGCCAACTGACCCAGCCGGGACTCGAACCAGCGACCTTCTTGCTGTGAGGCGACAGTGCTAACCACTGAGCCACCGTGTATCCCATATTATATATTACCAGTGGTGGAGGGAGTACTGAAAAAATCATACTTAAGTAAAAGTACCATTACTTGCCTAAAAATGTAGTGCAACTAGAGTAAAAGTATCTGTTGTTAATATATCCCACTAAGAATCTCCCACCAAGAATAAATAATGCAGAGACTGCAGGTTGAAGGAAAGTAGTGGAGTAAAAGTACCAATACTGCACTAAAAATGTACTCAAGGGAAAGTAAAAGTACATATTTTTTAAAACTACTTAGTAAATTACAATTTCTGAGAAAAACTACTTAATTACAGTAGTTTGAGTATTTGTAATTTGTTACTTTGCACCCCTGTATATTACATCTCTGAATGATAATAATATTTAATATTAATATTTAAATGCATATTATAACCTTATTTACTATTTAGCTAAATTCATGTTATAGCCTATGCACATTTTTGTATTCTTATTTTGAATGTATTTTCTTTTAGCAATAAATATATAAACATTCAGACCAAAAAATAACTAAAAGTATAGATAAAAGGCAGATGATATAAAAAAGATATAAGTAGTTTCTAAACATGAAGTTGGATCATGCCTAATTGGATCAAGCTTAAAAATATGCATCAGGTGCATCATGGGTTTTTCAAAACTTTAAAAGAAACAAAATCTACATTTCGTTTTCATTCATTCATTCATTTTCTTGTCGGCTTTGTCCCTTGCGGGGTCGCCACAGCGGAATGAACCGCCAACTTATCCAGCACGATTTTACGCAGCGGATGCCCTTCCAGCCGCAACCCATCTCTGGGAACTTCCACACACACATTCACACTCATACACTATGGACAATTTAGCTTACCCAATTCACCTGTACTGCATGTCTTTGGACTGTGGGGGAAACCGGAGCACCCGGAGGAAACCCACGCGAACCCAGGGAGAACATGCAAACTCCACACAGAAACGCCAACTGACCCAGCCCAGCCGAGGTTCGAACCTGCGACCCAGCGACGTTCTTGCTGTGAGGCAACAGCACTACCCACTGCGCCACTGGGTTGCCTACATTTCGTTTTACTAGTCTAAAATGTGTTTTACTCGACATTACATCAGTATGAACTTCTAAATATGCACCCAAATAGGCTACGCGCATGCTCATTTCGGATTTCCACCTGGTTCCATGAGTTTGGGAGAGTGTGTGAGACTCCGCACGTAGCCTAGTGGAATCCCTGCCGCCAGATGGCGAGGAAAAGTGCGGTTGAGCCTCCAGATAAAGCCCAGCTGCAGACCAGAAGCATCGTAAACCCAGGAGAGTCTTCGGTCTATGCTGAGCTCCTTATCAGCATCACTAGAGCAACATCTGAACCGATTCACGGCTTCTCTGCGCGAGGTGACAGCCTGAAAGGTACGACGATACTCACTTTCCAACGTGTCTGAGGAAGTTTGTTATTTAAGTATTTATCGTTGCAATGACTTTTTCATCGATGGAGTAAATGAGTATGTGATGCATCGTAGATGTAAATATATACTCAATAACACATTACAAAGAAAGTCCTTGCTTTGATATGCAAAATGTGCCCTTAAATAGAGTTTCCGGTAGGAATTTCTTCTGGTTGATAAAATGTGCACGTGCACGAGTTTTCCCTGTGTTCTGTAAACGTACACTACCTAATAATGTATAGTAGGCTATAGACACAATAATAAACACTATGTACGTGTATTGATTTAACTCAATGAAAACAGGGTTTACGTTCATTTAACAAGCAAGTTAGAACCTCGGATTTAATTTTAGATATGAAAAAATCATAAATGTGTTTAAAATGATTGTTTTTGTTATTTTAAGAGTCTACTGAATCTAAGAAACTGCTTTTAAAAGTGACTTAATGCGGATTTAGACTAGAGACAAAATGTTACATTATTTGCAAAGTACTTCACTAATGTTGCAAAAATGTGTAGCGTTTCCCTGGGTCAAGCACGCGCAACGTCGTGGCGTGCGTCAGATTATTTGACGTACTGCTGCACATTTCTTAGCGTTTTAATGTGTCCCCATTGTCCTGCTGTGTGGATTTTTAGATATTTCCTTTTGGCATGCGTTATCTGTGAACTTTTTGAAGAGTTTACAGTCGGGTTAACGGGTCGTCTGAAGCTCTGGAGAGGCGGAGCGAAGACGTGGCAGTTCCGCGGCCGCTTCCATGCTGGACCCTCACGAACTCACGAACACCACCAGGGGCTTCCCTCTAATTATGCAACAGCTTCCAGCTACTATGCAGTTTGTAATAAGTTGATTTGCTAGTGTAAAACGATATGCTGGACATTCATGGACAAATCATAACAAAATGAAATTAAGAAGTTGAGCTGGTCTGAGAGTTTGCCTTAACTGAGAGTATCAACTCATTTTAATTAGATTTTATCATGATATTGATTTGGCAGTTCATCAAACAAACTTTTTGATACGTTTTTAATTTGATTCTACCTGACTTTAGAGAAAATGATAGTACGTCAGGATAGTGATGCTACAGAAAGTGATATAGCTAAAGAGCACATGCAGGAGACCTATTAATTTAATGTTCAACATGTTATGAGGGAAACATGTTTTGAGATGTTGATTGAAAAATCTCAGTAAACATAAAGGTGTTTTACTGCTATTTTCTAAATTAGAACATTATTTCTAAATGCTTTTTATTGAACATTCCTGTTCAGTTTTATTATGAATTTAAGAACGTTTTTTTGGGGGGTATGAACAATTATTTCATTTTGAAAACCTGTTGGTTCAATATATAAAACAATCTTAGAATGTATTTTTTGGTTATTTGATCATTAGAGGCAGGGGCGGATTTAACAAATAAGCGAGGTAAGCGGCCGCTTAGGGCCCCAGGAATAAATATAGGGACCCCCAATAAATATCTAGAAGTATAAATTATACCTATAAACTATATATAACATTGTTTTCTACCACA
Organism: Danio kyathit; assembly: GCA_903798195.1. Classification (NCBI taxonomy): domain Eukaryota; kingdom Metazoa; phylum Chordata; class Actinopteri; order Cypriniformes; family Danionidae; genus Danio; species Danio kyathit. The sequence continues at coordinate 25,219,638 of LR812535.1, read as the reverse complement.
TTTTGTATGTTAAACAAATACAATTTTAAGGTAATTAAATATTATTTAGTATACAATCAAAAATAATATTATTATTATAATGTAATAATAATAATAACAACATTACAAAATAAATTTTCCATCATGGAGCTGTCCAGCAGTCAAATAAAAATAAAAAAACATTATTTTTAGTTGTAAATTTATTTTACGAAAACTAATCATTTAAAATGTAGAGATTGCATTAATTTCTAATGTTGAAAAGAAGATTGAGTGATATATATAAAAAAAAAACAGCAGTACAAATAAATATTAAATAAAAGTAAAAAGGGTGCATTTCAAGACTTGGGCCCTATGGCTGGGATTGCTTAGGGCCCCAAAATCACTAAATCTGCCCCTGATTAGATGCACACTCTACTTTTGAAACCATCAAATCATATATATATATATATATATATATATATATATATATATATATATATATATATATATATATATATATATATATATATATATATATATATATATATATATATATATATATATATATATATATATATACATACTGTATATATATATATATATATATATATATATATATATATATATATATATATATATATATATATATATATATATATAGGAACATTTCTTAAATATACAAAAACCTATAGCATATAAATAAGTAAATTAAAATCTATCAATATTATAAAATGTTTGTAAAAGTTGAAAAGTTATAAGAACATTTGCTATTTTATTTTTTTATTAATTCTCTGCATGTCTTTTGAAGAGTAAGGAAAGTGAAGTTGTGAAGTTATATATCGTCAAAGGCTTTTTTTTATCTTTGTATATATATTTTTATTGGCATCACAGTGGCGCAGTAGGTAGCATGATCGCCTCACAGCAAGAAGGTCGCTGGTTCGAGCCTCGGCTGGGTCAGCTGGCATTTCTGTGTTGAGTTTGCATGTTCTCCCCGCGTTCACGTGGGTTTCCTCCGGGTGCTCCGGATGGGTGTGAATGGGTGTTTTCCTGTGATGGGTTGCGGCTGGAAGGGCATCCGCTGCGAAAAACATATGCTGGATAAGTTGGCAGTTTATTCCGCTGTGGCGACCTCAGATTCATAAAAGGACTAAGCCGAAAAGAAAATGAATTAATGAATGAATATAATTTTTATTATAAAGCCAATTGTCTATGTTCAGGAAGTCACTTGATAAATATTTTTCATGACAACCTCATGTCGTTCAGTTTATTATGACATGCACTACAGGTGACATTAACATCAGTTTATGCAAAAAAGCCTTTTATAAATCCCATGGTTCAGACAGGTTTTTCAGCAGATGAGCTCATGACCGAGCACAGCAGGGCACACACAACTAGTTAAGTGCCTTAAGGGGAGTTTTTTCCACATGCCTTTTACATACCACAAAACATTTGCAACTTATTAAAGTCAGATTTATGATACGAGTGATGTAGCTTTTTGGTATGTGAGGGTTTCTTTTTGCCCCTAGGCTTCCCCCCTGGCTTCCTTAGTTGTCCTTTTCCACAAACAAACGTGACATCTTGTTTATACACGCTGATACTGGCTTAAACGAACAAAAGGGATTTTCCCGCATGCTCTTTGTTTGCCACTGGGTGCCACATTGGTGCTGAAATTCCAGTGACCACATGCAGCCATGTGTATTTAAATGTGTGTGCACTGCCGTGGTTATAAAAAAACCAAAACCTCATTTTTGTTGAATTTTTAGCAGGCTGCACATGTTAGTGGGTTTAGTAACACATTTTCCTTGTCCTGAGACTTGGTTGTGGTGTTTGTGTTCAATGCATTACACGTGAGACACTCTTAATTTCTTTCAGGATGATGTTGTGTTGGTTTCTGTTGAGTTTCCTCTTCCACTTCCTGTACGCCCACAATGACTTCTTCGCTTCCACAGGTGAGACGAGCCTTCGTTGTTTTTGTTGTATACTGTATTTACGTATTATTAGGCTGTACATCCTCCCAAATATATGATTTATGGAAGAAAAACATGCAGAAGAATACAGTTCAGCAACATACATCACACGACCTGATGACCAAGAGAGCTGACAATTGACCATCATTTAATTTACCATCACCTCACGATTGAAAATGTGACACTGATTTCATACAGGGTTCATACAGGCACAGCCTAATGAAAATCAAGGACTTTTAAGCACTTTTTCCAGCACCTATTTTTATTTTCAAGACTGACACGCAATGTATTGAACACCTGAAATGTATTCTCAGCAACCCATAAAAACATTGCATAGGAACTATCTATTGATTTATACAAAAAAAAAAAAAACATTAATAAAATATAATAATTAATTAATAATATATTAATAATTAGTTATATAATAAACCAAGACTGACATGCAATGTATTGAACACCTGAAATGTATTCTCAGCAACCCATAAAAACATTGCATAGGAACTATCTATTGATTTATACAAAAAAAACATTAATAAAATATATTAATTAATTAATAATATATTAATAATTATTAATATAATAAACCAAGACTGACATGCAATGTATTGAACACCTGAAATGTCTTCTCAGCAATTTATAAAAGTACTGCATAGGAACTATCTATCGATTTATACAAATAAAAAACATCATTAATAATAATAATAATTAATTAATCATATATTAATAATATAATAAACCTGCACTAAATGTGCTTGTGAATTTTTTTTTTTTTTATTTGTTGATGTTCTCTCACAGATGGAAAGAGAACAGAATATTTGTACTCAAGTTAAAATACAATTACATTGCTAAAATAATAAAACATTTAGTAAATAATACTAATATTATACAAATTACTCTTTTAAAAAAAACTACTCTGAGTACTAGTTAGTTACTTATGGCCCTTTTTAAGTATAAAATATTTAAATGGTTTAATTGCTTAAATCACAAGGCTACATATAGGAATTTGCACTAACAAAGTATGGTAACTATGGTTGATTTTTCCTTTCATCACAATTATTCTTTTTCAATAGCACTGGCAAAACTACCACATACTTTTAAGGCCATAGAGACACTTTTTGCCCATTTTTAAACAATATTTTTAAGCTTTGAAAGGTTTAATTAAAGTGTATGATAAAAAGATTTAAATTTAGCCTTTTATTTACATATTTTACACAATTTTTCTTATTTGCTCATTGTTGTCTATACAATAATTTATTTTACGCTTGATCTTAAACTGAAATAATTTTACAAAAAAGACAAGTACACTGTCAGTAATTAAATAATAAAACAAATGACTTCATTTCACTTGAGGTATTTGAAATATGACAACACTACATTTCTCAAAGCAGTGTTTTAAGAGCCTTATTGTTTATTTTGATAAATGTACCAACAGATTGCTTTGACCTGTAATGCCTGCACAATTTAGTGATGCTTTAAGACAGATCAGGATATAGCTATTATGTACAAATCATACAAATACCTCATTCTAAAACATTTCCAGCATAATTCTTTTGTCGTAAAGAAATAAAAAAAGTTCCACCTTTGCTAAAAGTTCTGGTAGGCTAAGTTTTACTTCACGATACAGCCAAATAAGAAGTCCGTTAGCACTGTCATCGGTCATGCATCGATCTAATTCTAAAAACTTCATAGTTTTTGACTAAATTTAGTCAAGGCCCACACACGCGTAGTATCAGCCCACACACGCGATGAAGATGAGGGGACTTGCATTTCATTTGAAAAAGCCTATTTAAGAGCTGGCATATTCAGTTTTTGCGGCTAACGTACATGACTGCGCTCTCATGTTAAAATAACGCACCCGCGACATTTGCAGAAATTAATAATTGCGCAATACCTGCATTCCCGCACCGACATTCAGACTGTAATAAACCAGGCTTCAGAAGAGTGACAGGTCAGAGGTGAGTAAACTCGCTGTCGGAGAGAAGAGAGCTAAACGTGTGTGCAAATCGCTGAAATGGCAGGAATATGTCCGCGGTTTACTTAATCTTGTTACTAACATAGACATCTCTATATTGAAAACATCTGAAAAGCATTATTCTAATAAAACATTTGTTTTTAAGTTGTTATTTTTCTGCCACTGTAACGCAGAACGGTCTTTGTCCCGCCCTTACGTTTCACGCAAAACTAGACAATGTCGACTGTGATTGGTCGTTTTTTATGTCAGTTAAATCACCGCTTCGGAATCCCGGTATATTTTATACATTATATAAAATATATAAAAATATATTATGTATTTTTGATGAAATAGTGACTGTTTCGGTCTATTTTAGCAGCGAAAATAGATCTGATGAATCCGAACAAAGATCACAAATTAGCTTTTTTTTTTCTTTTTTTTTTCTCCCATTCTGTAGCCTACTCTCGCCCCCCCCCCCCCCCCCCCCCTCAAATGTTATAAATATAAAAACACCACATTTTGAAATTTAACTGGAGTATGTCAATTTAGTTTATTTGTGTGCTGCGCTCATAGACTTTAGAAAACGCAGCTCATTTGTTTGATTTCTCCTCAATAAGCTGCGTTAGCCTCAAAAGGTCCTTGCACCCTGACTAAGTTCAAAACTGTCGTATTCGTTTTTTCATATTCGTCATTTGGCTCTCAATTGTCAAAAACAACCCTCAAAATATTTGCTACGGATGTGAAAAATGCAGAAAATCGAACCATTCAAATTAATTTTTATGACAAACAGAAGTTGCAGAGGCTGCAAACATATAAAACGTGAGGTCGCATTTAGTTTATATTTATATAAATATAAATAAATGAATAAACTAGTCAGCAGAATATAGGCTACAGTTAAAGCTTTCCTTTAGTTTTTGTGAAATACACGCATGCATGCAGCCACTGGGGTCACTGGGGCCCCAAGCTTTGGGGGGGCCCAGCTTGCAAAAGGTTGAGAACCCCTGCTGTAGACTATCGGGAAAAAAATTAGCTTAAAGGGCTAATAATTTTGACCTTAAAATGGGTTTTAAAAAATTTAAAACTGCTTTTTTTTCTAGCCAAAATAAAACAAATACAAAAGACTTTCTCCAAAAGAAAAAAATATTATCAGACATACTGTGAAAATTTCCTTGCACTGTTAAACATCATTTAGGAAATATTTAAAAAAGAAAAAAAATCATAGGGGGGCTAATAATTCTGACTTAACTGTATATATCACCAAAAAACAAAATATCGCAATGTCAGTTTTTTGCCAGTATCGTGCAGCTCTAATTTTTTTTTTATCACATAGTAAAGTAAAACACTGTATCCAATTTATGTATTCAATTGTTTATGGTTTTTAATTGCCATTCCATGAAAATATCCATTTTTTAAATAAATGGTGCATACACACCGCATATGTGGCAACAACGAAAATAACATTTTGAGCACTGTGCAAAGCCTTTTATTGATGAATTAATGTTGATGTTTGAATTTGTTGTTTTTCTGGCAACCAATTTATGTATTTTGTTAGCTACATTTACACAGAAAGGAAAATTGACATTTGACATAATTGGGCTAGGATTCACAATGTCATTGGGACAAACCAATGAAAAACACCCATTTTAAACCAATTTCAATTCATTTACAATTTCGTTTGACGCTGTTTTAGAATCTCAATGAGTTATCTGAAAAGCTAATGATGATGTTCAACAAATTTGTCATGAAAACTATAACGTTTTGTGTATTGCCAACCTTTGTTAGTTTGATTTGAAGAAATCTGAAGTGTCTTAGTTATATTTTGACTTGTAGGTCAGATGACAGACCTGCTGTACGCTGAGAAGGACCTGGTGACATCTCTCAAAGAATACATCAAACAAGAAGAGAACAGACTAGAGCAGGTTAAAGAGTGAGTAAACACACACACACACACACACACACACACACACACACACACACACACACACACACACACACACACACACACACACACACACACACACACACACACACACACACACACACACACATACATACATATATATAACATGTCTGTTTGTATCAGAAATTTGGGACTGTCGGTTGTCAAATGGTAGCTCACAGATAGCAATAAATTTTCTGCTTGTTTACCTGCTTCAGATGGGCCGATAAACTGGACTCATTGACGATCACCGCCACGCAGGACCCCGAGGGATTCCTGGGGCACCCGGTCAATGCTTTCAAACTGATGAAGAGACTCAACAGTGAGTGGAGCGACCTGGAGAACCTGGTTCTGAAAGACACCACCAACGGTTAGTGACACTGACAGTTCAACATGATAATTAAGCCTAGTTGGATTTATATTGTTTGTCTTGTAATAATGTATTTATATAGTTACTACTTTTATTACGATCTCCTTCATTGATTTGCTGAGAGTGACTGAATTATTTATTTAGTTTGTATCTATCAAGTCCCTCTTAATGGAGTACATGCATAAAAAGTTCAGTTCATTTCATCTTTATTTCTATAGCGCTTTTACTATGTGGATTGTGTCAAAGCAGCATTGTGTGGAGCACATTCATGCATCATACAGTCATGTGATGCATTGAGTGTATGCTTTACTAAAAACATAGGTTTTTAATCTAGTTTTGAACTGCGAGAGTATGTCTGAGTCTCGGACATTATCAGGAAGGCTATTCCAGAGTTTAGGAGCCATAAATGAGAAGGCTCGACCTCCTTTACTCGACTTTGCTATTCTAGGTACTACCGGAAGCCCTGAGTTTTGAGATCTTAAAGAGCGGGTTGGATTGTAGCGAGACAGGAGGTTGGTTAGATAAACAGGAGCTAGATTATTTAAAGCTTTATAGGTAAGAAGCAATTTTTTATAATCAATATAAAACTTAACAGGCAGCCAGTGTAAGGAGAATAAAATTGGGGTGACATGATCATATTTTCTAGACCTGGTAAGAACTCTGGCAGCTGCATTTTGTACTAGCTGAAGTTTGTTAATAGAAAGTATATAAAATATTTTAAGATTAAATGGTTTTGCAAAAATAAGTTTATAAGTTTGGAGTTGATACAATAAAAAATATATTATAATATATGATAAATTAAAAGAATACATAATACAAAATATATATTTTAAGCAAAATTATAAATACAAGAAAAAGAGTATCAGTAAAGTTGCAATATTGTTCTATTCCAAATTAAATGTTTTAATATGTTTAAAAATAATGTATTTATGTGATGGCAAAGCAGATTTAGGCTGCAATTACACTGCATGGTTCAAGTGACTCAATTCTGTTTTGGTAGTTAATGGCCCATGTATGTAGTAGCAGGAGAAAATCACATGGATTCCGATTTACTCAAATCAGGTTCAGGCCTTGTTCATATGTGGAAATTTATCCAATATGAATCGGATGCGTGTCTGCAGTGTAAGATCGGATTTTCACCTGTCAATGCGAGTCGTGCATCATTAAAAACCATGGCGAATGATGTCAACTCTAATGCTTTAATTTCAGAACAAACTTTAGCAGTCACAAACCTTAAACCTTAGACACGAGGACTAAAAAAGCTAAAAAAAAAGAGAGAGAGAGATCAACAACCGCCACGTAACCAAAATAAACTAATATAAAACTGTTGCATACGTCATGCACATAAATCACGCCATGGAAATTATGATTAAGATGCCTACTGGTTTAAAAAGGCCTAAATTAAAACAAGATGACAAAATGAGAACATTTCTGTCATAAACTATAGAAAAACTTGTCAAAAAGAATAAAAAAAAAATTAAACCCTGTGAACACATTGAATACAGGAATGGAGAAAAAAGGCCTTTTTTATTATCAGCTGTCAGTCAGCGCCCACTCTTTTTTTCCGTGTCATTGTGCTTTTCCCGTTGCTGTGTAAATGCAGACAATCGGATGTAAAGATGATGTAAACTGGTCATCAAAAAAATCGGATCCAGTCAAAAAATCGGAATTGACCATCAAGATCTGCAGTGTAAATGCAGACTTAGTGCCACAACAGAATAGGTTGGAAAGTGTTATTAGAAAATCAGAAAAATGTTGAATCATAAACAAATAACAAAAAAATAGAATAAAATTTAGACTCAGAACCTTTTTAGGTACAGAACAAAATATAATAAATAATAAAGGGTGTTAGTTGATATTCAAGTGTTGACAGAAAAAAAAATCATTAGCTGTTCCTTGAGAATGACTAAAAACTGAGTTGACAACTAATAAAGCACCCAGAAGAGCATTTATACTGGATGTCCCATCAGGTTTTTCCAGAGTTTAATAAAATAAAAAGACAGAAAGAATAAAAAAAGTGTAAATGTAAGAGGTCAAAGCAAGTTTTTCGTTCTGTGAATGGTGGTGTAAAAGTGATGCATGATTTCACCCATACCACCCACTGCTAATAGTAATAGCATTATTTGCATGAACATCTCCATATGTATTATAAAACTTTTAGTCTGTTGTAATCCTCAAGATCAAGCCTCTCATCTTCACTCCTCTTTTTTTTTTCTAGGGTTTATCTCTAATCTGACAGTCCAGAGACAGTACTTCCCAACAGATGAGGACCAGACAGGAGCAGCCAAAGCTTTGCTTAGATTACAGGACACATACCAGCTGTCTGCCAACACCATCTCCAGCGGAGACCTGCCTGGTGAGCAACTGAGCACGTCTGTGTTTATACATTCCTGATTGGCTGCAAATCTTTATCAAGTACATTGCATTACTTTCCTCCGTGTGAACTGTTTGAGAGACATCATGCTGTGTCTGTGAGAAGTTGCTTAAAGTTCTTTAGGAATTCTTTAAAATGTTCCCGTGGGACGGAGATTTGAAGTCTGCGGGAGTTGTAAAAAAATAAATAAAACTCCCTTTATTCTGATTCATCTAGTTGTTTACACTAGGGCTGTGATGATACTGGAATTCGTTACCAATTGATACTGAAATTTTTAAAACTATTTCCCGCAAACATTTGAGTGTTGTTGAGTGTGTTCTTAAACACTGATGATTGGCCATTGTGATCACGTGCTCAACAGAAAGGACTGTGATTGGTCGTGAAGGTCATCAGCTCACCAAACTCACCGCTGTTTACTGAGTGTAACCACAGATACAGGGACACTGTAGCGTTTCAAAGTCACGTCAATCAGCTGATTTGTCTATAAGCTGACATACGAGTGATCTGCTCATGAATTGCGGCTTTAAAACACTCCAGTGTCCCTTTATCTGTGATAACACTCAGTAAACAGCGGTGAGTTTGGTGAACTGATGACCTTCACGGCCAAACACAGTCATTTCTGTTGAGCACGTGAACACAATGGCAAATCAGCGCTGTATAAGAACATGCTCCACAGCGCTCAAATGTTAGCGGAAAATGGACATTTTTAAAATTTCAGTATCGTGACAACCCTAGTTTATACATGGAAGCATTATGTGCTTTAAAAGGAGCAATCAAATTTATCTGTTTAAAAGCTTTAATCGGAACTTAATATTAATCAGTTCAATTCAAGTTTATTTATATAGCGCCTTTCACAATAATTCAATTGTGAGCTAAAATATAATAGGTATGTTCAAACCCAGAAAATGTGAAAAAAAATTTCTGTAAGCATGCGAAAAAGGTGCTGCGGGATGGCAGCGAGCCCTTTGGTGGGAGTGTTTACAAGTGTCGAGCCCCGTGGAGGAGCTTCAGATGGAAACTTTTGTTTTGTGTTTATCTTATGATTAAAGTTGTTTCACGTCTGCCGGTTCCTGCCTCTAAATGAGCGAGTTTTAGCTTCTTGTACATTAAGGTAGCATTCAGAAATAGGGCTGGGCGGTTTTTTCGATTTTTTCGATTAATTCGAATTTACGTTTTAAGACGATTTTATTTTTTACAAAATCGAGGAATCGCGTTTTTTTAATAAAAATATTAAAGCAGCTTTTCCACTATCGTGCCAAAACGTTCTAAACTGTTAGACAACCGTGCTGAATTGTGCTGATTCTGTGTGTTGACGTCGCGGCTCTGTTGATGTGCTGCCACAGCTGGTAGCGGAAGCGCGCCAGGGTGGACCGGCCATTGGGAACACCGGGACATTTTCCAGCTAGAGCAACAACAGCCCCGCGGTCAGCCAGCCAGCTTCGCGAATGTTTCCATGCGCGTCGTGCTGTTGTTCGCGTCCCGCAGCCGTCTGTGTCTCCCGCGCGAGCTGCGAGACGGGGACCCGCGCACCACCTGAAGGACGGTTACGGCGTGTTGTAAATGTCGGTCACCGCAGAAAGTCAAATCTTTCTTTAATTTGGACTTTTGCTTGAATTACGGAGTGGCACAGTAGCTGTCAAGGTACTGTATGAATTAAATCATAACCCATATATGCACCAATAAACAAGTAAAATGAATGAATGAATAAAATAAATATGGATTCTTAAATGTCGGCAGTTTTTACTCCAAAAAATATATAATACGTATCGACAAATGTTTTATAAAATGAATTAAGCAATTTCCAACATTTCAGCTATAGGCCATTATACGATTCAGTTAAATATAAGATAGACCTTTAAATATATATAGATATGTAACAGGTTTCTGTGGGTTTTTTTTTTTTTCACGGTGATCTTTAATATACACTGGGTGGTGGAGCTACGCACAAATATTTTCTAAAACGTCAAGCAGATATTTGTCTATAGCTCGTTAGTTATTTATGAAGACAAAAAATAATTAAAATAACAAAAATAAAACTATAAAATTACAAAGATAAAAAGAGCAGCATTCTGCTAAATATAGTCCTTTATATCCTGATATGCTGTGTTGTTTCATTCGTTTTTTTATATTTAACTTGATGCATTTGTTATTTAATGTTTAAATACTGAAATCATTTAAATGGTTATATTTTACCATCAAAATGTAGTATATTTTATATCATTACCAATTTTTGATATAAAACCGCTGTTATTTTATTGATTGTTATGAAATAATTTAAGTGCTATATTTTTTATTAGTGAAAGTGCCCGCTCACTTTGACAAGGCCTGTTCAAATATATATTTCTGCCATGCCACTAATACAGATAAACTATTGTTGCATTATCATTGTTTATTTTTCTGTTATGTACAGAGATTTGAATATTTATTTCCCCTCCAATCCTTTTCAATCTTCAAGTTACATTTTGGTCATTTTCTCTCCAAATAAAATTTGCCCAAAGCTGCACAACATATGACCTGGGGTGACTTCTATGTTTAGCATCCCTATATGAGAGAGTGCCATAACCGCGTTTAGTCACACTATTGCTTTTCTTTTACAAGTGAGCATGAAAAAAACTAGTTTCAGCATTTATTTAAATTTAAATTTAAGCTGGTAAGGTAGTTACACAGTAAAAAAAAATTAATAAAAAAAATAAATAAAAAATCGAAATCGAAATCGTGAATCGGTCAAACTTTATGAAAAAATCGAGATTTTTTTTTTGTTGCCATATCGCCCAGCCCTATTCAGAAAAATCAAAACCCCCACAAAGAAACTTGACACAGAGGAAAATAAAAAACCGCTTCTAGCTACATTTTCTGAAGTGTTATTGCAGAGCAACACAAACAGCACGCAGAAGTTTAAATGCACGGCTACGTGCAAGGCAAGTACGATCACTCGACGCAGAAGGCTTTAGAGACTTTAAAGGCTGATTTATATACTTTGATCTGTTTTTGATCTGATCTCTGGTCAAGCAGGATGATGGACCCATTTTTGAGCCTTACTTTGCTCTACATTGACAATGATTGTAAGCTGCACCAGAGATGCTTTGAGATTACACTAAAATTATTATTTACATTAAAATATTTGTTTACAGAAGATGCAAGAAATGCACTGCTTAAAATTTTATTTACAGATATACAAGAGTTATTTTATTTAGAAGGGATATTGCTTATTTTCTACTTTAAATATGACAATAACTGAAAATAATTTATTTTGTTTCCAAAAGTGAAACAAATTATTTATTTTCACTTTTTTATAAGAAAAAAATCATGCCTGTTGATTTCAGGCAATGCGTGTTTTATTTCAGTTGTTCAATGTTGATGTTCAATAAATAATCATAGATGGTAAATAGTGTTTGTTTATTTTAAAATCAAGCAATGCACCCTTCATTCAAAAAATCTCTTACTTGTAATATGTGAGCATATTTACTGTACAAAACTTGTCAGTGAACTATGAAGGCAAAAAGTAAATAAAATAAAATAAAATCGTTCATGAATCGTAATCGAGTTCAAATATTCAATTAATCGAGATTTTGATTTTAGGCCAAATCGCCCAGTCCTAGTTTGTAAGGTAAAAAAAACATTACTAATGTTCTGTTGTTCTGTTTTTATGTTCAATCAACATTAAAATCTCCACAGACATCAGAGCCATCTGAGTTTTTTCATCTCAGTGAAAATTTTATTTCGAAATGCATGTCTGAAATAAAGTTATGTTTTGCTATTAGAAAGTAATTTTTTTCATAGCAGAAAGTTGCTAAAATAGTACATCAGTCAATTTGACCATACTGGCCATTCAAGGTAGAAATGCTCAGAACTCTTTTGCGTTTTGCGTTTTTGCATATAGTACAATGAGTTTTATTTGAACAAGTTCTAAAAATGGTCAAAGTGACTTGGTAGTTCTGTTAATTTTTGAAGGAGGTGTGCTGAAGAATGTTGTTAAACTGATATATATATTTGGGCAAAATGTATTTTATATCAGACTGATTCAATAAAAACGCTCTTATGGACTACTACACTAAAGAAAACATGCACTTGTTATGATTGATTGTTTATTTTATTATGATTTATTTCCTTCTTTCATATGTGTCTCATTAGAACATTGCGCAGTTTAGATTTTGTGTCTTATTATGTTCGTATTTGCTTTTAATGTGAAACTTTTTGTGCTGCCATTTTGGCCATTCCTGGTAAAATAAAGCATAAATGTAAAAAAAAGAAGAAGAAAATAACAAACCTCATATCTAAAAGAACACTTGTCTCTCTTCATAATTTGAGCATGTTTACAATTTCTTTTCTGAATGTGTTTAGTAATGCTAAACCTCTTTAAATGTGTATCTTTAGCTGCATATGGATATTTAGGAAGTTAATTAATTTGTCCATAATGTGCAGACAGTTTGATCAAATCTTGTGAATGTATGACATTTTAATAAAGAGACTGTTTGTGACGTCAGGTGTTGTGCACAAGAGCCGGATGACAGTGGAGGACTGCTATGAGCTGGGGAAGATTGCATACTCCGATGCGGATTACTACCACACTGAGCTCTGGATGGCCCAGGCTCTCTCACAGCTGGACGAAGGAGAGGAATCACCCATAGACAAGGTCACAGTCATGGACTACCTGAGTTATGCCATCTACCAGCAGGGGGAACTTGACCGAGCCCTCGAACTCACCAAGAGGATGCTGAAGCTCGGTACAAACAAATTAGAAAATCATATACTCATTCATTCATTTATTTATTTTTCGGCTTAGTCTCTTTATTAATCAGGGGTTGCCACAGCGGAATGAACCGCCAACTTATCCAGCATATGTTTTATGCAGCTGAAACCCTTTCAGCTGCAAACCATCATTGGGAAACACCCATACATATCTCATTCCCACACATACACTATGGACAATTTAGCCTACCCAATTCACCAGCGCATGTGTTTAGACTGTAGGGGAAACCAGAGCACCCAGAGGAAACCCACACGAACACTGGGAGAACATGCAAACTCCACACAGAAATGCCAACTGACCCAGCCGGGGCTAGAACCAGCCACCATGACACCAAAATCATATATTAACACAGTTAAAGAGAGAGTTCACCTAAACATGAAAATTATTTCTTGGGTTTTTTTTTTTTGTTCTTTAGAACACAAAAGAAGGTATTTTGTAGAATGTTGGACACCTGTAACCATAGTATTTGTTTTTCCTACTATGATGTCAAAGGTTACAGGTTTCCAACATTCTTCAAAATATATTTTATTGTCTACAACAGAACAAAAAAATTCTCAAACTGATTTGAATTAAGTCAAGGGTGTTTTGTTTAGATTTTTGGTGCTTTTGACTTTTTTTTGTACTTTTGCTTAAGTATTTTTAGTTTTTAAGTTGAATTTTTTACTTTTATTTTATTTTAGACTGGGTTAAAATAGTTCACTAAAACTATAGGTTAAAATCTAGTTTAAAATGTATAGAAATCTCTTCATTCATTTATTTTCTTTTGGCTTAGTCCCTTATTTATCAGCTTAATGAACCGCTAACTATTCCAGCATATGTTTTACGCAGTGGATGCCCTTTCAGCTGCAACCTATCACTGGGAAACACCCATACACTGTCACATTCACACACACACACACACACACACACACACACACACACACACACACACACACACACACACACACACTCGTATACTACGGCCAATTTAGTTCATCCAATTCACCTACACCACATGTCTTAGAACTGTGGGGGAAACTGGAGCAGCCGGAGGTAGGCATGGGCCGGTATAAGATTTTGACGGTATGATAACCTTGGATAAAATTATCACTGTTTCACGGTATCACTGTATTGGGATCACTGCTCTAAAATATTTTCTTTTTAAATGTCTGGGTAAAAAACAAAAACTTTTCTCCCCTTTGAACACAATATATCTGTCACATCCCCGGCTCGTCCTCACTCACCCAATCCAGCTTCACCACCTCACATTAGTCCTACCCAATCCCGAGAACCTTCCCCTGATTACTGATTACCCGCACCTGTTCACCATTAGCCCGGACACTATATATTCCTACCTCCTCCGTTCACATATCGTCCGGTATTGAAGTCGTATGGTTGTCTTCACCCCAGCTCCCTCGTCTGCTCTTCTTCCATGGATGTTCCTCCTGAGTCTTCGTGATCAGCGCACTGATAAAGGGAAGTGTCTTTATTGTCATTCCATATTTGAAGATCTATATGCACCTGCCTGCACTTCGTGCACACTGCCACCAACGGAGGTGTGAGGATTGTTAACCCAGTCTTGACTGTTGCCAGGTTTACCCGGCGAAGACGTATGAGGTGTTCCTCGGACGATCTTCCACTGCCCAGCACTGTGTGATACCTTTTATGAATTACGTTGAATAAACTAAATGAAAAGATAACCATCTCTGACTTCTTTGTATACCAGCTTGACAGAATACCGGACCACCAAAACAACAACAATATGGAAGCTAACGCTACGCTACCCGGAAGTGAGTTACCTTCCGCCTCTCTGAGCGCTAGCTCCAACCTGGTGGTGACACCGAGTACTCCACTCGCTCGACCAACGAGTTACTCTGGGGATCCAAGCACCTGCAATGGGTTTCTACTACAATGTTCTTTATATATTGAAGCCAATCTAGTGCAATTCCTTAACGAACTGTCCAAAGTTGCATTTGTGATTTCTCTCCTCTCAGGCCGAGCCTTACAATGGGCAGATGCGTTGTGGAGTACTCGCAGCCCAGTGATCACCACCATTCAATCCTTCGTCACTCACTTTAAAGAGGTATTTTCAGTTCCACTTACCCCTTTATCAGTGCACGACGAACTCATGAATCTCTCTCAAGGAAGGATGTCTATCCATGAATACACACTGCAGTTTCGGACACTGGCCGCTAACAGCGGATGGAACCCTGTGGCGCTGTTGGCTGCTTATCGTAAAGGGTTGAAACCCTCCCTCCGTAAACAGATGGTCATTTATGACGACAATGCAAACCTGGAATCCTTCATCAAAAAGGCTATCAGCGTGTGTCAACATTTATCTGCTTGTTCTTCTCTCGCTAATGATTCTCCATCACCACCCATACCTCCCATGATAATGCAGGACCCTGAGGAACCGATGATTACTGACTCTTACCGGCTCGATGCCACAGAACGCCAACGGCGTATTCGACATCAACTCTGCCTCTACTGTGGAGAATCTTCTCATCGTATAGCCACCTGTCCCATCCGTCCACCTCGACTCGGGGTGAGTAAAGTCATCCTCACACCCACAGTATCCACCATACCTCATATTGTGGCAGAATTAATAATACATGGTCAAACTTTTCCTGTACATGTTTTACTGGACTCCGGAGCCGCTGGGAACTTCATATCCTCCACCTTTATCTCACGCCATAATATTCCTTCAGTGAGGAATGAAGTCCAGTACCGCATCACCACCATCCAAAGTTCACCGCTAGGAGAAGGAAAGATCAATCACCGTACCAAGCCCATCACCCTTCGTTTGGGTTTAAGTCATCAAGAGACACTCACCCTTCTTATTCTCCCTCATGCCAATGTAGATGTCATTCTGGGACGACCGTGGCTTATTCAACACCAACCTCGTATTAACTGGGAGACTGGAGATATCCTCGAGTGGGGATCTAAGTGTGAAAGTAATGGTCATATTACCCCCTCTACTGGTCACTCCACGTCATTACCCCTGCAGACTACACGCATACAAGCCACGTCTCCTTCCAACCATCCCATTCCCTCAACCTATCATGAATATATGGACGTTTTTAGCAAAGAACGTGCCACCCAACTACCCCCTCATCGGTCCTGGGATTGCTGTATTGATCTGTTGCCCGATGCCAAGTTGCCACACGGAAGGATTTATCCTTTATCCCGTCCGGAACAGGAAGCTATGCATAATTACATCAATGAAGCTCTCCAGCATGGGTTCATCCGACCATCCACTTCTCCTGCCGCCTCCAGCTTCTTCTTTGTTGCAAAGAAGGATGGGGGACTAAGACCATGCATCGACTACCGTGTGCTGAATGCTGCAACCGTCAAATTCGCCTACCCTCTACCTCTAGTTCCAGCCGCCTTAGAAGAATTGAGAGAAGCTAAAGTGTTCAGCAAACTAGACCTTCGGAGTGCCTACAATCTTATCCGCATCCGCCAGGGGGACGAGTGGAAAACGGCCTTTGTTACACCTTCCGGCCACTACGAGTACCTCGTTATGCCCTACGGACTGGCAAATAGTCCATCCATCTTCCAGAGTTACATGAATGAGATCTTCCGAGACTTCCTTCATCACTTCGTTATTGTTTACATTGATGACATTCTCATCTACTCCCGTACTCTGGAAGAGCATCAAGATCATGTCACCCAAGTACTCCAACGTCTACGGCAAAACCATCTGTTCCTCAAACCCGAAAAATGTGAGTTCCATCAAACCACCATATCCTTCCTCGGTTACGTCATCACCCCGCAAGGAGTGAGTATGGAGCAATGCAAAGTAGATGCTGTCTCTAAATGGGAATACCCAAAAACCATCAAAGAACTCCAACGTTTTCTGGGATTCGCCAACTTCTATCGGCGGTTTATAAAAAAACTACAGCATACTATCAGCCCCACTCACTTCCTTGCTTCAAGGAGGTAAGCGAGTACTCACCTGGACCCCTGAAACATCCCAAGCCTTCGACCACCTTAAATCCAAGTTCACTTCAGCACCCATCCTGCGTCATCCTGATCCCAACCTCCCTTTCATCGTTGAGGTAGACGCCGCAGATAATGGAATAGGCGCTATCCTCTCCCAGTGGTCTGGCGAACCCAAAACCTTACATCCATGTGCCTATTATTCCAAGAAATTGACGCCTGCTGAACAAAACTACGGGATCGGTGACCGCGAGCTACTAGCCATCAAACTGGCACTGGAGGAGTGGCGCCACTGGCTTGAAGGAGCCCAACATCCCTTCACAGTCATCACTGACCACAAGAACCTCCAATATATCCGTGATGCCAAACGTCTGAATGCGCGTCAAGCTCGTTGGTCACTTTTCTTCGCCCGGTTTGACTTCCATATCACTTACCAACCAGGGCACAAGAACGTCAAAGCCGACGCCTTATCCAGACTTCATTCACCTGATCCTCGTAATGATTCTCTCGAATCCATTCTTCCTCCCTCCATCTCTGTGGCCCCTATACTATGGCAATTAGATGAGGAAATCCGACAAGCCACCGTAGACGAACCAGCTCCCCCTGGCCTCCCTCCAGGCCTGTGCTACGTACCCACGAGATTCCGCATACCACTCCTGGATAGCACACACACCTCCCTCGGCTCAGGACACCCAGGTAGCAGGCGAACCCTCTCGCTCATCAGAGAAAGGTATTGGTGGCCTAAAATGGCCCATGATGTCACCCAATACGTTAAGGGTTGCTCGGTCTGTGCCATCACTACCACTCCACGCCATCTACCTGAAGGCAAGCTGCAGCCACTGCCCACTCCCCGCCGACCCTGGACGCACCTTGGTGTAGACTTTGCCACCGATCTACCCCCCTCTCAAGGTTATACTACCATTTTAGTGGTTGTAGATCGGTTTTCCAAATCCTGCAAACTAATACCTCTCAAAGGTCTCCCTACAGCCCTGGAAACTGCTGAGGCACTATTCCATCACGTGTTCAGAAACTATGGTCTTCCCGAAGACATTGTGTCAGACCGAGGTCCACAATTTATCTCCAGGGTCTGGCGGGCATTCTTCCACCTCTTGGGCACCACCATCAGTCTATCCTCTGGCTATCATCCGCAAACCAACGGTCAGACCGAGCGTAAAATCCAAGAGATTTCCCGGTTTTTACGCTCCTACTGCCATGCTCATCAAAACACCTGGAGCCAGTATCTTCCGTGGGCTGAGTATGCACAAAATTCTCTTCGTCAATCCTCTACTGGTCTAACTCCTTTTCAATGTGTCCTAGGCTACCAACCACCTTTGTTTCCCTGGAATGGGGAAGCATCGGAAGTGCCCGCGGTTGATCACTGGTTCCAGGAGAGCGAGAGGGTCTGGGACTCAGCTCACGTCCATCTTCAGCGGGCAGTCCGGAGGTACACTGAGCAAGCCAACCGTCACCGACTACCTAATCCCATATACCAACCAGAAGATAAGGTATGGCTCTCTACCCGAGACATTCGCCTCCGGCTGCCCTGCAGAAAGCTGAGTCCCCGCTACCTGGGACCATTCACCATTCACTCCCAGATTAATCCTGTCACCTACCGCCTTAACCTTCCACCACAGTATCGTATAGCATCATCTTTCCACGTTTCCCTCCTCAAACCCTACACTAACCCTGTATCTCCTCCCTCTACAGAACCCGAACCACCCCCCCCTACCGACCACACGGAAGTCATCGGTGATAACATCTACCAGGTCAAGGAAATCCTCAACTCCCGGCGGCGGGACGGTCAGCTCCAGTACCTAGTAGACTGGGAGGGCTTTGGCCCCGAGGAGAGATCCTGGATCCCTCGTGACGACATCTTAGATCCATCTCTCCTCGAAGAATTCCATCAGAGACATCCCGATCGTCCAGCTCCACGAGGACGTGGCCGTCCCCGCCGTCGATCGAGGGTGCCAGGAGTCACCCGTGGAGGGGGGGGTACTGTCACATCCCCGGCTCGTCCTCACTCACCCAATCCAGCTTCACCACCTCACATTAGTCCTACCCAATCCCGAGAACCTTCCCCTGATTACTGATTACCCGCACCTGTTCACCATTAGCCCGGACACTATATATTCCTACCTCCTCCGTTCACATATCGTCCGGTATTGAAGTCGTATGGTTGTCTTCACCCCAGCTCCCTCGTCTGCTCTTCTTCCATGGATGTTCCTCCTGAGTCTTCGTGATCAGCGCACTGATAAAGGGAAGTGTCTTTATTGTCATTCCATATTTGAAGATCTATATGCACCTGCCTGCACTTCGTGCACACTGCCACCAACGGAGGTGTGAGGATTGTTAACCCAGTCTTGACTGTTGCCAGGTTTACCCGGCGAAGACGTATGAGGTGTTCCTCGGACGATCTTCCACTGCCCAGCACTGTGTGATACCTTTTATGAATTACGTTGAATAAACTAAATGAAAAGATAACCATCTCTGACTTCTTTGTATACCAGCTTGACAATATCTTATTTTTTGAAAGATTTATAATATTTTGGAACAGTAAAAATAATCTAAATAATTCAAATAAATCATTGACTTCTGCTGTCTTCATTTGTTTCAAAAACACATTTAAAATGGCATTTTGGAGATCTTTTCTGCTGGAAATACTGTTGTCCTAAAATTTAAAAAAAAAAATGTAAATAAAAAATCTTACACATACCTTAGGAATGGTATTGCAGAAAATGTTGACGGTTTTAAAACCATGACTTTTCCAAACCGCATTATACCTTAAAAACGGTTATCGTCCCATGCCTACCCGGAGGAAACCCCCGTGAACACGAAGAGAACAGGCAAACTCCACACAGAAATGCCAACTGGCCCAGCTGGGACTTGAACCAGCGACCTCCTTGCTGTGAGGCGACAGTACTAACCACTGAGCCACTGTTATATATAAAATACAGAATTCAAAGACAATTTAAGGAATGAATGGAATAACTCGTATAGCTTAATAAGCACAATGCTGGAAACCGTTGTTACACCTGGCTTAGGTTACACCTGGCTCAAAGATGTAACATTAAGGGAGACAACATTAATAGGGAATAGTATTTATTCTAACACAATTGAAAATAACATAATCAAAACATCAGTATGTTCAATCAGTGTGAAAGGCAAGTGAATAGATGTGGTAAGTGTTGTCAGTGCTAATGCATGGATGCAAAACAAAACATAAAGCCCAAAATGGAGCGCAGCTCTGGCCAACTGCCCAAACACTGAATGAACAGCTGCCTCTCTCACACTGTGTTTATACAAGAGCGATGACAAGCATCAGGTGTGCTGAAGGCACTCCCCAACCTACAACAGACAAAAACAAACCAAAACAACGCAGTCCTAACACCATAAACACAGAAATGATGACTGATGACACTAACATATATTTTCCTAATGTATAAATGTCTTTGTGTGTAAATTTCAGAACCCAATCACCACAGGGCCAATGGGAACCTAAAGTACTTTGAGTTCCAGCTGGAGAAGCAGAGAAAAGCTGAGGATGAGAAAAAAGAGGAAGATAAAAAAAGAGTGCTGGACAAGCGTGATGCTCAGAGGAAGCGCTCCAAAGATCCTTTGCCAGAGAGGAAGAAATATGAAATGCTGTGCAGAGGAGAGGGAATAAAACTGGTGAGCAGCAAAATACGTTTTTTTTTTTTTACTTTTTTTTTCTCTCTGCATATTTGGTCTTTTTCTTAAATTATTATTTTTTTCTTGCAGACGCCCCGTAGACAAAGCCGCCTGTTTTGCCGTTACTCCAACAATAACCGTAATCCACGTCTGCTTTTGGCTCCAGTGAAGCAGGAAGATGAGTGGGACCGGCCATGGATTGTCCGTTATCATGAAATCATCTCTGATAGTGAGATCGAGACCGTGAAGGAGATGGCAAAACCCAGAGTGAGTTCAGATTCAGAATATACATTGTGCTTTGTGGAGTATTCACTTGTCATTCTTTTATTATTATTATTTTTAATATATTTTTAATTAGTTTTTTTATTTAATTGTTATTTTTTTTCTCTGTTATTTGTTTAATTTTTTAATTATAAGTGCTATTATTTTATTTTGATATTTCAGTGTCAGATAATGATTTTAGTATTTACTATTGTAGTTTTGATTTCTTTTAGTCTGAAGCAATTCCATTGTATTTTATATATATATATATACAGTTGCAATCAGAATTATTGAACCCCCTTTGAATTTTTTTTTCTTTTTTAAATATTTCCCAAATTATGTTTAACAGAACAAGGAAATTTTCACAGTATGTCTGATAATATTTTTTCTTCTGGAGAAAGTCTTATTTGTTTTATTTCGGCTAGAATAAAAGCAATTTTTAATTTTTTAAAACCCATTCTAAGGTCAAAATTATTAGCCCCTTTAAGCTATATATTTTTTTTCGATAGTCTACAGAACACATCATCATTATACAATAACTTGCCTAATTACCCTAACCTGCCAAGTTAACCTAATTAACCTAGTTAAGCCTTTAAATGTCACTTTAAGCTGTATAGAAGTGTCTTGAAAAATATCTAGTAAAATATTATTTACTGTCATTATGGCAAAGATAAAATAAATAAGTTATTAGAGATGAGTTATTAAAACTTTTATGTTTAGAAATGTGTTGAAACTATTTTCTCTCCGTTAAACAGAAATTGGGGAAAAAAATAAACAGGGGGGCTAATAAATCAGGGGGTTGAATAATTCTGATTGCAACTGTATATGTGTGTATGTATGTATGTATGTATGTATGTATGTATATATATATATATATATATATATATATATATATATATATATATATATATATATATATATATATATATATATATATATATATATATATATATATTTTTTTTTTTTATTATTATTATTATTATTTTTTTTTTCCATTAATTACATTTGTTTTATTTTTATTATTATTATTATGTTTATTTAAAAAATCTTTTGTTTTTGTGCATATTTGTAAAAAATAGTGCCTTTTTATTTTTTTATTTCAGTTAACGATTATTTTAAGTAACAAAAAGGTTTTTGAATAACTATAATAACCTTGAGAAGCAGACTGAAGCAGACGTAGAAATTTTGTAAATCCCAAATATTTCAACTTTAATCTTAGAAAGCTGTTTTTATTCCTGTTATGTTGTTTTTTGTTTATAATGCACTAATATGCCACTAGAATATATGTATACAATATATTACAAAATATATATTACAATATATATATATAAATGTTTAATGTATATTTGAGCAAATGCAGTGTTGGTGAGCAGAAAAACAAATGTATTAAATATAATGCTGCATTCACATGTATCTGAAATGTTCTGTTTCCCCTTAAAAAGTGCTTTAACATCAGTATTTGTCCCTTTTTTCTTGGGAAATCTCAATGAAGCCAAAACGAATATTACAATTAATTTACAACTATTTTATCATTCACCACGCTATCTATATATTGGCAGTGCGTTTCAGTCAATACAAGCTAATTGCACCGCTTAAATAATAGCTATTGTGGAAAAACAAATGGCATTAACAATAGCCATTAGGGCTATACAATTTGGGGGAAAATATCTAATTATGATTTATTTTTTTGACAGATATTGCGATTTTCGATTTGATTTTCGATTTAATTTTTTAGTTAAGCTTCAGCTCAATCACACTCCTTATATAACCACCTGTGGTGCTTTTTTATGTGCTGGTTGTTGTATTTCCTTGTGCTGTGGCAACAATTCTGCGACAGCTCTTACAAATGACCTGGTTTTGTTTGGTGTCTGTGAGTTTGAAACCAAAATATTCCATATTACTGACGTGCTGTTTTTCTTTGATATTAATTAGTCTATTAATGCTTTTGAAGCAAGCACTATCATCCCACTCATCTGCGCTTTCCTGTTTGTGTGTTTTTTTTTTTTTATTGTGGACATTCCACATAGTTCTGTTGCACTATTCTGGTTGGGCAGAACAAAAGTGTGCTCACTCGGTTGGCTAGTAAGACTGTCACACACAGACGACAGTTATGCATTTGCTCAGGGCGGGGGAAATTAAATAATATATATTCATATCGCAGCCTCTTGCGATTAGCTAATCTCAACATTTCAAATTGCGATTCGATTTTGATTACTTGCACAGCCCTAATAGCAATCCTTGTGCCCTGTTTTTGACCCACCTATCTCAAAATCATCTCATATTTTCCTAGTAGTAAATACAACTTGAAGTGCCGTCCATGACCAAATTCCAAAAAGGAAACTTGTATTAAAGATATTTCTGATAGCATGTGGATGCAGCTGAAGTGAAGGGTTGGAGGTGGTGTACAGGAGCCTGAGTGTAATGCATATGTGGCTCCTCAGCTCCGTAGGGCTACTATATCCAATCCCATCACGGGCGTGCTCGAGACTGCCCCCTACAGGATCAGCAAGAGGTAAGGAGATGAGTAAAAATCAGCCAATAAAACGAGACCTTGGCAAACAACCAAACAACTCCTTGGCAGAAGCTATAAAAAAACACAGCACAAAACTGTTGAATTAGTTGGTTGTTAAATTTGTAATAAGATGTGGAAACAAAAAAGATATAGAAAAATGCAGACTGACTTTGGAAAGTATAAACAAAATGCAATACAGAATTTAACATGTTATATGTCATGTTGACAGGCACTAGATGTGATACAAAAGATGTGATACAACATGCATACAAATAAAACTGCTTTCATGTTGAGGAGTTGTCCGTCCGGCCTTAAGTCTGTTTGTCATAGGGTGATGGATAAGAAGAAGTAAGAAAGAGTAAGAAATACTCTAGTTTTTTACTTTTTCTTGAAGTTGTCATGTTGTCTGTTCAGAGGACTTGAACAGGGACAGAGTGATTTGAAATTCAGTGGTGATCTTTTACTTTAATACATTTCATAAAAAATATGCTGTTCCCTGTTATTGTGTGAACGAGCCAACTGTATACAGTTAAATCGTTTCCGTTGATCTTAATGAACAACTTGCTGATTCAAATGAACTGATCAGAGTGAGTCTCTAGATAACAACTTACTGATTCAAATGGATCCGTCAGAGTGAGTCTCCAATTAATCATTCACTGATTCAAATGAACTAGTCATAGAGAGTCTCTAATTAATGATTCACTGATTCAAATAAACTAGTCAGAACGAGTCTCCAACTAATGATTCACTGATTCAAATGAACTAGTAAGAGTGAGTCTCCAGTTAATGATTGCTGATTCAAATGACCAATCAGATAGTTAAATAAACTAGTCAGAGTGAGTCTTCAATTTTTGAAGTTTCAAATTTTTGACTAATTCAATTGAACCAGTCAGGGAGAGGCTCCGATTAATAGTTCACTGATTCAAATGATCTGAGGAGAACAATGGTTTGGAATGCACCATCTAATATTAAAACAATCATGGCCAACATATTGAAGTGTTCCAAACCAAAGTGCTCAGAACTGGCTACTTCAAAGTAGGATTTCAAAGAGTACAACTGATGTTCACTTCAGGCCCACATGATCCGTTGGGCAGGGAATTTGTTTATCGTTGCACACTGTTTCATTCGAAAGGGATCATCCGTAAGCACTAATCCCTTTAAAGGTGTCACTCCGTAGGCTAAAGCCTTTGAAGGTGTTAGGGATGAGCCCTTCTGAATGGAACACCGTTCAACTTGTTAGTTAACAACTCACTGATTCAAGTGATCCAGTCAAAGCGAGGCTGCGTTCCACTCCAATTTTAGACACATACTTGATATCTTCCCTTATCAATTCTACTTTGGGGAATTCCCGACACCATTTTAAAGTGTGTTCCACTTCATCAAGTCAACAAAGGAAGCTTGGATGTCATGGACATACCCTCGATTTTGACAGAGGTAGCGAGTCGGCTTCATATGGCCACTCCAGCATCAAATGTCTCAGAATGCACAACAGTGTAGTTCCCAAGTGATCAAGGGTTTAAGCCATTCCATTTAAACCCATTCAGATGTTCCACCAGTAGTGGACACTTGTGTAATATAATCAATGATGAACATCTGAGGGAACTAGATGGAGAAAAGTTGTCAAGTGAAGGGCATAGAAAATTGGACTTGAATGCAGCCCGAGTCCCTCTTAACAATTCACTGATTCATATGATTCACTCGAAGCAAGTCTGTAGTTAACGACTCTCTGATTCATTGACTCAGAACAAACGATCTGAACAAGTATTTGCACAAGCACTTGACCTCTGTACTTAATCTACCACCAATTACAATGATAAAGTTTAGCATTTTGTTATTCAAGAATTTGTGGAGTCAGATCTAATTTCAAATTGTCCATCAGTTCTGTCCCTGTTCTTTACATGGCTTCAGTTCAGAATATGACAGTAAAGTGACCTTTCTTTTTCTCTTCTCTTTTTTCCCTCTCTTTCTCCCTCTGCACTTTTTATGTCCATGTCTTTGTGTGTGTGTTCTTGCTCATCTTCCTTCCTCTGCTGTCTCTGTTTTTGCGGTGTGTAATGCTGAATAGCTAAAGCGAGCCACTGTGCACGATCCCATTACGGGAAAACTCACCACTGCCCAGTACAGAGTCTCCAAGAGGTAAGGGATCAAAAGGTCAAAATTCAAAAACATCTAATCCAAAACCATCATCATCTAAAGAGAGCCCTCTATGAAATGTAGATTCATACTGTGTGCTAATATTCATACTGGATCAAGCCCAGAAATCCACCCTTCACTTTTAGCTGAAAGCTTGCTGACCCACTTTTTCACAAGCCGCAGATGTTGAAGTCTTTCTTCTGCTGCAGTTCTCTTAATATTTTGACTATCTGAAGTATTGATAAATAAATAGCTTAATAATTAACACCTACAGCACAGCGCCTGGGTCCTAGTTTCCACATGATCAGCCGTTGAGTCTGTGCGCTAAAATAACTTTTGAAAATAGTTCTATACTTAGTTGAGTTGTCTCACTCTCATTTCCACCCACAGCAGAGCGGTTTAACTTCTCCTAGTCATTATGAGTGTATGTTTGAGGACATACGTCTCTGCTTGGACAGACTGGGTGGTGTCTCTAGAAACTTCAGACCTCCTTTCACACTAAAAGCTATGATTGTGTCACTTTGTGAGCTTAAGACCTCTAAAATTTAGTTGAGAATACATAAATTAAAAGGAATTGTGAATGCAGTACACTTATTTAAGGTTTTAGGTCAATGCGTTTTATTATATATTTTATTCAGGATAGTTGTATTATGCTAAGCTGCTTTGACAATCAAAATTGTGAAAAGTGTAATAGATATTAAGATGAATTTAATTGAATATTAAATTCTTTAAAAGTGATTAAATGTATTTATAATGTAAAATGTATCATAAGACCTCGCGTGTAGAAAAAATATTAAGCATGCTAATTATTTCCACATTGATAGTAATAAGTAAACATTATATTATGTAAAAATGCTGAAAATGGCATTTTAATAAATATAATATAATATGATATAGGTGATGATGATAAAAATAAAAGAATAAAGTTGTAACAATATGAGATTACATTCTGAATATTTAGAAAATAAAATCAAAATTATGAGAAAACAAGGGATGGCAATATAAGCTTAAAACCAGTATATTTTGATAAAAAAGAATAATACAACATAATGAAATGTTATTTTTCTCCAAATATTCATATTGACACTGCGGGCTCTATGCACAGCTAGAGTTTTAAAGCCAACACTAAACTTCCGGTGAAAGCTTAATGTGACTATTTTTAATTTCACAAGGTTATTTTTACAGCATCGATGATGTAATGTAATTACAATAGATTCAGTTAAATAGATTTAAGCATTCATTTACAGTAGTTGTTCAAGCGTAAAACGAGAGCATTGTAACCACTAACGCCGTCAGTAGCAACAGGCTAGCGCAGAAAATCCATTGAAAATACTGGGGTAAAATAAACTGTCATATTTTAAAGACATGGCGGGGGGAAATTGAATTTATCTTACAGGCAGTGAAGGTCACTGATTTTTAAAGAAATCAGATCTTAAACTTGACAATTTTGTAATGGAAAGACAGTTCACCGGAAGCCCTCGGGCTGTCCGGCTGAAAATTAAAAGTCTGTGTGCATATAGCCCATTTTGCTTTCTTTGACTGCTGACTTTATTCTCCAGATATTTAAACTAAAATTTTACAATGCTGTTTTTATTCCTCTTATCTTGTTTTTTGTATATATTGCAGTAATATGCCACCATAAAAAATATAAAAAATTGTTTTTACTGTATATTTGAGCAAACGCAGAGTTGGTGAAAAACAACTCTTTCAAATAATTAAATTGACATATAGAAAAAATAGAGCATACAAAATGCCATTAATTTAATTGGAAAAACCTGGAGGAGTCAGGTAGCAATTCATTCATTTTCTTTTCAGCTTAGTCCCTTTATCAATCTGGGGTTGCCACAGCGGAATGAACCACCAACTTATCCAGCACATGTTTTACGCAGCGGATGCCCTTCCAGCCGCAACCCATCACTGGGAAACACCCATACACACTCATTCACACACATACACTACGGACAATTTAGCCTACCCAATTCACCTATACCACATGTCTCTGGACTTGTGGGGGAAACCGGAGCACCATAAGGAAACCCACACGAACACGGGGAGAACATGCAAACTCCACACAGAAACGCCAACTGATCCAGCCGAGGCTCGAACCAGCGACCTTCTTGCTGTGAGGCGAACGTGCTACCCACTGCGCCACTGCATCGCCCGTCAGTTAGCCTTTAGTAAAAAAATGACTTTAGTAAAGCATTGCATGTGAGGAAACTTTTCTTTTTTTTCTCAAATGAATTTTTTCGCATGAATGTTTTAATTCAAGGTGACGCAGTGGCGCAGTAGGTAGTGCTGTTGCCTCACAGCAAGAAGGTCACTGGTTCGAGCCTCAGCTGGGTCAGTTGGTGTTTCTGTGTGGAGTTTGCATGTTCTCCATGCATTCGCTTGGGTTTCCTCCGGGTGCTCCTGTTTCCCCCACAGTCCAAAGACATGCGGTACAGGTGAATTGGGTAGACTAAATGGTCCGTAGTGTATGAGTGTGAGTGTGTGTGTATGAATGTTTCTCAGAGATGGGTTGCAGCTGGAAGGGCATCCGCTGCGTAAAAACATGTGCTGGATAAGTTGGCGGTTCATTTCGCTGTGGCGACCCCGGATTAATAAAGGGACTAAGCCGAAAAGAAAATGAATGAATGAATGTTTTAATTCAGTTGGGTGTTTTCAATAGCTTAGGGGTCTCTCTCTCTCTTCTTCTCTATCTCAAACATACACACACACTTTCAAAGAGATCAGTGTTGCTGAATTTTTTGTCTCATATTCTTTATGAACCCAATGATTGTAAGCTTATTTTTTGCTGACCGCTGTCAATTTTCTCCTTTTAATTCCTCTTTTCACTTTTCACTCATCCGCCTGTCCACCTTTATCACAATCAGACATTTTCACGTTCATATTAGCTAAATACAATACTTGTTTTGGTTCATATTTCAAATTGTCTAATGAAGTGAAAATGCCTGATTCATGTGCATGTTGTAGCATATGATTTATCTCAAATGTAACATATCAAATTCTTTTGCAGTTATTTGTTTCACTTTTCCACAATCACCGCTTTGTTTTTCCCTCATTCTAGCGCTTGGCTGTCTGGATATGAACATACTACCATTGAAAGGATTAACCAACGTATTGAGGATGTAACCGGTCTGGAAATGGACACAGCAGAAGAGCTGCAGGTAAACCGGCCAATCAGATGCTTTTAGTCTGATGACCAATCCTCCAGTTGTAATAATGATCTGTTAAAAAAGGTTGTCATATTCAATGTTTTCATCTCAGGTAGCAAATTATGGAGTTGGTGGTCAGTACGAACCTCATTTTGACTTTGGAAGGGTGAGTTTCTGGGTCCTTTATTCATTGATTAATATATATATATATATACAGTTGAAGTCAAAATTATTAGCCCCCCTTTGAATTTCTTTTTCTTTTTTTCATATTTCCCAAATTATGTTTAACAGAGCAAGGACATTTTCACAATATGTCTGATAAAATTTTTTCTCCTGGAGAAAGTCTTATTTGTTTTATTTCGGCTAGAATAAAAGCAGTTTTTAATTTTTTATGAACCATTTTAAGGTCAAAATTAGCCCTTTTAAGCAAATTTTTTTTTCCGAACAAATCATTGTTAAACAATAACTTGCCTAATTACCCTAACCTGCAGAGTTAACCTAATTAACCTAGTTAAGCCTTTAAATGTCACTTTAAGCTGTATTGAAGTGTCTTGAAAAATATCTAGTAAAATATTATTTACTGTCATCATGGCAAAGATAAAATAAATCAGTTATTAGAGATGAGTTATTAAAACTATCATGTTTAGAAATGTGTTCTTATCTTCTCTCTTTTAAACAGAAATTGGGGAAAAAATAAACAAGGGGGCATATAATTCAGGGGGCTAATAATTCTGACTTCAACTATATTTGTGTATATGTATATATATATGTGTATGGCGCAGTAGGTAGTGCTGTTGCCTCACAGCAAGAACGTCGCTGGGTCGCAGGTTCGAACCTCGGCTGGGCTGGGTCAGTTGGCGTTTCTGTGTGGAGTTTGCATGTTCTCCCTGCTTTCGCGTGGGTTTCCTCCGGGTGCTCCGGTTTCCCCCACAGTTTAAAGACATGCAGTACAGGTGAATTGGGTAAGCTAAATTGTCCATAGTGTAAGAGTGTGAATGTGTGTGTGTGGAAGTTCCCAGAGATGGGTTGCGGCTGGAAGGGCATCCGCTGCGTAAAATCGTGCTGGATAAGTTGGCAGATCATTCCGCTGTGGCGACCCTGAAAGGGACAAAGCCGACAAGAAATGAATGAATGAATATTTAGATAAATATATAGATAAATATATATATGTATTAGTAGTTTAATTAGCATAATTAGCAGTTAATAAAGTGCTAACATTTGTATATACAAATCAAAAGTTCAAATGTTACATTTTTTTAAAAACATGTAATGAATCTGGTTAATGAATCCTGAAAAATATTGTTTTTACAAAAACATCACGTACCAAAACATTTTTGATAATTTTGAAAATATTACATAAAAACATATACATTATTTGTAAAGTTTTATTTTTTTAATGTTTTCCTAAAATGTCACATTAAAACTTTAGTAATAGTGTCTAGAATTTAATCTTTGCCAACGCAGTAATAAATAGCATATTAAATCTATCCATGCAGAAAACCTGTTTTTTAAATTGTAATAATATTTCATCTAGACATGGGATGATAACCGTTTTCAAGATATACCGCGGTTTAGAAAATTCAAGGTTTTAAAACCTCCCAAATTTTCTGTTATACTGTTCCTACGGTATATGTAAGATTTATAAATTGTTTTATTAAATTTTTTTTAAAATGACAACAGTATCTCTGGCAGAAAAGATATCCAAGGATTTTGTTTTAAATTGTAAAGAAATCTGTGTTTTTGAAATAAATGAAGACAGCAGAAGTCAATCATTAATTTGAATTTTTTTGCCTGACGAGAGGCTAGAAAAAAATATTTACAAGAGAGGCTAGAAAAAATTGTGAAGCTCTACATTATTATTATTATTATTATTATTATGTTTTATTTGTTTATCATTCAAATGGCCAAATTCTGACTGAAAAGTTGAATGTGCTGGCCAGTTTGTTATTAGTCTAATAAATGAGAATAGGCCACATTTGTTTTGTTTTTTTCTAATGATATATGATGTAATAAATTTGTATTAAATTTTTTTTTTCATATTTATTCTTATTTCTTATTTCATATTTTATTTTATTTATTTATTATGTCACCATGTGCTTTTATACATATAGAAAGATGAACCAGATGCCTTTAAAGAACTGGGTACAGGAAACAGAATTGCCACTTGGCTCTTTTATGTGAGTAACATGTCTTTCACATGCAGTCATTTTAGTTTTTTTTACATGATCCACCACATGTCTGGTTTTAAAACTAAACATACTTCAAATTCTTTCAATAGAATGTCAAATAAAAGTAGAAATGCATTGTTCTGTTAACTTTTATTGGGTTGCAGATGAGTGACGTTTCAGCAGGGGGCGCTACAGTCTTCCCTGATGTAGGAGCAGCAGTGTGGCCTAAAAAGGTAAAATGCATATACAGGGTATCCGCGGGGTCTTAAAAACTCTTAAATCTCAAAAGCTAAATTTTAGGCCTTAAAAAGTCTTAAATCTACTGAAATATTGTGTTGTAGGTCTTAAATCTTTTTTTAACAGATCTTAATTTTCCTGTGTTCATGTATAGGATAACAATCCCAATCTTAATAAAACGTTTTATTTAATAAAAGCATTTTAACTCTATATACCATAATGTTTAATTACTTTTCTTACAGTATCATTTGTTAAAAAGTTCTCCATTTATTTACTGCTGAGGTTAATTTTTTATATTAAATTATTATTGTATTATTAAATGTATTAAATTATAATAATTTTTTGATAGGGCAAGTAAAAATCTTTTCCAACTGGGATATTCAAAAAAATCCTTAGTATTTAGCGTTTTATAAGTCTAAAATGTCCTTCATAATGGTCTTAAATGTCTTAAATTTAACTTGGTGAAACCTACAGAAAGCCTGATATATAACGAAACCTTGTTTTTCTTCATCTATAAACTGTTTTTATCATTTTAATATTCACTCTCTAATTGTTATCTTTCAGGGTACAGCTGTATTCTGGTATAACCTTTTTGCTAGTGGAGAAGGAGATTACAGCACAAGACATGCTGCCTGTCCGGTATTAGTGGGCAACAAATGGGGTGAGGATTGATTTAGTTAGTTGTCTACAAAGTGGAATGCTTGACCACTTACCAACAAGGTAATTTCTTACTTGTTTTCTATATTTTGACTTCTTTTCCTCCAGTATCGAACAAATGGATACACGAACGAGGTCAAGAATTCAGACGACCCTGTGCATTATCTGAGGTGGAATGATCACTTTTCATCGCAATTTATTTTTAGTGTCCGTTTTGGTCAGTATGGGACGAGTGTCAGAGCAAGGAGCGAATGTTCAATCTATGCATTGCATTTATTGTTGTGCCTTTCTGCCAAAATAATAGTGTTCTGGTCAGGATATCCACTGGCTGTTCAAACCATGACTATGCATAGGTCCAATCAAGCGTTTTTATTTTATTTGAGTTATTTATTTATGGTTGAATTCTGACTTTGTGTATTTTGTTTGCATTTCCCAGCTTATCTTACATTACAACATACCTCCGTTTTAAGATGTTACTTGTCCTTTTCATGAAAACCACTGAACACTCCTTACAACTTAATATAATTGTCATCATCGCAAACCGCTAAACCAAAAACATGTTACAAAAAATGTTTCATGAATCCCTGAAACTTTTAAAGAATTACCAAAGAGTATTTTCTTAAATCCTGCGGCAAATGCAATTTTTGTCTTTTTTTCTTTTTATGTGCGTGAATGGAAATGTTAAATGTTTAAGGTTGATAGTTTTCTACAGAAATAAATTCTATGCCATCAGTTTCACTTCTCTTTTTTTAAGCTCACTTTTTATAAAAAAAAAAAAAAATTGTGTGTTGTACAAGTATGAATGAAATTATAGGTAAAATCTCACCTGTAGTGAGCCAGTCTAGACAATGCAAGTGTACTACACTCTTTAAAATCATAAAATTACAGTAGGGTGAATTACTGTAAATATTTTTCTTCAAAATGTGTGTACTGTACAACTCTGAATGAAAAAATGGGTAAAATCTCACCTGTAGTAAGCCAGTCTGGACTATGCAAGTGTACTACACTCTTTAAATTACTAAAATTACAGTAGGGTGAATTACTGTAAATATTTTTCTTCAAAATTTGTGTACTGTACAAATATGAATGGAAATATGGGTAAAATCTCACCTGTAGTGAGCCAGTCTGGACTATGCAAGTGTACTACACCCTTTAAAATCATAAAATTACAGTACGGTGAATTACTGTAACTGTTTTTCTTCAAAATTTGTGTACTGTACAAATATGAATGAAAATATGCGTAAAATCTCACCTGTAGTAAGCCAGTCTGGACTATGCAACTATACTACACTCTTTAAAATCATAAAATTACAGTAGGGAGACTTACTGTATATATTTTTCTTTAAAATTTGTGTACTGTACACATATTAATAAAAATATGAGTAAAATCTCACCTGTAGTATGCCAGTCTTGACTATGCAAGTGTACTACACTCTTTAAATTAATAAAATTACAGTAGGCTGAATTACTGTAAATATTCATCTTCAAAATGTGTGTATTGTACAAATATGAATGAAAATATGGGTAAAATCTCACCTGTAGTAAGCCAGTCTGGACTATGCAAGTGTACTACACTCTTTAAATTAATAAAATTACAGTAGGGTGAATTACTGTAAATATTTTTCTTCAAAATGTGTGTACTGTACAAATCTGAATGAAAATATAGGTAAAATTTCACCTGTAGTAAGCCAGTCTGGACTATGCAAGTGTACTACACTCTTTAAATTAATAAAATTACAGTATGGTGAATTACTGTAATTTTTTTTCTTCAAAGTTTGTGTACTGTACAAATATGAATGAAAATCTCACCTGTAGTGAACCAGTCTGGACTATGCCAGTGTACTACACCCTTTAAAATCATAAAATTACAGTAGGGTGAATTACTGTAAATATTCTTCTTCAAAATTTGTGTACTGTACAAATCTGAATGAAAATATGGGTAAAATCTCACCTGTAGTAAGCCAGTCTTGACTATGCAACTGTACTACACTCTTTAAAATCATAAAATTACAGTAGGGTGACTTACTGTATATATTTTTCTTCAAAATTTGTGTACTGTACACATATAAATAAAAATATGAGTAAAATCTCACCTGTAGTATGCCAGTCTTAACTATGCAAGTGTACAACACTCTTTAAATTAATAAAATTACAGTAGGCTGAATTACTGTAAATATTTTTCTTCAAAATGTGTGTACTGTACAAATATGACTGAAAATATGGGTAAAATCTCACCTGTAGTAAGCCAGTCTGGACTATGCAAGTGTACTACACTCTTTAAATTAATAAAATTATAGTAGGATGAATTACTGTAAATATTCTACTTCAAAATGTGTGTACTGTACAAATCTGAATGAAAATAAGGGTAAAATCTCACCTGTAGTAAGCCAGTCTGGACTATGCAAGTGTACTACACCCTTTAAAACCATAAAATTACAGTAGGGTGAATTACTGTAAATATTTAAATTCAAAATTTGTGTACTGTACAAATCTGAATGAAAATATAGCTCATATTTCACCTGTAGTAAGCCAGTCGGGACTATGCAAGTGTACTACACTCTTTAAAATAATAAAATTACAGTACAGTGAATTACTGTAACTGTTTTTCTTCAAAGTTTGTGTACTGTATAAATATGAATGAAAATATGGGTAAAATCTCACCTGTAGTAAGCCAGTCTGGACTATTCAAGTGTACTACACGCTTTAAATTAATAAAATTACAGTAGGGTGAATTACTGTAAAGTTTTTTCTTCAAAGTTTGTGTACTGTACAAATCTGAATGAAAATATGGGTAAAATCTCACCTGTAGTAAGCCAGTCTGGACTATGCAAGTGTACTACACTTTTTAAAATCATAAAATTACAGTAGGGAGACTTACTGTATATATTTTTCTTCAAAATGTGTGTACTGTACACATAAAAATAAAAATATGAGTAAAATCTCACCTGTAGTATGCCAGTCTTGACTATGCAAGTGTACTACACTCTTTAAATTAATAAAATTACAGTAGGGTGAATTACTGTAACTGTTTTTCTTCAAAGTTTGTGTACTGTACAAATATGAATGAAAATATGGGTAATATCTCACCTGTAGTAAGCCAGTCTGGACTATTCAAGTGTACTACACTCTTTAAAATCATAAAATTACAGTAGGGTGAATTACTGTAAATATTCTTCTTCAAAATGTGTGTACTGTACAAATCTGAATGAAAATATGGGTAAAATCTCACCTGTAGTAAGCCAGTCTGGACTAAGCAAGTGTACTACACTCTTTAAATTAATAAAAATACAGTAGGGTGAATTACTGTAAATATTTTTCTTCAAAATTTGTGTACTGTACAAATATAAATGAAAATATGGGTAAAATCTCACCTGTAGTAAGCCAGTCTGGACTATGCAAGTGTACTACACTCTTTAAATTAAAAAAATTACAGTAGGGTGAATTACTGTAAATATTCTTCTTCAAAGTTTGTGTACTGTACAAATCTGAATGAAAATATGGGTAAAATCTCACCTGTAGTAAGCCAGTCTGGACTATGCAAGTGTACTACACTCTTTAAATTAATAAAATTACAGTAGGGAGACTTACTGTATATATTTTTCTTCAAAATTTGTGTACTGTACACATATAAATAAAAATATGAGTAAAATCTCACCTGTAGTATGCCAGTCTTGACTATGCAAGTGTACTACACTCTTTAAATTAATAAAATTACAGTAGGGTGAATTACTGTAACTGTTTTTCTTCAAAGTTTGTGTACTGTACAAATATGAATGAAAATATGGGTAATATCTCACCTGTAGTAAGCCAGTCTGGACTATTCAAGTGTACTACACTCTTTAAAATCATAAAATTACAGTAGGGTGAATTACTGTAAATATTCTTCTTCAAAATGTGTGTACTGTACAAATCTGAATGAAAATATGGGTAAAATCTCACCTGTAGTAAGCCAGTCTGGACTAAGCAAGTGTACTACACTCTTTAAATTAATAAAAATACAGTAGGGTGAATTACTGTAAATATTTTTCTTCAAAATTTGTGTACTGTACAAATATAAATGAAAATATGGGTAAAATCTCACCTGTAGTAAGCCAGTCTGGACTATGCAAGTGTACTACACTCTTTAAATTAAAAAAAATTACAGTAGGGTGAATTACTGTAAATATTCTTCTTCAAAGTTTGTGTACTGTACAAATCTGAATGAAAATATGGGTAAAATCTCACCTGTAGTAAGCCAGTCTGGACTATGCAAGTGTACTACACTTTTTAAAATCATAAAATTACAGTAGGGAGACTTACTGTATATATTTTTCTTCAAAATTTGTGTACTGTACACATATAAATAAAATATGAGTAAAATCTCACCTGTAGTATGCCAGTCTTGACTATGCAAGTGTACTACACTCTTTAAATTAATAAAATTACAGTAGGGTGAATTACTGTAACTGTTTTTCTTCAAAGTTTGTGTACTGTACAAATATGAATGAAAATATGGGTAATATCTCACCTGTAGTAAGCCAGTCTGGACTATTCAAGTGTACTACACTCTTTAAAATCATAAAATTACAGTAGGGTGAATTACTGTAAATATTCTTCTTCAAAATGTGTGTACTGTACAAATCTGAATGAAAATATGGGTAAAATCTCACCTGTAGTATGCCAGTCTGGACTAAGCAAGTGTACTACACTCTTTAAATTAATAAAATACAGTAGGGTGAATTACTGTATATATTTTTCTTCAAAATTTGTGTACTGTACACATATAAATAAAAATATGAGTAAAATCTCACCTGTAGTAAGCCAGTCTGGACTATGCAAGTGTACTACACTCTTTAAATTAATAAAATTACAGTAGGGTGAATTACTGTAAATATTCTTCTTCAAAGTTTGTGTACTGTACAAATCTGAATGAAAATATGGGTAAAATCTCACCTGTAGTAAGCCAGTCTGGACTATGCAAGTGTACTACACTCTTTAAATTAATAAAATTACAGTAGGGAGACTTACTGTATATATTTTTCTTCAAAATTTGTGTACTGTACACATATAAATAAAAATATGAGTAAAATCTCACCTGTAGTATGCCAGTCTGGACTATGCAAGTGTACTACACTCTTTAAATTAATAAAATTACAGTAGGGTGAATTACTGTAACTGTTTTTCTTCAAAGTTTGTGTACTGTACAAATATGAATGAAAATATGGGTAATATCTCACCTGTAGTAAGCCAGTCTGGACTATTCAAGTGTACTACACTCTTTAAAATCATAAAATTACAGTAGGGTGAATTACTGTAAATATTCTTCTTCAAAATGTGTGTACTGTACAAATCTGAATGAAAATATGGGTAAAATCTCACCTGTAGTAAGCCAGTCTGGACTATGCAAGTGTACTACACTCTTTAAAATCATAAAATACAGTAGGGTGAATTACTGTAAATATTTTTCTTCAAAATTTGTGTACTGTACAAATATAAATGAAAATATGGGTAAAATCTCACCTGTAGTAAGCCAGTCTGGACTATGCAAGTGTACTACACTCTTTAAATTAATAAAATTACAGTAGGGTGAATTACTGTAAATATTCTTCTTCAAAGTTTGTGTACTGTACAAATCTGAATGAAAATATGGGTAAAATCTCACCTGTAGTAAGCCAGTCTGGACTATGCAAGTGTACTACACTCTTTAAATTAATAAAATTACAGTAGGGAGACTTACTGTATATATTTATCTTCAAAATTTGTGTACTGTACACATATAAATAAAAATATGAGTAAAATCTCACCTGTAGTATGCCAGTCTTGACTATGCAAGTGTACTACACTCTTTAAAATCATAAAATTACAGTAGGGTGAATTACTGTAAATATTTAAATTCAAAATTTGTGTACTGTACAAATATGAATGAAAATATAGGTAAAATCTCACCTGTAGTAAGCCAGTCTGGACTATGCAAATGTACTACACTCTTTAAAATCATAAAATTACAGTAGGGTGAATTACTGTAACTATTGTTCTTCAAAATTTGTGTACTGTAAAAATCTGAATGAAAATATAGGTAATATTTCACCTGTAGTAAGCCAGTCGGGACTATGCAAGTGTACTACACTCTTTAAAATAATAAAATTACAGTACGGTGAATTACTGTAACTGTTTTTCTTCAAAGTTTGTGTACTGTATAAATATGAATGAAAATATGTGTAATATCTCACCTGTAGTAAGCCAGTCTGGACTATTCAAGTGTACTACACGCTTTAAATTAATAAAATTACAGTAGGGTGAATTACTGTAAAGTTTTTTTCTTCAAAGTTTGTGTACTGTACAAATCTGAATGAAAAGATGGGTAAAATCTCACCTGTAGTATGCCAGTCTTGACTATGCAAGTGTACTACACTCTTTAAAATCATAAAATTACAGTAGGGAGACTTACTGTATATATTTTTCTTCAAAATTTGTGTACTGTACACATATAAATAAAAATATGAGTAAAATCTCACCTGTAGTATGCCAGTCTTGACTATGCAAGTGTACTACACTCTTTAAATTAATAACATTACAGTAGGCTGAATTACTGTAAATATTTTTCTTCAAAATTTGTGTACGGTACAAATATGAATGAAAATATGGGTAAAATTTCACCTGTAGTAAGCCAGTCTGGACTATGCAAGTGTACTACACTTTATAAAATAATAAAATTACAGTACAGTGAATTACTGTAAATATTTTTCTTCAAAATGTGTGTACTGTACAAACATGAATAAAAATATGGGTAAAATCTCACCTGTAGTAAGCCAGTCTGGACTATGCAACTGTACTACACTCTTTAAAATCATAAAATTACAGTAGGGTGAATTACTGTAAATATTTTTCTTCAAACTTTGTGTACGGTACAAACATGAATAAAAATATGAGTAAAATCTCACCTGTAGTGAGCCAGTCTGGACTATGCAAGTGTACTACACTCTGTAAAATAATAAAATTACAGTACGGTGAATTACTGTAAATATTTTTTCTTCAAAATTTGTGTACTGTACAAATATGAATGAAAATATGGGTAAAATCTCACCTGTAGAAAGCCAGTCTGGACTCTGCCAGTGTACTACACCCTTTAAAATGATAAAATTACAGTAGGGTGAATTACTGTAAAGATTTTTCTTCAAAATTTGTGTACGGTACAAATATGAATGAAAATATGGGTAAAATTTCACCTGTTGTAAGCCAGCCTGGACTATTCAAGTGTACTACACGCTATAAAATAATAAAATTACAGTACAGTGAATTACTGTAAATAATTTTCTTCAAAATGTATGTACTGTACAAATATGAATAAAAGTATGAGTAAAATCTCACCTCTAGTGAGCCAGTCTGGACTATGCAAGTGTACTACACTCTTTAAATTAATAAAAATACAGTAGGGTGAATTACTGTAAATATTTTTCTTCAAAATTTGTGTACTGTACAAATATGAATGAAAATATGGGTAAAATCTCACCTGTAGTAAGCCAGTCTGGACTAAGCAAGTGTACTACACACTTTAAATAATACAATTTCAGTAGGGTGATTTACTGTAAATATTTTTCCACAAAATTTGTGTACTGTACAAATCTGAATGAAAATATGGGTAAAGTCTCACCTGTAGTAAGCCAGTCTGGACTATGCAACTGTACTACACTCTTTAAAATCATAAAATTACAGTAGGCTGAATTACTGTAACTATTGTTCTTTAAAATTTGTGTACTGTACAAATATGAATGAAATTATAGGTAAAATCTCACCTGTAGTAAGCCAGTCTGGACTATGCAAGTGTACTACACTCTTTAAATTTATAAAAAATACAGTAGGGTGAATTACTGTAAATATTTTTCTTCAAAATTTGTGTACTGTACAAATCTGAATGAAAATATGGGTAAAGTCTCACCTGTAGTAAGCCAGTCTGGACTATGCAAGTGTACTACACTCTTTAAATTAATAAAATTACAGTAGGGTGAATTACTGTAAATATTTAAATTCAAAATTTGTGTACTGTACAAATATGAATTAAAATATGGGTAAAATCTCACCTATAGTAAGCCAGTCTGGACTATGCAAGTGTACTACACTCTTTAAAATCATAAAATTACGGTAGGGTGAATTACTGTAAATATTTTTCTTCAAAATGTGTGTACTGTACAAATCTGAATGAAAATATAGGTAAAATTTCACCTGTAGTAAGCCAGTCTGGACTATGCAAGTGTACTACACTCTTTAAAATAATAAAATTACAGTAGGGAGACTTACTGTAACTATTTTTCTTCCAAATGTGTGTACTGTACAAATATAAATAAAATTATGAGTAAAATCTCACCTGTAGTATGCCAGTCTGGACTATGCAAGTGTACTACACTCTTTAAATTAATAAAATTACAGTAGGGTGAATTACTGTAATTTTTTTCTTCAAAGTTTGTGTACTGTACAAATATGAATGAAAATATGGGTAAAATCTCACCTGTAGTGAACCAGTCTGGACTATGCTAGTGTACTACACCCTTTAAAATCATAAAATTACAGTAGGGTGAATTACTGTAAATATTTTTCTTCAAAATGTGTTTACTGTACAAATCTGAATGAAAATATGGGTAAAAACTCACCTGTAGTAAGCCAGTCTGGACTATGCAAGTGTACTACACTCTTTAAATTAATAAAATTACAGTAGGGTGAATTACTGTAAATATTCTTCTTCAAAGTTTGTGTACTGTACACATATAAATAAAAATATGAGTAAAATCTCACCTGTAGTAAGCCAGTCTGGACTATGCAAGTGTACAACACTCTTTAAAATCATAAAATTACAGTAGGGTGAATTACTGTAAATATTCTTCTTCAAAATGTGTGTACTGTACAAATATGAATGAAAGTATAGGTAAAATCTCACCTGTAGTAAGCCAGTCTGGACTATGCAAGTGTACTACGCTCTTTAAATTAATAAAATTACAGTAGGGTGAATTACTGTAAATATTTAAATTCAAAATGTGTGTACTGTACAAATATGTATGAAAATATGGGTAAAATCTCACCTGTAGTAAGCCAGTCTGGACTATGCAAGTGTACTACACTCTTTAAAATCAGAAAATTACAGTAGGGTGAATTACTGTATATATTTTTCTTTAAAATTTGTGTACTGTACACATATAAATAAAAATATGAGTAAAATCTCACCTGTAGTATACCAGTCTTGACTATGCAAGTGTACTACACTCTTTAAATTAATAAAATTACAGTAGGCTGAATTACTGTAAACATTCATCTTCAAAATGTGTGTACTGTACAAATATGACTGAAAATATGGGTAAAATCTCACCTGTAGTAAGCCAGTCTGGACTATGCAAGTGTACTACACTCTTTAAATTAATAAAATTACAGTAGGCTGAATTACTGTAAATATTCATCTTCAAAATTTGTGTACTGTACAAATCTGAATGAAAATATGGGTACAATCTCACCTGTAGTAAGCCAGTCTGGACTATGCAAGTGTACTACACTCTTTAAATTAATAAAATTACAGTAGGGTGAATTACTGTAAATATTTAAATTCAAAATGTGTGTACTGTACAAATCTGAATGAAAATATGGGTAAAATCTCACCTGTAGTAAGCCAGTCTGGACTATGCAACTGTACTACACTCTTTAAAATCATAAAATTACAGTAGGGTGAATTACTGTAAAGATTTTTCTTCAAAATTTGTGTACTGTACAAATCCGAATGAAAATATGGGTAAAATCTCACCTTTAGTAAGCCAGTCTGGACTATGCCAGTGTACTACACCCTTTAAAATGATAACATTACAGTAGGGTGAATTACTGTAAATATTTTTCTTCAAAATTTGTGTACGGTACAAATATGAATGAAAATATGGGTAAAATTTCACCTGTTGTAAGCCAGCCTGGACTATTCAAGTGTACTACACGCTATAAAATAATAAAATTACAGTACAGTGAATTACTGTAAATAATTTTCTTCAAAATGTATGTACTGTACAAATATGAATAAAAGTATGAGTAAAATCTCACCTCTAGTGAGCCAGTCTGGACTATGCAAGTGTACTACACTCTTTAAATTAATATAAATACAGTAGGGTGAATTACTGTAAATATTTTACTTCAAAATTTGTGTACTGTACAAATATGAATAAAAATATGGGTAAAATCTCACCTGTAGTAAGCCAGTCTGGACTATGCAAGTGTACTACACTCTTTAAATTAATAAAATTACAGTAGGCTGAATTACTGTAAATATTCATCTTCAAAATGTGTGTACTGTACAAATATGAATGAAAATATGGGTAAAATCTCACCTGTAGTATGCCAGTCTGGACTATGCAAGTGTACTACACTCTTTAAATTAATAAAATTACAGTAGGGTGAATTACTGTAAATATTTAAATTCAAAATTTGTGTACTGTACAAATATGAATGAAAATATGGGTAAAATCTCACCTATAGTAAGCCAGTCTGGACTATGCAAGTGTACTACACTCTTTAAAATCATAAAATTACGGTAGGGTGAATTACTGTAAATATTTTTCTTCAAAATTTGTGTACTGTACAAATATAAATGAAAATATGGGTAAAATCTCACCTGTAGTAAGCCAGTCTTGACTATGCAAGTGTACTACACTCTTTAAATTAATAAAATTACAGTAGGCTGAATTACTGTAAAAAAATTTTCTTCAAAGTTTGTGTACTGTACAAATCTGAATGAAATTATAGGTAAAATCTCACCTGTAGTATGCCAGTCTTGACTATGCAAGTGTACTACACTCTTTAAAATCATAAAATTACAGTAGGGTGAATTACTGTAAATATTTAAATTCAAAATTTGTGTACTGTACAAATATGAATGAAAATATAGGTAAAATCTCACCTGTAGTAAGCCAGTCTGGACTATGCAAATGTACTACACTCTTTAAAATCATAAAATTACAGTAGGGTGAATTACTGTAACTATTGTTCTTCAAAATTTGTGTACTGTAAAAATCTGAATGAAAATATAGGTAATATTTCACCTGTAGTAAGCCAGTCGGGACTATGCAAGTGTACTACACTCTTTAAAATAATAAAATTACAGTACGGTGAATTACTGTAACTGTTTTTCTTCAAAGTTTGTGTACTGTATAAATATGAATGAAAATATGTGTAATATCTCACCTGTAGTAAGCCAGTCTGGACTATTCAAGTGTACTACACGCTTTAAATTAATAAAATTACAGTAGGGTGAATTACTGTAAAGTTTTTTTCTTCAAAGTTTGTGTACTGTACAAATCTGAATGAAAAGATGGGTAAAATCTCACCTGTAGTATGCCAGTCTTGACTATGCAAGTGTACTACACTCTTTAAAATCATAAAATTACAGTAGGGAGACTTACTGTATATATTTTTCTTCAAAATTTGTGTACTGTACACATATAAATAAAAATATGAGTAAAATCTCACCTGTAGTATGCCAGTCTTGACTATGCAAGTGTACTACACTCTTTAAATTAATAACATTACAGTAGGCTGAATTACTGTAAATATTTTTCTTCAAAATTTGTGTACGGTACAAATATGAATGAAAATATGGGTAAAATT
Source organism: Danio kyathit (assembly GCA_903798195.1). Taxonomy (NCBI): domain Eukaryota; kingdom Metazoa; phylum Chordata; class Actinopteri; order Cypriniformes; family Danionidae; genus Danio; species Danio kyathit. Next base: position 25,176,012 of record LR812535.1, on the reverse strand, counting down.
TCACCTGTAGTAAGCCAGTCTGGACTATGCAAGTGTACTACACTTTATAAAATAATAAAATTACAGTACAGTGAATTACTGTAAATATTTTTCTTCAAAATGTGTGTACTGTACAAACATGAATAAAAATATGGGTAAAATCTCACCTGTAGTAAGCCAGTCTGGACTATGCAACTGTACTACACTCTTTAAAATCATAAAATTACAGTAGGGTGAATTACTGTAACGGTGTTTCTTCAAAATTTGTGTACTGTAAAAATCTGAATGAAAATATGGGTAAAATCTCACCTTTAGTAAGCCAGTCTGGACTATGCCAGTGTACTACACCCTTTAAAATGATAAAATTACAGTAGGGTGAATTACTGTAAATATTTTTCTTCAAACTTTGTGTACGGTACAAACATGAATAAAAATATGAGTAAAATCTCACCTGTAGTGAGCCAGTCTGGACTATGCAAGTGTACTACACTCTGTAAAATAATAAAATTACAGTACGGTGAATTACTGTAAATATTTTTTCTTCAAAATTTGTGTACTGTACAAATATGAATGAAAATATGGGTAAAATCTCACCTGTAGAAAGCCAGTCTGGACTCTGCCAGTGTACTACACCCTTTAAAATGATAAAATTACAGTAGGGTGAATTACTGTAAAGATTTTTCTTCAAAATTTGTGTACGGTACAAATATGAATGAAAATATGGGTAAAATTTCACCTGTTGTAAGCCAGCCTGGACTATTCAAGTGTACTACACGCTATAAAATAATAAAATTACAGTACAGTGAATTACTGTAAATAATTTTCTTCAAAATGTATGTACTGTACAAATATGAATGAAAATATGGGTAAAATCTCACCTGTAGTAAGCCAGTCTGGACTAAGCAAGTGTACTACACACTTTAAATAATACAATTTCAGTAGGGTGATTTACTGTAAATATTTTTCCACAAAATTTGTGTACTGTACAAATCTGAATGAAAATATGGGTAAAGTCTCACCTGTAGTAAGCCAGTCTGGACTATGCAACTGTACTACACTCTTTAAAATCATAAAATTACAGTAGGCTGAATTACTGTAACTATTGTTCTTTAAAATTTGTGTACTGTACAAATATGAATGAAATTATAGGTAAAATCTCACCTGTAGTAAGCCAGTCTGGACTATGCAAGTGTACTACACTCTTTAAATTTATAAAAATACAGTAGGGTGAATTACTGTAAATATTTTTCTTCAAAATTTGTGTACTGTACAAATCTGAATGAAAATATGGGTAAAATCTCACCTGTAGTAAGCCAGTCTGGACTATGCAAGTGTACTACACTCTTTAAATTAATGAAATTACAGTAGGGTGAATTACTGTAAATATTTAAATTCAAAATTTGTGTACTGTACAAATATGAATTAAAATATGGGTAAAATCTCACCTATAGTAAGCCAGTCTGGACTATGCAAGTGTACTACACTCTTTAAAATCATAAAATTACGGTAGGGTGAATTACTGTAAATATTTTTCTTCAAAATGTGTGTACTGTACAAATCTGAATGAAAATATAGGTAAAATTTCACCTGTAGTAAGCCAGTCTGGACTATGCAAGTGTACTACACTCTTTAAAATCATAAAATTACAGTAGGGAGACTTACTGTAACTATTTTTCTTCCAAATGTGTGTACTGTACAAATATAAATAAAATTATGAGTAAAATCTCACCTGTAGTATGCCAGTCTGGACTATGCAAGTGTACTACACTCTTTAAATTAATAAAATTACAGTAGGGTGAATTACTGTAATTTTTTTCTTCAAAGTTTGTGTACTGTACAAATATGAATGAAAATATGGGTAAAATCTCACCTGTAGTGAACCAGTCTGGACTATGCTAGTGTACTACACCCTTTAAAATCATAAAATTACAGTAGGGTGAATTACTGTAAATATTTTTCTTCAAAATGTGTTTACTGTACAAATCTGAATGAAAATATGGGTAAAAACTCACCTGTAGTAAGCCAGTCTGGACTATGCAAGTGTACTACACTCTTTAAATTAATAAAATTACAGTAGGGTGAATTACTGTAAATATTCTTCTTCAAAGTTTGTGTATTGTACAAATCTGAATGAAAATATGGGTAAAATCTCACCTGTAGTAAGCCAGTCTGGACTATGCAAGTGTACTACACTCTTTAAAATCAGAAAATTACAGTAGGGTGAATTACTGTATATATTTTTCTTTAAAATTTGTGTACTGTACACATATAAATAAAAATATGAGTAAAATCTCACCTGTAGTATACCAGTCTTGACTATGCAAGTGTACTACACTCTTTAAATTAATAAAATTACAGTAGGCTGAATTACTGTAAATATTCATCTTCAAAATTTGTGTACTGTACAAATCTGAATGAAAATATGGGTACAATCTCACCTGTAGTAAGCCAGTCTGGACTATGCAAGTGTACTACACTCTTTAAATTAATAAAATTACAGTAGGGTGAATTACTGTAAATATTTAAATTCAAAATGTGTGTACTGTACAAATCTGAATGAAAATATGGGTAAAATCTCACCTGTAGTAAGCCAGTCTGGACTATGCAACTGTACTACACTCTTTAAAATCATAAAATTACAGTAGGGTGAATTACTGTAACTGTTTTTCTTCAAAGTTTGTGTACTGTACAAATCTGAATGAAAATATGGGTAAAATCTCACCTGTAGTAAGCCAGTCTGGACTATGCAACTGTACTACACTCTTTAAAATCATAAAATTACAGTAGGGAGACTTACTGTATATATTTTTCTTCAAAATTTGTGTACTGTACACATAAAAATAAAAATATGAGTAAAATCTCACCTGTAGTATGCCAGTCTGGACTATTCAAGTGTACTACACTCTTTAAATTAATAAAAATACAGTAGGGTGAATTACTGTAATTTTTTCTTCAAAATTTGTGTACTGTACAAATCTGAATGAAAATATGGGTAAAATCTCACCTGTAGTAAGCCAGTCTGGACTATTCAAGTGTACTACACTCTTTAAATTAATAAAATTACAGTAGGCTAATTACTGTAAAAAAATTTTCTTCAAAGTTTGTGTACTGTACAAATCTGAATGAAAAGATGGGTAAAATCTCACCTGTAGTATGCCAGTCTTGACTATGCAAGTGTACTACACTCTTTAAAATCATAAAATTACAGTAGGGAGACTTACTGTATATATTTTTCTTCAAAATTTGTGTACTGTACACATATAAATAAAAATATGAGTAAAATCTCACCTGTAGTATGTCAGTCTTGACTATGCAAGTGTACTACACTCTTTAAATTAATAAAATTATAGTAGGCTGAATTACTGTAAATATTTTTCTTCAAAATTTGTGTACGGTACAAATATGAATGAAAATATGGGTAAAATTTCACCTGTAGTAAGCCAGTCTGGACTATGCAAGTGTACTACACTTTATAAAATAATAAAATTACAGTACAGTGAATTACTGTAAATATTTTTCTTCAAAATGTGTGTACTGTACAAACATGAATAAAAATATGGGTAAAATCTCACCTGTAGTAAGCCAGTCTGGACTATGCAACTGTACTACACTCTTTAAAATCATAAAATTACAGTAGGGTGAATTACTGTAACGGTGTTTCTTCAAAATTTGTGTACTGTAAAAATCTGAATGAAAATATGGGTAAAATCTCACCTTTAGTAAGCCAGTCTGGACTATGCCAGTGTACTACACTCTTTAAATTAATAAAAATACAGTAGGGTGAATTACTGTAAATATTTTTCTTCAAAATTTGTGTACGGTACAAACATGAATAAAAATATGAGTAAAATCTCACCTGTAGTGAGCCAGTCTGGACTATGCAAGTGTACTACACTCTGTAAAATAATACAATTACAGTACGGTGAATTACTGTAAATATTTTTTCTTCAAAATTTGTGTACTGTACAAATATGAATGAAAATATGGGTAAAATCTCACCTGTAGTAAGCCAGTCTGGACTCTGCCAGTGTACTACACCCTTTAAAATTATAAAATTACAGTAGGGTGAATTACTGTAAATATTTTTCTTCAAAGTTTGTGTACTGTACAAATCTGAATGAAAATATGGGTAAAATCTCACCTGTAGTAAGCCAGTCTGGACTATGCAACTGTACTACACTCTTTAAAATCATAAAATTACAGTAGGGTGAATTACTGTAACGGTGTTTCTTCAAAATTTGTGTACTGTACAAATATGAATGAAAATATGGGTAAAATCTCACCTGTAGTAAGCCAGTCGGGACTATGCAACTGTACTACACTCTTTAAAATCATAAAATTACAGTAGGGTGAATTACTGTAAAGATTTTTCTTCAAAATTTGTGTACGGTACAAATATGAATGAAAATATGGGTAAAATTTCACCTGTTGTAAGCCAGCCTGGACTATGCAAGTGTACTACACGCTATAAAATAATAAAATTACAGTACAGTGAATTACTGTAAATATTTTTCTTCAAAATGTATGTACTGTACAAATATGAATAAAAGTATGAGTAAAATCTCACCTCTAGTGAGCCAGTCTGGACTATGCAAGTGTACTACACTCTTTAAATTAATAAAAATACAGTAGGGTGAATTACTGTAAATATTTTTCTTCAAAATTTGTGTACTGTACAAATATGAATGAAAATATGGGTAAAATCTCACCTGTAGTAAGCCAGTCTGGACTAAGCAAGTGTACTACACACTTTAAATAATACAATTACAGTAGGGTGATTTACTGTAAATATTTTTCCACAAAATTTGTGTACTGTACAAATCTGAATGAAAATATGGGTAAAGTCTCACCTGTAGTAAGCCAGTCTGGACTATGCAACTGTACTACACTCTTTAAAATCATAAAATTACAGTAGGGTGAATTACTGTAACTATTGTTCTTTAAAATTTGTGTACTGTACAAATATGAATGAAATTATAGGTAAAATCTCACCTGTAGTAAGCCAGTCTGGACTATGCAAGTGTACTACACTCTTTAAATTAATAAAATTACAGTAGGCTGAATTACTGTAAATATTCATCTTCAAAATGTGCGTACTGTACAAATATGAATGCAAATATGGGTAAAATCTCACCTGTAGTAAGCCAGTCTGGACTATGCAAGTGTACTACACTCTTTAAAATCATAAAATTACAGTAGGGAGACTTACTGTAAATATTTTTCTTCAAAGTTTGTGTACTGTACAAATCTGAATGAAAATATGGGTAAAATCTCACCTGTAGTAAACCAGTCTGGACTATGCAAGTGTACTACACTCTTTAAAATCATAAAATTACAGTAGGGTGAATTACTGTAAATATTTATCTTCAAAATTTGTGCACTGTACAAATATGAATGCAAATATGGGTAATGTCTCACCTGTAGTAAGCCAGTCTGGACTATTCAAGTGTACTACACTCTTTAAAATAATACAATTACAGTAGGGTGAATTACTGTAAATATTTTTTTTAAATTTGTGTACTGTACAAATATGAATGAAAATATGGGTAAAATCTCACCTGTAGTATGCCAGTCTGGACTATGCAATTGTATTGCACTCTTTAAAATCATAAAATTACAGTAGGGTGAATTACTGTAAATATTTATTTTCAAAATTTGTGTACTGTACAAATCTGAATGAAAATATGGGTAAAATCTCACCTGTAGTAAGCCAGTCTAGACTGTGCAAGTGTACTACACTCTTTAAAATCATAAAATTACAGTAGGGTGAATTACTGTAAATCTTTTTTTTTCAAAATGTTTGTACTGTACAACTCTGAATGAAAATATGGGTAAAATCTCACCTTTAGTAAGCCAGTCTGGACTATTCAAGTGTACTACACTCTTTAAAATCATAAAATTACAGTAGGGAAAATTACTGTAAATATTTCACCTCAAATTTTGTGTACTTTACAATTATGACTTTTGCGTAAGATGAACTGAAAAAACATGAGGTAACTAGAAAAATATTTTAAAGGTGCTGTAAGTGACTGTTCTAAAGCCTAAAGATACCATGGTATGTTTGCAGATATTTAAGAAACATGCTAAGTGAACATATTTGTTTTTCTGAACAACAATGCTAAAGTAATTAAAAATGTAATAAAGTTGTTGTGATAAAGTAAAAAAAAAAAAATGATAAAAAAAAAAAATGTGCATTCCAATTCTTTAGTCATGAAAGCTCTCTAAGCATACGTCCGCAACTGAAAATGCAGCCTCTGAAATGAGAAGCAGATTCGGAGTTCCACATGAGGGGGGTTACTAATTAGCAAATAATATAACTAAAACATTAGAGCAGGTTACATTGTAACCCCGTGTCCTAACAACGCACAACGTGACAAGATCAAACAGTGGTAAGCAGATTGACTGTTTGCACCAGATGAAACATGACAGAAACATTTAAATACCATTCGGAAGCACGGCATATATGAGCACTCATTGCACTCTAACGAAAGCGTAAGGTTTACAATCTAATCAATAGATATTAAACCTCTTTAACAATATTAAATGTGCATGCTGAATAACTGATATGCAGGGCCAGACGGAATCTGCGGACGTTTTTTGCTATTTCTGCGGAGAATTTTGGTAAAAATCTGCGGATTTCTGCGGAATTATTTTGGGAGTATCATAACTAAAACCTTAATATGTTAAATAAAAAATAATATATTTTTAACTTGTATTTAATGTTTAAAATGCAAATCCAATTAGATTAACGGTAAATAGTTAACTTTAAGTAAATAAACAGAATTAATGATGGGCTAAAAATCTGCGGAAATCTGCGGAAAATCTGCAGAAAATCTGCGGAATTCTGTGCGCACAGATGCCGTGTGGGCCTACTGATATGTGTTGGTTTGCACTGAGTCAGTTTTAAAGTTCAATTTAAAACTGTTTATTTTATTTTCAAGGGTGAACTATTGACTGCTGCTTTCAGTAGTATGGCAATAAATGTCATGTAAAATGACATTCAAACTCTCATTATTAGCATTTAACACTAAATAAAGCACATGAGGTGTACCTGAGGTGATCATTGTCATTATCCTGTTGATCAGCTGCGAGAAATAGAAGCCATTTCTAAAGTAGAAATTTCAGGTTTTGGTAGGGACAAAAACTCACGTCTGTTGATGTGAGGATGTCGTCAATCTGGCAACCTGCGCATGCTTGTGGTTCAGTTTCACAGTACCGTCAACCCCCCATCCCCCCGCCCCCCACTTTTACAAAGGTAATTATGCAACCTTTTGTTGAGTTGCCAAATTTGAAAGTAGCCAATGTTGTCAGATTTCTCCTTTTCCAGGCCTGGTTTAACCAATGCCTTTTATTAAATGTTGCAACATGTTTCTGTTAGTGAAAGTTTTTACAGACCGTCACTTGTCACATGACAAATGCTCTGGATGTCCACTTCCAGTAAGCAACTGCCACTGGGATGAATGGAGAAGCTAGTGTAGCTATAAACAGGTGTCTTCCCTTATACAGAACAACACTGTTTAAAGTGAATTTGATTAATAAACTCTTTGAAACAGTTTGAAATCATTGCATACATTATCATAAACTATTATCTTTTTAAGTGTTTAGCCTACATTGCTACTGGCATCAGTTTAATTTTTTTTATGACATACATTTTTGCGGTAGTACAGCAAAATCATAATCTGAAATAATACTATGAAAAGTAACTGTAATAAACTGTAAGTAGATTTTAAACGAAATAGATTCGGCTTTTCTGTATGTTGTGGGTCCCTCGGGTTGAATCACGTGACCCGTCAGTACTAATTGACAGCTGCTCCTCACTCTGCTGTCAGTGCACGCGCTCTCTGTCTCCGGTCGAGAGAGTCTGGAAAACCAGCAGGAACAGAGGAAAAGAGAGACACTCAAGAGTCCAATTACACCAAAAATTCGCCTTCAGAAGACTAATATTCACGAGTTACCCACTGAAAAAGAGAACAAACCGCGAAAATGATGAATCAGATCGAGCTTTTAGTGCCTTATGATAACGGATATGAAATAGACGAGTACATGATGCAGGAAGATGAATGGGACCGGGATTTACTGTTGGATCCAGCATGGGAAAAGCAGCAAAGGAAGGTAAAAGAGAGTTTGGTATTCACTGAATGAAAACTTTATTTCCATTGTCTTTATATTTTAGTAGGCTACTTAAAATATAAGTTAGAAACAAAATTATTTTAAATTATAGCCTAACTACCTACATGGACAAGAACTAAAACTTTGTAATGTCTGATTTAAGTAAAATTAACACTTGTTGAACTTAAAAACACTTCAGGCTACTTGAGTCATATTTGTACGGATTTAATAGTAATTATTTATAAGAATTATTTTGTCATTAATATACAATAAATAGTTTAATAATAGTAACAACTTAATATGTGTTTTTATGCATATATTTATTTAAAATGTCGAGTTCCTCGTCGGCTCTTCGCTTTGTTCCGGCTGTCGGGAGCGCGCGCTCAGGATGGATGCAGCGGGTACCGAACTAACAATAGCAGCGCGCGGCTCTGTGTTTCTGTTGCTGATACGATTGGAATGCGGACTGTCAACAGATGCTTCCAGCACAGGATGACGTCCTTGGGATTAGAATGGATGCAGGGGCTAATTTTAACTCCACGACCAAAAGGCATTATAGTAGCTTAATCCGCTGTCCTTGGTGGAGAATTCTTCTGTGTATGAATATACAGTATAAGCAGCACCTTTCTATTGTGCAGGAATATATTCTGAATTGAAGTTGGCAATGAAATTTAATTGATAAGTTCTTAATTGCCCAGTGATGATAGTCAGAGGATGACCAGTGAATGATAGATTTGTTTTTTGTTTTGTTTTAATGGTCAGCAGGGTTGAACAAAGGGTATTCCTTATTTAAGTTTTTATTGTCTTTAATATTGGTTAATCAAATGCATGACAGTTTTGTAATTTAGATATTGAAACAATTTTACTTGTTTTTCCAATGTGAATTGGTACAAACATTTTGGGACGAAGTATTAGTTTGATACATCAAAAATATCTGTAAGACTTATCTTAAGAAGAATTTGTGATATATTTGAAAACATTAAGAAAGATAAAAAGCCAAAAAGCAAGATATTTATATTTATCATTAGAGGATATTGTGAGAACTTCAACTCCTCTGCTATGTATTTTTCTTTATCGTTTGTTTTATTTGTTAATTTCTGCTATTTTATTTATACATGTTGTAGTATTATTAACGAGGATGGAAAGATTGTGAATGTAAGTTGTTTGTTATCTCAGTCTTTTGTGTAATTTAAAAAGTATTGATGCCTTTCTGTTATTGTTCAAGCATTGTTAAAAAAGTCTTTATTTCCTTAAAGGGATAGTTCAGCCACAAATGAAAATTCCCTCACTATTTACTCACACTCAAGTGGTTCTACACTTTCACAGTTTCATGCATCTGTTTTTTTTTTCACAGAACAACAAATTCTGAAGAAAAAAATCAGCCATTGACTTTTATAGTACACTGTAAACCCCAACAGTTAACTTTATCAAATGAAATGAGTGTATAACTCAATTTACTGAAAGCTTATTCTACTCATTTGAAAAGAGTTTTCAACTCAGTTTTGAAGGTAATGAGTTAAATACCTCATTACATCAACTTAAATGGAATAAGTTCACAGTACTCGTATAGGTTAGTTTTTTTTTTTTTACTCAAATGGTTTGTAGCAATCGGTTTCCTCAAATGGTTTGAGTTGCCTTAACTTATTGGGTTTTACAGTACTCAGTTGGTTTGAGTTCTCTTCATTTATTGTGTTTTACTGTGCTCAAATTGCTTTGTTTACTCAAATAGATTAAGTTCTCAGTACTCATTAGGATTAGTTTTTGAACTTAAATGGTTTGTTACTTGTCTAGAACAGGGGTTTCCAAACTTTTCAGCCCTCATCATTGTCCCGTGACCCCTAGAGGGGTCCCATCCCACACTTTGGGAACCACTGTTCTAGAACTAGTTGGGTGATGATAAAATACCATTAGACCTTTAACAGAACCTCATGCACTCTATTTATACTTGGCAAGTTCTATCTAACCAAAGCAGGCACAGCACCTTTTTCTCATTCTTCCAGAAACCATAACCCCAGAAAGACGTCACTGTGGACACACCATTACAGAATGAATGTAATTCTTTCCTTGATTAAATGAACCAGCAGTACGATAAATAACGTGTTATACACCACATTCCTTCTCATATCTCTCTCTTCTCAGTGTAAGTCTACTTCATCGGGTCCCTTATCAGAAGCAGACTCTGCAGAGAGAGCTAATTTTACATGCTTACCTCGCAGGAATGCACTTTGGAGTCCACAGTAAAGCTTTCATCTGCCCAGCAATGACTGCGGCAGGACTGAACCTGCTTTGAAGGATTAAAAAGACGCTCCATTGAGTCCAAAAAACAGCCAAAGGGTAGCGGTGGATTTGAGAGTGCAACTTAATACAGATGTGGGCAGCAGTACGGCCATGCCTCATTTCATGAAACTCTTATAGCATTCCTAGCATTACATTTAACATTTGCATTTGCCCATTATTTTAATGCAGCATCCATGATTAAAAATAAACTCTATGTAAATAAATTAAGTTTTCAAGCATCAGAACAATAAAGGTGTAATGCAGCTTTTATTGTTTTTCATAAATTAGAACAGATCCTGTTACTTATTTAAGCAAAAAGTTGACTGTCTAATATGTTTGCCATGAAGAATAGCAAAATACCACAAATAATAATAAAAAAAATCTAATTTTCCCATTTGCCAACAATATACAGTCAATTGTTTAAAATGAAAAAACATTTGTATGATCACATTTTGTTTTATATTTAATATAATACATATACAACATATATTTGTTGTGATTCATGTGTTTACCGGTGTATTTATTTTCTTCTAGATGTGAATTAGTACAGGGCCTAAAACAGGCTATAAAATTCTGTACTCCATACTGAGTTTAATGTATTATGCTGTGGTCACAGTAGAGTTTGTGCATGCAAAGTTCTGTTGTACGGCGTTGCGAAAAGGGGCAGGATTTAACAAGATGATTAGACATTTAAAAAAGCGAGCGATTGGTCCATGTTTTAAATTTCTGTCCAGAGAGGTCATGTTTTGATCTTCAATTGGTCACACGCAATCATGTGATGTGATTTCGCAGGTCAGAGTTCACCAAGCTTGAACTTTCTAACGCAGCGAACTTTTCGCACGAGCTTGCGTTCCGGTCTGACGCATTTGCGTGCGTATTAATAGAAGTCTATGGGGAGAAAAGTGCAGTGTGACCGCAGTTTTAGTTGGAAGCAATAACTTGAGTGGATAAAATGTTATTCACTCTGGAATTTAGGTGCAGATGTGTGGGGAGATAATGCTGAATTTTAAGCACCCAATTCCTTGAAAAGTGGTGATATACATGGATGATATACAGTACAGCAGCCCGCATTTTTCAGCTTTGTAGCTACATGTAAGTGCTGGTTATTTTTGGAGGATGAACTCAGTGGTACAACTCAAGTGCAAGTATGTGTCTGGGATTTTTGTAATGCCAGTTCCATTATGTTGTTCGTGGACTGATCTAATTTCACATCCTGTTTGCATTTCAAAGATCATTGATTAAATAAAGAACAGACGTTTAGGCATCATATATTTATTTTCCACATATCTTTCATGACCACATATAAGTTTCCTTCAAATTTTATTCACAGAGTTACTATCTACTAATTGTTTTCATTGGCACAGTTGTCCGTAGTTATGGTGGCTTGAGAAAGCCAACATACCGTTATACTAAGTAAAATTATTATTCTTCCGTCTTCTTCTGAGACTAATTTCTATATGCCTCTCCTCCTAGACCAGGGGTGTCCAAACTCGGTCCTGGAGGGCCGGTGTCCTGGAGAGTTTAGCTCCAAACCTAAACAAACACACCTGAACCAGCTAATCAAGCTCTTAGTAGATATACTAGAAACTTCCTGTCAGGAGTGTTGAAGCAAGATGGAGCTAAACTCAGCAGGACACTGGCCCTCCAGGACTGAGTTTGGACAACCCTGTCCTAGACCATTCATACCACAACCACCAAACTAACACTAAACCACCAAACTGGTCTGACTCGGGTTGCTATATCTTTTCCAACTGATCCGACTTATGGTTTTCTGAAAACTGACCCGGAAATTTCGGAAAAGTCCCATTGACTTAACATTAGACCAAACTTTGACCTCATAACTTTCCACCTCATAACTGTCACACAGACTTAAGGTTGGGCTCATTTAACTCAGACTACCAATCTGCCAATCACTGATGACCTTTCAGCTTACTAGCCACACCCTATCAACCACTTACGGCACCATAGCAACTGTCTCATAGACTTCCATTGTAAAAAAACTGTCATTGACTTTACATTGGACATATTTACAAACATACCAGTTCATACTAACAAACATACTAATCCATACTAGCAATATACTAATCCACACTAGAAACATACTAACAAAAATACTAACATACTAGCAACATGCTTACTCATACTAAATTCATGCTAACAACATGCTAGTTTATAATTTACACATGTTAGCGACATGCTAATTCATACTAGATCCATGCTAACAACATGGTAATTCATGCTAGAAACATGCTAGCAACATGCAAATTCATACTAGAACCATGGTCATTTATGTTAGCACTCAGAACACTATTCAGACTAGGCGTTTTCAAGCCACCATAAAGTTTGTCTACGAACTTAACTTTTCTAGTTTGACCTAAAATTCTGAAGCTTTCATTGTATCACAACAAACCTGTTAGGACAAATCTGGCTTACTGCCACACGTTTTGTTTAGACTGTGTTTTTTTGCAGGGATTCTTTTCACTAACGTTCGAATGCATGAATTGAGTGCCTGATACATATGTACCCCGACTGTAGGACAAAAATGATTTTGGTATGTATGGAGTTTTATGTGTGATTCGGAGAATTATATGTTAATTCTGTGTGTGTTTTCCAGACGTTCACTGCCTGGTGTAACTCTCACCTGAGAAAAGCTGGGACGCAGATCGAGAACATAGAAGAGGACTTCAGAAATGGCCTCAAACTAATGCTGCTCCTTGAAGTCATCTCGGGTAAACACACTGAACTTTCACAACTGTTATTTCCACTAAATAACTATTCATATTTTCATGCCAAGCTGTATTTTGGCAGGTGAGAGGTTACCCAAGCCTGACAGAGGGAAGATGCGTTTTCACAAGATAGCTAATGTCAATAAAGCCCTTGATTTCATCACTAGTAAAGGTGTGAAACTGGTCTCCATTGGAGCGGAAGGTATGCTTTATTGCACAGTTAAAGCATGAATCTGAATTTTGTTAAACAGAGAAATTAGCAGGTTAAGTTAACGAATCCTACTTTCCTTTTTTGTTGAGCAATATGTTTGCTCTCATCTTTTCAGAAATTGTTGATGGTAATGTGAAAATGACTCTTGGAATGATCTGGACAATCATTCTTCGCTTCGCCATTCAGGATATCTCTGTTGAAGGTAAAAAAGCTGATTACATTCATGCTAAGTGGCACAACATCTACACAGCAAAATATTTTATTAATGTTTATGCCACATTTCACAAACCCACATGTTTAGATTTCGTTATATCAAATCTTAAGGATTTACGGCCCGCTTTGTGTACAAAAATTGTTCTGCTACAATGAAGTTAATAAATGCGTCTAGAATTAATGAGAAGATTTAAGTGAGGTCAGTAACCCTCTTACTGTATTTAGTTTACAAGTAAAAGGTATAAAAATAGATTTAGCCAGAACCTAATTTTTCAATCAGTGGGTATGATTCTGCACGATTCACCAATCACCTTTCAGAAACTTCGGCCAAAGAAGGACTTCTGCTGTGGTGTCAGAGAAAGACTGCCCCATACAGAAATGTTAATGTTCAAAACTTCCATGTCAGGTGAGCCTCTGTTTGGGGATGATATGTTGTGCTTTTAATATAAATACCTGTTTTGTGCTATTAGAGAAATAAAAAATAGGCTCTTTTATAGACATATATTTTTAGTTTTATGCTGATTCCAACATGACCCTGATTGTCTCTCTCTGATAAAGCTGGAAGGATGGATTGGCGCTGTGCGCTCTCATTCACAGGCACAGGCCTGACCTCATTGACTACGCCAAGCTCAACAAGGTCACAAGTGTGTCCTCAAATTAACCTTTTGAGACCTTTAGTCTAACAGTCCTACAAAAGTATTAAAGTAACACCTCTGCCACAATATCCTGATGTTCCTGTCACTGATAGCACTGCACCAGTGTGTGTTTTAACATGTGATGTGTCAAAAAATTCCTTCATCAAACTCATCACTCAGGAATCTAAGGACCTTCTCTAAATATTAATGCTTGACTTTTTGCTTAGTAGAACTACATTTTATTTTTGCATGCACATCATCTTTTTTTGTGTGGCTTCAATAGCTGGAAGAATGGACTGGCCTTCTGTGCCCTTATTCATAGACACAGACCACAACTGATTGACTATCAGAACTTGAAGGTAGCATATGTGTTTATGATGTTATACTGTATATAAGGTGATGTTTTTCCATAAGAAAATTAGTTTAATAGATTACAGTCTTCAGTCCTGCCAAACAGCCATCTTCCTCCTGAGCTTAGTTCCAATCAAGTAGATCCAAAGTACCTGAAGAAAGATATCTATCAGTATGCCTTTTACAAGAATAGTTCAAACTAATTTTTTTTTAATGTCATTTAAAGGTGCATTATGTAAGTTTGACACCCAGTGGTTAAACTAGGTGTTGCACTCCTGGATCAAAACAAACGTGAGCGTAGGTTGCCAATTTGAATACAAGGAGCGAGTGATTTAAACTGTGTTCTAAATAAAAGCAACGACACGCGATAGAGGGAATATTTTCCATATTAAAGGGAGTTTTTGTCCTAACCAACACCTCGAATTGAATGATTAGAAAAGGCTTCTATTTCTCACAGCTGAACATGTGAAACCTATGACAGTGATCACCTCAGGTAAATCTCGTGTGCTTTATTCAGAGCTAAATGCTAACAATATGAGTTTGAATGCCATTTTACATTTAATGATGTTAAAGAGGGTTAACATGTATTAAACAGATTTTAAACCTTACCGTTTCATGAGTGAGTACATATTCTGTGCTTCTGAAAGGCTGTATTCAAATTTCTGTCGTGTTTCGTCTGGTACAAACAGCCAAATAGCTGATCACTGCCTCTCTCGTCACAGCATGTTGTTAGGACACGCGGTTACAATGTAACCTGCTCACCTAATGTTTACGTTCGTAATATTTATGTAATTTGCTAATTAATAACCTCATGTGGAACTGAATCTTGTCTCCCATACTTTCCTTTTCGGTCACGGACGCAAGCTTTCAGAGCCTTTCTGAATGAATGAATGAAATGCGCTGTTTTCCAACAAGGCAACCCAGG
This sequence comes from Danio kyathit, assembly GCA_903798195.1. Taxonomy (NCBI): domain Eukaryota; kingdom Metazoa; phylum Chordata; class Actinopteri; order Cypriniformes; family Danionidae; genus Danio; species Danio kyathit. The sequence continues at coordinate 25,160,586 of LR812535.1, read as the reverse complement.
GTGCTGAATTATAATTGGCTAAACTGGCATCGTGCATGTGAAAATTACCTAAACAAAGACAGCGTTCCGGCACGGAAAAAACATTTTCAAAGCAGAATATCTGACTTCAGCATTGTTTTTCAGTTAAACAAGTATGTTCACTTGGGATGTTTCTTAAATATCTGCACACATATTATGGTATTTTTATGCTTTAGAAGAGTAAAAAAACTTACATACAGCACCTTTAATTTACTGACATTTAGGCCCTCCATAGTGTATATGCTTTTCTTCTTTTAGATAAACACTGTCAGAGTTATATTAAATAATATCTCGGTTGTACCCTAGCTCTTGGACTGATACATTTAGAAGTTTCTGAAGCTCCTAAATGTGAAAAATCCATCATTAAAGTAATCCATATAACTCCATTGGATTATTGAATGCCTTTTTGAGTGAAAGTGATGGGGCTTTGTACATTATATTTAATTAAACTTTACTTTTAAGTGACTTCTTCTCACTGTTAATGGCAATTGCTGAGTATATATGTATAGATGTTGTTGTTGTGTAAGCTAAGGTCATGAATTTACATGATGCTACACCAACGTCTGTAACTCAGGCATTATTCACTGCTAAACTGGAAAGAGCTGGTTTATTAGCTGGTTCAGGTGTGCTTTATGAATGGAGCCAAACTCTGCAGGGATGCTGTACACTGTAAAAAATATCCTTAAATTTGTGGTTTTCTGTATTTTGTTATTCATGTTTTTCTCTCTCAGTTTATTTATGCTTTTAAATTGCATTATGGGACCTTGATCTTTCTTTCAACAACTTTTAATCTTAAAAAGTTTGAAAAAGTGACTTTCATTAACATCTTTAATTGTTTAAAGTGATTTATTGTCTGGATTGGTGTTGTACTACTAAAATGTTAATTAAAGTCACCTTGTTAAACTAACTCTGAAAACTGGACTGGACTGGACTCACTGTTTCAATTTCAATTTACTAGATCTTTGACAATCTACATTGTAAAAGCACTACAGAAATAAAGATGAACTGAATTGAATAGAGTTGAATTTTCAACATCAAATTTGACAGAGCAGAGATGAAAGACGCATAATGCAATACACAAACATAAATAAATGGAAAACACTATTAAATCACAAAATATGGAAACTGTTAATTATCAGATATCTTTACAGTGTAGGGGCCGGATTGAAGACTCTTTATGTATGTTTTGTTGTTGGTAGCTCTAAATGTGTCTTGTTAGTTGATATTTTTAGCTGTAATTTGCACATAGCTTCTGTTAGCTTGGTCTACTGATGCGGTCAACCCTTTAGTTATGCGAGTCACAAAAAAGCTGGTCCATAACACTTTTCTCAAAGGACCATTTGGGTTTAAGATAATCCAGTTCTGGAATTAAACTTTGGAAAAGTGATCCACATACCAGGAGCATCAGAGCTGTTTCTAAAAGATGCTTTCTAAAAAGTCAAATTGGAAATAGCTGTGGCTGAGAACCATTCAAAGGATATTTTTAACCAGTTCCAAAAGCGTGCTAGGTTTATATTGATGAGAGCAAACATTTTGTCAGCCATGTTCCAAGTCTGTGTGAATGAGTGGATGAGAACTATGCTTTTAATTAGTTTGTGGATCATACCATTGAAGATTAAGGATTTATTTAGGTTGTCCGGGTCAGTCAGTTCAATGGTTAGTGACTAAAAGACCCCTCTCACAGACATGCCTATCCCTTTCAGCTGTCACTGATGGCTCCAGGTGAGCTTGAATGGGGTGATCCAGCATTTAGTATGGGCCCGTGGTGCCAGTTTAGACAAAAGCATCAGGATGGTCTAGGACCCTCTGGATCCCCTGCAGCTGCTGATGTCCTGCAATGGGGCTTTTTATTGACATGGAGAACAAAACTTGATCCCAGACGAGGGTGACATACATATTCACAAATAAATGTTACCATAAATATTCATGCACATTTTGAATATAGAATGAATAGAAAAAATATGATCCATTGGCTTTGCACTATACTCCTAATGTATAATAATGAATAAAAGTTTTAGAAAGAAGTCTCACATGCCAACCAAAGCTCATATTCCCACCAGAACATCCCATAAAAAGCATTAAAACTGTCACATGGTAAAATATTATTACTTGAAAATGACTTTTCATATAATTTTATTATACGATAATATGTAATTTATTCCTGTGATGGCAAAACTGTTAACGCATAGCTTTAAAAAAAATGCTACAGAATGGGATTTATTTTAAATATATTTAGTTACATAAATTGTACTGGCACTATTGAAAAGTTAAATCGGAAAGAAGTGTAATTTCAAAGTAAAAAGATAAATCTATATAAATCTATATAAAATCTCACAGTCCTCAAACCTTTAAAAACATTTGTATTTATAGGACAACTCTTTTTCAGATAACATTTAGCTAATCTGAAAATCTTATTTTTTTTTTTCTTACTAATCATTTCAAATGTGAGTTTTCACTCTAGCTTCACCTGAGTACTGACTCTCCCCTATGCATGAAAAGAATGATAATTTGTCAAATGTTTATGTGATGCCTTATCTCTTATGCTTTTTGGTGACAGTGTCCTTTGCTCTCATTTCCTGTCTTTCTGTAGGATGATCCACTGGGTAATTTGAATCTGGCATTTGACATTGCTGAAAAACATCTGGACATCCCCAAAATGCTGGATGCAGAGGGTAAACAATAAGCATAAAATATGAACTCTGAAATACAGCCACTTTAAAACGCTGTTATTGTAAAGCAAGGACCAAATATGAAATATATTCTGATTAAGGCCTACTGTATAAGCTGATTGTGACAAACAAAACTCCCACACATTTTGGCAAGAAACCTTGAGAAGAACAAAGTTCAAGTAGCAAAAATACAATACTGTAAAAACTGCAAATTCTGTAGATTTCAAGCAAGAAAAAAGATGTCATTTTTAATTGTAAAATAGTACAACATATGACAGTCACACTTTATTTTGATGATCCTTTTGTTACATTGCATCTACATGCCAACTAATTCTCATTAGATTATAAGTAGACTGTTGGGTTGGGGTTAGGTTAAGGGTTAGTGTAAGTTGACATGTACTTGCAAAGTTTCTTTTAAGTCAGTTAAATGTCTGTTGAAGGAGCAATATCAACAGATATTAAGCAGACAGTCTACTAATACTCAAATGGACCATCAAATTGAAGTGTTACCAATATGACTTTTGCTTCCCAGTCCTAGTTAGCAGCCACAGGCCAGATGAGAGGACAGTCATGACATATATCTCCAGTTACTATCACTTCTTTGCTGAGGCTCAGAAGGTACAGCTCATCCCGAGCTTGTTTTAGAAATGTTAGAAATATAGTATGGTATACTAGTACTACATAGAAGTATAGTAAATATACAGCTTATTCAATCCTACTTGTACTAGCAGAGTAACATTGAGTCTTGAGTTAACTTGTAGTATTTACAGTATTATCCTTTACACCTTATTGCCACCTTCACTTGATGTAGTTGTCCCTTCGTTCCTCTCCTTCCCATCAGACATCCTGAGCACCCCTAAACCTGATGAGAGGGCTATTATGACATATGTGTCCTGCTTCTACCATGCATTTGCTGGAGCTGAGCAGGTATTGAGTTTTGCGTGAGTTAGATTGAGTGAATCTTTCGCTCCAATTACATATATGACATACAAGTTCCTATTTTTGTTTCAAACATGTCATACTGTATATGCAAAATATATTTTGAAATATTGCAAAAAAATGTCTGCTTTCATATATTTTATTTCAACCATTGGAATCACATATATGTACATATGTTCAGATATATTAACTAAAATGTTATACATGTATACGTTTGTGTGTGTGTGTATATATTATGTAGAATATATTTTTAACATATATGCACATTTGAAATTACAGTGGTTAAAATAAATTACATGAAAATAAAATACGTGATCTTTGCAATATTTCTAAATATATTTTGGCATATATGACATGTGAACTTGCATGTCATAAATGTAATTAGCATATATTGCCATATATCAGGTTTGTATGTGGACAACCATCTCTCCTTCTGTTCTTACTGTATTTTTCTTGCTCAGGCTGAAACCGCTGCTAACAGGATCTGTAAGGTGCTTGGAGTGAATCAGGAAAATGAGAAGTTGATGGAGGATTATGAAAGGCTGGCTAGTGAGGTGAGGAGACATATTGTAGTTAAATGCATATCAGATACACACGTTTTTTCCCCCTCTTCTCCTAAATGTTCCTCTACTCTCTAGCTGCTGGAGTGGATCAGACGTACCATTCCCTGGCTGGAGAATCGTGCGTCAGAGAAGACCATGGTTGAGATGCAGAGGAAGCTGGAAGATTTTCGAGATTACCGCAGAATGCACAAACCTCCCAAAGTGCAGGAGAAATGTCAGCTGGAGATCAGCTTCAACACCCTGCAGACGAAACTCCGCATCAGCAACCGGCCTGCGTTTATGCCCTCTGAGGGCAAGATGGTGTCGGTGAGAGTTTGACCACAATACACGATGCACAAACAAAGTGATACATGTTTACTTGGCTACCTAATTGGACGCCCAGTGATTTTCGTTCTGTTCATTTCATTCGTTCGTTTGTTTGTTCATTCGTTCATTTATTGTGTTTGTTTCATTTTGTTTTGTTTAGTTCGTTTGATTGTTTTGTTTAGTTCGTTTTGTTTGCTTCGTTCACTTTGTTCGTTTCGTTCATTTCGTTTCATTTTGTTCCGTTTGTTCTGTTAGTTCCATTTGTTCCGTTCGTTCATTTAATTTGTTTTATTAGTTTTGTTCGTTTCTTTCGTTTAGTTTCGTTTCTTTTGTTCAGTTCAGTCCGTTCGGTTTCATTTCGTTTGTTTCATTTCATTCCTTTTCGTCCCGTCCGTCCGTTCAGTCTAGTGCATATTAATTTGTTCTAGGTGTGCACAATATATCGCTTTAGCATCAATATAGCAATGTGTGCATCCACAATAGACACATCACAGGATCTGCAATGTTGAATTAGGATTATAGTTGACCAGGAGCCACAGTCATTAAAGACTTTTACAATACTAGAGCAAACGTTAAAAGCATGTGTTTTTAAGGCCTGTGACTGTATGAGCATATCAAGTTTAAAGTATCCCAGCACACAATATTGTACCATATGTAACTTTAATTAAAATTATTTTATTGCATTATTTATACAATGAAAACAATACAATGTGCTATTTTATATTTGATTTATTCAATTTCTGTACCCCCAAAAAAGCTATTTAAGTAATCTGGTAAAATTGTATTCATATTTCAATATATAAATATCAGCAAAACAAAACATTGCAATATCATTGCAATATGTATTTGTTTTTTTCATTCATTCATTCATTCATTCATTCATTCATTCATTCATTCATTCATTCATTCATTCATTCATTTATTCATTCATTTTCTATTTGGCTTAGTGCCTTTATTATCAGTGGTTGCCACAGCGGAATGAACTGCTAACTTATCCAGCACATGTTTTAAGCAGCGGATGCCCCTCCAGCTGCAGCCCAACACCAGGAAACACTCACACACTCCTGCACACACCCACATACACTACGGGCAATTTAGTAAATCCAATTCCCCTGTACCGCATGTCTTTGGACTGTGGGGGAAACCGGAGCACCCGGAGGAAACCCACGCAAACACGGGGAGAACATGCAAAGTCCACACAGAAATGCCAACTGACCCAGCCGGTGCTTGGACCAGCGACTGTGAGGCGATTGTGGTTCCCACGGCACCACCGTGCTGCCCCGTATTTGTTTTTTCTTTATTTGAAAAGTTTACATTTTGTTTATAAATTTAAACTATGTATTTCTATATTATATATATTTTTAAATGTTTATTTATTTTATTTTATATTATTTTACTTTTTTTAAACTAATTTTATTTAACTAATTATTATTATTATTATTATTATTATTATTATTATTATTATTATTATTACTACCAATCATGAATTATATATTATTATTACATGAGTAAAATTACAAACCTAACATTTAATGCTGTTCATTTTAAGGCCATTTTTATATAAAATACATTGAAATGTATTTTTAAATAAAATACCAAATACCACATTTTTACATGAATCAACATAAACTACAAAATGCAGCAGCTACAACAAGTATCAGAATAAAATACTGTATTTTGTATTTTAAAAATACTACAAAATACTTTTTCAAGGGAGCATGACGTTTCTTCGCAAGCCTTCTATCAATCGGCCTATTCAATCAATCCCTTTACCATTAAACTGACATAGTGAAGTAAACAGTATATTATTTTCAATGATTGTGGACTTGCTCCCAAATATACCCATGGCATTTGACTGTTTTTTTCTTTGTGTGTTGCATAATTTCCATCCATACTCCAATCATTGACCACCTTCTTCAATATTAGTCAATTTTCTGTTCTGATCTCAAGCCTATGCAATTAACTGAGAAGGCACCAAGCAGAGACTGCATTTTTATGATGTCATTGTGTACTTCTTACAAAGTATTTTACAGTATTTTAAAAATACAAAAATACAAGACATTCAAGTATTTTGATACAAAATATTGAGCCATTTACATAAACCCTGTCAAATGCAAATTACAAAATCCTATTTTGTATTTGAAATACGTATTTGAAATACATGTTTCATAAATACTGCCCATCCCTGTTTATAGGCATGTAAATAATATAGCACACATATAAAATAGTCAGCTCAATTATTTTTCACAATTTCCCAGTGATTGTTTTTGGTGTGTGATTGTCTGAGCAGGACATAGCAAGTGCGTGGCAGGGACTGGAACAGGCAGAGAAGGGCTATGAGGAATGGCTGCTGACTGAGATCAGGCGGCTGGAAAGAGTGGAGCATCTAGCTGAGAAATTCAGACAGAAGGCTACTAACCATGAGTCCTGGGCTACAGGTCAGTTCTTTACAAGAGTGTGTCTTTAATAACATCTTTTCATTCTGCACTTGTGTAAAATGTTCTGTACACCTCTCTGGGTGGGTAAATGTCCACTAAGGGGAGCTTGATATGTTTTATGTGTGTTTTGTAATAGGTAAGGAGGAGATGTTGACCCTGAAGGACTATGAGTCAGCTTCTCTAATGGAAGTGCGAGCTCTGCTGCGGAAACATGAGGCATTTGAGAGTGACCTTTCTGCACACCAGGACAGAGTTGAGCAGATCGCTGCTATTGCTCAGGAGCTTAAGTATGACATTTACACATTTATCCTCTTCAAAAATACTTCCCCTTCTTTCCAAACTTCATTTGCGTTAGCTGTTCCTCTTAATGTTCAATTTGCTACCGTTCAAATGTATGTGATCAGCATGAAATGAATACATTCATTCAGCAAAGATGTGCATGTAAAGACATTTTATACTTTAAAATCCCATTTTGACAAAATGCTTTTCAGCTTTTTGCTTTTTAAAATTGACCAAAAATGTTATGATTACAACTTCCACACAAAACAATTCTCTTTCAATTTGTGCCACATGATTTTGAATATTTACTATATTATGGAATTTACTGTATTGTTTATGCATTAAATACAGCTATGTTAGCTATAAGGGACTTACAAGAATCTTGCCTCAAACTTTTGAACGGTAATGTTGGCCTACTATGTCGTGGTAAGTAACCTGTCACGTTCACTTTCTCATCACCTTAGAGTCTGTACAGCTTCATTTCTCTCACTCTGCTTATCCATAACTTGACACACACACACACACACACACACACACACACACACACACACACACACACACACACACACACACACACACACACACACACACACACACACACACACACACACACACACACACACACACACACACACACACGCACACACAAACGCACACACAAACGCACACCACGCTTACAGCATACTTTGACGTTTGAATCACTGGATTTCTATTTTAGCATTCATTATCTCCCTGCAGGCTGGGTTAGTGTGTGTGCGCCCGCGTGTTTTTTGTAAGTGACTGACAGCTTCTGACCTTTTTATTGTCTCAGAAAGTACAGTGTGATATTACTGATAAACTACGAAGCATACTTGAGATGATCAGCATGCTAAGGTTTATTTGAATACAAAAGGCATGGAGAAATATAAACTTTTGAAGTTTAATTGAACTATATATCAAATCTGCCTTTATGTTTGTCTAAACAAAAACCTGTTAAATTACTTGCTCTCAGGCCATCCAAGATGAAGATTTTCTTCAACAGAACATTAAATAAGCTGTTTAGCTGAACTCAATATTTCTTGGTGATTTATAAAATGCTAGTCAATGGTTTCTCTAACAGTTTTACTAAAAGCCCTCTCCTACCTAAGAAATAAAGTTGCAGACATCTTCAAAAGCTTGTGGGTAGGTAATAAAACTTTCAATTTTTTATAATTTTTTAATATAGTCACACCAAGTAAAAATACCAGAAAACTAAGAATACGTAATATTAAAAATCAGTTTTATTTAAAAATAATACCACTATCACAACAAATCAAAGTCCATCTTGTGGCATCTTGTGTAAGCATGTAAAGATGCAAAAAACAAAGCTGCAGTGTGTTCTTATAATAAACTGATGCTGTGAATGGTAATACCTTAATCTTAAAATGTAAAACTTTATGTAAAATGTATTATTTTATTTATAAACAAGGCTTTAGATGCACAGATTTAAAGTACTTGAATAAATAAACTGCCTTTTTTTATACATGGAACCTTGACTAATATTATCAAGTAGGGAAAGAAAACGTGTAGAATATAAATGCATTTATCCAAGGTTTGTGACTACTACATCTATGAACCACTAGAGGGAGACAGACTCAACATCAAATGCAAGATACCTAACGTTTCTTTCTCTGACTGTTTTGTTTTCTCAAAGTGAGCTGGATTATCATGATGTTGCGTCAGTGAATCAAAGGTGTCAAAGTATTTGTGACCTCTGGGACCATCTGGGCACGCTCACCCAGAAACGCAGAGAGGCTTTGGAGGTATGTTTTTTTTGTATTGCAATAAATATGATAAAGTATTAAAAAGGATAGTTCACCCAAAAATGCTGAACAATCAAAAATTGTAATATGTGCAGAGGACAGAGAAACTTTTGGAGACGGTGGATCAGTTGTTTCTGGAATACGCAAAGAGATCTGCACCCTTTAATAACTGGATGGAAGGAGCCATGGAAGACTTGCAGGACATGTTCATAGTACACACAATTGAGGAAGTCCAGGTACACACAGCTACTTAAACAAACATATAGAGGTAAAGTTGGTTTTATATTCGGATATTCAGACATTCTCCTTAATAATATAATTTCAGAAAAGTATTATTTGCAAATTATAAATAGTAAAATCATATTAGCAGCCAATGACTATCAAAGTACAACATTGTTCACAGTCAATTAGATAGTGTTAATGTTGTTTTGAAGTCACACTTGCATGCCAATTCCGATCGAATATTCAAAGTGCCATGGTGAAAAATATATAGACATCTAAATGAACGAATGTGCGAATATAAAACCAACTTTACCTCTGTAACAAACATCTGTGCACTTCAGTAAAACAACTAAGCATGAATTTTTCAAAGGGTCACAAACCTTTTTGTTTCTTTTGCACTGATCTCTGTGGTCCACTGTAATGTTCTTCTCATGCAGATGTGGAGTTTAGCCACACCATTACGTAATAAAATAAAATCAGGGTGCGAATTACACGAGGGTTTGGGTGGGGAAATAGTTTGCTCTGATCTGTATCTTAAATAATATTAATAAATAAAATAATCAGGGTGTCCGCAGGGTCTTAAAAAGTAGTAAAAGTTGATTAGTCAATTTAGAGAAATTTAAGGCCTTTAAAAAGTCTTAAATGCTGTTACAAGGTGTTAAATCTTGCATCATTTTTGATTATATAGTTGTATAATTACAGTTGTATGGGAAAGTTTGAAATTTTGGGATGCTGTGTAGTTTATGAAATCGATCAAATCCTGCTATATTTGTTGTCACACTGCAGTAACCAAGGCAGCACCATTATTTCTGCTGTTCTATAGGCGACACCTTCTGGATCAACATTTTTATAAAGTATAGGAATAATGTTTTAGTTTAGGATCAATTTCTTACAACCAGTATTTAGTGAATATATTTAAAATGTCGCCAATGTTACCTGTTCAGACCTAAAGTGGCAATGAGGTCTGGAAAGAGTCTTTAAAAAGGTCTTAAAAGGTATTGAATTTCACTCTCTGTTTCCTGTAAATACCCTGATAATAGGTAACTTCAATATAAATTTCACTACCCCTATAATGGTTCATACCATTGTGAATGCATGTTTGCGCCAAAAATATTAATTCATCAGTTTGAAACCGGCAAATCTAGAGCACCGACAGACAGCATAAGTGTTCACAAAACATGTTTCTTTAAAAAAGGCGTTGTAGATGTCTGTAAAACTAGATGCATAGTTTGTATTTTATTATTCCCTGGCTCGCACATGGAAGTAAACAGTAAAATAAAAAATACGTGCAGTTTTTCGTGGTCATCCATTAATAGGTGCAGGAAAGCAAACCTGTCACCGTTTATTTAATATCACAAATGTCATTGAGAACCACTCAATATCCCTCAAAACACTGAAAACATAGTAACAAGTTTGATTAATAAATTTGATGTGATTAAATTAAATATATAAATTTAGTTCACACTGTGAGTAAAATGCCTCATTCTATGACCTGTCTTTTCAACAGATTAGCTTCAGTATAAGCTATTTAGACTAACAATTCATCTCTTACTTATATAGCACTTTTTACAGTGTAGATTGTGCCGAAGCAGCTTAACATGGATGAAGTTCTAGTAAATTAAAACTGCTTCCATTCCGTCATCACAGTTGATTTTTCAGTTTAGTTCAGTTCAGTGTACCGTAAATGTCACTGCTGTAAGGGCAACTTCACCAACAAGATGATATTCAGTTCTGAAACTTACAGGATTTTTGTTATTTTTTCAATAGTACAGTGGACATAGTACAGTGTACATAGGAATTTTGATTTCATAACAACTTTACAGTGTTTTGTAGTCATATGAGCATACATTTAGACTTCAGTATTCAAAGATTTGGAGTTAGTAAATAGTGTAACTTGTAAATGTAACATATTCCTATATTCATTTGATCCAAATAAATAACTACAGTAAAATAAGTAACATCAGTAATGATATGAAGTAATATACACTTTATCTGTTGTTTGTAGACTCTGATATCTGCTCATGAGCAGTTTAAGGCTACCCTTCCTGAGGCAGATGCAGAGAGACAGGCGATCCTTGGCATTCAGCAGGAAGTGCTGAAGATCTTCCAGAGTTATGGCATCCGTGGAGATCTTACAAACCCCTACAGCACAATAACTCCAGAAGAGATTGCCATCAAATGGGACAAGGTCAAACACACACACCACTCAGAAATATATCCTCTTCCTTTATTGCAGAAAACGTTTAGAATATTGAAAAAATAATTTTGTTGAAATATTTAGGTGAAGAAGCTGGTGCCCCAGCGTGACAGTGCACTGCAGGAGGAGTTAGCGAGACAGCATGCTAACGAAAGGCTCAGACGCCAGTTTGCTGCCCAAGCCAACCTCATCGGACCCTGGATACAGACCAGGATGGAGGTGTGTCTGGCTAAAAATTATTTTACCTGATTGTTCAAACTACTTATTTAAAATAAGCTGAATCAACACAATTATTTAGTTTTTTTTTGTGACAACATAATTGTTTTATGTTCAATCCACTTAAATTTGTAAAAACAATTAAGTTAACTTAATTTGTTTTGGGATAACATGAAAGAATTGTATTGAACCCAGCATTTTTTACTGTGTGTGCCAATGTGATGTATGCAAATGACATAAATGTTCATCTATCTATCTGACAGGAAATTGGTCATTGTTCCATGGCGATGGGCGGGACTCTGGAGGATCAGATGACCCAACTGAAGCAGTATGAGCATGTGATCGTCAGCTACAAATCCAACATAGACCGACTGGAGGGAGATCACCAACTCATTCAGGAGTCACTTATCTTTGACAACAAACATACTAACTACACTATGGAGGTAGACATATTAAACATTCATCTTTAACCATAAACCATTTTTATTAACGTACTGCACTACTGTCCATTAAAGATTGTGGTCAATACACGATGCTTTGAATCCGAACAAACCATTTTAGAGCTTAGAGCATGTATTGAATAAATTAAAAACATTGCAGACACCAATTGTTTTTGACAGATAGTGTACAGTTTCTCAGTACTGGGTTGCGGCTGGAAGGGCATCCACTGCGTAAAGAATAGTTGGTGGTTTATTCCGCTGTGGCGACCCCTGATAAATAAGGGACTAAGGTGAAGAAGAATTAATGAATGAATGATAGTGTGCATAAAAATCTATGTGTGATCTCCCCCCTTTCACATGGCGAGGGGAAATTGAGCTCAGGTCGATCTCAAACTCCCCCTCTGCTGAGGCCAAGGTGAACTTCTTGAGAGTAAGAAATTAGAAAAAAAAAAGATTTAGGCTTATTTAATCTATAATATAGAGCATATTTAGATTGTGGAAGGAAACTGGAGAACCCGGGGGAAACCCATGCGGACACGGGGAGAATATGCAAACTCTGCACAGAAATGCCAGATGGCCCAGCAAGGACCTGACGCCATTGGTATTCTTGCTGTGAGGCAACAGTGCTAGTCACTGGGCCACCATTCCGCCCATTCTGGATAAAGGTGGAAGAAGGGGAGGACAGGGGTTTCTTCCAGACGAAGATAGTTGTAGAAAGGAAATAAGGATATATATATATATAGTGACTTGGGATCTTTTGATTGGAAGATCATGATTAGCTAATGTGGGCCAGCTGGGTCAATCATGAGCACGTGCTCCTCTCGAAATTAGTTTAAAATTAAACTTCACTTAACATTTGGTTTGACACTTTTTTTTTTTTTTCTTCCACAGCATGTTCGTGTTGGCTGGGAGCTCCTATTGACTACGATTGCTCGCACGATTAATGAAATCGAGACTCAAATTTTGACCCGTGATGCAAAAGGAATCAGCCAGGAGCAGATGCATGAGTTCCGGTCCTCTTTCAACCATTTTGATCGGGTGCTGTATTCAGCCTCTGCATACTACTCTACAACTCACGTCTTGTTGTATGAAAGCTATACTAACTGTTATTAAATCAAATGAACTAAACTAAACTAACCACTTTTCTATTTTGACCAAGCATTATGCACTGGAAAAAAAGCTTTCATTCATCCAATTAAAAAAATTGGGTTATGGTTCACATCTAAATTTTATCACTTGACCTGATGAAAAATAAATAAACTATATTTTCTATCTCCATGAGAACAATTTTATATAACCTGGTACAAAGCATATTTGTCTTGTTGAAGAAAGTCAATACATTTAAATTCTCTTTTTGTTCTAAACAACAAGATATAGTCAAAACAACAATTCCCATAAAATGTTCATTCATCCAATTAAACAGATTTAGGGTAATGGTTTCACATCTAAACTTGATAACTTGAGCCAATGAAAAATAAATCATTTGCCTTGAACAATCGTTTTTTTTAAGTCCATGAAAGTACAAAGCATATTGAGCTTCTGTTTAATACACATGGACTGGCCTGTGTGAGTAACTTTAAAATTTAACATTAGTCAAAACAAATATTTCTTAGTTGAGCTCCTAATCAAAAACATTTGTATTTAATTATGTTTTGAGCTTAAAATATATTACTTGAAAAATAAAACAAATAATAATAAACGGAAATAAAAGATAAATTTTTAATTGAATGAAGTACTGCTTGAAAGTTATTTTTTCAGTGTATTAACATCTCTTAAATCTGTTTTATCTCACTGAGGACTGATTTTGTTATGCCTTCACTTCTTCAGAGGCTTCACAAGGCTAGACTGGTAATTCTTTTTTGATGCATTGTTTTTTAAATCAACATCTGGAACAAGTTTAGTTTAAAATATAATATAGTATGTATATAATGTATGTAAGTATGTAGTATGTCAAGTCAAATTTAAAGACCCAAGTAGATATTCACGACTAAAATGCACAATTTGTAATAAAGCCAACAAGCGGGCAATATTTTATAATAAAAACTAGTGTTGGGCAAAGACTAATCACGATTAATTGCATCCAAAATAAAAGTTTGTTCTATCTATCTATCTATCTATCTATCTATCTATCTATCTATCTATCTATCTATCTATCTATCTATCTATCTATCTATCTATCTATCTATCTATCTATCTATCTATCTATCTATCTATCTATCTATCTATCTATCTATCTATCTATCTATCTATCTATCTATCTATCTATCTATCTATCTATCTATCTATCTATCTATCTATCTATCTATCTATTCTTAAATATATACAGTTAAAGTCTGAATTATTAGCCCCCCCCTGAATTATTAGCCCCTCTGTTTATTTTTGTTTCCCAATTTCTGTTTAACAGAGAGATTTTTTTCAACACATTTCTAAACATAATAGTTTTAATAACTCATTTCTAATAACTGATTTATTTGACAGTTTTTCTCAGTCGCTTTGGTGCACTTCTCACAACACTATTTACATTTGCACAACAGTTAATGCATTTCTCAAATCAAAACCTAGTTGATAACCTGTAAATGTGTGTCATTTGCTCAAAATGGATAGCTCATTCCTCAAAAGCAAGTATTTATGTCAATAAAACTGTCAATGTCATCAAAATGAAAAGTTCTGACACCATTGTTTATGAACAAGATAGTCAAATGGCTTTGTCATGTTTTCATGTTGACATTTTACTCTGGACATTTTTTCCAGTGCAATAAAGTCAGATAATGGTGACACTTCCTGAAAATGCTCAATACAGCACTATATACTATTTGCACAGCCATTTGAAAACTACAGTAAAGTTAGACATCACTGCATTTAGTGAGGTATCTGAGTACAAGACACTGAATATGTATGTTTCACATTTTTACTGCATTTGCTCGTCGCAATTCTAATTTATTCACAGCATTGTGCAAAAGAATAAACACACCCTTATTTACAACAAACATAAACTCCCTTTGGGAAGAGCTGTGCACAACTGTAAACAATACTGCAGTACATATTGGAACTGAACCTACAACATACACAGGTCTGTAAATCATTCATGAAATTGTTCAATTTAGGAGACCTTTTCAGAAAAAAAAGATATATTTTTTTTTTTATAAAATTAGATTTTGACAACTAGTTCAACATTTTTGTATATATTGACTCCAGTAATGAAATGAGGACTATTAGTTTAATATGGAATGACTATTCAGCATTCACAAGTTTAGTTCATTTTGACTGACAATAAAACAGCAGAGAGTTGTATGCAAGCCATTGATACTTGTCCAAAAGCATTTGCAGTTTGTTGGAAGGAATGAGAAACTGATGTGCACAAATGACTAATTGTTTTGAGAAATGCATAAACTGTTGTGCAAATGTAA
Source organism: Danio kyathit (assembly GCA_903798195.1). Taxonomy (NCBI): domain Eukaryota; kingdom Metazoa; phylum Chordata; class Actinopteri; order Cypriniformes; family Danionidae; genus Danio; species Danio kyathit. Next base: position 25,145,111 of record LR812535.1, on the reverse strand, counting down.
ATAGTATTGTGAGAAATGCACCAAAGTGACTGAGAAAAACTGTATCTTTGCCATGATGACAGTAAATAATATTTGACTAGATGTTTTCCAAGACACTTCTATACAGCGTAAAGAATATACAGAGACTATTATACAGACATTTAAGGGCTTAACTAGGTTAATTAGGTTGGATAAGGTAATTAGGCAAGTTATTGTATAACGATGGTTTGTTCTGTAGAACATCTGGAAAAAAATATATCTTAAAGGGGCTAATAATTGTGACCTTAAAATGTTTGTTAAAAAAATTTAAATTGCTTTTTTTCTAGCCAAAATCAAACAAATAAGACAAATAAGAAAAAATATTATCAGACATACTGTGAAAATGTCCTTGCTATGTTAAACATCCTTTGGCAAATATTTAAAAACGAAAAAAATCAAAGGGGGGCTAATAATTCTGACTTCAACTGTACATGTATTTATATAAACATAATAAATATTCACAGTACACACACGAATGTTAGGTCAAAATAAACTTTATTTTTGGATGCTATTAATCGAAAGAAATTTTTGCCCAGCCCTAAATAAAATATTCTAAATATTATTTTTAACTGTTATCAATACCACATTAGCAGTTTGTCTGATATTTATGAAATTGGTACTCTTGTTTGTGTAATATTAACTGTCTCATAACAATATATTTGGATATTTTGAAATACAGGCTTCATTCTAGTAGTCTTCATGCAGTTAATGCATTTGGATTCAATATTTTTTCAGTGACATGCTTGATAATGTCAGTTTATACATTGTTATAAAATGACAATAAATATCATAGATGATAAATATTGCACATTCGTATCTAAAATCACTATTTTAAATGACTGTTCTGTGCATGTTTTTGTGTGTTGTGGGTAACTGCTCTCAGGAGGAGAGGGGTAAAGTCAGGCCTGATGAGTTTAAAGCATGTCTGATCAGTCTTGGGCATTTGGGAAATGACAAACAGGTACTAACCACCAGCATGACCACTAAACTGTGACCCTAAAACATAGTTCTTTGTGTAGAATGATAAATATGCAGTCCCTGTGTGGCAGAAAATAGTTCTGACGTCCTTTTCTTGTGTTTTGTTTTTCTGTCTGTGGTTGTGTGTTCATGTGTGTGCTTCTGTGTTAGGTGCTGTCTCCTTCTCTACTATTATTCCTACACTTGTCCTCTGCCCTTTAACATTTCCTATGCAGAAGAAGAATGGGGGCATGGATTCTGATGACTTTAGGGCCTGTCTGATCTCGATGGGTTATGATCTGGTAGGGCTTTTATTTAGGGTTCACTGATTACAAAATAAAAATAATTGTTATCACTCATTTTGGTCTTGTTTTTAGCAATATATTTAATATATGAAGAGTTCAGATGCAAAAATCTCTAAGCGCGGTCTGAAAACGTTTTTCACAGACTTATACTGTGTATACGTTCAGTAATTTCACTGTATTGGTAAAGATTATGCTTCTGTCATGACCTTTAAACTGAAATAGCTGAACATAAACACAGGAAATTCCAGGTTTTTGCATCTGAACTCTTCATGTCATCTTCATAATTGAATCTTCTTTTGCTTAATTTGAACTTTTCTGCCATTTGACCTTTTTAAAGATAAAATCCAATACAATTTTGTGAGATTCATGCTTAAATCAAAAAGGAAACTGTTTTGCCAGTGAAAGATAAACTTAATTTCAAATATAAAAAAAAAATATTGTAATTAATAATATACTCTCTGAACACAAAAATCTCATTATTTTGCACAGTTATGCTTGTCAGAAACATTGTGTTCCAAGATGAAAAGGGGTTATCAAATAATAGAAGTGTTCTTGCTTTGTTTTGTTTAATTTAGTTCTTTTTCTAAACAGCTAAATAATGACCATCATTCATTTTTTTACCACGATTTACAAAAGACACCCATTAAAATGTCAATCATTATGTGCACAGTTATATATACACAAAAAAGTTTTTGACCAATTAAAAGTTTTTTTTTTTATCAAACAGATAAAAAAAAAGTTCTCATTATGTTCAAGGGGGCATCTGCTGCGTAAAACGTGCTGGATAAGTTGGCGGTTCATTCCCCTGTGGCGACCCCGGATTAATAAAGGGACTAAGCCGAAAAAAAAAGAATGAATGAATTATGTTCAAGAACAACACATACACTTAATACACAAATACACTTTCAAGAGTTCACACTTAGCTCATGATTTATCACATAGCTTGTTTGGCATGCTGTCCCGGGAGAGAGCCCTGAGCTCAAGGGATCCTCGGGCCCAGGGCTCCCCCCTTTCACATGGCGAGGGGAAATTGAGCTTAGGTCGATCTCAAACTCCCCCGCTGCTGAGGCCAAGGTGAACTTCTTGAGAGTAAGACATTAGAAAAAGATTTAGGCTTATTATAGAGCATATTTGGCCGGTGGGAGGAAACCGGGGAACCCGGGGAAAACCCACGCGGACACGGGGAGAATATGCAAACTCCGCACAGAAATACCAGATGACCCAGCAAGGACCTGACGCCATTGGTATTCTTGCTGTGAGGCAACAGTGCTAGTCACTGGGCCACCGTGCCACCCATTCTGGATAAAGGTGGAAGAAGGGGAGGAGGGGGGTTTCTTCCAAATGAAGATAGATGTAGAGAGGAAATAAGGATATATATATATAGTGACTTGGGGTGCTTTGATTGGAAGATCATGATTAGCTAATGTGGGCCAGCTGGGTCAATCATGAGCACATGCTCCTCTCGAAATTAGTTTAAAATTAAACTTCACTTATTGAACATGTACACATAGATATCAGATATACTATAGACCATTTTGAGGGATGTAAACAAAAACAATGGTCCCAATGCATTTCCTGTTTTACATTTTTAATTTCTATAGTTTCTGAGAATACAAAAAAGCCATATATTGATTAATAATGTTATGATAACTGTTTTAACATGAAGTTATGATTGAATTGCCTTCTGTTAGAGTTATGAAACAGTTAGAAAACAAGCAGGAAATGTTTATGGGCCAATGACATGACCACATTAAAATGGTCTATAGTCAAGTCAAGTCGAGCTTTATTGTCATTCCGCTACATGTGTGGACACACAGAGGAACGAAATGTCATGTATCGTAGGACAACGATACTACATAAATTAATCATAAATACAAACACAACACCAGACATAAGAGCTATTTAAAAAATAAACAAAACTATGCATAACTAACATATACTATAAAATACTTAACTATACACATAAGACAGGCTTTATAAGTACTTTTACACGAGACTAAACAATGTTGTGCAGGATATTGTGCAAGAGAGGTATTAACGGTGAATGTTGTGCAAAAGAGGTATTTAAGGTTTAAAATGGTGCAAGAGTTTTTTAAGGTTGAAGCAAGCAGTGCAACATGATTGTGGTACATTTATAGTAAACATTGTTTTCCTTATTAGTTCTTGTAAGATGGCGTTTAGATAAAATGTCAGATGCAAAAGAGTGTTTGTACAAGTGGTTTGTCAAGCCCACTCACCTGAATGAAGCACAATAAAATGCACAGTGTTTCCAAGAGACATAGAGTGATTAAAAAATGTCTATAGTGCAAATGTGCAACCTGGTGCAGGAGTCAGAGAGATGATAGGGTGTCTTTCTACAGGTGGTTTGTTAAGCCCACTCACCTGGCTTAACAGGCTAACTGTGTTTCAATATAATAACTTTAACTGTTAAAAGGTAATAGATACTAGTTAATCAGTTAGTTATTGGTAACTAATAAGGTTCTGGTAACTAATAATAACCTTAACTTTTCAGAATTTGATTGTAGTGCAATAATGTAATAATGTAAAGCTGCATTGGAATAATAATTATTGTAAAAAGTGCTACATAAATCTTTGTCAATTGAATAGATCATGATGGATGTGGAATAATGTTTTATATATATCTCTATTTACATTTTCAGAAATAAAAGTATATAGTTTCTCTGAATGTATGCTTGTGTGTGTATGTGTGTGTGTTTTTTTTAGGGAGAGGTGGAGTTTGCTCGGATCATGATGCTTGTTGATCCAAACACTTCAGGCAATGTGTCGTTCCAGTCTTTCATTGATTTCATGACTAGAGAGACAGCAGACACAGACACAGCTGAACAGGTCATCGCTTCCTTCAAGATCCTCGCTACAGACAAGGTGTGTTCTACACTGTTTACTTAATCCCTTAGAGTTTCTTTTCAGAATCAGCCTTTGCGTGTGAAAAACTCCTATAAAATCTTTTTTTTGTGTGTGTGTGTGTGTGTTTTGTACAGCCATATATTCTGTCAGATGAGCTGAGGCGAGAGCTTCCTCCAGATCAGGCAGAGTACTGCATCAGTCGAATGCCTCCATACTGCGGCCCCGGGGCACTGCCTGGAGCCCTGGACTACACTGCCTTCTCGACCGCCCTCTATGGAGAAAGTGACCTTTAACCCTGTCAACACATCTGACCCCTATAATCCCATCCCACTTGTTAACCAAGTAATCTTTTAACCCTTTACATAGCACCAAGATATGAAAACATGCAAAATAAAGAGAAAAAAGCCCATCTTTTAATCTGTTGATGTATTATGATGAACGGCTGATTTGAAATGTTCGCCATCTCTTTATTCTGAATCTAGAAGGGAAATCAAAAGAATGCATTTAAGGTAGAATACAAATAAGTGATGAAGTATTTATCTTTAACAACGCATAAAATGGTGTGAATTTTAGAATCACATTAGAACTTGTCACTCTTGAAGTGGTTAAATCTGGGTTTTGCTTAAATCTGGTTAAACTGAATCCTGGGTTGTCACATTTCCCACTACTCATACTGTAATTTATCCAGGTTTATTAAGAAATTTGCTTTTCACTATGTAGAACCTAAATCCAGGGTTAAGGTTGGATATTTTTAGGGTTAGTAATTGGATGAACGCTTCACATGGCTTGTTACCATAAAGTCCAATCTATTTCAACTGCTATTAAGGTTTCCTGAATAGACTTGTTGGATTGTAATGTGAAAGAAAAATGTTTGGTGTCACCATTTGACATTTCCCCCTTCAAATGCTGATGTTTAAACAGTTGAGGGAAAAATATTACTCCTAGTGTGAAATTTCTATTCTTTTTCAAATATTTGGAAGTGATGTTTAATTTTATCATATTTTTTCTTCTGGAGAAAGTGTAATTTCTTTTAGTTTGCCTAAGATAAAAGCCGTTTTTAAAATTTAAAAAAGTTAATAATATTAGCCTATTTAAGAAATATATATACAGATGAAGTCAGAATTATTAGCCCCCCTTTAATTGTTTTTTTTTTTCTTTTTAAAATATTTATCAAATGATGTTTAACAGAGCAAGGAAATTTTCACAGTATGTCTGATAATATTTTTTTTTCTTCTTGAGAAAGTCTTGTTTGGTATTTCAGCTAGAATAAAAGCAGTTTTAAATTTTTTAAAAACCATTTTAAGGTCAAAATTATGAGCCCTATGTATTTTTTTGATAGTCTACAGAACAAGCCATTGTTAAACAATAACTTCCCTAATTACCCTAACCTGCCTAGTTAACATAGTTAAGCCTTTAGTTAAGCCTTTAAATGTCACTGTATAGAAGTGTCTTGAAAAATATCTAAAAAATATATTATTTACTGTCATCATGACAAAGATAAAAGAAATCAGTTATTAGAGATGTGTTATTAAAACTATTATGTTTAGAAATCTTCTCTCTGTTAAACGGAAATTGGGGAAATAATTGGGGGTTAATAATTCTGACTTCAACTGTATATATATATATATATATATATATATATATATATATATATATATATATATATATATATATATATATTTTTTATATATATATATATATATATATATATATATATATATATATATATATATATATATATATATATATACAGTATATATATTTATTATTGGCTACAGAACAAACCACTTTTGTCCATTGACTTGCCTAATTAATCCAACCTGCCTAGTTAACCTACAGTAGTCAACATTTGAAGTGGATCAAAAGATTTTCAAAATTGTCCTAAGACAGGAATGAGTGTTGTTTAATAGTTTTAGGAGAACTTTGATTAAAGGTTTTGATCCACTTTAAATGTTAACTACTGTAGATAAGCCTTTAAATAGCTTTTTAGGCTTAATGCTAGCATCTTGCAAGACACAGTAACTAGTAAAATAGTATGTACTGTCATCATGGCAAAGAAGAAAGAATTTAGTTAATAAAACCAATATACTTAAAATGTTTTGAAAATATCGTTTCTGTTAAACAGCAGTTGGGAAATATTTAAAAAAGAATTACAATTTTACAGCAGCACTGTTATTTTGACATCATTGACTATGAGGCACGCGATTCTAAGGTTACTTTACTGAAATTAAATACTGATTATTATGTTGTATTGTATGCATTTATTGATCTTTTCCAGTTCCATTTTTCCAGAACAAAATCTGTTTTGTGTGTTAATGTTAAACCTACAGTATGTAAGACTTTGCACATTTGAATTATCACCAAATTGAGAAAGCTTTCTCATTATTCCCTTGTTAGTAAGGCTACTTACTGCTTCCACAGCATGACTATCACCTAAAATCCTTCACCAATAGTGCCTGATTTACATATACAGTAATGGTTTGTAAAAAAAAAAAAACAGAAAAGGTTTTCTTTCATTCTCTATCATTAGTTACAGGTTTTATATATTCCAATTGCATGTACATCAATTTGATGACGGTAAAAGTAAAGTAAAAAGTACAAAAAGGATTGTCAAATATGAATAGCAACACCAGATATTATGATAAAATACTAAACTCAGAGTTGCAGAAAGTAGGTGAACTGTTTGGAATGATATATACATAACACTATGGTTTTCTTGTGTCTGCTGAGACAGCATATAAACATTCACAATGAAGAGAGGAAAATTCTGTGAATGCTTAGACCAGGGGTGCCCAAACTTTGTCCTGGAGGGCCGGTGTCCTGCAAAGGTTAGTTCCAACCCCAATCAGACACACCTAGGCTATGCAGGTGTGTCAAGGCAAGTTGGAGCTAAAATCTGCATGACACTGGCCCTCCAGGACCGAGTTTGGCCACCCCTGCTTTAGACTTTTTTTTCTCTGCCACTCTTCTTTGCAACAGTAATCTGGGATGGATTGTCTCTGGATGTTTTTGGGTATTAGTCTGGCAGGCTTTCATGAATACAGCATTTCAGCTGGCCTCTCATGGTTCCTTGTTCCTTGATTGAAGGAAAATGTGCTAACACATCAAATCAGTTTTAACAAAGAAAGACTTTTTTTGTGAATGTTTGGCGTTGAATTATATGAACAAGGTAATAAAATGTGTTCTACTGTGACATAAATCAAATGACCAAGTCTCTTCTTTTGTTCATGTTTTGAACAGTTTGTAATTAATATTAGTCTCTATATGTATGCATAGTACAATATCTTACATACACTGTAAAAAATGCTTAGTTCTACACAATACCTTCAAGTTGTTTGAACGTATAAATTAAGTTAATTAAAGTATTTTTACAAATTTAAGTGAATTGAACATAAAACAATTAAGTTGTCCCCAAAAAAACTCAAGATTTGTTTTGTTTCAGCTAATTTTACGTAAGTAGTTTGAACAAGCACCAAAAATAATTATTTGAGTGTAGTTTTCGGGTTTTTTACCTATGTGTTTAAATGCACATACAGTTGAAATCAGAATTATTAGAGACTATCTATCAGACTCGTGTGTCTCATGTTTAATCTACTTAAATTTGTAAAGAAAAAAAGTTAAATCAATGGATTTGTTTTTGGGACAACATGAAGGAATTGTGTGTAACCCAGCATCTTTTACAGTGTATTCACATCACTTATGTGTTTTTATGCTTGTGTTTTCTCTCTAATTTTTCCTCATTGCTTGCGTGTTTTCTCCATTGTAACTGACCAAATATGGAGAAGGCCGTTCTTTCCCACTTTACCTTTATCAGATGGCAGCACATTATATCATGATGGGTGGTATGGTGGTCTCTCTCTGTCCCGGGATGAGTTTAGCACCTGTGGCTGTGTGAGTGAAGCTCTTCTCTGCTTGCACACACAGAGATCCCTGTACAAACCGCATCCAAATTCTCTGAACATGGATATAGGAGAAGCGGAGGATGAAATCCAGTTTCTGCGAACTGTAAGTACAATGCTATATATTATAATGCGTTCACTGTGCTGTTTTATTATACCAGAAATAATTAATATCTTACAAAGAGTTCAATACAACACTAAAGTTTGATTTGTGGTTAGATTGATAATTGGACATTAATCTTGGATATACATTTTAGATTCCAGCAGATGCTTTACAAAAGATTTTTTGAGACACTTGCATATGTATATGTAAACATGTTTCCAGCATATTTAAAGTTGCTCCACAGATATTATTATTAGATATTTTTTGTATTATTTAGTGCAATATCACTTGTTCACTTATGCAGTTGCTCACAACATTGTTTATTCTTGTGGATATTGTTATATATACAGTTACAGTGCAATGAATGACATTGTCTAGAATCACATTTGAGAGAGTTGACCCACATCACTGTTGTCTATTTTTACTGTGTTATCAGTAACAGAGGAACTGGAGAGTGTGTGTGAGCTCCATATCTCCAAAACAGATATAAATGGGACACTCTGCTCTCTCTTTCTCTCTCTCTCGCTCACTCACACACAAACAAAAATACACACTTACAATAACTTTCGCTTTATGTCTTTTAGCGCAATCATTTAAAAATGAAAAATCATTGTTTTTTAAATGGTTTTAATAATAACTTAATAATAGAAGTGACACAGATGTCAGAATGCAGATGCTGGTCACTGAAACTTCGATGACAAGCTGGAGGTGTTGGAATTCTCCATTCACAGACTGATATGCTGAGGTTCAGTCCATATAAGGCTGCACTGTAACAGTGATACTCTGCTGTTCTACACACTCTGAAACATGGAGTCTAGAATATGAAGGATTTTATTTGTCTATAATTCTTTTCACAAATGTTATTTGGCTTTTAAATCACAGATACTAATAATGTGAATGATTAATTGATTTGATACCTTTTATTACCAATTTGTCAGCAGTTCATAGTCTTTTATTGTAACATTTATTATTTGATATATTTTAATTAGTACAGGTAGGAGTAAGTCGTTTCATTTTTACAAAAAAAAAGCTTTTGCTGAATGACAATGAAACTTTTATTCATCTCAAAGTTTGACCTTTGTTTGGTAGAAATGTTGTTTTAAACAATAAAGTAGACAGTTTGTTTACACATTAATATGATTTAATATGACATGAAAAAACTTTTAAAATTTAGTTTCATGCCAAAATAGGGGCAGACTGGGACAACAAATCAGCCCTGGCACTGTAGCCACACCAGCCCACATTACCACACCAACACAGCCCCACCCAGGGACACGCACATTCATTACTTATATTGGTGTACAGATGGTGAAAAAAGCAGTACCATATGTAATAGATATTTAAACATTTAATGTATGTGACTGGAACAAAAACAACCCGTTTATAACAAATTTATACATTCATTCATTTATTCATTCATTTTCTTTTCCTTTTATTAATCCGGGGTCGCCACAGCGGAATGAACTGCCAACTTATCCAGCTTATGTTTTATGCAGCATATGCCCTCCCAGCCTCACCCATCACTGGGAAACACCCATACACACATTCACACACATAGACTATTGACAATTTAGCTTACCCAATTCACCTATACCGCATGTCTATTGGACTTGTTGGGGAAACCGGAGCATCCGGAGGAAACCCACACAAACACGGGGACAAATTGCAAACTACACACAGAAACACCAACTGACCCAGCCAAGGCTCGAACCAGCGACCACCGCATTGCCCCCTTTCGAGAATATTTCAGTTAATTTTATGCATTTACCAGCGTCTGATTTTTACAGCCATTTTTTGCTTTCTCTGGGCTTTTCGGCACTGCCTTTCCTTTTTAACAGTTCATTTCTGACAATTAGCTTGTGTTGCACTTACTGTTTTGTGACATTCTTGCCAGATTTTGATTACATCCGCGTAACCTCTGATTGGGTCGTCCCATCTCGAAAACCAGCCGGCCGTCACCGATTGGGCCAAATGCTTAACATTTATTATTATTGCCAGATTGTCAAATGCCAGAAGGGTCAGACCATTTTTTAAATGTGGGCTGGTCAGTTTTTTTATTTATATATTTTGTTTTTACATGCAAGAAGCTTTTTTTTCTCTTGCAAGATGTGAATATTATGGTGGTGATGATAATAATAATAATACATGTTAAGCATTTGGCCCAATCGGTGACGGCCGGCTGGTTTTTGAGATGGGCTGACCCAATCAGATGTTACGTGGATGTAATCAAAATCTGGCAAGAATGTCAAACAAACAGTAAGTGCAACACAAGCTAAGTGGCCAATCCGCCCCTGTGCCAAAATAAGAAACAAAGTATATTGTATGTAAACTATTCCTTCACTTTCATGCCAACATTAATCGCTGATTGTAATTTTAAGAAATGTATTTTTGTCACCATTAATGAGGTTTATGTATGTAGTGTTCGCTTGCATGTGCATTTATACCAGGGGTGCTCAAACCTTTTCCTATGAAGGGCCAAAATCTAAGCTTGATTAAGAGCTGTGGGCCGAAATTAAACATAGCAAACTGTATTACATTAAAGTTACCATGGGTAATTTCCTCATTTATTTTATAATATTTAAAAATAAATAGAAAAAATTACTTCAACCGTATTTACTAATGCATTATAATTTTTCGGAAATAATATTATTTTAAAAAAATTATAAAAAAAAAAAAAAAAAACCATTCATAAAACAATAGAGCTCAATGCCGAATACACTAGTCATGCTGAACCTGCCTTTGCCTTGATTTGCACGCTGATGTCTTCTCCTTTGTCCCCAATTCACTAAGTGACGGTATGTAAATAGGTTAAAAATCTGATTCATTTACAACATTTAATTGAAACATTTTTTTAATTTAACATTTTTTTGTAGCTCAACAATAAAACAAACAAACAAAAGGTTACATTAAAATTGAAATGAGAATCTCTGTTAAAGTCATTCCACAAATTGTCCCAAACATTTTTCCTCTGGCGTGCCAAATCAAAGGATACAAAGGGCCAACTTTGGCCCACGAGCTCTAGTTTGGGCATCTCTGATTTATACAAAGTCTTTGAAAATTGTGCAGCTTTGAATGTTCACTTTCTCAGAAAATGTAATTAAAAATAATTACAAAATGAAGTCTGAATTATTAATTATCTCAAATTATCCTTCGAGTCTTTTCTCACTCTATTTGTTCTGCTTGCATTTTTAAGCTTCAACCAAAACTCATGTTTTTGAGTTTAACTTATAATGTGCTTTATAAAGTGAGATAATAGTGTATACTGTGTTCTCTGTTGTTGTGAGTGAAGTACACCTGTAATGTGAATGTGTTTTTCAGCGTGATGAGTTGGTGTTGAGGTGCTGCTCTTCAGGCCCTCATCAGCAGAAATTGTGTTTAGCTGCAGAAGGTTTTGGAGAGCGACTGTGTTTCCTCGAGTCCACCTCTAACTCAAAGGTCAGATGCTCAGTTACTTCATTTTTTCAAATTTGGTCACTATTTTCTGAGTTAACAGTCTGTGAATTTTCACACTCTTCAGGTAAAAAACCTTCCAGAACGGTTTCATGCCATTCGTCTTTGTTTCACAGAATGTTCCAGCAGATCTCTGTATGTGTGTGTTTGTTCTGGACCAGTGTCTGTCTGTCCAAGCGCTGCAGGAGATGCTGGCCAATCGTGAAGATCTTCCTACAGGGGTAGGTAATGTGGAGAAAGACAAGAATTTAGCAATAATGAACAGCTATCAGTTTAGTGGATGAACTTTCTTTTTTCATCTGTTCAAATGTATGGGGTCAGTAAGTTTTGTTTTAAGGAATTCATTCTTTTGTTATCGAAGATACAAGGTTACAAAATTTTCTTACAATGCAGAACATGTAGATGGAATTGCAGAATCCAGCCATGAAAAGGAATTCACTGTATAATGCTGGATTTTGCAGTGTTACTACTACCAATACTTGAGCATTTATGCAATCTTTGAGCATGTGGTTTTCTGCATTTTTTTGTCCTATCACATAAACATATTTATCTCCAGAACTGCCATGAATGTTGGTTCATTACATTTACATAGTCATTAAGGAGATGCTTTTATCCAAAGCAAATGACAAATGAGGAAGGCATATATACAGTATATACACTGTAAGACCTAACAGTCAACTTTATCTAACGAAATGAGTGTCGTTAACTCAAAATTTACTGAAAGTTAATTCTACTCATTTGAGAAGAGTTTTGAACTCAGTGTTGAAGGTAATGAGTTAATTAAATACCTCATTACTTCAACTTAAATAGAGTAAGTTCACAGTACTTATATAGGTTAGTTTTTTTTTTTTTTAACTCAAATGGTTTGTAGCAATCGGTTTCCTCAAACGGTTTGTTTTGCTTTAACTTATTGGGTTTTACAGTACTCAGTTGGTTTGAGTTCTCTTCATTTATTGGGTTTTACTGTGCTCAAATTGCTTCATTTAATCAAATGGGTTAAGTTCACATACTCATTGAGATTAGTTTTTGAACTTAAATGGTTTGTTGCAATCGGTGTCCTCAAATGGTTTGAGTTACCTTAACTTTTGAGGTTTTACAGTGTGTGTGTATGTATATATATATATATATATATATATATATATATATATATATATATATATATATATATATATATATATATATATATATAGTTGAAGTCAAAATTGTTAGCCCCTCTGAATTATTAGCCCCCCTGTTTATTTTTTCCCCATTTTCTGTTTAATGGAGAGAAGATTTTTTTCAACACATTTCTAAACATAATAGTTTTAATAACTCATTTATAATAACTGCTTTATTTTATCTTTGTCATGATGACAGTACATAATATTTTACTAGATATTTTTAAGACACTTCTATACAGCTTAAAGTAACATTTAAAGGCTTAACTAGGATAATTAGGTTAACTAGGCAGGTTAGGGTAATTAGGCAAGTTATTGTATAACGATGGTTTGTTCTGTAGACAATCAAAAAAAAAAAAAAATAGCTTAAAGGGGTTAATAATTTTGACCTTAAAATGGTGTTTAAAAAAATTAATAACTACTTTTATTCTAGCCGAAATAAAACAAATAAGAGTTTCTCACGAAGACAAAATATTATCAGACATACTATGAAAATTTCCTTGCTCTGTTAAACATCATTTGGGAAAAAAAAAGAAAAGGGGGGCTAATAATTCTGACTTCAACTGTGTGTGTGTGTGTGTGTGTGTGTGTAGAGATTTTGCTATATATGTATATATATATGTATATATAGTTTGTAGTTAAGTTCTCAAGAAAAAGATGAGTTTTTAGGTGCCATTTTATGGTTGGCATGGATCGGGGAGATCAATACCAGCGAGAAACAGTAAACAAAAAGGTTCTGGAAAGGGATTTTGAGCCTCTCTGGGATGGTACCATGAGGCGGCTCACTTAAAAAACCAAGTAACAAAGAAACGGATGAATAACTGTTGTAAAATATATAAATACAATTATTATTGAATTCACTTAAATAGACAACATGTCTAAATTACTAAAATGTAGTTTAACAACACGGAGTCAAGAAAAATAAAACAAATGGAAAAATGGAAGTCTAAAGTGTAAATGTAACAATTATTAAAACTAAAACTGATTTCTTAAGACTTTAGCATTCTGTTCTTTAGATCAATCAATCAATCAATCAATCAATCGATCAATCAATCAATCGATCAATCAATCAATCAATCAAATAGTCTGCAAGAAGTCATATTAGAATATATTATATATTAGAATAATTTCTGAGAGATCATATTACACTGAAACCTGAGGTAATGGCTTTTGAAAGTACATTTTAAAATATGGTGAAATGTGAAACAGTTCTAAAAAAATATAATAGTGTTTTACTTTTACCGATTTGCTGTATTTTTTTATTAGATAAACACAGCCAGAAGATAAAATCTAAGCAGCTTCAAACCTCTAAACAGTTGTCTGAAGAAATGTTGTAAAGAAATTTGAATTGCTAAACAAATCACAGGTACAGTACTAAAACTATTGCTTTAGTTTCAGTCACATGAGGCGGCTGGCCGTCGTACTCTGCTTTATGGTCAGGCCGTGCTGTTTCGGCATGCCTACAGCGACATGGTAAGACATTTTTAAATTTTTTCTTTTTTATTAATTAGTGGCTTCCATATTGGCACTACAAAGTGTAAACTTTAAACCCTGTGCATCTTTTGTCTTGCAGTATCTGTGCTGTCTGTCTACATCAGGACTCTCCTCTGATAAACTGGCTTTTGATGTCGGTTTGCAGGAGGACACCGAAGGTAAGTTCACACTCTTCTCCAATGTACTGTGAAATTAATGTTCTCATCCTCTGGCATGAATAAATGTTTAAATCTGAAATAATGCATAAATGACTAAATCTTCCATATTTCTTGATGTTGCATCGTATGGTTTCAGGTGAGGTGTGTTGGTGGACGGTTCACCCTGCCTCCAAACAGAGGTCAGAGGGTGAGAAAGTGCGAGTGGGTGATGACCTCATCTTAGTTAGTGTTTCCTCTGAGAGATACCTAGTGAGTGGGTCATTCATTTGTTTGTCTGTTGATCTACAGTGCCTTCCACTAATACTGTATTGCTGCCCTTAAATATGAGCAAAGAAACCTATATCAAATGACTTTATTGTTTAACCTTATCTTTTCTTTAATATATTAACACAGTAGAGGCTTATTTGTTAAAAATGAGTGATTATGTTAATAAGGTCACTTTGTAGTATTGGAGACTTTCTGACCCTAAGATTTAACTAACCTCTGCAATTCTCCAGCTGTGTTACTTGGAGATTTTGGCCACTAATAAATGCCCACTTTCAGGCTGATTTATAACATTTACAGCTGACTGGAATTTCTTTGTTGTTGAAGATTCTACAATGATGGTGGAAAAGGGCAATTTCAGTGTTTTTAATTTTTTTATAGCCACTTCCAATTTTGTGAAGCTCAAGAGGATTTGCAGCAAATTGCAACACTGTTGTTTTGTTTTGGATTGAGTTTGGTCTTTATTTACAACCCTGTGAAACAGCAGGTCATAGTTGAACAATTTCCTGTTCCTCATCACCCAGGTGTACAAAAAAAATATATATATATAAAATATCAGTGGAAATCTTGTTCAACAATCATTTGTTCATATGAATTCATCGAGGTGTCTGTAAATTTGTGCAGTAAATTAATTTACTAAAATATTTTCCGATTTTTCTGAGTTTGCCATTGTTTGTTTTAAATGAGAACAAAGGTTTTTGTAAATATTTTAAGTGAAAGCTTAAAAGGGTAAGAAATAAAGACATTTTTGTCATAGTCTTCTTTGCTTATATTTTCCAGGGGTGCCAATATTAGTATTTGGTTGTATTACATACAATTTGACACCTGTCTCCCTCTTTGCAGCATGTATCGTGGACTAACAGTGAAGGGAATGACAGTGGTGTTGGCCGAGTGGATGCCGCCTTCCAGCAGACGCTGTGGAGTGTGGCCCCTGTTTCCTCTGGGACTGTGAAAACACAGGGTAAATGTACAGTCACACACTAGGAATCACTATAAATCACTGAAGGAGCCTGCAAAACAAGCTATGTCGATCTGGTGTTTTTAAATATGCTTAAGCCTTATTCACACTGCACCAGTTGTATCTTTATTCACATTTAATATACTTTAGATGTACAGTGAGGTCATTAAGTATTTGATCACACTGTGATTTTTTAATATCTCCTACTTAGAAATGATGGAGGGGTCCAGAATTTTCACCATAGGTGCATTTCCACTGTGAGAGACGAAAATCACATTGTATGACATTTTAAAAATGTATTTGTAAATTACTGTGTCAAATAAGTATTTGATCACTTGCTTTTCAGACAGATTTCTGACCCTCAAAGACCTGTTATTTTGCTTTTAAATAGTCCAGCTACACTCTGCTCTTGATTCTAATTTAGTAGCACATGTTTGAGGTCATTAGCTGTCATAAAGACACCTGTGCATCCCACAATCAGTCACAGGTTTAAGTAGCAAAGAGCTGTCAAAAGACACAAGAGACAAAATTGTAAACCTTCACAAAGCTGGAAAGGGCTACGGGGCAATTGCCAAGCAACTTGGTGAAAAAAGAACAGCTGTTGAAGCAATTATCAGAAAATGGAAGAGACTAATGATGACTGTCAATGTCCCTCAGACTGGGGCCCCATGGAAGATCTCTCCTCGTGGGGTATCAATGATGCTAAGAATGGTCAAAAATCAGCCCAGAACTACACGGGAGGAGCTGGTCAATGCCGTGAAGAGAGCTGGGACCACCGTTTCCTAGGCCACTATCAGTAATACACTAAGACGTCATGGTTTAAAATCATGCATCGCAAGGAAGGTTCCCCTGCTTAAATCAGCCCATGTCAAGACCCGTCTGAAATTTGCCAGGGACCATCTGGATGATCCAGAGGAGTGATGGGATAAAGTCCTGTGGTCAGAAAAGACCAAAGTAGAACTTTTTGGTCTTAATTCTATTCGCTGTGTTCGGAGTAAGAAGTATGATGAGTATCATCCCAATAATACCATACCTACAGTAAAGCATGGGTCTGGAAGCATCATGCCTTGGGGGTGTTTTTCTGCACAGTGGACAGGACGACTGCACTGTATTAAGGAGAGGATGGACGGGGCCATGTATTGTGAGATATTGGGCACAAATTTCCTTCGCTCAGTCAGAACATTAAAGATGTGTCTTGGCTGGGTCTTCCAACATGACAATGACCCAAAGCACACAGCCAGGAAAACCAAGGAGTGACTGCATAAGAAGCATATCAAGGTTCTGGAGTGGCCTAGCCAGTCTCAAGATCTAAATCTAATAGAAATCTTTGGAGGAAGCAGAAACTCTGTGTTGCTCAGCGACAGCCCCAAAACCTGACAGATCTAGAAAAGATTTGTATGGAGGAGTGGGCCAAAATCCCTCCTGCCGTGTGTGCAAACCTAGTGAAGAACTACTGTACAAGAACCATTTAACCTCTGTAATTGTTAACAAAGGCTTCTGTACCAAATATTAAACATTTTTGACAAATACAATTTACAAATAAATTGTTAAAAAAATCCATAGACTGTAAAAGATATGGACGTAGTATCCGTGACGTCACCCATAGGTTTATGAAGAACCCAAAATAAGCTATTAGTAGACGTGGCCAACCGTCGACATTTTGTTTGCGCGTCATCGCACAAACCGCGGGATACCAAACAAGGGCAAAGAGGCAGAGCGTGAGCGGAGCTACAGACACCTGCTGGCATTTTGCTTAGACTGGCTTTCCTATGGGAGAAACGCTTAATACTTTATTACCTGCGACTCGTTTGTGTTCTGACCACATGTGCTTGGTTGTAGACTATGATAATAAAGTGTTTAGTGTTTTAAAAACACTGTTTTATCACATTGAGCCACTAAACATTGTTCTTATGAAGTTTTTCCATAGGAGGAAAACACAAATTACTTGCAAACACTTCAGATATAGTCTGTGTTAGGAAATGCAAGACTATTGATGAAATCCAGGCATAACACTGTATGACAACGGTTCAGATGACTGTTCTAGAGCCTACAGCTAATCAATCTGTCAGATTCTGGAGTGCATTACAGCTCTAAAGAACATTATAAATGATAAATGATCTTAAATAAAACAAATACATTTGTAGAGATGGTATATAAGTATATAATTTTACTCACCTGGGAAATGGAGGCCACGTTAATGGTTTGTGAGCACAATTAAATGCACACAGCATGCCATATAATCTGATAATTGTAAGAAATAATTCCAAAAGGCAATTGACTGTGTAAAGCCACATAAAACAAAACAAAAATACGATGAATATGCTGAGATCAGCCGGAATCAGCTGAGGTGAAGTGACGGCGACCAGCGAGACCTAACTGTCACTCAAGTTGCCCCGCCCTCAATTATACAGACTTAATATAACCTAATATAAAGGAAATGGATGAGTTATAAAAAAATTCACCCCCTCACAGCTGTCATGAAGGGGAATATTAGCTATATGAACCAAAATCGTTCTTTGTACCAGGCTGTAAACACCTTTTTTATGTTGTAAAGTTGTCCATTCTAGCAGTGGGGTCAATAGAAATTTGCTCCATATGGAGCCAGGACTAGCGGAATTTCGATGAATTGCAGTTTCAGTTACTTCCGTATTGGCTTCCCCAGGGAGAGCGGGAGGTTGCCGCTTGAAAAAAATCATACAATGTGTCAACTGTCTCTCACAGTGGAAATGCACCTATGGTGACAATTCTAGACCCCTCCATGATTTCTAAGTAGGAGATATTGAAAAATCACAGGGTGATCTAATACTTATTGACCTCACTGTATATAAATTCACGTTTCTAAATTTATGTTGTGGACACCTCAACTTTGACCCATATATATGCTTTCATTTTGTTTTTAATTTGAAATGTATTTAATATAATGTTACATCTGTTCATTGTATGTTTGTCTTAATTCAGGTTCATTAAATCATTTTATCAGATACATTTTTATTTCAATAATACATTAGTAAAGGTTAAAACAAACACAAGCTAAGCTTATTAAATGCTTTTAAACTATTCATGTCAACTGCTATAATAAACTAATGTTAGAACCTACTAAAATGAGTTTTCATTTTTAAATTTCATGTTAATATGGATACAAATTTAATATTTCTTCATTATCTACTGAATATTATTTTTTAATCCATCTTAAAAAAATGTGTATTTCTGCTGAAGATGTATTATATTTGATTGATTGTGAACCGCAGGTCATGTAAGAGGAGGTGACACTGTTCGTCTGCTACATGGACACACAGATGAGTGTTTGACCGTCCCTGCAGCCAAACACAAACGAGACGAGCACAGGTCAGAGAGGTCATCTTAACGATTGAACATAAATTAATGACATTCATTACATCATATTTCACAATTTCCCCCACTCTTCCTTCAGATCTGTCCATTTTGAAGGAGGCTTGGTCTCTCTTCAGGCTCGATCTTTATGGAGGCTTGAGGCATTACATGTTGTGTAGGTGTTTCAGTTAGTTGAAAGTGCACATTTATTCCTTCTGCATTGGTCAGACTCTATTAGTGATTGTTTATTTGTAGATGGAGCGGTAGTTATATTCACTGGGGTCAACCGTTTCGTCTGCGCCACCTCACAACCGGATCATTCCTGGGACTGACCCACGATCAGGGACTCCAGCTGGTGGAAAGAGAAAGAGCTGATGTTAAATGTACAGCTTTCGCCTTTCGAGCCTCAAAGGTTTGATGATATCAGATGCAGTAATAAAATAGCCAGATGAACAAAATTATTATCCATAATTAGTAATCATCCAGTTTTTGTGAGTTTTGATGTTTAATACAAGTTTTTTTGTACTGTATTTTTATAGGAGGAGATCCACGAGAGCTCAGACTATGTTAAGAGGAGAGATGGCATGGGTGCACCTGAGATTAAATATGGAGACTCTCTCTGCTTCATTCAGCATGTGGACACAGGACTTTGGCTCACATATCAGACCACTGACTCTAAGAGGCAGAAGGAAAGCGTGTCACAGAGACAGGTAAACAAATAGAGTGGTTGATAGAAGTTAAGGTCTTTGAATCATCATAGATAATGAGGATTTGCTCTATAGTTCAAATATTTGGAATTGATCAATGTTTGTTTTATAAAAGTCACCAGCATTTATTTAATCACAAATACAGTAATGCAAGAACATTGGGAAATCTGTTTAGTTTAACATAACATTAACATAAATTAGCATAAAACATTAATTTGGATACATTTGAAATGCCGTTTTCATTTTCAATACACTCTCTATCAGCAGTAAAGTTTTTAAACATTCTCCACATGTTTCTCATCTACAAATAAATGTCAAACACAAAAACACTTTTTAAAAAAGAAAAAAGATATTGTCAAATTCAATAAAATGTTTTACTATGACATCATTGTGAGCAACAGCAATTTTGCAAATATACAACTACAAAAATATATTTTGTATGCATAAAACTTGAGTTTGGCATGCTAAAATGACTTGATTTAAATTTTGTGTTATGTCCACATACCTCCTCATTCATTTCACTTTTTGTGTTGTGTATCAGGGGTTCCCAAACTTTTCAGCCCATGACCCCAACAATGCCAGTGACTCGCGACCCCCACTATTTTTGGAAGTGGTTATAATCATACAAACGTTGCACGCAACGGCTCACACACACCAATAGGCCTTTATAAACACGAGCATACTGACAGCACAAAACAGTGCAATAATCTAACAACCATATCATTCATTCATTCATTCATTCATTCATTTTCTTTCTTTTCTATTAATCAGGGGTCGCCATAGCGGAATGAACCGCCAACTTTTCCAGCATATGTTTTACGCTGCGGATGCCCTTCCAGCCTCAATCCATCACTGGGAAACACCCACACACTCTCATTTACACACATACACTATGGACAATTTTAGCTTACCCAATTCAACTACAGCGCATGTCTTTGGACTTGTGGGGGAAACCGGAGCACCCGGAGTAAATTCACGCGAACACGGGGAGAACATGCAAACTCCACACAGAAATGCAACTGACCCAGCTGAGGCTCGAATCAGCGACCTTCTTGTTGTGAGGTGACAGCGCTACCCACTGCGCCAACATGTCGCCCTAACAACCATATATTTTTATTTATTTATTTTATTATTATTATTATTATTATTATTATTATTATTATTATTATTCTTGTTATTATTATTTAAAATTAACCTCACCTAATGAGACTGGTGGACACAATGATTAAGTTACATCCAAAGTCTTTTCTTGGTTTAATTTTGAAGACCGCAACTCATCAGATCATTCTCAATGTTTAGTCATGGCCTGTATTTATTTTAAATGTACGTGAATGACGTAAAGGTGTCAGAACATTTAGACTGGTGCCGTAAAATAAATCTGCTGCAACTGACGCTGTTGCTTTGTCATTAATCTAACATAAAAATCCCAGGGGTTGCAATCCAATGGAATTTTTTTTTAAATAAATCTGAAGGCTGAAGGCTTTTACTTTGCATGTTGTATTTTAATGTAACTATTTTTTATCAATGGTAAGCAATGGTAATTTTAACAGTTTTTCTAACAAAATTTATTACATTTTTGGAAATCACCAAGTGACCCTCTCTCATTGTCCCGTGATCCCACCTTGCTCAATGAGCATGAACAAATGGGTTACTGTTTCATATTGTCGAACATTATTTCACATGACTTTTCAGGGCTCAACACCACATTTCTTCAACTTACCACATTTTCTCTAGCCACACCAAAAATAAATACATAAAAAATAAATAATTTTTAGCCCAATATAACTGTAAGCAAAAGAAAGCAGGTGAAAAACATCATGTGAGATAATGAAAGGATGATCAAGTGCGCACAGTTAATGTTAGGCCCATAAATAATCTGTTCAAAGAATGGTTAAAGCGAAAGCAACCACTGTTGCTTAAAAAAAAACATGTTTTGCATGTTTTAGAGCTGTTTTCTATAAGCTTTGCAGGAATAAAACATGAAAACTGGGTAAAATAGCATTGCCAGTAATTGCGACTGTTACAAATGATTACATCATACAACTAAACATTCTTCATCATTTTTAAATACCTTTGTTTACTTCGTTCACACTACAATGTGAGTCAACATATTAAAATTTATCTACTTGGAAGAGCGTTTTCAACAAGTTCAGTTGTTACAAGACAAAAAATAACTCTCATTATGGACGGAAGGCCAAAATTTATATTTTAATGAATGTATATTGATTAATGTAGACAGCCTTAGATAATGCCTTCTGTCTGAAATAAATCCTGCTTTAAATGCATGATACTGTCCTCGTCACAGGCTGTTCTTCGAGCAGAAGGTCACATGGATGATGGCATCACTCTGTCCCGCTCTCAGAGGGAGGAACCACAAGCTGCGTGTCTCATTCGAAGCTCCGCCCTCCTCTTCTCACAATTCATTAGGTAAACGTAGAAAACAATGCATTGATAGAAGACCATTAAAACGGACTATATGTGGAGTACTTCACATAAGAAAAAATAGTCTACAGATTTTCATAAAAAACCTAGAAAGTAAGGGAAGGTCTCATTTTTCGTTTTGGTATGACAATTCTTATATACTGTATATACATCTACTTTTACGTTTTTTTTTATCATGTTTTAGAATTTCTTTTTCATTTTTGCTTTTCTAAAGAGGACTAGATGATGTCACCCAGAAAGAAAACATCACCAATTTCGATCTTCCATTTGAGATGATCCATCTAATCCTCCAAGATTTGCTTGGTTATTTTCATTGTCCTGGAAAGGAGCAAGGCCAGAAGGGCAGAGAGGGAGACATTGGAGCACTGAAGAACAGACAAAATCTCTTCCAAGATGAGGTAATGACCTCAAAACTAAAAAAATCTCTCATATCAAGCCAAATGCCACATTAATATATAAAATGTTTGCTGTTTTTATTCTCCTTATATTTATATTTATTCATTGTGGCTATTTCAGGGTATAGTCACTCTGGTGCTGGACTGCATTGACCACCTGCATGTGTACAACAGTGCGGCTCATTTTGCAGAGGCTGCTGGGAAAGAGGCAGGAGAGTCTTGGGGAAAAGTCTTGAATGCTTTTTATGAGTTATTAGGTATATGATGAGTTAATTGTCTAGATATATAATAAAGTTGTGCTTTAATTTACACAATTTCCATTGCTCCCACAGCTGCTCTTATTAGGGGTAATCGGAATAATTGTGCCCAGTTTTCTGGCACTTTGGACTGGCTGGTCAGCAGGCTGGAGAGGCTAGAGGCTTCCTCTGGTAAATGTCCTACAGAATTATTTATTTCATGAGGTGAGCTCAAAAGATGATTAGAATTTTCATTTGCTACTTGTTTTGTTTGTTTGATTGTTTTTTCAGGAATATTGGAAGTGTTACATTGTGTGTTGGTAGAAAGTCCTGAAGCTTTGAATGTTATTAAGGAAAGTCACATAAAAACTATCATCTCACTTCTGGACAAACATGGAAGAAACCATAAGGTAAACATTTACTGTACCTTTTAAAGATTTGGCATCTTTTTTGGTTTTTTAAATAATTTTTGAAAGTATTTTACTATATGCCAACCAATATGTAGGGCCTCGCACACGTAATACACAATTATGTAGTGCGTTAACTTTAAATTAGCTCAAAGGGAGTATAGCAGAACTTAAAGCGGCTCCAAAAGAATCGACTCTCTTGAACTGAACAAACGACTCGTCCAGCGCTCGTTTGAACAGACAGGGCTGTTGACTCAAAAATGAATATTACTATTCGAACTAAAGTAAAACACTTTAATATTTAAGCAGGGTAACAAGACCTAGGTATAAGACATTAGCTTAAAAGTATACACAGGTCACTTTCAATACAAAAGAGACTTTATTGACTACAAACAAACTAACAAAAACTCACACACACACGCATTCATACTGGTTGCAGATAAGGAATAGAAGGAAAGAAGAGTTTAGGAGAGATGTGATGTAAAACCTCAAGATGTAAAACCTAACCAAGCGAACCAAATAATCAATTCAACCTTTACTGTGTCTTAGACAGGGTTATCTATCATTTAACATGATTAGCAGATCATACACCAGTTCAGCAATGGATCTGGAGATGTACTTGCGTTCCTTAGTGATGTGGGGAAGTCCTTCTGTGGAGCTGAATTCCCACACGAGTTCGCTGGTGTTTGGTTTGGTCGTTGAAGTGACGTCTCTGAGGCTGACGTGAAGTGAAGTCCAGTAGTTGGAGACGGAGACGGCCAAACTGTTGTCGTGTTGACGAGTTTCGCGACTCAACTTAACTAGACTCCCGACGGAAAGAAAAGAAAGAAGAGTAAACGGAAGATGGGGAAGTTTGAGGCTGGTCTCAACCCATCTTAATGTCCAAGTCCAGCTGGACTGGACCCGGAGAAGAGTTGTCCTGGACAGCTGCTGCTGCTTCGCTGCCTTTCGCCCCTCGCCTCTCGCCGTTCTGCCCTCGCCTAGCCTAGAGAATGATTGTGGTGATGGGTTTTATCACCCAATGTTTCCGGCCCCTCGTAGAGCTGGATCAGTAAGGCATTGTCCGTGGATCTGCGTGACAATCCCATGTCGTCACATGCACTTGGCGTGACTCACTCACATGAGCCATGGTGCTCAGACATATAGCATTAAGCATACAATTTTAATATGAACATGATACCTTTTTCATATCTATAATTAAAAAGGAATGAAAGGGAAAGGATTTCACTCATTCATCTCAAATAACATACACGTAATGGTACGTTTGTAATAACTCAAAGCATAATGGGTTATCCATGATTAATGCATTCTTAACATATACAGGATTTGTGTGTTATACAAGAGCAATAACATTACATTTCATTAAAAGTCCGCTATCATCGTTTTGAGGATGATCTGATGAACTTTAATGTTTGGTGATAGTTTAAATTTCAGAGAGAACTTTGATTCTCTGTTTTGGACCAAAGTCAGTCAATTTTCTGTCTTGCATGGGGGCTGGAAAACCCCATTTCCTGAGGTCAAACACGAGCTCTTTGTTAAGAAAATTGTGTTCTCGTGATCAGTTACCCGTTCGTCTTGAGTTAACTTGGTCAGGATTGTGGGTCCGATGACACTTCACGAGTCCGATAGCCTCAAGGCATCCGCTTCCTGCTCTACTGCAAAAATGTGGCCTGACATTCTGATTTTGGTCAGAGACCAAAAACGGCTCTCGATCAAGGTGATTCTGATTACAGGTGTCGACTCAGTTATAGTTGTCTGCATTGAGCCCCCACAAATACATTTACAGTATTTGATCAAGAGACAACATAACTGTAATTTCTTAAAATATTATAATGGGGATTGTTTATTTTCATACATGCAAAAAATGACTTTTGCTGCTTGTTCAAATTACTTATTTAAATGGCTTTTGAGTTTTTGGGTGGATAACTTAGTTGTTTTATGTTCAATCCACTTAAATTTGTGACTTTAACTTAATTTGTGTTGAGACAACATGAATGAATTGTGTGGAACCCTGTATTTTTTACAATGTACACTCTTTTGTTGCTTGTTCAAACTACTTATTTAAAATGAGCTGAAACAACCCAATTTTGAGTTTATTTGGGACAACCTAATTTTTTTATGTTCAACAAACTTATTAATTTTTAATTTGTAAAAAATTATAAGTTCATTTAATTCAGTCATTTTATCCCAACACAAATCAATTGTATGGAACCCAGCATTTTCTTTTACAATGTATCTATCATTTAAGTGCTTGCTGAATTCATTTTTGAACAGACCATATCGATTGTGATCAGAATTGTCTGGATTTGACTACTTTCAGCATGTGTATGTGTGTTGATTCCATTTACAGATATTAGACGTGTTGTGTTCACTCTGTGTCTGTCATGGGATGGCTGTCCGCTCTAATCAGCATTTGATTTGTGACACACTGCTGCCTGAAAGAGACCTGCTGCTACAGACAAGACTGATTAACCAAGTTTCCAGGTGACCTGTAAACAAACCACATAACAATTTAGAGCTCCTACACCACAAAATCATGACAAAGGCCCAATTACAGGATTTTATCACACCTAAAAATGTATTTAGTTTGCTATTATATAGTCTATGCGTATAATTGCTAATAATATGTCTGTTTTCTGTTTAGTGTACGTCCAAACATCTTTCTGTGTATAAGAGATGACTGCGCCCAGTACAAAAAGTGGTATTATGAGGTTGTAGTTGAGAAAGTGGAGCCGTTTGTGACTGCAGAGCCTACTCATCTGCGAGTGGGATGGGCCAGCACCGAAGGGTACCATCCTTCACCCACTGGGGGTCACGACTGGGGGTCTAACGGTATTGGAGATGACCTCTGCTCTTATGGCTTTGATGGACTCCAGCTTTGGACAGGTTGCAATTTTTTTTGTTCACTAAGAACCTACAGTATAAAAACATTCAGAAGGTTCTTTTTTGCATTACTCGTTTTTGATTAAAAAGTTTTTTGTTTTTTTTTACATATTTTCGTTGTTGTGTTGGTTTTTAGGAGGTGTTGGCCGTCGAGTTAGTTCACCCAATCAGCACTTGCTAAGGGAAGATGATGTCATTAGTTGTTGTCTTGATCTCAGTGCAACCTGCATCTCCTTCCGGGTCAATGGACAGCCAGTTCAAGGCATGCTGGAGAACTTCTGTGTGGATGGACTGCTGTTTCCAGTGGTCAGCTTTTCTGCTGGAGTGCAGTGAGTTACCTTTATATGCATTTTGATTTTGCAAGTAGTAGTAGTAGTAAACTTTATTGTCCTTGACAGGAAATGTGTTATGGGCATCATCATATTGCTGCAGACATTCCATAAAAACAAACAATAAAAACTTTACAAAATACAGTAGTTACAATAATTCTAATAATAATTAAGATAAACTCTTGTTAAGTAAACCCAGTGAAACTGGTACAACGGATCTCTTATATTGGTTCAACCTACACTTTGGCCCTCTTTATCTCCTACCAGAGGGAAACAAAAAATGAATTGGATCATTCAGACTCATTTCCACCTGATTGAGGACACAATTCTCATATAAAACTTGAGAATTAAAAAATTTCATCATGTCCAACAATTTTCTATCCTGTCTTTAAGAGATGCATAAACTTAGATTTACACTGTATAGATAGGTTGCCAAACCACACTGTGATACCATATCTAACAATGCTTTCCAGAACAGCTTTATAAAACAGCATCATAAACTTCTTGTTTACTCCAAAAAGACGTAACCTCTGTAAAAAGTACAATCTCTGGTGTAAACTAGATCAAACCCACTCTGTGTGTTTTTCATGTAAAAGAACTATCAATGTAAATGCCCAAGTACTTATAGGTCTCTGACTGAGTAATAGGACGGTCATGTACAACCACTTGACGATGGTCACCTATACACTTTGGATCAAATACCATCTCTTCAGTTTTCTTAGTATTTCTTTTTAGCTTATTTTTATTACATCAATCAACAAACCGGCTAATTTCTGACTGGTAGATAACACTAATATCATCATGCTCATAAAGTAAACTTAGTATGTCTGTGTCAGCAGAATATTTAAAAATAAAATTCTGTGAATGCTTACTTGAACATTTATTTGTAAAAAGTGTAAAAAGAATAGGTGAGCTGACACAGCCTTGTGGAACCCCAGTACTTCTGTTCTTTTAATCTGAATGGATATTTTTACTCTT
This sequence comes from Danio kyathit, assembly GCA_903798195.1. Classification (NCBI taxonomy): domain Eukaryota; kingdom Metazoa; phylum Chordata; class Actinopteri; order Cypriniformes; family Danionidae; genus Danio; species Danio kyathit. The sequence continues at coordinate 25,117,776 of LR812535.1, read as the reverse complement.
TATAACCTGTTTGTTAAAGTTCTGTTTATTAAAAATGTTCTGTTTGTTAAAAATGAGAAATACAATTTACATATGCATGGGTTTATACTCAGCTGTTTTATATTTTCAGTTAACAAATGTGGTTTAATCGTATTAAAAGTGGAACTAAAATCAATAAAAAGCAGACTACTTTTTGTAGGTGCTGTTGTTTAATAGGTTGACCAGATTTCTCAGATACACACCAGTGACATTTTCTAGTTGAGTGTATATAAATAAAATATATATTTTATAATTTCACTTATGATTATGAATGACTCAAAAAAAAAAATGGGGACAATCCCCATTGGAGGCATTCTGGAAGTTTGTCATTGCAACATCTTCTGAAATATCAAATAATCAAATTGATCCAGATCCTAAAATTTGGCTACTAGGTGATATCAGTTCACTTCAATTGACCTATGTCAACAGCTATTATATTTTGCTTGCAAGCACTGAAGCTAAAAATGTTTACTTCAAAAATGAAAATCTGAGAATCCCCCCTGAGAAAAAGCACTCGATCAATGTGCTTGTATCTTATAGTACCCTTGAGAAAATATTGTATTCTGTCAGGCAAAAGCCTGCAGACTTTGCTTATATTTTGGGACCTTTTCTTGACACATTACCAGTTGAAACGAATGTACACAATTGTTCTCATAAAAAAAAAAAAAAAAAGTACATTAGTGTTAAATGACTCCTTTGTTACAATATCTATGAAAATAAATATGACTGGAAAGGCAAAGTGATTTTATGAATAATTTCCATATTATCAAACATTGCGCATATCTCATTACAATACTTTTGCATAATTCTACTTCTGTTTTAAAATTAAGTAAATTAAATGAACTTTTAAGTGGTTACAAAGGTATTTTGTGAAAATTGGAGGAAAAAAGTTTTATATTGTACAGGGGAGAATGTGTTTCTGTAACATTTTTGTGAAAAGTGTTGTGAAATGTTTAGCAAAAAATAAATCTTTTGATTTATGTTCAAGTATTTTTTTATTCTTTATTGTAAATGTAAAAGGTGCATTTACACAAAAAGAATCTTTAAAAAAAACATTATTTAAAAATGTAATTGATGTTTTATAATTACTGAAAATAAATTGATGCATTTTGGATATACTGTAGCAAAATGCCTTTAAATAGTTCTTGAAGGAACAAATTCGACACTGTTAAGGTACAAAGTGTCTTGTCGCTGTAGTGGTACCTTCATGGATCAGATTTGTACCTTTGATGAAGGTACAATATTGTATCTGCAGGTTTTAAAAACCAAAGGTACTTTTTGGTTTCCCATGGTACAAATCATGTTCTTAAAGGTACAAATTGCAATAGTACAAATTAGTTTTTTTTGTCTTAAAGTACAATTCTGTTCCCTAATAAGGTACTGCCCCAGTGACAAGGGTTTGTACCTTCTTTGGTACAAAATTGTATGTACTACTCACCATCTCTTTCCCTTAGCTTATTCCTTACTTTATCAGGAGTTGCCACAGTGGAATGTACCACTTATTTCTCTGGCATATGTTTTACAGAGTGGATGCACTTCCAGTGGCAACCTACTGTTTTCCACAATAAGTCGAACAATGAAAAATATGTTATGGATGTCCTCAATTCAATCTCACCAAATCAGTATTTTGACCTGCACATCGTAACATAGACGCCTGTTTATGTTTTATTTTCCATCAGGGTGCGCATGCTGTTTGGAGGTCGACAGGGGGAGTTCAGGTTTCTTCCTCCTGCTGGATTCTCTCCATGTTCTGAAGCTCTTCTCCCTAAAACACGCTGCAAGCTGGAGCTGTGTCACGAACTCGCTCGTAATCACACTGAGACCCAGCGTGACCTCTTAGGCCCTGTGGTACCTATTAGCCCAGTGACCTTCACACCTATTCCAGTGGATTCCAGCCAAGTACTCATTCAATTTTAATTACACTGTGATAATTTTAAATGTCAGTGCAGTACAGTTGCTTAAAGAAATCTGTTTTGCATCAACTTTTATGACTTTTCTGACACATCTGTACTCAACTCTTTATCTTGTCAGGTTGAATATCCTCCACAGCTGGAGCAGATCAGAGAACGATTAGCTGAAAACCTCCATGAGCTCTGGCTTATTGACAAAATAGAGCAGGGCTGGACCTATGGACCTGTAAGTATCTGAGGGAGTTTTCACACTTAAATTGTTTGTTTCAGAAACTTTCACATTTGGTTCATTTCAGCATATATGAATCACTTTAGAGCAGTTGGTTCTAGTGAAAAAAAAATTCAGACCCAAAGCATCAACAAACCAAGTCGTTTCATAATGACTATATTGCTGATCTGCTTCTGATGTGTTGTGCATTCAGAGATGACATAAAACCAGGGGTTCGTTCTTTGTACGTGGATTACTCAATTAGCTGGATTTCGTTTTTGATGATTTGACACGATCTAGGATCGTTTCATTCTTTAAAACTGATCCGAGAGTTGTTGCCATAACAACAGGTCTGGTAGCTCAAACCTATATATATTTTATAAGTTTAAACATATATATAAATAAACTTATGCAATCTGCACTCCAAAATAAAAAGTACAAAAACTGTCACGGGGTGGCTCTTCTTAAGCGGTTCAAAGAGAACATTTATTAATATGGACTTTTTAGGCACAAACGCGTACTATTGTAAGGTACCAGCTTTAGTAATATTTGTGTATGATACTAGACATGCGTAATATTTGACTGTTTTTTAAGGAATAATAATTTATGCAGTCATGCACATGTTTTGACAGATAAGATGAAGGTGATTTGATGCTTTTACCGATATCAAAATCCTTTTTTTGATGCAAAATTAATTTAAACAGCCAGTTATTCCTTGCGCCGATTAAGAAACTTGAATAGGCTTAGGCTACTATAATAAAGAAAATCCACTCTAAATGTAAAACTAAATAAATTGCTAAATACTCTTGAGTCTTGACACATGAAAATGTAAAGCCTGTAGCCCGCAACAAAGGTGGAAAGATAATGCGTATCATGTTTACCAAATCGATTACTACGACTTTTATGTAATTTTGCTTACATGGATAATTGAATATTAATCAGATGATGTCATTATGCTGCTGGGCCGTCAGCCAATCGTTGCATTGCTGATCATCATTTCGAGGATCACCTTCGCAACACACGCAGCAATCTCAGATCAGTTCATCCAGACATTTTATTCTGATTCGTGAACTTTTTTGAAGAACTAAATTAGCCAGAGATCAGTAATCAAGATTAAAAGCCAAATCATCTTAGATCATTTAAGTGAGGTACGAAGAACGGACCCCAGGTCATTTTCCTCTGGCTTTAACAAGTTGTTTTCACCCACAGAACTGCTCACTCAATATCTACTCTTTTTGGACCATTCTCTGTAAACCCTAGAGGTGAAAATCTCAGTAGATCTACAGTTTTTCTGAAATCAGACCAGTCTGTCTGGCACCAACTACCACGCCACATTCAAAATCACTTGACATTTTTCTCCCATGTGTCTTACACAAACACATTTTGATGCCCTTTGAAATGTTCTCTTGTAAAAATGAACTGAAACAAGAAGAAAATAAAGAATTAGTTATTAGATGTCTTAGTTAACATCTATTAAGTAGCTCAATCACATTCTGGAGTATATTGAAAAGTGCATTGCTTTTTCTAGGTTAAAGATGAAGGCAAAAAAGTACATTCATGCCTAGTTGAGTTCTCCAAACTCCCAGATCAAGAGCGAATTCACAACCTTTTGTCATCTGAGGACATCCTCAGGTATAAATTATTTTACTGTAAGTAATAAACTGTTAATAAGCTGCCGATTTTAATGATTCTTCTCTTGGTGTCATGGAAGAACTCTTCTGGCTTTTGGAGTTCATATTGGACTCTCTGATGAACACGCTGAGGAGAATGTGAAATATGTTCACCTTTCAAATAAGTATATAACATTTCCTTCACTGTTAACAAAAATGCACAACTGTACCTTATAAAGTGTTGCTAAAGTGTTTAATAAACCCTAATTACATCACCTTGTCCAGGTATGAGCTATGGAATGGATATAAACCAGCCCCTGTGGATCAGTCACGGGTTGTGCTAACAGCTGCTCAGGAAGAGCTGGTGGAAAATCTGGCTGAAAATGAACACAACATCTGGGCCAAAGAGCGTATCAGGCAGGGCTGGAGCTATGGCCCACAGCAGGTGAAAATTAAAGCAATGCTAGTTGTTTAATTAAAGCATTGCTTTTTACATGTTAAACTTCATTTATAGTCAGAATTGTTTAAACATAAAAAAGACAGCTGACTTTCTATGTGTGCTTTTAGAAAGTCATATAGACCATTTCAATGTGATGAGGTCATTGACACATGAACATTTCCTGTTTGTTATCAAACTATTTCATAACTGTAACAAGAGGCAATTCAATCATGACTTAATGTTAAACCAGCTATCATAACATTATTTATCAATATGTGTCTCTTTTTGGATTCTCTAAAGCTATGAAGTTAAAAATGTAAAACAGGAAACACGTTGGGATCATTGTTTTTGTTTACATCCCTCAAAATGATCTATAGTTTAAACTAACAAGGCAATCTTGCTCATGCATGTGTTTTTTGTATTTGTTGTTGCCAGAGTATTCAAAACACAAGCTGTAAAAGCTCCACCTTCTTCTGCAAATTACAGTAGGCGGGAGCAGCAGCTCATTTGCATTTAAAGAAACACACAAAAAAGTTTTTTTTACTTCCACCCAAAACAGACTCATTCAGGGGACACCTGAGGCTTTTATTAAAGCTTGCGAATAGGGCATAACAACACCCCTTCAGAACAAACAATATAAATGTGATCTTTGTCATCACTGGAATGCAAATACCAAATTTGTCCACGTGACCACCTGTAGAACTTGCAAATTTGATTTCTCCAACTTGGATTTTTTCTTCTTCTTTTGTCTCATTGTGTTTGAGGCAGGTTTAATGAGTTTAAAAGCTACTTAATGTATATGTCTATGTTTTAGGATGTAAAGTTTAAGAGAAGTACCCAACTAGTGCCATTTTATCTGCTGGATGAGAGGCACAAACAGGCTGGTAGAGATGCCATGAGAGATGCACTGGGCACCCTTCTTGGGTTTGGATACACTGTGGAACCGCTGGAACAAGAGCATGGTGGGAAAATGATCCCTTTTTATAGTATAGTCTGAAAAAGGCTCATTTGGACAACTGGTTGCATTTCAAAATTAAACCAAGTTTACTTTTCTCACAAATGCATCTTAAATGTGATCTTACATTTGCAAAATACTACAAATAAAATATTTTGAGTCAGTAATATAAAAAATAAATTATGTTTTTATTTTGCAAGGATGAAATATGTTGGTCAAATGTGCAGTAAAGACTTTCAAAATTCAATTATTTTAAAACAAACTAGACAGTTATTTTGACCTTCCTGTTCACTGAGAATTATGGATCTTTTGGAAATTTGAATCTGAACAAGTAAGTAATGGTAAGGCATGATTCTTGAGTACCAGATCATCATATAAGCAACATTTCTAAAGGATCATGTGACACTAAATCGTGGAATACAAGTAAATAATAAATAGATTTGCTTTTCTCCTCCATAGCTACAAGTAGCAGTGTCAAGTCTGTGGCTGCAGAGAGATTTCGTATTTTCCGTCTGGAGCAGCTCTTTGCGGTGCATTCTGGTAAATGGTACTTTGAGTTTGAGGCTGTAACTGATGGAGAGATGAGAGTTGGCTGGGCTCGACCTGGATGTAAACCTGATGTGGATCTCGGGTCAGATGATCAGGCCTTCGTGTTTGATGGCTCCAAGGTATTCCATTTAATATATCAAAGCAAATTGTGCTACAATAATATACTATTAAATATAAGTTAGAGTAACACAAAACACAAAAAATATCAAATGTAATACAGTATTGTATTGTATATTGCTATGTTTTAGGGGCAGTGGTGGCATGGTGGGGCAGAGCGATTGGGTGGCCGCTGGAAGCGAGGGGATGTGATTGGCTGTTTGTTGGATCTGACTACTGACATTATGATGATCACTCTTAATGGAGAGCTACTGTTAAACAGTCATGGTTCTGAATTTGCTGTGAAGGACTTTATTAAATCTGATGGTGAGCTCTCTGTGATTGTTTCCATTTCATTTCAGCCAATACTATACAGGAGAATTTTTCTGCTATGTATTCATATGTTTCATTGTCTTCTCTTTGAATTCTAGGTTTTCTGCCTGTTTGTAGTATAGGTATTAACCAAGTGGGTCGTCTGAATTTGGGTTGCCAGATTGAGTCACTAAAATATTTCAATGTTTGTGGTCTACAAGAGGGATATCAGCCCTTTGGTCTGAACATGAGCAAAGATCTACCACTGTGGATGAGCTGGAGAGAGCCTTTGTTCATTCCTATACACGATGACCATCCTAACATACAGGTTAGTTCATTTGTAGATTAAAGGAGGAGATTGATAAATGGAGCACTTGTTTTTATTTTATTTTATATTGAAAATATGTCTTGGACAAACATGCAAATATGCCTATTATTTGTATACTGTATATATGTTAAATAATATATAGTTGAATTTTATTTAAAAATGTGCTCTTGGAAACAAATATCTAAAATTTACTTTATTTTCTTAATCTAATATAATTTGTAATTAACAAGAAACATTAAAATATGTTATTCTAAAAATTTAAATGTCCTGGACACATACATTTAGGGCCATAAATAATTGGACATCGACACAATTTTTGGCTCTTTACACCAACACAATGGATTTTAAATGAATTGACCAAATGTGCTTTAACTGCAGACTGTGAGCTTTAATTTGAGGGTATTTACATCCAAATCAGGTGATCGCTGTAGGAATTACAACAAGTTTGCATATGTGCCTCCCACTTGTTAAGGGACCAAAAGTAATTGGACAGAATAATAATCATAAATCAACCTTTCACTTTTTAATACTTGGTCGCAAATCCTTTGCAGTCAATTACAGACTGAAGTCTGGAACGCATAGACATCACCAGATGGTGGGTTTCACCCCTGGTGGTGCTCTGCTAGGCCTCTACAGCAACTGTCTTCAGTTCCTGCTTGTTCTTGGGGCATTTTCCCTTCAGCTTTGTCTTCAGCAAGTGAAATGCAAGCTCAATAGGATTCTGGTCAGGTGATTGACTTGGCCATTGCATAACATTCCACTTCTTTCCTTTAAAAACTCTGGTTGCTTTTGCAGTATGCTTTGGGTCATTCTCCATCTGCACTGTGAGGCACCATCCAATGTGTTCTGAAGCCTTTGGCTGAATATAAGCAGAAAATATTGGCTGAAACACTTAGAATTCATCCTGCTGCTTTTGTCAGCAGGCACATCATCAATAAATACAAGAGAACCAGTTCCATTGACAGCCATACATGCCCACACCATGTCACTAGACTCACTACTACCACCATGCTTTACTACTCAGGATCATGACCAGTTACGTTCTTTCTCTATACTCTTTCCATCACTCTGGTATAAGTTAATCTTGTCCTCATCTGTTCATAGGATGGTGTTCGAGCACTGTGAAGTTTTTTTTAGAACTCTAATATGGCCTTTCTTTTTTTGAGGCTCACCAGTGGTTTACATCTTGTGGTGAACCCTCTGTATTCACTCTAATGTTGTAGTCTTCTCTTGATTGTTCACTTTGACACTCATACACCTACCTCCTGGAGAGTGTTCTTGATCTGGGTGTTTTCTTCACCAGCAAAATAATTTTTTGGTCATCCACCCCAGTTGTTTTCGTGGTTTTCCAGGTCTTTTGGTGTTGCTGAGCTCACCGATGCATTCTTTCTTTTTAAGAATGTTCCAAACAGTTGTTTTGGTCACGCCTGATGTTTTTGCTATCTCTCTGATGGGTTTGTTTTGTTTTTTCAGCCTAATGATGGCTTGCTTGACTGATAGTGGCAGCTCTTTGGATCTTATCTGAACTCTGAAATGAACTTGAAATGAACTCTGGACCTTTTATCTGCTGATTGTAATTGGGATAATAAGGGAAGAACACACACCTGGCCATAGAACAGCTTAGAAGCCAATTGTCCAATAACTTTTGGACCCTTAACAAGTGGGAGGCACATATGCAAACTGTTGTAATTCCTACAGCGTTCACCTGATTTGGATGTAAATACCCTCAAATTAAAGCTGACAGTCTGCAGTTAAAGCACATCTTTTCATTTAATTTTAAATCCACTGTGTTGGTGTATAAAGCCAAAAATGTTAGAATTGTGTCAATGTCTAAATATTTATAGATCTAATTGTATGTACAATATTGATTCTATTTTTTTGGATACATATAAATATATGTTTTATATTTAAATAAAGTGTTGAAATAACCTGTGAAATAAACCACAGTTTTTAAATTGTTAATTAAATGATATTGATATTTAGCCTCTGTTTAAAGCAAACCACCACTTGTTACTGATTGTTTTGGAGCACCCTTCATTATTTCATGCTCTCCTACTGTTTTAAACACACTTCAAATTTCTACCCAGGTGGTCCGCGTTGATGAAACAGTCAACAACACCCCATGTCTAAAAGTGACAAAGAGGGTTTTTGGACATGAAGAAAAGGACTCAGGCAATGTTGGATTTTATCGTCTCAGCATGCCAATAGAGTGTGCGCAGGTTTTTTGCGGCCCCGGTGACGTTTCTGTGCCTCACAGTAGCACTGCGCTCTGTCATCTCAGAGATCCAGAGGACGGAGAAGCTGATTCTGACTTTGAGCTGCTAATGAAAGCTCACAGATATGCAGGATCCAGAGATGAACTCAATAATCACAAAGACCACAGTCAAGAGAAGCCATCCAGACTCAAACAGCGGTGAGTTAAAGGAATAGTTCACCTAAAAATCAACATTCACTCATCCTCAAGTGGTTACAAACATTTATGAGTTTCTTTTTGTCTGTTGACTTCCTTTGTGGGAATAAAAATACTATGGAATCAATGGCTGCTAGATTCCAACATTCTTCAAAACACCTTATTTTGTGTTTAACAGAAAAAAAATAAACTAAAATAGCTTTGGAAAAAGTATTAATAATTTTCAATTTTGGGTGAACTAACCCCAATATCCTCTTGTTCAACTTTGCCTCTTGAACAACCGACCCATGGGCCAGCTATTAACTCGAACTGCCTTTATTAAATATGTCCATGAATTCTTGACTGTAGGTTTATGCTGAAGAAGAAGCCAGAGTTAAACACCAGCCACTCATCAGCACGTCTGCTGGAGGAAGTTCTGGCCATCGAAAAAGATGAAGAAAACCGCCTTGTTCATTGCACTACGGTAATCAATAATTTGGTTCTTATTGATCTGTTTGTTGCTGAATCACTGCATGAAAACTTTGATACAAGTAGTACTGAGTTTGAGTGGGTTTGTCATTATTTTGTCTTTCTCGTTGCAGTATTATTACTCTGTGAAAATCCCCTACAGTCAGGAGCCCTCTTGTGTTTGGGTCGGCTGGGTGACCTCTAAATTCAGCCATCATGATGTGACCTTTAACCTAGACAGCATTTGCACTGTCACAGTCACTCTTGGGGATGAATGGGGCAAAGTTCATGAGAGGTAAGACTTGAGTATCTTGTGTCTGTGAGTGAAAAAGTGTCTTGGGCACACAGATATATGCACAATTTATTTATTTATTTATTTATTTATTTATTTGTTTATTTATTTATTTTTATTTTTTGTCATGCCACACAAAATATTTTATGCTGTCCTATTAAATTTAAATATATATTAAGTATAACTGTAAAAAAATGGAGCTATATATGTATATTTTATTTTTAATTCCTTATTTTTATTATTTAAAATTGAATTAAGTATATATATTGGGGACACAATTATATACATTATGTATTTATTTTTATTTATTTTTAATTATGAAATTATATTAATATAGATTGTTCTAGAATAAAAAGTCAAAATATGTCACACCACAGTCGACACACACATAAAATATGTATCATACTGTACAATTAAATTTAACTATATATGATGTTAACATAAAAATGTATATGCAGATATACAAATAGATATATTATTTTTAATGTGTATATTTGTATTATTTCAAATACAGTTTAATTAAAATCTAAACATGAGATGAAAAGCTTTGCACTGTTAACTAACTAAAATAAATATTTATGAGGGTAATAAAAATAAAAAAAGTGAATTTACTTTAAATAAAATAAAGCTACAGCATAAGGAAATATTTACCCCAAGAAACTAATCAAATTGCCACAAATGCATAAAATGGAAATGTACAAATATTCTCCACATAATCTAAATAATATTGTAATGGCATGTATAATGTAATTAATCCTTCTGTTTGTATTGTGTGCTGTTGTTAGTGTGAAGCGCAGCAGCTGTTACATGGTGTGTGCAGCAGAGGGCAGTAGTTTATCCCACAGTCGCAGCAGCAGCGGACTGGAGATTGGATGTCTAGTCGACACAGCCACAGGCCTTCTGACATTCACCACCAACGGCAAGGAGATCACAACATACTACCAGGTAAACATTCAGTTTAGACTCAGAAGTGGAGACATGATGCTCAGATATTTAGTTTTGTATATTTAATTGCAACATTAATCTTAATCTTGTGTTAACATAATCAGTATATAATGACTTGAAAACATAAGAGTATGCAGTCATGATTTTAGCCATAAACAAACACTTTATTTGTACTTTATTTGATAAAATTCTTATTCAATTTTCTTGTTTAGACGTTTATGTTAGTTTATTTCAACTACAGCAAAGTCTCTTTAACTGTAGGTGGAACCAGGCACCAAGCTTTTCCCTGCGGTATTTGCTAAAGCCACCAGTTCTAATGTCTTCCAGTTTGAGCTCGGCCGTATCAAGGTAAACCCAATACATCAGTTCTGTTCTCCATGGCCAGACCAAATAAATCCACAAAACGTGCTTCTTTTAGCCCAACGGCTGTCCTTGTAAACTTGTGAAAAATACATTCCACTGCCAGCGATGCTCAGGCATTAATAAATAAAAACTTTGAAAGAACTATCTATCTTTCTTTAAAGGGGACCTATAATGAGAATCATCTTTTGGAAGCTGTTTGGACAGAACTATGTGTTAGTATAGTGTGTCCACAGTCATATTGGGGTGATAGAATTTTTTTAAATTTCCTGACAGTAAAATAGGATCCAAATCCCTCCCATTTTGAGGCTCACCACAACGTGACGTAGGAGTGCGGTTTCCCCGCCCACCGAATTGATTGACAGCCGCGTATTAACATGTCTCCGTAGTAACGTGTATAATCATATCAACAGAACAGGACGTGCGCAAAGCAATGGGGATTAAAAGATCTGTTCAGCTTACTGTGATAAAAACAGTGCATGTTTGTAATGAATAGGGTGTATGCCGAGCTAGTGTTGTTCCCATACTAATAAACTTCCGGTGACCTGTTATTGTGAGTTTTTTTCCATTTAATACGATTCCTTTTACAGCATCGATGTTGTAATGTAATTAAAATACAATCAGTTAAATAGATTTTGCCATTCATTTAGTTGTTCAAGCGTAAAATGAGACCGTTTACTCGCACGTGCCTGTCAGAATCGGCAGGCTAGCGCAGAAGCTCCCTTGAATATACTGGAGTAGAATAAATGCTCATATTATAAAGACATGGCAGGGAAAATGTAATTAAATGCAGTGCTTCTTGTACAATCTGAGACCCACTTTATATCAGATATCACTCAGCCAGTGGAGATCGCTGATTTTTAAAGAAAACAGATCTTAAACACACAGATTTTGCAATGGCATACAGTTCACCAGAAGTGGTTAACCCAGGTTACTGGTAAATTAAAAGTCCTATTAGCATACTTCGGCATATATCCTATTACAGCGATTTTACCATCTTTACTTTTTACCATCTTTACTTTAAATCAAAGTAAAGTGTGTCCGCTGTGTGTGTGCGTGTGTGTGGTTGTCTGTGTGTGTGCATGTCTGTGTGTGTGCGTTCGTGAACATTGTAATGACATTGTGTGTGACTCATCATTGCAGAAAGGCTTGAATTAAGTCCACAACAAATACATCAAATAATCATTGGGAAAGTTCTTACTGTAGTATTTCTCACAAACGTTATGTGAGATCTGCCTCCTTCATGTCTGTCACTGTGCTGTTTATCTGACGCAGCCGATGTGGAGATTGAGGCTCACTCTGACAGGCACGTGGGAACAGTGGGCGGGGAGAACTAGCATTAAAGACACAGGCAACAAAAACAGCTACATTCTGTGCAAAGCAGAAAATTCCAACATTCTGAAAGGTATAATAAATAATCTGATGGGTGTTTTGAGCTGAAACTTTACAGACACATTCTGGAGACACAAAAGACTTATCTTAAATCTTCAAAAAGGGTGCTGAGCGTAGGTTGGATCAGCATAGAAATACAGATCATAATCAAAACAGACTTTTTTGTGCACTCTTATACTATATCTACAAATATGCTGCAAAAATATTCATTTGACAACAAAATACAATTAATAAAAGTGATTTTATACACATAGAAAGTGTATTAAATTTTGTGTTTTAGATAACGTGAAATGTAAAAATATGGGTAGAATAATGTAGAGCTTAAACAGCTTAAAACATTTATGTAAAAATAAAACAATAAAATCATTAACATTATTAATAACAACATACCTATTCAATTCATTCATTCATTTTCTTTCGGCTTAGTCCCTTATTTGTCAGGGGTCACCACAGCAGAATGGACTGCCAACTATTCCAGCATATGTTTTACGCAGAAGACGCCCTTCCAGCTGCAACCCAGTACTGGGAAACACCCATACACTCATTTATAAACACACTCATACACTACGGCCAATTTTGTTTATTCAATTCACCTATAGAGCATGTCTTTGGACTGCGGAGCACCCGGAGGAAACCCATGCCAACACGGGGAGAACATGCAAGCTCCACACAGAAATGCCAACTGGCCCGGTCGAGACTCAAACCAGTGCCCTTCTTGCTGTGAGGCGACAGTGCTAACCACTAAGCCACCGTGCTGCCCACTTATAAATTAAAATGTTTAAAATAATAATTGATTATAATACAAATAAGTAAAAATGTCTTGCTGACAAATAAGTGAAACCTAAAGTATTAGAAAAAATAAAAACTATAACTATTTTGGGGTGGCACTGGTCTCCTTTAGAGTCTTAACATGGTGTCATTTCATTCTTTGTTTCAAATATACCTGACAACATTGTTGGCATATCACTTATTGTTACACTGCATGCAATTTTAATGGGTGTCTTCTTCTGTATATGACAGTAAATGTGCAATCGTCATTTTGTCTTTGCTCAGAAAAAGACACATTCTGATATAATGGAAACATGACCTGCACATAAATAAAACATCAAATGACTTGAGCTTTTCTTACAATTGCTCCAGTTTGAAAATTTGTACTGTCACCCTCACAGAATGTGATGCCATTATCAGCGGGAGTTTTTCGGAGTGAACAGAGAAATGCGAATCCTCAGTGTCCTCCTAGACTGTGTGTTCAGCACCTAACACATACACGGTGGACTCGAGTACCAGACCGCACACAGCCTGTGGAAATGACCCGTCTGGAGGAGAGATATGGCTGGAGAGCTCGCTGTTCTCACATCCAGCAGATCATGACTCTGTACATTCCTGAAGAGAGCAGGTCAGAGGTCACTTCAGAGATGCTCAGTGTATACACTTCTCTACATTCAATGGAGCTAGAAAAAAATCAGATTTATCAATTAAATTCTAGATATATGTTTGACAATATAGAATTTGGAGATGCATTTTTAGTTTTGAATATGTTTTCTACTAATAAGTCTTTAAGAAGCATCACAATTAACTAAATAGATTTTGTTTGCTTGTTTTTTCCCCAATAACCTTTACTTTCACTTAGTTGACATTTGACTTCATTCATTTATTTTCTTTTGGCTAAGTCCCTTTATTTATCAGGGGTTGCCAAAGCGGATTGAACTGCCAACATATCCAGTATTTGTTTTACACAGCGTATGCCCTTCCAGCAGCAACCCAGTACTGGGAAACACCCATACACTCTCACATTCACACATAACACTACGGCCAATTTCGTTTATTCAATTCACTTGTACCGCATGTGTTTGGGGGAAACTGGAGCACCCGGAGGAAGCAAGCGGAGCACACGGAGGAACACGGAGAGAACATGCAAACTCCACACAGAAACGCCAACTGACCCGGCTAGGGCTCGAAGCAGTGACCTTCTTGCTGTGAGGCGACAGTGCTATCCACTGAGCCACTGTGTCGCAGCCATTTGTCTTGTATTAACTTACATTTTCCCTAAATCTGCTATTTAAAAATACAAATTAATACAATTTTGATTTAAATTTAGAATTTAGATGTGTGAAATAATAAAAAGTACTACAAAGGTTATAATTGTAGACACATGACATTTAATGAAATAGGATTTCATAGTTTTGAACCAGAATTTTCTAAATGAAATTTTAAATGTCATAGCAGCAAAATATATTTATAATTGTTTTGGTTTATTTAAAAGTTTTGATAATCTTTTATAATAACAGTAAGAGTAGCTATATAAACCATGACAACAAAGCATAAATGTTTTATGGTTTATTTATCAGATTTGTATTTAACAGCAGATAAACAACAGTTTTTTTATTTGTTTTTATAATGTCTGACTTTGCTTCAGATTTGGCTTTTTTGTGGACTAAATTGTTAAATAAGTTTTAGTATTTTAAATCACAATTAGTAACATAAGTTAACAAAAATGTTGAACACTTAACAATAAGGCTGCATATTTTATGTTGATTAATGTTTCTACTGACATGAATTAAGAAAGAACAATACTTTCACATCATTTATTAATAATAATGAACATTTACTAATACATTATTAAAATCTTAAGCTGTACTTCTTAACATTAGTTAAGTTATGCACTGTGAGTTAACAAGAACAACAATAAACAACTTTAGTTTAATTTACTAGTGTTATCAAATATGAATAAATACTGTATTAAATGTATTGTTCATCTTTTGTTAATGTTAGTAAATATATTAATATTAACTAATGGAGCCTAATTTTAAAAAGTTAACGAAATAGTGTACTGCTTTGTGTGTTATGTAACAGTATTTTTAAATAGCAGATTTTTTTGTTTCAATAATCTTTATTCTTCTTTTATTGTCTTGCCTGTCGAGGTGTTTGACCTTTGCTTTGTTTATTGTTTTGGGTAATCAGTCTTCTCAAGTTTCAGCTGTGTGTTTGCATCAAGGGGAATCTGGGACAGGTGTGGAATAATGGGACTTGTAGTTCATTTCAGTGGCAAAATTATAGTCCAGGTTATCTGCAAGGCCTAGACACCTCTCTGGTGATTGTGACAATAACTGTTTTTCTAGCTCCATAAAAACAATCCCCTTCTCCCTCTTCCAGGTGTGTGGACATTCTGGAACTCTCCGAATCACATGATCTCCTCAAGTTCCATAACCACACCCTCCTCCTCTACTCTGCCCTCTCAGCTCATGGAAACGCACACGTAAGCCACGCCCTCTGCAGCCATGTGGACCAATCACAGCTCTTATTTGCCTTGCAGTGCTCCAGAATGCCAGGCCACCTGCGAACCAGCTATTACAACCTTCTCATCAACATCCATCTCGATGCCCATGCCAGTGCCAGGCAGACCATGAATCATGAATACATCGTGCCAATGACAAACACCACTCAATCTATAACCCTCTACAAAAGCAAAAAAAAGGTGCAGAGGTTTCCAGGAAGTGACAGCAGCACTTCGTTATGGCCCAAAATGCACTTCACGTCACCTTGCTTCATCAGATCTAATAATAAAATAGATCTGGTGGATGGAGATGAAGGTGGGGTTTTGTGGAGTAGTTTGCGCCAGGACAGTCCCGAGTTCCCATTGGATGTTTTGAAGGCTGTTGTGATTGCAATGCTAAAGGAAGCAGTGATGGTGGTGGGACAGGGTGTAAGGGATCCCACAGGGGGAAGTGTTGAGCTCCTGCTGGTTCCTCTGTTGAACTTGATTCACACTCTCCTGCTGATGGGTGTGTATCAGGGGGCTGACCTGGAGGCCGTGTTTAGTCTCATCCTGCCGGGCGAGTACATGAAAGCAACACGGAGAACAGATGAGACGGATGAGCTTGGAGAGAGTGATGGAGGTGGAGAGGAAAAAGAGGGTGGGGATTGGAAAGATGATGTGCTTCTTCAGATGAAGCTGCCAGAAGCTGTCAAGTTACAGGTCAGTATAGATCATTTAGGGCATACTCGCACTATGTACACTAGGGCTGTGCAAAAATATTGATACATCTAACTATCGCGATAATAACTTTTATGATAGTGTATCGATAGTCCAACCTCAAGTATCGATTCAAGTTGTGCCAAACGACCTCCTCCTCCGCTCCTGTAGGTGTCGTTAACGCGCGATCAACAAAACGCCAAGTAGTACTGTATTAGAAGCAGGGCCGGCGCGTCCATAGAGGCGACCTAGGTAGACGCCTTGGGCGGCAGAATAGTGAGCGAACCCCCTGTCCTCACTTTCATCCGCGACACCCACCCCCTCCCTCCCGGTCCTCCCTTTCATCCGCGAACTGGTCACTTTCTATTTCACTTTCGGGTTGAGAGCGGCGTGATTGCCGTTCGCCTAAATCGCCAGTTTAGCTTGCTCCGGCCCTGATCAGAAGTAAGCAAGAGTGAGCATGGCGGAAAATATAAAGGTGCCTCCAGCTTTCAGAGCTGACGTGTGGCTGCACTTTGGTTTTAACGCTATTAGGGTTGGGTCGATAGACGATGCCATCATCCATCGCCGATGGCCTAGAGACATCACGATGCTGAGGTGCCATTGCCGATTCTCCGCACCGCCCCCGTTGCAAACCCGCTCATGAACAATACAAATTTAGGCCTCGTTTACACTAATACGACTAAGTTTTAAAATGGCTTTTTAAAACGAAAATGATCCACTGGCGTTTCATCTTGCATTTCTGAACAACCCTCCATCCGCTGAAAACGCACATCACGTGACCACACACACACACACACAGAGACACAGACACAGCCACACACAAATATATACACACACACTGTCATGTGCTCGTCTGAGCTCCAGAGAACAGTGCACGTCGGACAATATATCAAGGATGTACCGCTGGATCGCGTCTCATAAGTTAGTTGTTAAACGTGATATTTAATTTCATTTAATGTCTCAATCTATTAAATCTATCAGGTAACAAGTGACAGCATCAGTACAGTGCTTCAGTCTTTCGCTTTCACGCTTGTTCTGAGTAATTTTAGCGAAAACCTCAGATACTGTTGGTTGGTTTCTGGTGGTTGTGCACCTTTTTTTTTACTAACCAAGTGTGTGGATGCCATAACGACACAGATAACTCCGCCTATTCATGCCAGAGTCCCGCTGAAAAAAGGTGATTGACAGGTGGTAATTTGTGTGTAACTTATCTTTATTTATTTATGATTTGGTTATGCGTAAAACAAAGGCCACAAAGGTAGGCTACAAATAATTAATTTGTTATGAATTTATGAATTATTCATAAATAATTAATTCACCTCCGCCTATGACGACGATGCCATCATCCATCGCCATGTTTCACATTAGACATCGTACGATGCCAAATTGGTCAACGTAACCAACCCTAAACGTTATACCAGGGAGTACTGAATTAGACAAAAAATAAATGCCATTTGTAAGCTTTGCTATATACATAGTTTTCTGTTCAATCACACTGTGCAGTTCTAATGAATTAGAATGGATGGAAAATAAATTGGAATTGGAATTTTAATTTGTCTGCCCACTTTATCAAGTTGTCAATATAATGTGACACACATACTAATACAAACTATTGCAGTATATCACAATATTTATTGTATCGCAATATATCGTGATATATTGTATCGTGACCCACGTATCGTGATATGTATCGTATCGTGAGGCCCTTGCCAATACATAGCCCTAATGTACACTTGCCTTGAACCATGCCGAAGCACGCTTGTAACCCCTCACCTGTTCCCCGACGGCCTGCACTTACATTGCATCCGAGCCGGAGCACGCTACTGTCATCGATGATGCGACTGTTCCGTTTAACAGAAGAGAAACGCTCTTGCTCAGCACAGTGGAGCTTGCTTTTTTATCATTTAGGTAGTTTGATATGCAGTGACACGCAGTCAAATATTTCGCCGAACAGATCAGACACTTTTGACACTCATAAATAATCATAAAAGTCCTCGTGCTGTAGGTAATAGGAGATTTGCTGAAGGTGCAGCTGTTGTGCAGTGAGGGGTTTGTGTCTTTAATAAACTATGACAGCTCGTGTTCATTGAACAGTAAAAATTATTTATACGTAAATCCATATGAAACAGTCCCTTAAAAGTCATGTCTCGTCTTAAGTTTCGGGCTCAGGCGCGCTTTGCACACTCACACTACAAATGTACCGCACCAAAGCCCAAGTGAACCGCGCTCTGGCACACCTCTTCCAACCGGGCCAGGGCTGGCCAACTGAATTGCGCCTGAGCCCGATTCAGAGCACTCACACTTCTCAAACAAATGCACCTAGGCATGATTCGGATAGCATGAGTGCACCCTTAAAGAGACTGAACACCACCAAATGAAAATTTAGGGTGAATTCAGGTCAATCGGGTCACTTTTTTTCTATTGAGATGACCAAGGAAAAGTGTCCAAGTTTATCTGAATTTACATAGATGTCAGATGCTTGGAAGATATTTAAGATATTTGTTTTCTTGATATTTTTAAGATGTTTTTTTTTTAAAAAAAATCTTAAAATTCTTATAAATCTTTAAAAAACAACAACTTTTTTTTGGATTTTTAATCTGGTTTTAAGTAAAAAAAAAAAAAAAAAAAAAAAAAATATATATATATATATATATATATATATATATATATATATATATATATATATATATATATATATATATATATATATAAAATTTATTCATTTTTTTATTTTATTTTTGGCTTAGTCCCTTTATTAATCGGGGATCGCCACAGCGGAATGAACCACCAACTTATCCAGCATATGTGTTACGCAACAGATGCCCTTCCAGCCACAACCCAACACTGGGAAACACCCACACACTCTTGCATACATACACTACGTGTATTTGTAAACTAGTTCAATTTCTTTTTAATGTAAATTTAAATGTGTTTTTATTCAACACATTATCAATCTTATTCAAAAGAGAAAAAAATGCTCTAAATGACAATATTTTATTTGAAATTTTGAAGAAATGTTATCAGACCTTTATAGAATGAAACAAACATTAGCATTTTACTCAAACTCATACCTAATAAACAGAGTAAATCTAGAGAAACTGAGACTTTTCAAGTGGTCTCTTAATTTTTCCATAGCTGCAAAGAGAACTAATATAATATGTATATAGTATAATATTTAATTTTATTCCTGTGATGGCAAATTACTTTTGAGAAATTAAAAAAAATATTTTCTTTTATTAATCCATCTAAAATGATGAATTATTGCTTAAATATGATTCATTATTAATAATGTTTAATTATTATTACTTTTTATATTTTTGTTGAAACGTAATTTTTTTTATCATTTTTTGTTTGGGTTCAAATATATTCAAAAGCATTTGAAACAGATATCTTTGTAATATTGTACAGTGCTCAGCATAATTGAGTACACCCCATTTTAAAAATGAATATTTTTATCCATTTCTCAGTGAATATAGGCAATGTATTTTGGTGCATTTAAACAAAACAGATTTATTAAACAGATATATTTATTAAAATAATATTTTAGTCACCAAACATATTTATTTTGTTAGATAAGCTCCAGATTTGGCTTCAGTACTGATTAATCTAATCTATATGCACAAATATAATATTGTATAGCTTCCTAATAAAAATACGAATTTAAAAGATAGATTTGTGAGGGGTGTACTTATATATACTGAGCACTGTAAGTGTATTTTCTGTCACTTTTCATCAATTGAATGAATTCTTGCTGAATGAATTAAATTGACATGAACAAATCCCCTTATCTGACCCTTTTCTGTCTCTTTTTATGACTATCTTTCTCTCTTTGTCATCATCAGGTTTGCCAACTTTTGAAGTACTTGTGTGACTGCCAGGTTCGTCACAGAGTCGAGGCGGTGATATCGTTCTCAGGTGACTTTGTAGGTCATCTTCAAGATAACCAGCGCTTCCGCTACAATGAAGTTGTGGATGCGCTCAACATGTCCGCTGCTCTCACTGCTCGCAAAACCAAAGAGTTTCGTTCCCCACCTCAAGAACAGGTCAGAGGCTGACTGGATTGAACTGTAGACTACTGTGATCAACTGTTTTCATGTTTTTACGAACTTGTATGAGCACAAAACAAAAGATTTAGAGAAGTCCATCAGTTGTAAGTCAGTTTGGTTCAAATATTGTTCTGTTACTCCACTGTAACATTTTTTAAAATATTTTATTTTGGGTTCTACAGAAGAAAATCAGGTTTGAGTGGTTTTTTGATGATTTTTGTAATAATGATCCCTTTTAAATGATCATATAATAACCTGACAGGTGGACAAATCTTAGCGTGTTTTTTTAATAAAACAAATATAAATATGCATATAATAAATACTACTACCACTAATAATAACATTATACAAAAGCAAATTGTCATTAATAAACTGAAAAAGCCCCCCCGAGATAAAGAAGGCATGAAAGCAGTTTTTATACTTATGTAGAAAGTAATAATTATGGTAATATTTTAATCCTTTAATTATTTTTCATTTGTAAAGATATTTTTTGTACTGCTCAACATCCTGGGTGTATTAAGCAATGTTTAAGCTAGGCGCACATCTAACGCGCTCTGCGCTGGACTTTAGACCTCCTCTTAGCTGGTCTATTGAACAGTCTATTTAAGTTGCTCAAAATAGCAACACGCCAGCAATGCGCCTGAACACACCTCCTTTTTTAGACCAGAACGCCTATGGACGCACATATGAGCGCAAATGTTTTTGCTATTTAAACATTTGCATCGCGCCTTGCGCCGCATTGCGCCAGGTGTATGATAGGGCCCTATGTGTTTATTAAGATCCCCATTGGTAGGTATTCTTCCTGGGGTCCAACAAATAAAAAAATAATAAAATTTACATTAAATCATAACAATTGAAAGCCAATACCAAAACCAAATAAGAAAAATGTACATTTGAACAAAGTGCAAGCTGCATTATGGAGTATGCCACTCATTTTGCATAAAACAAACAAAAACATGTCAAAGAATAAAAATATATATAAAATTATCAACAAAGCGGTGGCGCAGTAGGTAGTGCTGTCGCCTCACACCAGGTCGCAGGTTCGAACCTCGGCTGGGTCAGTTGGTGTTTCTGTGTGGAGTTTGCATGTTCTCCCTGCGTTCGCGTGGGTTTCCTCCGGGTGCTCCGGTTTCCCCCACAGTCCAAAGACATGCGGTACAGGTGAATTGGGTAGGCTAAATTGTCCATAGTGTATGAGTGTGAATGAGTGTGTGGATGTTTTCCAGAGATGGGTTGCGGCTGGAAGGGCATCCGCTGCGTAAAAATGTGCTGGATAAGTTGGCATTCCGCTGTGGTGACCCCAGATTAATAAAGGGACTAAGCCGACAAGAAAATGAATGAATTATCAACAAACAAACAAAAATATCAACAAAAATATCCCATAAAATGTATGAGTTTTTATTAATTTCTTATTTTTATAAGATATTATATAATTAAAAAATATCACACATGCAAGAGCATTATTTTTTCTGAATATCACCATGTGATCACTAACACAAATGTGATATTCTATTCATACTGTAAAACAGTTCAACAAAAGTTGGTTTTATCATCAAAACTATACTTAAAAAATAACTTTTGCTACTTGTTTAAACTACTTATTTAAAATGAGTTGAAATAACACAATTCTTAAGTTTTTTTGCAGGACAACTTAACGACCCATTCACATGGGGGTGTCAGTGTCAATGCCTCCCATTCACTTTGAATGGCTGACATCAAATGTTGCCAAACTAAATTGTGGATCCGTCGATGCCACCTTAGCGGCATTGTTTGCTGCAGAAGTTGGGAATTTCTCAACTTTTCAAGCGCCAATGGAAGCGTCAGCCAATCAGATCGCTTTATGCAAATATCCCAGCTCAGACAGTAGCCGATTGTGGACTAATTTCATTGGCTGATGCTGCTATGATGTTCGAGTCAGCCCCAACTTCAGACACGCCCTCCGTCAACCGTGGACGCTGAAGCCTTGTGTGAATCGGGCGTAATTGTTTTATGTTCAATCCACTTGGATTTGTAAATACAATTAAGTTAATCGATTTGTGTTTGGACAACGTAAAGAAATTGTATGGAACCCAGCATTTTTTACAGTGTAGGTTCAAACAAAGCCAGAATAGCTGTGTCTCGTCTTCAAATTAATCTATTTTTCAATTGTTTAAAAAAAATAAAAAATTCTAATTTCACTGTCCCTAATAATCCTTTTTCTTGTTCAGATAAACATGATGTTGAGCTTTCGTGAGGACTGTCAGGAATGTCCTTGCCCAGAGGACATCCAAGATCTGATGTGGGAATTCCATCAGGATCTAATGAGCCACTGTGGTAGGCAGACAATTAGGACAATCTGTGGCATAATTGTCCAGCATCACGACCTCTCATGCGTGAAGCATTTATTCCCGTGTCTTTGTTTAATCAGGAATTGAGACAGAGAGTGGTTCAGAGAATGAGAATGAGGATGACCTGTCAATCAGGAACCATCTCCACGACCTAGTGGATAAAATAAAGCATTTAAAGAGGAGAATGTCTGGCCTGCACGAGGAGATAGCGAGCAAACCTGGTAGGAAACACTACTAGCCTCTTTTTGGCTTTCATAAATGATCTTTTTCATTATATTGGGATCACGTTGTTATGTTATGAACCTGAATTCATAAAACTGTACAGGTTATTTCAATTACACGCCAGATGAGTCAATGTAAGCTGAACCAGACGTCTCTTTCTTTCTAGTGTCTCTGCAGCAGCTGATATCAGAAACCATGCTGCTCTGGGCTCAGGAGGAGGCGATTGAAGACCCAGATTTGGTGCGCGCTGTTTTCAGTCTGCTGCTTCAACAGTATGCCGGTCTGGATGGCCAGATGTCTGCGCCGCTACAGAAGGCTTACTGTATCAGCCAGACGTCTGTGGAAGACACTCTTCACCTTCAGTGGGCTCTAGCATGCATCCGTTCATTGCTCACGGCCAGGATGGGCAAAGAAGAAGAGGAATGCATGATCAGAGGACTGGGGTGAGAGCGGATGACTGTGTTTGGAGTGGAATGCTGTACTACTTTTTGCATATTGTACAGCAGGGACTCTCAAAATGTCAACCCAAAGGTCCAAATATGAATTTTCATCAGTCTCATAGGTCTAATAAAACTTATTTTTAATTTGCAGATTTAATAAAAAGGCACATGCAAGTGCCTTTTGCATTTATAAATGCGTAAATAACAAGTGAAAAAGTGACAAACTGACATGTGACACTTCATTTAAATGTCAGCAGTTTTTTTTTACAAAACACAACCAGAGGCAGTTCAAAAATACAATGGTGCAAAATATAGAGCAGTCTAATGTGAGAAATGGCACTGTCAGTATTCCATCAGCTGTTTGTTTCATAGTGGCATTTGACATTTACACATTTCAAAACTCCAGCTCATTACAAATCAAACAGAACAGTTTTGTGCTGGATGGGAGCAAAATGAACGCTCTGGTTACTAAAGTAACCCTCGTTCCCCGAGGGGGGGAACGGAAATGCTATGTGGAAAAACTTCCACTATGGGGATTTCGTCAGAATCCAATCATCTGAAAGAGTATAAAAACGGGCCAATGAAATGCCAATGAGTTGGCGGCGTCAGCGTGCACAGCTGTCTTGAATGACAATCAGCCTGGCATAAAAGGCTAGCATGTGCTCAGCAACGACATCCTTTTCTAGCTGAAGAGGCTTTCACACTCAACAGCTAAGGGACAATCGTTGTGGCGAAGGAACATAGCATTTCCGTTCCCCCCCTCGGGGAACGAGGGTTACTTTAGTAACCAGAGCGTTCCCCTTCGGGAGGGGAACTTCAATGCTATGTGGAAAAACTTCCACTATGGGGAAATTTATGGAAAGCGCCACAACGAAAGAACCTTACCATGTCTCCAGTGAGGGGCGCGCCACGCAGCAGTACGAGCGCACCTGCATCGCTGGAGACACAGTCCTCCAACGTGTCCCCTGGCCCTTACTTACCTTACTTACCTTTTCTGGTTTAGATATATTTTTCGGGGAGTCGTAAAATACACCTAGTAATTTCTAGGAATTTTTAAATACGACAGTACGTTGGGAAAGCGTTCAGTCCCGATAGGGAGGACGCTGCGGAGGTCACCTGCTGCCCGGAGGGGGAGACCTGGTGGCAAAATAGCATATGGACTAGCCCTGAGAAGGGGGAGTGCACATATGAAGAGGTGGTTAGCGGGGAGGGAAGACACGAGCCCGCCTAGGAGGAGGGGCTACATCGTGGCTGAGTGAGCGTATGGGATCGCCAGCGGGGATCGCACATAGCAGGCACCTATACCCAAAACGCGGGATGACCAGCGGGCATACCTACAACGTAATGGGCCAACATTTGACTGCTCCGCTGAGTCAGATGCTGGGGGCCTCGGAGGAACTCTGCAGGGTTCGCCGAGTGGGGAACTCAACTGACAAAGCGAGAAAAGCGCACGTATCTCTGTGTTAGAGAGAAAGGCGCAGCAAGCGTTTTACAACACCTAACCGAATTTCCTCATTCACCGCTCGTGAGGAAATCAGTTCACTCGAAGATAAATCTCACAAATGCTCAGGTGTCGCCCAGCCCGCAGCTCTACAATGTCTGTTAGAGAGGCGCCGCGCGCTAACGCCCAAAAGGATGCGCGCTCCGAGTGGAGCGCGCTCCGAGTGGGGGACACGGCTCGCCCTAGCTCTATGAGCGAGGGAGATGGCATTCACTGTTCAGTGGGCCAACCTCTGTTTAGATATGGCACTTCCCATCTGCCAATCACCGTAACATATAAGAGCTGCTCAGAGGATCTAAGCTCTGAGTACGGTCCGTTATAATACGCAAGCGCGAACAGGACACCGCAATAAAGGGGCTGGGTCTGCCTCCTCCGTGGGCAGCGCTTGCAGGTTCACTACATAGTCTAAACGAGCGCTGTAGGAACCTAGGGCACCTAGGTGGGCCGGGGTCTCAGGTAAACGTGAGAGTGGGCCGGCCCAAAACGCTGGCACATTTCGCTGACCGAAAATGCCTCCAGATACCCGCCCATTTGACCGATGCCAACGCGACCAGCAGAGCTGTCTACCTGGACAGAAATCATATAGATACTGAGTCGAGTGATCGAGCAGACCTCTCCTAAGAGAGATCTTCAAATGGGTAAGAGAGGGGACAGGATATATATCCACGTCTCGCGCCTCTGGGGACTGGATGATGAGGCGATGCTTTCCCAGCGCGCCGCCATCGCCGCATCCTCAGGGCGGGGATGATCGCCACGCCAACCCCTCAGTGCGGAGGGGACAGCCTTGGCTCCAGCCAACTGAAGGAGGATAGCATCACACTGATCTGGCATGTTTGGGGTTTCCTTCTCGGAGAGAAGTACACCACACAGTGAATAGACTACACATCAGGGCATAGGCATGCCTCATAGAGGGTGCTCTAGGCCTGAGTGATGGTGTTAAACACCTAACGGTAGGTCACCTAAGTCCTCCGAGCTCCATCTATGGGCCACACGTGATGTCCATAGAACTGGGCGCGGGTGCCAAACGGTGCCTGTCCCCAAAGAAGAAGTTTCTTCCATGGGACATGCCAGGGAGGGGCCATCACGAGGAGAGAGCTAGAATACAGGTTTGATTGGGCCTGAGAGGCGCAATGCATAGACCTGTTCCTCGTCCTCCCTGACTTTACACAGCATCTGAGCGAGTAGGCTCACTGGAGAAATGCGTATTACGCACGCCCCGGGGCCAGCTGTGTAGCCAGTGCGCAGAACGCACCCATAACAGCTGGACAGTCGGGGGTGGAGCCTCCATTCTCCCAGGCGAACTGCCGTGAGAGCGCAGCGGCTGCACGGTTGAGCTCGGCGGGGAAAAATGGAATGCAGCGATTGCGCCGCGTATGACTCCGGGGGAGCAGACGGCGAGCGAGCTGAGACATGCGGCGACAGCGAATATCTCCCTTGCGGTTGATATACACCATCGCCACCATGCTGTTCGTCCTGACCAGCACGTGTTTCCCTTCTAACACCGGTAAAAAACGGTGCAGCGTGAGATACACTGCCAACAGCTCCAGGCAGTTAAGATGCCAATGCAACCAGTTTCCTACCACGGAACCACAGCCGCATGCCCGCAACACACGGCCCCCCAGCGTGAACTGGAAGCATCCGTCAAACGACGACATGCCTGGACGCTTGTTCTAGAGGCCCGCGGGCCTGTAGAACACAGGGTCCATCCAGAGGCTGAGGGCGCGGCGACACAGCGGAGTGACAGTCACCCGGTGCGCGCTCGCGTGCCATGCGCGTCTAGGGACCCGATCGTGAAGCAAATGCTGAAGTGGTCTCATATGGAGCATCCGAGCGGCGAGACCGCGGCTGCGGATGTCATATGCTCCAGGAGCCTCTGAAATAATATCAGTGGGACCACATTTTCCTGTCGAACTCTCTCAGACAGGCCAGCATCAGCCCGGCGCGCTCTCGGGGGAGGCGCGCCGTCATGGTGATCGAGTCCAGCTCCAACCCGAGAAAAGAGTTGCTCTGCACGGGGCGAGGCTGCTCTTTTCTCGGTTGACCTGAAACCCCAATTGGTCGAAGTGCCGAAACACCCTGTCTCTGTGCGTAATCAATTAATCCCGCGAGCGCGCTGAAATCAGCCAGTCGCTTGAAACAATTGAGTATGCAGATGCCCGCAAGCCGAAGCTGGGGCACCCTCCGCGAGCTTGGTGAAAACCCGCGGAGACAGAGAGAGCCAAAAGGGGAGGACTTGTACCGCCAGGCTCGACTTCAGACACAAACCGCAGGAAACTGACGGTGGCGTGGAAGTATGGAGACATGAAAGTACGCGTCCTTCAGGTCTACTGCTGCAGACCAATCCCGAGGACGAACGCTCCGGAGGGTGCGCTTCTGCGTAAGCTTTCTGAACGGCAGCTTGTGAAGCCAGCGGTTCAAAAAGCGCAGATCAAGGATTGGCCGTAGCCCACCGCTCTTTTTGGGTACGATGAAGTGCGGGCTGTAAACCCGCTCTCCATCCCGGCTGGAGGGACCGGTTCGATTGCATCCTTCGCCAGGAGGACAGCAATCTCCTCTCGCAAGACAGGGGCGGACGCAGGGCTGACCCTGGTGAAATACACACCCGTGAACTTGGGAGGCCGTTTCGCGAACTGAATCGCGTAGCCGAGTCTGATCGCGCGGATGAGCCACTGCGATGGGCTGGCCCGCGCTAACCAGGCAGGCAGAGCCCTCGCAAGTGGCTTCGTCCGCACGATCGCTGACGTACCAGCGGTGGGGCAGCGCGGAGTGGGTGGGCTCAACCGGGAAGCACTGGGGTCCCACAGGAGAGCATGGAGGCAAGAGCTTCACTCTTGTCTCGCACCCGTACTCCGGAGGTGGGGCTGGGAGGGGGAGAGAAAGGAGACCGTTCTCTCTCGCTCCGCGAGCCACTGGCGAAGTGCACCGATCCTGCGAGCTGGAAAGCATAGCGTCCCAGACTGGCAGTGTTCGGGCTGTCACATCCGGGGAAGGGAAAAAATGCTCTTTCTCTGAGGTTTTGATAGCGTTTTTAACGCTGTTTAGAAGAAGAGCCCCGCCCTCCAGCGGGGAAAGAGCAAATTTCCTCCTCTCCAGATGGCCCGTCTCAGGGACGCTTCGCGGTTCGTTTACCGAACTTAGCGGCGCCCTGGGGCGGGGAGCGCTGGTTGCCTGCGAGATGCTCGGCGCAGCCGCTTGGCCAGAGGCGCAGGCGGGGGCGACCGAGCAAAGCCGCAGGCAGGCGCTCTCGGCGTGAAGCAGTGGATGTGGATGGCTCGGCGGGGAGGAGCGGTTTTACGATCCCGCCGAGAGATGGTATTACCCATCGCCTCCGACTGCTCGCTCACCGGCGTGAATTCCTGGGCGAATTCACTGACGGTGTCGCCGAACAGGCCAGCCTGGGATATGGGTGAGCTAAGAAAGCGAACTTTGTCAGCATCACGCAGATCACCAGGTTTAGCCCGTGGTGGCGTTCCTGGGCCACTAATGTGACCATCGTCCTTCCCTGGGGCACACACAGCCGACTTCAGTCGATAGCTGTGCGGAGCTCATGCTCAGTCCTGGGTCGGAACCATCCCCGCGCAGCTGGGCCAGCGCCTGCGCTAGGGAGCGCTGGTAGGTGGCCGTAGCATGCATGGTGAGGGCGGAGGCGCACGCAGCGCACTGCGTGGGCTTCCTGTGCACATCCAGGAAGAAGGGGACGTGGAGGCTTAGAAGGTCTTGCCTTCTTTATCTCCTCCACATCACACCCCTCTAGTCGGTCCGTCCGCGGGGCTGGGGGATAAACCATCTCCAGACCCACGGCCGAAACAGCCTGGGAAGCACGGCTGCAAAGTCTGCTTCTGGATTCGACGCCACGCCCATCATCCCGGAGGAAAAGAGCAGGTTCGAATCCTCATCAGACAATGACAACCAACCCTCCAAGGATGGTGAGGATGAAAGCGCACGCAGATCGGGCAGAAAAAAGTGCCCTCCAAGACTGCGTGAGCTTACTGCGCACTTTCCGGGAAGAAGGGGACGGAAGGCTTAGAAGGTCTTGCCTTCTTATATCCTCCACATAACACCCATCTAGTCGGTCCGGCCGCGGGGCTGGGGGATAAACCATCACCAGACCCACGGCCGAAACAGCCCGGGAAAGCACGGCCATCATGTCTGCTTTTTAGATGCCAACACCGTGCTCTCCACCCCGGAGGGAGGGAGCGAGCGGGTTCGCATCCTCATCAGACAATGACAGCCCATCCTCCGATGCAGCGATGGACATCTGATCCTCGGTGTCATCAAGTGAGAGGGCGACCACCCGAGGATGGAGCGCTTCTCTCACCTGAAGCTTGGATGGAGCGCGTGGAGGAGCGAGAGGTCCGCGAGCCCGAGGGCGGCGGATTTACTCCCACTGAAACCCTCAGATCTGCCCGAGTGCCAACCGCAGTGCGGGGGACAACTGGGGTGGGTCGCTCTTTTGCAAGAGCGAGCCGCGATCTTAACTGCACAGCAGACATGACATCACAATGATGGCATGCACTGCCCGCGAGCACCGCATCAACATGCTGGACCCCCAGACATGAAACGCAGTGCTCGTGCCCATCATCCGGGGACAGGAAACCACCGCAACCAGAAACGCACGGTCGGAGCGACGTCTTGAAAAAGACGCGCTGCACAACCGTGTTGCTCTTTTAGGAAACTTGCTTCCTATATACATACCGCTCTTGGAGGACCGGACCCAAAGGACGCCAGGCAAGGGAGAACAACCCAGCTCGACCATCTGCCACTGCGTATACACGCTCTGGACCGGGAGAAGCTGCTTCTCGATCTCTCTCTGTAGACACAGGTTGGAGATACCCTCATAGACTCTCTCAGAAGCTCGTGAAAGGCTCTGAAAGCGAAAAGGATGTCGTTGCTGAGCACATGCTAGCCTTTTATGCCAGGCTGATTGTCATTCAAGACAGCTGTGCACGCTGACGCCGCCAACTCATTGGCATTTCATTGGCCCGTTTTTATACTCTTTCAGATGATTGGATTCTGACGAAATCCCCATAGTGGAAGTTTTTCCACATAGCATTGAAGTTCCCCACCCGAAGGGGAACACATACCTCTCTGACACATTACTTTTGAAAACTGTTTTCTTTGTCAACTTTTCCTTTCTGGAAGTGACATCCTCATCCATTTAAATGCTCACTAGAGTCACTCAGGAAAACCTTTAAATATCACCTTTGGATTAATTTAAGATCATTGCTGAAAAGACATAACAAGTTTAACATGTGTTTTTCGAAGTAGTATAACCTCACTATTAATCCCTTACACACAATTAGTACTCATGAAATATGAAATACTGTAGAGAGGAGTTCGAATTTAATTTTCTCTGGGTCTGGATCTTTGAGAAGCACCGTTGTACAGTATTTTTTATTTATTTATTTATTTTTTTACATTTAAGACTAGGTAAGCACTATAGTACTAAGTACTACACTTTTTTTTTAACGTGATCAAATAGCTTGTGAGTAGAATGATTTTGGATTTATATTTAAATTTTATGTAATACATTTTTTTTATAAAAATTCTTAGTTGAAATAAAACTTTAGCTTATTAATTTCTAAGTTATAAGGTCATATAATCCCACATTTTTACTGCTCTTTAAGCTAAACACCCAAAGAAATATAATAAAATAAAATGTAATATGTATTTGTATGTATAAAAGAAATATGTAAATGTGTAAACTTTTGTATAACAGACATTAAATAAAGTTTGGGGTTAGTATGATTTAAAAAGGAATTAATTATTAAGCAGGAATGCTTTAAAAAGTAATATCTTTAAAAACAGTAAACAAAACACTGTAAATATAAAAATAAAATTGGTCCTATATATATTTTTCACCAAATTATCACTTTAGATTTCTAAAAAATTATGTGACACTAAAATAAATATGCTTTACGTAATTTTTTAAATTAAACAAATATAGTCTTGGTAAACATAAGAGCTTAATTTTAAAACCAACTTATGATAATAATTCATCATATAGTTATTTTTTTCTAGCATTTATAACCAGGCATTGAACAGACAATCTATTGAAAGTCTAGAATTGCTCAATTATTTTTGATGACATCAAGCCACAAAACAACTTGATACACTACAATTTTGAACACATTGCATAAAGAGCTGACACTTAAGTGATTCAATGTTTTTGATGGATTGTTGTGCCCAAACCTGTTTTATCCTCAATTTGACACCTGTGTTTTCTCTTGTGTAGTGACATCATGAACAATAAAGTTTTCTATCAGCATCCTAATCTGATGAGAGCTCTGGGGATGCATGAGACTGTCATGGAGGTTATGGTGAACGTCCTTGGTGCCAGAGAATCCAAGGTAATCATAATTAGATCAAATACTTGTGCTTCATTATAATTCATTATTGATGTCAAAAGTCAATTGCGTAATTGACCCACATAAATTAGACTGAAATCATTAAATTATGTGTGTGTTTTTTTCACTCTCTTGCTCCTCTGCCATCAAGGAAATCATATTCCCCAAGATGGTTGCACACTGCTGTCGTTTCCTGTGTTATTTCTGTCGAATCAGTCGCCAGAACCAGAAGGCCATGTTTGATCATCTCAGCTACCTGCTGGACAATGGCAATGTTGGACTTGGTATGATTTAATTCCAATGGGGTATATGCACACAGACTTTTAATTTTCAGTCCTCCAGCCCAAGCGTTTCCGGTGAACTGTTGAGTGGACAGCAAGCACTGCATTAGAGAGTGGACAACAAGCACTGCATTATATTCCATTTTTCTATCTTTATAATATGGAAATGTATTTTTACCCCAGTATTTGGGAGTTTCTGCGCTAGCCTGCTGCTACTGACATTTTTCATCTTGTTTTATGCTTGAACAACTAAATGAACACTTAAGTCTGTTTAACTGATTGTATTTTAATTACATTAGAACATCAATGCTGTAAAACCCTATGAAATTGAAAATAGTTACACAAACCTTTCATTGTTTGAAAACACTAGCTGTGCATATAGCCCATTAACATGGAGTCATGGAGTCAAAAAACATTTTTAAAGAAGTAGACAAAGGTAAATGTGGTTTTTCTTGTCAGCGTCTCCCTCGATGCGAGGATCGACTCCTCTGGATGTGGCAGCTGCTTCTGTCATGGACAACAACGAGCTGGCGCTTTCTCTTACAGAGGCGGACCTGGAGAAAGTAACTTTCACTCATCTTCTTTCCACTTTCCTTCTGATTTTTTCTGATAACGAACTGTCTCTTCTGGACTGATCTTTCTCAATGCGTTTGTACAGGTCGTGCAGTATTTGGGAGGCTGTGGTTTGCGTAGTTGTGCTCTGCTGGTTTCTAAAGGATATCCAGATATTGGCTGGAATCCTGTAGAGGGAGAACGCTACCTGGACTTCCTGCGATTTGCAGTATTTTGCAATGGTAATGTTTGGTTTTAGGGTGTGTTTACATTACAATTCAGGGATTTGGGTTTTGCTTTGATTTGCAT
Source organism: Danio kyathit (assembly GCA_903798195.1). Lineage (NCBI taxonomy): Eukaryota > Metazoa > Chordata > Actinopteri > Cypriniformes > Danionidae > Danio > Danio kyathit. The sequence continues at coordinate 25,085,504 of LR812535.1, read as the reverse complement.
TTTTGCATTACTTGTACTTTTCTACTTACTACCTTTAGGCCACACCTTGTTGCACACCACCATTGGTCAGTGTACATATGTAAACAAATAAAAGTTCAGTAACAGAGTTTCACTATTGTGTCAATATGTGTACTTAAAAAAATAAATAAAATATTAAAACCGAAAATATTCTTGTATAAACAGTCTCAAACTGGAAACCTGATCTGTTAAGTGAAGTTTCACAAACTAATTTCAAGAGGAGCACTTGATATAATTGCCTACAGCTGGTCCTTATCGCTAATCATTAGCTAGCCTATCGGATCATTCCAAATTACTATAAATATCCTGCCTAAACTTTCCCTATCTTTGTTTTGGAAACCCCCCCCCTCTATCCTTCCCTGCTCCCTCCTCCTCAATTCTATGATTGGGTGACACGGCGGCTCAGTGGCTGGCACTGCTTCCTCACAGCAGGAGGGCCAATGGTTCAAGTTCTAATTGAGCCAGTCGGCACTCTTTGTGCAGAGTTTGCATGGGTTTTCTCCAGGTACTCCGGTTTCCTCCCACAGTCTAAAAACATGTGACATAAGCGAATTGTAGTAACAGTCACAAGCACTTAACGCATACATACTGAATCGATTCTTATAGAACCACCCTATTAACCAAAGTATAGGTAAAAAAACGAACTCGGGGGCTCTCGAGAAATACCTGATCTCGTAACCCTTTTAATGCTCATTGACCAGGCTGGAACCTTGGGCTCATCTATCTCCGAGCTCAGGTTTCTCTCCCGGACAGCATGCCAAACCTGCTATTATAGTCAAGCATTATTTAAGTGTGAACTCTTGAAAATCTAATTGATAAACACCTCTGGTTGGTTCCTATTGTTTTTTAATTAATTAATTAATTAATTTATTTATTTATTTATTTATTTATTTATTTATTTATTTATTTATTTATTTATACAGGGACAATGTACAAGATGACATGTTTTGCCAGAGTTAGCTATAAAGCTACATCTGTAGTTCCTGGGCAGGAAGTTATAACAGTTTTACAATAAGTTTAACAATAAAAAAATTGTACAAAATACACTTACAGTACAATAAATACAATACATCATAATCAATAAAATCAAATCGTATCAGTGGTTACATGTTTGATTTTCTCTAAGCCAATCTTTAAGCACAGTTTTAAAATTATTAAAAGTGGTACTCTCTCCAATCTGCACTGGTATTTTACGCATCAGCATAAAATAAGAAACTGTCGAATGTTAGTAATTTGTTGTTCAATGCAGTTACAGTAATGATAGCTCCTTGGCTTTTTAGCTAACATTTTTACAGTTTGTTTATAGATAATATACTATGGTTTTAATGTTGTAATGTTTGTGTGGAACCAGCTTGTAGCACAATAAGATAAATGAGGGAAAATCACTGTATTCATAAAATGTTTAGCAGCATTCATAGGTAACTGATGTCTGATGTTTCTATAAATCCTCAGGCTTGGAAACCTTCTTAATGTTTTTTTTTTTTTTTTTTTTTAAATTAGAATCAATAATTATACCTAAATATTTAAAAAGATCAACTATATTTATTACTTCATTAACTAAAATATCTGAGCAATGCTCCTAATTTTTCTTAATTAAATAAAAAGAGTTGTTGTCCTCCTACAGGTGAGAGCGTTGAGGAAAACGCTTATGTGGTAGTGAGGCTTCTGATTCGCCGACCCGAGTGCTTTGGCCCTGCCCTTCGAGGGGAGGGGGGAAATGGTCTTCTAGCAACCATGGAGGAAGCCATCAGGATCTCCAACCAGCAAGACAGAGCCAGTGCACACAGTTCCAGCAGAACACTGTGAGTGTTGGGCATCGATTTCATCCTGTCAGCTTGTTCTCACTCATGCCCATGTCTTATTCTGCACCTACCTGCACTCTTAGTGATGCACTCGATGAAGACGATCATGACGTCATCCACATGGGACATGCCATAATGACCTTCTACTCCGCTCTGATCGATCTGTTGGGTCGCTGTGCCCCTGAGACGCATGTAAGTGTTTTAGGGACCCGCTGGGAAAGCTAGATAAGAGCCATGTAATGTGTTTGAAGGATTGAGTTGGAAAGGGCTTATTGGTTTTATCTACTTTTCAAGGCGCAGTCAGTTTTCATTAAAGGTTTTAAAGGCTCTTCAAGGTTTGCTAATGGGCATCTCTATTGTGTGTGTGTGTGTGTGGTTTTCAGCTCATAGAAGCAGGGAAAGGTGAGGCCATTCGAATCAGGGCCATCTTGAGGTCTCTCGTTCCCAGAGAAGATCTGGAGGGAATCATCAATATTCCATTCAGTTTACCTATTTTGAACACAGGTGTGTGTGTGTGTTTGTGTGTGTGTATGTGTGATATTAAAATATAAAATATAGATTTACTCAGACCATCAAATTATTTTTCCAAATTTATTTATTTGTTGAAGGGCCATGAAACCTCCCTCTTTCAGTTCAAGTCTACCTCAGAATTAAAAAAAAAAAAAAAAAAAGCTTCATGATGAGTGTGGAGCGCTGTGAGCAGAGGGAGGAGTGGGCGTGGCCAGCAAAGCAGGGAAAAAAGAAGGGCTTTTTTTGGCTCACCAGCTTAAGAAAAAAAAAAAATCTGATAAAAAATGTGAGGAGGATTTTATAATTTACAAAGTTAAAATATAAAGAAATAAACAGTAAGTAATTTAATGACGTTACATACATACAAGAGGCTGTTTGTAATTTTATATAATATATAACCAAAATTTGTTATCATTATAAAGATTATCATGTTTATATAAAAACTATATCTCCTGATTTCCGGGTCTGAATGCAGACAACATGGAGAGCAGAACAGCAGGTCTCTTTCCCTATCTATTCCAACTATTATCCGTGCCGGTAATCTGGAGGATTTTAAACATGTGCGAACACAGCAGCACAGATAGGCAATGTGTCTGAATGGTAACGAACTCAACTAATAAAAGACAAAGTCCGCCATTCTCTAATTATCGTACAGCTCTCCTGACAAAAATGCTTGCTGCACATAAGCATGTTGGCTAAATCAGCCCTGACAGCATCGTGGAGAAAGTCATGCAACAAACTTGAATCATGGAAACAAACACATACGATCCTTCATGAACGGCTAAGTACTGCATGTCGTGCGCTGCCTCAGCTTGGCAGGTCTGTCCATATTAGTCTGTCATCAGAAAACATGTGCAGTCATGAATAATAAAGAAGCAGGGTCTTCTCATAGGATAAGAAAACTCAGATATGAATAATAAGGAGAAGCCAACGCGTCAACACTCCACTAGCAGATGCGTGCTACATCACCGATTTTGATCCTTAACAATTATTTTAAACCCGGAAGATGAAACTAGCTGACAAAAGCTTCAAATGATCAATTTTCCCCCACAATTAAAGCTAACAGATGCTAATGTTGTCCTAAATGATGCTCAACACACACAAATCTGTTAAAATCTCAAAAAAAGTACTCCAGATTGTCTTGAACCTTTAAAAACCGTGATCAAGTTAAAGGGATTGTTCACCAAAAATGAAAATGACCTCATAATTTACTTTCCCTTTGAGTTCTTTCTTCTGTTAAACACAAAAGAAGTATTTTTTTTAAATGCTGGGTGCTGGATCCATTTGACTTCCATAGTATTTGTTTCCTACTATGAATGTGAATGGTTTTCAGTAACTATCATTCTTCAAAATATCTTCTTTTGTGAGGAATCATTCATTCATTCATTTTCCTTCGGCTTAGTCCCTTTATTTATCAGGGGTCGCCACAGCGGAATGAACTACCAACTTATTCAGCATATGTTTTACACAGCAGATGCCCTTCCAGCTGCAACCCAGTACTGGGAAACACCCAAACACTCTCACATTCACACACATAAACTATGGCCAATTTAGTCTATTCATTTCACCTGTATCGCATGTCTTTGGACTGTGGGGGAAACCATAGCACCCGGAGGAAACCCACGCCAACACTGGCAGAACATGCAAACTCCACACAGAAATGCTAACTGAACTAGTCGGGACTCAGACCAGCAACCTTCTTGCTGTGAGGCGACAGTGCTAGCCACTGAGCCACTGTGTCGCCTGTGAGGAATCATAAAGGTTTAATACCACATGATTATGAGGGAATTTTCATTTTCATGTGAGCCCTTTAACGAGAAAGTCTGAGTTTGGTTTTTAAATAGTTTATTTAGTTGCTGGCAGAGTTATCTAGAAGATAACTCTAATAGGAGTCTAATGTGATTAATTGGTGGTTGAAAATATTGTGTGCTGGTTATACTCAGATGATCTAGTGGTCGAACCGGACATGTCTCGGATGTTTTGTCCGGATCACAAAGCAGCCATGGTGCTGTTTTTGGACCGGGTTTATGGAGTTCAGGATCAGCAGTTCTTGCTGCGTCTACTGGAATTTGGTTTCCTGACGGATCTGAAATCTGCTGTTAACATGGATACTGTAAGTGGAGAGATATTTCATGTAGGTAAATGTTCTGCCAAATTTAAATAATGTTATCATGTCATTTTAAACCCACATGACCTTTATTTCATCTGGGAAAAGTCATTTTCAAAGTAAGTTTCAGATCTCTATGGTGGCTTTTTCCATATAGTATAATCTTGATCTTCAAAAATGTCATAAAACATCACCGAACCAGTACATTCTACTCTTGTGCTGTATTACAAGTCCTTTGAAGTCAAACAATAGTTCTGTGTGAGGAACAAAGCTGAAACATAAGTCCTTTGTTTACTATAATTTCTAGAGCATGTGAGGTCTGACCCATCTAATTAAGGGTCCAACCCTGCAGAAGATGCCAAAATAAAGGTTAAGGGGGTTTCATTCTTAGTTCTACATATTCCAACCGCTCTGTCTGTTTAACATGTTTCAACAACTTTTATGCAACAGAAAAAAAAAATCAGTAACCTCTAAAACAAGTCATACCATTGCTTTATGAATCCAGTAATTGTAAAAATTAAGACATTGACAGAAGACAGAATCTAGACGTGAAATTCGAGTCTCATAATAATTCATGTAAAATCACCCAGTAAAATTCATGAAAATAACTTTAACTGTTGTTGTGTATACATAAACTGTCCATAAATTAAAAAAATACTGATTTTCAATACTGTATTCCACATATTTCAAAATGAATTTATTTATTGATGATACAATAAAAAAAACAAAAAAAAAACAGACAATCTGAATTTAAAAAAAGCTGAATTTTCGGCAGCTATTACACTAAATGTGTACTAAATTAAATTAAGCAAATTCTGCCAGAGAATGTTGTTATTTGAAAATACCAAAACAACTATATATCTATAACTCAAGACCACCCCTTTTTAATATATTCGCTATGGTTACTAGACACGCCCCTTAATGCTGATTTAATATGTAAGTCTGACACTGTGGTCAAAAGAAAGTTTCTAATATTGCTTATTCCACTTTAAGTTATCTCACAATCTTTCAAATGGCATCATATCTGCTGCTTATGAAATATTTATCATTACAAATATATATTACCAAAGTTTTTTTTCCTTTAACAACTGAGTTTATTACTCAATGTGTTTTCTGTATGCAGACGGGGTTGGGTGGAACAGACATGGCACTGGCCATCAATCGATACCTATGTGTGGCTGTTCTGCCATTACTGAGTAAATACTCGTCTCTGCTCTGTGATTCTTCATCTTTACGGAGCGGCCCAGTGGACGGGCTTCTGCAGGGCGTCTACAGCCTGTCTGAAGCCAGCGGACTCACCAAGGCCCAGAGAGATGCCATACAGGACTGTCTGCTGGCAGTGTGCGGGTCAGCACGTTTGACCTTGCTTTTTTGTATTGATCATATGATACCATTAAAGCCATTCCATCATCTTGTGCCTTCTTGCACTTCGACTACGAACTTTAAGGCCATGTCTACATGTACAAGAGTATTTCTTTCATTTTTAAAGAATCTCCATCCACATGGAAATGCACACAGTGATGCATGTTAAGGGAAACAGGCGGAGATAATGACACTTTTATGCTGGGTTCTTTTATGCTGGAATGAAGTATTGTGTGTGTGTGTGTGTGTGGGCGGGGGGGTTTGGGGGGGGGGGGGGGTATGGTTGAGAGAGACACACACACATCTAGATTATTATAAATTAATCATTGTAAATATACAGATTATTATTTATTATTACTGATTTATCCATAAATGTTGATTGATAATGTACAGTTTATTCTGATTTATTTTATTTATTCATTTATTTCTTAAGTTGTGTTTTTATTATTATTATTATTATTATTATTATTATTATTATTATTATTCATTCATTCATTCATTCATTTTCTTTTCGGCTTAGTCCCTTTATTAATCTACTGCGCCACCGCGTTGCCCCTTATTTTTATTATTATTATTATTATTATTATTATTATTATTATACTATATATTATAATACTATACAATTTTTTCAAAATATATATGCATGTTCTTTTTAATGTAAACTTTATAAATGTGTGTGTTTTTACAGGTGGTTTGTCAACCCCACTCACCTGTGTGAAGCACACTTCATAAATGCACAATGTTTTTTTATTTTTTTGATATGGAGTGATTGTATGATCAAAATGTGCAAAACAGTGTCAGGAAGATGAAACCAAACTTGGTGGGAACGTCACGGAATGTGCGATGTGTTTGCTGCAAACGTGAAGTGTATCTATGTTTGATGTGAACCCAGTCAAGTTGGCCTATCAGAAAGAACAAAACAGTGTCTCGCTGATGTCATGAGGCAAAAACTTTCAGTAAATCTTCACCCTGGCTGGAGTTTAAAAAAAATAGATTTTAGTCTGTTTGTTGTGTGGACAAACAGCGAAACAACATAGAATAAATTGCCGTTTTGAACATTCTCGTGTTTGTGTGGACATGGCCGAAAATCAGACACATAAAAACTATTTTATATTGCATGGTTCTGTTTAATTATTCCCTATTATAATTATTTTTCAAATGCAACTTTGTTCCCACAGAAAGCTAAAGCCCTCCATGTTGCAGCCTCTGCTGCGTAATCTTGTGTTTGATGTCCCGCAGCTTCCGGATAATTCCAAAATGCCACTTAAGGTCTAAAGGAAAAATGAAGCATTCAATAAAAGCAAAGCTAATTGATTTTTTCCTTGTACTTATCACTGTGATCTCTTCTAATTGCAGCTGTTGACCAATCATTATGAGCAGAGCAGGAAGTACTACTGTCGGAGTGATGGATGTGGTGGCTTTGGCTTTGCCTCAGAGGAAGAACTTTGTCTGACTAGGAGGCTGTTTTGGGGGATATTCAGTGCTCTTGCCAAAAAAGTGAGAAAAGACAGAAATCGCTTTAATTATGTTTGGTTTGTTACACATAGACCATGTAACCAGAGACTTAAATTAACACCAAAGCCCAAAGAAATCAGCGTTGGAGAAAACTTTTTTATATGTTTTTTTATTCATTGTAAAATTGCCTGGGAATGCAATATCAAATCACAAAGACTGCATTATGATTGCATAAATACAGTATGTGATTTGATTCACAGCACAGTGAGGTTTGTTCATGATTAGCTCAAGATAACAGCAGTTTCAGTGAATTTGTTCACAATAATGACAAATTACTCCTCAAAATAAGTCTCCGCAAGTGCTGTAAGTTTGGGATGACTATAATGTCTATTCGAAAATGCACCGGATGCCAAATTTTCTTCTTGGTTTGGAATGAGAATGTTAAAAATAATTTGTCCCTGTGGTTTTTCTAGGAAAAAAACAAACAAAAAATACATTAACATTTGAAAACAATGCAAAGAAACAAAACATATTTGTTTATTAATATGTAACTGTAATAGTGCAATATAAAAGATTTTTTAAAATACTATATAAACACTATAAATATATACACTCATCGGCCATTTTATTAGGGACACCTGTCCAACTGCTTATTAACGCAAATTTCTAACCAGCCAATCACATGCCAGCAACTCAATGCATTTAGGCATGTAGACATGGTCAAGACGATCTGCTGCAGTTCAAACCCAGCATCAGAATGGGGAAGAAAGGTGATTTAAGTGACTTTGAACGTGGCATGTTTATTGGTGCCAGACAGGCTGGACTGAGTATTTCAGAAACCACGAAGGATTAAGGCAGTTCTAAAGGCAAAGGGAGGTCCAACCCGGTACTAGTAATGTATACCTAATAAAGTGGCCGGTGAGTTTATTTAATAGTAGTTATAAAATAATAATAAGGATCATGATAAAGCTACACTAAAAAAAGTATGTTTGTTCAAACTACTTATTTAAAATGAGCTGAAATTCTTGAGTTTTTTTGGGGGGGACAAATAATTGTTTTATATCCAATCAACTAATAAGTTTACTTAATTTCTTCATTTTGTCCTAAGACAAATCGATTGTAAGCATTTTTTACAGTGTAATTATATTAATAATTTTAATCATCATTTTTTAGTATAAGATGTCTGTTAAATGTAATGCATCAAACAGTTCATGCTTCACTTGCGTTGCACAGTCTAAATGTTTTTTTTTTCCTCGTTCGCAGTCTTATGACGCAGACCTGTTCAAACTGGCTCTCGGGTGTCTCAGTGCAGTTGCTGGAGCGATTCCTCCTGACCACCTTGACCTGAGTTGCACTGGCGGAAGAGAGAGACACTCAGTGATGGATTCAGAGAGACGCTATTGTCCTCAACCCCTGGACACCTTAAAGTAAAGGGCTAATAAACGCATGAGTTCAATTTAATGGTCCATTAACACTGATCTCAGAAGTCCACTTTGTCCTTTTGAGAAAAGTGTAGTGTGAACTGCTTGGAATGTAATACATAATAATCCAGTTTTCTCATGCGTTTTAGTGTGACAATCCCAGAGAGTCTGGAGTTTGTGGTGAACAAATATGCTGAACATACACACGAGAAATGGTCAATGGAAAAGGTAAACTGTTTCTTACTACAAAAGTTTACCTAAGGATGACACCCAGTAATACGGTCTTTAATACTATGTTTGATGGTTCTTTCCCAGTTTGGTAGTGGTTGGGTTCATGGAGAACAGCTTTCTGAGAGTTCTAAAGTTCATCCACTCTTAAAACCTTACAGAGCTCTGTCTGAAAAGGTAGACCTTAACCAGAATACATGTGTGCACATTACAAATAATAATACTTTAGTATACTGGATGGAATGAAGAAAGCTCACATGCAGTTTATTGCTACAAAATCAGGTTTCTCTCTGTTTTAGGATAAAGAATGTTATCGAGGGGTCATTAAAGAGACGGTGAAATGCATGCTGGTCTTAGGCTGGACCATTGAGAGGACTAACGAGGGGGAGTCACACGGCATTCACAACCCAGCAAGAAGGATCTCACAGTCTGGCAAGGTAACGGACACTTAAAAAAATGTTTTTATTATGTCCATTAATCTTTGAATTTTGACAATTTTATTCTTTCTTAAATATATCCCCCAAGTGCTGTTTAATAATGAATAATAATAATAATTCCTTACATTTATATAGTGCTTTTCTGGACACTCAAAGCTTTTTACACATTGGGGGGAATCTCCTCATCCACCACCAGTGTGCAGCATCCATCTGGATGATGCGACAGCAGCCATATTGCGCCAGACCGCACACCACACACCAGACAATTGGTGGAGAGGAGAGTGATGAAGCCAATTATGATATGGGGATGGTTACGAGGCTATGATGGACAGAGGCCAGTGGACAAATTTGACCAGGATGCCGGGGTTAAACCCCTACTCTTTTTCGAAGGACATCCTGGGATTTTAATGACCACAGAGAGTCAGGACCTCGGTTTAACGTCTCATCCAAAAGACAGCGCTCACTGAGAAGTATAGTGTCCCCTTCACTATCCAGGGGCATTAGGACCCACACAGACCGCAGGTTGAGCAGCAACCTAGCTTTGCCATGTGATGGTTCCCTGCGCCCAGGTACTGACCGGGCGCAGCCCTGCTTAGCTTAGTTTAGCAGAGCAAGGGCATTTTCACAGTACTTACTATAATATTCTTTTAAATAATATAATATAATATAATATAATATAATATAATATAATATAATATAATATAATATAATATAATATAATATGATATAATATAATATAATATAATATGATATAATATAATATAATATAATATAATATAATATAATATAATATAATATAATATAATATAATATAATATAATATAATAATAAAAGCAGCTTATAATAATAAAAAAGTAAAGGTCAATATTATTAGCACCCCTCAGCAGTTATGTTGTCCAATGATCTAATTAACCTAACTTGCCTAGTTATCCTAATTTACATAGTTTAAATTGCACTTGAAACTGAATACTAGTATCATGCAAAATAACTAAAAAAATGTGATGTACTTTCATCATGGCAAAGACAAAATACTTTATGTGAAAACATTTTAGAAATGTATTTAAAAAAATGTTTTCTCTCTTAAACAGTACTTGGGAGATGTTTAAAAAGAATTAAAATTTCAAAGTAGTGCTGCAGGTAATAATTTTGACTTTAACTGACCAATTTAACATTTGTGTATCTGGTCCATGTTTGTAGCACTAGAATAAAATGCAATAATGTATGTGCATAACTTCCAAAATGCTGGCAGCTAGCTCTCTGCAACTCTCACATGGTCGCCCACTGAAGCTAAGCAGTGTTGGGCCCTGTTAGTACCTGGATGGGAAAGCCAGGTTGCTGCTGGAAGTGGTGTTAGTAAGACCAGCAGGGGGCGCTCAACATGTGGTCTTTGTGGGTCCTAACGCCCCAGTATGCTGATGGGGTCTCTATACTGCTCAGTGAGCGCCATCTTTCGGATGAGACGTTAAACCGAGGTCCTGACGCTCTGTGGTCGTTAAAAATCCCAGGAAGTTCTTAAAAAAAAAGAGTAGTGGTTTAACCCCGGCGTTCTGGCCAAATTTGCCAACTGGCCTCTGTCATCCATCATGGCCTACTAACCATCCCCATATCATAATTGGCTTCATCACTCTGTCTCCTCTCCGCCAATCAGCTGGTGTGTGGTGTGCGTTCTGGTGCAATATGGCTGCTGTTGTGTCATCCAGGAGGATGCTGCACACTGGTGGTGGATGAAGAGATTTCCCCCAATGTGTAAAGCGCTTTGAGTGTCCAGAATTATTATTATTGTTATTATAAAATCCTCACAACTCAGTATTGTTGCTTTTTTACCCAAAGACCAAAGCATTGTAAATAAATTGTATTATGTTGTTGATGTTAATAATATCATAAATAATCCGCTTGTTAAGTCGTGGCGTATCGGTTTCTGGGTCCAAGCCGCTACTCATTTGAATTGAGAAAATATTCGTTAATTTATTAATTTTTATATAAAATCATAGTGTACACATCAGTCTCTGGGCTTGCTGCAAAATTATAACAATTTATAAAATATTAATCCCTTCCTGGTCATCTGATATTAGGCATGGACATAAACAGTTGAAGTCAGAATTACTAAACCCCCTGAATTATTAGCCCCCCTGTTTATTTTTCCCCAATTTTTGTTTAACGGAGATCATTTTTTTAAACACATTTCTAAACATAATTTTTATTTTATCTTTGCCATGATGACAGTAAATTATATTTTACTAGATATTTTTCAAGACACTTCTATACAGCTTGACATTTAAAGGCTTAACTAGGTTAATTAGGTTAACTAGGCAGGTTAGGGTAATTAGGCAAGTTATTGTACAACAATGGTTTTTCTGTAGACTATCGAGAAAAAAAAAATATAGCTTAAAGGGGCTAATATTTTTGACCTTAAAATGTTTAAAAAAAAATAAAACTGCTTTTATTGTAGCCGAAATAAAACATATACAGTAAGACTTTCTCCAGAAGAAAAAATATTATCAGACATACTGTGAAAATTTCACTGCTCTGTTAAACATAATTTGGGAAATATTAAAAAAAAAAAATCAAAGGGGGTTTAATAATTCTGATTTCAACTGTATATTGCGATTATGATTTTCCAAAGTATTGCAGCGCTTTGTAAATGTTTGTTATAACCATTTGATGAGTCTCCCCATACAGTTTGAAATAGCGCTCAAACTGTATAGCGATTCGTGTGATGTCACACTTAACAAGCGGATAGGAAGTTTATGCAAATTGAAAATTCTAATCAAAATATTGCCATTTGCCATTTGTACAGTGTTTACACAATGACATGAACGCATATATCCATTTACACACCATGTATGTTTTAACATTTTAGTAGTGCGATATTGTGTTTTTTCCTCTTCAACAACTATATGTTAAAGCAAATTCTTTCTGCATAAATTGTAATTACAGCTGTTTTGTATTACACACTGGTATTCTGTGATTGGGATTCAGAATAGGCCTTGCGTGTTCGCCAAGACTGGATTAAAAGCTCTTAGGCTTTTTAAAAGACATTGCTCATTCACAGAACATGGGACGCATTCAAAACAGACTGCTGTGCTAAGATATCAAACCAGAAAAAATGCATTGTGTTTCAGCAGGGAACATAACTTGTTTTGTCTGTTAATAGCTGTCTTTTGAAGGAGCCTCAACGTTCAGTCCAAAACCTGTGGACACCAGCAGCGTCACTCTGACCTGGGATCAGTATGTAAGTAGCTTCAATCATTTTAATTTTATATTATGAATCCAGTTCATCAGAGCCTAAAGGAGATATTCCCTAGACTTTGTGCAGTCATTGATCGATTGTTTTTACAGTACAGAAAAATAGCTGTAATTTAGAATACAAATAGCAGAGCATATTTTAGAAGTCGTTTTAGGAATTGCCTCATTAATACTGCCAGCCGGCTCCGTATGGATTAAAAATAACTGCACTTTCAATCTGGTGTTGAAGGCAATGGCGGAGCGGCTGGCTGAGAATTATCATCACATCTGGGCTGGCAGGAAACTGCAGGAGCTGGAGAGTAAAGGTGTGTGTTACAGACGGCCACTGTGAGAGATCATACTGTAAATTCAATTAGGCTTTCTGCAGCCACCTGCGTCTTACAGTGAAGCAAGACTCTGTGAAATAGCAAAACGGGATTGAGGTGTGGATACACACAGTACAGGTATATAATAAAGAATGAGTGTAACTAAAGTAAAAAAAAAGTATTCTTTTATTGAGCAAACATACATTAAATTGATCAAAATTGATATTCATAATGTTGATAAAATACAAACACACATAACAGACATCCAAAATGGCAAATCAAAATGCATAAATGAATGAATGCATACAAAAAACGTAGCAAGAAGTTAGCCAATGCAATTGTTTATAGAGCCCCCATTATATGCTTTTGAAAATGAGCTTCCATGCAGTGTGTAACACAGCACTAAGTGAATGAAAACATCCAGCTGAGGTTTAAATCTGAAAGTGCGCTGTGTTTAAAACTAATGGTTATTTAACCGAATAGTCGACTCAGAGTCGAATGAATGAATATAGTTTGGTTCGGATCTTTTGCTTGAACACGTCGACCTCGATATTGTACATCACCAAATATGTACCGCATCCGGTAAAATGTGAAGATTCCAGACCATCAGCTGTTCCTCACAATTGCGGCATGGTCAATTTTCAAAATAGTTCAACTTTTGCCACTGTGTGGATTAATACTAAATGTGTGTCGTTGTTATTACTTGGGGTTAGGTTTGAGAGTAGAGTAATATGCTGGTGTTTAACTGCATTCCTGCATTGGGCTCTCATATACTCTGTGTGCTACTTCATAACCATTGTGGGCATTTCTCTCCATCTCGCGCTGAACGCAGTCGACCAATCACAACAGACTGTGTCATCGGTCCAATCAGCGCAGATTAGCTTCGCGCTAAGGAGGGGTTTGGGAACAAATGAATCACTGAACGATTCATATGGGAGTCGCTGGGATAATTAGGTAAAAATAAATGAATATTATAAGACATATGAAAGTGTTTCTTGACCTTGCATGCATATCAGCCTGTTGTTGGAGACCCCCAAAACCAAAATATGAGGTAATGTAATGTAAGTGTAAATGTAAATGTAAAAAAAAAAAAAAAAAAAAAAAAAAAACTAATGCAAAGAAAAAAAATTTCATAAACCTACATATAAATGCCTCTGACAGTATTAATATTTCCAAAATCAATGTCCATCTTTGCTGGAAAACGTCTGTTCTTATCTGTAAGTCTGCAGTCATTTTCTCATGATCAAAATCTGATTCAGTCTCTGTGTCCATTCTGTCGGAATAGGTTGGTACATCTTCATCCAGCCTGGTTATTATCTTTCTAACTCTTAATAATAATTGGGAAACCATCTAGTAGAATTGAGTAATGGGTGCACTGAAATATCATGTTGTAAAAGTTTACAATAAAAATCAGTACCTTTTATTTTATTTTTATTTTACTTTTAATTCATCTTGGAATCCCGAATTAAATGTATTATAATACAACAAATATATTAAATATTTGATCACTCAAATGATTTTGGAAAGATTATGTGACTGAAGACTGGAGCAATGATGCAGAAATTATATATATATACACAGTTGAAGTCGGAATTATTAGCCCCCCTGAGTTATTAGCCCCATTGTTTATTTTTTCCCAAATTTCCGTTTACCGGAGAGAAGATTTTTTCAACACATTTCTAAACATAATAGTTTTAATAACTCATTTCTAATAACTGATTTATTTTATCTTTGCCATGATGACCTTAAATAATATTTGACTTGATATTTTTCAAGACACTTCTATACAGCTTAAAGTGACATTTAAAGTGTTAACTAGGCAGGTTAGGGTAATTAGGCAAGTTATTTTATAACGATGCTTTGTTCTGTAGACTATCAAAAAAATATATAGCTCAAAGGGGCTAATAATATTGACCTTAAATCGTATTTTAAAAAATTAAAAACTGCTTTTATTCTAGCCGACATAAAACATATAAGACTTTCTCCAGAAGAAAAAGTATTATCAGACATACTGTGAAATTTTCCTTGCTTTGTTAAACATCATTTGGGAAATATTTAAAAAAGTAAAAAAAATTCTAAGGGGGGCTAATATTTCTGACTTTAATATATATAAAAATGTACAAAAGCACGCACATCACTCTTAACTGGGTGCTAGGCCAAAACGCAAAAAGTGCAAATTATATATTCAAAAAAAGGCAGCAACACCAAAGCTGAAAAACCGAAGTACAGTAACAAAAATAATTAAAAAAATAAATAAAAAAAAAACAGAGAATACAAAAATCATAATAAATGAATAAAGTTCTGCTGTGATTGAGATCACACTTATTATGAAAATACATCTGAGGTGGTCAGAGAGTCAGAGGTTCAATAGAGGCATGGATATTTTTTGAAAGACATCCCCTTTCTTTCTTAAGTAGTATGTACAGTAAATTGTTCCAACAGCATTGTTTCATTCAAGAGTTGTATAAACAGTTCAAATGTTGGAGACCTTTGTTGGTTCCAATGCGGAAATATGAACTTAAACTGCATTTTTAATGTTTATCTCACAAAATGTATGTTTGTACTGTATTTTGATTAATTTGATTAAAAGCGAAATCTTTATATTTACTCTTCAGATAAATAGTAGTTTTAAACTAACAGCACATCTGAAATATTCTGATTAGCAGCAATTTATACTAATATCTGATCTATAGTGACCTGTAATTCCAATATACAGTGCTCAGCATATATAAGTACACCCCTCACAAATCTATCTTTTAAATTCATATTTTTATGAGGAAGCTATACAACATTATATTTGTGCATATACATTAGATTAGTCAGTACTGAAGCCAAATCTGGAGCTTATCTAACAAAATAACTTACGATAACAGTCCAAATACTAGTACACCCAAATTGATATGTTATAGAAAAATATTAAATAAAAAAATGGGATAATTTAGTTGAAATTTTGTAGGTTGTAATGTTGTTTTTGCAATATTTTGCTTTAATTTAATTGTATTATCTTTCAATTTCTAAATATGTTTGGTGACTAAAATATTATTTTAATAAATAAATCTGTTTAATAAATCTGTTTTGTTTAAATGCACCATAATACATTGCCTATATTCACTGAGAAATGGATAAAAATATTCATTTTCAAAATGGGGTGTACTCAATTATGCTGAGCACTGTATGCTGTGTAATAATATGGACTAATTACTAAGGCAGTGCATGAAATTTATTAAAATACTGTCACTAATGTAATTAATTATAATGTGTTTTATTTATATGGTTTTATTGTTATTATTATTATTATTCTTTACTTACAGATGATAAAACTGTCAGGACTGAAACGCTGCGCAGCTGTTAATCATCATCTGTTTTTGTCCAGGAGGGGGCAGTCATCCTCTGCTCGTCCCATATGATGCTCTGAGTGTTAAAGACAAGAGTCGACTCCGAGACAAAGCTCAGGATGTTCTCAAGTTCTTCCACATCAATGGATACTCAGTGAAGAGGTGATGATGCTTTCCTGCTACTGGATACTAGAATGAGGCCGATGCCTTTGAAGTGGCTGTTTCATTTTCACTGACTGGATTCTCACTGCACAGGAACAGAAAGGTGGCAGATGCTGATTCCCCAGCGATCGCCAGCCGCTTCGCTTACGGCCTGATCCAGCAAGCCCTCCGTCTCACTGAACGAGCCCAGGAGAGCGCAATAGAACTGGGTTAGATTTACACAACCACACATACACACACATTCACAAGAGCACACACTTGCTTACACACACACACTTGCACACACAAACACACGCACATAAACTCTCAACAGACACACACACATTTACAAACGCACACACACTTATACAAACTCACATACATAAACTCTTAACACACAACCACACATATTTGCACTCATATACACACAATCAGAAGCACATATACTCATACACACACACACACACACACACACACACACACACACACACACACACACACACACACACACACACACACACACACACACACACACACACACACACACACACACACATTCACACTCATACACACACATTCACAAGCGCACACACACTCATACAGTACATACACACACACTTGCACACACACTCACACACATAAACTCTCAACACACACACAACCACACACACGTGCACACAACCACACACATACTCACACACATATACTCTCTCACTCACATAACAACCAAGCACACAAGCACACAACCAAGCACACTCACTGACATTTAAAAATGCACACACACTCATACACACTCAACCCCACACACGAACACATGTGATCAAAGGCACGCACACACACACGCACACACACACACACGCACACGCACACACACACACACACACACACACACACACACACACACACACACACACACACACACACACACACACACACACACACACACACGTTTGTTTTTGTGAAAAGTGGGTACATTACATAGGCTTCCATTCATTTTATACAGATCAAAGCGTATATTATATTGCCCTCACCCTACCCTACCCCTAAACCCAACCATCACAGGAGACAGTGTACAGCTTTACTCCCTGAAAAAACTCATCCTGTGTGATTTAGAAGCTTTTTGAGAAGTGAGGACGTCACCAATGTCCTCATATTTCACCTCCTTTTTGTAATACCTGTGTCATACCTATGTCATTATACAGATTTGTGTCCTGATATGTCACAAAAACACGTACACACACACACACACACACACACACACACACACACACACACACACACACACACACACACACACTCCCGTTCTTCCACTCTACTTCGCTCCAATTGCTTGTTTGCACATCTGTCTTTTTATATAACTGCCCAATATATGCAAGGCCTCACTAAACTGAACGGGGTGTTACAGTTTTTTCTGAATGCTTAAGCACATTTTTTGTAACTATTGGCTATTTTTGCAAAACTCTACACACCAATAAGCAAACCCTTCACCAAATCTGCAAAACAGTTTAGTTCTCTTGCAAAAGCTGATAAACCTTGCTTAACTCTTCAAACCTTCGTAAAAATTGTATTTTTGTATCAAACATTTAACACAAGCCATCACAATAATAAGCACACAATGCTCCAACTACACACTGATGGAATAAATAAAAACTACATCTGGCTTTTGCTTTAAAAACAGCGTCTCAACTGATCTTTAAAAAGGAGTTTGCCGCCAACGTGGAAGCTTTAAAAAATAATGAAGAGTGAGAAGACTAAACAATTATATGATTTGTTTCAAGAATATGCCTTTATTTAACCCCTTACAGAGTTTCTATTTGATGTCTGCACATTATGTTGTTCTTTTTTTGTCAAGTTATTTTATATATATTTTTGTTGTTTGTTTTGTTTTTGTGTGTAATTTTATGGCTTTATACTTGATTCACTGTATGACATGTCTCAGTCAGTGTGTGCAACATTATGTTTGAATTGAGCTTGGCCTAAATTGTTGTGTTTTTGAAAGGCAAATATAAAAAAATTATAAAGAAAATAAAGAAAAACGTCTGGCTTTTGCCTTCTCTGAGCACAAGCTAGGCTATGCCAGTTTGAGGTCATACCTTTCTCATAGTTCTGTAAACATACAGGGATGCAAATTTCAAGTACTGGTGTTTTTTACACACATCAAAACAAACACAAGAGTTTTTCCAAATCAAAACACAAAATAGTAATTTCACTGAGAAAAAAAATAAAATCAGACTACATTGTGTCGTCTCTCTGGGTCCGGCCACAAAATTTCATCTACATCACGCAATGTCCTCTAGTCCAAGGCACCGGGGAAAGTATCTGATTGCAAAGTGAACTAATTATCTAAAACAGTTTTCACATGTGACAGTGTGCCAGACAGTTGGCAAAATAGTGTAAATAATAGCCATACATGTGTATAGTTTTGCTAAGAGTGTGTTGATCATTTGGAAATTCAGTGTAAAGCAGTGAGTTGTGTTTACAGTTCTGCAAAAAGAGTGCTGTGCAGTGGATTGTAAAATTTTGAAAAGTGTGTTACAAAATTGCAAACTTAGGGCAAAGCAGTGTTTGTGCTTTTAATTTTGCAAACTCAGTGAGTGGTTTTGCTATAAGAATTAATCGTTTTATAAATTGTGCTATAAGAATCTCGGTTAGAGTTTAAGCATTCAGAAAAAACTGTAAAAGGACAGTTTACTCAAATATGGGAAAATTCTGACAACATGCTCATGCCTTTCCACTCTCATATGACTTTCTTTTCTGAAGTGAAAAATAAGTCTCTTTTTTTTTTTTAATTTTCTGACGTTAAAATAGGATCCAAATCCCTCCCGTTTTGAGGCCCATCGCAACGTGACATAGGAGTGTGATTTCCCTGCCCACCAAATTGATTGATAGCCGCGTATTAACATGTCTCTGTAGTAACATGTATAATCATATTAACAAGACAGGAGAAAGAAAGAGAGTGAGAGCGAGCGAGTGCAAACTTCATATCAACATTGTGTGTGACTCATCGTTGCAGAAAGGCTTGAATTAACTCCACTACAAATACATCAAATAACCATTGGGAAAGGTCTTACTGTAGTAAGGGAGATCTGCTTCATTCTTGTCTGTCACTGTGCTGCTTATGCATGAGACGCAGCAGGAGAAGCTACACCCATCATAGCAATAGTGTGCAATCTCTTTGGCTCTGACATGCATGTGGGAATGGTGGGCTCATTTCCATTAAAGGCACAGGCTACAAAAACAGCTGCAAAATCAAAACAGCTCAAATTTCCAATATTCTGAAAGGTATAATAAATAATCTGATGGGTATTTTGAGCTGAAACTTTACAGACACTTTCTGGAGACACAAAATACTTATTTGAAATCTTGAAAAAGGGGTAAAATAGGTGCCCTTTAAGTTATTAACTCTGCTTTTAGATTTCACTAGCATTCATAGAACCTGTGATAAATGTTATGTGCAATATATAGAGATATGAATCTGTGATATTTCTGTTAACTGTTACATTTTAATCGACAGGAAAAATACTGAAATTAAAACCTAGAATTTTACTAAAGTAACAGTAAACATCTTGTGTTGAGAAATGTAATACTGCACAAAACTAAAATATGATATTAGGAGCTGCTAAAATAATATTCATTCATTTTCTTTTCGGCTTAGTCTCTTTATTAATCCGGGGTCGCCACAGCGGAATGAACCGCCAACTTATCCAGCATATGTTTTACGCAGCAGATGCCCTTCCAGCTGCAACATTCATACACACACATACATTACGGACAATTTAGCCTACCCAATTCACTTATACCACGTCTTTGCACTTGTGGGAGAAACCGGAGCACCCGGAGGAAACACACGCGAAAACGGGGAGAACATGCAAACTCCACACAGAAATGCCAACTGACCCAGATGAGGCTCGAACCAGCAACCTTCTTGCTGTGAGGTGAATGTGCTACCCACTGCGCCACCACGTAGCCACTAAAATAGTATATTTTTCAAAATAGTTATTTTCAAGCATGAGGTCTAATTTGTGTTGGACCTTCTGAAGCATGTGAAAACCTTACATTAAATGTATGTTGTTTTTAATGTTTTTCTTAGAGGTTGCTCAGGCCCGAGCGCAGATTAACAGGGCTGAAAGAGTTCCTCAGGAACAACAAATTCACTTCTTCATTAAGGTTAGTCATTTGCAGCAGCTCAGATATTTGGAACAAAACTTCACACTGAAATCCATGACACACTCATCCATCGCACCATAGCAGTCAAATGAGTCAGGATGATAAACTTACTTAAATGCCTGTTTTGACAAATGTCTTCAAACAATCATTACTGTATATGGATTTTTGAATTCTCTTTAAGACACTGCAAATGTAGATTTTGTTTATTGTTTACATAGTAATCAAGTCAAAATCTCAGCATGTTTACCTATTTTTTTACTAAACCGCAGTAAATCATTATACAGTTGAAGTCAGAATTATTAGCCCCCCTTTGAATGGAAATTTTCACAGTGTCTGATAATATTTTTTCTTCTGGAGAAAGTCTTATTTGTTTTATTTTGGCTGGAATAAAAGCAGTTTTTAATTTTTTAAAAGCCATTTTAAGGTCAAAATTATTCATTTAAGCCCCTTTAAGCTATATTTTTTTCCGATAGTCTACAGAACAAACCATCGTTATACAATAACTTGCCTAATTACCCTAACCTGCCTAGTTAACCTAATTAACCTAGTTAAGCCTTTAAATGTCACTTTAAGCTGCATAGAAGTGTCTTGAAAAATATCTAGTAAAATATTATTTACTGTCATCATGGCAAAGATAAAATAAATCAGTTATTAGAAATGAGTTATTAAAACTATTATGTTTAGAAATGTGTTGAGAAAATCTTCTCTCCATTGAACAGAAATTGGGGAAAAAAATAAACGGGGGGCACTAATAATTCAGGGGGACTAATAATTCTGACTTCAACTGTATTTGCATATAATTATGGCTTTTATGTAGTTTGTCCATATGGCCACTGTTGATCTCATATTAAATTAGGTGTCATGGTTTGTTTTGCATAATAATTCTGAGATAAAACACAGGTTAAAGGGTCTTCATTCACACATAAAAATCAATACAGTCAATTAGCAGTTCCCTGACAGCACAGCCATCAATCTCATTCTCATGCACTAACATCTTCACTATAAAAGCTAAAAAAATCTGAAACCAACATTTCTTGGGCAATTTACTCTCTGTCTGTCTTTTTTTCTGTCTGTATTGAAGCCTTTTTGTCTTTCCATTCTAGGTTTTATTGCCGCTGCTAGATCAATACTTCAAAAATCACCACCTTTACTTCATGTGCACTACAACGTCTTCCCTTAGAGATGCTTGTCAGTCCACCAGTAAAGAAAAAGAAATGGTTGCCAGGTAATTTTCTGACTGCTATTTGCTTTAAATATATTATTGTGGTATTTGACTGATCTTTAAATGTGTTTATTTGGGGCAGGTGTTTCTTAAATAATTTAGCATTCACTGTGAGGTAAACAAACATTGGCTTAACCTTTGTGTTATATTCTAAACTATTCTGTTCAAATGGAATAATTCAAAAATAATGTTTGATTTTTAGCAGAATTATTATATGAATGAAGTCATAATAATGTATGCTATAAACATAAAAATATTTCAGGCAAAAGCATCAATGAAATATATAAATGTAAATGAAAACACTGTTACTGCATAGCTGAACAGGTGACATAGTATGCATTAGTGTGTCCAACTCATCAGAGTGTCAAAACTTTGCATGCATGTTCTTTAAATCTACCTTGGAAAGGTCACAAAACAAAACAAAAAAATGTAATAATATTTGGTAACCCCATTATGTGGATGGTTTCATTCGTGGAATAAAAAATCATCATGCGTGCATGTACTGTGTGTAGAATGCTTACAGTGCATCCGGAAAGTATGCGTAGCGCTTCACATTTATTATGTTACAGCCTTATTCCAAAATGGAACAAATTCAATGATTTCTAAAACATTTTACACACAATACCCCATAATGACAATGTGAAAACAGATTTTTTGAAATTGTTGCAAATTTATTAAAAATAAAAAGCCTGAAAAATCTCATGTGCATAAGTATTCACAGCCTTTGCTTAATACTTTGTTGATGCACCTTTGGCAGCAATTACAGCCTCAAGTCTTTTGAATATGATGCCAGAAGCTTGGCACACCTGTCTTTGGGAATTTTTGCCCATTCCTCTTTGCATTACCTCTCAAGCTTTATCAAGTTGAATGAGAAGCAATTGTGTACAGCCATTTTCAGATCTCTCCAGAGATGTTCAATAGGATTTAGGTCTGGGCTCTGGCTGGGCCACTCAAGGACATTCACTGAGTTGTTGTGAAGCCACTCCATTGATATTTTGGTGAGGCGCTTTGGGTCATTGTCTTGCTGGAAGATGAACCGTCGCTCCAGTCTGAGATCAAGAGCACTCTGAAGCAGGTTTTCATTCAGGATGTCTCTGTACATTGCTGCATTCATCTTTCCCTCTATTCTGACTAGTCTTCTAGTTCCTGCTGCTGAAAAACATCCCCACAGCATGATGCTGCCACCACCATGCTTTACTGTAGGGATGGAGTTAGCCTGGTGATGAGCGGTGCCTGGTTTACTCCAAACATAACGCCTGGCATTCACTCCAATAAGTTCAATTTTAGTCTCATTAGACCACATAATTTTGTTTCTTATGGTCTGAGAGTCCTTCAGATGCATTTTGGCAAATTCCAGGCGGGGAGTGGCTTCTGTCTGGCCACTCTACCATACAGACCTGATTAGTGGATTGCTGCCCAGATGGTTGTCCTACTTTAAGGTTATTACCACAGAAGAACGCTGGAGCTCAGACAGAGTGACCATCGGGTTATTGATCACTTCCACGTCTAAGGCCCTTCTCCCCCGATCACTCAGCTTAGATGGCCGGCCAGCTCTAGGAAGAGTCCTGGTGGTTCCAAACACCTTCCACTTATGGATGATGAAGGCCACTGTGCTCACTGGAACTTTCAGAGCAGCACTTTTCTTCCCCAGCCTTGTGCCTCGAGACAATCCTGTCTCGGAGATCTACAGACAATTCCTTTGTCTTCATGCTTGGTTTGTGCTTTGACATGCACTGTCAACCCTGGGACCTTATATAGACAGGTGTATACCTTTTCAAATCATGTCCAATCAACTGAATTTACTACAGGTACACTCCAGTTAAGCTGCTGAAACATCTCGAGAAGGATCAGTGGAAACAGAATGTACCTGAGCTCAATTTAGAGCTTCACGGCAAAAGCTATGAATACTTATGTACATGTGACTTTTCAGCTTTTTTATTTCGAATAAATTCGCAACAATTTCAAAAAATCTTTTTTCACATTGTCATTATGGGATATTGTGTGTAGAATTTTGAGGAAATAAATTAAATGAATCCATTTTTGAATAAGACTGTAACATAAACAAATGTGGAAAAAATGAAGCGCTAAGAATACTTTCCGGATGCACTGTATATACCATCAAAATCAACAGCTGGAGTGCTCAAGACCCACATTATAGAGAGCACTTTTATCAGTCTACTCTGCCAGTCACCTGGAGTACCCATAATCTTTTGCACCAATCACTCCAATACAGCTGTTGCACTTCACCGTTCACCTGTTCATTACATTGACTGTTTAGGCCACACAGACACAAAAAGTGCAACGTCTTGTTACGGACATTACAGAGCATTTTCTGCTTTCCCTTTTCCTTGCTGTTTGCCTGATTTTTGTATCCTAGTCTGCGTTGTGTTTTGTGATTGTTTGTTGCCTGCCCTGACCTCTCGCCTGTCTTATATTGCTCTTTGTGGATTACCCACAGATATTGTTGTTTGCTTCTGTTTTGACCGTTTTTATTCTTAAATAATCTGCATTTTGATCCTTACTTCCTTTGCACACCCAGTCCGTTTCATATGAGGAGTTCAGATGCAAAAATCTCCAAGTACCATTTAAAAATTTGCATCTATATAGAGCATTTTTCAATTTCACTTTTATTGCAAAAATAAGTTACTTTTAATGCCTTTAATGTGAACTAACTGATCAAAAAACATGGGAGGAAAATGACACTTGGAAAAAAAGAAAGTGTAGAGATTTTTTGCATCTGTATTCTTCATATACAATGACACCAATATGCGTATCTGCTACATGGTTAGTGAAAAAAGATCATTTGCTTGTAAAAAAGACAACAGAAATCAATGGATGTCTATGGGTGTGAGCTAAGACTATCTTTTGGGATGTCTCGATTAAAAAAAATTGTAACATTAAAAATAATAATAATATATATATTTTTTAAGATTATGGATCACAGGCTATATAAAACAACAGAAGTACATGTAATGTCCCCATTAGGATTGCTAAGTTAATGTGCGTGTGTGTGTGTGTGTGTGTGCACATTACACACATGGCTGATTGCATGTCTGTGTCTCCATGTTCACCTTTGCTACTCTGTCATTATGTATTTTCAGTTCCATCTATCTTGTTTTTTTTTCCATCCATTTCCCTCATTTCTTCTCTCACTCTTGTCTTCTCTCCTGTTTTTTTCCTAGTTTATTCTGTAAACTCGGAACTCTAGCCAGGCGCAGAATCTCTATCTTTGGTAAGGTTTGGTGGATGAATGTCATTTAGCCCTTCCTCACTTGTTTTTTTATTGTGATTTTGTTTTACTAAAGCAGCTTTTGATTATTTTGCTAGAAACTCTTTTAATTTGGAAGCACTTTGTATTCATCTCATGCTCTCTTAGAATTATCCTCAGCCATTGTTCACTCAACCCAGTCTTGTCGTGTTGAGGTGAATGCTTGCATACCTCATTAGTTTTATTAACCCATCCTCCACCAAAACATAAATCAGGAGCTTGTGCTTTTTACTGGCTGGATTGCATTGAGCTCAATGCCATGTTTCCTCTTAGGAAATGATGCCCTTGCTTTGGTGAACTGCCTACAAATATTGGCACAATCCCTGGATGGAAGGTAATGAAAACCACACCATGTGTTTGTTGTGCTGATAAACAAGAAATAACATTTTCTGTATAAAAAAGTTTAGAACATTTTGTCTGCTAATTATATAATAAATGAAAAAAATATTATCAATGATACAAAATTACTGTTTAAATGCTAGATTTTTGAAACGCTAGATTCAAAAATACACTAAAAATGCTGGGTTATTTTAACCCAATGTTAGGTCAAATATGGACATATATATATATATATATATATATATATATATATATATATATATATATATATATATATATATATATATATATATATATATATATATATATATATATATATGTAAATATATAAGAGCGCCCCCAAAATTATTAGCCCCCCTGTTTATTTTTTTCCTCAACTTCTGTTAAATGGAGAGAAAAAAAAGAAAAAAAATTAAAAGGGGGGCTAATAATTCTGACTTCAACTGTGTGTATATATACATATGTATATATTTATTTATTTTTTTTATTTTTATTTTTTATTTTTCAAATAAATTTAAATTCAACTTTTAACCAAATGTTTGCTATTGTCCATATTTGACCATATTTGAACCTTGGGTTACAACAACCAAGCTGTTTTTAGAGTGCAATGATTAATATTAAAAATACCCTAAAAATATATACAGTAAACTTTTTAAAATGTTTTCTGGATTGGCCATGTAAATCACATTACAAAAATCAGGTAATGAGCTGCCTGTACATTTTTAGTTATTTTATGGATTTGTTTATAAATGTAGACATTTTTTTCTGTTACAATATATTTTTTCAAACCTCAAAAATGTCAATTAAAATCATTAGTTTAAACTGTATAGTTTTAAATGTCCAAAATCAAAGTCCTAAGTCTCACAATGCATTTCAAAAGTGGAACTAAATGGAAAACAACAATGAATCACAAAATGTAGGAAACTGTTAATTGCAGACATTGTTATAGTTTATATAGGCTGATTCTGATTCTGAAATTGTGCTTTATTTTTTTGAGCAAGTGAATGTTCGAAAGTAATTTTGTTTTTACTTTTTTAACGATTCTATAGAAACTGATTGCTAGGCTGTTCAGTATTCATTTCATTTAGTTTTTTCAATTTAGCTAATTATTAAATTTTAATTAGCAAAACTTTATTAGATTGATCAAAAATTACGTAAGGACAATACTGTTCTTATGGTTAATTGCTTACTGTTCAATAAAAAATAACAAAAATTGATCAAATCCATTAAGCAGCACAGCTGTATTTAAAATAAAATTTTATTGAAAATGTTTCTTTAGCTCTAAATCAGCATATTAGGATGTGAATGATGTTTAATGTAACATTGAAGACTGAAGTAATGACTGCCGATTTTATCTATATGTATGTAAATGTAATAATAATACATTTTATTTTGTGTATTATAAATTATATATAAAAATTGTGTATTATAATATACATTTTGTTAAATATAAAACAGTTATTTTAAATTGTAATATTATTTCAGAATATTGGTTTTTACTGTGTTTTAATCATAGAAATGCAGAAAAATTAAAAAATAATTCAAATGACCCCAAACGTCAGTAATTTGTCTATGCCTGTTTATCTCTAGGATGCTAATGAAAACCACCAGTGAATCTGTCAGAGTGTCGCTGAGGTCATTCTTCGAAGCTGCAGCAGAGGATCTGGAGTTAATGGTGGAAAACGTGACTTTGGATGGCCTAAACCGATCCCAGAACAGGAGCGACACTGAGCTCATAACATACACCACCACTGCCCTGATCCCGGTGCTCAGCGCCCTCTTCCAGCACGACTCTCAGAGGCAGAGCGGAGCCGGACTGATCCGTAAGAGAGAGCAGAACAGGGCCGAATGCATAGAAGTAACAGCAGCAGCCGATTGGATGAATAATGAATAGATTAGCCTGTCCTTTGATGAATGATCGGATGAAGGGAAAATAAATGGAGGTTGTGGAAAAATGTAGCAGATCACTTCACTTTCCGCTTGTTTTGCCAATTAGACTGGCTCCTGACTTCCTGTCCGCACAGTATGTAGTGTAATATATAGGGCCCTGTGTTTGACCCCTCTTACAGTATATTTGATCAAGGGCATGTGTGTCCTGGTGTATATTTTAATAGGGAATATGCAATGCTGACTAAAAGCATTGCAAAAGGCCTAGACAGGCCTCTTTTATGAACTCTAAAGAGGTGACGACTCCCTCTAGGTTTAGTTTGTGGATTCAGTAAAGTTTTGAAACGTATAAAAGTCTAAAGAAACCGACTGTGAAAAAACATTCACTGTTTCACCACAAGTCCAACAGCATTCAGACTTCACACACTCTGTAACCTAAGAATTTGATTCTTGAACATGACCTTATATTACTCCCATAAACAATAATCTTCACAAGTGTATGAGCAAAAGAAAACGCTGTTTATGCCACTCGGCGGGACTACAGCAGGCTTTACTGCGATAAGAATATGTTTATAGAACAGCAGCATCATGTGTTGAATCATTCATACTGTACATTTCTGCGCTCTGTGAACTGATTAGCATTTCATTAGAAGGAATTTCACACAGTTTACTCCTCTTTTGCAATCCGACTGTATTATATGAATAAATCTCACACGCAGTCAGGATGAATTGTAGCCTATCAGTAAGGATGCAAGAGCGTTCGGATAAAACGCTGGAAGAAAAGATTTGTTTTTTGAATCTATAATGTGTATTTTTCTTTCAGTGGATGTAGTGCAGTCCTGTTGTTACAGAATCCTCAGCAGTCTCTACATCCTTGGCACCTGCAGCGGCACCTTTATCGAAAGGTAACACTCTATCACTTAGAGATTCTTTCTTCTTTGAAAGGTCTGTCACTCTTTGCTTTCCATCATGTCATTCCAAACCTAAATGTTGTTTTTCATGTACTGAAACAGAAAAGGGAACTTTGACTATAGGGTTTTAGAAAGGGTCTTGTACTTTATCAACTTAATCTAAAAGGAAGTCTCTTATGGTCACCAAGCTAGAAATTATTTATTGAAAAAATAATAATATATACATATTGTGATAAGTGATATTGCACTTCAAAACACTTCAAAATATTGTTTTTCTATTTAAATATGTAGTTTGAACGTAACTTTTTAATTCAGTGTCATGTGATCCTACAGAAATAGTTCTAATATACTTGATTTGATTCTCAAACATTACATTTATGATTGTTATTATTAAAATAACAGCATTGCTTAATGATTTTGTAGAAACATTACATACACTACCTGACAAAAGTCTTGTCGTCGATCCCAGTTGTAAGAGCAACAAATAATAATTTGACTTAGTTGATCATTTGGAAAAGTGGCAGAAGGACAATTTTTCCAATGAATCATCTGTTGAATTGTATCCCAATCATCACAAATACTACAAAAGGCCTGTTGGAACCCGCATGGAGCCAAGATTCACTCGTAAATCAGTCAAGTTTGGTGAAGAAAAATCATGGTTTGGGGTTACATTCAGTATGGGGTATGCGAGAGATTTGCAGAGTGGATGGCAACATCAACACAGACAAAGGAGACATCCAAAACATTCAGTGTATGTGGTCCTTCAGAAGCGTGGTTGAGAAACACTGATCTAGTTTCATTGCCTTTTAGATAAGCCACTTCTGATACCAAATGATCAACTAGGAGTCAAGTTATGGTAACACTTTATTTTGATGGTCCATTTGAGTATTAGTAGACTGTCTGCTTAATATCTGTTGATATTGCTCCTTCAACAGACATTTAACTGATTATAAGAAACTTTGCAAGTATTGTATATGTCAACTTACACCAACCCTAACCCCAACCTAACAGTTTACTTATAATCGAATGAAAATTAGTTGCAATGCAACTTAAATTCAACAAACGGACCATCAAAATAAAGTGTGACCCAAGTTATTATTTGTTGTTCCTAAAACTTGGATAGGTAACAAGACTTTTGTCAGGTAGTGTACTTGTTTTCAAGATTCTTTGATGAATAAATATCAAATAAACTAGCATTGAGACATTTTTGTAACATGGTAAATGTACTGTTTTTGTGGTACTTTTGAATCAGTTGAGGATTTGTTTTTTAATGTGCTTTGCTTTTGAAGGATTTTCTAAATATCTCTTTGCAGTTTCTGTATTTTTGTGACCAAAAAAAGTGCTTCTCAAACTCCCCAAACAATTTTGTTTAAACACAATGAATCAACAGTGTAAAGGAAAATCATTGGTACAAAGGGTTTTTCTCACACTTATTGTGTATATTACATCAGATGTCATGAAATATATTCATATACTGTAGTTGTATAAACCACTTTTTGCCCTTTAATAAAATAATAATAATAATAGTAATAATAAATTGTATATGGTCACTATTGACTGCAGAAAATAGCTGATCTAATATAAGATCTGAATTAATTATCTACTGAAAACTGTTCTACAGAAAAAAACAAAAACATGCAGATTTCAAATGACATGATGGTAAAAACAAATCAATTTTGGGTGAACTAACCTTTTAACAAATCTGTCATCCTCAGCACATTGTGGCTATTTGGGTGTTTGCCTCACATTAATTCATTCTGATGGTTTTTTACTTTTAAAACTTGTGCGCTCCACAGTTATTAGCTCATGTCTAGGTTTACAGCTCAACTGTCAATCGGCCATTATCTTTGTTTTGATAGTCAGCGGTCGGTCTTGGGGGAGTGTCTGGCTGCATTATCTGCAGCCTTTCCCGTGTGTTTCTTGGAGCTGAATGACCAGCATTCTCACTCTGAGGCTTTGAGTAATGAAGGTATAGGCAAGAAAAGTTCAGCAAAACACCAACATGTGCAAACACTCACACTTCCACATGCAGTTTTTCCTTCACAGATGTCAATGTGCTCTTTTCTAGACGAGAGAGCTTGTAAGCTCCTCCCCAATTTGCATGAGGCTTTTTTAGAGGTGGAGGAGCTGGCAGGGGCAGGGCCAGCGGCTCGCCATGCTCTTTTATTGAGGGTCACAGAGGTCACGCTTCCGCTGCTGTGCAGTTATGTGTCTCGATGGGGTGAAGCTGATAACCAGGCATCCCAGGAGGGCCACTGTTCCTCTGTCACACCCCAACACGCTAATGCACTGCTGGGTCACATCCTCTCCATCATCCACGCTCACCTGGGGACTTCAGACAGTGCTTGGATGAAACGCCTCGCAGGTGAGTCAGTCCCTCTAGAGGAGTGAATTATCAGAGTTCCTAATGTGATAAACAACAACTCTTTCACCACCAAATAACAACACAAATGCAAGAAATAACGTAGTATTTGTTGTAGTATTTGGCCAGCCCATCATCAGCAAGGCAGAGCCACACCTTCTAAAAAGCCACTTCCTGCCTCTGATGGGAAAGTTGAGGAAGAGGGCGGAGTCAGTGCTGCTGGAGGAGGAGCATTTGAAGACGGAGGGGCGTGGCGATGTCTCAGAGCAGGAGTTAGACATCCAGGAGAGGTTTACAGTGTTGGTTCAAGACATCTATGCATTTTACCCTTTGCTCATTCCTTTTATAGACCTCCACAGGTGAGAAATTACACAGGTGCAGTTTTGATTTTATTTTTTGCCTGCTTATTTATTACTGACACTGTTCAATTTCTGATATTCATCAGAATGAGTTGGCTGAGAGAGGTGAATGCAGATGCTGAGAAGCTTTTCTCCCTTGTGGCTGAAGTGTTCATTTTCTGGGCTAAATCTCATGTGAGCATTTATGATATTTTATTTAATTTCATTTTCCGTTGGCTTAGTCCCTTTATTATCAGGGGTTGCCACAGCGCAATGAACCACCAATTATTTCAGCATATGTTTTACACAGCAGATGCCCTTCCAGCTGCAACCCAGTTCTGAGTAACACCCATACACTCTCACATTCACACACATACACTACAGCCAATTTAATTTATTTAATTCACCATTAGCACTTCTGTTTGGACTGTGAGAAAATCCGGAGCACTCGGAGGAAACCCACGAAAACATGGGGAGAACATGCAAACTCCACAAAGAAATGCCAACTGATCCAACCGTGACTCGAACCAGTGACTTTCTTGCTGTGAGGCGACAGTGCTAACCACTGAGCCACAGTGTCGCCCATTTATGATATTTGATATTAAATATCTACCTCTTAAAGGGGTCATGAACTGAGAAACCAAAATTTCCTTGATCTTTTGAAATAGGGGAGGTCACAATGTTATAAAAACATCCTGTAAGTTTTAGAGTTAAAATCTTTATCGTTACTCTAAAAACAGCTTATATTGAAGGCAGTCTGCTTAAATGACAGGAAATGGAATGTTCTACTCTGGGAGGAAAAGCAGCACCTCCTCAGAAGATCAATGTCTACTTCTGCTTCACTGCCTGTTCATCCATATTAATATGCAACATTATTAACCAATCACAGCAGTGGGTGTTTACTTCTGAGCCTACAGTTACAGCTACACACATTCTAACAGAGTGTACTGATGTGGGGTCAAAACACCAAAAAAAAACTGTCAAATTAATTCTAAATTTTGATAATTTTCTCATGTAAAAACTTGATAACTTTATTAGTGGACCTCAGAGAACAGTACAAAATAAAAACGGAGGCACAGAATGATCCAATTTAAGGCATCATATCATCAATTAAAATTTTCTCCTGTATTAATTAATGAGTTTGGGTTAAATTGAAAATGTCCTGAAAAGTAATATTTTGCAACTGAAATGTCTTAAATGACATAAAAAAATGACATGAGAGAAAAGAATAGATATTTTAAATATGATTTATTATTTTGTCCCCATCTTCATATTATTTTATTGCCTTGTTTTACTTTAATCAGTTCAGTTAATTAAAATTGACTAAATTAATAAATCGTTTGTGACAGCAATATCTCTTTTCATTTCTTGATTAATTATGTACTGCATATATCAGTGAAAACAACTCTTAAAATGATTTCACCCCTAGTGCACACAGATTATTTTTTGTTACATACTTTTATTCATTCATTCATTTGCCATCGGCTTAGTCTCTATTTCAGAGGTCGCCACAGCGGAATGAACCGACAACTATTCCAGCATATGTTTTTTGCAGCGGATGCCCTTTCAGCTACAACCCAGTATTGGGAACCACCCATACACATTCATTCACACGTGGACTCGTATACCACGAACAATTTAGTTTATTCAATTCACCTATAGCGCATGTGTTTGGACTGTGGGGGAAACCAGAGCACCCGGAGGAAACCCATGCGAACAAGGGGAGAACATGCAAACTTCACACAGAAATGCCAACAGGCCCAGCCGGGACTCGAACCAGCGACCTTCTTGCTGTGAGACGACAGTGCTAACCACTGAGCCACCGTGCCGCCACATACTTTTATTCCTTTTGTAAATGCATTGTACTTATTTAATCTTTTAATTTATATTAAGTTTTCATATATTAAAATTTGTCATTTTCTTTCTTTAGAATTTCAAATGGGAAGAACAGAACTTTGTGGTTCAGAATGAAATCAACAACATGGCATTCCTGGTGAACAGCAGCAGAAGCAGAATGAACAAGGTTTCTTGTGATTTTATTTATACCCTATTAATTTATTCTTCCCTTCCTTTCAATTCTACTCTTTATTATCTTTGTAGAAACCCACGTTCTGTTATAGTAGTTATTCTCATTCCTGATTACATTTGTTTTGTCCTCATTTTTCATTTTATTCTTTAAAAAGAAATTAATCTTTGGTCTGTAAACAATGAGCTCTGGAGTGACTTTAATAAATGGCCACATCAATATTCAATCCAAATATGCTGTTCAATAATATTGAATGAATGGAAATTGTATGA
Source organism: Danio kyathit (assembly GCA_903798195.1). Taxonomy (NCBI): domain Eukaryota; kingdom Metazoa; phylum Chordata; class Actinopteri; order Cypriniformes; family Danionidae; genus Danio; species Danio kyathit. Next base: position 25,052,345 of record LR812535.1, on the reverse strand, counting down.
TTTTTTCATTAGGGAGGAGTGTTCAGCCAGGAGAGGAGGAAGGTGAAGAGGAAGGCTGATCGTTACTCCACACACACCTCTCTCATTGTGGCGGCCCCCAAAAAACTCCTTTCTGTTGCCTTGAATGGATGTTGCCATGGCGATCAGGGCCTGGTCAGCCATGCCAAAATCCATTTTGCTCAGGTACACCAGCTCATACTGATCAATAATGACAATGTTTCCAAAATCAATCTCATCTTGAAGATATTGTCATATGAAACATTTGTCTGTTTCTAGAGGGATACAGAAGATGAGGTCCGGGCATACATTCACAGCACCCTACAACAGGTGAACCAGCAGACAACTTGTGAAAGTGATGATAATGTCCTGTGAAAATGCTATTTGTGTCTCCTGACCTCACTTGGATTCATATTTCTGTTTTTTACCAGGATCTGTGTGAAAACTCAGTAGATCCCCTCAGAGTTGAGAGGATCTTGAGCATCGCTCGTGTTCTTTTCCACCTCGATCAGGTTAGTCTGGAAATTTATTTCAGCTGCTGATTGTGAATGTTGATTGATGATGCAATGGTATTATATGCAAATGGATGTAGATATTAGGGCTGCACTTTATTGGAATAAACTGACATTGCAATATTTTATTTTTCTGCGATTATATATTGCGATATGAATATAATTTCACAATATGACTTAAGTAACTGTTTGGGACGAATTCACAATTTTACATTGATTGGGATGATTGTGTTGGGGAGTGCATCTGCATAAAATATCCCAATATATATATATATATATATATATATATAAATAATGTAATTAAAAGATTAAAGCACAGATAAAAACGAAACATGTTTCATGAATTTTGGTGTTACACCTGGCTCAAAGATGTAAGATTAAGGGGCACGTAAGGGACAATGTAACATTAAGACACGGTAAAATAAAGTCAGAAATAATATTTATTTGAACACAATTGAAAATCAATGTATGGATGTAATGTATGGATGCAAAACAAAACATAAAGCACAAATTGGAGCGCAGCTCTGGCCAACTGTCCAAACAGTGAATGAACAGCGGCCCCGACAAACTCTCTCATTGAGTTCAAATAAGGGCGCTGACCAGCATCAGGTGCGCTGAAGGCATGCCCCCAACCTAGAACAAACAAAACATACAAAAACACAAACCAAAACAATGCAGTCCTAACAGCAAGCTTTATAATTTCTTGTTCTCAAAGGGTTTAAATTTGCTTTAAATATTATAGTCACAGGCCTTAAAAAAACACATCGGTGTACAAAAACAAATCACACTAATAGATTATGGTTGAAATGTACAATGACTCAACAAATCATGTGTACTGAACTGTGATTTTTAGTTAATTATAATCCCAACTCAACATCGCACATCCTGCGATGTCACTATTGTGGATGCGCACATTGTAATATCGATGCTGAAACGATATATTGTGCAGGCCTAGTAGATATAATGTTTGGGTTGATTATTCCTTTAAAGGTTGATTATTCCCCTCTGTGTATTAAGATTTGTATGGCTTAACGTAACACAAAAATATGTACTGATGTTACTGAATTATGTCCCCATGTAAGATTTGTTATTTAAAAACTTCTCATTCATTTTGGACTATACGTGCTGCAGATTATTTTAGGTGCACAGTGAATGATGTCAGAATGTTGCATTCGATGAACTAGTACTAGTGCTGCCTTTAGCTGTTTTTAGAGAAACTCAGAAAATCTAATGCTAATATGATGCCAGATTTTGGTTTTATTTTTCAGTTTAAGGACAAGATACAAGGTTCCTGTGCATTTCCTTTCAGAATTGAGTTGGAGAAAGAAAGTCCTTTATAAGTATATAAGCATATAGAAAGTATGGAAAGTACAGTACTGTGTAAGTGTACAGTGTAAGTACAGTGCTCAGCATATATGAATAAACCCCTCACAAATCTCTCATTTAAATTAATATTTTCTATAGGATGCTTTACAATATTATATTTGTGCATATACATTAGATTAGTCAGTACTGAAGCCAAATCTGGAACTAATCTAACAAAATAACTTATGATAACGGTCCAAAATGAGTACACTCAAATGTATGTGTTTGGGAAAAATATGATTTTTTTTTTTTTTTTTTAAAGAGCAAAAATCAAGAGAAACAAAAAAATATCTAAAATTTAGTTTTGTAATTTGTTTTGCAATATTTTACATTAATTTAAATGTATTATATTTCTATTTCTATAGCTTTTAGGTAACTAAAATATTATTTTAATAAATATTTATAATTAATAAATAAATTATAATAAATCTGTTTTTGAGCTTTTTAAGCTGAGATGTTTACTCTCTGGCTCACTAGATTTGTTTTATAGGACTTGGTATTCGCTTCTTGGATTACATCCAAGGGCTGCCTGTTACACCTTGTGCTGCCAACCTGTAACATTTACCATTTTTTTTAAAGTTTTTTTTCTTGCTTGTTTTTTTATTCATTATTATTTTAAATAATATTATTTTTTCCCGTCTGTATCCAGTTATTCTTTGATGTTGTGTTCTTATGTTTTTAATGTACTTAATTTGGTGTTTATTTATTTATTGTTGTTTTGTTAATTGAAATAATGAATGAGAGGTTAGTAGATGGGATTAACAATGGACAATACATTTACCTCTCAATATTTAGTTTGTATTGTCATACAAAAGACCAATAAAAAAAGATTGAAATAATAAATTAGTGTTGTTTAAACGCACTAAAATATAGTACCAATGTTTACTTAGAAATGAATAAAACTATTCATTTTCAAAATAGGGTGTACTCATTTATGCTGAGCACTGTATATACAGTAAAAACGACAAAATTATTAGCCCTCTTGTGAAATTTTATTTATTTTTCAAACATTTCCAAGTGTTTAATGGAAAGAAGATTTAACAGATTTTAATAAATACGATATATTGAATAACATTAGAATTTTCCAATAGCTAATTTCTTCATGATGATAGTAAATAATATTTTACTAGCTATTTTGCAATATATTAGTATTTATCCTTAAGTGTATACTGTATATAGAGATAGAGAGAGAATAGGCACTCAGCCCACAAATACATTTACAATGAACCAGCACAGTTCAGTGGAAAATTCAGCAAAATAAGTGTTTGTGTGGCTCTGTTGTGGTAATTGGGTTACATCTTGGTTGTTTTCTGTCAGGTGGAGCACCCTCAAAAGATGAAGAGGCCAGTGTGGTATAAGATGTTGTCTAAGCAGAGGAAACGCGCTGTAGTTGCCTGCTTAAGAATGGCTCCTTTGTACAATCTCCCCAGGTTTGCTGCTGCAAGAGTTATGACAAGCCATTTATTTTTTATATTGCATTATGAATTACCCAACTTATAAAAGCTGAAAGGCTGCAGAAATACTTTTGAACTGCAATGCTGTTGAACTAACCCTGATAAAAAGGCTATTTTGTCATCTTCCTTATGTTTCAATGTGATGAAACCAAAATTAATTGCTTGCTTTTAGCGTGAGATTTGTCTTTTTGCTCAGGCACCGAGCGGTGAACCTCTTCCTGCAGGGTTATGAGCGAGTCTGGCTGAAGGCTGAGAATGACTCACCTGAGGACAGGCTAATTGAAGATCTGGCTGTGAGTGTGTTTCTGATTGGCTCTGTTCCCTGGTTGAGCTGTTCAATCATTGTGCAGGCCAATCCCGAAGGCTAATTCACAGCAGGTTCTCTTGTGAATTTTTGTAATGGATTTTTAGAATAGCAGTTTTTCGATTTATGAGTACAATTATCATTATGGGTTGAGACTATCACATGTTTTATTGCAGTTTGAATCACACATAGGCACACCTCAAATTAACTTACATTATTGTGTGCTGTTATCAACAACATACATGATAAAGTATACTTATCTTTTTGATAGATATGGAGTAAATATATTTATATATCATTTTTTGTTCACTTTTATCTAGAACATAAAAGTAACTGACAATAGAAAACATATGTGAATTATAATATATAAATTTTGATTTATATAGTAATAGGAATACATTTATACTCATCAGAAAGCAGCTCATGTAGAGATCCTGAAGGAGGGAGCAGAGCAGAGAACCAGCATTGATCCACTTCATCAGCTTATCAATCTCTTCAGTCAATGTGCCTTGACTCAGAGAAGGTTCGTGTGCATGCTTGCATGTGTGTGATGAATTCATGCATTTGTGTTTGCATGTAGATCAAGGCTAACCAAAAATAATAACAAACCAGCAAGCATTTTAACACTCTGAAAGCCTTGTACATTGGAAGCAACCTCAATACCTTGTCTTATAATAGATTAGATTAGATTGGATTCAACTTTATTGTCATTACACATGTTCAAGTACAAGACAACGAAATGTAGTTTAGGTCTAATCAGAAGTGCAAAAGCAGCTAGTGCAGGATACAGGTAAGTTACAAAGTGCAATTATAGAAAAACTATGGGTAATATTTACAGATGGATGTCCTATGAACATTATATACAGGTTGTATTACCTATGAACAGAGATTAACAATAGATGAATATATGTACAGGTTGCTATTAATAATCAGAAGTGTGCAGATAGATGTGAACATAATTACAAACGTATATGTACAGTGGGTATGTACAATCCAAAATGAATTGAATGAATCAGTGCAATGTAGTGCAATGAATATGTGTAAATATTAAAGAGTGCAGTGATTATGGAGAGTATAAGTTATGAGGGGAATGTGGGGGTGTATAAGGGGGCAAAAGAGTCAGTAGGGGGCAGAGTTCAAAAGGGAGACAGCTCTGGGGAAAAAGCTGTTCCTCAGTCTTTTTTTTTATGCCCGGGGGACCCTGAAGCACCTGCTGGAAGGCAGGATAGAAAACAGTCTGTGAGCAGGGTGAGAGGAGTCCTTAAAAATACTGCATGCTCGGCACACAGTGTTTCTTCTGGATGTCCTCAATGACTGGAAGTTGGGTCCCTGTGATGCGTTGGGCAGTTTTCACCACCCGCTGTAGTGCCTTACGCTCAGCAACAGAGCGGCTTCCATATATAAGGCACAAACCATAAATTTGCTCTCAGCTAATTGCAATTAGCATGTGGGTTAGTTAAAAAAAATCAGTACTACTCTATACTAAAACTACATTTATGTCTAGTTCATATTGTGATTTTTTTTTTCTAAGAGATATGAAATTGAAAATAAAAGTAGTTGTTTAGCGACTCTTAAATGTGACATTGCATGTCCATTTAGTACAAGTTGATATGATTCTTCGGGATCTTAATGGTAAATCTATAAATTACTTTGGTTACATTTATCAATGGTAAATAAACACCCTTATTACCCTATCGAAACACCTTAGTCCACACAGTCATTTTGCTTCATATCTCTTTGCATGTGCTGCTGCTCCCCCGACCCTGTCTGAGGCTGAAGGATCATTTCTAAAGGAGTAGTTAAACCAGCGCAGCACACACACAGCTCTCAGCCAATCCTTGCGCTCCTGCTGACTGTATGACTGACATGAAGTATTTAAAGCTGTTTCTATATTATGATAACAACATGTAAGATCGCACCAAGCCCTCACCCGTGCAAATAAATGCAGTTTTTAATTTATCATTGCTTGACATTTCAGCCCACCATTATCAATGTATAATGCATTCAAAATGCTGCAGTTTCTGAGCTGGTTGTAAGTGTTAGCCAAGTGTTAGCTGGGAGGCAGGCATATTGAAAGAACTAGCTTGTTGCATTTTAACCAGCACAAATTTTAAACCGGTCTCATATGGCTCATAATTCCAGGTTATAAAAATATGCTTAATTTTTATTACTTGTTTGACCTTACAGACACAGCCGAAACCAAAACTTAAACTAACTAACGTGAAAATTGAATCGGATGACACCATTAACCCTCATGGTTTACTCTTATTGTTTGTGTCTACAGTAAACTTGAGGAGGATGGTCTGTACATGTGCTATGCAGATATCATGGCCAAGGTGAGAAGCACTGCTGAGACCTTCTAAACAATACTTTTCCTTTTGCCACAACCACAGATTGAACTGTACTTGTATTGCAGAGCTGTCAAAGTGAGGAAGAGCAGGATGAAGATGGCCTGAAATTATTTGAGGTACACAATGTAAATGATTGGAATCTGAACGGGCCAAGATTACAGATTTAATTTGTACTGTAGTAGAAAGAGTTGGAATTTGATATAGTGGAGGATACTGACACATTTCTGTATTGTATTTGGCTTATTAATTATGTAAAACAGACTTTTGTGAATTGATTAACTTATTATTTGTCTTAGGAAAAAGAAATGGAAAAGCAGAGGCTGCTTTATCAGCAGGCCCGACTTCATGATCGTGGAGCTGCTGAGATGATCCTACAGAAGCTCAGCACCAGCAGAGGTATCAGTCAAACACATCCAGCACATTCATCTTCAAACAACCCCAGAGAACAGGGATAAAACTGGGCTGTCAAAAGATGTTAGGATATTAAATGTATTTTTTGTCTAAGTGTAATTCTAACATTGAATTTGATGTTGTTTATTATACTTTCTAGAACAGGTTTTAAATTATGAGATTAATCAGACATTTGATTGTATTGACAACCCTATTTTTAACAGCAATTCATCACCTTGGAATTATAAGGTTCTATCTGCGTTCTGAATGATTTTGAGATATTGAGCATCAAAGTTTTTGCATTCCATAGCAAACAGTATGTGTGTAACATTTGTTTTTTAAATAAAAGGTCTTAAAATGTAAACAACTTATAAAAAACATCACATAATGTAAATAAGTTGTCAATTAAGAATATGTCAATAACTCAATTTTGACAAAAATGTCAGATAGAACCTTACAATTCTAAGGTGACGAATTATTAAAAAAATGTTTTAAATCTGCTGAAATTAATAGTTTCACATAACAAAAGCAAACTATAATTAAATATATAATATTTTTTAATAGATTATATTAAATGTTTATCGTAAATTGGCGGTTCATTCCACTGTGGCAACCAATAATAAAGCAGGGAATAAGCCAAAGGAAAGTAAGTGAGTTCATTTTTATAGTTAAATATAAATGAATAACAATAAAATGCTTTAATCAACTTGTTCAACCATGTACATAGTTATGTATGAAAATTTGCTCTCTTTAAACTACCATTTAAAAAAACATATATGCTATATGATTATATTATGATATAATAGATTATATATAATAGATACATATATATATATACTGTATTATGTTTATTATAAATTGGCGGTTCATTCCTGTGTCGAGACCAATGATAAAGCAGGAAATAACCCGAAGGAAAGTGAGTAAATTTTAATGTTAATTATAAAGAAATAACAATAAAATGCTTTAATCAAAACTTTTTTTTTGTAATACCTTGTGAATGGTTATTTGTGGATGAAAGTTTACTCTATTTAAATTACCATTTAAAAAAATATATCGTATATATGATTATAAATATGATTTGTAAATATGATATATGATTTGTAAAACCTTGTATATGGTCATTTATGGATGAAAATATACTCTATTTAAACTACAAGTTAAAAAACATATAGTATATACTGTATGATTATATTATAAAATAATAAATGATATTAAATGTTTATTATAAATTGGCTGTTCATTCCAGTGTGTAACCAATGATAAAGCAAGGAATACCCTGAAATAAAGTGAGTAAATTTTTAATGTTAATTATAAAGAAATAACAATAAAAAGCTTTAATCAACAGGTTTTTTTTTTGTAATACCTTGTGAATTTTTATTTATGGATGAAAATATACTCTATTTAACCTACAATTTAAGAAACATATAGTATATATGATTTTATTATAAAATAATAGATTATGTTAAATATTTATTATAAATTGGCGGTTTATTCCTCTGTGGAGACCAATGATAAAGCAGGGAATAACCCGAAGGAAAGTGAGTTGAAGACATTTTTAATGTTAATTATAAAGTAATAACAATAAAAGGCTTTAATCAACAGATTTTTTTGTAATACCTTGTGAATGGTTATTTATGGATGAAAATATACTCTATTTACTACCATAAAAAACATATAGTATATATGATTATAAATAGGATTTGTAAATGTGTTTATAAATATGATATATGATTTGTAAAAACTTGTAAATGGTTATTTATAGATGATGATATATTTAATATCATTTAAAAAAACATATAGTATATATAATTATAAATATGATTTGTAAATATTATATATGATTTGTAAAACCTTGTATATGGTCATGTATGGATGAAATGTACTCTATTTAAACTACCAGTCAAAAAACAAAAACAGGTGTATAATTTTGTTGAGTTTATAAAAGAAGAATCTCAACAAGTGTAATTACTTAATCAACTTAGTTCATCATAACATTTTCCATGTTATCAATGTATATTACTGTCAATTTTTATACTTTATTACTATATTCATATGATGAATATTTTATGTCAATTTGTGTTTTAACTTGAGAACATACCTTTAGGGAACATTGTCCTTTTCGCAAGGATGTCATTGGCATCAAAAAGATTGAAAAACCCTGGTCAGAGACACAGGGCACCATTCATACCTTTATCCTGATATCTGGAGTCAGCTGGCTATGTCTTTTATTATTGTCAACCCTCAAATGTTACGCTGTTAAGTTGGATGTGATATTTGAAACCAGGTGATATGGGGCCTATGGTAGCAGCCACATTGAAGCTGGGCATTGCAATCCTGAATGGAGGAAACACGTCTGTCCAGCAGGTAAGATTGAAAAGGTCATGTTGGATTACAGATATGTTCAGACGATAACACCAAACCCCAAAGCTCTGACATTTCACACCAAACCCAACTTTCAAATAAGAGTTTCTTTATGTTCGTTCTGTCTAGAAAATGCTGGGTTACCTGCGGCGGAAGAGAGACGTGGGCTTCTTTCACAGTCTGGCCGGCCTAATGCAGTCTTGCAGGTTCAGCTGTTATTTGCTAATGCATCGTGAGACAGAAAAAAGCTGCTCAAACCCCCTAAAAGTGCAGAAGTGCTTTGTTCACTCATTTATCACCCGTCACCTACCTCCTGTGTTCAATTTTCAAAGTTACTTGGTGTAATCAAGAGAAAAGAACATCATTTTACATCACTTCTTCCACCCTTTCAATCTGATTTCTTGACTGTAATTGGAAGTGCCTGTGTTAGTTTGTGTGTGTTTGATGTTGCTCTTGTAATTCTGCGTGTCACAGTGTGCTGGATTTGAACGCTTTTGAAAGGCAGATCAAAGCCGAGAGTTTAGGAGTGGGTGCGGAGGACAATTCAGGTACATCTCTGACATCCAGCACTGCTTTGAACAACAAATAAATCCATTGGAAAAGGCTGAGTTTTCTTTTTATGGACATTGATTTGACTGTACTGTGTTTTGCTTTCACCTTCCGTCTCTCGTTCTCAGGCGATAGAGTAATGGCAGATGAACAGCTGACCTGTGATCTTTTCCGATTCCTCCAGCTTCTTTGTGAAGGCCATAATTCTGGTTAGAACAATTGCCTTTTAATAATGCATGGTGTTCTTTTACCTACAATTGTCAGTAAGAGAAGCATTAATACTACAGGGTGATTCAAAAAGAATGCCACAACTTTGAAAATCTGTATTTAATCAAAGAAACATGATGGAACCTTGGGTAATTAATCAATGTGAAGAGCAGTTTTTCAGTAGAAAACAAGTTCATAGATGTTCAATATGACCCCCTCCAGACACTCGAGTGACATCCACCTGATACTCGAACTCGTTCCACACTCTCTGTAGCATCTTGGGCGTAACAGTTTGGATAGCTGCAGTTAATCCTTCTTTTAGTTCCTTAATGAGAAGCTTCAGAGCTTCCTTAAATCGACGACAGAAAGAGCTTAGCTCTTTTTTTCTTCTTTGCAGAGATCTCAAAGTTGTGGTATTCTCTTTGAATCACCCTGTATATAAGCCATTTTTGGATGAATCTGACTATAAGAAGGAATGGTGCAAAAAAAAAAAAACATTCTGCACAAACCACCTGTAGAAACACAATCTTCTCTCTACAGTATATGCACCCGACCATTTCCTATAAACACTCCATGTTGCAAGGACTCAACGATATAACACAAATGTTTACTTGTCAGTGCACCACAAATTATATTGCACTACTTGCGTTTAAACTTTAAATGCCCTTTTGCACAATATTTTGCATAATGTTGTACAGTTTTGTGCAATAATGATGCTGCTACTTAAAATAAATACAAATTTAATCAAAAAAAATTGAAAATATATTTTTAATAATTATAATAACATTACACAGTATTACTGTTACATTTACTTTTACTGTAAATTTTAATCGAAATTACATTAAAATTAATAATGATTAATTATTAAATATAATAAAAAAAAAATTATTTAATAATTTAAATAAAACATTTTATTCATCAAGGTGGCATTAATTAAATGTAAAAAAAAAAAATGTTAAATTGTTGAATACTTATTTATTAAATATTTATTTGTTACTTATTGTATGTATTTTCAAATTAAATTATTACTCCATTATTGCTTTTGATTACTATTACCATTAATAATAATAATAATAATAATAATAATAATAATAATAATAATAATAATAATAATAATAATTAATATTAGAGTGATTTCTGTAGGATCATGTGACTTTGAAAACTGGAGTAATAAAATAGAAAATTCATCACTGAAATAAATTAATTTATAAACTACTTTTGAACAGTTATTTTATAGTGCAATAACATTTAACAATTTTATGATTTTTACTGTATTTTCGATGAAATAAATGCAGTCTTGGTGAGCAGGATAAGCTTATTTTAAAACATTTAAAAATCCTACTGACCCCAAACTTTTGACCGGTAGTGTATATTCTATTGATAATACTTTATTAGAATATTTCACAATATTGCAGTTTACGTTACTCTTTAATAGAATAAATTCAAATAATCACTAAATTAGTCATGTAAATGCAGTGACCAAGAAATTATATTAGTATATTATATATAATATATTATATTAATTAAACATTCATTTACACATCACACACTCTGAATACAAAAGTAATATTAGCAGCCATGTAAATTGTAAAAAAAAATAGCACAGTAAAGAATTTAGACATTTAAGAAAATTTAACTCTTAGCCAGCGTCAGGAGGTGGATGCACTGGGACACCGGTTTTGCATATGTCAGTGTTTACAAATAGAACATTAAAAAGAACACGAGTAATCCTCACAAACTATTCATCAATCTAAAGCTAAAACCCTCAAGCAGCCATTGTAGTTAGTTGTTTTTCAATGGGAAGTTTATAAAGAATGTACTTGCTAAATTTGTGTAAGTTGTACAGAAAACGCTTATTAGATATGGAGTAAATATCATCGTTATAACAAGACACACACGCATTCATTGCTACATCACGGTTTATTTTGAAAGGTAAGAACAACATCCCATCAAGCACACTTAGTCCACCGGCACAATAGTGTTAAATTATGAATGGTTATTCAATTGTTTATGTCACTGTTTCTTCCTGAGACCTGTTGTTTACATTGTTTACTATGTTACTTGCGTGCGAAAACCGCATCTTTGTAGTAAAAAGCAAGAGGATATCATAGCTTACATGAGTTTAAAGTCAAGCCTTTTAAAATGTTTGACTTTCAGTGTAAATCAGATCCACATGGGACTTCGAACAATATTCACAGTATTTTGTGATGGAATTTAGTTGTATACAGAACTTGACAATTTTGAGACATAACCTATGAGCAAAAGATAAAGAAAAATAATATAATAATAATAAACTTACTAAAACAACTTACACATTTGCAATATTTGATCAATAGTGTAAATCAAACCAAAAAAACCCTGATTCATTATTGATTAATGTGGTCTACTGACAACCCTATTTTGCTCATATTAGTCTGTCTCCGAAATCAGCATGTGATTGATGGGTCTGTTACATAAGAACTGGAGGTTTATGTCTGAAACTTCCCCCTGCAGATTTCCAGAATTACCTGAGGACTCAAACTGGAAACAACACAACGGTCAACATCATCATCTCCAGTGTGGATTATCTGCTCAGGGTCCAGGCAAGCCCCATAACTCATCCCCAAACACCAGATTCTTACATTTTTCATTTCAGCTGGCTGTAATATACATGAAGCAGGACTTAAAATAAATGCATGTTTGCTGCTGTAAGTGGTTTCAGAGTTTCAGCACGGAATGGAGAAAGTCAGACAGAGCTTGTAGCCCAATAATGTTTCCATAAACCATGCACCGCTGACAGGCCACCTCCATTTCATTTGTCTGATACCAAGAATGATGGATGGTCTCATATCTGCAGGAGTCATTCAGCGATTTCTACTGGTATTATTCAGGGAAGGATGTGATTGATGAGCGTGGTCAGCACAACTTCTCCAAAGCCATCAGCGTGGCCAAGCAGGTGTTCAACACGCTCACCGAATACATTCAGGTAAATGCACACAAATAAATGGCTCAGCAGGGATGGGGCTTGTGTGGTAAACTGTAAATCTGCTTGGTCAGAATGTAGAGGTAAGTAATATTGTAAGGACCCTGTGTCATCTGTCCCAAAACAAATGCTTGTGAATCAATTAATCTCTATAACTAACACCAGTTTAAACCTTTCATTGTGTGATTTAGGGTCCGTGCACAGGGAACCAGCAGAGTTTGGCCCATAGTCGTCTATGGGACGCTGTTGTCGGCTTCCTTCATGTGTTTGCCCATATGCAGATGAAGCTTTCTCGGGTTAGCCTATGGACAAATTACTTCAAAATCTCACGTGCTAATTTATTCATTGCAAAGTAAAAATTTGGGACATTCAAAGGGATAAAAGAAAGAAAATAATAGTTTTTTTGTGTGTCTACAGGATTCCAGCCAAATAGAGCTGCTGAAGGCTTTGATGGACTTACAGAAAGACATGGTGGTAATGCTGCTTTCCATGCTTGAAGGTAGGAGAAACTTTTCAGCTAGGGAAAAATGTGCCAATTACATGCTAATTTAATATACTAATATCAGTATATAGTCTCCAGGCTGTTCAATATAGGGCACAGTTTGCATGAATATCTGGTAATGTGAAAGCTTTCATGCTGTCCTGAGTGTGCACTGAAGGAACCACCACAAGAATACCTGTAGTATGAGGTCTGAGTCTGGTTGTGCTGGAATTATGGCTCAATTTTCATGAATTTGAAAGCTACTTTGAGACTGGAATGCAGATTGGTTCTATTTCTATATCGAATAGGCTCAATGAAATGCCTCCAAAAACATTCCTGAACATACTATTTACCACAGCTAAAAGAAATAATAGTCGCAGTAAATGTGAAATTTAACACTCTTTCCTCTCTATATGCACCAGACACTTTCTTATAAACAGTCCATGTCTCTAGGAAAACAATGTGCAAATCTGAGTTTGCAGGTGAGTGGGTGGAACAAACCTGTAGAAGCACAATGTTCTATCTATATTCGTCAGATATTTCCTATAAACACTCCCTGTTACAAGGACTCAATGATATAACACAAATGTTTACTTATCAGTGCACCACAAATCATATTGCACTACTTGAGTTTTAACCTTAAATACTGCTTTTTCACAATATTTTGCATAATATTGTACAGTTTTATGTACTTGTGTAGTCTTTCTCAGTTTATGTTTATAGTCAACTATTTATAGTATAGTTAGATTTTCACTTCAGTAAGGTAGTTATGTATAACTTTAAAAATTGTGAAGTAATTTCACACAAGGGAGTTATGGATGCCAATACTACGTTATCACCTCAAAACAGTTTTACCATAGTCTTTGATTTCTAAACTTGTCATTTCTGATGTTTGCATCACTTAAGCCGCTCTATATGTGTGGCTTTTCTGGTAATGCATTTGGTAAAACACTACACATACAGTATGTGCATAAAACATAAGACACAATTCTGAATAAAAGACAACACAGGCTCATTGTAAAAAAACATACTCCCATATATGTTTCTGGAGAGCGCGAATCATGTAGCCAGATCTACGTATGGCTGCATTTCGTCTTTAAAACGATTACTACGGGGCGATATGACGCCACCGATGGGTTCTGTTTCTTTTCGCTGTACCAGCTGATCGCTTACCTCCATGTGAATGGCTTTTCTGCTGTTGCCAGTTTGCCCAGTAGCTCGCCATTTACGTCAGCAGACTTGAGACGCAGAGAGGAGTTTGAGTTCGACAAAGAACGGTTTCAGAAAGCAGGTAAGACAAAAATTAAATAAACAAGTAAATAACAGGGTGAGAACGTGGTAAGATCTGAAAAGGTGGTAAAATCAGGCGAGGGTTTTTCTTTTTCTGGATTGCTTTTGAAAACACTGTCGGTTGGGTTTAGGGAGGTGGGAGATCTGGTCAAGCGGTGCTTTTGAAAACACTATTGGTTGAGTTTAGGAAATGAGGTGGGTGGGGGTATCGGTCAGTTGGTCAGTCAGTCAGTTAGACAGTCAGTCAATGGCTGCTCCTGGTGGATTTATGGCAGGCACGAATGGCACTTGCGAGAGAAATTTGAGATCTGAAAAAGCTTACACAATGGCCTCTGGTGCATTCGCGAAAACATAAACTGCAAAAAAATGTAACTCCTGGAACGTATTTTGCGATCTCCAGAAATGTATATAGGGTTACATATCAATAACGAGCCTGGGTTGATAAAAGAGCTTTCATCTCTGTACCAAACAATGTAGATCTAATATTCCTACAGTCTTTTTAGCACATGAATATTCCTTTGTGTTTCTAGGAAATGTGGTGAATGGAACCATTGGCAAACAGATGGTAGACATGCTGGTAGAATCATCCAGCAATGTGGAGATGATCCTCAAGTTCTTCGATATGTTCCTTAAACTTAAAGACCTCACGTCGTCAGAAGCCTTCCGTGAATATGACCCAGACGGCAAAGGCCTCATTTCCAAGAAGGACTTCCAGCGAGCCATGGAAGTGTTCAAGCGCTATTCTCAATCTGAGATTGAATTCCTGTTATCCTGTGCGGAGACGGCAGAAAGCGAGCTGCTGGATTACCCAGACTTTGTGACACGTTTTCACGAACCAGCCAAAGAAATTGGTTTCAACATGGCCGTTCTTCTGACCAACCTGTCTGAGCACATGCCCAATGATGCCCGCTTGCAGAATTTCCTGGAACTAGCAGATAGTGTGCTTAAGTATTTCCATCCTCATCTTGGAAGGATCGAAATTCTCGGCAGCGGGAAACGGATCGAAAGGGTCTACTTTGAGATCAGCGAATCCAGCCGCACACAGTGGGAGAAACCGCAGGTATGAAACAGTCATTAGCTAATGTGCTTTTGTGTTTTACTAATGCGTTTCCTAAAAAGCCTTTGCAAATTCATGTTCTCAGGTGAAGGAGAGCAAACGGCAGTTTATCTTTGATGTTGTGAATAAAGGAGGCGAGAAGGAAAAGATGGAGTTGTTTGTCAACTTTTGCGAAGACACCATTTTTGAAATGCAGCTTGCTGCGCAAATATCTGGTACAGAGAGTGGAGAAGAAGTGAAAGTGAAGAAAGACAAGGAAGAGAAAGAGGTGGAGAAGACAGAAAATCCTCCTGAAGATAAAAGGATGACCAGAGACTTTAATTGTTTCTCTGTAAGAAACATCAGAAAAAACATAAAGAGTATATCTATGAGGAGTTTAATATCAGTCGTCTTCTCGTTATTCCACAACGTTCTGCTTTTCATCACTCATGCCTTTTTGGGCTTGCTCTGGTTCTGCCTTTATCTGCTCTATCACATCTTCTTGAGTGGATGGATTATTGACGTAGCTAAAGAGATGAAATTGACCGACCTTTTTGGTGACCTTCGGGATCCAACCATGGTTGAGGCTACAGGAGTGCAAGACGCATTCAGGGAGAATGACAATCAGGCACGTGTGTTTTCATCTCGTGGTAATCTCAGAGGCATGAGTCTGGATCTGTCTGCCGTGTCCAGAGACCCACAGCTCCTCACAGATATTTTCGGCTTATGTCTGAAGAGGCAAGGAGGAAAGTACACATTATCGAGTGGAGACCATAGTGCCAGTCTGGATGAATTTCTAAACACCTCCAAATATCAGGTCAATAATTGAGAAAAATATATAAAAAATTCCAAAAAAAAGACAGAAATGATACATTTGACTATAGTTACTCCCATCATGTTACAGTGCTCAGCATATATGAGTACACCCCATTTTGAAAAGGAATATTTTTATCCATTTCTCATTGAATATGGGTAATATATATTGGTGCATTTGAACAAAACAGATTTCTTAAACAGATTTATTTATTAAAATAATATTTTAGTCACAGAACATCTTTAGAAATAGAAAGATAATGGAATTATGGATAATGGAAGATAATGGAAAGATAATACATTTAAATTAATGCAAAATATTTCAACAAAATTGTATATATTTTTTATTTCTCTTGATTTTTGCTATTTTTGAAAATGTTATTTAATATTTTTCTTTAACATATAAATTTGGCCTACTAATTTTGTAACCATTATTGTAAGTTATTTTGTTAGATAAGCTCCAGATTTGGCTTCAGTTTTGACTAAACAAATATATATGCACAAATATAGTATTGTAAAGCATCCTATAGAAAATATTGATTTAAATAAGAGATTTGTGGGGGGTGTACTACTGTATATGCTGAGCACTGTAATATTTACTATTTTCTTTATTTAGAAGTTTTACATTTTTGAGTGCCATAAATGGACAGTGTCGTTCATTAATTGTTGCCAGTAAGTGGACATATGTGACCATTCGGGAGTTACAGTACACATATTCATACTTGACCTGGAACTTATACGTACAACGTATGAACTTATTCATTATATTGAAATATATCTTCATTATAAGAAATTAAATTATTTTAATTAGTGTTGGAAAAGTTACCTCAAAAAAGTAATTAATAACTTATTAAATTATTAATGTTGTATTTAACATTTTTATATTTAACGTTTTATCTGAAAAGTAATTTAATTACTCAGTATGGAATTGCTTGACTAATAAAAAAATCACTATATCTCAGTATCACAGTGAGTATTAATTTAATATGGCCATTTAGTTTTATTTAGTAAAAACTTGAGCATTTTAATAATAAACATAACATTCTTTAGTAACAAATAGAATTACTCCGCAAAAAGTAAAAGTTAAACATTATGGCCCAGTTTCACAAACAGCGCTTAAATTAAGCCAGGACTAGGCCTTAGATAAATAAGGCTATAAAAGCCACATTTATAAAATGGCCTTAGAAAAATATATTACTGGTGTGCACCTGGAGACAAAAAATGACACTGACGTATTTTAAGACATCTCACTGCAAGTTATTTAGAGTTGAGACGGCTCAAACATGCAATTTAATCTTGACTAGCCTTAAACCTTGTTTGTGAAACCGGGGGTATATGTTTCAAAACAGAAAACATTTTAATGTATATTATATGTAACGGTAATTAAATGATCTCTAAATGAACATTACTTCCTTTCTTTAAACCTAACACTGATATTATCATGAATTTGAGCATTTCTCAAAGTATTTGATATACACTGTCAGTATATATATTTATCATATTTTAATAAATTTGTTACTGATGTACTTTTTATTTTATGTATGTTTAATTAAATCCATCATGAAATCAAGTTATGAAAGATATAATGTAAATTAAATTTCAGCAACAAGCTGGAGTAAAGACATACGGTTATACCATTCCTGTAAAGTCCACCTATGCAGTTTACATATTATAATTATACATTTACATTATATATTTACCAAAAATATATCAAATAACAAAATTGAGGTCTGAACCAAAGTCTTTTTTACACTGTTACACATCTAGCGACCATTTTTTTGTCCATTTTTATGCATTTTTGTCTAATAAATTGTCATTTTTGTAGTCATGCATGTTCAGTTTTTCTCCCATTTGTTTCTCCATTTGAGTCTATTTTCTGTATGTCCGTTAATGTTATAAACAGGTTGAAATCTGTGAGGAGGATTTTCATGCAGTGCAAGATGAGGAGGAGGATACAGAGACTAAGAAAGCTTTGTAAGTATTTCAGACAGGGGAAAGATAAAACTTTGGAAACAGAAAATACTGCTATTTGAACAGGGGATGGTACTGATTTTTTTTTTACCTTTCAAGTGTATCATTTTCTATACCCCACAGGAAGCCCAGAGAACATTTGAAAAAGTCTTTTAATATTCTCATTGTACTGGAGTACGTTGGGTGTCCAGACCCTGAATAATTCAAAAGGTGTGAAAATAATACGCAGTTGAAAGCTGCTGAAAATGATCAATACTCCGCACTTAATACAATTTCAGAATTCATTTGGGCATAATTATGTAATGTTAATGAGAGACTCGTTGGATTGTATGAATCAAAACCATACACTTTGACTAATAATAGTTTGATTCCTAAAACATCTCACAGCTGATGTGATGTCTCAAATACTGACCTGAATCATTTGGATAACTGATGGTATTTGACAGCTTTTGCTAAATAAAGAGATAAATATAAACATGTTACTGCAGAAAAAAATAGTGATCAACCATGATAAGACATATTTCTTGATCATCGAATCAGCATTTTATAACAGTTTGTTATTTCCTAATTAAAAACTCACTATATTATAAGACATTAGAGGTATAACAAAGTCCATACTAGGGCTGCACAATGTATCGTTTCAGCATCTATATCGCAATGTGTGAATCTGCAATAGTCACATCGCAGGATCAGCAGTGTCAGGTTGGGATTATAGTTGATCAGCACCACAGAACGTGATTTTTGGGGTTATTGCAAGGTTTAACTCTAAAATAGAGTAAAAGATTTTGATTTGGATGTGTTTATAAGACCTGTGACTGTGTACGATTTAAGCAAACTTAAACCAAGAGGTTCTAATGCTATATAAACCAAAATGACTTGTATTTAATTATTTATGCAATGAAGACTCTACACTATAAGAAGATATTTTAGATATTGTTATTGAATTTCTGTAACTCAATACTGTTAAATTCCACAGAAAACCATACAATTAATTTGTATCTGTTCAATTGTATTTTATTTTATGCAGATACTCCTCTTCAAAATAATCCCAATCAATGTAAAATGATGAATTCGTCCCCAAATAGAATTATAAGTCATCTTGTCAAATTACATTCATATTGCAGACAAACTAAATACCGCAATGTCAGTTTTTGTCCAATACCATGCAGCCTTAATCCATACTATGGGTGCAAATGAGTGAATGCTTGTATGGGGATAATGAACTTATTAAGATGGCTGCCCAAAAAATGTATGTGCTGATTGTGAGCAATCTGAAACTAGCATATTGCATTTGATATTTCTTTTAAATGCTGCAGTGAAGAGGATAAACATAACAAGGAAAAGAAGACTAAGAGGAGAATCAGAAAGCTCAGCTCTTCAAATCCAGATGAAACTGAAATCCAGGAATCGGCTTTTTGGAAAATGATCAGCTCCCAGAAGACCAAGCTTCTGGTGTGTTTCCTTCTCTGTTGTTTTCCAGATGCACAATGTAAGCACACTGTGTTAACAGATGTTCAACCATATGGATCTGAACACCTGCAAGTCATGTCTTTTCTCTGCAGAACTGTTTTGCAAGAAATTTCTACAACATGAGGTTGTTGGCTCTCTTCCTCGCTTTTGCCATTAATTTCATTCTTCTGTTTTACAAGGTAAGTATTGATTTCCCTGCTAAAACACAAGATTTAGTGTTGTTGGTCAGGCTGGTTTGTTTATTGGTCTCTTAGATTGGGAAACCAGCTAAAATACAGCTTGGAAGACCAACTAGATAAGTTTAAACCGAGCTAACAATTTTGCAGCATTGGACTTAAAGTTGACATTTTTTTGTTTATGATAAAATTGTAATTGTTGGTTTAAATTGCAAGCTGTCACATAAAAAACAACAACACTATCCTTCTGATTTCTATTTATGTTATTATAATTATTAGTGGGGTTTGCCTTAAGGCAAATTCCACTATTGTTATTCTCCATACTTATTATTCTTCTTCTTCTTCCGCTTCCGTACACTTTTTCGGCGCGTAACTCGTCCCGCAGCTTTCGTCCCAGACCCTTGAAAGTGGGGTCAAACCGTCCGGTCTTATCGGGAATGGTGTGCTATGACTTTTGTAAGGGGTGGGGGGTTTTTTGGCCCCGCAGGGGCCAAAAAACCCCCCCAAAAAACGCATTGACTTAACATTACGCCCAACTTTGACGCATTATAGCGCCAAGTGTGAATTTCGTAGAAATATGGGATTCACAACATCTGTAGGGGGTTGCAGCCCAAGTGAGAACATACCCCGCAAGGGGGTATAAGTTGTACCCCTGGGGTGCTAGGACGTCCCAAAGTGGTCCCATTGACTTAACATGGCCCCCATTGACTCCCATTCATTTTCTAGCACCCCGCTCACCCCTCATAAACACCCCGCATTGCGAAACCGACTGTGAATTTCGTAGAAGCATGGGATTTACCACATCTCGAAAGGGTTGCAGCCTGAGTCAGAACATACCCCGAAAGGGGGTATAAGTTGTACCCGTGGGGTGCTAGGGGGTCCCAAAGTGGTCCCATTCACTTAACATTGCCCATTGACTCCCATTCATTTCCTAGACTCCCATTCTACCACACATAGCAGTGGCACACAAACATAGAGGTGGGCTTATTTGACTCAGGCAACCAATCAGTGTCTCAATATAATAATGAAGCTCGCAAGCCACGCCCCCCAAACCATTTAAAGACCCCTAATAACTGCCTCATTGACTTAACATGGGGTGGGACGTCCCATTGCTGATCCCATTGACTTCCATTATAAATGTCACACATCAATAACATTACATAGGAGTGTCATAGAGACATGGGGGTGGGCTCATTTGACTCAGGCAACCAATCAGCATCTCAATATGATAATGAAGCTCACAAGCCACGCCCACAAACTGATCCCATAGACTTCTATTAAAATAGAGCTAGATGCATATCTTTGCATAGCAGTGTCATAGAGACTTGGGGGTTGGCTCATATGACTCAGACAACCAATGAGCATCTCAATATGATAATGAAGCTCACAAGCCACGCCCCCAAACTGATTCCATAGACTGCCATTATAACTGGCCTACATGCATATCTTTGCATAGCAGTGTCCTATTGACTTGGGGGTTGGCTCATTTGACTCAGACAACCAATGAGCATCTCAATATGATAATGAAGCTCACAAGCCACGCCCCCAAACTGATCCCATAGACCGCAATTATAACTGGCCTACATGCATATCTTTGCATAGCAGTGTCATACAGACATGGGGGTTGGCTCATATGACTCAGACAACCAATGAGCATCTCAATATGATAATGAACCTCACAAGCCACGCCCCCAAACTGATCCCATAGACTGCCATTATAACTGGCCTACATGCATATCTTTGCATAGCAGTGTCCTATTGACTTGGGGGTTGGCTCATTTGACTTAGGCAACCAACCACACCCAACTTCACTCTGTAACCACGCCCATGGCAACAAAACAGAGTACCCTAGCAACCATTTATCAACAGCTATATCTCAGCATCAGAACATCGTAGAGACATGGGGATTGGCTCGTTTGGCTCATGCTAGCAAACGGAACTTCCTGTATGCTACACATGCTAGCAGTGACTAGCTACATGCTAATATTGACTAGCCAAGTGCTGTAACTTGCTAGAAATGCTTATTAAGTATAAACAAATGACCAAGCATGTATGTGAGGCTTGCCTAGTAACAACCTAGGGTACCCTAGCAACTGCCTAGCAACCACCCAAATTACCCTAGCAACCGCCTAGCAACCACCTTGCAACCGCCTAGCAACGGCCTAGTAATGCCTCAGTAAGTGCCTAGCGACCACTCAGGACACCCTAGCAACACCCTAGCAACGCCTTAGCAACCACTCAGAATACCCTAGCAACCACCTAGCAACACCTTAGCAACCACCTAGCAACCACTTAGGACACCCTAGCAACCGCCTAGCAACACCCTAGCAACGCCTTAGCAACCACTCAGAATACCCTAGCAACACCTTAGCAACCACCTAGCAACCACCCAGGACTCCTTAGCAACCACCTAGCAACACCTTAGCAACCACCTAGCAACCACTTAGGACACCCTAGCAACCACCTAGCAACACCTTAGCAACCACCTAGCAACCACTCAGAACACCCTAGCAACCACCTACCAACGCCTTAGCAACCACCTAGCAACCACTTAGGACACCCTAGCAACCGCCTAGCAACACCTTAGCAACCACCTAGCAACCACTCAGAACACCCTAGCAACCACCTAGCAACACCTTAGCAACCGCCTAGCAACCACTTAGGACACCCTAGCAACCACCTAGCAACCACTTAGAACACCCTAGCAACCACCTAGCAACACCTTAGCAACCACCTAGCAACCACTTAG
This sequence comes from Danio kyathit, assembly GCA_903798195.1. Taxonomy (NCBI): domain Eukaryota; kingdom Metazoa; phylum Chordata; class Actinopteri; order Cypriniformes; family Danionidae; genus Danio; species Danio kyathit. The sequence continues at coordinate 25,029,907 of LR812535.1, read as the reverse complement.
GACACCCTAGCAACCGCCTAGCAACACCTTAGCAACCACCTAGCAACCACTCGGAACACCTTAGCAACCGCCTAGCAACACCTTAGCAACCACCTAGCAACCACTCAGGACACCCTAGCAACCGCCTAGCAACACCTTAGCAACCACCTAGCAACCACTTAGGACACCCTAGCAACCGCCTAGCAACACCTTAGCAACCACCTAGCAACCACTCAGAACACCATAGCAACCACCTAGCAACACCATAAACTTAACATTGGCACAAAATGGCTGACATTGGCACAAAATGGCTGACATCCAAAAATCGCCATAGACTTAACATAGGCACAAAATGGCTGACATTGGCACAAAATGGCTGACATCCAAATTTCCCCATACACTTAACATTGGCACAAAATGGCTGACATTCAAAAATCCCCATAGACTTAACATAGGCACAAAATGGCTGACATTGGCACAAAATGGCTGACATCCAAATTTCCCTATACACTTAACATTGGCACAAAATGGCTGACATTCAAAAATCCCCATAGACTTAACATAGGCACAAAATGGCTGACATCGATATCTTGATTAGAGAGTCGTAGAAGCTTGGGGGTGGGCTCGTTTTACTCGGCCTATCAAGTCGGTGTTAAGTAGTGACATAACAAATTTCTAGACACTCCCTAGCAACCACTTATAGTACCCTAACAACCACATGACAATATAAACAAGCCCTATTTCAGCACAGGAATATCATAAAAAGACAGGGTTTGGGTTGTTTTGATGCAGGCTAATAAAATCGCTTTTGTTTTCGCTAATTAAAATGGCGTTGCCACAGCATAGCAACCATTTAGAATACCCTAGCAACTACATAAACACATGAATTTTGCCATTTCTCCCCAATAACTGCTATTGGGCAGTTCAGTGATTAATTTTACCCCATCGATTTGCCACGCAAACCCCACTCACATTTTCTTTAGGAAATGTACAATTCTAGTTATTATTATAATTATTATTTTTGTCGTTGCTGTTGTTATTATTGTTGTCATTACTATCATTAAATTACTATCATTGTTGTCATTCCCTACCACTGATTGCTTTTGTTCTATCTATGTTTTATTTACAGTATATCTATATTATTTACTTCATTTTTTTAAATATTTATGACCTATAATAATATGCTTTCTACTGTTATGCATGTTATATATATAGTGGTCATAAGTGGTGGGCTGTTATCGGCGTTAACGTGCTGCGTTATCGCAAGATTTTTATTGGGCAGTTAAAAAAAATATTGCCGTTAATCTATTCTCAAAGTTGGGTTGGGAGCTGGGTCTATTCTCTGCAAGCTATGATGACTTTCACCTTGATATTTTAGTGCGGATGTATACCTGGCCAAACTCCACTATAGGTGGTGAGAACGAGTCTTCGAACCTGTGTGTATTCCTACTGTGAAATTACCACATCAAACGTGACGTGCTAACATGGATGCAGTTCACTAGAGTGAATGTGATTAATGTTAGCTCCACATCTAACTGTCAGGCACCTGTAGAGTTTATGTGTTCGAGTAAAACAAATACAAATAAAATTGACCGGGTGCTTTTTAAAATGAATGATGGTGAATAAAAGTCATACCGGTGAGACGTCTGACAAAAAGGTGCCCTTCTGAATCAAATCAGCAGGATGCCCTTCTGGATCTTTCACTTACTTTAATGATACTACTGACTACATTTACATGGACATCTGTAATCTAGTTATTTGTCTTAATAGACAATAGTATAATTAATGTGTTTTCGTGAAGTGCTTTCATGAAAGATTTTCCTGTAATTTTGGGTGACTTTAACTGCAGTTCGGCAGTTTCACCTTAACTCATGAACATTTCATTCATGCCCCCGTGACAAACTGGGGTACTAGATGCAAAAAAAAAGGAGTAAGGACTGGTGAGAGTGTTCAAAATTCATGTTTAACTGAATAAACAGTTTGTAAACACAAGTACACCTTATTGGACATAATTTATTTTCATCACCAATTATCATAGTAGAACAGTTTCTCAAGCAGTTTGTGATCCATTTTGGAAACAGGAGATGAGCCCCTGCTCTAATGCGCCACCTGGCTTGAGAAACACGTTCTCAAAGACTTACTTTGTCATTATTTGGATAGCACACATATTCTGAATGCCTTCGGCAGGATTCAAATGAGCCATTTTAATCTAGATTAATTCCAAGATTACAGTGAGATTAATCTAGATTAAAAAATTATTCTATGCCCACCTATTATATATATATATATATATATATATATATATATATATATATATATATATATATTCATTCATTTTCTTTTTGGCTTAGTCCCTTTACCAATCCGAGGTCGCCTCAGCGGAATTAATATATACAGTATATATATATATATATATATATATATATATATATATATATATATATATATATATATATATATATACCTACTATAGTGTGTGTGTGTGTGTGTGTGTGTGTGTGTGTGTGTGTGTGTGTGTGTATATATATATATATATGTTTTCTTATTTATGTACTTTGACCTGTCCACCCAGTACTTTTACATGGAAACACACTCACGCATGCACAGTGCACACACAAGCACATACATCTACCTGACTTTTTGTTCTGTTCTTTTGTTCTTTCATCTGTTTTTTGTTTTTCTTTCTCCATTTGTATGTGATTCAATGTAATTTGTGTACCTCTTTGCATAAAAAAAAACTATTTTTAAACTATGTTTTAAACAAACTATTTTTTAGATAGTACTGTACATTCACATGTACAATCGTCCGTCCTATGTTAATAAACATTCATAGATGGAGGGGTTAAATAAAACACACTTTGCTTTCTGACTGAATCTGTTTCAAATAAGTAAATGATTTAGTGATCCGTTTGTAAAGACAATCCCTTGCTTCATATCTAAATGAATGAGCCGTTTTGAACAAATCATTTAAATGAATGATTCAATGACTCACTTATAAAAACAGGGTCTTGCGGCAAGCTACTGATGGTTTCAATGTCATATATGTATCCATAACATCTTACACATTTAGCAAATGTATTTTTTCAATATATAAAAAAAATCAATATGTGATTTTTCAATTTTAATTACTATCAACAAAGCATACATCTAATCTAAGTGATTGTTTTATTTAGGTTTCATCAACCACTGATGATAAAGATGTGGAGATCGCTTTTAATGATGAGAGCACCAAGAGTTCACAGGAAGTTTATTTTGAACTTGAAGAGAACAGTGGCTACATGAAAATGATTCTTCACTGCCTGGCTGTTCTGCACACACTCATCTCTCTTTGCTGTATCATCGGCTACTACTGTCTGAAGGTTACACACGCACGCACGCACGCACACACACACACACACACACACACACACACACACACACACACACACACACACCCACACACACACAACCGGCACTTCACTTCTATGCCTGTTCAAGAAACCCACTATATTTCTTATTGTGAAACTAAACATGCGTCTTTGATAGACTAAATAAATGCCTCTCTTTACTTTCCTGGCTTTCGTTAAAGCTCTCAGATGTGCTGTGGGCTCCACAAGTCTAAAACCAGAAGTGAAAATACTTTAATTTCATCTTCCACTTCAGCTGCATGAACCTGATTATCACGTTCTCCAGCATGATTGTAGATTATCCAAAAAGCATCTTGCGCTTCACATGAACATCTGACCATCTGTACAAAGTTTAGTGATCTGTATATTTGAGTGATTTTTTTAAAATTTGTTTTAGGTCACGTTTCTTCAAATTAAATAATGTTTGTTCATTTTCAGGTTTAAACAAAACATTTTTTTTTCATCTTACTCCTGACAGGTTCCTTTAGTCATTTTTAAGCGAGAGAAGGAGCTGGCTCGTAAACTGGAGTTCGATGGACTCTACATCACAGAGCAACCTTCTGAAGATGACATTAAAGGCCAGTGGGACAGAATGGTCATCAATACACCGTAAGAGCTGCATAGATGTTTCATAAAGGCTCACATAAGTGTTTATGAGAAATGAAATAATGACTGATCTTCACTTTCAACAGTGATTGCTGATTTGTCACTACTACATAGAACAGATTGTTTCACCTTTTCAGTAATATTTTAATGTTTTCTTGCTTTTCAGATCATACCCAAGTAATTATTGGGATAAATTTGTGAAAAGAAAGGTAAGATGAACAGTTTTTATTTTTAAGCAGCATTTAAATATATTATAGTCTTTCTGTATTGGTATAAATGTTATTCTCAGTCACTTTGGTCCATTTCTCAGATCAAAATTGAAATTTTTAAAACTGCCTGTTCAATCTTCAGATCATGGTGTCACTTGTGCACATCAAAAAGCAGTTTCTCATTCTTTTGAACAAGTTGCAAATGCTTTTGTACATCTATGCAAATGATTATGTGCAATTCTCTGATGTTTCCTACATTATCAATTGCTTATGTCATGTTGATCAAAATGTATTATTTTGGTCTCTTTTGAATAGTCTCACCCCCACAACATTTAATCGTTTGTCTATGGCATAAGTCTTAACAATATTATGCAAAATGGCTGAACAAGTTTTCAGAATATTTTGCCATAATGTATTTTTCTATACACTTTTTGTTCTAAATCTGCCTACAATTGGTATCTCCCAGGTGAATCTTGACTTTTTCTAATGAAGGTCTAAAAGGAGGTAGTCCTATGTTCACGTTTCTACTTTTGTTTAGTTTTTTTTTTTCTGTGCTGTGCAGTACTGTCTTTTCCTTTTAGTATCACAATGACATGATCTGTCAACATACAATACAAACAGATCAAAAAAATATATTGCCATAGTTTACACCAGAACAGCCCTCCAGAATACACTGTTGTATTCATAACATTCAATTTCTTTTTTTTGCTTAGTCCCTTTATTAATTCGGGGTCACCACATCGGAATGAACCGCCAACTTATCCAGCACATGTTTTTATGCAGCGGATGCCCTTCCAGCCGCAACCCATCTCTGGGAACACCCATACACACTCATTCACACTCATACACTATGGACAATTTAGCCTACCCAATTCACCTGTACCACATGTCTTTGGACTGTGGTGGAAACCAGAGCACCCGGAGGAAACCCACGCGAACGCAGGGAGAACATGCAAACTCCACACAGAAACGCCAACTGACCCAGCCGAGGCTCGAACCAGCGACCTTCTTGCTGTGAGGCGACAGCACTACCTACTGCGCCACTGCGTCACCTGTATTCATAACATGACTAAGTAATTTGACTGTCTTATCCGTACACAATGACACAAGGATTTGTCTTTCTGACGGCACTGACTTGTTCATTGATACAGAAATAAAATTTATTTTGAGAGATGAACTAAGAATTTTGAGCTAGAGACAGGGTTTTGCAGGTAATCCATGGTGTTTGCACTTAATGTTTTGCAAACTTCAATTCTGATCTGAAAAATGTACCAAAGCGACTGAGAAATACTGTAATACTAATTTTATTATTAAAAAGTTGTTCTTTTGTTGGTCACACCTTATTTTAAGGTACAATTTTTTAGATATTAGGTAGGATTAGGCATGTGGAAAAATGTCATACTTTATAAGTATTAATAAACAGCCAATATCTTAGTATCTTAATAACAACCAAGTTAATAGTAGGAATTGGTACTTAGGAATTGGTTACACTTTCGTTACATTTATTTTGAAAAATAAATACATGTATCTAAAATTTGTCTGAAATTGAAATGAATGTTTTGTTTTGTTTTTAATATCTCAATAGCTCTAGTACATCTATATTTTAATAAACAACTATCACAGGGTATCATTGGGGTCTTAAAAAGTCTTAACATGTCTTCAATTTTAAAAACTAAATTTAAAGCCTTAAAAAGTCTTAAATTCACAGAAATATTGTGTTGTATGTTGTATGTCTTAAATAATTTTAAACGGGTCTTAATTTTCCTCTGTCCAAGTAAAGTTAACCAAACGGGCCAACATCCATCCAATCACCAACAATCCATCTTAATAAAATCAGGAAAATAAAATAAAATCAATTACACAGTTCCTCATGATAATAACAGAGCAATATATCGCTTTACATTATCTTCCATTCATACAAAAACTATTTACAGAAGGGGGAGTAGACATAATATTTATTATTATTAATAAATAATATAATTATTATTATTATGAAACTTAAGGATTATAACAGAAACACATTAGGTTGAATAGTATTTATACTTAATCGACTTGGACCAAAAGCCAACAAATATATATTTTTGGTTATTTATGTAATTGCATCCATAATAAATATACTTTTAACAATGTTAAACTTGTCATTTAAAAAAAAAAGAAAAAAAAAATCCATTGGCCCAACCGGGCCATCAGATATAATCATTAGTGTTTAACCCTGTATAAGTCTAAAATTTCATTCATAATGGTCTTAAAAGGGTCTTAAAAAGTCTTAAATTTGACTTGATGAAACCTGCAGAATCCCAGTATCATCCGATAACAATATTTAATCCATTATTTAGTTCAAAATCACATTCAGTAATATATTAGCAAGTTTATGACTGCATCATCTAATCCTTTTCACTGAACATAGTTTGGATTGATTCAACACTAAACAGGCCAGCAGTAGTATTATTACTCTCTGAAAAACTCTTTTGAAACACTCAGTGCCTTTACATACAGTACGTGTAGTTATTTAATAATCTGTTGCTTTGTTATTTCAGCCTTTTTCATACTATATTAGATTTACCAATGGTATTAAGCTTATCAAAAACTGTCTGATTAATATTAGATGCATTGAAGACACTGGTGCAACAAACTGATGTATTTTTATTTACATTTTATTCCTGTTTGTCAGTATTTGAACAGATTTCTACATTTTTCCACTAGAAACTAAATGACATGTCAGCTCAGAGCAATGACTGTAGGTTTATATGGGTGTTTGCCAGAGCATTGCTACATTATGTAGTTGCTAGGGTGTTCTGAGCGGTTGCTAGGGGGTTATTTACTGGCCTTCCCCCTAATCTCTGTGACATTCAGACGTGGTCCCTCTTTCACTGTCAGTGTAATGGATGCTTCCTTTTAAATCTTCATAATCATAGAAATTGTAAATCCAGTTGCATACTATAGTCTCTGCAGTAAGACAAAACATGAGATATCATTTGTGTCTCTGGTATGAACGGTGTGGGATGAACTATGTGTCAATTTTAATACTTGGGCTGAGCACAGCAAATAATGATCTACTCCCTGGCATTGGTACAGTAAGCTGTGTGATCTGAGCCGCAGGTTCAAACTGTTTTTCTCTTTGATTCATTCTGTGATTACTTTCCATGCTGCAGGTGATGGCGAAATACGGGGAGCTGTATGGATCAGCACGCGTCAGTGAGCTGCTGGGTTTGGATAAAGCTGCTCTTGACTTCAGCTCAGGGGCTCAGGAGAGGAAAAGACCCGTGCAAAAGGGTCTCCTGTGAGTTACAACCCTCTTCTTCGGTTTGTTATATTTATTTTACCAAACAAATCAGCAAAGCAGTTCATTTGCAGGGGCTGACAATAATAAAAAAAAAGATTTTGCCATGTGCCAGATGATGGCAGTGGTGTTCAGTGTGATAAGATTCTAATAAATCATTTTTATGTTTCCACAGCTTCAGATTAAACACCATTGACGTGAAGTACCACATATGGAAGCTGGGAGTGGTTTTCACAGACAATGTAAGATCCATCACTCTCTGAACACTATAACTGAAGGCAGTCAGTGAGTCAAACCTGACATGAAATTGTGTTTTTAATTTCTTTCAGTCCTTCCTTTACCTGGCCTGGTATATGTTTGTGTCAGTTCTGGGTCATTATAATAATTTTTTCTTCGCCGCTCACCTGTTAGACATCGCCATGGGCTTCAAAACACTGCGCACCATATTGTCATCTGTCACACATAATGGCAAACAGGTAATACATTTGATGCGTCTTTGTGTGTGTAAATAGAGTGGCCCCCAAAAATGCATTCCCTCAAGTCATACTTCAAAAAATAGCTATGTCAATGTATAAAAATGACCATTGTTAACATGGATGTGTTTTTCAGTTGGTTTTGACGGTGGGACTGTTGGCTGTAGTTGTGTATCTTTATACTGTGGTTGCCTTTAACTTCTTCCGCAAATTTTACAACAAAAGTGAAGACGGTGAACCAATGGACATGAAATGTGATGATATGCTCACAGTGAGTATCACTCTTTCAGTTTCTTAGGTTCACAAATGGTCAAGGTCTCAGAAACATGAGAGCGCTGCAATAAAATACTGTTCAGACTGTTGGAGTCGGTACCTTGACCATTTGTAATCACCTTTGAAGGATTTTGTTTCCCTTTGTACTGATAATATAAGTCAAGCTAGATCTTCATCAAGAGGTGATTGATTTTGGTCGTTCTGCTTTTCCTGTAAGAGTTGTTAATAATTGGAATAATTTCCCAATTAACATTAGTGTCCTACCTTAGAGAAAAATCAAGCTGCAGCTGAAATGTTGTTTAAAATACATCAGCTGATGCGCATCTGCTGATGAAATTTAGCTATGTAGCTAATAATGGAGCAGTCCTTTGATTGTCCATTGTCCATATATATATATATATTTATATATATATATATATATATATATATATATATATATATATATATATATATATATATATATATATATATATATATATATATATATATATATGTGTGTTTGTGTATATACAGTTGAAGTCTGAATCATTAGCCCCCCTGTTTATTTTTCCCCCCAATTTCTGTTTATCGGAGAGAAGATTTTTTCAACATTTTTTAAACATAATAGTTTTAATAACTCATTTCTAATAACTGATTTATTTTATCTTTGTCATGATGACAGTAAATAATATTTGACTAGATATTTTTCAAGACACTTCTATACAGCTTAAAGTAACTTTTAAAGGCTTAACTAGGTTAATTAGGTTAACTAGGCAGGTTAAGGTAATTAGGCAAGTTATTGTATAACAATGGTTTGTTGTTTGACTATCGAAAAAAATACCTTAAAGGGGCTAATAATTTTGACCTTAAAATGGTTAAAAATTTGCTGTATTTACACATTTAATTCAGTTATAAGGCTGTTTCTTTTTTTTACTTTGTCAGTACTGAGTATAAATGGCTTTACTGTCACTTTTGATGACCTACATTCATTTTTTCAAAAAATTTCCACCACAAAATTTAGCATAATCACATATTCAGTAGCATTTCATATGCAAAACAGTTAACAGAGCAATCACTGCACGATCAGAATCCATAAAACTGTTGCAAAAACTGCTTTTTCAATTGAGGGAAGAGTGAAAAGGCTATACAAGATGAGGTTGGGATAAAAAGAAAAATAAATTTAATGCATGTATGTATGTGCACATAGTGTTACATGTTCCACATGTACGTTGGCGTACGAGCCGGAGGGGGAATCGGAGATGAAATCGAAGACCCAGCAGGAGACGAGTTTGAGTTCTATCGCATCGTCTTCGACATCACTTTCTTCTTCTTTGTCATCGTCATCCTGCTTGCCATCATCCAGGGTGAGAAACAGAGAGATTGTCAGAGTCATTTCATTTAATGGTGAAAAATAAATAAAATGAACAATATGTGCACCAATATTTCAATAAGCAGAATGAGCTGAAGTGTTGGGTTTTAATTATTTAGTTTGTCCTCTAACTCAAGTCATGCTGAGCAGTGCTGGAGTGCTTCATTATAAGATCATGCTCTCTCACGCTGCGAGGGATTTATGGGAAGAGATCTGAGGACTGTCTTGATGCTGGAGAAGTGTCTTATGCGTGGGGAGAAATAAAACTCATGACTCAAATGTGTGGCATGAACTTGATTGTATTCCTAACTGGTGATTTGCTCTGTTGTCGTATCATTTGAAAGGTCTTATCATTGATGCATTTGGCGAACTGAGAGACCAGCAGGAGCAGGTTAAAGAGGACATGGAGGTAAGCTTTCTCATTCAAAATAGACTATTTTAGCATTCCGCTACAACCTGAGTCGTCTTGTGCTGCAATTAATTTATGAAAAACTAAACATTATATACAACTATTATTTGCATATTTTGCAAATAGTTTTCAAGTGATTTTTAATGGATTAAGGAAATTTTCATAGTATTTTCCATATTTTTTCTTCTAGAGAAGGTTTTTTGTTTTATTTTGGCTAGAATAAAAGCAGTTTTATTTCTTAAAACCATTTTAAGGTCTATATTATGAGCCCCCTTAAGGAATATTTTTTTTCACTGAATACATTTTTGGAAAACTAAACCATTATTTAATTTTAAATCAGACCTTTACTGCACTTGAAAGTTAATATTTTATTTTGCTGTTTGTTAATACGTCATTAATCTCAGTCAGACACTCTCTAGCCTAGTCATTGGTTTTATGCTAATTTATCATCTGTAATTAAAATTAAAATAATCATCTTTTTATTTCCTGCAGACTAAGTGTTTTATCTGTGGCATTGGGAATGAGTATTTTGATACAGTACCCCATGGTTTTGAGTCACACACTCTGCAAGAACACAACCTGGCAAATTACCTGTAAGTACTACAAGAGATCAGAGGTCATCCACATGCGATCAATAGCAAATGACAAAGACCCAGCTAGACAGTCAATTCCCGGTGGACTACATTAAAATACTCCCCTACATTATTGCTTGTCAGTTAGGGTGTGTTCACACTTAGCAGGTTTGGTTTGATTAAAACACACTGTGGTGTGATTTAGGGTTGGGTATTGTCTGTTTGTTTTTGGTTTATGATGCAATATCAATCATTTTAAAATGGTACCGATGCCTAAACTGTTCTTGAACTGATACTTTAAATGAGACCAACAAAACGATGTTGGATGACATTAAAGAATATCTTTTTAACGGAAAAAGAAATTGATAGAACAATAAATTTAAAAGTCTAATGTATACCCTATATAAATAGTAATATGTAAGTAGATACAAAACAATTCACAATAAATCCTAAACCCAACCCAACTACAATAGTTTTAAAGTAAATAATCACAACAACAGATACAAACAGGGCTTTACATTAACACCCGTCAACCCGCCAAATGCGGGTAGATTTTAGCTGTGGTGGGTTAGGCAGACACCACCACTAGCCACTTTGGCTGGTAGAAAATAATTTTTAAATTGTAGTTTTCTTAAAAGCAGGGTTTGACAATAAATTTATTAAGATGGCCCAATATTCATGCAAATGCGATCTTAGAATCGAGAAGCAGCATGACTGACAAATATAATTGTGGTTGTGCGAGGAAAAGAAAGCCGGTTGAATACAATATGAGAGGATAATCTAATCACTTGCGCCAACAGCTGATGTGATGCGCGTGACTGTTTCCCGTTTCCTTGCTTGAAACAACCATGCCTAGAAACGCAACTGGTATCATCAGTTCTCTTTCAAATAGACTAGACAAAAAGTTATGCTCATCCACCCACAGCTCAATCCCTGCTTTTCTTAACCACTTTTATGAAACAGCCCCCAGGACTAAATGTAACCAAACTACAAGTGTGAACACAACCTTTTATACATATCACAATTGGTAAGAAATGATTATCGGAGATTTTATTTCATGTTAGGTTTAGCATATTCATACAGTATATCACCACTTTAACATGTTTTTTTTTAAGAATTCAGTAGTATTACTATAGTACTGTAAAAAACAAAACAAAACATAAACCTAAAGTTAACAATGTTAAGTTCAGCTTGGGAAAAATGAGTGTTTTCTCTATTTTTTGCTGAAAATGAATTACATTTGTTTGGTGTTTGGTTTGCCCTTTAGGTTCTTCCTGATGTACCTCATCAATAAGGATGTTACAGAACACACTGGACAGGTACAACTTGTATTCTCAAATGCCATGACTCTTTATTGGAAAAAAGATATATGAGCAGTTTCAGAGTAGAAGACACATGCTTAATAATAAAGTAATATTTGAAACCACTGAAATTTTTTATTTTTTTTTGAGAAAAGTTAAAAAGTCTGGAGTTGGTTAGATGCTGTGATGATATTTCTGTTATGCTGACCGATCTTGTAAAGTATTTTTACAATTTAATATAATAGTTTTAGCATATTTAAAAATGTAATTTATTCCTGTCATAATCAAACAGATTTTTCAGCTGCTCAGAGTGTATATTTATATCAAATTGTGACTGCTGTACTCTTCAACTCGACAGGAATCATTTGTGTGGAAGATGTTTCAGGAACGCTGCTGGGAGTTTTTTCCTGTTGGAGATTGCTTCCGGAAACAGTACGAGGATCAGCTCAGCTGAAGAATTCTAGTTCAGTTTGTATAGTTCAGCTGGAAAATACAGCACTTATGAATTATGCCTGGGACTTTCCTCTGATAAGAAGCTGACATATTATCAGTGTTATTTTGCGTGCTTGCTTGGTATGTATTATTTATCTTACACTACATTTATATTCTTATCTTAATATATTGTAGAAGTAGACTGCAATCTAATTTGACACTTTAGAATAAATGTAAGAAGAGTGTATTAAAATGGAATGTTACAGAACCAGTGTTCTTTATTCACAGTTAATCAATTTCATACTGGAAATATTAGAATATAACCAGACTGTTTTGATTATATAAAGCACGTGGTGCTTACTCAAACATTGATAAGTCATTCATGCTTGTACAACAAACAGTTTAGGTTTAAAACTGGTCTTATTTGAACTCGTCAAGGCGTAATCATGTTTGACATTTATGTATAGATTCATAGTTTTTGGAGAATCTCGCTCCATTAGTTGCACTGCAAAAAAATAAAACATATACAGTATTTTCTACCTGAACGGTCTAAGTACGTATATACTGTAGAATCTGAATAGCTTCAGTATACATTTATTTGAATGTTTTCAGTTATTATTCAGTTGTTATTAAATACATTGGTAAGACTAAATTCAAAATGAACTACATTATAAAATTTGTAGTGTTTATTATTAATTATAGTTTTTAATTTAATAATTTATTTTAGCATGGTGGGATGTCTCGTAACCTTCATTTGCTCTTATTTTTTGCTCATTGCAAACTAAATCCTTTGTCCACCCCTTTCTCCTTATTTCCCTGACTTCACACACTGTCAGCCTCCTCTGTTCATCTCCTAATTTTCAACAACCTCTCCATCCTTTCCAGTTCTCTTTTTCAATCTCTCTCTCTCCTCTGTGTCAGGGGTAGTGTTCAGAATCTGAGTGTGTGAAATGAATCTGCTAGCCACATCACATGTGACTGCAGGAGCAGTGGCCGCTACAAGGCTTGACGCTGTGATCTCCAGTTATTCCAGAGGTGCTGTTAAAGTGTTAGCCTCCCTCTAGCAGAGCCGTAAACAGTCCTGCTGTGCTCAGCCTTAATACTAAGACAGAAGACACCACTATTTTTTATTATCTGTGAAAAAAGGGTAAAATAAATTATTATAATTTTTTACATAATGCATCTAATTTAAATTTTTTTATTTTTAGAAATATTGGACAATGAAACTGAAGCACTGGCCAATTTAGTATTGGAGGTTTCATGGCTAAATTTGACCAGCCTGATGGCCAATCTTCATTGATTGCACATTCTACCAGTAAGAGCAGAGTGTGAAGGTCTAATTCGCAGAGTAATAGCACAGTTTTGCTTGAAATATTGCAATGCACACAACCTTATAGGTGACATATCAGAGTTCTAAAGAGGACAAATTGTTAGTATGCATCTTTCGGACTCGTCTGTGACCAAGACAACAAGTCTTTGTGGTGTATAAAGAGCCACAGTATGCAGGGTAATGTCACATACCACCAAGAAGGACGAACCACATCCAACAAGAGTAACTGTGGATGCAAGAGAAAGCTGTCTGAAAGGGATGCCCAGGTGCTAACCCACATTGTATCCAAAAAACATAAAACCAGAGCTGCCCAACTCATTGCAGAATAAATTTGCGCCTCAACTCTCCTGTTTCCACCAAAACTGTTTGTCAGAAGCTTCAAAGGTTCAATATACATGGCCGGGCTGCTATAGCCAAATCTTTGGTCACTGCCAAACGTCAGTTTCAGTGCTGCCAGCAGCGGAAAATCTTAAGCTCTGGACAATCTGAAACATTGTATTGTTCTCTGATGAATCCACTTTCCTTGTCTTTCCCTCATCTGGGAGAGTTATGGTGAGGACAAACCCCAAAGAAGCGTACCACCCAGACTGTTTCATGCCTAAAGTAAAGAATGGGGGTGGATCAGTGATGGTTTGGGCTGCAATATTATGGCATTCCCTAGGCCGAATACTTGAAAAGGACTATCAAACCATTCTGGAGGATAGGTATAGATTATAGATCAGGTATAGATTATACAGCTCCAAATGTGACATAATCTATAGATTGTAATGAATGTTGCCATGCATACTTCACTCACATGTATGACCTGTTTAACTCTATATGCCATATAAAGGTGAAGCTGTGTTTTATGTTGAGAGCTGGAATCAACCACACAAGCTTACAATGCTGTTTGGGAATGTATATTGGAGCTATGGATTCAGAAAACAGCGTTAGTAATGTTGAAACGTGCAACCAATTGGCTAATGATGCTTTAGGGAAAAGCTTTCTTGCTCATGACTATGTATTAATTAGGTTCTTGTTCTTAGTATCCTTATCAGTAATCATATCAGATGGGCCCACGTAATTGCATTATCAATAAAAGACTGACCTGTTGGTGTTTGTTTGATAGTCACCCAGGAGTGTGCTGGGTTATTGATGATGGATGGTAGTCCATAAAACCATGGAATCATGATTCTAGCGGTAATGTTATCCAGCCTGTGGTCAGTTCACCGCTGCAGTTCTGACCATACTGTGACCTACAGAATAACTAAGAGTAATGGAGGACTCAAGGATGTGGGCATGTTGAGGAGTTCAGAGTCTGAAAAGTATTATTTCCTTTTGTTTTACCAACATTTTTTAAAAAACTTGTGTTAGATCCAGAATCCAAAGTGACCCCATTTAGCATATTTTCCAAAGGAGAAAAAGAGGAAGCAGAAAAAAAATATGTCTGGGTCAGAAATAAATGTGTGTTTTGAAATCACCTTCTTATATTCTACCTCCAAGTCAAGCCTTCTTAAATTACCCAAGAACTGCTGAATCCTCTAGGTACTGTTGGACTGAAAGGTCAATAGATTTTTGTCTGGGATTGTGATGCTGCAGGAAGCTTGCATTTATTATGTTAAGGTCTTTATTGACCAGGCAAATAACAGTTTTATTATTTTTATTATTACTATTTACATTTCAAGAGTTCACACTTAGCTGATGATTGATAATAAAGCGTGTTTGGCATGCTGTCCCGGGAGAGAGCCTTGAGCTCAGAATATCCTTGAGCCCGGGGCTTCCTCCCGTTTGTAGGGCGACAGGAGAGTCCGAGCTCAGGTGGTCTCGAGAACTCCCCTGCTGTGAACTACTGGATATATATATCTGGCTAAGAGTTGCCTTAGGATGCTATTTTGGTTAGTCAATTTTCTTATGGTGCCTGTCTTTGAACGGTGGGAGGAAACCGGAGAACCCGGGGAAAACCCACGCGAACACGAGGAGAACATCCAAACTCCGCACAGAAACGGCAACCGGCCCGAAGGGAAACGGACCAGCGACGTTCTTGCTGTGAGGCAACAGTGCTACCCACTGGCCGCCGTGCCGCCCTATCGGAGAAGGGGAGGAGTAGGGGTGGAAGGGGGGGGATTCCTCAAACGAAGATGACTGGAGCAAAGCGCTCTGGTAATTTATAGTGTGTCTGTGTTCATCTGATTGGCGCAATATGTGGAGTTAAGCGATACCAGCTGTGTTCAATCATAAGCACGTGATCCTCTCGAAATTAGTTTGTGAACAAACCACACTTATTTATAACAAACACATATTTATTTGAATGTTTTCTCAAATTTTGTCTTTTTAGTACCACAGTTTGTGGGATTACTAAGTTTTGAGAGAAATATACTAGTCATTTCATTTATAGTGAATATTGAGGTATAAGACATTATAATTTAGAATTTCACATATAATTTAATATTTAAAACTTAAAAATTGTTTGCCTTGCATACATTTTACACATGCAATGACCCCGTAAACTATTTTGTGAACTATAGGAAACTATTAAGTAGAAAAATAAAATTCAAAGAAATACAGCACATACCACTTTGGCCCAATCCCAATTCTTTTTTGTACCCCTACCCCTTCCCCATGGCCCTTAAAAACGAGTGTGAAGGGGAAGGGCTTCAAAATTTACCCCTAAGAATTGGGACAGCACTACAACACCTGCACACGCGATCTCTTGCTTCATATGAGATCAGACGATCGCGACTGCTGTAGTTATTCCAGTTGTGTTATTTTTTAGTATTTATCTTCAGGAAATCACTGAAGGCATATATTATGTTATCATAACGATCTAATGTGGCAATCGGTCTTTGTCAGGTGACGTCACGCTCGTAAACACCGATTTGCATTATGGGACATAGCCGCCATTTGTGTTGTATCCGAGTTACAGCGTCTTTCGCAGAATAAATAGTGTTACGTTCTTGTTGTGTTAAGGGCTGTAATAGTAAATCACACGATCGAAAAGGTAAAAAAAATTATCGTGACGACAGATATTTTACATTTCCCTCTCGGAAGAAAGGATATTGACAGACTGTAGCGGTAATAACAGATGCATCGCGTGCCCTGGCCTGCTGCATTGGGACGCAAAATATATCAACATGCAGAGAAGGAGACACGTGAGGTTGAAGATGGTGAGAGACACTGATGAGGAGACACACAACCCTAAGGAGGTTGTGTATGGACAGATGTGTAGAAGTAAACCACCTGTTGGAGGAGAACTGACAGCTGCTGTGTGAATTTGAAGAATACAGGATGTCTGATGGATTTTGCAACAAGAATGATGCTAAAAAGTACTAATCGGTAAAAAACCCAATCTTAATAACAAGCACTGACCCATCAACATGATACTCCCTTGTGTAGGTGAAGATGTCACATTACAGCATAGGATTGTTACTGCCTGTTGTGCACAAACAAACCAATGTCCAACTGTAGTGTAGAAGAGCTGTAGTTGTCAATAAGAGTAAAAAGGCCAGGTGTATAAATGCATTCTGTGCTTAACTGATATGTTCTTTGCAAATTCCTTGACATTTTTGTAACTTTATTTCTTCCACAGAGTGTATGTGTATTGCTGATGTTTCATCCTGTCTTATGTAAACGATATGATGCATTCCTTGATTTTTCCCTCAGTGTCTGAATAAAAATATAATTTGTATAAATGTAAATAAATGGAGGATGACATAAAATTTGTTGTTTACTCATTTATTGTTTGTTCTTCACAATAACAAAACTGGCACATCAGAACCAAACACAAGGTGAGCAGTTATTACTGAACTAATAATCTCTTAAAGAACTGAGACAAGTGCTTTTGCTCTAAGTTAAACATTAGGTCAATCAGTAGTTTGAACTGAATAGATAGTTTAAAGTGACTGGCTATTTTTTTGTTCTGTTGCTTTAAGTACATTTATTGTTTATGTTTGTAAAATGCTTTGGATACAAACATCTGTCCAACAGTTTGTAAATGTAAATATTGGATGTAACTAACGAAATAAAACTAAAAGCTGCCATACATAGTTAGAAATACTTACTGTAGTTTACTGGTGTTCAAACTAAAACAATGTATATTAAGACATTGAAGATATACATGAAATGAGGAGTCGGCGGCAGCGCACTCCGTAGGTTTGCAGTTAGTTCAAACGGATCTATATCCTGAATGTAAGACAGTTTATCAAAATGACGATCCCTGGCATCTTTGTTTAGTTTATTGCGGTACTGCGTAGGCCTACTCTCGATTTTCTTGTACTTCTCCAGCTTGACCCTTGTATGGCATGTATCTCTCTTGCGTTATGTGTCTCTCTCAAGTTGTCTCGGAAAGCGATACCACAAAAATGGCGCAGGTGTGACGTCACACACAACAAACGCGCATGACTGACAAAGACAGATAATAGGCTTGTTTGAGGTGCGCCTCGCCTTGACTGCATTGTAGACGAGAGCAAGCGGCTGCAGTAAGAGGAGGGCTCAAAAAATACATCAGAAGTCGGACACCTCTCGAATCTCGCTGTTTTGCCGCCTGGAAACGTCACCAGTGGTTGAGATCGCGTTCGCGTTTTCTATCGCGGACGAATGACCTCATTAAAAAATACTATGGTGATTTATAGTAAATATTATAGTGTTTTTGAACATGTTTTTTCAGTATTGGGTTATGTTTAGTTGTTGTGATACCAGAGCAACTATAGAATTTAAATAGGCTATTTGTTATAATATGGTTCAAAAACACTATAGTATTCCTATAAATTACTGTAGTATTTTTTAATGTGGGAGTGGATGCAATTGAAATATCACTGTTTTTACAAAAAGAGGGTCACAATTACAGAAGATGAACAGCTCATTACTTAAAAAGGTTTATTTAAAATATAAATCTGTATTTTCAACAGTGGTAAATGTTAAAAGAATGTAAAAATAAACAGCTTATACAGCAAGAAAGCTTTCAAGAAATCTCATTTGGCTACATTATAAATTAAGTAGCTACAGCAAGATGCTTTTGAGTGACAGGTCATGACAAATGTTTGTTTATTTGTTTAGCTAGGAATGTCCCTAGAATTTGGCATTTTATTGAACAAGTGGTCCATTTCTATAGTCATTTCAGATTTTCTGTAGAGGGCATTAGAAGGTATAAAGGGAAATACAACTAAAGACAAAATTATTAGCCCTCTTGTGAAGTTTAAAGAAATGGTATTGCATCAAATATGTAAAATGCTGTTTAACAGATTTTGTTTTCAACAGTTTTATAAACTAATTTCTACTAACTCGTTTGTCTAGTCTTTACCATGATTACAGTATTATATTATATATTTTACATACAGTTTTTTTTTGCAAGATACTAGTATTCAGCCTAAAGTGCAATTTAAAGAGATAACTATAGATTAATTATGTTAAAGATAAATGAGGAAAGCAATTGGACAACAGTGGTTTGTTCTGCAAACATAAATAAATTATAAAGGGGCTAATTATGTTGACATGTTTATTAGGCCTATAAACAGCTTTTACTCCAGCCAGACTAAAATAAACAGCCCAAGACTTTCACCAGAATAAAAACTATAGGCTGTAGGAAATACTGGGAAAATGTTCTTGATCTATTAAACATAACTTTTGACTTCACATACATGTGTGTGTTTTGTTTTGTTTACTACACCCCTTTCACTTATGAAACCACACAAAGATGAAGCATAGGCATAATGGCAAAGCAGTCTGATTACCTCATGTATGCATATATGCATGTTTTGGATTGACTTTCATGGAATAACGTTGCATAAAAATTACAATACAAAACTCACACAAACATACAAAAAAGTGAAAATGACAACAAACAGGACTTTAAACTGAGAGAGAAATAAAATACAGCACATGCACATCCTAATTATTTATATGTAACATTTAGTTATATTAGATAGGTCACATTAGGTTTTTACAAAGGTGTGTTTTGTTTCTGTTTGCGTGTAAATCTAAATAAATAAACATATGTAATGCTCTGTATGACTTTTTTTTCATTATCGACGAAAATACAAAAAAGGTATACAACAAAGCCAGGATAAACCTTAGTAAAAACAGGATAGAGAATAACGTGTAGTTTGTCAGTCTCATCCAATGAGCATTTAGCTGTGTCGTCAGCCAGCCGTTTCCCATGATGCTTTTAGTGGGCGCAGTCTTTTGAGAGCAACTGCTGCCGACTGCTCAATCCGAGGTACCCGCCTCGCGATCGCGAGAGTTTTTTGGCGCACGTCAGCGTGACATCAGAGCCAGGCGGACGCAACTCGGACACATTTCTAACCGGCATGCATCTTGCGGTGATCACCGGTGATCGATTCTGCGCAGATTTTGGCCACCTCAAACGAGCCTAATATCGTAAGTGTACTGCGCATTTACAAAGTGGCCATATTCATCTATATAAACACTCCAAAACAACTTTAACATTATAGCAGACACTGTAAAACGCTCATTCTCAGCCACTAGACTTTTCTGACAGGGTATTCGAGTGTCAGAATGTTGTAGTTGTGAGTTATTATTAGGGATTATAGATCGCAAAATTTAGCGGTTTTTATTTTAGCATTTTTTTTATAAAAACATGACTGTAAAACACGAACGCGGTTATGAATGTATTAAAACATGTGTTTGTTGTAAAAATTCGGAATAATGACAAAAAATACTAATGTGGCTCTCCTTACTTCCGTTGCAGTGAAACTGCCGCTGTAGCAGGTGTATTCTGGGAAATTTTCTTACCCCTTGGTTTCGAGTGTGGTCCTGAAAAATCTTCGTTCGAAGGGGTTTATACTAGAGCTGCACGATTAATCGAAAAAAGATCGCGATCTCGATTCGACCCTCTAGACGTTCTTAATTCAGCATTTCTACGATTCTGCCAATCATATTTTCAAGTTCAGGAGAAAACCAAAGGCGGCCGCACAAGTCTTCTTATTGTTTTACATACGTTGCTCAGCGATATGCACATCTCCAATTGACATTGAAAGAGTGACATACTGTATTTATAAGTTATAGTTCACCCAAAAATGTCATTTCTGTCTTCATGTAATGATGTATTCGCGGCCGTGAAATCACACGTGACGTGAGCTGCTGACCCCAGAGCTGTTACCACAGAGAGGGTGGCCACGTGCCACGTGTAATGATAAAAGAGCGCACGTCTACTTTAGTGAACAGAACTTGCATAGGCTGTGAATAACAGGTAATAAAGTTGTAAATAACATTCAGTTTGTGGCACAGAGTGATCGTTTTGGGAGCCGCGCGGGAAGTATGGACAGCACTTAGCAGTGAAAATGAAACCGAAAGTGCGCGCACATCATTTAAATAATCATATCGCATTTTAGAGTTATGATTACGACAAGCATTTAATGTGCTTTTCATTCATAGCGAACACAAAGTGCTGTGCATGAGAATAAATGTTTACCAGTGTCAGTATAACTACTGTAGCCTATATGATGTTGAATATAATGTAAGAGGGTATCTGATAATGACAAATGTCTGATTTTACCAGTGAATAAATGGTCTAATAATGTTGTCAATGACAGATTACAAGCATATGTCTCAAACATAATAATTCAACACCAGAATTATGAAAAGTTGTACTCTGATGTCGCCACTTTACTGTGCATTAATGACCAGGACAAATTTAAAGTCTGTTCAAGTCTATCGTTTAAAGTCAATTCAAAATTTAGCATTTTAATCAACAGTAGACCTACACATCATATTATTATTTAGTTGTTTTACCATATGTTTGAGAAATAACAATAATAATAGCCGACTCATATTAACCTTTATTTTACATCTACAGAATCGTGAGAAAATCGTGATCTTTATTTTAAGCAAAAAAAATCGCGATTCTCATTTTAGCCAGAATCGTGCAGCTCTAGTGTATACCCCTTGCCCTTAGCCCTACGCCTTCAAGCTAAAGATAATTGGGACACCACTACCCCTTCACATGAACGCACAAAACGAGGGGTAGGGGGAAGGGCTAAGGGGTAGAATTGGGATTGGGCCTTTGTTATGCAAAATGTTTATGCGCTTTTTGTACATGTTTTCTGGGGCCTTAATATGCATTATTTGTTGCTGTGCCACAAGCTGTTATGAGAGTTAGAAGGACTCTATAAAACAGTAGCATTCAGATATTTGTGAGGCAGCTGGTGCAGAATGAAGAGTCCTCAGTGTTCATTTATATCAGTGTCAAACTCAAGCATGTCATTAAGGCTCCTGACACTCAAAGCTGGCTTGTAAACACTTCATAAGCCCTCTCGCTGTTTCATGTGATGCGTGTTCTATGACCTTCCTTTCTAACATTCTTTGCTAACATTCTATGCTTTTCAAAGCAACAGCTTGTGAGCTCCTTAGGTTAAGCGGGACAAGGTGTATTTAGACTATCAGAGCTCATTATGAATTCTTCACATACATTTATAACTGAGGGAATTTAGAAGTCAACTGTAGTTGCTGTTTATCCACATTCAATGGTTTCTGTTTTTGTGTTTGTCTATTTGCTTTGGGCACCGGAAGTCAGACGTAAATCCTGAAGGACACTTACATCTCATTTTCTCTTTATATCCCCCTTTTCTCTGTCTCTTTTATGTTTCTCCTGAGTTTTATTCCTCTCAGGATCCATCATTGCAAACTATTTTTTTTTTTTTTGTCTGCAGAGCCGACCAAAGAGAATATACAAATGCACAGAATACAAACATACAGGACAGAAAAGAAGCAGGAACACATCACACACTGTCAAAAAGAGTTACAAGGACAAAATGTCAAGGATATGAAGAGTCACAGAGAAAAGCAGAGAGAGAGAAGTTACTGTAAAAAGAAAAAAAAAAGCTCTGCATGCTCTGTAAAAAGCATTTAGTTGACTTTACTTTAAAAGGGTCAGTAAATCTGTTGCTTTTAAAGCGATTAGTTGACTTTACCTAAAGTGTTGCCTTAAAGGTGCAGTATGTAAGTTTGACACCCAGTGGTTGAACTAGGTATTGCACTCCTGGATCATAATAAAAGTACGCTAGGATGCCAGATTGTGTACAGGAGCGAGCGATTTAAACTGTGTTCTAAATAAAAGCAACGACACGCGATAGAGGGAATATTTTCCATATTAAAAGGAGTTTTTGTCCTAACCAACACCTCGAATTGATATATTAGAAATGGCTTCTATTTCTCACAGCTGAACAACAGAAACCTATGACAGCTAGATCACCTCAGGTAAGCCTTGTGTGCTTTATTCTGTGCTAAATGCTAACAATGCGAGTTTGAATGCATTTTACATGGCATTTGTTGCCATATACTGAAAGCAGAAAGTTCACCTCAGATCTTGAAAATACAATAAACCGTCTGAAATTGAACTTTAGAACTAAACACATATGAGTGATTCAGCATCTACATTGATGTTAAAGTGGGTTAACATGTATTAAATAGATTCTAAACCTTACCGTTTCGTGAGCGAGTGCATATTCTGTGCTTCTGAAAGGCTGTATTTACATTTCTGCCGTGTCTCGTCTGGTGCAAACAGCCAAATAGCTGATCACTGCCTCTCTCGTCACAGCGTGTTGTTAGGACACGCGGTTACAATGTAACCTGCTCACCTAATGTTTACGTTCGTAATATTTATGTAATTTGCTAATTAATAACCTCATGTGGAACTGCATCTGTCTCCCATACTGTTCTTTTTGGTCACGGACGCACGCTTTCAGAGTCTTTCTGAATGAATGAATGAAATGCCCTGTTTTCCAACAAGGCAACCCAGGGTGCTGACATATAATTGGCTAAACTGGCATCGTGCATATGAAATTTATGTAAACAAAGACAGCGTTCCGGCACGGAAAACCCATTTTCAAAGCAGAATATCTGACTTCAGCATTGTTTTTCAGTTAAACAAGTATGTTCACTTGGGATGTTTCTTAAATATCTGCACACATATTATGGTATTTTTATGCTTTAGAAGAGTCAAAAACTTACATACAGCACCTTTAAAGTTAAGTAATAAACCATGTGCCTAATTAGAAAAATTAAGTCAGCTTAACGGTTCCAATTGGGTTAACCCTAACTCAACTGTAAATAACTACTGTATACTATTGCAACACCTAACATTCTGTTCTTTTTACCCTTGCTATACTGTTTACTAATCTATGTGAAACTTGGCATTGTGCCCCAACATTTTGTGTGTAAAAGATGTCTAATAGATGTCTAAATATAGATGTCTTGACTAAAACAAAGGCTAAATTTTGGCTGTCAGTGAAAATCTAATAGACAGTAGTTCAAAAATGGACTAGTCATCAAATAGACAGATTAGACAGATTCACACGTGTCATTCACTCCTCTCTATTTGATGACTACAGTCTAGTTTTGGACTATTGTGAGATTAGACGTTCACTGACAGCCCCATTTTTTTTTTATCCAAAACTGCTGTTTAGACATCTATTAGACTTTCTTTGAACACACACAAAAATTAGGGGTGTCAAAATTATTTGTTTCTTCGGTGCACCGCGATCCAGACGTAGACAATTTGGTATCGGTTCAGTAATAGATCCTAACTGGTCATTACATACTGACATAATTTAACTTATATGCGCTTTATTGCGGTAGCTTACTGGTGAGGGAGGTGACTGCAAGTAATTAAAACACTCCAATGCAGAAACTGCACAATTCACTGTGTGTGCTGGACAGTCTTTCACTGATACTGAAGTTTCTTTTGTACTGTATATTTATATGAATAGACATATGAATAAATCTCAGGTGTAGTAAGTCTGTCTGGTCTTTGGGAATGTGCTACTATTTAAAATGAGAAAATTACAATGATAATCAGACCCGAACCATGAGACCAGTGTAGGTTCACACTTCTACAAAAAATGCTGTGTGAAGTTTAATTATAAACTAATTTCGAGAGGAGCAAGTGATTATGATTGAACACGGCTGGTCCCACAATAACTAATGCATGATTCACCAATCAGATGATTCCTAACTCACTATAAATAAGCAGAGTTTCTTACTACAGTTATCTTCGCTTTGAAGAATCCCTCCTTCTATCCCTTTCCCTCTATAGGGCGGCTGGGTGGCCCAGTGGTTAGCACTGTTGCTGTTGAGTGGTTTCTCACAGCAAGAACATCACTGCACTGTAAAAAATGGCAGTGATTTCAACGGTAAATAACTGTAAAAATGCTACAGTATAAATCCGTAAACTGGTTAACAGTATGTTTCCTTAATATATACAGCGAATAACCGTAAATTGACTTTCCCAGAATTCCCTGCATGGCACATCATTTTTTATGCTTTTTGTTGACATTAGTATGGATCTTTTTAGTTGTTTCCCCATAGGTAATGTATATTAGTGAGTTATGTTACATCTAATGTTAATAAACAATGTTTATTTCATGACTTTAATTTTATGCATGTTAGCATACTGGTGTTTAGTAGCTGTTTGAATGACACTGAGCACCTTGTATACACTGATACACTTTTCTGCTTGTGAGAAAAGTTGTTTGTGATGAGCATTGGTTCATTATGTATGAACATTCTCATCACCACCTGCTTATGGCTGTGTTATCATGTCTGTCTGGGTAACAAAAGATGTGTAGATAATGCTAATTTAAAATACAGACATATTACCTCTATAAATTAATAAAATACGGTAGTTTACTGTAAAAATGAGAATTTACTTTTACGGTTTGTACTGTATTTTTTACGGTTAAATACTGGCAACCACAGCTGCCAATTTTTTACCGTAAATTTTACGGATTTATTTTTTACAGTGTGGTTCTAATCCTTAACAGGCCAGCTGTCGTTTCTGTGCAGAGTTTACATGTTTTGCCCTTGCTCGTGTGGGTTTCCCAGGGTTCTCCGGTTTTCTCCCACGGTCCAAAAATCATGTGTCATAAGTGGATTGATTAATCTAAATTAACACTATAGTCGAACTCTTAACCAGCAGTATATCTCTAAACAGCAAATCTTACAATCTAATAATTATAATCTAAGCTCTAAACAAAGGGGTTGGGCTCACCTCTCGCCCTGCAAACGGGAGGGAGCCCCGAGCTTAAGGATCTTATGAGCTCAGGGCTCTCTCCCGGAAGGGCATGCCAAGCTCGCTTTATAATCAATCATCAGCTACAGTAAGTGTAAACTCTTGAAAATATATTATTTAACTGCATTACAAATAGCTTGTGATGTTCCTCATTTATATGTATGTCACTTTGGAAAAAGCATGTAAATAATTCTAGACAGAGGCCGAATTAGTGGAAAGCTTGACGTACAGGTACATTTCATTAACTAACACAATGTACAAAATATCTGTAGATTAGCAGTTTTTTGTGATTCATTTTTTTTAAATCCCTTTTTATTTATGCTTTTAACTTGCATTATGGGACACTGATCTTTTTTCCAACAACCTTTAACCTGGCAAAGTTTGAAAAAGTGACTTTTATTAACATTTTAATAGTTTAAAGTGATATATTGACTGGGTTGGTGTTGTATGGTACAAAAACCTTGTAATACACATCCAGCACATTTTCTGTTTTTTACAGAATTATTTCTCTGTATATTATTTATTATACATTATAGAATTTCAAATGACTAAAATGTCAATAAAAGTCACTTTGTTTAACGGTAGAGTTGAATTTTCAACATCAAAAGTCAACCGAGCAGAGATAAAAGACCCATAATGCAATTCACAACCGTAAATAAACAGTAAACACTTGTGAATCACAAAATACAGAAATGTTTAATTAAAAGATTTTTTACAGTGTATCTAACTAACTAACTAACTAACTAACTAACTAACTAACTAACTAACTAACTAACTAACTAACTAACTATTTTAGTAAAATCAAATAGGCTACATTTTCCCCTAAATGTATAGCCTCATATCTAAATTGCATTTAAAAACAGCAATATTTATTATGTAACGGATTTAATGCCTTACTAGAATCATTTCTAAAGCTGCTTTGTGCTGTTTTGTCAGCTGAAAAATGTATGACTCAAATTCAAGGTGACAGCTTTACAAAAAGGCTCATGCGAACCTTAATGACAAACGAACCCTTAACTACACCCCTTGGCTTAATGCGTTTCTCCCTCTTCCTAACATCTGTTATGTTGTACTGAGTTTGTGTATGAATCTCGCAGAACAGGAGCTATTCCTAAAGCGGTTTCTGAGGCCACAAGTGCCCTCGTGTTTAATATGCCGTCGAATTGACTTTTCATGCTCCTTTGCTACTTAATATGGCTCTCTGCACTCCGTTTGGCACTGAAGCGGAGGGAATTTAACTGTCACTTTGAGCTTGACAGTTAAATGGCGCCACAAGTCGGGAAATGTACGATTTCAATTTAGTCATTTTGCAGATATCCTTGCTGAAAGTAACATTTAAAAAAGTTGATACTGGTAATGGGATGCTAGATGCATTACGGAGGAGCCGCGTGGCATCCAAGGTCACATCTGTCTGGCATATTATCAAAAAATAAAAAATGAAGCGCTGAGTATTACAGACGTCTGATGACAGAACGCATTCTGCAGTCCAGGGAGAAGGGAAGGACGCTGCCTCAGAGCTGTTCATTTTTCAAAATGAGCAGCAGAGAGCATTTATGTCCAGTCAATGTTTGTGTCACCAGGTTTCAACAAAGACTAATTCAAACATCGGCAGCACATGGCCAAAACACATTGGATTTGGGTTCATTGTGAAAACCTCCAAGGTCAGTGTCATTTGTAAAGATGAAGTTGATTGATTGAGCTTAGACTTGGACATTTAGATATTTTTGTGTTTCACAGATTTTGTGAGGTGAACTGTAGGCTACATGATGAGAATTTTTTATTTTTGGGGGTAACATTTTCCACTAATGCTGTATTCATTTGATCAAAGGTCCTGGAAAAAATATAGGCATATTGTGAAATACTGTTGCGATGGTTAAGCTGAACTTTCATCAGGAATTCCTCCAAGCTTCATAGTCACATGATCCCGCAGAAACCATATTAATATGCAGATTTGCTCCAGAACATTTCTTAAATAGCAGTGTTTTTAAAACTGTTGTGCTGCTTGACATCTTTGTACAAAACATGATGATTTTTTTCAGATGAATATTAATTCAGAAGAACTTGCCAAATCTAATCTGATCCTTGCAAAATCTGAAGTATTATTTTCTGAAACTAAATGTTTTAGGATATTACAGTTGTTTAATGCATTTATTTAATGAAATGATAATGCCCTCCTGTGGTGACGCAGTGGCGCAGTAGGTAGTGCTGTCGCCTCACAGCAAGAAGGTCGCTGGTTCGAGCCTCGGCTGGGTCAGTTGGCGTTTTTGTGTGGAGTTTGCATGTTCTCTCTGCGTTCGTGTGGGTTTCCTCTGGGTGCTCTGGTTTCCACCACAGTCCAAAGACATGCGATACAGGTGAATTGGGTAGGCTAAATTGTCCATAGTGTATGAGTGTGCATGGATGTCAAGGTGTTTCCCAATACTGGGTTGCAGCTGGAAGGGTATCCGCTGCATAAAATGTGCTGGATAAGTTGGCGTTTCATTCCGCTGTGGCGACCCCAGATCAATAAAGGGACTAAGCCAAAAAGAAAATGAATGAATGAATGAATGAATGAATGAATAATGCCCTGCTGGAAAAAAAACAGCTTAAACCAGCCTCAGCTGGCTGGCTGATTTTAGCTGGTCGACCAGCCTGGTTTTAGAGGGGTTTCCACGCTGGTTTCCAGCCATTTCCAGCCTGGTCTTAGCTGGTCAGGCTGGAAATGGCTGGAAACCAGCCTGGAAACCCCTCTAAAACCAGGCTGGTCAACCAGCTAAAACCAGCCAATCAGCCTAGGCTGGTTTAAGCAGTTTTTTGAGCAGGTGGTTTTAGGTGGCGG
This sequence comes from Danio kyathit, assembly GCA_903798195.1. Classification (NCBI taxonomy): domain Eukaryota; kingdom Metazoa; phylum Chordata; class Actinopteri; order Cypriniformes; family Danionidae; genus Danio; species Danio kyathit. The sequence continues at coordinate 25,001,490 of LR812535.1, read as the reverse complement.
CGTGGCTCAGTGGTTTGTACTGTCACCTTAAAGCTAGAAGGTTGCTGGTTCGAGTCCTGGCTGGCCCAGTTGACATTTCTGTGTGGAGTTTGAATGTTCTCCTCGTGTTGGCGTGGGTTTCCTCTGGGTGCTCCGGTTTCCCACAAGTCCGAAAACATGCGCTATAGGTGAATTGACTAAACTAAATTGGCCGTGGTGTATGAGTGTGTGTAAATGAGAGTATATGGATGTTTCCCAGTACTGGGTTGCTACTGGAAGGGCATCTGCTGCATAAAACATATGTCGAAATAGTTGGCGGTTCATTCCACTCTGGCGACCTCTGAAATAGAGACTAAGCTGAAGGAAAATGAATGAATGAATAATGGTTTTATACAGTTCTTTATGATTTGAGATGCTATGTTCAACTTACTTTAAAGGGGTAGACTATATCAGTTCTTTTTTTTATCAGGATTTTTTGTTAAAGGGAAACCTAATCATTTACCCTCACTTCACTTGTTCAAAACCTATCAGAGTTTCTTTTGCTCAACACAAAAGAAGTTAAGTTGAAGAATGCTGGTTGATGGCACCCGTTTACTTCCATTGTTATTTAATCCACCAGCAATTCTTTTTTTGTATTCAACAGAAGAAAGAAAATCATAAAAGTTTGAATCCACACAAGAGAGATAAACTAAGTACTTTACATTTTTGTGTGAATCCCTTTAAGGAAACTTTTATACATTATCAGGATCCATGGATATTCATTTTGTTGTACTTAGTTTATTTATTACTCTCAAAATGACAGCATTTGACATGAATTGTATAGATCACTGAAGGTTCTCATGAATAAAAAAAGTCACCTTCATTTCGTATGGCCCGAGGGTGAGTAAATTAACAGAAAAGGGGGTAGTGAAATGTATTAATTTCTATTTTATTAAAAAGGGTACAGTATAATGCATCAGCTCTTTCTTCACACTGCCACACACCTGACCACAATTTCAGTGGTTTTCCTACAGGCTGAAGTTGTAAAGCATGCGGTTGATGGCCCTCTGTACCTTCATGTCAAACAGTGAGTCCCCGATATTACCATTTAGATTACAAATGCTGATGCCAATAGCAGACCATGCAGTCAGCCCTGACAACACACACCTTTTGTTCCTCTGTTAGGAACACGCTTCTACTTTATAGACCTGAATTCAGATTGTTCACTCTCAAATAACCCACTAATGAAACAAAGAAACACTGCTCTCCATAAATTAGTCTCAGCCCAATCTCATGAGAAAACAACTATTTTGACATATTGAAATCGTATACGAATTCATACAATTTAATTTATTTAAAAACATATAATTTTTAAAATGAGGTGTCCCCAATCCCCACCCCTAAACCTAGTCATCATTGGGTGGATAAGCAAATCATACTAAAACATATGAATGAGATCATATAAATTGATATTTGCCACAAAAAATGTGCTAATTTGTACAAAGTGATACGATTTCATTTATATGAAAAAGTATTTTTTTTAAATGGAGGCATTTCCCCAAAACCTCAACCCTAACTCTACACTTTGAAAAAAATCTGTTTTAGCTGATTCATCAAATTACAGAAATTTACCGTATAATAACAGAAGTAAAATTACAGAAATTTACCAAAAATTTACAGGAAATATCTGTAATTCAACATCTGTTATTTTACAGTAAATTTCTGTAGTTTAACGTCCGTTATTTTACAGTAAATTTCTGTAATTTAACGTCCATTATTTTACAGTAAATTTCTGTAGTTTAATGGCCATTTTTTATGGTAAATTTCTGTAATTTAACGTCCATTATTTTACAGTAAATTTCTGTAGTTTAACGTCCATTATTTTACAGTAAATTTCTGTAGTTTAATGTCCATTTTTCATGGTATATTTCTGTAATTTAACGTCCATTATTTTACAGTAAATTTCTGTAATTTAACATCGTTATTTTACAGTAAATTTCTGTAGTTTAACGTCCATTATTTTACAGTAAATTTCTGTAATTTAACATCCGTTATTTTACAGTAAATTTCTGTAGTTTAACGTCCATTATTTTACAGTAAATTTTTGTAGTTTAACATACATTATTTTACAGTAAATGTCTGTAATTTAACATCTTTTATTTTACAGTAAATTTCTGTAATTTAACGTCCGTTATTTTACAGTAAATTTCTGTAGTTTAACGTCCATTATTTTACTGTAAACTTCTGTAATTTAACGTCCATTATTTTACAGTAAATTTCTGTAATTTAACATCCGTTATTTTACAGTAAATTTCTGTAGTTTAACATCCATTATTTTACAGTAGATTTCTTTAGTTTAACATCCATTATTTTATAGTAAATTTCTGTAATTTAACGTCCATTATTTTAAAGTAGATTTCTTTAGTTTAACATCCATTATTTTATAGTAAATTTCTGTAATTTAACGTCCCGTATTTTACAGTAGATTTCTTTAGTTTAACATCCATTATTTTATAGTAAATTTCTGTAATTTAACATCCATTATTTTACAGTAAATTTCTGTAATTTAAAATCCATTATTTTACAGTAAATGTCTGTAATTTAACGTCCGTTATTTTACAGTAAATTTCTGTAATTTAACGTCTGTTATTTTACAGTAAATTTCTGTAAAATTTCTGTAATTTAACGTCTGTTATTTTACAGTAAATTTCTGTAATTTAACGTCCATTATTTTATGGTAAATTTCTGTAATTTAACATCCGTTATTTTACATAAAATTTCTGTAATTTAACAGCCGTTATATTTCAGTAAATTTCTGTAGTTTAACATCTATTATTTTACAGTAAATTTCTATAATTCAACATCCGTTATTTTACAGTAAATTTATGTAATTTAACTGTCCTTTTTTTACAGTAAATTTCTGTAGTTTAACATCCATTATTTTACAGTAAATTTCTATAATTCAACATCCGTTATTTTACAGTAAATTTATGTAATTTAACGGTCCTTTTTTTACAGTAAATTTCTGTAGTTTAACGTCCATTATTCTACGGTAAATTTCTGTAATTTAGCGTCTGTTATTTTACAGTAAATTTCTGTAGTTTAACGTCCATTTTTCATGGTAAATTTCTGTAATTTAACGTCCATTATTTTACAGTAAATTTCTGTAATTTAACGGTTGTTTTTTTACAGTAAACTTCTGTAGTTTAATGTCCATTATTTTACGGTAAATTTCTGTAATTCAACATCCGTTGTTTAACAGTAAATTTATGTAATGTAATGGTTGTTTTTTAACGGTAAATGTCTGTAATTTAACATCCGGTTTTTTACAGTAAATTTCTGTAATTTAACATCCATTATTTCACAGTAAATTTATGTAATTTAACATCCGTTATTTTACAGTAAATTTCTGTAATTTAACATCTATTATTTTACAGTAAATTTCTGTAGTTTAACATCCATTATTTTACAGTACATTTCTGTAGTTCAACATCTGTTATTTTACAGTAAATTTCTGTAATTTAACGGTCGTTTTTTACAGTAAATTTCTGTAGTTTAATGTCCATTATTTTACAGTAAATTTCTGTAATTCAACATCCGTTGTTTAACAGTAAATTTATGTAATGTAATGGTTGTTTTTTAACGGTAAATGTCTGTAATTTAACATCCGGTTTTTTACAGTAAATTTCTGTAATTTAACATCCATTATTTCACAGTAAATTTATGTAATTTAACATCCGTTATTTTACAGTAAATTTCTGTAATTTAACATCTATTATTTTACAGTAAATTTCTGTAGTTTAACATCCATTATTTTACAGTACATTTCTGTAGTTCAGCATCTGTTATTTTACAGTAAATTTCTGTAATTTAACGGTCGTTTTTTACAGTAAATTTCTGTAGTTTAACGTTCATTATTTTATGGTAAATTTCTGTAATTTAACGTCTGTTTTTTTACAGTACATTTCTGTAGTTTAACATCCATTTTTTATGGTAAATTTCTGTAATTTAATGTCCATTATTTCACAGTAAATTTCTGTAATTTAACATATATTATTTTGCAGTACATTTCTGTAATTTAACATCCGTTATTTTACAGTAAATTTCTGTAATTTAACGTCTGTTATTTTACAGTAAATTTCTGTAGTTTAACGTCCATTATTATTTTACAGTAAATTTCTCTAGTTTAACGTCCAATATTTTACAGTAAATTTCTGTAATTTAACATCCGTTATTTTACAGTAAATTTCTGTAGTTTAACATCCGTTATTTTACAGTAAATTTCTGTAATTTAACGTCCATTTTTTTTTACAGTAAATTTCTGTAATTTAACATCCGTTATTTTACAATACATTTCTGTAATTTAACGTCCATTATTTTACAGTAAATTTCTGTAGTTTAACATCCATTATTTTACAGTACATTTCTGTAATGTAACGGTCTTTTTTAACAGTAAATGTCTGTAATTTAACATCCATTATTTTACGGTAAATTTCTGTAGTTTAACATCTGTTATTTTACAGTAAATTTCTGTAATTTAACATCCGTTATTTTACAGCAAATTTCTGTAATTTAATGGCCATTATTTTACAGTAAATTTCTGTAATTTATTGTCCGTTATTTTATGGTCAATTTTTGTAATTTAATGGTGTTATTTTACGGTAAATTTCTGTAATTTAACAGCCGTTATTTTACTTATTTTTCCTGCAGCTCCCACATGGAAAGAACCTATATAAACATATATGTTTTAATAGAGGTTTTGATATAGGATTTCATGTGACATATGTAACATTGGCTGTTTTCCTATATTATATGTACATATATGTCACATATATTAAAAAACCTATTCAAAACCTATATTAAAACATATATGTTTATATAGGTTCTTTCCATGTGGGCTCTCACTTATTTGCCATACAAATTCCATAACAAGTTATACCAATTTCAAGTGTTTGCACATACATGAGTTCTTTTGCATTTTTAGTTAGTTCTTAGTTATTGACTTGATAATAAAAAATATAATATGAAATAATAAATATGAGCTAGGCATTATGTATGACAGTTGCCAAAGTGAGATATGAGCTGTATAGGAGACATATCTTGAATGTACATATAGGGCTTATATGTGGATATAAAGAAGCAATACAGGAGACCCTGTATATGCACATAGTTGAAGTCAGAATTATTAGCCCCCCTTTGATTTTTTCTATAGTCTACAGAACAAACCATTGCTATACAATAATTTGCCTAATTACCCTAACCTGGCTAGTTAACCTAATTAACCTAGTTAAACCTTTAAATGTCACTTTAATCTGTATAGGATTGTCTTGAAAAATATCTAGGAAAATATTATTTACTGTCATCATAGCAAAGATAAAATAAATCAGTTATTAGAGATAAGTTATTAAAACTATTGTGTTTAGAAATGTGTTGAAAAAATCTTCTCTCCGTTAAACAGAAATTGGGGAACAAAAATAAACAGGGGGGCTAATAAATCAGGGGGGCTAATAATTCTGACTTCAACTCTATGTGCATATACTGCATATAGATTTCATATATGGGCATATATCCTCATATATGTTCTTTCCATGTGGGCTGGGGTAAAAAAACGTAAAATAACGGAATTCTTTTACAGTGTACCTAGCAAATCGTACTAAAAAGTATGAAAGGGATCACACAAATGGATACAAATTAGCTACTAAATCAAAAAGTTACAAACTGGCATGAGATTGCATTGGTTAAATGAGTGTTTTCAGTAGGTGATTCAGTTCCAACTTTCAAAACTCGTCCCCAAGTGACTTTAAATGTGCTGAAATACTCATAGAAAGGAGAGATTTACTTAGCAATCCTCAGGGGATTTGATTGTTTGTAGCAGTTGGGATGCATCCATATTGGAAATCTTTTCAAATGTTTCCAAACTTTCCAATCTAGATCTTTTAAGTCCTTTGCGGATTTTCTGAAAGCCGTTTTGAAAACCAGCGTGAATGGGGCTTAATCTTCTCTGTCTTAAAAAGCAGATGATAAGAGTCTGTGATCACATGCTGGAGTGTATGTCAAGCGTCCACCTGATCAAATCGTCTTCATATTCTCCTCTGTGTCTTGAGTCCAGTGTGGCAGGAATGTAAAAGCTATGCCAGCTTAATGTAGTGCACGATGACTGTGCCAACACCCACATTCCCTCATCTCTCTTTTGTGCGTACATCCCCATTTCATATTTCTCTTCCACTTTTCTATATCTCTATTTCTTCTCCACCTCTCACTGATTTTAGTGGGTTACAGCAGATCTTTTTGGTTTACCAGGCTTGGCAAGGTAATCGCTTTCATGATAGGTATTGAATGAATGCACTGTAAAAATACTGGGTTCCACACAATTCTTCATGTTGTCCCAACACAAATCTTTTAGGTTAACTTTAATCATTTTCTACAAATTTAAGTGTGTTGAACATAAAATAATTAAGTTGTCCTCAAACAAACCTTAATAATTGTGTTGTTTCAACTAATTTAAAAATAGTAGTTTAAACAAGCAGCAAAAGTCATTTTTTGAGTCTATGTTAATTGTACAGTATTGTATTTATTCAGGGTGACACTGTGGCTCAGTGGTTAGCACTGTTGCCTCACAGCCGGTTGCTGCTTCGACCTCGGCAGGGTCAGTTTGCGTTACTGTGTGGAGTTTGCATGTTCTCCCTGCATTGGCTTGGGTTTCTTCCGGGTGCTCCAGTTTCCCCCACAGTCCAAAGACATGCGTTATAGGTAAATTGAATTAGCTAAATTGGCCGTGGAAGGGCATCCGCTGTGTAAAATACAGTATGTGCTGGATAAGTTGGCGGTTCATTCCGGACTCGTAACCCCTGATAAATAAAGGGACTAAACTGAGTAAAATAATTAATTTATTCAGTGAGATCAAAAATATACATGCCCATTTAAAACTCTGGGGTTGTTTCTCTCTCGTACAGTATGTAATAAAATGTAGTAAAATAGTAATAGTCGCGTATGGCGTAGAGTAGGTAATAAACAAAGGTGCAGATCCAGATGCAGCCAAACAAATATTTATTTAAACAAACTAAAACAAAACAAACCAAAACAAAGCAACAAGAGAAATGCAGACATCATAGGAGTGACATAAACTAAAGACCACGAAGTGCTAACAGAACAGGGTGTAAATACACACGGAAACAATTAACTAAACAAGCTAACAAGGGGGTGGAGACAATTAACTCAAATATTAACAAGATAAGGGTAAACTAAGGTGAACAGTCAGGAAGTGAGTGACATGAAAACACAGAACTGAAATATACAAAAACCAGGATGTTACAGTATTATCATGAAAGCTTAATTTTCATCATCTTTTCTCCCATCTTCATTGTCATACAGCACTCAAAATTTTTTTTGCTGCTTTTTTCAACAACTTATTTGTTTTATGTTCAATTGAATTAAATTTGTTAAGGTAACTTAATCAATTTGTGATGGGAATTAATTGTGTGGAACCATGTTTTTTTTTTTTTTTTACAGGGAATGCCTTTCCAAAATCATTCTGATATAATCATTTGATGATCAAGAAATTCTTATTACCAATAATAAAATCATTTGTGTATATATATTAATATTTTGTACATTATTATTCAGAACTCTCTGTTGAATAGAGAGTTTTAAAAAAGCATTTATTTGAAAAAAAAAAATTTAAAATTCTTGTAAACTGAAAAATGGTTCATTGCAAATTGTTGCAAACAATTTCTATTATCTGAGATTAAACAAACATATTAGGTTGAACATTACTAAATTTAATTATATTGTTTAAATTCAGCCCATATAAATTGTTTACAACCACTTACCTTAAAACAAATTAGTAATGAATCATTTTTTCAATGTATCATTATATGTCCTACCTGTCATTTGATGAATTTAATGTGTCTTTGTTGCTGAATGAAATCCTATTGTTTCTCTAAAATGCATTTAATTTGCAATTTTACTGTAGATGCAACATTCCATCTGCTTAAAGAATTAAACCAGAATACAGTTCATAATGTTAAAACTGATTCAAAACTGTCATCTACTTATTGCAGTACAGTATATGATATTGTAATCTCTATTTTGCTTGCTCTGCACCGTAAAACAGTTTTTGCTTAAATATTAGTTTTTGTTGAATCACTATGAACTTTTCTAATCATCTCAATTTACATCAGTCAAACTGACTACATATTAAGTTAAACCAAAGACTATAGAATAGTCTTAAAGGGACTTCGGTTAAACTTTGTATACCTAAAGCATAACATAAAAACTAGTCATGGGCAAAAATGTATTGCAATTAATTCTGTCACCATATGAACTACAACTCCCTTCAGGCACCACACAAACACACCAGTTTTGGTTCTTTATTGATTATACACACACACACACACACACACACACACACACACACACACACACACACACACACACACACACACACACACACACACACACACACACACACACACACACACACACACACACACACACACACACACACACACACACACAGAGCTGGGACCTACTCAAGACTGATTACATTGACCTTACAGTATAAACAGCACACACAGACACTGCTGAGTCTTGTTTTATCTTGTGTAACTTAGTTAAGCGGTTTTCCTTGTTTCGATCTTTGCAGTGTTTCGATCTTTGCTTTGTTTAACAGTTTTGATTCTTTGCCGCCTATCCTGATGTTTTGCCTGTATTCTGACCACATATTTTGGATTACCTTTATGCTTCTGTTTTGCTCCCATGTTGACTATTCTTAATATTTTTGTATCATATACATGAAAAATAAACACTGTAAAAAATGCTGAGTTCCACACAAGTTGACCCCCCCCCCCCCCCCCAAAAAAAAAAAAAATACAAGAGTTAAATAGTGTGAACAAGCAGCAAAACTATCCACACAAATATATTATGTAAAAACAAACTTTTATTTTGGATGAGATTAATCGCGATAAATCTTTGCCCAGCACTAATAAAAACATTTGCTGTCATGACTTTTTGTAATTTTTTTTACAGACAGTTGCAGATAAATACGCACAAACACACCATGAAGCATTTTCCAGATTACCGCTGATATAAATCATCTTCAAATTCCAAACCATGACGTCCATTTGAAACAGGAGATGCTGCGGTGGCTTGTTTTCAGCTTCAGTTACTTTAAAAAGAGTTGTGTGTGGATGTCACTGGAGCTTCGGCATTAAAGAACTAAAGCCTGGTCAATAAAGCGAGATGTGATCTTATATGTCAGCAGGATTAAACCGCTATGGCTGAGCAGGAGGAGACGTCGTGAGTCTATTACAAAGCAGACAATGATGATGACGATTGCAATCTTGACAATAACGCTAATGATGATGGGTCCTTTCCTGCCTCCCGCAGCCCCTCCGTCAATTCCAAGCTGCTTCGCATTAATCTCCATATGAGCAACAATTCTGTAAGTGTGTCAGTTGTTTATTTTGAAGGATTCCTGTTCTTGACACAGTTTCTCTAGCAGACTCGAGACAGAAAGGGATGGCACGTGGTTTGTAACTTTTGGGATATGTAGTGAAGATTTTCATGGCCAATTCTGATACGGCAATAATTGTTCTCATTTAAAAAATAACAAAATTTTATTAAAACAAAATGCTTTGACTTTAGCTTTGTGAAATTATGCTACATGAAAAAAAATACATAGAATACTTACTATAATATTTACTTATTTTACTAAATATATAATACATTGGGGCAGCACAGTGCAGTGGATGGCACAATTGCCTCACAGCAAGAAGGTCGCTGATTCGAGTCTCGGCTGGGTCAGTTGGCATTTCTGTGTGGAGTTTGCATGCTCTCCCCATGTTCGTGTTGGTTTCCTCCGGGTGCTCCAGTTGTCCCCAAAGTCCAAAGACATGCAGTATAGGTGAATTGGATATGCTAAATTGGCCGTAGTGTATGTGAGTGTGTGCAAGAGTGTGTGGGTGTTTTCCAGTGTTGTGTTGCGGCTGGACGGGCATCCGCTGCATAAAACATATGCTGGATAAGTTGGCGGTTCATTCCGCTGTTGGCAACCCCTGATTAAAGGTGCAGTAGGTGTAGGGTTGCCACCCGTCCCTTAAAATACGGAATCGTCCCGTATTTGAGAATGAAATTGCACGTCCCGTTTTGAACAATACGGGACGGGTTTTATCCCGTATTTTTAATCATTTTTAAAAAGTACCTTTTCATGCAAATCATCCCACACGCATTTCATGAATATGTCTCATTTTCTACTTTTGATTGGGTAATAATTGACGTCATCGTTAGTTTGATTGGTCTTTGTCCGTGAGGAGGGCGGATCTTTTAAGCAGAGTCTGTCAAGTAGCCTTATGGCAGATGCTTCACCAGGTAACCCCCCGCGTCTAAACGCAAGCGGCTGCAGAAGTACCGCAGAGAGTGTTAGTAAACAAATACCTGGCTGAAATTGTTATTAAGCCAACTGCACGATTTGTCAGAGAGCGTTCTCTGTGGCCCAATGTAAGTGGATCATTGTTCAATGTAGTATTATGATTTGCTTGTTAAGATTAAGTCAGACAGATAAGCATTAATTTATTACATGAAACGTTACATTTATTACATTAATAAACAACATAATGCCCATGTAAAAAAAATAAACTAGTAAATTGCAACTTTCCATATTTTTAAATTAGAAATAGGCTATTTGAAAACTTTACTAGCTAGTGTTTGTAGCTGTTTCCATGTTTGGATAGGTGTTACTGCAAATAATGCCATATTTTTGCTGAAATCTGTTATCAATACCACCCTTTAAAATTAGGTTCATTAGTATTTTCTCCTCTCCTCTAGGTTACAGCAGCTGAGTTAACACACGTGTACCAGACTATTAAACATAACATCAGCTATAACAGTGCTGCAGATATGTAAAAGAGAAAGACTGACTGCATGTCATCTGTTTACAGATTCAATAAAAAACTGTTTATTTTAATGTCCAAGTGTTCATACTTTCCTGAAAACATATTTTAAGTTGCGATTTACCACCACTGGCATGCTATTGGGGATGTGTCCCCCGTTGCAGTATGCGTCCCTTATTTTTTTGTATTAAAAGTGGTAACCCTAAGTAGGTGATCTGCCAGAATGCTAGCATTAGCATAATAGCTTAGAAATTTTACAACCCTCCTTTGCCGTCCAAAGCCACGTCTCCTTAAGCCATGAACGCGCGAACGCACACTGATTAGATATAACACTAGATCATGTCATTCACCAGTTAGAAAACACTATGGAGACACGCACTTTATCAAGCGTAGTTGTTGACAGGTCAGCGAGTGCAGGATTTATATTTGCCCAAAACAGTATCACAGGCTGAACTTCACCTCAGTAAAGCTGGTTAGGTGGAAGAGCACATTTACTTATGTTTTGTTTTTAAACTAAATAAAAATTAGATCAGAAAAAAAGGAGTGCTAAAAACAGAAATCAGCTCGCTGATCCTCGTACATCGCTTGTTTTAGCTCCTGTTTCTCTTGAACAGCTAAACGAGTGCTTATGTCTATTTAACTGACTGTATTATAGATGCTGTAAAAGGTACTCCATGAACTTGAAAATAGTCAATTTTTGCCAGACATTTTCAGTGGCTGAACACCACTTTCGTGCATATAAACCCATTCATAAACAAGAACAAAATCTATATAAGCTTTTCGTGGTTAAAATAGTTTTAAAACATGCATGTCTAAAAGAAATACTTCAGCCGTGGTGTCATCCTTCAGATCATTGTTTTTAACTGCATAACGTCATATTGCCCTCCAGCGTGCAAAAGTAATTCCAATATTGATTCAGGGTTTAGAAAAGTTTTGATTCTGCATTTTTGGCAGAAGCCCTTTCAGAAACAATCTTTCTTTTCATGCACACAAGGCCACGTTGGTCTTTCAGAAAGAAGTTCAGGTTGATGCAGAGTTTGCCCAATGAACAAACATTAATTAATGTTGACAGTTTGAGATACCTATCGTAATTTAGTTATTTGTCGGTCCGACAATATTTAATTGGATGCAATCTTTTTTTTATGCCTTATCCTGAATATAAAAATACATATAAATACATTTAGATCATTTACTTTAATCAATACTATTGGAATGTGAAGAGACTTTCAACCAGCACAACAAAAAATGTTTCTGAAGACAATCATCAACTGCACCTATATATATATATATATATATATATATATATATATATATATATATATATATATATATATATATATATAGGCAGGTTGCTGGGGAATTACAAAAGAACAGCTTCTGCTTTAAACTGGACTGACTGAATATCTACTAATAAATATCTACTATTCAGAAATATACAGACAAATCGTCACCTTGGAATTATAAGGTTCTATCTGCGTTCTGAATGATTTTGAGATATTGAGCTTCAAAGTTTTTGCATTCCATAGCAAACAGTATGTGTGTAACATTTGTTTTTTAAATGAAAACACTTAAAATGTAATCAACTAATAAAAAAACATCCCATAATGTAAATAAGTTGTCATTTAAAAAGAATATGTCAATAAGTCAATTTTGACAAAAATGTCAGATAGAACCTTATAATTCTAAGGTGACGAAATGTAAAATACAGTAAAACACCCTAAATCTGTTGAAAGCGGTTGGCTTTGCAGCTGGATATTATTGGGAGATCGCTGACAGGAACAGTGAACAGAGCGCGTCTGAAGCCCATATGTAAGTTTATTTTACAGCCTATGGCAGAAACACCATTGAGCCTCGCTAGACCCTCCTGTATGGGTGCGCGTCTGTTTTAAAACACTCACAGGACATTAATTTGGACAACTATGCGGATATATTAAAGTGTTCACACAAAAATACACAAAGAGAGACTTTCACTTTCACTTCACGCATAGTTTGTGAATGAACAGACTGACGTGTAATAGTTGCAGATGCGATCATGAGGCTGTTTTTGTGTGAGTTTGATGTAATCAATCAGAGAACAGGAGAAAGTGTATCACTTTCATCATTTTATATAGCATATTAATAATAAAATCCAAAAATTATATTGTAATATTAAGAGTTAATTTTAAGCTGCCTCGCGGCCCATCTGCAGGATCAGTGAGGCCTACCAGTTGAAAATCCCTGTTTTAATTTAATTTGGGTTCACAAACAGTTCAAAAGACAATAAATGTAAAATCCTCATATATTAATGCAAATTTAAGTACATATGGCTGCATTTCATTTTTTTATACGAATGCAAGGGGGCGGTATGACGACGTTCCTTTTCGCGCTTACCAGCTGACCACTTTCCTATATGGACTGCTTTCCGGCTGTTACCAGTTTGTCCAGTTAACTCGCCATGTACGTTGGTGGACTTGAGACGCAGAGAGGAGATAATCATGATGACGGGGTTCAAATCTGGTGAAGAATGGTTCCAGAAAGTGGGTAAGACAAAAACAAAGCCAAAAAATAAAATAAACAAGTAAATAACACTGTAAGAAAGTGGTAAAAATCAGACGATGGCTTTTTTTTTCCTTTGTCGGTTGGGTTTAGATAAGTGAGTGGACGGGTAAATCTGTGCTTTTTAAAATACTATTGGTTGGGTTTAGGGAAGGGGGAGGGTGGGTCAGTCGATCTGTCAGTTAGTCAGTCAGTCAGTCATTCAGTCAGTCAAAAAGTTAGTCGACATCGCCTCTGGTGGATTTATGTGAGAACAGCAGGCGCGAATGGCACTCCTGAGAGAAATTTGAGATCTCAAAACTGTAAAAAAAACGTAGCTCCTTTTGACGGTCTCCAGAAATGTATATAGCATACCTGCCAACACTCCCGTTTTTCCCGGGAGTGTCCCGTATTTCAGACCTATCTCCCATATTGTTTTGTCTCCCGGAAAACTCCCGGAACCCCCCCCCCCCCCCCCCCACCCCCCCTCAGCTTTTAGGTACAGTTTAGATCTGAAGCCTGGTACATTTGCGCATGCTCTTCAGTCCGCATGCACTCCTCCCCGCTCTACAGTTCGCGCGCCTCTCCACCCCCCTCCCCCCTCTTCAGTTTGCGCGCACTCCTCCCCGCTCTACAGTTCGCGTGCACCTCTTCACCCCGCCTTCCCCTTCCCTCTTCAGTTCGCGCGCGCACCTCTGCATCCCCTTCCCCACTCGCCTGCTCTTCAATTCGCGCATCACCCCCCCCCCCACGCTCTTCAGTTCGCGCGCCTCTCCACCCCCCCTCCCCTCTTCAGTTCGCGCGCACTCCTCCCCGCTCTACAGTTCGCGTGCACCTCTTCACCCCGCCTTCCCCTCCCCTCTTCAGTTCGCGCGCGCACCTCTGCATCCCATTCCCCACTCCCCCACTCTTCAGTTCGCGCATCACCCCCATTTGGCCTGTTGGCAGGTATGGTATATAGAGGTACGTTTTCAGAATGAGCCTGGGTTGGAAAAAAAATAAAGACCTACAAGACATTCTTAAATCAGATAGCATATATGTGCTTTTACTCCTAGCTGATTGGTTCAGTTGGGCTTTGCTATCTCTCTCCCATAATAAAAACTGCCCCGGAGAGGGTTAGCTAGCAACCGCTTAATTACAAAAATGACGAAACCCAATCAAAATCAACCCAACTTCTTGAGCCCCCAAACTCAGTTTGCTAAAACTATAAACACAAACTTACCTGTTTAAAAATCCAAAACTGCAGCAACATGCCTCAGAGGTTGGCCAATTGGAAGAACCGTTTGCCGATCACGTTCAGACGAAAAAAAAAAACTTCCAATATTGATTCCTTGATCGGTGCATCTGTAGTGTTGTGACTCCCAGGAGGAGCTGTGAGGTAGAGCTATAAGAGAAATACTATATTACAGATGCAAGAGTCTGTGTGTGTGTGTGTGTGTGTGTGTGTGTGTGCGTGTGCGTGTGTGTGTTCAAATGGCTAAGCTCTATCGTTAGCGCTACGCCAAACAGATAGTGGCCTGAGAGACGGAGATAAGCAGTCTGAGTGTGAATGCTCCGGTCAGGACAGGTCGACTGCACTCCACCTCTTGTTGATTTTCACACTGCTCCAGTGACCTCGGAGGTGAGTGTGTTTACTGCAGCCCGGTTTCAATCTCACTCAAACAGACTCACTAGTGACCTTCGGCAACCCAGAGGTGTGTGTATCTCCAGCTTCCACTTTTTCCTCCCTCCTTTCTTGTTTATTTGCTACTTTTTCCTCTTTCTCATAGATTTAAAGTCAAGCTAAAAAAGTAGTTATACACTTGCAAACACTTGGCCAACTCACTGAGCTACTTTCACATTTATACATTTATCACACACATTTATCATTTATTATTTGTTACCCTCAACCACAATACTAGTATTATGCTGCACAGGTATATTTTTGGGAATAGATACATTGTATGGGTCAACATTATTTGTTTTTATTTTATGCCAAAAATCAGGATATTAAGTAAATATCATAAATATTATTAGTAAATTTCCCACTCTAAATATATTAAAACTGATATGCATTGCTAAGAACTTGATTTGAACAACTTTAAAGGCGATTTTCTCAATATTAAGATTTTTTCGAACCCTCAGATTTCAGATATACAAACCCCAGGCAAATATTGTTTAATAAGTATAAAACAATTCATCAAAACGTATTTATTCATTAATGCGTACCTCTCAATTTAAAAATGTACACTTAGAGTATGACTGGTTTTGTTATTCAGGGTTGCATTTTACATTTATCATACACTCAGTTCACACTTGTGTTTGGCATGCTGTCCCGGGAGAGAGCCCTGAGCTCATAAGATGCTCGAGCCCGGGGCTCCCTCCCGTTTGCAGGGCGAGAGGGGAGTTTGAGCTCAGGTAGGTCTCGAGAACTCCCCTGCTATTTATGGCTAATGACAAATTAGGGATTGCCACAGAGAGATATACTGCTGATTAAGTGCTCGTCTACAGTGCTAAATTGGTTTGGTCAATTCACCTATGTCGCAGGTTTTTGGACTGCGGGAGGAAACCAGAGAACCCAGGGGAAACCCACGCGAGCACGTGTAAACTCGTCTTAAATGTCGACTGGCCTGTTAGAGACTTGGACCAGTGATGTTCTTGCTGTGAGGGAACAGTGCTAACCACTAGGCTGCTGTGCCGCCCGCTCTATCGAGGAAAAGAAAGAAGTAGGGGTGGAAGGGGGATTCTTCAAGTCGAAGATGACTGAGGTAAGGAACTCTGGTTATTTATAATGAGTTAGAAATCATCTGATTGGTGAATCATGAATTAGCTAATGCGGGACCAGCAGCAGTTAGGCATAAGCACGTGCTCCTCTCGAAATTAGTTTATAAATAAACTTCACAAAATGACGTTTGCTGTTTGTTTAAACTACTTATTTAAATTGAGCTGAAACAACTTTTATTTTTTTTGGGCGGGAGAACTTAATTGTTTTATGTTCAATCCAGCCTGATCTCATGAGAAAACGGATGTCACGATCACCAGCGATCCACTCCTGACAGATTGCTGGTGAACTACTTATGTCTTTTAATGAACTACAAATCCCATCAGGCCATGTCACACACATCAGTTGCTGATCATGGCTGATAAGACACACACAGCTAAGACTTGTTTTGATCACTGATTATTTAAACACCATATATATACTGTACCGACCCCCCAAACCCAACCGTCATTGGGGGATGAACAAATCGTACTAAATTATGCAAATGAGATACAAATTCATACAAATTAGCCACTAAATCAAAAAGTTACGAATTGCGTGAGATTGTGTTGGTTCAATCCACTGAAGTTTGTAAATACTAATAAGTTAGCTTAATTCCTTCATGCTGTCCTAACACAAATCAGTTGTGTGGAACCCAACATTTTTTACAGTGAAGTTACAGGTCATCATAAACCTATACTGCCTGTTTTTCTGCAGTCAGATAAGTCCTCAGATAAGCCCTCTTTCCAAAGTATTTACAGTCAAAGCAATTGCACACAGTTATAGTACATTTGCAATGGAGCAGACACTCTCCTTCGGTTGTAATTCCCTTGCCGAGTGCTCAGAATTCCTCATACACCTGGTTAATGTCAGAAACCACTTAGTATGAGAGCTGAGTACTCTTGATAGAGAGATTTGTAAATGAAAACAAAAATAACAGATGATCCACAGGTATACTTTTTATCTTCCTGAGTAGCTAATACCACCTCAGCCATGAGAATCTCAGCTTAAATCACTGTAAGCTGTAATAACACGCGCAGATGGGAACATTTGTGAAACTCGAGAGCAGTCAACAGATTCTCAGTAGTGTTATGTGAGTGGAATAATAATATCATTTTAAGTATATTTTGGGTAGCTTTCAAAGAGATCCAAAATAAACTAATGAAACAAATTGCCAGGCCATGGCACAGTGAATAAGGACAGCTCTGGTCCACCTATACATCTTCAAATTAGAAGGTTGTTTTTGCTATATTCACTAAAGTAAAAACAAAACATCTGAACCTGAACTGAAATGATAAGGAAAATAATGTGACAAATATTAGAGGAAATCATGAGATGTTACACTTCACCTGATCTCCCCTACCTAAACAGTTCAACCAATTAAACTGTAATGCTACAGTGGTGAAACTATTATCACATGTTCACCATCATTCTGAGTTGACTGTTCCAACAAAAATGTAGCTAATTGCTTTGAAGCTAGGTACAATTGCTTTAATACCTAGATAAATATTCCACTATGAAAGTGTTTAATTCATTCATTCATTCATTTTCTTATTGGCTTAGTTGCTTTATTAATCAGGGGTCGCCACAGCGGAATGAACCGCCAACTTATCAAGCATATGTTTTACGCAGTGGATGCCGAGTACATGAATTTCACAAGTATTAGATGGAGTACCCACCATACTCATTATAGGGCACTCTAGCTAGATGAACACTCAACCAACCGTTCCATTGGACTACACCAACCATCATGCTTTGCATCTCCCAGCTGAAACAGATTGCCAATTTTAGCACTGATTACACTGATACAGCTGCAGCACATTACACACTATTTAAGCACCTCAGTCACACTCAGTAGTGATGAGAAGTTCGGATCTTTTCCACAAACCAGATCTTTTGGACAGTTTGTTTTGGATCACCGGTTCTTTTATGCTGCAATGTAATTACGTCCTCCGCGATTATGTAATGACAATCCTCCCATGTTATGACTCAACATATCAAAATATATAGTCAGCAATCATAATTTTAGTCAGTTAAAACATCCCCATGATCTGAAAAGTTTCTTACAATTCAGTTTTGCAGCCCAAATGAAGCATTCACTCACTATTTATATTTCATTACGACATTACAGCAGGCTGTCAATACTGCTTGTGTTCGTTCACCGCCTGCTGAATCACGCATGCGCAGTATTATTCTAGTAACTGAATAACTCTGGAAATTGGTTTATTTCAAGTCAGAGGGGGTATCAGAAAAGTTAAAAGATAAGTAATTTAAGGATAAAAGCTGATTTATAATTCTGCGTCGAGTGATAAGCGTGACCCACAGCGCGTGCCTTGTGCATAGCCGTGCATTTATACTTCTGCACACTGTTTATGTTGCTCTGCAATAACACTTCCGAATCTCTGTGTCAAGTTTCTTCGTGGGCGTTTTGTTTTTTTCTGAATGCTACAAGTAGCTCAAACATGCTCATTCAGAGGCAGGAACCAGCGGACGTGCAACAACTTTAATCATAAGGTAAGCGCAAAACAAAAGTCTCCATCTGGAGCTCCTTCACGCGACTTGACACTTGTAAACAATTGCTCCATCAAGCCCGCGGCTTGTCACCACTACCAAGCCGACCAATCACAGAGCTTGCGCTATGTGCCATTGTGATGTGTAGTTACATTTTTTGAGATGTGTGCGTCAGCGGCAGTCACGGCGAGGGCTATATGACCACTCACAGGCTGTGCCAGAGCGTGCGCTTGACGCAAAAGTATAAATCAGCCTTAAGTGCCTACTAAAGACGCAAACATTTTCAAAAGATTCAGTTTAATTTGGTAACCTGGTTCAACCGGTTCATGTAAAACAGGCCTGCCCAAACTCGGTCCTGGAGGGCCGATGTCCTGCTGAATTTAAGTCCAATTAGACACACCTGAACCAGCTAATCAAGCCCTTTCTAGGCAAACTAGAAACTTTCAGGCAGGTGTGTTAAAGGATGTTGGAGCTAAACTAAGCAGGACGCTGGCCCTCCAGGATCGAGTGTGGCCACTCCTGACTTAGAAGATCCAGTTAAAAAGAACGATTCATTCATGATCGGCCATCACTAATGCCGAGTTCAGACTGCATGATTTTCAAAGTAGTCGCAGATGTTTTCACACTGCATGACTATCTGGGTAAGCGTTCTGTCAGTGCTGTGTTTACACTGTATGATGGATCGGCGACAGTAGAGTTCACACAGTATGACTTTACAATAGGAAGAATCACTGACAACTTTGTCCAAACTACATCTCACAACCAAACAAACGTGAGAAGTGACATGGAAACAACGTGAGGTCACGTAATATATCTTTTGTTATTAACTACATAATGGAAAAAGAAGGCTTTAGCTTTAGAAACTTGTGTTGCTCACCTGGCTTTTGAAGAGAATTAACAATCTCTCCTCAACGTTTTTTTACTTTTCGACCTGATTGTGATATTGATCAGATGACACGTCAAACAGACACAATGCTCCTGCCAAATTTATTTAATTTAAATAAACTGAAAATGAGAGCTTTTAACTTCTCCCCCAGCCTCCCGCTGGCCTCCAGGTACCCGTGCAAGTGAATGCTGCTCTCTCATTGGCTGTAGGTGATCGGGGATGTTATTTTCAATCAGAAAACAATTCACACGGCATGATTTGAATCACAGACAGCTCCAGATATTTAGCATGCCAAATATCTCACGGGTGTCGGCGACTCATCGGCGATTCTCTCATAACGCATCCTTGATAGTTCATACTGTGTGATTGTCACTCACTTGAATGAGCAGCGATTTGCCTGTAATTTCAGGCATTTGTCGGCGATTTCTCAAAACCTGACGGCGAGTCAAAATCAGTGCTAAAATCTTGCAGTCTGAACTCGGCATAACCCTCAGTCATTACAAAGTCTTGTTACTGCCACATATGAAACCTGAGAGCTTTCTATGTTTGTTGCCTTGTTTTTAGTTTTTGGACTGTTTCCTTGTTTATGATTGTTTGCTTCCTGCCTCGACCCTTTGCCTGCCTCTTGGATTACGCTTTATGGACTACCCTTGACGTTGTTCTCTTATGTTATGATGACCCCTGCCTGTCTGACAATCCTGCCTCATAGTAAAGCTGTGTTTGGAATCCCACCTCCGTTGTACCCTCTCGCATTTTACGCTGATGTTATAATTACTACCTGAACACCCTAATAATCCCTAATACGTTCAGCTCACCTACAAACTTAGCACAAAATGTATTACAGAAGCCCACACTTTCCTTTTCATTCTTATCAACAATTTTATACCAAATTACAAATTCTACCATGGTGCTCATTTCCCCAAACACCTCGTCTGTCTCATAGCTTCTTTTTAAAGAGCCTTAAGCTCTCCCACGCTGTCTTTACACAATCCTCTCATGTTCTCTCTCAGTCTCTGTAGGCTAAAAAGCCGCTGGCCTGTTACTGATGTCTGTCTGCTGCATTAGTTGAACAGAAACAGGACACAGAGACCGCAAATCAGATAAGAGTCTGCCATACAACGGGGAACGATATAATGAATCTCGTGGAACCATAATGCTGTGTGTCTGTGTGTGTGTGTGCATGAAAGTGAGTGTGTGTTTTTCTGCCCTGTTGAAGCAGACTGCAGTCATGGCTGAGAGGGAATCACACTTTGATGTTCACCCCGATGAGTCGATCCTAACAGGAAACCAGATTTATCACTTGATTAAACTTAGCAGAAGGGTGTTGTAAGGCTGATGCAAGGTAGATATAGATATGCAGAGCTGGTTTGAATACGTGTGTGTGTGTGACTGCTTCAAGGTCTGCTCTTTCACAGTAAGTGCTTTGAAAAGTGTGTCCCTGCAATTTCCTGTTTATGTATTCATACCATGATGAAAGAAAATTCATTTTACCACAGTAATTACAGTCTGATCTTTAAAAAGACAGAGGCGATCGCTGTCACTCTCGCTTTACTCACGCGCTGTCCTCTCAGATTAGCGGGATACTGCTTCTCTTTGAGCAGTTAGCCTCCATTCATAATTTTCCGCTAATTACTTCACAATTAAAGTTTCTAATTCAATTAAGTTTCATTTCGAACATGCCTAAACATGGTGGATGATCTGCCTCTTGAATGTTTTTGTTTATCTGATTAGCTCTCAGGGGAGAAATAAATGGTTGGCTGGTTTCGATTTATTTGGTCTTAAATTTCTTCAGTGCCCTTTGATTGCTCAGTTTAATTAGCTGAACGTAACATGTAATCATATTTATGTTCTCAGCTCAAAACTTCTACTGAGGCAGTTTTTCTGCTGGTGAAGGAGCGAAAAGTACTTGCTGATTGGAAAACATTGGCTTAATGAAGCAAGCTGGCATTTGAGATCGTGAACTTCCCTTCCCGTCTGATGGTATGGAAAAGCTAGGCAGAGGTAAAGTCACTGAGCATTCTTTCAGCATGCATAGGGGCAAATTAAACATTTGCATTATTTATTTTTTAAATAATAGCCAATAGCTATTTACCATACAAAGATGCAAATTAGATTTATGCGGAAAACAACATCACATAAAACTTTATCCATTCATTCATTCATTCATAATTCTTCAGCTTAATCCCTTATTTTATCAGGGGTTGCCACACTGGAATGAACCGCCAACTATCCTGGCATACGTTTTATGCTGCTAATGCCCTTCCAGCTGCAACCTATTACTGGGAAACACTCATTCACACAAACAAACACACTCATACACTGCGGCCAATTTAGTCCATCCAATTCACCTACAGTATAGCGCATGTCTTTGGACTTGTGGGGGAAACTGGAGCACCCGGAGGAAACCCATGCCAACACGGGGGGAACATGCAAACTCTACACAGAAATGCCAACTGGCCCAGCCGAGACTCGAACCAGCGACTTTCTTGCTGTGAGATGACAGTGCTAACCACTGAGCCACCGTGCCACTCCCTTACATAAAACACTTGTGAATAAATCTCCAATCCATCCAATGAGTCAAATAGAACCAAAATCATCTCTTTCAGATAAACTGCTGTCAAATATCCAAAAGGAAAAGGGAATTTGCTGCACTGTGGGACTTTTTTAGTATTCTGAAGTACCTCGGAAGATGAAAATTCATTCATTCATTCATTTTCTTGTCGGCTTTGTCCCTTGCGGGGTCGCCACAGCGGAATGAACCGCCAACTTATCCAGCACGATTTTACGCAGCGGATGCCCTTCCAGCCGCAACCCATCTCTGGGAACTTCCACACACACATTCACACTCATACACTATGGACAATTTAGCTTACCCAATTCACCTGTACTGCATGTCTTTGGAATGTGGGGGAAACCGGAGCACCCGGAGGAAACCCACGCGAACCCAGGGAGAACATGCAAACTCCACACAGAAACGCCAACTGACCCAGCCCAGCCGAGGTTCGAACCTGCGAACCTGCGACCCAGCGACCTTCTTGCTGTGAGGCAACAGCACTACCTACTGCGCCACTGGGTTGCCCGGAAGATGAAAATGCAAAAATAAAATGCAATGACTACATGCTGGACAACTCAAGACAATTCTGGGAGGTATAATGCTGAATCACTTTGGCTAAGGCATTTTAGAATGACCAAAACAACATGTCAGATGTTTTACAATATGGTTGGTCTGCTGGTTTGCTCTTTAATGCCGTCCAATAATGTACCAATTTATGTTAGGCCAAGGCTATAATATGATCTGTTAAGCAAAATCACATGACTTTTTTGATGCAATTTATTCTGTAAAAATGTTTTGTAGTTTATGCACATTTTTTTTCTAATGGAGTAAATACTTTAAAGGGGTGGTCCACTACAATATCATATTTTAAACTTTAGCTTTTGTGTAATGTAGATGTGTGAACATGAACATCATCTCTGAATGTAATATGCTCAAAGTTCAATGCAAAGGGAGACATTGGTTTTTACAGAGTTAGCTTAGCAAAGCCTACAGCAAACGGAGTTTGGGAACTACAAAAAAACCATCCGGGTTAGCGAGATCACAAGCGCTTTAGGTTTCACGCATTCACCACGTGCACAGCAAAGGGGCGTGGCCAGAGGCACTGTAATGTTACAGCAGAGAAAGCTAAAATGCTGTCCAAACGCTATTTTCACAGAGCTTTTGTTTCTGTATTTGAGTTTGCAAAGGAAACAACACAAAGACAGAAGTGCTTACAATTTAATTTGAATTATATTCCAGAGAATTCTAAAAATATATAGCTTGCATTTGACAAATTACAGCTTCCAAAATCTCTCCCAGTTCAGTGCTGGATACGGCTAAAAACTCCTTCAACTGACGAAGCTGTGGATTGTGAGCCACAATCTGTAAGCATTTTCATTTGTTAAAATTGATCAACTACATGCATAGTGTCTAGCGTTAACGGTATGTTGTAGCAAGGACTTAAACAAGGATGTAAACAACAGGAAATGCTGGCACCTTTAACAATTTAGCAACAATCTACAAATTCATATTTATCCATCAAACCCCTGTAAACACCCACAGGGCCAGCCCTGTACATTTGGGGGCCCTAAGCAGAATAATTTTGGGGCCCTTACTTGCTCTAAATGGTGGAGTATTGCCATTGCAAACAAGCCCACAATGATTATATTGCTTATTAAATACAATCAATGAAACAGAAAAGTAGAGCCTGATTTCTTCTACTTAATAACTCTCTGAAGATTTTGACATTTTAAAACAGCACTGTTTTTGTCAACTAGCAGCTTCAAAAATGAAACACTAAACAATCTTTATCGAAAGGGAGCAGTGATTCCTACTTTGTGTCCTGGTGGAGTGTTTAAAACGTATTCTATTAATTTAGCAAACAGACTGAAAATTCTATAGCTAAAGGTTGATTTTTTTTTTTTTTTTTTTTATTAATTCCAAAAGCAAAAACCCTGCAAGGCAACCCAGTGGCGCAGTAGGTAGTGCTGTTGCCTCACAGCAAGAACGTCGCTGGGTCGCAGGTTCGAACCTCGGCTGGGCTGGGTCAGTTGGCGTTTCTGTGTGGAGTTTGCATGTTCTCCCTGGGTTCGCGTGGGTTTCCTCCGGGTGCTCCGGTTTCCCCCACAGTCCAAAGACATGCAGTACAGGTGAATTGGGTAAGCTAAATTGTCCATAGTGTATGAGTGTGAATGTGTGTGTGGAAGTTCCCAGAGATGGGTTGCGGCTGGAAGGGCATCCGCTGCGTAAAAATCGTGCTGGATAAGTTGGCGGTTCATTCCGCTGTGGCGACCCCGCAAGGGACAAAGCCGACAAGAAAATGAATGAATGAATGAATGAATGAAAACCCTGCAATGAAATGACACTGAACAATAACTAGCCAAAAGTGAAAATGCATTACTTAGTAATAAAATATACATTCTAAGCTCATTAAAAAAAAAACAAAAAAAAAAAAAACAATTAACATTAATTCAAAAATTGATCCATAAATAATAAAAATCAATAAGCAAATAATATAAAGTAAATATGAAAAATATTAATATAAATAGCATATAAGAAAAAGGGAAGCAACAAATACTGGGTTAATGTTAATACCCAAACACAAACTTTATTATTGCCTTTAGTCTCCTTCCCTGTTCCTTACATTTCAGATGCAGGGTCCAAAGCTTATATTAAACTTAAGTTTATATTAAGCTTAAATTAATTCAATTAGAACATAACTTTTATAAACATGTCTCAGGAAAAATATTACCAGTGTGCAAAATATGTCAGTGAAAGACACTTCAGTATTTCAGTAAAATGCGTTTTAAACAAACCAAAATAAAAACGGGCCTGTAAAACCTGGAAAACACTAAATATTTTATATAAGTAGACTATGTTCATTAATCTGTAATTGCCTATTTTCAATAAATGTGCTATTAGATTATGATTTCTTTATATCATATAGATTTATGATATCATTTTCCCCTCAGTTTTTCTACGCCTGAAGCATAACGTTATTTTTGTTTCATTTTCACGGTCCAATTTCCAAAATAAATCAGGTATATAATGGGGCAGGCAATGAAGCAAAGGCCATGGTTGTGTTTGTGCACGGATTTGCGTTCTTGTGGTGACCGGTCGGTTTTGCAGGTTACCTTGGAAGAACAAACTTGAACTGCGAGAACACAGAACGCATATGAGAAATGAGATGCTGCGAGCTTCCTGTTTATCACATAACCTTCACACGAAAACAATTTCAACTTTAATAAAATTGTGATTTTTTTTTTCTTTTCTTTTTAGTGAAAATTTATAAATATTTAAGTCCTAAAGCACTATCAATAAAGGTAATTTGTAAAATGCAAATAAAAAACGATTTCAGCAACCAAACAGCTTGCACCACCAGCGGGTTGTGGGGGCCCCCTAGTGGCGGCGGGGCCCTAAGCAGCCGCTTAGTTCGCTTATAGGGAGGGCCGGCTATGAACACCCACAATCTTCAGCAGAGCTGCAGTGTCTCTCTATGCGGCCGCTTTCACTAAGTTTTTTTTTAAATTGATATGGCTAACAGCTACTCTGACTGTCACTATTTACATAGTGCAAAAGCGCATGCTTGTGGAGGTGTGACGCCTTTCCTAGTGACATGGAGCCGATCCGCAAATCACAGCACGTTATGTTAGCTGACCAATCAGAGCCTCTTGAGGGCAGGCCTTTTAAAGGAACTAGTAAGTATGACAGTCATTTTCATGTTAGCTGAATAGCAGTATATAATTAAAGTAAGATATATGAAAAAATAACATGATTTTCTACAAATGAAGCATGAGCATACATTGCTTTATATCTTATAAACACAACCAAGGCTTAAAAATACACCACCCCTTTAAAAAGTTTATTTCCATTAAGCATTTTTATGCAATATTCCAAAATGTGCAACAAAATATTTGGATGGAAACATACTTAATGATTCTTAATGAACTAATGTACATACCAGTTTTTCCTTTGTGACTTTGTGGTGATTTCAATTATTTCCTTCAATGAAATGGTCAGGAGAATTATCACCAATCAATCAATACATTCATCTGTCTGTGAATCTATCGTTCTATCACCCCTCCATCTGGGTACCTATTTATCAGTCCATCCATCTGTGAATCTGTTAGGTCTATCATCCATTCGTCCAACTGTTCATTGACCTATCTGTTTAACTCTGCTTAAATCGACCAGGCAGACCTGCAGAAATCATGAAATTGCAGGTGGATTTTCTTAAAAGATCTATCTATCTATCTATCTATCTATCTATCTATCTATCTATCTATCTATCTATCTATCTATCTATCTATCTATCTATCTATCTATCTATCTATCTATCTATCTATCTATCTATCTATCATCTATCTATCTATCTATCTATCTATCTATCTATCTATCTATCTATCTATCTATCTATCTATCTATCTGGCATTGATGATACAGTATAAAATCTAATTTGAATTTAAAGTATACTGTAGGGTTAATAAAAGTCAATACTACCAAACATTTTGATAGGTATGTTTATAGTGCATATTTCAATAATAAACCTTGCGCAGGCTGTGTGAATTCTATTAATAACGGTGCTAAAATAAGTAAATGAACTGCATATTACTGTCAAACAAGCCTTAGCGTATATGTGCCTCAGCACGTACGGCTCAAAATAGCTCCTGCTTCTCAATGACGTGTCCTCTTTACAATTCTAGTTCAGGAAGAGTTTTACTGACAAGTTCAACAAGCCTTAACACTATACAGTCACAATATTGAAAATGTGCCATAGTGTAGTGTTATCAGGATTTCATTCTTGCACAGATACTTTATGAGTTTTTTTCATTGGTCTAGAGTGCGAAAGAGCTGCTATATAAGGCCTGTCACAAGTTTTTCTTGAGAAGGAGAAAGGCTGGGAGAGACTTTATATGCTGGAGGTCTGAGATAGGAGAAGGCTTTCTGTTAAGTGTTAGAGTAATCCTGCAGGCTCTGAGGGAAGGGAAACAGACCAGGCGGAGGATGAAAACTGAAAAGATTCTCATCTATTTCTCTTACTCTCAAGAATACCCTGCTTTCAGATTTCTTTCGTCTTTACAATTTCTCATTACTACTGCTCAGTTGATTTGCAATTAAATGTAAATTATTGTGCATGCTTTTGTGATGTTCTACTAAAGTGTTTAACTTGTTCATTGCTTGTTTAAAATGATCTACCAGCCGAGTCAAGTGATTTTATATGGGGAACACTAAGTACTTTTCCATTAATCTGGATCTGGTAAAGATCTAGTAATTTCTGGAAAGCAGACACTATGTTCCAAAATCCAGCTATCAATTTTAGCTGGGTTTAGATGTGTTTTCAGCTGGGTAGACTCCACAAGAAGGGTCTGAATTCACTGCAAGCCTATTAAGCCAACATTAGTGATGATGTCCCGATCTGGCAATGCTTTGCTTTATCTTTTCAGCCTAAGGGATAGATTCAGTACTGAAATGGCCTCAGGTGTTTTTTTTTTTTTTCAAATACTGTACGAGAAGCATTACATACTGTAATATAGGTCATAATTCATCAAATGTGATGATTGTTAAATTGTGCATTTATATTAATTTGTGTTTATAATGTAGAAGATTGACTCTCAATTATAAGTTTAGATCTCAAAGTGTTTTCTAAATTTCATGGAAGATTATATAGCAGTCTGGCTGTGCAAGGCAAATGGATTCTTGAGTTACAGGTGAGAGCACTGATACATTAAAAATGTCTAGCAAAAATGAAGGAATAGAGATAGATTTAATCAGTTAAACATTTGTATAATAATTTTGACAGATGGATGGATGGATGGATGGATGGATGGATGGATGGATGGATGGATGGGATGGGATGGATGGATGGATGGATAAATGGATGGATGGGATGGATGGATAGATGACCAGATAGATAGAAGGATAACTTGATCGATTGATCGATTGATTGATTGATTGATTGATTGATTGATAAACTGATTGATTGATTGATGGACTGATTGATTGATTGATGGACTAAAACATTGACTGATTTGGTGGATGAACAGATTGCTGGATGGATAAATAGATATATGATGGATGGTCATATGATTGAACAGATGGATATATTAATAGATGAGCAGATAGACAGACAGATAGACTGACTGATTGATTGATTGATTGATTGATTGATTGATTGATTGATTGATTGATTGATTGATTGATTGATTGATTGGTTCAAGATGGATAAACTGAAAGATGGACAATTTGATGAACTGATTTATGGATGGACGGACGAATAGATGGATGGACATTATTGGATGGAGGGATAAATAGATATATGATGGATGGATGTATGATTGAAGAGATGGATATATTGATAGATGAGCAGATGGATGGATGGATGGACTGAAAATTTGACAAATTGATCAACATATTGATGGATGGACAAATAGATGGACATATTCCTAAATGAAAGGATAGATAGATAGATAGATAGATAGATAGATAGATAGATAGATAGATAGATAGATAGATAGATAGATAGATAGATAGATAGATAGATAGATGATAGATAGATAGATAGATAGATTGATTGATTGATTGATTGATTGATTGAAAATTGGACAGATGGACAGATTGATGGATGGATGGATGAATAGATGGTCACATTCCTGGATGGAAGGATAAATAGATATATGATGGATGGATGTATGATTGGAGAGATGAATATATTGATAGATGAGCAAATGGATGGATGGATGGATGGACTGAAAAATTTACAAATTGATGAACAGACTGATGGATGGATGGATGGATGGATGAATAGATGGACATATTCCTGAATGGAAGGATTGATTGATTCTAGATGGATGAACTGAAAGATGGACAGGTGGCAGGTTGATGAACAGATTGATGGATGGATGGACGAATAGATGGACAGATTCCTGGATGGAAAGACAAATAGATATATGGACAGATGGAAGAATGGTTGGAGAGAAGGATATATTGATAGATGGATAGAAGAGCAAATAGATAAGTTTATGTTGTGAATAAATAAGGCTGTATTCACATGTCAGGCGGATCTGTGACTGGAGTGGATGGGTGAGAGGAGAGAGGCAGGTTGACAGCTTTAATTGTGATTCTAAATTTGATATGATTAACTAGGCTGGATCAAATTAACCTGATTGGCAGATGGAGAGGGGGTGGACGGGGGCGTGAAGAGGGGAAGGAGATAGATGCTCCATGTCCTCAAAGAGCTTTGCCCGTGTTGGTGTTTACACACATCAAAAGAAAGTTTTACAGAAAACTATTAAGCTTTGTTCTTTGTCTCCTTTTGTTTTATGAAAGCGGTGTAATCCCTGTCGTGTCTAATGTGACGTTTGGCTGTCAGAAATGGAATATTGTTTTTTTTATTTTCTTGAGCATTCCTCTACAGTATTTCCTGTAAATGCTGTATTTTTTTTTGTTTGAAGGTAGGACAATTTAAATGTCCTCTCATTAAAGGTCACCAGTAAGCCTACATGCATTATTCCAGCTCATTATAATACAACGACAACAACAACACTCCGAATGCATTCGCAAAAACAATGACAATTAAAACGGCGCTAGCTCTCCTGCACTGCATCGATGGCAGTTCAAGAGCGAGTTACTGTGATTGGCTGGACAGGGGCGCGGCGTGAAAGCTGAGAGGAAGTTGTGAGGTTAATGAGCACAGATTTGTTTGCTCTTACCTTGTTGTGGGCCATGAATAATGGATAGCACACTTTTTCCCCCCTTGTCGTTCTTACATTTGCTGTTTTCTCTTTTACTTGTTTGTCACTTTGTCATTGGTGAGAGTGCATGTGTGAGACTGCTTGTGTCACCATTGAAAACGAGATTCCTCAAACAACACTGCGACAGTCCTCTCGCGCTAATGAGCAGCCTGCCTCCATCTACCCTTCCTCCTTCTTGCTCTTTTCTTCGTTTTCTTCTCAGCAAGACTCTGGAGAATGAGATGAATCACTGACCCTCCTCTGACAAATGCTAAAATGCAGTATAAACAAATGGTTTTGTACAAAAAACATTTAATTAGCATTTGAACCAGTGTTTTGCATGAACGATTTAGCAGGAGTTAGCAGGCCTGAAAATATATGGAGTGATTTGAGACCACCGTAGTGATGTGGTTCAGCCTTTTAAACTTTCTTTTACAATAATGAGAATTTTGAAAGAAATGTACTTTAAAGAAAATTTATTCTGTCCATTTAACAAGCTATTTCAGAGTAACCATCCTCAGTCAGAACCATATTACTCAAATGAGCAGTTATACTCCTTATATGTGGTCTGTTTTGTGAGTACAGTCTCTCTAGATCCCGTAGATTTTAAAATGTGATTTCATATCATTATGAAACTTTTTTTAACTAAGTATCACTCACTAACTTTTTTCCCTTTACAGTTGTGTCATTCTTATGCAGCATTTTTAAATATTGCATCATTTATTTATATTGGTGATCCCAGTTTTCCAGGATATCCCGCATCGCTGAGATTTTTTGGACCACAAAATCATTTTGTGCGATTATAAAAAATTCATTATTGTGGTTGATATTTGGGTGTACGGTGAGTGGGTTTTACTGATTTGTTTTGACACATTTCTTTTTATTATTATTAATAATTCTCTTAATTTACTTCATTTACTACGTTTATTTACTTACTTCCAGGGCCGTTTATATCGAAGTTGAAATTTAGCCGCACCACGTTGGTGTTTTGTAACATCTAATTTTTATGAGGTGGGTCGTTAGCCCCAACACTCAACCCCCAACCTGGAGGACCAGGACATACACACATACAGACAATTTAGCTTACCCAATTTACCTATAGCGCATGTCTGTGGGCTGTAGGGGAAACCGGAGCACCCGGAGGAAACCCACATGAACACGGGGAGAACATGCAAACTCCACACAGAAATGCCAACTGGCCCAGTCGGGACTTAAACCAGCGACCTTCTTGCTGTGAGGCGATCGTGCTACCCACTGCGCCACCGTGCTGCCCCCTCTTGATTATTATTATTATTATTATTATTATTATTAATTATCAGGTGACTCCAAACCATATTCTGAAGATTAAAATAAGATTTGGATGTAATTTGGTTTGATAATGGTGGAGACGGACGAGCATATGTCTAGAATATGCATTAGCTGTGTTTTGACCGACGCGATGAGTGTGGCCAATTTGTAGAGGTCTCTCAAAGGCACTGTCTCCGAAAAGTTCAATAAAGAGAGATATCATAAACGTAATCCGACTTTGACCCTCTAATCCCTCTGGTAATTCCAGTGATCCTAAGGTTTTGCCTCACCGTCAAGTCATTAACTGTGGTTTCAATGTGCACAATCTACTGAGCTTGAAGTGAAAGGGTTGATTGCAGCGTGAACACAGCAGAAGTAAGCTCAGATAAGATTTTAGTTGACACTTCCATGCAAATGATGGTTGTTATTATCTCCTTCATAGAAGCAGGTGTTAGCTCATCCTCCTTCAGTGGAGCGTTAGCATTAGCATTAGATGCCTGCTCGCCTCCTCTTTCAACCAACATTTTAGCATTATTTCATCCTGATTTACTCGGTTTTGGCATTTTTACATTTAGATGTGATGCAGATTTGCTTACTTTATAAATGTAAAACAAAGACAACTGAGGTTAATAGAAAAAATACACAAATGTTCACGGAGTGACGTCCACCTGTGTCTCTGAACAGTTAAATAAAGAGAGATATCATAAACGTAATCAGACTTTGACCCTCTAATCCCTCTGGTAATTTCAATGATTCTAAGATTTTGCCTCTGTAAGCAGTTTTCTAAATCATACACTGTATGTTTAAGGGAGCCATTTTAAAGTTATCAGTATGATGGTGAACAACTGTACATTTTCATATCTTATACAAAAAATGTAAATAAGGGCAGTATTAATAGCTAAAAATGTGGGAGTGTGCTACTATTATGTGATTGTATTGTATTGCAATATGGAGCAATTAAGTGTTGATGTTAAATCAAAAGTAATTCACAGAATACTTAAAATGAAATGAGCTAATGACAATAATTATTTGTGGTTATAACTGAATTAGTTATAAATAACTGTATGAAATGATATAACATGATATGATAAAAAAACTAATTATTTTAATTGCACCCAGCTTACATGTAAAATAAAGTTACCTGAGAGAGAGGGAGAGGCAGGGGGAGGGAGAGAGTAGCTCCCGAAGAGAGCCTGATAGTAGTAGAGTCAGACAAGATAGACTCCAGAGTGGGAGAGGAGCAGAGCAGCATAAGCACAGAGCAAGAAAAGAGACAGAGCAAAGTTTACCATGTATTTTGTTTCTTTCTTGACCATGTGACCAAAGCCCAAGTACTGAGGCCCTGTTTACACTAATACGTTTTAGTTTAAAACGCTTAATTTTTGCTACGGTTACGCCATCCGTCCACACTACCCTGGAGTTTTTGAGCGTCAAAAATGGAGCATTTTGAAAATGCTGGAGAGGCCGTTTTGGTTGTAAAATGCTGCTGCTCCGAGTCAGTGTGGATGGGAGACATCTGAAAACGGAGGTGTAGCTGTAGACATTCTGATCTGATTGGGGCTTTTTCTCAATATCAAGTGCACAAAGTTCAGTCTTGCATCCTTTCCTTGTAAGTTCAGACTTCGCAAGTTTGATATGGAAAACAAACTCCAGAGGACACACTGGGTAAACAACTTAACAGACACCAAAAATGTTGATGTGTCGTGTAGCAACATATTTATTTGACCGCCATCTTCACTTTATGCATATTTATAACAAAACAAAGCCTATAACATAACTGCCTCCTTTAATTTTCATTGAAAAATATACTGTAATATCTCTTTTGCTGAATATCAGTTTTAATAAAGCATTTAGTCAAATGTGCATATATGAACTTTTCTTTGCGCTCAGCCAAAACACGTTACCTGAAAACAAGTAATAGATTCAAAAGGCCAAAGAGTTGTTAGATAGAGACAATATGAGTTAAATATCACGTTTAACAAATATAATGAGATTAGGGTCCAGCGGTAGATCCTTGACGAACTGTCAGACGTCACATGATGTGCATTTTCAGTGGTATAATGTGGACTGAGCTCTGTTCAGAAATGCTAGGTAAAATGGCAGTGTGGACGTGGATCATTTTTTTTTCTACAGTGCTGTTTTAAAACTAAAACGTATTAGTGTAAATGGAGGCTGGGATATACAAACTGACCAATCAACACGTGACCACATCGTAAAACCCCCAAACTCCACACACCAGTCCTTGATCTTATCAGTATCTGCCTTTGGAATCTGCATGAACATTCTTGGTGAAAAATACATGTTTAGCAATATAAACAAATGCATATGATAATTTGCATATCTACAGTTGCTTACTTTTTATATGTAAAACAAAGTTAACTGAGATTACTAGAAAAAATACACGAATGTTTACGGAGTGACTTCCACCTGCATCTAGTCTCTATGAGGCATACTGGAAGGACACTTTTTGGTTGTTTTTAATTCATTTTAACACTGACTGAATTTCACCACTTTTGCCAAATACCTTGCCATGTCCTCCTTTAAGGTGTTGTGAGTAGATGTGTTGAAAGTTTTTGCAGAAAACTTTTAGCAGTGCAGAGCTTACAAAACCATCAACAGGCAATTCATTGTAATTCCACACAGTTTCTTTACACAACACCAACATTTGATTGACAGGATAAAATCAGCACTGATTGTTGGCAGTTTCTGTACAATCGGCCAATACAGATTTCTGTGTTTTTGATAAAAAGATACATTAAATAAAATACAGATTTTGAACAATGCAAGTTGCAACATGAAGCATAACCAATGTGCCTTTGTCAACCTGATTTGTTGTTGTTGTTGTTGTTGAAGGCAAAGAAGAGAGGGGAGAAAAAAAAAAAAAAGACAAAATAGGATAGCACTGAGAGATGTTGAAAGGGAAGCTGAAAGAATGGAAAATAGAAAGAGTGAAAATGACCTTAGAAAATAGAGAGTGAGCGGACGAAGAGGAGAAATGGCCAGACAGAACAAATGACCTCAGCTATAAAGGTATTAGTTAAGGTGAGAGTGTGAAAAGGTTGGCCAATAAGCTTTTATTTATAGCAACAGAAATATAACTCTATCTCCTGTCTTATTGCAACACTTCTGTGTGTATGTGTGTGTGTGGTCTTTATATCCCATCCTATCTCCTTTAGTTGTGTTCACAGACCAGCTTTATGTTTCTCTGGTCACTTTATGTGTGTGTGTTTTCACTCATATCTCTGCTCAAGGATATCGATGGCATTCTCATTTCTCAATATCAGCCCACAAAGTCCCCCACCCCTCCACTCTCAACAGATGTGTAAAATAAAACCTGTTCTCTGGCCTCAGCCAATATATACGTCACAATCAGAAAACAAACACCAGACAGAGAGCCAATTCATCTCTATTAGGCATTTATATTTAGCACATCATGATAATGGCCTATACAAACTCAGCAGCTTCCCACTACAACCAGATATCAGAGGTGTCTCTGTCTGTTAATGAACACTGTTAGTCATGGTCAACCACAGTCAAAGTGATAAACTGCAATTAAGCATATTCAGATGGTTTATCAGATCAGATTTTAATCGAGTCGACAAATTAGCTAAAATGTTTTCGGTTTGGGGTAATTTCAGAACTCAAATCTGTTTTGGCAAATGTGACACTTAATGACTGTAAATCAAGGAGCGAATATAATTGGCAGAGTAGTAAATCTCTCTCATATTTAAATATTTATGCCCATTCACTGCCATGCAAACAGCTGTTTATTTTCTCAGCTCTGCAAAACATGTTGATTAGATGAACTAATTATGAGGGTAAATGTTTCCTTTGGGCTGTATACAAGTAATTTTTAATGCCAGAACTCAGTGATATTCGCAAGTCCTGTTGTTTTATATGCATTTCAGTAGAATTGTTTGCTTTGATAGTGTCCTTGACCATTCGGTGTCCACACTCAGTGACCTTTTTATTTTCATCTAGTCCAGATGAATAAATTAAAAAAGTTAATTATAGGTCTGGGGAAAAAAACAATATTGATTCTTCATTTTAAATCAATCTTCAATTTAACAAAATAGTATTGATTTGGAAAATTCAAAAAATGTGCATGATTTACCTTGGTGAGTATTTTGTCCTGATATTTTGCAATCTATCGAGTTGCTCAGGCAGGATTATAGAAGAAGGTCATATTATAGCCAAATCAACTGTGCCTGTGAAATGTGGAAGCAGAAGCACTTCATGTCCTAAGGCAATGGTCTTGATTAGGCTAACAAAATCTGTTGTTTGTAATGCTGGGTACCACACACCACAAGATAATTGAGCTGATTTTGAACTGATTTCTCCCCTTCTGACAATCCCAAATTCCGATTATCATGGATTTTCCTGTGGTGTTGTGTGTGACTTAATCTGCTCCGATCTGTTGAATATTTACAATCAAAAAACTTGATGTGTGGGGGAAGCCAGAGGACAAACAAAAATGCGCATACGAGTTGGAGATTATCAATTGAAACAAAACCATATCCAGGCAGAAAGCACACTGACAGAAGATGAAAGCATAACAAGCAGTCATGGTGCGGCTCAAAGTGAAATGGGTTTGGACAGCAGATATGGAGGATCAGCTTGTCGATTTGTGGCAACAGCACAAATGTTTATTTGGTTATTCATCCGCCGTGTTTATTTTTACTTCTCTTGATATTTTGTGAGATTGCCTGTTCACATTCAAGACTCTGGTTGGAAATCTGTTGATGTGTGTTGTGCTGTCTTTGTCACATCGCATACACCATTCTGAAAATGCTTGTAAGGTATGTTTTGATGCTGGTCCAGCTTATGACCAGCAAGAACCAGCATGGGACCAGCAAAAATCAGAATCAAAACATACTTTACCTGCAATATTTTACCTTTTTTGTCCTCATGATTATGGTCTCTAACAATTGGAAATCTTTTTTTTTTTTTTTTACTGTGTACCAGGCATTAGTTGCCTGCAAGAGCAGATACAATGCCAATGCCATAGTAAAGTGCATTGTATGCACAGTGCATTATACATTATGTGCATAATTATGATTTCTTTTTATAATGCTTTTGATTTATTTGACTACTTTTAGGACTCTATTTTAACGATCTAGGGTCAAAATCTAAAGAAAATAGCATTAAGGGCTTGTCTGAATCCACTTTTGCTATTTTAAGGATGGAAAAATGGTCTAACAGCATTGTGCTTATTTCCTAATGAGTTATGGGTGTGTTTTGAGAATAAACTATTCAGAGTCTCATCTCCCATTCCCTTTAAGAGTCAGTTGCGTCGTGCCATGGAGCATTTGCTATTTACATGGTGGACTTTGTAAATAGAAAAGCCGAATGCTTCACTGGCGAGAAAACGGTTAGGGCTCTATTTCAGTGATCTAGGCGCAAAGTTTAAAGCGCATGGCAAAAGAATTAAGGGCGGATCCGAATCCACTTTTGCTATTTTAAGAACGGAAAAATATGGTTTGAGCCGCGGTGCATGGTCTAACAGGGTTGTGTTTATTCTCTTAATGAGTTATGGGTATGTTTTGAGCATAACATACATTAAACCAATCAGAGTCTCGTTTCCCATTCCCTTTAAGAGTCAGTTGCGTCGTGCCATGGCACATTTGCTATTTACTTGGCAGACTTTGTTAGTGGAAAAAGACTTCACTGGCGAGAAAACAATTTGTCAGACCATCTGAGCGAGAATAAAGAATGAGCCTCCTCCATTTGGCCTCTTTACATTCTCTTTACTTTACTTTTACTCTTTACTTTTACTCTTTACTTTACTTTCGTGGATAAGGAAACTGTGTTATACACACTCCACTGAAGACATCCATTAGCCTACATATTTAGTTTTGTTTGTTAAGCACAAAGATTTGTTTCAAAACTATTTCTAAATTCAGTTCTACTTTCCAGCAAACGAATAAATGAACAATAAAAATAAAGTGTGGTCAAAAAAGTTATATTCAAACACACGTGCTATTCTTATGCCCCATATAATGACGCATACATCTCCAAAACCCGACAGGTGGACATATCTAAATTTGTTTTTATTAAAACAAATATAAAACTGCATATAATAAATAATACTGCTAATAATAATAACATTACACAAATGCAAATTGTCAATGGCATCATCTATTTTAGTTCTTCAAAATAGCAATGCACCAACAATGCACCTTAACACACCGCTATTTTAGACTAGCATGTCCATGACTCCACAAAGTGGTGCAAATGGATTAGCTATTTAAACAACGTGGAGCAAAACATGAAAATTAGGGTTGCGCTGGTCTGAAAATAGCAACAAATCGTGCCAAACACGTCTTGCGCCTTATTGGGCCAGGTGTATGATAGGGTCCTTAATATTTAATTTGGCAAAATTATACAAGTGTTCAAAGGGGGAGATCAGCAGTTGACTAGGACTGGATTGAAATTCATGTTGGTGTAAGCTGGAATTTCAGCAGTCTGTGTGCATGCAAATTTAATGCCCTGATTATGTTTTTTTTTTCTCAGCAGCTGTGGAACAAATAAAAGTCCTGCTTCATCACAGCCTCCATTTGAGACCAGTCTGTGCCCTAATTAGTGTGCATGGAGGCACTGGAACCTCAAGTGATGCTCTGGATATGTCTTCCTGTCAAAACTCCAGATCTGTCTGCAGCAACAGACCATCAACAGTGATTGTTATTTTGGATTTGCAGGTGGGTCCACTAGACATGTATGGCCATTTTAGATCCCTTCACTTCCTATATGGATTTTCTCATTTTAGATTCAATTAGCGTTCTTAATTAAATCTCTGGCTTGATTTTCTTTTTAACTTGGCTTGTTCTAATCTCTATTGCATCCACAGTTCAAACAGCACCAAGCATTTTCAGCCAATCCAATTATTTCCTTGTTTTGCTTTGCAGCTGATGTGTCAGTGATGAAGGCAATTTCTTCCTGACTATTTCCATATAAATAGAGACCTTCAGCACCGGAGTCACAGTCCTATTGTAGGTTTGCGCTATCAGAATGATTTCTTTGTTATAAAAAATAAAGCCCGTGGAGATTCGACTGTCGCTGTTCCCATTCAGTGTGTATCAGATGGTGCTGGAACAAAAGCAATACTGTATATTTTTGAGCATTTGCAGTTTTGGAGCATCATTGTTATTTCCCTAAATAACGACATGTTAAATAATAGACTGGAAAAGGTTTGAAAATGTCATCTGACCTGATTTGATTGCTCGTATTTCTTCATTATTAACTCACAGGGTGTTTCTTCATCATTTGCAGCATGCTTATTTATACTGGTTGTGTGATATACTAAAATATACAGTGACACAATCTCCCTGTCTCTCTCTTGCAGACATGCAATGTAGTTACAGCGTTCAGCTCTGGGGGAACAAAGGGTTTAGTTTCTGCCTCCTTACCCTGCAAAACAAACCCTGATTGCAATTAAATGCCGTCTGGGTGGAAACCACACAGAAAGACAACAGCAATGTTTACAAGTGTAATCAAACAGAATTGTGCTAACCACAAATCTGGGGCCCAGGTATCATTTCAGTTCTGAAATAACATAAAACTAATTATTCTGGATTTAGCTTAGAGTTCTGTATACGAGGAGTTTCTTTCTTTCTTCCTTCCCTCATTTTTTAAGTTTATCGAGAAGCTCTTTGGATTACTTTCCTTGGATTACTTATTCTGATTGATCAGTCACACTGTAACTGTCAGGACGCTGGGTAGGCCTGTCACGATACCTATTTTTGGTTGTACGATATATTGCACCAAAATATATTGCGATAAACGATATTATTGTCATTTTAAGACCATTTTATGCCACTCATTATATAATGCCAGAATGACAATATAATATCACAATGCAAGTACACTCTTTCAAAAAACACACAATATTTTATTCTTAAGAATATCTAATTTAATTATAGTCATTTTAACAATTCAATAATTAGGCATTGAAATCAGAATGTGAAAACGCATATCCTAAATGAATAATAATTAGTGTTAACAAAAAAGCGCAAGGTCAAAAGTAATATATCTGCTACCAGATCTATTTTCAGTTGTCAGACATCCACATGAAAATATACTATCGCAATTTATAGTAAACACTATAGTGTTTTTAACCATACTGACAACTCCAGTAGAGGTAGAGATTTTGCACAATCAGTTAAAATGTTGCTAGAATTGTTTTTATGTATGGGCGATATATATTGCGTCACTAAAAATAATTGAATTGATGTCCATGTGTTGTGCGATAAGTCGATATATTGATTATTGTGACAGGCCTAACGCTGGGCAACAGAGTTGAGGATCCACATGCAGTTTATTTGCAAGATTAGTCAGGCAGGCAACGGTCAAAACAGGAGCAAACAGATGCATATAGAGAAATCCAGAATCGCTGTCACAAACGGGTGACGAATGGTCAGTACAGGCGGCAAGGAATCAAAATGATAAAAAAGGCAAAGGGTCAAAACACGGCTAGGCTAGAGAAGACAAGAAAACACTTTATAGTGCTACAGGACAACAAGACTCAGGAATGTGGGTAGAAATGAGAGGCGTCTTTAAAGTCCAGGTAATGAATCAATGAGCTTCAGCTGTGTGTCTCTGTGTGTGTGTGTCATCAGGGAAAACTGGAACAGGTGTGCATGACAGGATTTGTAGTCCATTTGGTGGCAGATTTGTAGTTTTCCAGTGATCCGCAGTAGCTTGATCGCTGGTGACTGTAACACACATCAATCCAGCAGTGAGATATTTGCTAACAGAATTCAACATTTGTAAATGAAAATACAAGTAATGGTCTATTCGTCCTGGTATATCTTTTTAAAAATAACTTAGAAAACTTCAAACATAGACCTACTGTTAACTACATTGAAAAAAATTATTCAAAGGTGAAATCTTGGATATACTAAAAAAAATATTTTACTGTTTAAATCCAACACATACAGTATAAATTGTTTGCAACAACTTTGCAAAAATATATTTTTTTTTGTGTACAAAGTCTTTAATTGATAACATTGAAGTTGTCAGTTCATATTATTTCAACTTATTTTTTAAAAGTAGAAATTTTATGCATTTCCACAAGATTTATTATAAATCTCATGTGTCCCATGAATGTGTTTTTGAAGTTTTAGTTCAAAAGATCTTACAGATTTTTAATTGTACTATATAATGCTGTAATTGTCTCTTGTTGGGTTGAAGCAAAAACTTCTGCACTTGCCTCTTTAAATGCAAATGAGCTGCTTCTCCCCACCCCCTTTCTATAAGAAGGAGGAGCCATTACAGCTTCTGTTTCAGGTACTCCAGCAGCAACAAACAAAACAACTACATACATTTTAAAACTTTGTAAGTTTAAATTCCCGACACACCGCTTTCTAAGCTCACAGACATGAAGTAGGCTGTCAGACAGTGCATTCTGTGTGTTCAAATTAAGTTACATCTATTTTAAAGGCACCTAACACCCGGGTTTACAATACTGTATGTTGCTATATACTGAGAAAAATTACTCAGCAGACTTGTAATTGTAATAAACAATAATGAATATTTTCACCAAATAAATACATTTTTTTTTACTTTAACATTTCAGTAACTTATATGACTTTGTTACAAATACATAGTATTAAATAGTATACATAGTAGTACATATAATTTAGTTTTACAACTAAATGCTTTATGTATTATCTTGCATAATACTAACCAGAGTTTATACAATGATAGTTAATAACATTAACTTAAAATACTGTGTGAATTATTAGAATAAATAAGTACATTTTACTTGAAAAACAGGTTTGACGAGCCTAAAACTATTGGAAATTTGATCAAATTTAGGACGTACTCATACTATGCTATCTGAACCGTGCCCTGGCCTGTTTCCCGGATCGTTTGAGAAGTGTGAGTGCTCTGAATCGGGCTCAGTCACGGTACACTTGGACGGCCCTGGCCCGGTTGGAAGAGGTGGGCCAGAGCGCGGTTCACTTGGGCTCAGGCGCGGTACGCTTACAGTGTGAGTGCAAGCGTGCCCGAGCCCGAAACTGAAAGCGAGACGTGACTTTTAAGGGACTATTATATGGATTAATTAATCATTCGTACTGTTCAATGAACGCAAACTGTCGTAGATTATTAAAGACACAAATCCCTCACTGCACGTCAGCTGCGCCTTCAGTAAACTTCCTAATTCCTGCAGCACGAGGACTGTTTATGAGCGTCAAAAGTGGCTGATCTGTTCGGCGAAATATTAGACTGTGTGTCACCGCATATCACATGACATAAACAATATAACAAAAGAAATCTCCACTGTGCTGAGCGAGAGCGCTTCTCTTCCTAAACTGAACAGCGCGTCATCGATGACGTAAATGGCCCAGGCCCGAATGTAATGTGAGTGCGGGCCGTCGGGGGAGACGGGAGGGGGGACAAGCGTGCTTTGGCCCGGTTCAACGCGACTGTACATAGTGTGAGTACGCCCTTAGTTGGTTACTTAAAAGTGTAAGTTGGGAACATGCAAAGTCTAATAGGACAATCTAAGATAAAATGAGTTTGAAATACTGAGTTTGAAATAGGCTGATGCAAATAGTTGAATTTTTTGAAGTAAAACATACACAGTATTTTTTACAGTGTAGGCGATGTGGTGTCAAACTCTGCAGCCCTGCACAGTTTAATTTCAACCCGTATCCAACTCCAACACACTTAGTTTACCTGTAGGTTTCAAACAAGCCTGAAGGACTCAATAAGTTTGATCAGGTGTGTTTAATTACGGTTGGAACTAAACTGTGCTGAGCTACGGCCCTCCAGGAACTGAGTTTGACACCTGTGTTATAGGGTAAGAAACTCCACGTCTATCGGTATATTAGCATTATCTTAACTGATATAGAAAATAACTTGTATTTAACGTTTATAATAAATAATAATCTTATTGTGCTTTGTAAATTTGCCGATCGTCAATTGGTGAAGTTTTGTTCCTCACCACTGTCGCCACTGGCTTGCTTGTTTTGGGACTTGTGGAGCTGCGCATCGATGGATTTAATCTTCAGTGTTTGGACTTTCAGCTGTGAAAATTAAACCACACTGAACTAAACTAGACTGACACAGTTTCAATTTACTAGAACTTCTATGTTAAGCTGCTTTGACACAATCTACGTTATAAAAGCGCTGTAGAAATAAACATGCATTGAACTGAATTGAATAATAGAATGTGTTTATACAACAATTTATTACAGAGCTCATTGTTATGGATTTTTCTTTGTGGAAGCTTAAAGATAGTAATCAGTAAAAAAAATCAACTCTAAATATACAACATCCACACATAAGTGTTTATTTAGAAAGTCCTATAGTAATAAGCAAGATATTGTGAAGTCACC
This sequence comes from Danio kyathit, assembly GCA_903798195.1. NCBI lineage: Eukaryota > Metazoa > Chordata > Actinopteri > Cypriniformes > Danionidae > Danio > Danio kyathit. The sequence goes on along the minus strand of LR812535.1, from coordinate 24,959,100 downwards.
TCTGGTCAATGGCTAATAACAGAGGTGGATGAGGTTTTTTCCAATTTACATTACTCCCTCTGTCCATACATTGATTGACGCGTCTTTATTTTGTGTGCTTGATTAAACACCAAATCTAATAATAACGCTTTCTGTTGTCATGGCGATTTGGTCCTAGTGTTTGACCTAGTCTTCTTCGCTGATCTTCCTTTCTCTATTATACTTCTTTTAAGGTGCAGTCTCATCTATTACTACTGTTTATGAAGACTCTGACATTACGAAAACAGCATCATTACGGTAGCGCGAGGGGCTCTTCGAGACGCTAATCAGATCAGAAGCCTCTCCTACTCCATCAGCTATGCCTTATTCTCCATTACAAAGAGAATTAGCCTGCTCCTGCAGAACACCGATGCCTTCACAGAATACTAATCTAAGGCCCACACACAAACCCAGATGTGTTCCCATGCAGGAAGGTGAAACAGGACAAGACATTCATGCACACACACACACACAAACGCACGCAAACATCCACCTGCTCACAGCTTGTCCTCTGCCTTTAATGTCTTCTGTCCAAACAAGTGCTTCTGCTTCCTTCTTCATATTTCTGCCTGGATGTTCTTCCCAGAATTCACTGAGGCAGATGGACGGCACACTGTGGAGAGCACTTTTGAAGTTCACCATTTTTTTATTCCCTCTATAAAGATGTGGAGTAATCTCTAGCCTTTTAGATTAAAAGCAGCAAATATTTTCCCATTATCCAACCATTCATCCATTTTCATTTTAATTGAATTTCTTTGAATGCACAAGTGAGGAAAATTGAATTGACTGCAAAAGGTGAATGTGATCTTTGGGTTTTAATTCCTCAGAGTCTCCAAAGGCCATAATGTGAGGAGCGGGAAGAACCATTACCCATTACTGTGCAGAAGCAGCTGGATTTCTTGATACTCTAGAGCGACTCCATAATGCAACAGGTAATTATAGGGACTTGAGTTTTTTTTTTTTCTCTGATTGTGCCAGTGTTTGTGAGATTGCATACATATGCATGTACACGTTTGTAATCAAGTGAACAAATCTTCACGTTTGTGTGTTCATATGGATGTGTTTGTTCATGCTTTAGTGACTCCAGAAAATGGATATGACTCTATCAAACATCTGTTGAGCAGATGTTACAGATATTCAAAAAAGCGACAATTTTCTCAATGAATCCCTATCTTCTCATCTCACATGTTCTTCAGAATTCAGCTTAATGGATGCACCATAAAAAAAGGTTTAATAGTCTCCAATTCAGGGTATGCTTAAGTCCAGGTTGTTATCATTCTAAACAAAGCTTTAAATCTCATGTAATGGAACAATTCACACTGTGTGCTGTGTCCCTTCACAATGGAAAACAGTGCTGTGTTAAAGAGTTAGTTCATCTGTCAGTGGCTTATAACTCACTAAAAGTCAGAGGTAAAACATGAGGAAATGTAAGATTTTTATATTTGAAGAGTGCTTATTTTGTCAAATTTAAACACAAACACCAATACTTTAAAGGGACAAAAATGTCCTCAAGCACTAGAGTTTTGCAAGTCGTGTGTGTCAGCATTTGAATGGCGTGTCAATCAGACAGATCAGCTGATAGATGTGGTTTTCAAAAGTGTCTGTGTAAACTGGTGATCATTAGATCTAATCACAGTCTTATCTGTTGGGCACATGAACATAATGGCCAATCAGCAGTGTTCAAGAATCCACTTGGCAGCGCTCAAAATGGAAGTGGGAAATGCTGCTTTGTACTACTTGGTCAGAAGTTATATGGTAAGTCTGACAAAACTACCAGTGCCGCAACCAACCCAGGCTCATTCTGAAAACTTACCGCTAAATAAATTGCTGGAGAGTGCCAAATACGTCCCAGGAGCTACGTTTTTTTTTTTGCAGTTTTTGTTTTTTCGAATGCACCAGAGGGTGCTGTGTATGCTTTTTCAGATCTCAAGTTTCTCGCAGTTTCGCAGTTGCGGTCCCAGAGCTTAAACCCCCAATTCACCCTCTAGCAGGAGTCTTCACCACCCAAAATTCTCATGACTCCTGCTGGAACCAGCCTTGATAGCTCAACTTCCCGAGCTGTGACTACGAGCACGAGTCATGTCACTGCCACCAGCCCTAGCTTCATCCATTTGACTACTTGTATGCATATATTTTTTTTTTTTAAATATATAAAATAAATAAATAAATAAAATAAAATAAAATAAAATAAAATAAAAAATTTATTTTACACATAATTCCAGGGGGGGTGGTAGATTCATATGCGTGTACGTTTTAGTACTTACGCATATGTATTAACAATGGACATATGCATATACTAGTCAAGTGCGTGTATATTACATATATATCCAGATATGGCTACATATATGGATATATATTTATGCACATAGTGCTGTCACCCTCAAGCTCTAACCCCAGCGGGGTGGTCCTCGAGCTTATCACCTCTGGCGAAAGTCTTCACCATAATTGGTGTCGCTAAGTCTCCAAAGAGTCCACATCTTCTCCACTTATCTATCGTTCTTCGAATACATGGCTGCTGTCCCGAACCAATAGCATTTTTGGGAAGTTATCGACAACTACTTGATCTCGTATCCCTCCTAATGCTTATTTGACCAGGGGGAGCCTTGGGCTCACCTATCTCTGAGCTCAGGGTTCTCTAATTTCAAACTAATTTCGAGAGGAGCATGTGATAGGATTCACTAAAGCTGATCCCTATCACCTATCACTAACTAGCCAATCGGATCATTTCAAATTTAATATAAATACCCAGCCTAAACTTCATTTCTCAACTTCGTTTTGGACCCCCCTATCCATCCATCCATCCCATCCATCCATCCCTTCTCCCTCCTCCTCAGTTTAGATTTCGGGCGACATGGTGGTTCAGTGGTTAACACTGTTGCCCCACAGCAAGGAAGTCGAGTTGGTTCAATGCTAACTGAACCAGTCGACACTCTCTGTGTGGAGTTTGCATGTTCTCCCCGTGTTCGCGTGGGTTTTCCCCGGGTACTCTAGTTTCCTCCCACACTCAAAAACATGCAACTACAGTTAAAGTCATAAGCACTTACTAAGTACAAACTAACATAATTGGCGTTATATTCTCGGGAAGTTATCGAGAACTACCTGATCTCGTATCTCTCCTAATGCTTATTTGACCAGGCGAGAGCCTTGGGCTCACCTATCTCTGAGCTCAGGGTTCTCTCCCGGGACAGCATACCAAACTAGCTAATATAGTCAAGCATTATCTAAGTGTGAATTCTTGAACTGGACAAACTGGTCAACTGGACAAACTGAAACAGAGAAAGTTGTTCAAACAGAGGTAAGCGGTCAGCTAGTAAGCTCAAAAAGGAACTGCCTCATACCGCCGCATAGCATTTGTTTTAAAAGCTAAATGCAGCCATACGCACTTCTGGCTACATAATTCGCGATCTCTAGAAATGTATATAGGGCTACGTTTTCAGATCAAGCCTACTGTATGTTCTCTGTGACCCACCTTCACTGTCACAACTTGACTGAATAATTCAGAAGCAGTGTCTTCTGATAGGATAAGAAAACTTATGAAAAGGAAACATTGTCAAAACATTCTATATAAGGCTTCAATGGCTCTGTCAGTGCTTCAGTCGACGTAAACATACAAAACTCCAAGGACACTTTTGTGCACAAAAAAAAAAATAACCCTGTAAAAAGAATTTGGTTGGAGCAAGATGTTGATGGACCTATAGGTTAATTTACAGTGCTACAGTATTTTGTACACTTAATAAATATAACTTATTAAAGGTGTTATATTTATTTAATCTGACATGTTTTCTCTCAGACACAAACTCAACTCGGAAACTTAGTCTTGAAGAAAATCCAGCGTTTCCCATTCGCAATAATAGTTTCAAGGTTACTCCACTCCTACAAATACAAATATCTAACATGACTTATATCTGAAAACAAATATGCTACCCTTTCATATTAGAAATTTAACACTAAAGTTGTGATTATGGGCTTTTTGCATTGAAGAGTTTTATTGTTGCAAAGATTAGGAATCACTTAGCAAGATCTTCTGTTCTTGTGGAGATCTACCTAAAGCCAATATTCACTGAAAACATTTAATAAACAAAGTAGAAAAATTACACAGCAATAGTATAAACTGACAAGGGACGAACAGTGAGAATAAAGACGATTGCACTCCAATATCTTGCATTGATCTGAATCCTCTAATTGGCCTACATCTCTGCACATAATGTCCAGAAAGTCAGACAGATAAGCTAATTGAATTCCCTCAATGTTTTTTTCCCTTTGCAGCAGAAATGTTTCCTACAGCTGAAAGTGATAATGCACACCTTAATTCAATAATTCATGATGAAAGCAGTCTATGATCAGATTATTGTTGATGAAACTATTGACAATTGGGGCCAGAAACAGCTTGTGGGAGGCATGGCAGAGAGACAGGCAAATGGACATTGGGAAGATGATAACATGAAAATGCGACTGCAAATCTCCTACTGTGCTTGTAAACAGCTTCTCCACTGAGAATCATGCTAATTCAGACTACCTTGAATATTGTGAAATCAGGCAAGGAATGGCATCAATCAGCCAACCAGCGTTTACAGATTTTATAAGTGAGTACAGGAGTGATGGTGTGTTCTAATAATAGCATTTCTATAATTTCCTCTGTGTGTGTGTGGCTCTGGTCAATGATCAACCTAATCAATTTCCCCTAGCGAGTCAGAGCACTTCATCAAAAAAATTCTGCTGCACTCTGATGCAACTCAAGTTCAAGGAGCAACTTTCCCTTTTCTTAAGGTAATAAAATGAACAATTCTTCACACTGGGAAAGAGAGAGAAAAGAGAAAGTTATTGCAATGAAAATAACTGCAGATCAAAGGCGAGCACTTTCATCATTCATTTTGGAGAAATTCTATTCAGTGGCACATATACGCCAGGTGTGTATGACTTAACTGTCTGGAGATTTACTGCTGCAAGTCAGTGGCTTTCACCATTCTGCGAGTGTGATAGTTTTCAATAGAGTGGCAGGAACTTTGAATGGTAATTAATTGCTTTTAAGAATGATGTATATTCAATTATTTGATTACTTTTTTATTGATACTAATAATAATCGCTTTATTTTAAGGTAAAATTCTTGCTATTAATAAACCATTAAAGACATTTAGCTCAATTATTTAGCTATTTTTTTCCTACTATTTTGCTACCTATTATGTTAGTAAAGTACAGGTGTGGCTACTGAGAATGCGCGAGTGAATGAATGTGACCACACGCAATGCTGCAGTACTGCGTGGCACAGCACAAAGTGTTCTAACACAAGAAGGACATGACCAGCAGGGGGCAGTTATGTAACATAGGGAACATACTCAACTGATATACAGTCAGAGCATGTGAGTGGAGCTGAGCGGTGTGACGCTGATCGTGCGATCAAACTCAGTCGCTAACCGGCCAAAGCAAGCGATCCGTTAACATTCTGCTCATGCTCGCCGGTAAACCAATACCGCTTAGATCCCGCGACGACATAAAATTTCTCTAGTAGGTTAACTCTATTTTTTGTAACTAAAAAATCTTAAATAACTGTCTAAAATTAATGCACGTCGATAAAATACGTTTCTGTTTCAAAGCGGCATTCTTTCTTTTGCTTTTTTTCTTTCAGTACAGTTTTTTAATAATATTTTAATAGGCCTAAGTGATGAACTGTGTATTTTATAGTCTATTTATTTAGACAGCTGTGTGTTATCTTATACTATAGTTTAACTCACTGTTATTTTCTGTGACTGTATACTGTGCATTTTAAGCTGGGTTTAGGGTAGCATTAGAGATGTAGAAAAAAAATCATACTTTGATTTTTGTTTAAAAAAATCTGCAGATTTATGCGAACATTTTTAATAGGGCAAGAGCTGAAAACCTTGAAAAACTGTAAAATAAATAAATAAATCACATCAAATAAAAAAGCACTTTAATTTTAATTAAGATTTACAATCAAAATTAAATTCATTTGTTAGCTAAATAAAGCTACCGCTGGTCTCTCAAATAATACATCTACTGAAAGACAGAAAATATTGTTTTATGAATTGTATTGTACATAAATGATCTGAACTCTTGCATAGTATTCAATAATATTTCTATAAAAACTGAATAAATATATATTTCCACACATAAACATAAGTAAATGAATATTCAGTGATGGGAATCTGCATAATTTGTGGATTTCTGTGGGATTTCTCGTGTTCACATTCCGGGTGCTCCAGTTTCCCTTCAAAGTCATGCGGTATAGGTAAATTGATTAACTAAATTGGCTGAGTGTGTGTGTGAATGCGAGAGTGTATACTGTACAGTAGGTGTTTCCCAGTACTGGGTTGCGGCTAAAAGGACAACCGCTGTGTAAAACATATGCTGGAATGGTTGGTGATTCATTCCACTGTGGCGACCCCTGATAAATAAGGGACTTAGCTAAAGAAAAATGAATGAATGAATGAATGATTCATTGGTCACTTTTCTAGGTAGATCTTGCTAGTTCTGCATTAAACACATTTTTGCCTTTATAACTGTTTTGTCTCTTTGTAGTAGAGATTCAACAAGGTGCTAGAAAAATTCCTCAGAGATTGTGGTCCATACTGACATGCGAGAATCACACAGCTGTTCAGATTTACCAGCTGCACATCCATAATGCTCCACATCACAAAGGTTCCCTATTGGATTGAGATCTGGTGACTGTAAATGTCATATGAGTATCGTGCACTCATACATTTCAGATGATTTGAGCTTTGTGACGCTGGTTGTTTTCATGTGGAAAGTCAACATCAAAAAATAGTACAGTGTGGTCATAAAGGAATGGACATGGTCAGACACAAAACTCAGCAATGCTGTCTAATCTAAATGATGCTCAGAGTTAACGGCCCTAAAGTGTGCCAAAAAAAAAACTCCAAGACATTAGTATGCCACCAGCAGTCTGAGTGGATATTTGAGTTACTGTGGCCTTTCTATCAGATCAGACCAGTTTAGTCAGGCATGATAACCACAAATCCACCATGGTTTTGCTCCACTAAACATGGTTTAGTGGTAAAATTGTGTTTTTATTACAAAATGATAATCAATGTTGATTGCAAACAAGGTTATTTTATACTTTTTAATAAACCCATGGTTAATTTTTGCCAGGAAAACATATGCTGTAAAGAAATAACTTCCAGTCAAAAGTCACAAACAAAAAAAAGAAGGGAAATAACATGTTGATTTACAGATAAAAATTGAGAACAAACCCTGAAATTATTTATTAATTAATATTAAGTATTAATATTTAGTGGGCGGCGAATAGGTTAATTAGGTAAGCTAAAATTGTCCGTAGTGTATGTATGTGAATAAGATTGTATGGGTGTTTCCCAGTGATAGGTTGCAGCCGGAAGGACATCCGCTGCGTAAAACATATGCTGGATAAGTTGATGGTTTATTACACTGTGGCGACCCCTGATTAATAAAGGGACTAAGCCGAAACGAAAATAAATGAATAAAGAAATGAATTAATTAATATTTAGTATTTTAGAATTATTCCTGCATGTTGTGGTAACTAATCTAGATGTTTTTAAACATAAAAGTGCACACAAATACACATAAAAGATATTTGCAATTAAGGTATTAAAGCGCTTTAAATTGTTGTTGCATTAGAAACATGCAGTAAATATTGTTAATGTCTGTTTTCGGCCACCCATTTAATTACATGACTTTGTGTTATTTGGTTTTGGTGTGAGAAAAAGCATTCAGATGCTTTCTGTGCATTCAAGAGGCGCCTTTGTCTAAAGCAGCAGGCCATTGAAGCTATGCCTCATCTGGCAACACATGCTGTCACTAATGCCACAATCTAGCAAAAACAGGAAGGCTATAAACATAATCATGCCACAAAATGCCTATATATTTATCTAACACCTGTTATATTTTTGATTTCAGGTCAAATATTGTGCTTTTATTCTGAACTCTGAAGTGAAAAGAACACAAAAGTGCATCAGCAAAAGATCATCCCCTGCAGCCAATGAGAACACTTCAATGACTAGTAAGTATGATTGAAAGAAATAAAACCAGCTTTCCTATTTGTACAGTTCATTTCCTCTAATCTTTCTGTCCACCTCAAGGGCTACTCCTGATGTATTGAGTCAGACGCGGTGATCTATGGCTTAATTAATCGCAGAGCATCTTTACAGTGCATCTGTGTTTTACTATGTGATGACAGAATGGGCACAGGTGCTGTAATCTGCTTTATGTGTAGATCACTCATTCACTAGGAAGATGCTCTGCCGCTTGAGTTGTCGGGGAAACAATTTTGTTGATATGGACTTTTTAAGTCATTTATGACAACAGTGTTTGCCAAGTTAATACTCTCTAGGTGAAAAGACATTCAGTTCATGGACAGAGGCTGGTTTTTGACATAATTAGTCCCATAGAGCTAAGAAAAAGGGCATTTGATATACAGTTATCAGTAGACTTTCTGAGAGTTTGATTCTTTTCAGTTTTACATCGATAATCCCAGTGTCTCTCCTTTTTTCGTCACATTGTTGCTCCGTTCACACCCTTCTTTCTCCATCTTTTCTTATACGTTCTTCCTGAGGTGAATAATCATTAGGGTGGTAGACAGTGGAATTGACTTTGAATCTTTATCTACAGTAAGCAGCAGAGCGTCCCTTTCACTTTTTCCAGACTGTCTCATTCTGAAATGAATAAAAAATATTGGGAATTGCATTTTTTTTGGTCTAGTTTTGCTCAATATCAATGTCACAATGACAAATCGAATATGTATGAAATACTACATTCCTCTCCAGAAATATAATCCAGTTAGATAGGTCAGAGTTTAGTCTGACCTATCTATATATGAAGAGTTCAGATGCAAAAACCTTGTGCTGTCTGAAATTTTCATAAAAAATTAAAATTTTTCTCAGCCCCCTTTGTTTATGTTGAGATATTTCAATTTAAAGACCAGGAAAAGGACTTATTCTTTGCCATAAAGAATATATGATCATAAAACTGATCATAAAACTGATATTACTGAACATACACACAGTAGCCTGATATAAATGCTCATTTTAAAGGAAATTTTCAGATGGCATTTAGAGGTTTTTACATCTGAACTCTTCATATGTTTTATGGTGTTGACATAAAATCGTATAATATCCCATTGCAAACTAATCACAGCAAGTCATTACCTTCCCTATAAGCTATTTTAACATTTAATTTCCTTCTTGGAGTACTTTTTTACATTAAATCAGTGGTAGGACAGCTGCACATTTGTGTAAATGTTGCATTGTACTCTACTTAAGCTGTAGGGGTCCATATGTTTATAATCTCTAACATGCTCTGAACACAAAAGACAAACAGTGGAATAATGGAATATTCTTTTAATTGGGCTTCATTAAAGCAACCTCTTACAGCTGTTCTCTGAGTATGCCGGCTAATTAGTTCTTATTTGTCATAATGTGAAAAGGAGAAATGAAACAAACTAATTTAAAATCTCCATTTCTTGTTAAAGCTGGTCTCAGCCTTAGATTAAAATAAATAAATACATCATAATCAGTTGAATAGACCGGTTACAAAATAAGGAAGAAAACAGAAAGCAAACTAAATGAATTAGTACTGAAATATAACATAATTATTGTCCTATTTCTGAAACAAATACACAGCATGTTCTATAAATTCCACGTTTTAGGTGTTATTATAATATGTATTAGGTAAAACAAGAGTTTTGTATGTTCCTATTTTAGTTTTGCTGCTAGATCTTTTTTATGCTTTATTTTCATTTATTCATTCATTTTATTTTCGGCTTAGTCCCTTTATTAATCAGAGGTCGCCACAGTGGAATGAACCGCCAACTTATCCAGCACATGTTTTTACGCAGTGGATGCCTTTCCAGCCGCAACCCATCACTGGGAAACACTCTCATTCACACACATACACTACGGACAATTTTAGCTTACCCAATTCACCTGTCCCGCATGTCTTTGGACTTGTGGGGGAAACCGGAGCACCCGGACGAAACCCATGCGAACACGGGGAGAACATGCAAACTCCACACAGAAATGCCAACTGATCCAGCCGAGGCTCAAACCAGCGACCTTCTTGCTGTGAGGCGACAGCACTACCTACTCCGACACCGCATCGCTCCTATGCTTGCTTTTATTTAAACTAATTAAATTAGCAAATTGTTGTGATATATTTGAAGTAAAAAACAACAACAACAAAGAAGAGCAAATGAAAGATTTTTCTAACCAATTTCAACTGTTCTGAAATAATAATAATTTGATTATAAAACTCAAATAAATGCATGCATATGATGGCAAATTGTTTCTTGTCTCATTGAATTCCGTTACGAACTACATGACTCATGTAAATAATCTATTGTCTTTCAATTCAAAACACTGAAATTTGATAAATTTGATCAATTCTGATGGACGTTTTACATTTCTTTTAGCATTTCTGTCATTTTTAGGGCCCTACTATATAGTGTCTGAGTTAATATTAAAAAAGGTTTTACTTGGTTATGCAAAAAATAAAAATAAATAGATAAAATAATTGTAAAAAAAATATGCATAAAAACTACACCCAATAAATGTTAATACTCAATAAATATTGTTTCCCTTAGTGTAGACTGAAAGCTGAATGAAAATCAGCATCATTCGTCAAGTGTGCACAAACACACAAGTAATATTTTGTGGTTTACATGAGCTCAAGGTACATATACATATCAACACAAGAAGACAGAATGACATTTAATTAGTGGAAAATAAAGTTAAACAATAACGTTTCTAAATGATATATACCTGTTACTTCAGTGCAGCTTTTGTCATACTTATCCTACATGTATTTGCTGTTGGAAAAGCAATACTTGTCTTTCTAGCAGACCCTATTCAACAAGTCAATGCAGTTTATGAATGTGTCTGTCTGAATTCCTCTTATATATGAACGCTCTGCCACCTGCTGGTGCGTCACCGACAGTCTAGCCAATCAGGCGCGCGTGCCGGGAGAACCTTCCTCTCGTGCGCTCCGGGAGATTCCAGTGGCCTGGCAATTAGTGACCAGGGCGATACGCGGAACCGACACACAAATATCCGGACGGTCGAGGACAAGCCGTGCGTTTCTGGAGAGGAACCGTGCGCTTTTAGTGGATCTACTAAACAGCAGAGGACTGAGTAGAACTAGTTCTTTCAAAAGAGCATCTTTTACCTTTCTGTGAACTCTGGCTAGTAAGGTAAGCAATGTTAAAATGTCAAATTTTCAATAGATGTATGCATGCACTCGTTTTTATTTAGCAGTTTCAGAATTATTTCAGTAAACTTACATTTTCTACAGTTAATTATAATTATTGAATGGCTTTCTGTAACTGATTGAATGTTTATTATATGATTCACACGAATGTGCTTTGGCATTTTCTTTATTTACAAAATGTGTGCTGGGTTGTAGTAGCGTTACTGTTGCAAGCAATTCAAAGTACTGTTGCTAGTTTTTTAAACTCAATGGTCTTTTCGTAAATTAAAAGTATGTTGTTGATTATGTAGCGGTTTACAAACGCTAAAATGTTTGACTAGACGATATATATTCTCGAATCAAAGCATGCCCTTGTTTGCTGTCGCCTGTCGAAGCAATGCTCTTATCGCGAATGAATCTTTAGAGTCGGTTCATTGTATTGAATCGTTCCAACTGGTTTCCACAACGACCAGAGTCATTTGTACGGCTCTCTCGCACACTGAATCTTTTGGAGCAACTTTAATGAACTCGGAGAACGAGGTGAAAGTGAATACTTGGGTTCATTCTATTGAAATCAAATTTGGAAACGCGTTATGTCGTTTGGTAACGTTAGCGATAAAGAATATTTTTCAAACACCTGCACGTGCACCTGTGAAATATTTACTGTAGGTAGAGACATTTGAATGAGTATGATTAGAATACAAGAAAGAACTAAAAATAAGTAAATAAATAAATAACAATTATGTGCATTACCATGGCATTCTTTAAATCACTTTGGTAATACTGTATCTATCCAGTAGCCTACTAATTCCTACCATCAGATTATGCTTACCTTAAACGAACACATTGCAGAAAATTTTAGAAGTTATGTCGTGATGCTTGGCGTTTATATAATTAAAAGCGTGTTGATTTTATAAATGTTTTTTTTTTTTCATTTGGCGAGCTGAGGTCTCATTTGCATTACGCGCGCGCAACTCGGTGCTGATGAACGATCTCGCGGGGGAGACGTGACTGATGTGTTATAATGACTGGAGTGTCAGACGTGCTCATCATCCTCGTGTGTTTTGTTTGTTTCGGGGAATCCAGAAGCGTGAAAAAGAGGCACAAAATAACTCTGAAACCTCCCTTAAATGCTGTGAAAGTTCGCACGCGCCTTTGCGCTCAGGGTCGCGAGCCTTAAGATGGAACTGATGGAAACGGAGGGCGGGGGTGTAGTGCAGGAATGTTCTGACATTAACGAGATGTCAGCCAGTGCAAACTCCCTTAAGAATGGAGGACAGTCAGTCTGCACTATCAACAAGTTGTGTGTCATTGTCATAGACTGTGAAAATATTGTGCATAACAGATTACATTTTTTCAGTGCGATGCAGTTTCTGAGTTTTTTAATGAATCATCATCAGTTTACTGGCTAGCATTTTGACTATTATACTTTTAAGGTATTTTTGCCATTATAAAGTATATTATCAACAAGGTACAATACTGAGAAATACATTTAAATGGGTAGTTCAAATGAAAAATCATTTTTTACATACACCAGGCTAGTTGGTATTTTCTTCAGCAGAACATTACAAAATATTTTTTGCTAAAAACTTGGTCCTTGGTAATAAAATGCAAAAGTTGATAGCTACTGGCACTTTGAGAGTCAAAAAAGTCACATAGAGGCAAAACAAAATTCATAAATATGGCTCTAATCAGGGTTAGGCAAAAATACATTAAAAAGTATTTTAAAATAAAATACCAAATACCTTAAGTTTAAGTGTGTCAAAATAAACTACAAAATACAGCAGCCATAACATGTATTAAAATAAAATACAGTATTTTGTATTTTAGAATTACAAAATACAAGGGCGTAGAATGGACATGGACTGAGAGGATTTATCCCCACCAATATCCACCTATTACTGAAATGTCCCTATTAATAATTTTATCGACTTCAAAATAAAATAATGCTGTCAACCCTTAGTAACCTAGTCGTGCACAAAGGGATAAAGTCAAATTTGCAATGAGTTTACTATAATACTATTAACAAAGACTGCACAATTAATCAGAATTCAGTTTTGTCACACACCTTTCCTAAATTTCTATTCATTCATACCTCCTCAAAGCCAGATTGCAGTAAATTGACATTTACAGCATGGAATGTGATTCATTAATTGTTATTTATATTATAAAGTGTTTATTTTATATTATTGAGTACTTTATTCATGTTTTATGATAGCGCAAAAACAATTTGTGCAATGCATGCGCTCTAGGGATGTATGTCCCCAACAATGTCTAGAGCCAATCTACGCCCTTGACAAAATACTTTTACAAGGCAGCATGATATTTATTTGCAAAGCTTCCATTAATAGGCCTTTTCGATGAATCCCTTCACCATTATACTGTACTTAACAACAGTTTTTCTCTGACCAACTTTTAGCTTTTCTGCCACCTCGTTCCCCTCTACTTCTGCTGTACATGAGGAGGTATAAAATGTAATGTGTCTTTTTTTTTTGTTTGTTTTATATATTTTGTATACATTTCATATAGAAAGTCCTATCTTGAAGATGACTTCTTACCGTTTAAACCATTAAATGCAGATAACAAGTCGGAACAAAGTACTATAACTGTTTTCACCCATTCGGTGATGAGTAAAATGGCCATCATCTCTGTACAATGATAATTCAATTTCTTAATATTTTAAAATGGTGTAAATTATGAGTTCATTTCAATTTTTTGTTCACATAATTTTTCATGAATCATTTTTTTGCATCTGAATTGAAACAGGCAATGAAATATTGTAGAAATCGCCTTTGTAGGAATAATTTTTATGTTGTTTGTTTTAACGACAAACATTTGGCATCAGCAATCCATCCAAAAACTGCTATTATTTGTACAGGATTCTCATTCTCCCCAACAAAAATTTCCAGTTCTTCTTTAAATTGAAGAGTCGATAATGTCCAAAGTACCAATCAGAGGGTGCAGTTTTATGATGTCATCAGGTAGACTTCCTACAGAATTTTAAAAATACAAGACACAAAGACACTAACGTATTTTGATACAAAATATTAAGCCATTTTCATCAACCCTATCAAATACAAATGACAAAATACTATTTTGTATTTCAAATACGTATTTGAAATACATGTATCATAAATACTGCCCATGCCTGGCTCTGATGATACACTATGGTCTTATGAAGCAAAATACTGTTATATACATGGAACTGAACCTTATTTACATTTTCATTACAAGTCGACAGTCTCCACAAACAGTATGGAGAGGGGGATCATCCTGTTGCATAAAGACATATGCACTGATGTAAATCCATGTATCTTTCCCTACCTGCAAGCTTTAGCTCATGTGTGACTTGACATGCTATATATTATATGGGTATCATTATTGATTCTATTGTTAAAATGTTAAAATGATAGCAGTTTTATAGCACAAAGCTGTACAATATGACAGAAAACAAATGACGACTTGCAAGATGAAATATCTCCAGTGTAACAACTAGTCCCAATCATCCCTATTTAAATTTCTGCTATTATTTATAAGGTAATCACTTTGGGCATTGTTTTACAGAAAAGCCTCTCGTTCAATAATGCAAAGGCCAATGAACAGAGCACAAAATGTTTTATGCATTTTGATTTGACCATTGCTTTTAACTCGCAGGTGCATCCTCGTGTCAAATAGCGATAAGACCGCCTCATGTTTAATGTATTTGGTCTTATCTGTGCTCTTCTGCAGTTTGAGTGTGGAAACGGTCACGAAGAACATAGTGTCCATTCCTGTCTTTGGAAAAAGAGATTCAGATTGTGTGTGCCTATGTCTGCGTGAGAGAATTGGCCAGAGGATCAGATTAAAGGAAGGAGGAAAGAGAGATGCTGCGGAGTGCGCTATGCCCTTATATGAAAGGATTTAAAACACCTAAGAAGTGAAGCGATCCTTAAAAATTCAGACCGACCTGTCTTTCTAT
This sequence comes from Danio kyathit, assembly GCA_903798195.1. Classification (NCBI taxonomy): domain Eukaryota; kingdom Metazoa; phylum Chordata; class Actinopteri; order Cypriniformes; family Danionidae; genus Danio; species Danio kyathit. The sequence goes on along the minus strand of LR812535.1, from coordinate 24,943,934 downwards.
ACAGAATCCATTTCTTCTTATTCTTTCTCTTTCATTGTACTTTCTTTGTCCTCAGTCTCATGCTTACAATACAAACACACGCATGCACACATTCTTCCTTGTCACTTTTTCTAACAAGCATATTCTGGACAAGACGCTTTCACGGACTTCACAGCCACCACGTTAGACTTTACTAAAACATTCAAAGTGAATAAATATTCGATTGTTCCTCTGTCATCTGCAACAGTGTTACGGTGCTCAACATAAATGAGTACACCCCATTTTGAAAATGAATATAAGTGTATAATAAAATTGAGTATAGGTAATATAGACTCACCGGCCACTTTTTAGGTACACCTAAAAACTTAATCCTGGCTCAGAACTGCCTTAATCCTTCGTGGCATAAATTCAACAAGGTTCTGGAAATATTCCTCAGAGATTTTGGTCCATATTGACATGATAGCCTCAAGCAATTTCTGCAGATTTGTCGGCTGCACATCCATGATGCAAATCTCCCATTCCACCACATCCCAAAGATGCTCTATTGGATTGAGTTCTGGTGACTGTGGAGGCCATTTGACTACAGTGAACTCATTGTCATGTTCAAGAAACCAGTCTGAGATTATTCGTGCTTTATGACATGGCATGTTATCCTGCTGGAAGTAGCCATCAGAAGATGGGTACACTGTGGTCATAAAAGGATGGACATGGTCAGCAACAATACTCAGGTAGGCTGTGGCATTGACATGATGCTCACTTGGTACTAATGTGCCCAAAGTGTGCCAAGAAAATGTCCCCCATACCATTACACCACCACCACAAGCTTGAACCATTGATATACTGTAAGACAGGATGGATCCAGGATGGATAAGGCCGGTGAGTGTATTTTGGTGCATTTGAACAAAACCGATTTATTAAATGGATATATTTATTAAAGTAATATTTTAGTCACCAAGCAAACATCTTTAGAAATAGAAAGTCAATACATTTAAATGTATGGAAAGTATTGAAAAAAAAAACTACAAAATTTCAACAAATTTTTTTAACAATTTTTTGTTTCTCTTGAATTTTGCTCTTAAAAAAAATAATAATATTTTCCCTAAAAGATAATTTGTACTAATTTTGGACTAATTTGTTAGATTAGCTCCAGATTTGCCTTCAGTACTGACTAATCTAATCTATATGCACAAATATAATGTTGTAAAGCTACCTTTAGAAAGTATTAATTTACTGTAAATGAGCGATTAGTGAGGGGTGTACTCGTATATGTTGAGCACTATGTATTACGTAGCACAGGCTGAACAAAAAAACACATCCACAAAGTACCTACCTGTCTTTCTTTCCATCAGTCACACCTCATTAACTTGTTATCATTAGGCAAACATCATTTTAAAATGATTTATTAAGGGGTGTATGCTTCACCACCCCGATAAGGCTATTAAAAGATACAGCTAGGCATCCTGTTAGGCATCCTGGAAGTTTTTTATGTCTCTAGAGGGAAGTCGAGAGTCTTGTGAGCCCAGTAGTGCTAAAAGTATTTAAAATCAAAATAGTGCTGATTAGCTGAGCATGTTAATTGAATGATTATGTTAGTCGAATGGCTTTATCCTTCACGAACGTCTTCTGGCAGAATGAAGTAAATTAATGGATTAAACCAATCAAGGTGTGACAGGGCCAGCTAGGGTCACATTGATGTGCAATAAATCAAAAGTGAACTCATTTCATTTGTATTCAATGGTAGAGTCGCACCTTCTTGGCTCCTGTAGTCTTCTCAGACCTCCCCAATGTCAAATAGCTGAATGCGCTGCCGCTAGCAAACAGAGTGACGTGCTGCTGGACGGCATGTCCTCTCCTTGGAATGTGATTAGATGGCTGTCATGCTTTAAAGGCATTTTCAAAAATATGGGGATGATAATTATGTTTATGAAACCTCAGTCAGAGCTGTGTTTGGCTGGTAGGCAGTATCATGAAAATAAAAACGTTCAGTCTATCTTCTTGTTACCTCAGGCTTCTTAATACCTGTGCTGATATCTAGCCTAAAGGCTATAAAAAATGTAGGGGCTTTGGTTTGTAGGCTATCACTCATTGCATTTCCCGTTGTGCTACTGATACAATAAATATCCAAAGCATTTGGGCAACCAGGTTTAGACTCACCTTTTGAATTGGATTTAGTTTGGATGCTACATGACAGTGCTATATTTAATGTTACTTAACTAAGTACAATTTAATATTCGTGTTTCTCTTTATCATTCATATAGTAGTTGCACAGTTAAATTAGTACAAGGCTACTTTTTCTTTTAAATTTATTTTACAGTGTAAGTGATTGCCCAGATTGTCACAAGACTGCACGGTGCTCTCGAACATGCACAATATACTGACACTGAATAAAGTTGTTATTTTTGTTTTATGTGTGCATACAATTTTTCTTGTAGTTTCAGTCCACTGAAGGGATATGGTCGGTTTGAACATGTTTTGTGGTATTTTTTTGCACTTTGAATGAGTCGGGAAGCTTGCAACATTTTTTTTCTGTGATTTTTATAAGTTTTAAAAGTTTAAAATGTTTTTAAAACAGAGCATGTTTGTAATAAAGACAATAAAATTGCTATGTAATTGACATGTAATTCGTCATTTCAGAAAGACTTGAATAAACTTCACCACAAATACATGAAATAAACTAAGTTGGTATTTTTGACTAATGAGCTGTATTTCAGCTTCATCCGAGTCTGTCTCTATCACTGACTGCTGTTTATCTGACACAACGCATGATGAGAAGCAGACTCGTACGTGGGAATGGTGGGCGGGGAGAAGCAGCTCATTTTCATTTAAAGCCACAGGCTACAACAACAGCTAAAGTATACTCAGACAGCAAAATGGGCAAATTCTGGAGGCTATAATAAATAATCTGATGGGTATTCTGAGTTGAAACTATACCGACACATTCTGGAGACACCGAAGGCTTATCTTACATCTTGTAAAAGGGGTAAAATAGGTGCCCTTTAAATCTGCTCATTAATGAAAAAACTGCATTTGTTTTATCTATTAGTTTAATTTAGTAATCCGAGATCATCTAAACTCTGTTTTTCATTGATCAAGAAACCTTTTTCAAAGGGTTCAACTTTTCTAAAGAGTTATGCAATGTAGAAAACTGAAAAATTAAAATTCCCCGGAGGGTTTATATATCCACCACCTGTGTCACCAAATATTATTGGGTTAACCTTTGTCAAAAATTGAGTTCAAACCCTGAGGAAGTTTGCATGGTTTTTATTGTTTGTCCTTCTCCAGGCACTGTTTAATGAGTTTGGATTTACGCATTCAACTCTGTTGTACTAATGTGTAGCTTATAGCAGCACTGAGGCAGTAACTCTGACACAATCCCCATTAGCACTGAGGATTGCTGCTTTATAATCCCTCGTATTAAAGGTTCTTTTGACAAATATAATCCAGAGGTGATACAAGAACATAGTGACTCCCACCTAGCAGATTTACTATACAGTACGAATTACATATGGACTTTGAATTTGTAGTTAGCACTGTGGCTAAATGTGACTTTCATTTACAATCTATGCACAGTGAATATACCACTGAAGGAAACTGGAACAGTAAAGTGACTTCAGAATTCACCCTAGTGTTGTTAAACCTCTTGAGTTTTTTTAATGCAAGCAGTCACACTGACACAGAAACAATCAAGCTGATTCTGTAGACACAATGATTGACCACCCTGAGAGCTTGTTGTTTGTTGGGGGCTTCTTTTAGTCTATGATTTAGGTTTACACAATGCTTTGTCATTTTTTCCCTTTACCAAACTCTGTTATAGTAAGGGATGTCACACACTTATACTAAAATCTAACTCTTTCTCAAGGCTATAGATTCAGTATATTGTATATACTGTAGATTTAATAATTTTAGTGCTGTCACAATACAAAAAGTTAAATTAGATTCACATGATGTAAGTCCCCATTCATCAATCAACTTTTATATAAAGTATAGTCTTATCGTATGAGTTTGTTTATCATTTTAGGAAGGAAAACTTTTTTTTAACAAATACTAGGATTAAGCTAGTATTTGCTAAATAGGACAAGCACCATTGACAAAATTGGTACTGTATACTGTGGGTTTAATTTTTGCATGGCTTTTGTTTAGCTTGAATTAGATGGAGCTCAATGAAGGTCATTGTTCACTGTTAAAACCACAGAAAAATGTCCAACCTGATCATTGTTCTCCCTCAAAGAGATTTTCCAGAGCCATTTATTGTACACAAGGAAAAAGGAGTTGGGTTGGCTGGGTTTTCAAAACTAATCCATTGTATGACTGACAATGGGTGGAAAAATTGGTTGGTAAGCTGTTGGCCTTATAGAACTGGATCCTTCAAGTTGACATTCAGAAGCCTCCAAAAACACAAACAAAGCAAAGTGAGACAAGGTCCAGGTGAAAATGCTGTAATTACTTAAGACATCCCAACATCTCAGATGCCATTCTGAAGCTGGAGAATTATTTACAGCTTCCCATCAAATAAGACTGCAACAAAGTGATCTGGCTCTAAACAGGACCCTTCAGCAATGATCTAAAATATAGGTCATTTTATTATGATGGTCCGTTTGTTGAATTTAAGTTACATTGCATCTTCATGTCAACTAATTCTCATTAGATTATAAGTAGACTGTTGGGGTTGGGGTTGGGGTTGGGGTTAGGGTTAGTGTAAGTTGACATGTACTTGCAAAGTTTCGTATAGTCAGTTAAATGTCTGCTGAAGGAGCAGTATCAACAGGTATTAAGCAGACAGTCTTCTAATACTCAAATGGACCATCAAATTGAAGTGTTACCAAAATATACTTTCGATTTTTTTTTTTTTAATTATATATTTAACTCATGTCTTGTTTGGCTGAATTTTGCAAGGCAGAGGCAAACCAGAGATTGCTGAAATTAAGCAGAAATTGACAGTTTTTGCTTCTAATATATTATTTACTTTTCAGACTGTAGTGTTATATCCCTTAGGGCCTTCCTGAAGTGAATCGAGCTTTATAAGCAAGCCAACAGAGAAAAGTGACCCCCCACCCCTCTCTGCGCGAGGCTGTGAGGTGGAGGAACACACTAGAAAACATAAAAGCTTTCAACAAGATGGCCTCCACAGGGGACCCTTGGGGGAAAATGCCTAGCGAATAAAAGAATGAACGTTGACAAGGTGTCTTTTCTGTGAACTGTGGCAGTTTTATGGAGGTCTAACCTATCTCAGTGGCTGTCACCTTATAGAGCACGTATCACTAGGTTGCTTCCTTTTTCAGAAAGTGTTACACTGACATCTTTTCCTTTGCCTTTTCCTTTTTATATAACACTCAAAGAAATGGTGCTTCCATATAGCGCTGTGGCTAATAGAATGGTGGCAAGTTAAACACAAAAACAAAATATTTTTGAGTGTTCACTCTCAGAAATAAAGGTCACTGGGGCGGTAACTGTTCAAAAGGTACACATTTGTAACTAAAGGATCCATATTGGTAACCTAAAGGAACATGTTAATACTTTAAAGTTTCGGGATTTACCCTTTTATATACTTTTAGGTATATATGTTCCTATGTTGACCTTTTAAAGGTGTAGTTTTTGAAAATATACTGTCCCAGAGACACCTTTTTAAAATTTTTCACAGTGTTGCATGTATGTTTAGATTCTTGAATTTAAGGATTTATAGCAGGGCTATTCAATTGGTGGCCCGCGGGCCGAACCCGACCCCCGAGGCAATTTGTTCTGGCCCTCCAAATAGTGTGACCAAGACATCAAGAATAAATTTAGTTCAGTCAAAAAACGGCCGCTATAGTTATGAAGTGACGTGCGTTTGTTCAATACAGCACAAGATGCGCAGAGCGTGAGTCACCTGACAGTGGCGAGAGCAGCCGAATACATTTGAATATGTTTGTAGAAAAGGTCTTTTGTACAATGCACTGATATCGTTATTAGGGATGCAACGAATAACCGATTTCACTATTAATTGCGCTTTAATTCGTCACGGTTAATTAGTCATAAAGGCTTCTCAAAGCCGCATTTCTGCATTTCTGTTCTGCCGCACTAAACGAAACTGCTGAACAAAGTTACGCCAAGTTGCCAACTGTGCGCTAGTTTAAAGTTCCGAGCTGTCCACCGAAGCTAATACGCACGCGCACTGTAATAACTATAGCCGCGGGCCGTTCCCATATCACGTCTTTCCCGCGCGCAAGTTTGTTATGCTGTAAGAATATATGCCAATATGCGGGCGCAAGCGGAGCAACGCGCTCGCGGCTTTGGGCGCACGCAGTAGAAAACATCTCATGCTGTAGCGGTGAGAGTTGTGCTTAGCTTTCAGTGCAATGTAAACAAAAGACATGTTAGACGAACTATTATTAAAATGATTATGTATGTATGAACGCAGATGATAACAACTGTTAATCTAAATATTGGCGCTGACCTTCATAACAATTATTATTATATAATTTTCTCCCGTTCCTCTCTATAAACACACACATAATTAAATTGTGTAGCCCTATAAGCACAGAAAAACCTTCAGCATAAAAACTATTACTAATGAAAATGCCTTTTAAAGGTTTTTTAATATTAGTTAGGGATGTCCAGATCTAAATCTAACTAAGCTTAAATTTACATTAGACGTGATAACTGTGAAACCGTGATTATTCCTCACAATATATAATCGTACAACCAAAATCTATAATTGTTGCATCCATAATTATGCAGTTCAAAACATCAGATATGAACGTATCTGAATGTAGAAGAAGCCTACTTAAGCAATGCACTGATTTTGTTGTGCTGTGAAATACAACATTTGAATGTTTGTTAAAAAAAACTTATTGTACAATGCAGTGATATTATATAGTTTCAAAATACAATATATTAGCATTTTAATGTAGACAAATACAACGTGGGTGTCTAAAGGAGCAAAAATACAACATATTGGCTCTTATATGCAGTTGTGTCAGCCTTTATATTGCAAGCCATGTCTCTCCGGCCCTTCGTTGGGGATGCTTTTCATGAACTGGCCCCCGTGACAAACTAATTGAATAGCCCTGCTTTATAGCATACTGAGCATTTCTCTTTACTGCAGATAAAGGCCCTGTTCTCATTTGGTATTAATATGCAATATCTTTAGCTATGTTTTCATCCAAAAAGGCAAATTAACTTTATGCACAAAACTGGAATATCACATAGATGATGTTTGAATAAAGCTGCGTTTCCATCCAACGGGTCACTTCCTGATTAACTGGCGCCAAATATCAAAAGTAAAAACAGAATTTGCTCTGGTAGGAGAAACTGCGTGAATATTTTCGTTATTTAATGAATGACTTTAATAAATAATAAATTCTCGTAGCTCAATAATATTTTGATATAACCACTGAAGAAACGTCAACTGTTTTGAGGATGTTTTTACCTTTCTGGACTTTGTGAAGTCAGGACAATAGCTCTTAAGGCCTATTGTGTTTTTTTACATGCATTTTTTTTATTTCTCTTTGTTAATTGGGCTTATTGGAACCTAATTAGAATACAAGTATCATCTTTTGATATGATGTACTTTTAGAGAAAAATTATGTTCATATATGTGGACTTTTTCCTGAATTTTCTTTTATGCATATTTCACAATATCATTTTTTTTTTACTTGCTTTGACTATCAGAGAGTAAAAACAACATTTTTTTTCCCATTTTGGACAGTTAAAATAGGGTTTGGGACATTTCATATGCTGCAAAACAGTTGCAGGATGACACTGTATGTCTGTAACAAAATATAAAACATTCAAAGTATTTTAAATAGCCACTTAAGAGCTAAAAATGTGCTGTCCACGTAAGTGGACACTTGGGCCCTAGGAGGTTAAGGAGGATGAGGGAGCTCTCAATCTATATTCAAAACATTTGTGTTTGGAAGATGAGCGAATGTATCGGGTTGTTAAAACGACATTGAGTAAACTATGACATGTTTTTCATTTTTGGGTGAACAAACCCTTTAATGATCATGTTGGTGCACATTTGTGGCTGTTTGAATGCTGTCGACAACATGAGCATTTACACTATGAAAACTGTCAGAACAAAGGCTTTGAGTTGCAACACTCTGCAAGTGTTGGATTTCAGACAATTTACGCCTGTGTTTTGTCTACTTGTCTATCTACTAGTTACCAGATTGATTAAATGTGAATATAAGGTCTAGTTTGTCACTTCCAAGTGTGCAAGTTCTGGCCTTTCTTCCCTTGTGTTCAATTAAATCAGCTCAGTAGCAGAGCTTTAAACATTATTCCAGTTCTCTAAATCCTGCTGATTGTTGGAAACTGTTCAGATGTTATATACTGCATATATACATGTAAAAACTCCAAAACAGTCCAATGTTTAGGATCAGGCTTGGCATTAATGCTTATTTTGTCAGGGTTAAAACTCATAAACAGATGGTCTTACTGTTTAAAGTCGTTAAAAACATTATGTGTAGTACAACCTGCAGATGAGGTTACTGGTATTGCAAATCTGGGCAAAGCTTCATTATATACTAATCTTTTGCCAGTGGAGCCGACATGTACATTTGCATATTAGGTTTGATATGAACAGATAAAAATATGTGTGAACATTTTTTTGTGGCATTAGCCAAGTAGATAGGATGCTCCTCTGCCTCTGGAATTAATTTTTCTGCAGTGAATAATTTGTTTATTTCTTTGCTGTCCAGAATGTGTGCAGTCTTTATCTACTCTCACTTTCGCTGTTCACACACACACACGTTTCTCTTTCTGCATCCTCTCATCTTTCAGTGGTTAGTCTGTGGCTGCTGATAAGTGGAATTTTGAAACCAGAGGTCACCTGGGACTCATCTGTGATTGGAGGACACCCGTCTGCTAGTTTCCTGATCATTCAGGAGGACGTGTGTGTGGAATACCATATAGTCAGTGGTGGTATGCAATAGTATGTATAGTGTCCAGAAGTTGTAAAATTGCTGTATTTCACAATGCACTGCACACATTTATATGTGACAAATCAAATTAAGAGTCCCTACTATACTAAGTTTCCTCATTCGTTATGAATGTCTGCTACAAAACATTTTAACATGCACCAATGGATTCCAAGGTCAATACGCTTTCAATCTCTAAACTTATACATTTTATAATTACCTAATTTCTCAAAGATTTTCAATAGTATCTGGATGCAGACTTGGATTTGCCAGCTGAGACTGTATATCTCAGAGATGCAATGTCAGACACAATGCATTGAGTGGAGCTAACGTCACTGTGAGGGGTAGGGGTAGAGGTGTGGTTAGGTGTGGGCATTAAAAGCATTGCATACAGCTCAGCTTGCAAGTGCATCAAGTCTTCATCCAGACCCCTCTCTAAGTATTTTTTTAAACCGCCTTTCCCCCCCCCGAGACCCTACTCTGCACTGATTGGTCAGATGGTCCAGTCTGTATGTGTGAGTGAATATGTAAGTGAAGTTTTTTCAGGTGTTAGTGTCAGTATGTTATGTCTATAAGCTATTGTGCTTTTAAACAGTGACAAAGTTCTCATTTAGATCATAGATGGTAAAATACAGTTATGATCAAAGATGAGATCAATTTTGCGTCTTAATTCATTTATTCATTTTCTTCCGCTTTTCCGGGGCCGGGTCGAAGGGGCAGCAGTCTTATTAGAGAACCCCAAGCTTCCCTCTCCCCAGACACTTCCTTCAGCTCTACTGGGGGGATCCCGAGGCTTTCCCAGGCCAGCCAAGAGACATAGTCCCAGAGGCCTCCTCTTGGTGCAACATGCCTGAAACACCTCCCTAGGTAGGCGTCCAGGAGGCATCCGAAACAGATGCCCGAGCCACCTCACCTGACTTCTCTCGATGTGGAGGAGCAGTAGCTCTACTCCGAGCTCCTCCCGGGTGACAGAGCTCCTTACCCTGTCTATAAGGGTGCGCCCTGCCACCCTGCGAAGGAAACTAATTTCAGCCGATTGTATCCAAGATCTTGTCCTTTCGGTCATAACCCAAACTCATGACCATATAGGTGAGAGTAGGAACGTAGATTTGCCTTTTGGCTCAGCTCCTTCTTTACCACAACGGACCGATATATCGACTGCATTACTGCTGCCGCTGCACTGACCCGCATGTCAATCTCACGTTCAATCCTTCCCTCACTCAATTTTCTGTCTTCACTCCTAATAACAGTATATAACATTTTAGATTTAGTCTTAAAAATAATTGATGATTTTCAACATGTTGACACACAAACTTCAGTAGCTATAGTGTTTGAATGCATTCATAATTGATTCTGTTTTTAAAGATACAATATCTTTGTTTTTGCAGACCTTTACTTTTACCAACAGCTACTTTAGACACTGCATAAAAGGTCACATTTTAAGCATATCAGATTAATATTTAGAACTGGGGCACTTTAACCAATCGACCAAGAAGAGTTGGTTAGCATAGACCTGCAGATAAATACTGTAAATACACAATCTGGTTCAAAAGGCATCTTTCTTCTTTTAAAACTTAGAAGTGAGCCTTTAATAACTCTTTATATTCATTCATTAATTTTCTTTTCAGCTTAGTCTCTTTATTAATCTGGGTTTGTCACAGTGGAATGAACCGCCAACTTATCCAGCATATGTTTTAGGCAGCGGATGCCCTTCCAGTTGCAACCCATCACTGAGAAACATCCATACACTCTCATTCACACACATACACTACAGACAATTTAGCTTACCAAATTCACCTGTACCACATGTTTTTGGACTGTGGGGTAAGCCAGAGCACCCGGAGGAAACCCACGCGAACACTGGGAGAACATGCAAACTTCACACAGAAATGCCAACTGGCCCAGCCGGGGTTCAAACCAGCAACCTTCTTTCTGTGAGGCGATTGTACCCACTGCGCCACAGTGCTGTTCCAACTCATATGTCTAGCAATAATAGTTTTTGTAAAAAGGATTAACATTTGTTGTTTTCTTGCTCAGGAGAAAAAAACTGCATTGAGTTGTACTGTATGTATTGATACTGTATGCGTTAAAACCAGCCTGATCTCACAGGGAAACGTACAGTAACTATTTTATGTTTTGTCAGTTTAGTGGCTAATTCGTATAAATTCATATGAGTTTAGTCATACAAAAATTAGTTAACAGTATGATTTTTAAAAGGAGGCATGGCACCAAACCCCACCCCTAAACCCAGCCAACGGGGGCTCGCTTTTCAATGACCATGCAGTGTAGGATTTCTGTTTGAACTGTTTGTCATTACATTTTATTTGTTGGAAAAATGTATGCAGGCACTATTTAAGCGCAGTATGCAGTAAACAATTACGCTCTGAACACAGCCTGAGACTTAACACTTTGTTCATTTCACATTATTTGTTATTTTGAATGTGTTTGAATGTGTTTCTTTTGTTCTTTCCATTTCTTTTATCCTCTTCTGTGATAATTATTGTGCTTAAATGTATCAGGATTCTGCTTATTAACATACAATTATTCCTCATTATTGAATGTTGTAAAAAAACAAAAGTGGCAGTTTTCATTATGTCAACTGTTAGCCTGCATTTTATCCTATATATGGTCAGGAGAGCAATTAACCTTTTCCTTCCAACTTTTTCTTGGGTGAAGGAAAAAAAAAGCAGCTCTGACGATGACCTTGGGTCTTCAGTGGTTGATTATTAACTTATAAAAAGCTATGGTTTTAGAAAATGCAGCTAACGCATCAAAAATAATACGTTTAAAGGGATTGCGAAAAAGATAAAGTATGAGTCAGATCATTCGATTTGGAAATATTCCAGAGCCCCACCACTGTCCTTTCCCAGACATCACAGTGAACGCTCCGTTACATCATCATAATAAAAGAATGTCAGGATGGTTTGGATTCCATTTACAATAGAGGCAAATCCACATCAGAATATTCTCTGGCAAGGTGAATTTCAGTCCTCAAGGATTCGCAACATGAAAGGTGCTGGTTGCCTAGACACAGATTAATCTTTGCCCCGGATTATTGTGTCAAATAAGATTTTGAGAACTGGGAACTTTTTAATCCAAGAAGAGACTTAATCTCTCAGAGGAACTGACTTGAACTGACCCTCTGTCATAACTTTTCACTGGTATACATATATCAGGCTTCTATTGCATTTATTTATTTTTTGGATATAAAAAGGCAATTCAAAATAGAACAACTTTATTTATTTATTAGTATTGGCTTCTAAATTCATATTAAGGTTCATCATCTTAATAAGTAAATTGACAGTTCACCCAAATGTGAATTAGCTTTTTAACTACTGTAACTGAAGGCCATTAAAGATTAAGAGTACTTTTAGCTGAAACTGTGATCCTTGACAATGCTTCAAATGGAAGTCTTTGAGCTTCATAAATGACATATAAAGGCAAAACTAAATGAATGCCCATGTTTCTGCCTCAACACACTAATGACCAATTGCTGAGGATGTCGATTAAAGATAACAATGTTTATTTTACTCATTCTTTGCCAGAAACTGTTGACTTTTCATTTTATGAATCATCATCAATGGCAAAGATTTCAGCTTAAAATGTTATTTAGCATTCAACTGTGAAGTAAGTTACCCACATCTTGGATGGCCTGAAGGCAAGCACCTGGACAGAAATTTTCATGTTTAGGTAAATGATAAAAAAAGAAAAGAAAATAACAGAAAATAACAAATTTTAGGTTGAAGAGTGCAGCACAACACAAAAACATCAGATTTTTCATTTCTACTTGAATTGGTTAACCTCAATACTAAGACTGGCTTGAATTGAGTCTTTTTTTTTCTTTTGCCAGTGGAAATGGAGTAAATTGGATAAAAGAAAATCACAATTTCTGTGGTGTTAGAATGCAAGTTCTGTTTTTTCTCCAGATACTGTGTTCATTCTTGAATTATTCATATGGATGCAGTTCATATACAGTAGGTAGGTACAATGCTCAGCATATACTGTATAAGTACACACATTTTTAATAGGAAGCTGTGCAATATTATGTTTGTGCGATATGTTATAGAAAAATATTAAATACAAATTTAAAAAAAGAGGAAAAATCAATAGAAGCAAACATTTTGCTTGAATTTAATTGTATTATCTTTCAATTTCTAAATATGTTTGGTGACTAAAATATTATTTTAATAAATAAATCTGTTTAATAAATCTGTTTTGTTTAAATGCACCAAAATACATTGCCTATATTCACTGAGAAATGGATACAAAAGGGATAGTTCACTTAAAAATTAACATTTTGTCATATTATCTGACCCTCCACTTTGAAACAAATTTGAGTTTCTTTCTTTTGATGAACAGAACAGAAGATATTTTGAAACTGAAAGCCAATGACTTATATATTATCTGTTTTTCCTAACATGGAAGTCAATGGCTGCCATTTATAAAAATATTTTCTTTTTGTTCAAATAAAAAGAAACTCATTAGGGTTGGAAATCACATGAGGGAAAGTACAGTAAATGGTGAATAAATGTTTATTTTGGGTGAGTTATTCCTATGAAATAAAATCTGATTGTCAAATTAATCACCCTGGGTCAATCTGCTCTCTTTGCACAATTTTAGCCTTAATCTACATTCTTAATCTTCTTCTTAACTTACTCCTGGCATCAATCACAAACTCTTCTTCTCCCCCCCCCCTCTCACGGGGAAGAACAAACAAGGAGTGATTGAAGTGCTTAGACATCATAACCCCAAATCAACACAGATAGTGTTGGCACAGTGGGAGTCTTCGCCAACTCAACACCTTATATTTCACAGACCTCTGCAAACACTGCTCACCTCTCTTTAGAGGCACGCCATAATATACCTGCATTTCATATATGTGTTGCTGAACTTTTGAGATCTGTTGATTGGTTTATTATTAGAAGCCTGCTTCAACTATTCTGACTCATTGGAATATTGCCATGATTGACACAATGTGACTTTCAGCGCAGAATGGATGCACAACGTTTTATTTGAAAACAACCTAAATTACATTCAGATTAATTCTAGACTTCGCAATTCATTGAGCCACTTCATATCAATATTTGTGAAGCAAAGCATCAAGATATGCAAATGCAGTCAATGCTTATTGTGAGTTTGTATTCTTGAATATGAATGGTTCGATATTTGCATGTGAAGTGATCACAGTTGAGAAGTTAAACCACTGGAAGATTGAATTGATTAATATACATGTTTGTAAATAATGTTTGCAAGTTTAATTTCACATCGGATGTGCTCTTTGTAAGGGAAAAGTTTTCAAAGTTTTGAGAAATGGGCTGATAAATATGTGAATCCATTGTACGCCAAGGTTTAAAAGGCAGCATTCACACTTATTCAAATGAACTGCACTAACAGAAATCATTTGAATCTGCTAGGTATGAACCAAAAACTGATTTATAGGAAAAGATAAAACCTGAATACCACGCCTATTCATTCTCTTTAATCACTTCTGGCTACCTCTGAATCCTCTGAACACTAAAATATAAAATAACAGTTATCCACCTATTTGTTTCCATCTTATTGACAGAGAGCCACCTTTTTAGATTTCAAAACTCATTTTATATATTTCCGAAATAAATAAACCATGACTAAATGTTATTTGCCAGGTAATTAACCTCAAATCCAATGTTGGAAAGCATCGCTCAGCTCCAGAGCGCTGCTAACTAAGCTAGAAAGTTGCTTTAGTAGCCAGACACATACAGTACACTGCCTCAGCTAATGTGCTGTAAAGTTCATTCTGGTTACATCAACTCCCTCATGACCCCACGCACCTCCCGCAGGCAGATTCATGTGTCCAGAAGAAGAATGAGGGGTTTGGTTTTTTTTTGCTGTTGATGCTGGATGGCGTGACCATAGCATCTGTACATTTCAGCGCGTTTTAAAAATGTCACTTGTTCTATGAGGCAAGATGCTTGGGTCAGTCTTTCCACTTACAGCCTCTTTCCCTCTCCGGCTTCCTTCCTTCCCCCCCTTATAATTTTCCCTATTTTGCTATGAGTTTGATGTTATGTCTGGCAGAAGACTGCATAAATTCATTTTCCACCATCACAAGCTCCCTGAGTGCTTATGCAGGAGTTAATGAGCCATTCATTCAGTGCTGTCTCCAGCAGACCACAACCATCTAGAGCAAATTAGACTTTCGTTCCGCCTCAAGACGACGCGAAGAAAACACAACACAGAGATTTAGACTAGACCTCAGTGGAGGGTTTAAACAGGCAGGTTTTGCCTAAAAAATATGGAGCAAAAATCCAAAGATTGACCTTTTTTTGAGTGCAGCTTTGATGCAATTTAACGCAATTATTATGCTACCTTGACTTTGAAAGCTTGTTTCAAGGGAGCTATTCTGACGTTATTCGCTGTAATTGTTAGCTGTAAACAGTGTTAGCTGACCAATAACATCCAAGTGAGCAAAAAAAAAGAAAGAGTTTTGCAGTTATGTTGTATGCTGTTTAAACATCTCAGAAACCACTGGAAAATTATTCAGTCTTCTGCGAAATACTGAGATTTTTTAAATTTGTTTACAGCTGTTATTAAGGCGCGTTTTGGTCTATTGAATCATAATTAGATGAGGGAGCCACAGTGTCATTTACACCTGGTGTTTTAATCCATCTCCTTTATTAGCTTTGGTCACTTCTTTTGTATCTATGGGCTTTTGTTTGATCTTGCGATCTAATATTGCAAACAGAAAATGAAGGGACAACAGAAAAAAACCAAGAGCAGCAGCTTTTGTTTCTGCATTGATAGTCATAAAATTATGCAAGACACTGTGGTTTTGTGGATCAGGACTGTTAAGATAACATTGTGCTTTTTTTTTTTAACTGTTTATTTTCATTTTCATTGATAAAACCCTCATACATACTGTACCGCCTAAATCCTTACAAGAAAGAAATGGACCATATATCTATGTTCTCTTTGAAGTAGTCTAATTCAGTGAATTTAGCTTACTACAAAAAGAAACTCAAAACCCTACATCCCCACCCATCTAACATTGATAACATTATTCAAAATGTTTGTGGAAGGTTCACAAAAAATAAACTAAAAGAACATTTACAATCATAATATGGAACTGGCTGGGACAAAAATAAAAAAATTGAAGCAAGGTGTACGTGGACAATGAAACCGAAAGAGACATTATAAGATAATTATAAAATAAATAAGGAAATATCATAAATGAATTAATTAACATACAATAGTCTTGTAAAAGGCTATCATTTCAGTCTATCTGCAAAAATAATAGGAATAGTTCCCAAATCTTGGTAAAAATTGACAATTTGTCACTTAGTGTGAACCTCAGTTCTTCTAAGTGTAACATATTTCCAAATTTTCTAGTCCACATTTCAAAGGTGGGGACTGCTTCAGATTTCCACATTTGTAAAATGAGTTTTTTTGCAATACACATACAAAATAGAATTGCTTGTGTTTGGTTTCTACTGCAAGAACTGTCCTCTGCTCCTAAAAGTCAAATACTAGTATTTGATTCACAGATTACACTTCAGAAAGAATAAAATATATTTTTCCAGAAGGGTTGTGGTTTACTGCATGACCACAAAGAATGAAACAATGAGTTTCTGTTGACACACTGCACTTATTACAACTTAAAGAGATTGTTGGGAATATTTTATGAGGTTTTGATTTAAAATAATGGAGCCTAAGAGTAACCTTATATTGGATCAGATGATGAATTGTGTTCACAGAACATGAATGTGTACTGTGCATTACTCAAGCATTCATCCCATGTGTCATCATTACAAATGTTACTACAAATTTCCTCTTCCCAGTCATGTCTTATTTTATCTGTACTGCTGTCCACCTTCCCTAACAGTAACTTGTAAAGGTTAGATACATTACCAATTATTCCAGGATATAATTAACAATTCAAGAGTTCAGATGCAGGCGACGCAGTGGCGCAGTACTGTAGGTAGTGCTGTCGCCTCACAGCAAGAAGGTCGCTGGTTAGAGCCTTGGCTGGGTCAGTTGGCATTTCTGTGTGGAGTTTGCATGTTCTGCCCGCATGTTCTAATTAAACTCTTCAATAATGTGTGCAGGATTCAACCTCTAGATTTCGAAGTCTTTAATTTGTTTTTTTTATTGTGCTTTATTTATTGAAATGAAAGTTTAAAACTTTACACTACAAAAAAGTACACAGTTTTTTCTATCACTACCTCTGGAAGTGGACAAAACGTTTTAGACTATGTTTACACCTGAATTTAGTATCATCATTTTAACAAAAAGCCTTGTGTAAGCATGGTTTTGAGAAGATAATATAAACATTAAAACTCACAGTTTTCTTGTTCTTAAGTTAAATAATCTTGGTTAAAAGGATAGTTCAACTAAACATTTAAATCATCATCAAATACCCTCCAATCGTTCTAAATCTCTTGTGAAGCACAAAAGCATTTTTTTTCTTCTGTAAGGGAATTTTATGTAGAATGTTCGTAACCAATTGCCATTGACTTTTATAGTGCTTCATTTCTACTATAGATGCCAATGGCTATCATTTTCTTTTAGTTTCTATTAATATTAATAACGAGTTTCTATTCTATTTCAAGTTTTACTATACATAGAAGAAAAAATTGTGAGAAATATTCTTATTTGGATGAGCAAGAACAAAACAGTTAGCCAATGAAGTATGAAAAATAAAGTTGAATTTTATATTAAAATGTTTGTATTTATAAACTAAGTATATTGTATTAAGAGTGTTTAGATCTGAATAAACAAAAAAATATTGGAGGAAAATCACAGAGCCCACACACATCATAATGGCAGTGAAGAAGCACAGAGATGTGTATGTTGGAAAAGGCACTTCTAGACAGTTTTCTCACGTTTCTGCAGGATATAAGAAGAATCTGCTTTCATAGTTGTCAATCAAAGTCATGGCTGTCTGTGGCATATGATTGATGCTCTTTTCTTCTCTCTCTCCCTCTCCCCCTCTCTCTCTGTTTCTTCTACTTCTATCCAGCTTTAATTCTCTGCCTGACACACTTTTCTTATCTATGTATCTTGTTTCTTTTGTTTTGTCTCTTCTCCACCGTCTCCTCTGTGATCAGATGCTTGCTTAATTAGTTTTATGGTCCTGCTGTCTAAACTGCATCCAGATTCAACACAGACTTGTTTTTTTCTCCAAGACCGCACAGAGCAGCATGTTCTCAACTGTGTCAGAGGGGGACATGGTGTCTCACACTGACTATAAACTTATATATTCAGAAATTAATCTCTCTATCCATATAAAGGAATATTCAGAGCCATATTGCATTTAAAGCGATGTTTTAAGTTACAAACGTTTTCAAGCACAAATATTTGTAACTTACAATGAAGAAAGCATTGGTATCTACAAAAACTACACAACAAAACCTAATAATCCAGCACAATCTCACGGCAATTTGTAACTTTTTGATTTAGTGGCTAATTTGTATGAATTCGTATCTAATTTGTACAATTTAGTACGATTCGCTCATCCCCCAATGACGGTTGGGTTTAGGGGTGGGGTGGGTGCCACGCCTCCTTTTTAAAATCGTACAATTTTGTACGACTCAACTCATACAAATTCGTACGGATTATCCACTAATCTGACAAAATGTAAAATACTTCCATTTTCTTGTGAGATCAGGCAGAATAATCCTCCAGGTCCAGCAAGGAAAGCAGGACTCATGTGATTCCTATGTTTAATACAATCATTTCAATTTGATTTGAACCATTTATTTGGTGTGCTTCCACACACTTTGGGTTGTGAGCCTGGGGGGGGGGAGGGGGGGGTTGGGGGGGGGTAAAAGCTATGTTTATCACAACTGCAATCCAACAAACCAATGTGTAGCAATTACTCATTTGACATGCATTTCCTAAAGCGACAGAAATGTGAATTAATTGTTTGCTTTTAAGAACCAGACAAAGGGTGAAAAAGGTCATGAAAACCTAAAGTATGTTTGTTTTTTGTTTTTTTGTTGTTTTAATCATAAGTGGATACAAATTGGCTTGATTAACTTATTCCGCACGATCATCTTTTTGTTTATCTCTGTTTACTGGCAACTGTCTATAAATACAAATGTTAGCAAATTATACACCTACTTTGTGTGGGTTTAGCATCAGAATCTCTTCTGTTTCATGACAGACATGGTTTAGCAATAACAGTAGTGTAGTAATTTGTGTCAGACGCACAAATGAAAGCATGCAAAATCAAAACAAAACTTCACACCTTCATTATAAAACATACAATTGTTAGACGCATACATCGAATTGCCAATAATGTTAAATCTGTAAAGTATGAATGTTTACTATTGCAGTGGATAGGCCTGTGATGATATCTATTTTTTGTTGTACGATATATTGCACCAAAATATATTGTGATAATTTATTTTATTGTCATTTTAAGTTCATTTTATGCCACTCATTATATAATGCTAGAATGACAATATACTGTAATATCATCATATATGCAAATACACTCTTCCAAAGAACACATCATATTTTATTCTTAACAATATTTAATTTAATTATAGTCATTTTAACAATTTAATAATTAGGCATTGCAATCAGAATGTGAAAACGCATATCCTAAATAAATAATAATCAATGTTAACAAAAAAAGTGCAAGGTAAAAAGTAAAGAGGCTGCGATATCAGATCTATTTTTAGATGTCAGACACCCACATGCAAATATACTGAAGTAATTTATAGTAAATACTATAGTGTTTTTTTTTTTTAACCATACTGACACTGACACCACTAACAGAGTTAGTTGTAGCTAAAATGTTGCTAAAGTTTTTATGTATGGGCGAAATATGTTGCAACACCAAAAATTAACTTTCAGTAAATTGAATTAACTACACTCATTTCATTAGGTAAAGTTGTCTGTTGGGTTTCACAGTGTATGAATGTGTGAACAGTAAACAGCAAATATATTTTCTATATAAAGATGAAGTTAAAACACACACTGTGACGTGTTTTTGAATCTTACACATTGAAATGGTAATGTCTTCAAAGTCAAAATACAGTAATAATATGTATGATCACCAATCACCATATTTAAAAGACACAGAAAGGAGATTGTGGGAAAATACAGTGCTTGTTTATTCGGAGATGAGCTTAAAAAAGCACTAAATCATTTTCTTTTATCATTTCTCTGTTTTATTGGCCTTCTATCTTCTTCCAAACATCTAAATAATCACAATTATATATAAGCGCAAATAATGCGCTGTTTTATCAGATGTTTGCTAGTTTTTGGGATTTGAGCTTGATATGATATACAAAGTAGATTTATCTTTGTAAAAGTGGGTCACTATCAGGTTCTGGGACTGAACTTTGAGAAGTTTGTTGTGCTTTTGTATTTTATGGTATTATTTTTTTTTGTGTGTACAAAGTTGTGTTTATCCAATTTGTCAAAATAAGCTTAGAATGGCATGTTTAAAGAGATAATCCTTCCAAAAGAGAAACGTTTGTCATTATTTACTCGTCTTTATGTTGAAAAAACCCCCAAAAGAACTTGAATTCAAAATAAGACAGTCTGATTATGTTACAGGCTTTTCAAAAGGGTCACAAAAACATCATAAATGTATAATAAAAGTGGTATATTTGAGTAATAGATGGTGATAGATAGATAGATAGATAGATAGATAGATAGATAGATAGATAGATAGATAGATAGATAGATAGATAGATAGATAGATAGATAGATAGATAGATAGATAGATAGATAGATAGATAGATAGATAGATAGATAGATGATATTTGAAACTTGTAAGCTTCAAAAAAGGAAAAAAAAGTTTCTCTTTAAACTTTACTTTAGGGTAAAAATACATTGTGCAAAGACTAGAAGACTATAATTTATATTCTGTTAGCCTACAGCAATGAATGTTTTGATGGTGATTGGTTTAGCTCATATATTAAAGCACATACCTATAGATCCACAGAGAGAGAGAGAGAAAGAGAGAGAGAGAGAGAGAGTTCATGGTTCAGTGAGGCAGATAGTCAGACTCAGGACACGCAATTTAATTAGTGTCAGAAACCGTTTACCTTTGAGCGCTTTGGCTGAAAGTTAATACAGTCCAGCAAATATCATCCTGGCTGACACAGTCCTATTTCCTCTTCTACACACACTATTGGCTTCCTCATGTCTGTTTAAGGAACACTCTCATGGCTCTGTATATACATTCACCCTACAGGTTTCTGAAGAACTTCAAAACACTGTTTCGCTCGTAAGTCATTCCACCTCTGGACTAAGTAAATCACATTGTCAAACATATGAAAACCTTTTAGTTATTGATCCATCTTTTCCAATATACATCTGGATCTGTTCATTCATTATTACTGAAAAGGTTTTGCTTTGGTTTTTATTGATTTATTTATTTTACTTTTGTTCAAAGGAATTATTATGTTTTATAATTTTATAATCTGTTTTATTGGCCTTCTAACTACTTCTAAACATGTAAATATTCACATTAAATGCACTGCTTCATCAGATGTTTGCTAGTTTTGGAATTTAAGGCTAATATGATATACAAAGATGGAAACAATTTAGTGATTGATCCATCTTTTCCAGTATACATCTAGACCTGTTTATTTGTTATTACTGAAAAGGTTTTGCTTTGGTTTTAATTTATTATTATTCATTTTTATTTTTGCTTCATAGGAATGGTAAGAAACGTTTCAGCAATTGCCAATTAAAAATATTAAACATATAAATATAAATATATATATAAATATTATCTACTGCCATCATGGCAAAGATAAAATAAATCAGTTATTAGAAATTAGTTATTAAAACCATTATGCTTAGAAACATGTTGAAAAAAATCTCTTCATTAAACAGAAATTGGGGAAAAAATTAAACAGGGGGGCTAATAATTCATGGGGGCTAATAATTCTGACTTCAACTGTATATATATTTTACTTATTTGAAAATACATTAATTCAACAAGAAATTATTATGACTTCATTTTACGAAAGATTTTTGTTGATTTTAGTATTTTTATTTTCTGGTTATCAGAAAAGCTTGAATAAATGTAATAAAAAAAAACATACACTGTAAAACCCCAAAAGTTAAGGTAACTTAATTTAAGTTCAAAAACTAATGCTGGTGAGTACTTTGAACTTAATCCATTTGAGTAAATGAAGCAATTTGAGCACGGTACAACCCAATAAATGAAGAGAACTCAAACCAACTGAGTACTGTAAAACCCAATAAGTTAAGGCAACTCAAACTGTTTGAGGAAACCGATTGCTACAAACCATTTGAGTTTAAAAACTGATCTATGTGAGTACTTTGAACTTACTTCATTGAAGTTGAAGTAATGAGGTATTTAAATAACTCATTACCTTCAACACCGAGTACAAAACTATTTTCAAATTAGTAGAATTAACTTTTAGTCAATTTTGAGTTAACTCAAACATTTGATAAAGTTGACTGTTGGGTTTTACAGTGTAGTGAATTCCTGAAGGTCCATATTAAGCACCAGGCTGTTTTCAACTTTGATAATTATAGAAGACTTTACCATTACAAGAATAAATGACAATTAAATACAATAAATTATTGTGAATTGTCTGTATACACCAAAATATTTTATTACTGTGTTTTGATCAAATACGTACTTATGCAAATACTTGTTGCATAATAAAATTTTATTATACATAGTTCACTCTATAACTGATAAACATTTTTTGATTTTTTTTCTTCATTTTAAGGACAACAGCTTTTAACACACTTAATTTCCAACATAACACATAATTTCCAACATATTACATCTTGTATAATCTCTCGTTCAACTTCAGAACTGTTTACTCTACCTCACCCTACCCCCCTCTCATCCTCTATTTTGCACTACTATTTATCATCTACAGTACTTTTACTGTAACTTGTTGTTTAGTGTGATTTTGTATTAAAAGAATATATTTATGTTTACACAGTAGTGAGATGCACTTAATCTTATTCCACATGTACAGACCATTTTGAGGGATGTAAACAAAAACAATGGTCCCAACGTATTTCATGTTTTACTTTTTTAATTTCTATAGTTAAAAAAAGCCACATATTGATAAATAATGTTATGATAGCTGTTTTAACATTAAGTTATGGATGAGTTGCCTCATATTAGTTATGAAATAGTTTGATAACAAGCAGGAAATGTTCATGGGCCAATGACATGACCACATTGAAATGGTTTAATGTACATTGTATATGTGTACAGTGAAAATAAAAGGTATTCTATTCTATTCTATTCTAAACTTTAAGGCCCAGTTTCACAAACAGGGTTTAGCTTAAGCCAGGACTAGACCTTAGTTAAATTAGGCCATTTAAGCCACATTTATAAAATCAGCCTTAGAAAAATACATTACTGGTGTGCACCTGTAAACAAAAAAATGACACTGACATATTTTAAGACATCTCACTGCAAGTTATTTTCAGTTGAGACAGCTCAAACATGCAATTTAATCCTAGACTAGCCTTAAACCTTGTTTGTGAAACCGGGGGTAAATGTTTGATATGAATAACATGATGGTACTGCAAGTGTCTCCGTTATTTCTCTGCAGTGTCGCTGGTCATGTTTTAATTAGCTCTTCTGAGCAATAATATTGTGAAACTGACTGACGTATTGATGAAACCGCCAGTGGCTGAGCATTGATTGGTTAGACTTTTGATCTAGGGATTAATCTGAAACGTGACTTAAAAAAAGTGTGTCGTTGCCAGCAACCTCACGCATCATAAATCATTAGATTTCCCAGTGATTGGATAATTTTTTTCCCTAAAATATTTTTCCTTTGATTCTTTCCTCTGGTTCCCCTCATAACCCCTCAGGTCTCACAGTACGGAGTCAACTACCTGTCCAATCCACTTAGACTTTTTTTAAGGACACACACACACCCCAGTGTGAGTTAACCCTCATTACTGGAGCCTGATTAGTAGCGGTCAGGAGTTTACCGGTAAGGTCAGTGGGAAGATGTGCAGAGAAGTGAGAGGATTTATTTATTTTTTGAAACATAGGCTGAATTAATTAAATATGGTAACACGTTAATGTGGGGGACACATATTTACTATTAACTATGACTTTTGCTCCAAATTACTCCAAATTTACTGCTTATTAATTTTAAGATTAAATGATGTAGACTATGGTCATGCAGAACAAGAGCTTGAGTACTAATAGAACTAATAAACTGCCAAATATCTAAGCTAATTAGCAACTTGTTAAATGTAAGAATTGGCCCCATATTGAAGAATGCTTTTCATTGTGAATACATTTAGAAACCATGGGTTTGTAAAGATCAAACTGGGGAAATTAATGGTCCAATTGTTTTAATATATAGAAGCCAGTGTTATATAAGTCTAGAAGTTCTAATTTTCACTGTGCCTTATATTTTACCACCATCATTTCTTTTACCCATTTGCTGGCAAGACATATTAGTCATTTAAAATAAAGCACAGTTAATAATATGATAACAGTTTTTTTTTTATTATGTGATAATGTATTATGAAGTAGATGCTTTAATTTAATATGATATCGGTGTAATAATAAGGCTTTATGGCAATATATTGCATTGGCTTTAAAGGCACAATATGTAAAATTTGTTTAATTTAAAAAAATATCCAAAAATCAACAGAACAGTGTTATTTATTTTCTGACTTATGTACTTACTTTGTCCCAAATGTTTAGAAGAATTTTCAAATTCAGAGAAATAAGCAACTTTACCTTGTGACACCATGAATTAATGATGTCATACACCCTTGATTTCTGTTTTTTATTTTTATTTTTTAGAAAACTGGAATACACGAAAGTCACTTTAATATGTTTTTTGTTATATTGTTATATTGCACAAAGCAGCATTATAACAGAACTTAAATTGTATTTAGTATGATATAACATCGCTGCTTCTAACTCATGCACTCTCAGGAATAAAGGTCCAGGAGCTGTCACTGGGGCAGTACCTTTTCAAAACATAAATATTTGTACCCAAAGAGTCTGCAGAGTGGATATTAGTGCCCAAAAGATACATATTTATACCCAAAGAGTCCACTGAGTGCATATTAGTGCCCAAATCAGGGTATCCACAGGGTTTTAAAGTCTTAAAATATCTTAAGTTTCAAAAATCAAATTTTTAGGCCTTAAAAAGTTTAAATCCACTATATTATGTTGTAGCTCTTAAATAATTTTAAACGGGTCTTAATTTTCCCATGTCCATGTAAAGCTATACTCAGTTGGGCCAACACCTGTCCAATCACTAACAATATATTTTAATAAACGTTTAAAGAGACATTTATTTATTAACTCTATTTACTTATTAATATGGTTTAATTATCTTTCTTACAATAACATGTGTTTTTAAGGTTTTTTTTTTTTAAGGTTTTAACCATTTAAAAAATCTTTAGCATTGAGCCTTGTGAATTTCATTCATTATGGTCTTAAAATGCTCCTAAAAATTCTTACATTTGACTTGATAAAACGTGTAGAAACCCTGCCAAAATGTACCTAAAATTTGTTCCTTCAGGTACAAATTTGTACCTTTTGAAAAGGTATACTGCCCCAGTAACAGCTACTGTATCTTTATTTCTGAGAGTGTGTGATAACGACCAGAAAGAGCAGAAACAGTCATCTGCGGCATAACAAAAGCTCTTCTGTGCTGATTTGTGCCATGTTGCACTTTCTCTCATCACCAATTGTTTGGGATGTGATGAAGACGACAACTCGATTCCACACTCAGTCACAGCATCATCAAATTATGCCTTTGTTCGTTGTGAATGCACAAGCTCAAGCAGAAAAAAATGACATATTGTGCCTTTATTGGTAAAAAACCCAAGATTTCTTATTATACACATGCTATTAGTGTGATAAAACTGCATAATGTCATTGTGCCTGCTCCAGTGATGGTATAGCAGCAAAGATCTTTGATGATTAAGCCAGAATGAGAGTATAATTCCTAGCCCTTTTGGCTTAGAAAATAGCAACTTTTCATTTTCTGTCAGTCTTATTTCTAAATAAGAAAATGATCGGAGCTCATGGATCACTTTGAGCGAGATGCTAATAATCTAATCTGATTCAATGATCTATGTTAAGCCAAGCTAAAAGTGCTCTTGATCGGCTGAATGGACTGAAAAATGGTAAAACTCAACTGTTAAACATGAGGGAAGTTGAAAAAGTTGTAAAAAGTGGAGTTTTCATTAAAAGAATCAATATATGCTGCATGTTTAGAATCAAGGTGATTATTTTGAATTGCTTTGGGTTGAAAGCATGTATTTAGGGACTACTTATATATATATTTTTAAGCTGGCGAATTTATTAACTTGATGTCATCGGCGACTGCAGATATTGTTGAAGTGTTTCCTCATTAAACGTATACCTGAATCAGACAGCAGAAGCCCCTCATGCGTGACTCGCCAAGAAACATCTGATTTATCACTTAGATATGCGGGTGAGATGGGTGATGACAGCTAGGGCGTTAAGTGCTTTATATTATAGGATGTTCTTATTCTCTCTGGCATATGGATTGTCATTAATATAAATGCATGTGAACGCATTGCAGTATTGAGTGTGCAATGATTTGTGAGCGCAGGCCTTGTACTGTGAGCAGCTTGAGGGACCTGGACTGTGAGTAAGCAAACAGAGGCTGCTCCACATTTTTACGTCCCGTTTATTTAGGGCTGTCAACAGTCTGTCATTCTGACAACCGCATTCAAGGAAAGCAGAATAAATTCAACGGGAAGAAATGCCTGAGCACATTCAAGGTTTGTGGAAGTAACAGTGTCACAGACACACTTTGATCGCTGTTGTTGGTGTAGGCGTGACGGCTTGAGTTTGTAAAAATGCTATTATTTTTGGACTTTTCAGCACCATGATTTGCGTCAGAGCGAATGACACTTGACATTTCCTGCAGTGTTGAAGAGCAGATGTTAAGGTTTTTTTAAGATGATTTTTCTGCTAGCATTAATCAGCGCGTTCACTTTAGTGTGTTTGAAATTATTACACCCATAAATCAAGCCTGCAAGGCCAAAATATTGTGTGATGTTGGCTTTTACTTGTAAGGATAAATATCAGATGAAGAAATAAGAGTTAAATTTTACAGTAAAATATGTTTAATTTATATACAGAGATAAATAAAATCAAAGTAGTAGCACTTTTTCACAATTACACAATTCTGACCCAATACACTAAAAGCCCTAGATAGAATTAATGAAATTTTTAATAATTTAAAGATCACCCCAATTTAAATTCAGTCCCAAGCTCATATTGGACTTTGTTCATCTTTGTAGGAGATTGTTTTAATACAGATTAATCTTCATTTAAGAATAAACAATAATCTGCAAACATGAACAGAAGCTCAACCACACCTACTTGATGTGTGTGAATGAGTGTGTATGGTTGTTTCCTGGTGATTGGTTGCGGCTGGAAGGGCATCCTAGATTAGGCAACCCCGGAATAATAAAGGGACTAAGCCGAAAAGAAAATGAATGAATGAATGAACATTAGCAAAACAGAATAAACAATCTTTCCATTGGTATATAGTGTGTTAAAATAGGACAACATTTGGCAGATTATTTGAAATCTGTAATCTGAAGATTCAATAATCTTAATACTTGGAAAATCATATCTAATGCAATGCATATTAATTATCAAAAATTACTGGTATAAAAGGTATAAAAGGAAATTTTATACCAATTTTTGGTATAAAAGGAAAATCAATAATTTTTAACCATACTATGTTCGGCTGTTGCCAAAAATACCTGTGCAACAGAAGGTTTTGTTTTTTGTTTCCAGTCTCATGTGTACATGTATGTACATAATATGTATATTTGAATAAAAGCCTAAATTGAATATGATAATTTTGTCTCATCAAGACTAAGGACCCATTATACATCCAGCACAATGAGATGCTAGATGCGTATGGCGTGATTTGTTGCTATTTTCAGACCAGCGCAACAGTAATTTTTTTTTCATTTTGTGCCACATTGTTTAAATACCAAATCCATTTGTGCCATTTTGTGGATTCATGGGTGGCTGGTCTGAAAAGGAAGTGTGTTAAGGTGCATTGTTGGCGTGTTGCTATTTTAATGAACTAAAATAGACAGTGGCATTGACCAACTAAAAGCTGGTCTAAAGTCCAGCGCAGAGCGTTAGTTATGCGCCTATGGTTGCACATTGCTTAATACACACAGAATGTACAGCAATACACAAATATCTTTACATATGAAAAAAAATAATTAAAGGATTAAAATGTTACAACAATCATTATTTTCTACATATAAAAATCCCTAACTCCATGCCTTCAACTCAGGGGAGCTTTTTTTAGTTTATTTATGACAATTTGGTTTTGTATAATGTTATTATTATTAACAGTATTATTTATTATATGCATATTTATATTTGTTTTAATTAAAACAAGTTTAGATTTCTCCACCTGTCGTGTTTTGGAGACATGCATCACCATATGGGAATAGGACATATGTTTGGATATAACTCGGTTTTTTGAGCACAGTTCGTTATTATTTTTCATTTATTAATTTGCTGGAAATTAGAACTGAATTTAGTAATAGTTTTGAAACGAATCTTTGCGCTTAACAAACAAAATTAAATATGTAGGCTAATGGGTGTTTTCAGTGGAGTGCATACAACACCATTTCTTTATCCATGAAAGTAAAAGAGTAAAGTAAAGAGTAGAAGTAAAGTAAAGAAAAAAGTAAAGAGGCCGAATGGAGGAAGCTCATTCTTTATCCTTGTGCAGATGGTCTGTTAAACTGTTTTAACTGTCGCTAGTGAAGCACAAGTTTTTACACTTACAAAGTCCGCAAAGTAAATAGCAGATGCACCATGGTGGGACGCAACTGACTCTTAAAGGGAATGAGAGATGAGACTTTGATTGGTTTAATGCACATTATGCTCAAAACACACCCACAACTCATTAAGAGAGTTAGCACAACCCTGTTAGACCATGAGCCAGGGCGCACACCATTATTTTTCGTCCCTAAAATAGCAAAAGTGGATTCGGACATGCCCTTAATGCTTTTGCGCCATGTGCTTTAGACTTTGTGTCTAGATCTTTAAAATAGAGCCCTTGGGGTAAGCCACTCAGTACATACAGTATAACGGATTTTTACATCACTTTTGTGTCTTAGTTTATAGTGAATTGACTTTAAATGGAGGGAAGGAAATCTGTAACATTTGATTAAAAATATCCTTGTGTTCCAAGTATACACAGATTTCTTATAGGTTCAGAACGATATGAGGATGAATAAAAGATGATAGGAATTCCATTTTGGGTGAACTGACATTTTCATATATACAAAGGCAAGATTATACCACAGTTCTTATATTAAACATGCATTTATATTTAACACAAATTACTCGTGTAATGGAAAATATGAACAGTCATTCAGCCAGAATTCAGAAGGCGGCAGCTGGAATCAGACACGTAACATTGTCTTTGTGTTTCCTCTCGTCTCTCATAAGGAGAAATCTCTGTCTGATTTATCCTGTCTCAAACAGACAGTGACATTTATATCATCTGTCTTATTGCTCTGGTCCCTGCAGGAGCAGAAATATAAACACGGCGTGGCAGGAGACGCTGTATACAGCAGGAAACCTTACACAAAACCTAAAGCTCATCTCTCAAGGGAACACATTTAGGGGAGGGGGGTTAGGTTAATATTCATAGGTGACTGAAAATAGTACTTTTTTTTTTACTCAAAAACTTTAGAAGCATGGTGGAAATTCACATAAGGTTGTCAACAGGTGGGTGAGGTGTTTATAGTTGGAGGTAACCTTGGGTCATGGGAAGCTGTTTGCATGTATTTAGACTTTTTCTCTGGAGAGCGCAGACAGCTTGTACTCTAGATACAGGAGCTTTGACTCTCTGGCAGCCTTTACCTATTTTCCATTCCAAGACTGAAGACTCATGACCTACTAGTGTCTTTTCACTGCCCTATTAGTCAAATGCCACTCACATATAAACCGCCTGTCATCTAACATTGCCACACATTCAGTCAGTGGATGGGAGGTCTTGATTATAGTGTCCAGGTAGTTGGATATGGTACCTAAAACTATTCAAAATAGTAATTGTGATTGAAATAAATGTGAAATAGCACATCACTCCGGATTTATCTTCTCTTCACTGCGTGCCCGAGCATTTCAGGATCCATTTTAAGTTATTTTTATTTGTTTTTAAGTGTCTGAATAGTGCTGCACCTCTTTACCTCTCTGAGCTTCTCTGTCCCTACACACCTTCTCGTTCGCTCAGGTCCGACGACCAGCTCCTCCTATAGGTGTGCCTAGGACCAGTCGAAAGCTCAGAGGCGATCGGGCTTTTGCTGTGGCCGCACCTAAATTGTGGAATGGGCTGCCATTGTATATTAGACAAGCCTTTTCCATTACTGTTTTTAAATCTCTTTTTAAAACCCACTTGTTCAATTTGGCTTTTAGCACAGCTTGAGATGTTGACATTTCATGTTTATTCATTCATTCATTCATTTTCTTTTCAGCTTAGTCAGCTTTATTAATCTTGGGTCGCCACAGCGGAATGAACCGGCAATTTATACAGCATATGTTTTACACAGCGGATGCCCTTCCAGCTGAAATCCATCACCGGGAAACATCTATACACACCTATTTACACACATACACTATGGACAATTTAGCTAACCTAATTCACCTATACCACATGTTTTTTGGCTTGTGGGGAAACCGGAGCACCCGGAGGAAACCATTTCATGTTCATTTCATGTTTATTTAAAAGTATGTGCTATGCTTTGTTTTACTTTCTATTGTCAGCACTTTGGTCAACGGTGTTGTCCTAAAGTGCATTACAAATAAAAGTGAATTGAATTGAATAAAAACTATATTTAAAATTTCATTTAAAAAGTAGTGCCTGGTTTTTATTTTTAAGTTGAATGTAATTAAACTTACAAGTCATTTTAACCTTAATTAATTTATACTGAAAATTCTGACATCATTTACTTAGCCTTCACTTCCCAACACACAGAATTCTGTTTACTTTTTCACAAAAGAAGTTATTTTGAGAAATGTTGGAAACTTCTAATCATTGACTTCTATAGTATTTGTTTTTCCTACAATGGACATCAATGGTTAGGCGTCTAACATTTTGTCACCTTAGAATTATAAGGTTCTATCTAACATTTTTGTCAAAATTGAGTTATTGACATATTCTTATTAAATGACAACTTATTTACATTATGGGATGTTTTTTTTTTTTAAGTTGATTACATTTTAAGACGTTTTATTTAAAAAACAAATGTTACACACGCACTGTTTGCTATGGAGTGCGAAAACTTTGAAGCTCAACATCTCAAAATCATTCAGAACGCAGATAGAACCTTATAATTCCAAGGTGACGATTTTTCAAAATATCTTCTTTTGTGTTAAAAAAAGAGAAACTCAAAAATGGTTTGTAACCACTTGATCTTGAATATATGCTGATTAAACTTTCATTTTTAGGGTGAACTATCTCTTTTGAAAACATCTTAACAGTTAAATCTTATACAGTATGAGTTAAAATGTCTTAAAGTGACGTGTTGAGCATTTTTACAGTTACCAAACGCTGCAATTACTAACCTAAAGTAGTAGTAATAATTTCATAAAATGGATAATTCTTACTTAAGAAATACCTAAATAGTATAGTAATTTGTAATTGATTGTAATAATAATAAATGAGAAATAATAAAGGCCCCAATGTACATGAAATTGAAGAATGGACTGATGTGATGACATTTTAAACAAAGTGAGGCCAAGTGTAATTAACAACTTTTAAATATGCTGTATGGTTAGGGCGACACAGGGGCTCAGTGGTTAGCACTGTCGCCTCAGAGCCAGAGGGTCGCTGGTTTGAGTCCCTGCTGGTTCAGTTGGCATTTCTGTGTGGAGTTTGCATGTTCTCCCTGTGTTGGTGTGGGTTTTCTCTGGGTGCTCTGGTTTCCCCCACAGTCAAAGACATGCATTGTGAATTGAATAAACAAAATTGGCCGTAGTGTATGTGTGTGTATAAGTGTGTAAGGGTGATTCCCAGTACTGTGTTGCAGCTAGAAGGGCACCCACTGTGTAAAACATATGCTGGAGAAGTTGGCTGTTTGTTTTGCTGTGGTGACCCCTGATGAATAAAGGGACAAAGCCTAAGGAAAATAAACGAATGAATAAATATATGTTTACTGAGCATCAATGATGTGTTTTTACAGCCAATTAAAGAAAATCACTTGGGATATATATTTTTAATTTCTTTCAACCTCACAAACAATTACACTGGTTTATTTTCTTATTTTTATTTTTTATGTCGTTTCAGAAATTAATTTTCTTCGTTTTTTTTCTCTCATCAATTGCAAGCAGTAAACAAATTATTATGAAGTTTCCCTCAGTGACTAAAATTTATATTTGGATAGGGAACCTGATCGTAGATTAACAATTAAAGGCAACATTATCCTGCAATCAAAATTCCCAGTCAGAGTTTACATTCATATAGACACGCATACATGCCAGGAAAAGGCTAGGTTTACCCCATCATTATCCCCTCTCTGCTTGTACCAGTTGACCAAACAAGGAAGACTTTTGCGCCTTTTTCTCATCCAGCAACAGACCATCATAAACAATTGCTTATTTTTGACACAAATGCACGGCAAAGTCCATTTAGTAAATTGAAGCCTCAAATTTAAGCCCTACATTGTGTATTTGTTGTACCCGTTGCCTCATACACATCTAATGAGTTGCATTTCCCCTCATCCTTGATGTCTTTGTGGATGACGCTGGTTTTATTTTTACTGTAAACTATTTCTGGCCTGCGTGGAAAGAAGTGTCATGTTTTAATAGTCCAGAACTGCGTTGTGTTTGTTATGATAAGGCATTATACAGATTCCTCCGTGATTGTTGTGTCATTTAGTTATGAATGGCACGTTGAACAAAATCATACAAGAAACATATGACTGAGATGTGTTTCCTTTGGCACAGGCTCTGGGTTGAGAAAGGGTCAGCTAAATGAGCTTTGACAACCAAAAAAGGCCAGAGACATGTCCACAATAAAGGTCATAAATCCTATAGCAGACTTCGGTGCACCGTTTAAGAACATCTTCATAATAAAAATACTGTGTGATGATGGCTTTCAGAAAATATTGTGTATATTAGTTATGTGCACTTAATTTCATTGCAATAGTATAAGAATATTGGTTTGTCCTGTTTGCTTCATGCATTTATTTCTTTTTCTTCATCGACCACAAATTTTGTCATAAAATCAGTGACAAACAGAATAATGTAACGCTGTTAACAATGGTTGTGATCTAAAGTGTCTCAATTCTCTTTAGCCCGATATAGAGTATGTTTATAGCTGAAAGGCTTACAAAACATGCAGTTTTATCTCTCACCTGATACTAGGCACCTTCATAATGGATTCTTGAGCTTTCTATGGTTTTTCAGACCAGTAAATTAACCATGGCAGACTTGTAGGCGTTTCTCCCAAGATGTAATTTGCTGCTTAATCACCACAGTACAATGCATTGTTAAAAACTAAACTATGTCATTAAGTACGCGTTGGTTTAATCTGATGTTCATAATGTCATGCAGGTGTAGGAGTGAGACCTTCTAAACAGTTGGAGGACAAAATTTTCATTAAGTTATGAAAACTGCATCTGAGGATTACTTTAGTGTTTTTGTTCTCTGTTATTTTGTTTATAATGTGAGTTACCTTGCATCGCTAATTTCACTGTGGTACATATTGCATCATTCCTCTTTAAAAAAATGTATTATAGTTCTCTTCACAAATTTAATTACAGCTAATATGAAATTAAAGCTGGGCTGTACCATTAACGCTTATTTTGTGCCTGATTTTTAAAGGACATCATCCACAATTGAAAATTATGTCATCATTTACTCATCCTCCACTTATTTCAAACCTACAGTATTTGTTTTTATTCTGTAATATATTTTGAAACCAAGCAACTGACAGTAGCCTTAGACTTTCATGCTTTTTTCCTACTATGGAAGTAGCTACTACACTGTAAACCCCAAAAAGTTAAGGTAACTCCAACTGTTTGTGGAAACTGATTACAACAAACCATTTAGTTCAAAAACTTATCCTAATGAGTACTGTGAACTTAATCCATTTGAGTAAATGAAGCAATTTGAGCACAGTAAAACCCAATAAATGAAGAGAACTCAAACCAACTGAGTACTGTAAAACCCAATAAGTTAAGGCAACTCAAACCATTTGTGGAAACCGATTGCTACAAACCATTTGAGTTAAAAAAAAAAACTAATCCATACGAGTACTGTGAACTTACTCCATTTAAGTTGAAGTAATGAGATATTTAAATAAGTCATTACCTTCAACACTGAGTTCAAAACTCTTTTTAAATGAGTAGAAATAACTTTCAGTAAATTTTGAGTTAACGACACTCATTTCATTTGATAAGGTTGACTGTTGGGTTTTACAGTGTATTAAGGTGGTTATTACGATTCTTCAAAATATATATTTTTTCAACAGAATTAAACAAACAATTAAACATATTTAATGCCTCTTCAGGGTGACGCTGAATAAATCTACAATCCATAGACTCAATAAGGGGCTGTTCACATATCACGTCTAAAAGCTTGTGGAAATCGCGAGCGAGTCGCTTCCTTCACCATTTTCAATTTTATGCTCCTTTATTGTCTGACGTTGCTTGCCGACCATCAGCCGTCTTCTCAGACCATGACAAGCTGACAAATCATTGCTGCAGCTCTGATACAAGTTTTATTTATGGAGAAAATTAAAAAGCAATGCAGTGTTTGGGAGTTTTGAGGTAATTAGTCTACCGAAATGTGTATACACTACCTGACAAAAGTCTTGTCGGCTATGCGAGTTTTAGTAACAACAAATAATAACTTGACTTCTAGTTGGTCATTTGGTATCAGAAGTGGCTTATATGAAAGGCAAAGGCCTCTAAGTTTTGCTTATTTTACCAAAATAAAATATGATCATGCCTTGATTTTTAATTATATAATTAGTAAGGTCAGTAAGGTCAGGACAGTAAGGTCTGACTTTGTTTAGACAAAAGTCTTGTCACTTAACAGAAATAATGTACAGTATAGAATATAAAGTCATGGTGCAGTACAAAAACAATTAATATTTTGTATGACTCCCATGAGCTTGGAGGACTGCATCCTTACATCTCTGCAATGACTCATATAACTTAATAAAGTAATCTGGAAGAAAGCGTTCTTGCAGGACTCCCGGAGTTCATCAAGATTCTTAGGATTCATCTTCAATGCCTCCTCCTTCATCTTACCCCAGATATGATCAATAGTGTTCATGTCTGGTGACTGGGCTGGCCATACCTGGAGCACCTTGACCCTTTTTTGCTTTTCTGTGTCTCCCATTTTCAAAATAAGAGTCCCACATACATAGTAAGTTTAATATAAACTTTAATGGTTAAATATAAGGGAGGAAATGGTCATTGTTGTTATCTCAAAATGCTGCCTGGGGCGTGCATATTAATGATCCCATGTACAACATATCAGTCTGTTTTGGCTGGTGATCTCCTGAAGATGAAGCTGCTCGTCAAGTCCGGATGACGTAGAACGTGCATAACCTAAAGTAGCTACATGGAAATCTTGAGGGCATGCTCCATGAGTTACGCAACAGTCTGTTGTGTGTTCTGATTGGGCAGGGTTTTACACTCACCTAATTTACATGAGAACTAAGTAACAATAGTGTCTGAGGCTCACGGTATGGCCATTTCCATATACTGAACTCTTATTATGAGTCTATGTGCAATACCCAGATTTACCTATAGGGCACCTTTAAGTCCAAATGGAAGCCCCTGTTAGTTTCAACTCCCCTCCTTCAACCAGGACCCACAGAAACAACCTCCATCAGGGTCCTGCATACTCTAGCTACACCCCTGTCCATTTGCCATTTTCAGAAGAATCTTTGCTTCTACTGTGGCTACTGGCGGAGAGATTTGTGATGCTGTTTGCTATTGTTCATTGCATCTGAGGATTTGCAAAACACCAAATCTAAGTTGATAATGATGAAAATTGTGACCATAATTGGCTAATGATGCTTTGAGAAACAGCCCCTAGAACAGCTTGTGGACAAGTCCTTTTATGGTTTTCCTTGTAGAACATGTTGTATTTGCCGTGTAATATCCAAAGTTTTCACAGTCCATTTCTCCTCATCTATTATTTGTGTTCAGTATAAATGAGGTGTGAAATCTTAGATGGTAAAGACTGAGATAAACAAGTTTTAAATGCTTTTTTTGCTTTGTGCCTGGTTATGAAGAGCTATAAAGTGTATAAAGATCATCCACTGCGGTTTTTGAATTCAACATGCAACATTGTCACAGTAAATGAGCCACATTTCTGACCTTTTGTTCCCTGCATTCAGACAAATACAGATACAGCAATATCTCAAGAGAAAGGTACATTCAAACCCAGCAGGTTTAAGCGAAAACCTGCATCTGCTATTTTAAATCTAGACAACTTGAGAAATAACATCTGCACCAGATTAAAGATGAATCGATGTTTTAGACAAAGCCTTGTACTCATTAACAAGGTTGTGATAGGATATTTGCCAGGAGCTGACAAGATTTGGAAATGTGTTTTGATAGAACATACCAGATCTTTCAGTACAATGTGTATGGGCTACATGTGTTTTGTTTCATTTGAATGGTATGAGAACAGGTGGGGTTTGTGGATTTGTAGATGCATGTCTGTGTGATGATGACCTTTTACTTAAAACCCAACTTTAAACCCAAACCAACTTCAAATCAATGACATATACAGTATGTAGAATCAAGTCTACTGTAAAACCTATTCTTCAGAATATTTTTATTACCTTTTTGCTGATTTGACAAAGTCATGACAACACGTTTTATATTACTTAAGTTAATTTGAGTAAGTTAATCAGGTTAACTTAATCAGCTATTTTTAAACTTAAATTTGTTAAACTAAATATTTTTAGTAATTTTGGCTGATGTAAGTTGATATGACTACAAATAATAAGTGGATTTAACTAAAACATTTTAGGCAGCAAGATTTTTTACAGTGAGTCACTTACTGTTTTTGAGGTCCGTGTTCATTTAAATTACAACATACAATATCTTAAATTTGTCATAATTATTTAGTTAAACAAGTGAGTTTTACAAAGTATAATTATAGGACTGTGAATACATTTCTAGGTCTATATTCAATTCCATAATATATTAAAATATGCAACAACTTGCTATTGGTACTGTATGCCTAATTTCTAGTCTCATCACATTCAGTTTGGAATGGTAAAATTAGAGTTAGCAGTTTGCATTACCATGCATTTCTATATGTTATTTAACATTTCTACCTATGTATTAAATATTTTGCTACTTCAATTTTCACTAGACATGGGCCGGTATAAGATTCTGACTGTATGATTGCTACAACCCTATGGTTGGTATCAGGGCTGCACGATTAATCGAAAAGCGATCTCGATTCGACTACACACAATCTTAATTTAGCATTTCTAAGATTCAGCCAATTATATTTTCAAGGTCAGAAGAGAAGCATAAAGGTGCTCGCACAAGTCTTCACATGTTTTATATACGTTACTCAGCAACATGGACACCTCCAAATGCTGTTGAAAGTGTCACATACTGTATTTATAAGGTATAATTCACCCAAAAATTTTATTTCTGTCTTAATGTAAGGATGCTTTCATGGCCCCAAAATCACACGCGAGCTGACCGCGAGCAGTTTGTTTACTACCGAGAGGACACGCCTGCCAATGAATACTTTAGTGAACAGAACCAGAACAGGTAATAAAGTTTTAAACAACATTCAGTTTGTTGCACAGAGCGATCGTTTGGGTGCCGAACGGGATGTATGATTTGCATGTATGTTTTTTCCTCAAAGTGATGACAGCCATGACATGAACAGCGCTTGGCAGTGAAAGTGAAACCGGCATGCAAATCATTTAAATGATCATATCACATTTTAAAGTTATAATTACGAGAATCATTTGATATGTTTTTTTTCTTTCATTGGGAACACAAAGGGTTGTATAGACCATTTCAACGTGGTGATGTCATTGGCCCTTGAACATTTCCTGCTTGTTATCAAACTATTTTATAACTGTAACAAAAGGCAATTCTATCTTAACTTCATGTTTAAACAGCTATCATAACACTAATTATAAATATGTGGCTCTTTTTGGATTCTCAGAAGCTATAGAAATTAAAAATGTAAAACAGGAAATACGTTGGGACCTTTGTTTTTGTTTACATCTCTCAAAATGGTCTATAGGCTACTCATATTAACCTTTATTTTACATCTACAGAATCGTGAGAAAATCGTGATCTTGATTTAAAGCAAAAAAAACGGGATTCTCATCTTAGCCAGAATCGTGCAGCCCTAGTTGGCATGTCACATCTGTCTTTCTGCTCTGCCTAGAAAACCTCTGATTGGCCCCTTCCAACTGATTGCTTTCTCCTGATTGGCCTACAGTATTTTAAAAGCTGCGACATAACTTCCTTGGTGGCCATCTTGTTTTGGTCCCTTGCTTTATATTCTTTGAAATGTATGCATGTTGGATAGTGCAGAGTTTTTGTATGTGTTAAAGTTGTGACTACTGAGATTTGTGAGTACTGTTTGTTTTGTGTTTGCTTTGTCTGTGTTACTTTGTTCTACTGGCTTGTTTGACCTTTTTTGCCTGTTGACATTGTTTTTTTTTTTTGATTGTCCCTTAAATGTGGTTGCTTGGTCTGTTAATAGTTTATAAATAGTGTATATAAACCGATATGGGCCGTTCCAATATCATGTCTTTTCCGAGCGCAAGGTTGTTATTTCTAATGTAAGAATATATGCCAATATGCGTGCGCAAGCAGAGCAATGCGCTCGCGGCTTTCCGGGCGCACACAGTAGTAAACATCTCACGCCATAGCAGTGAGAGCTGTGCGTGGCTTTCAGTGCAATGTAAACAGAAGATATGTTAGACAAATTATTATTAAAACGATCAAGTATGAACGCAGATGATAACAACAGTTAATCTAAATACTTGCCTTATATAAAGCTTAAATTTACAATAGACATGATAACAGTGAAAAACCATGATTATTCTTCAGACTACATAATCAAATAACCAAAATCTATAATTGTTGCATCCATAATTGTTATGCAGTTCAAAACATATGAATGAGTCTGAATGTAAAAGAAGCGTATAAGCAATGCACTGCTTTTGTTGTGCTCTGAAATACAACATTTGAATGTTTGTAAAAAATAAAAAAGCCTATTGTACAATGCAGTGATGTTATGTAGTTTCAAAATACAATAAATTAACATTGTAATGTAGAAAAATACAACGTGGGTGTCTTAAGGAGCAAAAATACAACATATAGGCTCTTATATGCAGTAGTGTCATCATTCATATTGCAAGTCATATCTCGCCGGCCCTTCGTTTGGGATGCTTTTCATGAACTGGCCCCCATGGCAAACTAATTGAATAACCCTGGTCTATAGGATGTTAGTGTATAAGTGTAGTAATTTGTTTTTCAGATGTAAACCTGACCAATAGCTCTTGATGTGGATGCTTCTTTGCTGCTGGAGATAATGTTGCCCTAAATAAATCAAATTAAATAGTCAACCAACAACTTGCATATATCTTGAAACGCTATAACAGAACATTTTAGCAGTTTTAAAACGGTGACTTTTTCAAATTGTGGTAAACCTTGAAACCGGTTATCAATGCCTAATCTTAACTTAGCCCTCTTTTAAAATTGCTTTGTGTTGACATTTGTGCTCTCATTCTATGAACAGCAAACCCCGCCTACTTTAATTTGATTGGCCATCTCAATCATTCTGACAACATAAAACAGATTCTTCTCCCTTAAGAGCTTCTCAATATATAACAGTCTGATCATTCACTTGACGTTAGACCATTAAAACCAATGCTTTGTCTTGTAGTGTAAATAACAAGGACACACAGGACACTCTAAATAATGAGGTGAATTCAGATAAATCAGCTTTCCTACAAGTGTCACAGATACTCGTTTCATTACAGCCGTACGCTGGCTCAGTTTGTGGTGTCATGCTCGGTTTGTTGTGTCCCATGTTCTAGCAGATTTTTGTTCATGTCTGACATGAATGGAAATTGTGTGTCCCAAGTAATTTGTCAAGCACCCTGTTGTTTACCGGGTTCATCTCATGAAAACGTACGCGTACAATTGGTGTTCAGTTTGAAGGATGAAATTAATTCAGCCGTGCTTTGATCAACTCATTTGTTTCTTCTTGGTCATAATTCACTAAATTCTGTATATTCTGCCTCAGATGCTGCAGATTTTACTCATGTCTAAAAGTGGTTAACAGAGGTTAAAAAATGAGAAATTTTGTTGACTTTTTTAAGCTAATTAATTACATTGTGTGCAAATTAAGTAATGAGAATTCAGCCGTGATCATCATCATCAGTGCAGAATAAATTCTCACTAGACACAGTCTTGGATGGAATACTGGTTTAAATGAAATTTATTTTAGAACTTAACTGTAAATAAACCATTGCACACATTCACACTACAGCAACATGATAGCCGATTCTAATATTATCACTCGATTAAATGGGCGTTATCAGTGGTTATCAGCTGATAGTAGTGGCCTTCTGCGCCTACTGGTAGGCTAAGAAGGCTGTTGCCATCCATCCACATGGTTAATCAGCTATAGATCACATACGGCTGCGGCTGGAAGTTAATGAAAATTATTTATAATATTTATTAAATTTCCCATTAATTGTATTTTATTAACGTCTACCCCTACTCCAACCCTAAACTGTCACAGTAATGTAAAAACAGATCTGGAGTCTTCTCTATTGGTAAAGCTGATTAACCATGACAATTAGTTCATTCTTTAATTTTCTTTCGGCTTAACCCCTTTATTAATCAGGGATCTCCACAGCGGAATGAACCGCCAACTTATCCAGCATATTTTTCAACCCATCACTGGGAAACACACATACACTCTCATTCACACACTAACGCTATGGACAATTTACCTAATTCACCTATAGCACATGTCTTTGGACTGTGGGGAAAACCGGAGCACCCGGAAGAAACCCACGCCAACACGGGGAGAACATGCAAACTCCACACAGAAATGCCAACTGATCCAACCGAGGCTTGAACCAGTGACCTTTTTGATGTGAGGCGACAACGCTACCCACTGTGCAACCATGAGAATTATTTATATTATTTATTAAGTTTCCTATTAATTGTATTTTATTAACGTCTGTCCCTACTCCAACCCTAAACCCAACTGTCACAGTTTTGTAAAAACAGATCTGGATCTGGAGTCTTCTCTATTAGTATAGCTGATTAACCATGTGGATGGATGATAACAGCCTTCTGAGCCTACTAGTAGGCGCAGAAGGCCCCTACTGGCCCATATCTATCAGCTGATAACTACTGATAACGCCTATTCTATCAAGTGATAACATTCAAAGCGGGTGGACAAACAATGTATGTTACATTCATATTAAAACATAATAATACATTTCATTATACTGTATGTATACATTCCAGCTATTGCAC
Source organism: Danio kyathit (assembly GCA_903798195.1). Taxonomy (NCBI): domain Eukaryota; kingdom Metazoa; phylum Chordata; class Actinopteri; order Cypriniformes; family Danionidae; genus Danio; species Danio kyathit. Next base: position 24,902,529 of record LR812535.1, on the reverse strand, counting down.
CTGGGGAATATATATTTTATAATACAGTCATAACTTAATATTTTTTTTAACTTAATAATTAAACTCTATTGTATCTGATCAACACCTCAACTTGACTTTCATCACTCACTCATCCTATACTTGTTCAAAACCAGTTTTAATTTTTTGTTCTGTTGCACAAAATAAGAAATTTTGAAGAATGTTGGAATCCTTGAACCATTGACAGCCATAGAAGGAAACAAGTACTATGGGTGATATAGGATTCCAACATTTTTGACATTATCTTCTTTTACATTTAAACAACAGCAACAAATATCAATACTAGTTTGGAATAAGTCAAGGGTGAGTAAATGATGGCAGAATTTACATTTTTGGGTGAACTATACCTTTAATACATTTTTATATTCATTCATTTTCATTCGGCTTAGTCTCTATTTCAGAGGTTGCCACATCAGATTGAACCGCCAACTATTCCAGCATATGTTTTACGCAGCGGATGGCCTTCCAGCTGCAACCCAGCACTGGGAAACACCCATACACACTCATTCAGACATACACTATGGACAATTTAGTTTATTCAATTCACCTATAGTGCAAATCTTCGAACTGTGGGGGAAACCGGAGCACCCGGAGGAAACTTACACGAACATGCGGAGAACATGCAAACTCCACACAGAAATGCCAACTGACCCAGCCGGGATACGAACCAGCGACCTATTTGCTGTGAGGCAACAGTGCTAACCACTGAGCAATCGTGTCGCCTAGATAAATATATATATTTAAACATTTTCAATTAAAATACCTTTTTTATTCAAATAAATCTCTGTCTTTAAAAATGTTGAAAATGCGTTACCGACAGCTTATTAAATCATGTTAGAAGTAAAAAAATTACAATACAAAATTCTATTGCTTTTCACATGTTTACAAAGAAATGCTGCCTATGCTTTTACTAACCAAAGAGGACAGCAATTCATTATTTCTGGCACATCATAATCAATTCAATTTGTGGGCATTATTAAGACAGCTGTATGAATGTGACTCCGTATGATAAGACCGTATGCATGTGTTTTTTTTTCACAGTGAATGATTCTGTCATTACGGTCTTTGTTGGGTTGTATAAATTATTTCCAGTGGCCCTTTTTTCAGCTCCGCGGTGGTCCATTGTTTAACTCAGGCTGGGTTTTAAGCAAGAGGGAGATACTCATACATTTTGCATGCTAAGAGACTTGATAGCTGATATATTCTTTGTCTCTCTCTTTCTGTTTTCCCTCATTCTCATTTTTTATTATCCAGAGCCATTTCATTGTTTAAAAGAATCCTCATTAATACCTCTATTATTCTATTCTTCAGGGACGCTGTGCTTTGTTGATTGCAGACCCTACATAACATCCATGTACTCAGAGAGTGAGAAACGATTGCTTTTAGACAAGACATTTGAAGCAAAGTTGAAATCGACTATGAATAATTTGAGAAATGCAGTCTATCTGTCTATATAATATATATTTAATGTTATCACTCTGCTACTGGCGCTTATAGGCATTCGTGTAAACTGTGTTTTTGCTTTGCTTTTGCTTTACAGTAGCATATTTCATTTTCTTGAAATTCATCATGGGCAGCGTAGTGGCACAGTGGGTAGCGATATTGCCTCACAGTAAGAAGGTCGCTGGTTTGAACCTCGGCTGGGTCAGTTGGCGTTTTTGTGTGGAGTTTGCATGTTCTCCCCGTTTTCACGTGGGTTTCCTCCGGGTGCTCTGGTTTCCAACACAGGTCCAAAGACATGCGCTATAGGTGAATTGGGTGAGCTAAATTGTCCATAGTATATGTCTGTGAATGAGAGTGTATGGGTGTTTGCAACTGATGGGTTGCAGCTAGAAGGGCATCCGCTGTGGAAAACATATGATGGATAAGTTGGCGGTTCATTCCACTGTGGTGACCCCAGATTAATAAAGGGACTAAGCTGAAAAGAAAATGAATGAATGAAATTCATCACATATTGTTGTAAGATTTTATAGGGTTGGAAATATATATATTCCTTTTTTTACCAGCAGGAGCCATTTGTACTCGCTAAATGCTGATATAACTGATTATTTTATTGCATAATTTTCCCTCAAGATTAACCTACAATGTAAAGTTTGAGACTTAGTAGTTTTAGCATATTTTAACATCCAGAGTAATTTGATTCTTATTAGTTATTTTATTCAATAGATGAAATTCGGAGTAAACTTATAGCAAGAAAGGCTACTCTGTCCTTGATGTTGGCCATATTTAAAACCAGTAGGTTTTATGGATTGATAAGGAGATGTTTTATATGCAAACATGCAGAATGGTTCAGGATTGAAGACTGGCTCTGGCATCAATGAATATAATATTCAGTATCAGTAAGAGAATCGCTTCTCATTAGGTGATTTAAAGGGTGAATTCAGGGCTATTAAAAGGGCTATTAACACATTTGGCTCCCTATGCAATAGAAATGTGAACATTTTATTTTTTTAAATTGGTACCACATGACAAGTGAAAGACTCAAATCTGGCATTATTCATATCCTTGGCAAAGTCTGACTTAAATATAATTTTATTCAACCAGCAAGGTTATTTATTTATTTATTTTTTGACCGGAAATGACACGGGCTTCTCCCAAAAGATAATATGATGATGTACAAGAGGCATTATTGTGGGAAGAAATATTCTTATATGTAACTTTAAGTCAGAATTTGCCAGGGGTATGAATAATATCAGGCTTGACATGACAAAAACTGATGTGATTTGCCTTGTGTGATGGACTGCTGTGCAGGTAATGTGGAGAAGCAGTATATTGTCATTTACACTACTGAGAGACTAACAATACAAAACTAATTGAAAATCAAGAAACTTTTCCTTTTAATATCATTCATGTTTGGTCAAAAGAGGCAATTTATACAAATATTTAGTTTACTGCTGTGTTTTGTACAAACTAAACTCTCAAAAGGTTAGTTCTTCCGAAAAGAAAATTTGCAGTTAATATTTCCTCATGGTCAGGCCATCCAAAATGCACAAAAAGTAGGTGGCTTTTTGCACTTTATTAGAAGGGTAAATTGGCGTTTTTTTAAACCACTAAGTGGCCATTTATTTAAATTTTAAGAATTTAAGCAACACAATTTTAAATTTTGGCAAAATTTTTACCAAAGATAAAAAGTCTTGGATGGACTTTGCGGTGTTATGATGGAGTGAATTTTCTGATGGCGGTCCACTCCAGGATGGAATGACATGTATAATTCTTACGTCTTTATGATTATTAATAAAGTTAAGTGTTTAAGGGCCTAGATTGTATGATGACCTTAGTGTCATCCCTCTTCAGAGTAAAACTAGAATAATGATTTTTCTGTATGCCAAATTATTTGTTTTCAAAAACAAAAATCATCTACCAAGCCAGGTTAGAAGTCATGGAGACTTCCTGAGTGGACGTAGACACTTGAAGAATTGGAAACAACTGTTTCCTGAGTTATCTGCCATTTTATGAGTTACATCTTTTAAAGTAAATTCCCTTGTATGTAAGATGCCAGTTTGGATGTTGGTTGTACCAGTTTTTAACCTGTTAGATAAGGTGGCTGAGAGAACACGACACAGCCTTGAGTAAGAAACATATTATATTTTGTGTGTGTTTTTTTTGTTTGCGGATCAGTATACAGGTCTGGAGTCAGCTCTGAATACCCTAGTGGTTGTCTGACTTTTGTATCTGACGCCTAAGTAATCATTGGAAGATATTGTTCGGAATTACGCACGCACGCACACACGCACACACACACACACACACACACACACGCAAATGCACATGCACACACACACACACACACGCACATAATTTTTTTTAAAAGTCTCTTTGTGTTTTAATCAATCAGGTTAAAACACCTATATGACAGTTAATAACATTATGTGAGAGTATAATTGTTGTTGTTTTAAGATTGTAAGCAAAGCGGCCTACAAGCTCTACGAGAGTGTTAAAGTTGGCTTTTGCTGATGAAACTTCAATTCTTCAGTAAACTTTTTAATGATTCTTACTCCAGCTCTTCTTCATCTGACAGACTGGTTATTTTTGGGTTAAAACTGTTGGTTCTCCTACAGTAAATTAACAGCAAATGTAATACTTTAGGGTAAACTATCCCTTTGATAGAGTCTTTCAAGATTCATTGAAATTAACCAAACTGAATCTGAATCTTATTCTTATTTACTGAATCTTATGCTAGTTCTTAGGAAGCATTCATTGTGTTGACCTGGTACCTTAAACGCAATCTCACATGAATTCAGGACATTTTGATGTAGTGGCTAATTCAAATTCATTTTTACAAACTCATCCATGCATTGTAGTATGATATGCTCATCCCCCAAAGAGGGGTAGGGCTAGCGGTGGGATTTGGGGACACTCTTCCCTTTAAAAATTGTATGTTTCCAAATGAATTAAATTGTCTGACTTCATATGAATTATCCAGTATTCTGACTATTCATGAAATAGTTGCGTTTCTTTGTGGGATCGGGCTGGTACCTTGTAAACACTTCAAAATAATAACTCTCAGAAATTGGGTAGATGCCAATTAATACGTTTGAAGCATGTAGTTTTAGTCTGATAACACAGTTTTTGCATGCATCAGACTGGCAGTAATGCTCTGTACTATATGCCTTCTACTGTAGGATCCCAATAGGACTTGAAGAGTAACTGCTGATCTTTGCGGCCTGTTAAAACAACAAACACAGTTTCTGTGTAATCTGGCCACTTGAAGGCAGATGATTTGTTAATCTTTCAAGCCGCTCAGAGAGACTGTAGCCTTCCGCTCATTCTGTGGCTTCAGCGGTCTGAGGAATAAATCCAACAGCAGCCTATCACATATTTGTTTATACGCTTTGGATGGAGCAAGTTGTTTCAGATTTGCTAAAGTTTGGAATTCTTGTCAAGCGCCGAGCCAGTGTCAGCTAAAATTAAACTTCTTTTCAGATCAAAGTTTGCATTTTTCAGTTGTTGACGTGAAGGTCTGAATACAGATAAGAGAGTGATTCGTTTTTATTCTTCTTGGGATCAAACAGGTCAGACTGCGTTTGTTTGTGTGCTGCAGGTCCGGGGCAGTATGAACCTGTTTGATGTCCTGTCTCCATGTCAGCACAAGTTTCAGGTCGAGGATCGTCTAAACCCTCCTGTCAGAAGGTGACCAGTCTGACCCAATCCAAACTATACAGGGTGAGTGAGCAGAATTAATGTCCTTCCACAGTGCTGTTCAAATACACTTTAAATTGCAGCATATTTTAATCGCTTCAAATGCTGGTGGAATGATTTGATGTTTAGTATGGGATACTTTTGATTTGCTAGAATTGATTTTCCACATGAGAGGCCTTACAAAACCATCCAGATGTTATTTACAACAGAACAGAAAGTACGTTCACGTTCTGACCTCATACATCACCACCACCCCTGACCCCCAGTGGTGCCAAAGGTCCATGCCATCTTACAAATACCATTGCAATCAGAACCAAAGAACTAACAGAAATGGTGTAAAAATAAACATCGAAACACAATGAAAAATAGGTAGAGGTAAAGACTGCATTACGGGTCACCAGAGAATAGAAGATTCAGGTTGAACTCTGAAAAAAGCTTTCATTCATCCAATTAAAAAAATTAGGGTAATGGTTCACATCTAAATTTGATCACTTGGCCCAATGAAAAATAAATAATTTGCCTTAAACAATATTTTCTATCTCCATGAGAACAAATTTGTATAACCTGGTGGCTGGTACAAAGCATATTTGTCTTGTTGAAGAAAGTCAATTAATTTAAATTCTCTTTTTGTTAAGCAAGAAGGTTTAGCTTTAATCAAAACAACAAATCCCATAAAATGTTCATTCATCTAATTAAAAAAAAAATAGGGTAATTGTTTTACATCTAAATTTGATCACTTGAGCCAAGGAAAACTAAATCATTTGAGTGTCTCTGTTGTCAGCAATCTGGCAGAATAAGCAGGTAGAAGGGAGCACTGTCAGTTAACCTTTTTATTCTGAGCTCAGAACATGAACAGCCCTTAACAGGACCATACCACTGGGTTGCTTCCTTTACACACTACCTTCATTGATGGTGATGGCCAATATTTTATAAATAAATTAAATATTGGGCTTAAATTACATGCCATCTCAAACATAAATAACACGCATATGTTTTGAACTTAAAATATATTACTTGAAAAATAAAACTAATAATATTAACTGAAATGAAAATTAAATTTTTAATTGGATGAAGTACTGCTTGAGTTTTTTTTCTTCAGTGTAGCACATTATTTTCTGCCATCTACTGTATAAGCCTTTCTGACAATTTGTCTGGTGGAATGAATTTGATGGGAAAGGATGATAATGAACATAAACTGTTTTCATTCACTTTGTGCTGATTATTATCAAAACGCCATTAAAGGTCATACATGTTTGATTGAAGGAAATGTCATTGAGAGAGACTTTTAATAATTTAATCTTCATGTTATTTAAGTCTTGGTTTGATTTCCCCAATGTGCATTTGTGTGTGTTTTTATGTAGAGAACGGCATATTTTCGTGCGCTTATATAATTGTGTGATAAGTATTCTCATAAAATGAACGAAAAGTATTAGGCCTTGAAACTTTTGCTACAAATATGATAGTAAGGAATTTCGCTCTGATATTTTGTTACATAATGAAGTCATATTTATCATGAAGAAAGCACAGTCAACACATTTTCAGTCAACACTGAAAATATCACTCACTTCTACTTGATTTCAAGCTGAATTTTCAGAATCATTATTCTAGTCTTCAAAGTCACGATTTTTCAGAGATAATTTTAGTGCTGATTTACTGCTGAGAAATGTATCATTCATCTCATCAGTCATAGCATTTAAATATAGTTATTTAATAGCATTTATTTGAATAATATCAGGAACAGATCTACCAAAATTATAAACATATTTGTGATCAAACATAGCTGTGATTGTTATTTTTTAATATCGTGACGCAGTTCCAGAAACAGAATATTAAATGACAAAACAGTGGGCGTGGCTTGTTTTTACTACTGCAAGCTAATGGATGTAGTAAAGTAAGCGTTTTTATTCAGAAAGATCATGGAAAGTGTTTAAGGAAAGTTATTACAACCTCAAGCCTGGTTTATACTTCTGCGTCAAGTGATCGGCGTAACCCACGGCACAAGCCTTGTGCATAGCCGTGCATTTATACTTTTGCGTGCCGTTTCTGTTCCTCTGCAATAACACTTCCAAAACGCTAGCTGGCAGTAGGTGTTTATGTTTCTCTGTGTCAAGTTTCATCGCTGGTGTTTTGTTTTTTCTGAACGCTTTCTTAATGTACAAGTGGCTCAAATTTGCTCATTTTGAGGCGGGAACCGGCAGACGTGCAACAACTTTAATCATAAGGTAAACGCAAAACAACATTCTCCATCCGGAGCTTCCTCACGGGACTCCACACTTGTAAACACCCGCTGCATCACACTCACGTGGCTCTCACCTCCGCCCACACTCGTCAGCGCTACCAAGCCGACCAATCACAGAGGTGCGTGTCAACGTCACCGACGGCCATTATAAATCAACCTTTAATTTCTGTTTGTTGTCAAACTGATAAATGTTAGCTACGTTCATTTGGTAAGATATACGTAATCTGACAACTTAACTGAAAACAAACAGGAAGTGCATTTTCAGAATTCAGTTAAAGATTAGAAGGGCAAATATTTGTTTTTCTTAATGACATGCACAGATGAATTGTTCACCACAAAACTAGAAATGTGAGCTAACAAAATCCCATGGTTAGTTTGGATTTCATGGGGACTTTAAATGCATTTTTAACAATTAAGTACAACCCTGCTAAATAAAAGAGCAACAAAAATGAATCCGAGTTTAGTTTTGAGGAAACTTTTAGCTTAAATAGTTTGAAGTTCTGCTTAGTTTGATATTTAGGTAGAAAATGCAATGATTTTTATGCGTTTGTAGGAATAAATACAAGTGTCCAAATGCTTTTTGGGGCCGTTGCACACACTATTTTTGTGTTTGTGCCTGACGGATGAAAAGTATGCAGTAACATTAATATGCAATTGTGTTTAGATTCACAGCAGCAGTTGGTCTCGCTGTCAGGAAGGTCTCTCTGTCTCTCTCTGCGTGGGTTTGCTGGTTAGCAGCGTGACACTGAAGTCTTTAGAGCTTAATTATGGTCCTGTCACATTGGCAGACTGAAACGTTTCGATCTTGCGTTGTAGTCATTGAACGTGAACATCAAAATCGACCCATCATTAATACCATATGAGGTGCATGACTTTACATTGAGCGACATATGTGTGGCGGATGACAGGAGGAGATGAGATTTATGACTCGCTAGATGGATATGGATTGCACATAATCAGAAAAATAGCCTTTTGCTAGTACAGTAATCATAATACAGTGATGGGCATGGGACTTTGATAATATCATTGCATTACAAGATTTACATTTTAATTTGATGTGGTATTTAAATGCTATTTCAAGGTGCTTTAAAGGCATAGTTCACCCCAAAACTGAATATGTATTCAAACTAAACCTCAAATGGTTCCAAACCTTTACTAGTTACTTTTTTTCTGAATACACTTTGAAGAATATTGAACATTTCATAACTGAAAAAGTATCATGGTAGTCAATGGTTATCAGTTTTCGACATTTTTCTGTGTTCAACTAATAAACTAATGAAAGTTTGGAACAAGTGGGTGATAAGTTAATAAGGGCAGAATTTACATTTTGGATGAACTGTGCCTTAAAATTCTTTCATTCATTTTCTCTCGGCTTAGTTCCTTTATTCATCAGGGGTCGCCACAGCGTAATGAACCGCCAACTTATCCAGCATATGTTTTACATAGCGGAAACCCTTCCAGTTGCAACCCAATACTGGGAAACACCCATACACTCTCACATTCCCCCACATACACTACGGGCAATTTAGTTTATTCAATTCACCTTTACCGCATGTCTTTGGACTGTGGGGGAAACAGGAGCACCTGGAGGAAACCTACGCCAACATGGGGAGAACATGCAAACTCCACACAGAAATGCCAACTGGCCCAACCATGACTCAAACCAGCGACCTTCTTCCTATAAGGCAACAGTGCTAGCCACTGAGCCACCGTTCCACCGCCCCTTAAAATATCACAGCATTTCATGTTCAAAATGTCATATTTTTTATTTATTTATGCTGGTAGTAAATAGTCTTGTGGGGTAGTGTTTTATTATTGTAGTCTGAGATTTAATGGGGACATCAACTGCCTTTTTAGTTTACTTTGTACTGTTCTCTGATGTTAGCATACAATGATACTGTGATTTATACACCAGAAAACATACAGTAATTTAGAAGTAACAGCTACGTTCTGGCCTGTTTTGACCCTCCTCATCAGAACACACAATTTTTTCTAACCTGTGTTTAACCAGAAAAACACTCTCTGAGATTAATAATCGCTTTCGCAGGACTGTCCTGGCCAAAATTGAGCAGCAAGACACACTTTACATGACAAAGAACACCTAAAACAATTACAAATCATAGATTCACCCTCCATTTGCTGAGTGATTGACTTAAATGATCCAAAGACTCAATTTTTTTTTGTAATTTCTAGTTGGAGCTACATCCATAAATTCTTTCTAACCCAATTCAGAATTAAGAGTATTTAGAAAGAGTATGAAAATTCTGAGAACAGATGAAATATTTCCCCAAAGTTTTCTTTTGTAAAAGACGGCAGAGGTGAAGGCAACATCCCCAAGATGGCCTTGTAAACAATCAAATACCAATGCATTTCTCTCCTAGTCGACAGAAAAGGTCAAGCTACTCTGTTATACAATGTACAATGATGAGTTTACAGTCAGTTCTAAATCATAGAAAATAATTTTACATATTGTGCATACGTTTGAAAGGACAGTTGTTGCTACATCCTTTATAGATTGACATTGCTGCAATGTAAGCTAAGAATGCACTATATAAATTATATAGTACATATCAAGTTATCGTTCCCAGTGTTGGGTTGCGGCTGGAAGGGCATCCGCTGCGTAAAACATGTGCTGGATAAGTTGGCGGTTCATTCCGCTGTGGCGACCCCAGATTAATATAGGGACTAAGCCAAAAAGAAAATGAATGAATGAGTGAATGAATGATTATCAAGTTATCTTTAATAACAAACAAAGCAACAGTGATCATGTAATCCAAACAGTTACTGTCGGATCCAATATTGTCTGGACGTTACTACAGTAATCATGTTTCAGTTTCAATATTACAAATTCTGCCTTGTTTGTAAATGAAGCCATACTGTAGTAAAAATGAAGTTAACAAAGGAACAATTTCTAAAGAATGCAGTCTGAAACTTCATTAAAGTAAATTTTTTCCTAATATTTGGATCAGATACTTGCTCTGCATACAGTAGCATCCTGTTGTTTGCGGAGCGTCTTTATTATTTGTTTTACTCCAGACTTGTGTTTGCCTCTTTTTTTTACTTCTACAGTTCAAATGAGAGGCGTGGTGTAGAAGAAGGTGTTGATATTCTGTGGTGGCGGGGCTTAGCCACACTATTAAATAATAAAGGGATTCATTCCACAACTTGTCAGTTTGGCTTCAGTATAAGCTGATTTTTAAGGACTAATGAGAAAGTTTAGATTTCTGAAACCTACAGTATACACAATGCTTTTATATTATATGAATTCTTATGTCAAAACATAGAGGGAATATAGATTTTTTAAGTTGATGACCCCTTTAAAGTGTGATTGTGTTTTGATGTGTGATTCTCTAAAACAGTAAATAAAGGCTTTTATAAAGTCACTGAGGCTAAATTGATGCCACATTCAGTCATATTATGAGCTTTGTTTAGTGGAGAATTAGAGAGTATTAGACAGAAATTGTGTTGATTATTAGTGGTTGATTAGTTCGGATAAAAGCACACACATTGACATTGCAAAAAAAGCTTTTATTTTTCAGCTTTTAAATGCTTGTGCATAAAATAACAGGAGGCACTTTCTAAATATCTAATCCTCTGCCTCTGACCCTCGGCGAGAATCAGGCAGATTATTTTGCCCATCTTGGTTAGCTCCAAATCAGTTTTTGAGAGGCTGTGTTATGTAAACATTTGATTTGGATGGATTGCTTATTTATGAATTTAAATGACCAGCGTGGTCTGTGTATTCACAGACAAATAAGGGGTCTGTCAAAATGCATTCAGTGTAGTGTCACTCATGTTGACATGACATACAAGTAATGCAAAATATTCTCTATCCAGGCCAATTCTCCAGAAACTAGTCAGCCTGTGTTTGTGTTGTCTGTGGTTTTAGGTGCAGTAGGGCTGAGAGATTCATATATTCAAATATATCATTATCGATACAGGTCATTATTATTTTGTTGTAGATCATTTAAAGTCAGCTAACATCCTGGTGGTTTTAATATAGGCTTTAAAATGAGCTATTTATATTCAGGTTTCTGGTTTAGTAATGACTTGTGACTCTGAGTGCGTTAAGATACACCAAATAGTGATTCTAATTTAAATTTCCGGACAAAAATAATGTTAGTGCTAGAAAGTTTTATTCAGAATAAACACCTCATTCATTCATTCATTCATTTTCCTTCGGCCTAGTCACTAAATGGCGTTGCTGTCAGATCTGTTGACTGAACATCAGCCTGGTCGGTCTCTTCGGTCATCTATCCAGAGACTATTATGTATCCGTAAGTCAAGGCTGAAATGCAGGGGTGTCCTACTGTACCTTGTGGAATGTTCTGCTCCTCTGTATTAGATCTGTGTCATCTCTGTCTGTTTTTAAATCTAGGTTAAAAACTTACCTTTTTGAATTGGCATTTTATCGGTGAGAATTGTTTGTTTTAGCTATAATTTTATATCTTGCTCTTTGTGATTTGGTTGTGTTTAATAGTGCTATGTAAATAAAATTGACATTGACCTTAATTCGGCCTAGTCCCTTATTTATCAGGGGTTGCCACAGTGGAATGAACCGCCAACTATTCCGACATATGTTTTACGAACCGGATGGCCTTACAGCACAACCCAGTACTAGGAAACACCCATACACTCTCATTCACACACTCACACAGTACGGGCAATTTAGTTCATTCAATTCACCTACATGTATATACTTAAGCATGTGTTTGGACTGTGGGGGAAACCCGGAGGAAACCCATGTGAACACGGGGAGAACATGCACACTACACTTAGAATTGCCAACTGATCCATCCGAGACTGAAACCAGCGACAAGCATTGTTTGTTTTTAAAACTTGTCTAATAGATTTCTAAACATAGTCGTCTTGGCTAAAACAAGGCTAAATTTGGGCTGTCAGTGAAAATCTAATAGATGTCTAAGAATAGGCCAAAACCAGACTAGTCGTCAAATAATCAGAAATGAATGACTACACATATGAAGTCTATCTAATCTGTCTTTTTGATGACAAGTCTAGTTTTGGGCTATTCTTAGACGTCTGTTAGATTTTTCACTGACAGCCCAAGTTTAGCCTTGTTTTAGCCAAGCTGTCTACGTTTAGCTGTCTATTAGATGTCTATTAAACACAAAATGTTTGCTGGGGACCTTTTTACCGTGAGGCAACAGTGCTAACCACTGAGCCATCATGCCAAACAGCTCTACTTGTTAAATCATTGTTAAATGATGCATAACAGTGTAATGAAATAACATTGAAAATATTGAAATTTTGCCATTAAAGGCGTAGTTCAACCAAAAATTTAAATGTACCCACTATTTACTCACTCTCAAGTGGTTCCAAACTCTAAAGACGATATTTTGAAAAAAGCTGAAAACTCATAACCACTGACATCCATAGAAAGAAAGCAAATAATATGGAAATCAATGGTTGCAGGTTTCTTCAAAATATCTTCTTTTGACAAAAGCACATTAGTTTTAGTTTTTTGTTGTGCATTGTGGAATTATACTGTATGTTTCCATCATAGTTTATGTGCGCATTAAAATTGCATCTGACTTTATTGAATGCATATGCTTTTATGCATATTTTTAGAAATGGCAACTTGATTCATTCATTCATATTTTTTCCGGCTTTATCCCTTTATTAATCTGGGGTTGCCACAGCGGAATGAACCACCAACCTATCCAGCATATGTTTTACGCAGCGGATGCCCTTTCAGCTGCAACCTATTACTGGGAAACACCCATACACTCTCATTCACACACATACCCAATTCACCTACAGTATATCACATGTCTTTGGACTGTGGGGAAAACCGTAGCACTCGGAGGAAACCCATGCGATATGAGGAGAACATGCAAACTCCACACAGAAATGCCAACTGAGGCTTGAACAAACAACCTTCTTGCTGTGAGGCAATCGGGCTACCCATTGCGCCACCGTGACGACATAGCGTCCTGAAAGAAGATACAAACATAGCTACTATAATACTAAAATAACACTGGTATTGTTCTTTCAAAAACATTAAAACCCTCCAGACAACAAACTCCGGACGCAGTAGAGATTGATGTATTCTTTACACTACGCGTTTGTTTGTTTGTTTAGTTTAGTTTTTGTTTTGGTTGCTGTACCATCCAGAGCTGGTTGTCAGCCCATCTGTCCTGACCACCTGCTCTCTTCTATTCACCAACAGCATTGATTTGCTTTTTGTGGAGTTCTGTTTGTTGCTTCTTTGAGTGTTTCTCTTCATCGGCGTCTTATCTTCCACATTGTCCATGTTTGTAAGATACGGCCTGAACTTTTCGCAGAAGTTGCCTGGTGCTTCAAAAAGATAAGACTGACATGTATCAGCTTTTTTTTCTGCAGGATTAAGGCTTTGGCACAGAGCGATGTAAGCTTGCTCTCTTTCGCCTCCAGTTACTGACAGCATGAAGACCAAAACCCCCCAGCATTACTCCTCAAATCTGAAATGAAGCTCTGCCATCTGAACACGTTCTCATTTGATATACATAGACCTCCCTCGCACCTGTCTGGCTTTTTCAGGTGTGTGCGTGTGCATGTGTGTGAGGGTGAACGTGTGTCTGCGTGTGTGTGTCTGTTTGTGTGTTCGTCTTCTATCAGGGATTAATTAACGCTCTGAAAGGGGAAAGACTGGAGGGAGGTGGATATTGTCCAGTGTAAAGAGGGAAAGATGGATTGCGATGAGTGGAAATGTGCAATAGAGCAGGAAAGAAAGAGGGCGTTGAGGCGTTGAGTCTCCGCTGGATTTAATTGGCTGCTTTTACAGACTGGAGGCTGTTGGTGTTGTACCTGCCTGTCACCCTACACACTCAGGAGAGAGTAAGGTTTTAGTGTGCGAAGGCGGCATATGTGTGTGTATGTGTTTATGTGTTTGCTGTTTACAAACGTAATGCATAGAAGTTAACTGAGATTGAAGGTGTATCCAACAATCTGAATTCATCAACATAGGCTCATTCTCAAAATGTAGCCCTATATACATTTCTGGAGATCGCAAATGATGTAGCCAGAAGTACGTATGGCTGCATTTAATTTTTTTAAATGAACGCTATGATGCGGTATAACCCGCTCCTTTTCGCGCTTACCAGCTTAGCGCTTACCTCCGCATGGACGGCTTTCCCGCTGTTACTAGTTTGTCCAGTTAGCTCACCATGTACGTCTGTGGATTTGAGACGCAGAGAGGAGATGACCATGACGACGGGGTTCGAGTCCGGTTAAAAATGGTTCCAGAAAAAAGTTAAGACAAAAACAGAAGCTAAAAAATAAAATAAAGAAGTAAATAACAGGGTGAGAATGTGGTAAAATCTGAAAATGTGGTAAAAATCAGGCGAGGGCTTTACTTTTTCTAGATTCCTTTTTAGAACTCTGTTGTGTTTAGGGAAGTGAGTGGGCGGGTCAATCGGTGAATTTAAAACACTATTAGTTGGGTTTAGGGAAGGAGGAGGGTGGGTCAGTTGATCAGTCAGTCAGTCAGTCGACAGCGGCCTCTGGTGGATTTACATGAGGTCAGCTGGGGCGAATGGCATTCGCAAGAGAAATTTGAAATCTAAAAAAGCATACACAGCAGCCTCTGGTTGATTTGCGAAAACAAAAACTGCAAGAAATCGTAGCTCCTGGGACGTATTTGGCGCTCTTCAGAAATGTTTATAGAGGTACGTTTTCAGAATGAGGCTGGGTTGGAGTTGGAATTCATGCACTCACTATTTTCTTTTTGTCAGTTGTGTTGCTTCAATATTTATGTTGAAATCATATAGTGTTTATATTATACTCTTGATTAATATTTAGAATTTTATGCTTCTTTTGTAATTTTTTATGATGATGGTGAAGATGATGATGATGATGATTATTATTATTATTTTATACATTTTTGTTTTATAGTAAGTGTTAGTAATTTCATTTTCCTTCAGCTTCATCCCTTTATTTATCAAGGGTCGCCACAGCGGAATTACCCGCCAACTTATCCAGCATATATTTTACACAGCGGATGCCCTTCCAGCTGCAACCCAGTGCTGGGAAACACCCATACACTCACATTCACACACATACTCTATGGCCAATTTAGTTTATTCAGTTCACCTATAGCACATGTCTTTGGACTATGGGGAAACCGGTGCACCCTGAGGAAACTCCACACAGAAATGCCAACTGGCCCAGCCGGACTCGAACCAGCGACCTTCTTGCTGAGAGGCTACAGTGCTAACCACTGCGCTACCAAGTTGCCTGTTAGTATTTTTATAATTTTTATTATTATTTTAGATATAGCGACATAACCAGCTTGATCTCATGAGAAAACATAACTATTTTGCATATTGTCAGCTAATTCACACGAAAACATACGATTCTAACCCTACCCCTCATTGGGGGAAGAGCAAATAGTACTAACATGTACAAATGAGATCATATAAATCTATATTATTTAGCCACTATATTAAAAAGTTCTGAATTGAGATAGCATTAACAGTGTGTAACCAAGATCGGTTACTCACTGAAGCTAAGCATGACTGAGTCTGGTCAGTACCTGGATGGGAGACCACATGGGAAAACTAGGTCGCTGTTGGAAGTGGTGTTAGTGAGGCCAGCAGAGGGCGTTCAACCTGCGGTCTGTGTGAGTTCTAATGCCCCAGTAAAATGAAAGGGACACTATACTGTCAGTGAGCAGTCTTTCGGATGAGACGTTAAACCAAGGTCATGACTCTTTGTGCTCATTAAAAATCCCATGGCACTTCTAGTAAAGAGTAGCGGTGTAACCTCGGTGCCCTGGCCAAATTCCCTCAATCGGCCCTTACCCATCATGGCCTCCCAATCATCCCATCCACCGAATTGGCTCTATCACTGTCTCTTCACTCCACCAATAGCTGGTGTGTGGTGAGCGCACTGGCGCCGTTGTCCTGTGGCTGCCGTCGCATCATCCAGGTGGATGCTGCACACTGGTGGTGGTGTGGAGAAACGCCCCTCATGATTGTGAAGTGCTTTGGGTGTATGGCCATACACGATAAATGTGCTATTTAAATACACACATTACATTACATTACATAAATGCAGTGTCCAGTCTGAGTTATAATTGACCAAAAGCCACAGAATTGTATTTAGTCACTGTATTTATATGGAACTTATATGATTTATGCCAAACAAAACTTTTTTGTCTTGAAAAAATTTTTGTCTTGTTTCTAGTCCAAAAATCTATATTTCAAAGTGAAAACAAGAATATTTCACTTACCCCACTGGCAGATTATTTGCTTAAAACAAGCAAAAAACTCAATTTCTTCTGATGGTGAAACTAAACAATATTTTTACTTGGTCTAAGAATATTGAAATGAGACAAAACTAAGTAAGAAAAGCATTTTTGCTTTGTGGTTATTAATTAATTTCTGTACCTGAATAACGTTAGACTCCCCAGAAAACAATCAAATAGAGCTATTCAAACTATCTTCTGAAACTGTATCCATATCGCAATATTAAAATATCGCAATATCAGATTTTTTTAATATCACGCAGCCCTATTTGACATAACACAGTATTTTTTATGTTTTTCATATTATTTATTCATACAATTTATTTCCACAGGGTTGATTCATCTAGAATTAATGCTTTGCATGTAATTGTCATACTCTATATTGTTTGTAGTTCATTGTGATTCTTCATGTTTCCTCCTCCTTCTGATTAACTAGGGGTAAATACTTTTTTTCGTTGAGAAGCTCAGAAACTCATTTGACTTTCTCTGGTTGATTGGGTTCAGTCATAAGCTATTGTATCACAGAAATTCATGCATAATACCATACTTTTGCCCCTCTGGCCCAAGGCCACAAAGTCACTGTTGAACCTCAGGCTTCTCAGCCAATCACAGCTTCCTTCTGAGCATGAGATTACACACACACACAAACACACACAAACACAAGCTCCATAAAATATCATCACCACCGTTGGAATTGGTAATTATGGAAAAAGAGGAATAATTTTGGTTTATCTATGTCAGTCACGCTCGCTCTGCTCTGTCTTTTGGCTCGGACAGGAGCTGCGGAGCAGAGCGTTTGCCAGGAACGAACGCGTTTCTAACAGAGCGGGAATAATCACATTGAACTGTCGGCCTGCATGAGTAAATAGCATTGAACAGAGTGTGCTGAAAAAATGTGTTTACTAAATGCCTCCAAACGCTTGGATTATCTGAGGGTAATTCTGTCTCTTGCAAATATCAAGTCTTATTTATCAGAGTTAATTGCTGCTCTACTGTATATCATGCTAGACCAGATTTTTACATTTTCGTAGGAAAATAAGTCAGTGGTGCTCAAGAACACAGTGTTATGGTGTTTATTTTTATCATTGATAAGCAGTGTTGGTTTTAGTTCTTGATTGTTTTATGTGTTTGGCTTTCTCAGTGATTGTTCTGGTTAACATGACTCTATTTTATACCAAAAAAGTGTTAAGTATGTGTATTATATTAACATTGCTTATTACACACTACATCCAGGAGGTTGTTATCAGCAGCCCATCGCAAAGACTAATGGTTGTTGTATAAGAGTGTGAAAAAAACTATTTTGGATGTACATTATCCTGCTTATTACATGGCTGCTTGCCACCAAACATAAACATTAGATACAAAAACGTTTTTCTCAGCCATATTATTTTATTGATTCTTTAATTAAATGTAAAGCTAATGGAAACAAAAAAGCTGTGTTGGATAATACACTAACTGAACCACATTATTCAGTCACAAGATGGCAAAAAAAGTCAAAAACGCAAAGCTGACAGAAACAAAACTGGCTAAACACGACGTGACAGACAAGATGATACATATGTGGATGTAAGTATATCAATTTAAACATATTCACTGATGGTCAAGGTGATTGTAATTTCTCAGATGGGCCTGTGTTATTTAACAGTTGTTATCTTAGGATAACATGCCTTGGAATGTCACATACCTTGGACTGACCAATCAGAATCAAGTATTCCAGACAGCTGTTTAATAATCTGAGATCACAGCCGCTGAAACTAATAACATGGCCTAGGACTGCATGATTTTGGCTAAAATGAGAATCACAGTTTTTTTTTTTTTTTTTTGCTTAAAATCAAGATCATGATTTTCTCACAATTCTGTAGATAAAGGTTAATATGAGTTGGCTATTATTGTTGTTGTTAATTCTGAAACGTATGGTAAATCAACAACAATAATATTAGGCCTATATGTAGGTCTACTGCTGGTTAAAATGCTAAATTTTGTTTAGACTTGGAACAGTGGACTTGAACAGACTTTAAATATGTCCTGGTTGTTAATTCACAGTAAAGTGATCACATCAGAATAAAACTATTCATAATTCTGAAGTTGAATTATTATGTTTGATACAGTTGCTTGTAATCTGTTATTGACAACATTATTAGACCATTTTTTCACTGATAAAATGAAACATTTGTCATTATCAGATTCAAGTCTTGCATTATATTCAACATTATATAGCTAGAGTAGTTATACTGACCCAGTAAACATTTATTCTCACGCACAACACTCTGTGTTCGCTATTAACGAAAAGAACATATCAAATGATTGTCATTATCATAATATTAAATGATGTTTGCGCCGGTTTTACTTTAACTGCTGAGTGCGATTCAAGTCATGGCTGTCGTCACTTTGAGAAAAAAACATACATGCAAATCATACTTCCCATGAGGCTTCCAAACGATCGCTCTGTGCAACATACTGAACGTTATGTACAGCTTTATTACCTGTTATTCACAGCCTATTCAGGTTCTGTTCACTAAAGTAGACATCATTTGCGGGCACGTGCGCATCCTCTCGGTAGCAAACAAACAGTGCGTCAGCTCATGCGTGATTTCGCGGCCACAAATATGTCATTACATTAAGACAGAAATGACATTTTTGGGTAAATTATACCTTATAAATACAGTATGTGACGCTTTTAACACCATTTGGTGGTGTCCATGTTGCTGAGCAATGTATATAAACAATGTGAAGACTTGTGCGGCTGCCTTTATGCTTATATGATAAATATATTATGCTTATAAATATGCTTAAATATAATTGGCTGAATCGTAGAAAAGCTGAATTAATATCGTGTGTAGGGTTGAATCGAGTTCACGATCTTTTTTGATTAATTGTGCAGCCCTAACATGGACTTATCCTGGCAGTTCGAATCATCTTTACTCTCAGTGAATGCGTTCTTGTCCATATTTATATGCTTGTCTGACATGCTATCTTGTGACTGAATAATGCTTAGGTTAGTGTATGCTCCATTCAGCAATTTTTGTTTTTTTTTCAGCTGTGCATTTAATTATAGAATTATGAAAAAATCTACAGTATTAAGACTCAGAACAAGTTTTTGTGTCAAATTTTTACACAATTTCTTATTACGTGAGATAAAGTACACCAAAGCACAATTAATTGAAAAAAGATTGCGATCTCAGTTCGATTCATTCATTTTCTTTTCGGCTTAGTCCCTTTATTAATCTGGGGTCGCCACAGCGGAATGAACCGTCAACTTATCCAGAATATGTTTTACGCATTCCAGCTGCAACCCATCACTGGGAAACATCCATAAACACTCATTCACACACATACATTGCTGACAATTTAGCTTACCCAATTCACCTGTACCGCATGTCTTTAGACTTGTGGGTTAAACTGGAGCACCCAGAGGAAACCTACTCAAACACAGGGAGAACATACAAACTCCACACAGAAATGCCAACTGACCCAGTCGAGGCTTGAACCAGCGACCTACTTGCTGTGAGGCGACAATGCTACCCACTGCACCACCGCGGCTCCAAAGATTTAGCCAATTATATTTTTAAGGTCAAGTGAGAAGCATAAAGGCAGTCCCACAAGTCTTCACATTGTTTTATATACATTGCTCAGCTACATGGACACCTCCAAATGGTGTTAAAAGTGTCACATACAGTATTTAGGAGGTATAATTTACCCAAAAATGTCTTTGCAGCTGCGAAATCACACGTGAGCTCATGCACTGTTTGTTTACTACAGAGAAGACGCGTGCGTGCCCGCCAATTATGTCTACTTTAGTAAACAGAACCTGCATAGGCTGTGAATAACAGGTAATAAAGTTGCAACTAACATTCAGTCTGTTGCAAACTGAACTCAAAGTAACTGCAACCATGACATGAACCGCATTTGGCCGTGCACATCATTTAAATGGTCATCGCATTGTAAAGTTATGATCATGACAAGCATTTGATGTTTTTTTTTTTCTTTAATAGCGAACACAAAGTGTTGTGCATGAAAATAAATGTTTACTGGGTCAGTATAATTACTCTAGCCTATATAATGTTGAATATAATGCAAAAGGGAATCTGATAATGACAAATGTTTCATTTTACCAGTGAAGAAAATGGTCTGATAATGTTATCAATGACAAATGACAAGCATATGTCTCAAACATAACAACTCAACTTTAGAATTATAATTATTTATATTCTGATGTCATCACTTTAGTGTGAATTAACAACCAGGACGTATTTAAAGTCATTCCAAGTCTATACAAAATTTTGCATTTTAACCAAACGTAGAGCTACACATAGACCTAATATTATTATTGTTGCTTTACCATATGTTTGAGAAGTAATAATCGCCTATTTTACATCTACAGAATCGTGACAAAATCATGATCTTGATTTTAAGCCAAAAAAAATCAGGATTCGTATATTGGCCAGAATCGTGCAGACCCAAACTAAAGCAAGTGTTTTTGCAGAATAAAGCCTTCAGTCTTTCAAAACTGCTTCACATCGGTTTATTCTGTGATAACTGCCTGGATATCAATAGACGTTTACTTTTTGTTTATATGATATGTTTATATATGGATTAAGTAAATTAATCTTATTTCTAACTGAAAATAATATTGTTATCATTGGGAAAAGCACATTTAACTTTGACTTATTATTTCTGAAAACAAACCACTATATATATTTTTTTATGTACTGAATTCTTCTGGATTTTAGAATTGTTTTATATTTGGACTAGAAACAAGACTAAAAACAGTCTTGCACATAACAGCTGCACATATTATGTTGTATATAGTAATATAGCTGTACATACACTTGTCAATTTGTATATTTGCATTCACTTTTTAAAATATGATTATTGTCTGTTTTTTAGTCCTGTCTGTAATTCTGTTTCACTGTAGAAGCTCTGTCACGAAAACAAATTCCTCGTATGTGTGAACATACCTGGCAATAAAGCTCTTTCTGATTCTGATTCTGATTCTGAAAACATACTAAAAAAAACTTTTTTGTAGTGCTTATTTAATATTATTTGTGAAATGGGGATTGTTTTTGACAACATGCAAAAAAAAAAAAAAATTACCGCACAGTTATACAACAAATATATGTTTAGAATGTCTTTTTATAAAGGTTGCATATAGGCATGGGCCGGTATAGGATTCTGACGGTATGATAATCTTGGATAAAAATATCATGGTTGGACGGTATTGTGATTATTATCTAAAATATATTCTTTTTAAATGTCTGGGTAAAAAACTAAAACTTTTTTTTCCCCTTTGAACACAATATATCTTAATTTGAGAAACATTAAAATATTTTGGAGCAGTAAACATGTGAGGCTAAATAAATCAAACGAATGATTGACTTCTGCTGTCTTCATTTGTTTCTAAACACACATTTCTTTACAATTTAAAACAGCATCTTTGGATATCTTTTCTGCTGGAGATACTGTTGTCCTAAAAATCTAAAAAAAAAAAAGACGTAAATAAAAAAATCTTACTCATACCTTAGGAACGGTATAGCAGAAAATGTTGGCTGTTTAAAACCTTGACTTTTCCAAATCGTGGTATACCTTGAAAATCACTTATCGTCCCATGCCTAGTTGCATATGGAATAAAAACATGAACAACATGAAAGAAAGGTCGTACCATCAAAGCTGTGCAGCACCAGAGACATCCAGCAGACTCTGAGCATCTCATCTGAATATTGTACACATCCGTGGATGTCTCGCAGAACATATGGTAGGAAGCGAAGCTGGATTATTCATTTGAAATGAGAGACGGACGGATAATGGTCTGTGTGTGTGGTAATTGAAGTTTCTTGAGGCATAGAATGGGATTTGCTCTGAATGAGCTCATGTTTTGCCTCCAGAGGTAAATTCTTCATCTTCACAGGTGCTTTCACCTGCACCTGTTATCTTTTCATCCACTTGGATGGATTTCAATGTGTGTGTATGTGTGTGCGAATCTCCCTCTCTCTCGTCATATCCTCTTTTCCCTATTCACACTCTGGTCACACTTTGACAGGTGCTATAGTGCAGCTGAGACGATTGTGTTTATGTCATAAAATCTTTAACAGAAGGACATTTTTATGATACGCATTCAATAAATCCCTCACTCAAACTACGTCAGCACCACGTTGCTCTTTTTCCTGCTCAGTTAAAGTTTAAACCGGTTTATTCTGCCTTTTTATTCGACATCACTCCCTCCTCCCTTCTCCAGAGTTTTTATCTTTCTGTGTTTTGTCAGAACAGCTGCAGTATTGTGTAATTAATTTGAAACACTTTGTCAGGTCGCGGAACACAGTTTGACGCAGTGAATCTCCCTCTGGATGCGTCTCCTTTTGATCATCTCACATGTGAGAGAGCAGGATTTCATAAAGCAGGGGCAGTTGTGAATTACGTGACGCTGAGGTTTGAGTTGGATCGAAGAGTTTGTCCAGGGTCAGCTGGTTCATTTCGTTCTCAGGGTAAATGAACAGGTCGCTGGAGCTGATGTTGGATGGTTTTTGTCTGCTGTGAAGCGGGTGAATTGACACTCATGGAACAATGCTCTTCAGATACAGTGACTTTGTAGCTGGATTGTACTTTTTCTTTTGAAAGAAAATGTGCTAGCAGCCTCTGATACAGATGAGCCTGTATAATTTGTATGATGGGATTTCTTAGAGTCATAACCCCCCCTCCTTTTTTTTTTTTTTTACATCAGAGCAGTACATCAGACGTGTACATCAGAATGAAAAAAAGCAACGTAAATGGGTGTGGAAAGCTGTGAGCAGAAGATGAAGGTGGCCAGGATTTTACCAGAATCTACAGAAAACATGCAGTAAAATAACATTCTGTGCAACTATTGTTTATTTGTGAAAATGTGCTTTCTATGTAGTGTCAAAGCTAAAAATGTGTTATGTGTTAAAATGATTGTGAAATATCAAACATGTTCAAATTTAATTTACTGTATGATGCAAATCTAAAACTTCTGCAGAATTTTCATATGCTTTGGTTCTCAATAAGCATTTATTTTTGGTATTATTAATGTTGAAGACATGTTTGCTGATTGATATTTTTGGTAAACTAAAACATTCTGCAACAAAGGCTCATTATGAAAACGTACCCCTATATACATTTCTGGAGATCGTTGCTGGTCAATCGGTGTTGTTTAAAAAACTATTGTTTGAGTGTAGGGGAGGGAGGAGGGTGGGTCAGTTGATCGGTCAGTCAACAGCGGCCTCTGGTGGATTTATGCCAGAACAGCAGGCGCGAATGGCACTCGTGAGATAAATTTGAGGTCTCAAAAAGCGTACACAGCAGACTCTGGTGGATTCACGAAAAATTCCAGCGACGTATTTGGTACTCTCCATAAATGTATGTAGCGGTTCGTTTTCAGCCTGGGTTGCTGACATTTTTTGATCAATAAAAAGTAAAAAAAAACAACAACATTTATTTGTAACTAAATGTAAACATATTCTTCTGGTCACTTTTGTAAAATTTAATGACTCATTGCTCAATCTTAATGTTTCAACAAACAAACAAACAAACAAACAAACAAACAAACAAACAAACAAACAAACAAACAAAAAATATGACCTTAAACCTTTGAATAATTGTATACATTTATAATTATCTGTGTTGGGCAGTACTGTCGCTACAAGTAGTGACGCTACTAGCCTAACTACATTTCTCAGTAGCGTGTTGGTAGCGTTGCTATTTTCTAAACTAAATAGCTTTTCAGAAGCAAAGCTATTTTTTTAGTCAAGTAGCACAGTAGCGTCCACACAAGCTGCATTTTCTGATCGCGAACTCAGCGAGCTATGAGGCCGGTGTCTAGCCAAATCCATATGATGGCGAGAATGACAATTTTTTTTCTTCTTCCTGTTTTACGGTGGTCGACAACAAACTTTTTGATGCATTACTACCACCTCTCGCTCTGGTCGGTGACATCGCCAAACAATTAGGCTAACATGAGACACTTGCTTGATGGATAGATGACTGTGGGAGAGTAGTTATTTCTGAAGCAGGATTCCTCGTGACCATACCTCGACAACTATATAGTTTACTGTAGTGACAGCTAAAGTATACTATGGTAATTACTATTAGTTCACGATAGTTACTAATGATACTAACAATCCCTTTACTATAAATGACTATAGTATTTTAAATGTGTAGCACCTGGTTTTATTGGATTTTTTGTTTTTGCTGTTATATACTATAATTGTTTTTGTTTGGTACAGCATAATAATTGCAGTAAATAACAGAACTGAACAATTATGCAGCATATGTTTGACTAAGATATGATTGACTTGGATTCAAGTTGCTTCGATTTAAAAATGAAAATTACAAAAATAGCTTAGATGTAGCTAAGCTACTTTTGCCAAGTAGCTTTTAGCTTAGCTTGCTACATTTCTAAGGGGTAGCTTTTAGTTAAGCTACATTTTAAGTATTGGTATGTACATTAGCTAATAGTTTAGCTCACTACATTTTTCAAGTAGCTTGCCCCACACTGATAATTGTTATTATATGTTAGAGCATCTATCAATATTAATACTGTACATGTACAGTATTGTTCATTATTTATTATGTTGCTGCTCTTTTTAGCAAATGCATTTTCCCTTATATCATTTTTTATGTGTAACCTAACCGCTTTCAGCTATTCTCCGCAAGCCCTGCACCAGTGACATCTGACAGACAGAGGATCTCTGTCCTTGTAATATAATATTAATAGCAGAAACCTCTGTATTCTTGACAAGTCACACAGTGAAATCTACAGCTGCTGAAAAAGAGCGTTTCAGGTCACTGCTTGAAAATGAAATGCCTGATGATGGCACGTAGACAAAATCCATTGCTATTGAAAAACCTTCTTTTCTTTATAAAATAATGCAGTGAGCGGGCAAATCATCAACAGTACCTTTTAGCACCTGATATTAGATAGCCACTCATTATATTTTTTATCATGGAGTTGTAATTTAATTCAGGGTTGCAACCGCTTCGCCATTTCCCTTGATAATTTTGTGCAGAATGACTCATTTATGTTTCATGTGAAATGACTTCCTAAATGGTCGTTCCACCACAGCCACTCATAAACAGATGCTTCACCCCCGCTGCAGTTCAATTACATTATATCACACTTTCTTTATTTTTTTCAACCTGGCTTTGGCCTGAGTGCAACTCATGTAAGTAATGATCGTTTTAAAAACTCCCTCGTACAGTATAATTGATCTGAAATTGATACATGTTAGGTGATTTTCCAGTGATGTCAGCTGATCAAGAATATAAAAATGCTTCAACAGTGTAATGACCAACAGTTTTATTGTTACATCTATCATAAAATGGCATAAGAGTCTGTATCGTCTTGTTGTCATGGAGAAACAGTAATTAGCCTAATGACAGAAAGGAAGAGATCGCGGTGGAAGGCAGACAATTACTGCATTATGCTAATGTGAACTAAGATCATAATGGCAACTAGCATTGAGTAGAAATATCATTGTTTCCTTCTAAATATCTCTGACCGGCAGTAAATGTCTCCCCGCCGTAATGACTGCTCCTCGCTTCATTAAACTTGACCACAACAACATTAACTTTTGCCTTCTTAATCAGTGCCTTACAAGGTTCAAGCAATCTTGGATACACAGAGTAAAGCAAAAAAACATACAGACCGAAATCTGAATATTAGAATTATTTCTGAAGGATCATGTAGCTGAAACGATGATGCTATAACTTCAGTTGTGATATCACAGGAATAAATTCTATTTTTAAATATATTCAAATAGAAATCAGATATTTTAAATAGTTAAAACATTTCAGAATTTTATTATTTTTGCTGTGCTTTGGACCAAAAAAATATAGGCTTGGCCAGCAGAAGAGACTTTAAAAAAAAAGATAAAACAATTTATTTTGCAAGCAAATATAACCTAAATTGCATACAACCATTGTCTTTGAAGTCTGTGTAAAATAAAAAAATGCAACATTTATTTTGCTTGCGCATATTGTTACTCTTTTGGTGAACAATTAATCTATGCAAGATAATCCACTGAAAAAAAAGTTTGTTTTGGTAATCTTCAATCAAATCTGACTATCTGCTTTCATATTTGAGCAATTGAGCTCGGATGCTTGATCGATCCGATATCGCCTGAATGAGGTGGTCTCGGCTCGGTTGAAACGAACTCTGGAGCGGATTGATTGTAGTGAGAAAGCAATATGATCCAATGAACTAACGAACCAGGCTATATCACAGTGTATTATGGATATGTAATAGGCATATATGGCTGAATGAGAATTATGAGTTGAAAGTGAAAAGCATGCTGAACCCCGTTAGGAAAATTGACCGAACTGCAGTCTTGTCTTATAATGCATAATTCTAGCCAACGGCTATGTATGAGAAAGTCTTAGCTCTGATTTATATTTGGTGACTATGTCTGTGGGTGTCACCATTCAAAATTAAAGCGCAGCTTTTCACTTATAATGTCTTATTGCTCATAAATAAATAATCACGGCTGTGCGGGACTTTGAAAAATAAACCAATAAATAAACCCTGAAACTCTGACCAATATGAGAAGAGTTTACTCGCATGTGACTTATTTGAGCTATTTTGGTCTGTTTAGAAACTTTGCCATGTGAACCACCAAGAGCAAAGTGCAACATTGTACCTTTTGAAAAGGTACCACCCCAGTGACAGCTCGTGTACCTTTATTTCTGAGAGTGTAATATAAATAGAATAGTGTTACAATTACCTGAGCTTAATTTAAAAAGGTTGTCTATGTACATTTTCAGTTCATTTATCAAATGTTGAACTTCATAATCGGCGATACACAGTATCTAGATAGACATTTCAGATGTTTACCTACATCTATTTGTATTTCTTACAGTTCCTATAAGAATACCATATTGTTGTAGCCTGTTGCATTCTTCTCAACATAACAAATATACACACACACACATACATTGGGTTTTGCATGTTTATTTTTTAATGAATTGTGCAATAAAACAATGCAATTAGTACATGCAAATAAACATCTGTGATTGTGAAATTTCTCTGTGTTTTTATAGATTTTTTTTTGTTCATCAGACAGTTATCCGCTATGCTTATCTGTTTATTCAGAGTTAAGCATCATTTGAGCAAGTATAAATAATGGATGCAGGAGATGGAGGTTGCAAATTGTGAACAGTATAACTCACTGGGAAGATGTTTAGTGTGATGAAAAGGCCCACTTCAGGGGACCTGTCATTTCACATCCATCTTAGATTTCCAAGAACCCCGTGTGTTTATGTTTTTTCTCATGATGATTTGTTTTGAAGGTGTTAGTTATGACCGTAATCACATGGGCTCTGACTTACAAATGTTTATCATAGGTTAGTTAGACATTTGTCTTAGTGAGAGCTGCATGGCTTTTGGGAAAATATGTCAATGGTGGCACGATAATCTGCAAGGATGAATTGTGGGTCTCTGCTGTGAGAGATTATTGCACTGTAAGTCATATAATGTGAATAACAGCTCTCCAAAGGTGTGTTAGAACTCTTCAGCTCAAACATTCCATTATACGGGATCATCATAACCATTCCTCCGCTTTTGTTTTTTGTGCAATTTTGTGATGACAACTAATGCTTTTCATTTTCAGTGCTACTTTTTCGGAAAAATCCTGAAGATCTGAATTGATGATTCTGGCTTTAATTAGTATAGCCTGTTTTAGTGATCACATCAATTCTTTACAGGCTATGCTAATCTATGCCAGAATTAGCAATGCATGTGGGACGGACTTGCTCTACGGTAATGGGCATCACTTTGCATTAATAAATGGTGGGTCAGTGGAACAAGAACAGGTGTGTGTGTCTGATTATGACATGACATAATGCTGCTGAGGTCATATTAGGGCGTCCTCAGATACTTGAAAATGATGCTTATTTTATATATAGTTTGTGGGATGCTTTTATATATATTCAAAGGTTTAGGATTAGGTTTAGGGACAGATGGAAATTAATATTTTAATATATTAATATAAAGTTATACCAAAATGATTAAAGGGGAAATGCTGTTCTTTTGAACTTTCAATTGATCAGAATGCTTAAAAAAATGTTAATATTTTTCACACACAAAAGTATGCTGTTAAAAATAAGATTTATAAGCATATTAGAATGATTTGCTAAGGATCATTTGACATTGAAAAATGGAAATATTATACTTTGTTTTGCCATCACAATAATATACAAAATTGTCCAAGCAACTTATTCAAGATTTCCCTGTAACATCCATTACATTATGTAATTAATGTAACATGTCTCTTAAAAGGAACAGTTCAAAATTTTACAGATCAAAGTGTTCCCATTCAACTTTAATTGTAAGCAAAAGAACTGCTTGGACATTCTGCTAAATCTCTACTTTCGTGTTCAACTAAAGTCAGATGGATTTTTATTTTTGGGTGCACTTGCCCTTTAAAGACATTTTCTTTTTTGCTGTCTGCACATTTTACACTCTCAGATATTAAAAGCTTACATTTACACCTCTCTTAAAGAGCAGCTGTATTTTTACCTACTGTGAGAATCTCATTCGCTGAAAGTATTTGTGTGATTTTCAGATCAAAATTGTACAGAACCACCAATAAAAGGGACAAACTAAAATACAAAGGCCGTTTCCCTGCTAGATGTCCAATCCAGTCTGCTTGTCACCTTATCAGCGGCCCAAGATTAGATAGTTTTGACCACTGACCAGAAACATGACACAAAGAAGACCTCATACAGACAAGAACCGTGTGCCATCACTTGTCAGATGGTAATCTCCATGGAGTTCTGCCTCTGTTATACGCTGGCAAAAAAAATGAAATTGGGTCAGGCTTCAGCCCTGATCTGAAAATGTTCTTTGTTAACCTAAGGGGTCAAAGGTCATCAGCTGGTGTATGGGCTTTGGGAAGTCATTTAACACAACAACACACTTTTGGAGAAGTCATTATCAGGTGTTTGTATTATTTCTGTTTACTGGAGGTCGATATCTCTGTGGCTTTCTCCTCCAAACTCATGTCCTACTCTGTTGCACTAAAATTAGATCAAAATTAGAGAACAGTTTATAACCACATCATTCAAAATTGGAAGAAATTACAGTTGTAGAGGCTGTGCCTTGCTAATAAGACATTTCACAAAATAACCAAGTCTTTTTAACAAGAAAAAACAAACAAACAAACAAACAAACAAACAAACAAACAAACATATTTTGTGGAAAACATAAAATTAGACTGCAAAATTAGCTATATTTTATGCATATTTTGGAATATTGCATAAAAATTGCTTAATGGAAACAACAATGGCCTGTTTCCATTGAGTGTGGTACGGTTCGGTATGCTTTAATGGCCGTTTTCACTGTCAAAAGGTACCAAAAAGCAAAACGTACCGTACTCATTTTTTGGTACCCTTTCGAAAGGGTATAGCACAACAAAAGGGTACCAAAAGGTGGAGCAAGATGTGCAGCTGAACGCTATTGGTTTACAGAGATGCATCACTAGCTTGTGCACAAGCCAGGAGAATAAAAACAAAGGAGATGCCATTTTTAAAACCACAGCCGAAACATCACACCATAATAATATTTGCATATAATAACAAGCCATGGTCGACCCGAGTTCAAACAAACCTTGTTGTTGTCTTGATGATTGTTGTTGTCTTTTAGTCAGTCTTTTCTTGGTATTAACTTTCCTCACGGCACTTGCCTTGAACAAAAATGTCACAGTTCTAATTACTTAGCCACATTTCGTCCTTTTGTTGTCTTGATGAACCTTGATGTCGCCTCTCAATTTCACTTCAAGAGAGAGCGCTCGCGTGTGCGTCTATATTTGAAACATCGAACTTCTTGGACTGATGATAATAACATGTGTGTGATTATTGAAGTGCTTCTGACATCCGATCCTTTCAGAAACGGACAAACGCGAGAGTAAAGCGTGAAAAAACAAAGGAGATGCCTGAAAAAAAGCAAATATTTTTTTTTGGCAGCCTAAAAGATGAACAAACCCCAATGTTTAATTATTATCATCAACTTTTGAACTCGTTATCGCTCATTTTGAACTCGGAATGACAGAACTACTTTCTAACAAGAGGTTACATGTGCTGGCGAAGATTAAAGATGCAGATGAGTGGTTACTGTGGCCTATGTGTTACGTGTTGTTATGTTTTTGAACTCAAATAAGGATGTTGTATATAATTTATATTTATTTATTTACATTATGTTGTAATAAGTATGCTGTGTGTAGTTTTTTGTAATTAGTAACATATCGGAGACTGTAAGGGGCTGTATGTGTTCATATATGTTGCATTTATTTATTTATTTATTTTATATAATTGCAGACGTTACAGTAGGCTATTGCACACTTTCATTGATCTGCAGTTATAATTAAATCATCTTTATAGAAAGGGTACTAATGAACATTTATACACAAGTATTTATGTGTATAAAGCATCTGTTTTGTGAGAAGTGCTTCTCACACGACATGTAAAAGACCCATATACTGTAGCTTTACTTTAGCATTTCCTCGAGCGAGATTGACGTCGACTGAAACCATTGGTACCCTTTTGGCAGTGGAATCGCAAGCCTGATAAAGATAACCTGTACTGACCCGTACCACTCAGTGGAAATGGACCACAAAAGTCACATATTTTGAAAATGTGCATAAAACTTATGTACTTGATCTTTTTCCCCTTGGGTTCACTTGCCCTGTGGTTGATTGACGTGATTATTGTTTGCAGGTGTGATGCGCTAGACTTGTACATCTGAATACTCTGTCTTTAAGGAATTAAAGATTGTGATTGATATTTTAAAAAAATTTTGTGTAAAAAAAAAAAAAAAAAAAAAATGTTTGTGTAATGGTATGTATCTCATATTGTCATCATATGTATAATTTTTATATATAATTTTGTATGTAGATGGGCCTGTTCACGGGCTGGTTGGCTGATTGTGGTAATTGACTACAGGTGTTATGTGTAGAGCTGCTTTACTATTTATTGAGGATTCTCATTGTATTGCTTTACCTGATGAAGACCATGTAGGTCGAAACGTTGTGTTTGAGTGTTAGCCTATTAAAGACTTTTTGAGAGCTAAAGTGGCAGTGTTGCCGATTTTTTTGATCTTTTGCATAAAACTTATGAACACATTTGAGTAGGATAAACTTTTTAATCAATAAAAATGTGCATATAATCGAAACAAATTTACAGAATAAATTCCAGCATGCACATCATTCATGTGATTCTGTTTTAACAGATCATGTTGTAATAAAAATGGAAAATGGGCATGATGGGATAGCGTTAATAATGACTCCTAAAGAGTGGTTTCACACCTCCAAAGGCTATCGTGTGTTTTTTGCATTTTTTCTTCATCTTCTGAGGTGCAAGTAATTTATTATATAAGAAAAAAAACAAGGCCCACGTTTGATTTTCCTATACCAGTTAATCAGGAAGTGACAATTTGGTTCTCTTCGACTGGAAACGCAGCTTTATTCTCAAAATGCGATATTCCAGTCATGCGTATAAGTTTAATTTGTGTCTTTAGATGGAAACATAGCTTATGATTGTAGCACAAAGAAAGATTATAACAAATATTTCTGAAGATTACAGCAGTCAGAATTGAATACAGACCCTTGCTTAGAATGACCTTAGCTCATCTGCATCTATCACCAATCTTTGTTCATCCTCTTTTAGTCAGTCTTTTCTTGGTATTAACCTTCCTCACGGCACTTGCCTTGAACAAAAATGTCACAGTTCTAATTACTTAGCCACATTTTGTCCTTTTGCGCTATTGACAGTTGGTATCAGAAGACATTCCCCTGTGTTCCCGAACCTAGATTACATTCTCATCACATATAAGATCAATGCAGGACTGCTGATCTCAGATCATAATGAAATGCCCACCTCTGCCCAGTAACAGATTGGCATTTGAGTGGCAGAGCAAAAGGCCGTGAGTGTCTGTAGGCAGCTGGTACACACCCCTGGCATCCAGGTCCATGAATGTTAATGTGGCGCTGTAAAGCCCACGGGTACCACATCTCTCCACAGTGGGAAAGCCTGAATTTACATATCCCGTCAGTCATAATATTGTCTACCTAAAGAGATAGAAACCTAAGCTGGCGTGGGCTGTGGAAAAGAAGAATATTTTTTGTTTTTACCTGGAGTGAAGGGATTTGAATTTCACTGCAGGGATTAAGTCTTTAAAGAGGCTACTATCTGATGAAATTGAACTTTTTTGATCTTTTGAGATAAAAGAGATCATTTACTACGAAAACACACTTGCAGAGCCTAAAACTTCTTCCCAAGTCCATGTTTTTTTTCCCCACAGAAACCAACAAAAGCATTTGCATTAACTGATACAGTATATCATGTTGTAGGCATCACCAGCCTTTTGATAAGAGTAAGATATGGGAATGTTTGTCAAACATTGTGCACTTTCTATCTTCATATCCATTTACAGTAAATGAATGCATGGGTAATGTATCAATAATTACAAGGGTCAGAAAGGCCTGAAAATGTTTATTAAAAAACGAAGTCATTCTGGCACAAAATGGACCAAGCTATTTGATCCCCTAAAAACTCCAATTAAGACCATCATCCATGTTTTATCACTTGTCCAGTACAATATGCCTGGCTTTTCAGCTTCAATGAGCCTATCAACATCTTTTCCTTGTGGTTTATACTTCACATCGTGATAAGAACCAGTATCAGTTTTGCTAGTCGGTCATGAAATATATTCCCCAATCTCTTTCCACCAGTCATAAAGTTGTAAGTGTTTGAGTTTCAACATATGGCAGCCCTTGTTCTCTCAGCAACCAGATCTCTCTGCAGTCCATTTTAACTTGCTGGAACTGTTTATGCATTCAGAACTAATTAAGAGTTTCGTAGAGGGACCTATTTATTTGCAATATAAATTCATTTCTTTTCCTTCTCAATTCAAAATGTGTATATGCATTTTTTTTTTATCCCTGGCAGGCTGTTGGTGGATGTGCTGGTGTCTTGACTGATAAACTTTTCTTCAAAAGTTGATGAAATATCCTGCTGTGTGAAGTCTGGACGTGTGTTTGGACTGTTATGAGCTGATGAGATTTGAGGTGTTGGAGCAGGTTAGCCTTATGGCTCTCTGTGTGTGCCTGATTAAAATCCAGATAAGCTAGCTGTGTGAAATGTAAAGCACACCCAGGGCTGCTGAAATTTGATGAGCATGGCAGAGCAAATAAGCTAGGAAAAAAATTGTCATTTAACTCACCTTCATGTCATTCCAAACTTGTATGATTCCTCTGTGAAAAATAGTGTATTTTTTATGTGCATTTTCTAAACAGTTACAATAAGGAGCTTTCAAGCCCCATAAACCTCATAAAGTGGAAACTTGTAGTTGAAGTTGTATTTGCCCTCCTGTTAATTGTTCATTCTTAAAAAATATATATTTCCCAAGCGCTGTTTAACAGAGAGATTTTTTTTCAACATATTTGTTCAACATAATAGTTTTAATAGCTATTTTCTAATTAACTAATTTAATAAGTTAAGCTAATTAGTACTGTCATCTTTGCCATGATGACAGTACAACATAGTTTACTAGATATTTTGCAAGCTAGTATTCAGCTGTATTTTAAAGGCTTAACTAGGTAAAAGGGCTAGGCAGGTTGGGTTAATTAGGCAACTTATTACACAACAGTAGTTTGTTCAGTAGACCATCAAAAAATATTCTTTAGGGGGGTTCTTAATACTAACAATTCTTAATACCGACCTTAAAAAAATCTTTAAAAAAAACAATGAAAAATAACCCTGCTTTTATTCTTGCCAAACTAAAATAAATAAGATTTTCTCCAGAAAACATTTGAATAAGAATAAAAATTTCATAGGAGGGCTAATCATTTTGCCCTCAACTGTATGTGCTATAGTAATGTGCTATAAGTATATAAGTCATATTTTTTTATGATATATTTATATGACATTTTATATTTATGTGACAGCCAAATAACCCTGCAGCCCAATACTGGTTACTCACTGAAGCTTCATCTTCCCATGGAGACCACATGGAAAAACAAGGTTGCTGTTGGAAGTGGTGTTAGTGAGGCCAGAAGGGGGTGCTCAACCTGCGGTCTGTGTGTGTCCTAATGCCCAGTAAATTGAAGGAGACACTATACTGTCAGTGAGTGCCATCTTACTGTCTCATCATCGGCCCTTATCCATCATGGCCTCCCAATAATCCCCATCCACCGAATTAGCTCTATCACTCGCTCTCCACTCCACCAATAGCTGGTGTACGGTGAGCGCACTGGGGCTGTTGTTCTGTCGCTGCCTACACATCACCCAAGTGGATGGTGCACACTCATGATTGTGAAGCACTTTGGGTGTATGGCCGTACACAATAAATGCACTATATAAATACACATTACATTACATATATGTTATATTTTTCATGTTAAGAATAGACTATTATTTAACAGACTATAGACTCTTATTGGAGTTGGTGAGACTTTTATTTCAGTATGTTGATGTAATTCCAAATGAAACCGAATATTAAGTAGTGGCGGGGCGTCCAGATGAAAACATTTTTGGAATGTTTGTTTTGAAGATAGAGATGGAAAAACGCTTGGTTGCTCTCTTTTCATTTCTGTATAAGTAATAAACATTAATACGGAGACCCGGAAGGGACGTGATGGTGGGGAAAAAAACTGAATGGGAGAAAAAAAAAAACAGTCATAGGAAAATATATATTTTTTAAAAGTTTTTGCGTTCCCTCGCCAAGATGTTTTGCGTTATCTCGCAAAGATGTTTTGGAAGGGAACGCAAAGATGTTTTGCATTCCCTCGCAAAACTGTTTTTCCACGAACGCTTCCTGTTCACTTCATACATGTCAACCCTCCTGTTTTTGCCAGCATTATCTCGTATTTTACCATTCTATCCCGCTATCATCCTGTCATTAAGTATTTTCCCATCTTTCTCATTTGTAATCTTGATAGCACGCTGAAATTAATATAAAAATGTCTGCATTCACTTTCTTTCCATTAAAACTGTGCGTTTTAATATGCAACCTCTGAATCAGCCAATGACTGGTATAAGCGCTGACTGACGCGCTAATTTAAAGAGGAGCGAAAGTGCAGAACATTTTGGGATATTTGGGTATATGTTTAGACAAATACTCTTAATAATATGTAGAAACATGAATAAATAATATGCAAAACATCTTTGCGAGGGAACGCAAAAACTTAAAAAAAATATATATTTTCCTATGAATTTTTCCTATTTTTTTTCCCACTCTGTTTTTTTACCCACCATCACGTCCCTTCAAGGTCTCCGTACATTTAAAAATACTTCATAAGATTTATGTTAGCATTGTTATGTTGTTATGTTTATGTTATACATTATGTACATTTTTGCAGATTGATGAAAATTGTTCATTCTGTTTAGATCATCCAGAGTCTTTGGTGAATCTTTTTATGATTGTCAACATTCAAAGAAGTTTTGGGATGACTTATCTTTGAATGTCAGAGAAAAATCAGGTTTTAGTTGTAATTTGACCTCCAAAGATGTAATAATTTATTTTGACTCAAACTAATTATCTGTGGAATTTATAAGGAATTCTGATATTATACATTTTTTTTGCTCATCATTTCCTCATTGCAAACTAAAGGTAATGCCCCTCGCATGATTAGGAATATTGTGGCATCAAACTGACGTCAACAGAGAAGGACCACCACTCCAAACGCAGAAGCACATGGTCAAACTTTGACTTTGACTTTGATTTTGATTACCAAAACAAACATATTTTTTCCAACAGATTAATTGTTCACCTAAATAATACAAATGTATGCTTCCAAAATAAGCATTTTGATTTCACACAGGTATAAAGTTATTAGGGATAAATTAGCTTTTCCATTGAGCTGTTAACTGTAGTGTTTGTATTATCGTGTACAGTAAGTGAATGCTCAACTTATTCATTAAAAAGACTTATTCCCAGTAGCTTAACCTCTTTTATAAATTTCTATTTGTTTTTAACATGGAGCTACTTTGGCTTCAGAAATCCTTGAATATATCACATAAGTCATTATAATGTCTTACATGTCAATTCTTTGGTTGTACTTTTTAGTCTTCATTTGCTTTCATTATTTTAAGATTTAGCTGGATATTCTTATACCTTCAGCTATCCTTTTTTACAGAACAGAGCCATGCAGTTTTTGAATTGAGTAAATCAGTGAGTAAATGATGACAGAGCTTTCATTTTTAGGTGAGCTATTGATTTAATAATAACCCTGTCTTGCTTTGTTGACCCATCTTCACAGATTAGCATATCATCTGTCAGGTGTACTCTGAAAAACATTGCAATAAGAGCCTTTGAGAAGAACTCCATTTATTGACCTTCTCCTCGTGTGTCATCTCCTTTCTGCGATGACAAATGCTTTTCACTTTGACCTGATTAAAGGCTGCCTTGGTTTTTATTGGTATCGTCGGTCTTGGTCAACGGATAAAACTCATTCATTCTATAGCTCTTTGTTTAAAAGTTTCATTTAATTTATTTTCCTCATGAAACCCAATGCTCTTGACACCGTATTACATAAAATGATTGGCGAGTTTTCTCTGCTGAGGTAATGTTATTAATTTTTTTCCTCTTCTCACATCTGTGAAACGCTGAGCTGTATTTACTGTATTCTTTCTCACTTCTTGATCCTGTTATAATGAAATGTAATGCGAAGCCGGCGTTGTAGCTAAAGCTCAGGGCTCAAAACTGAAATGTTTGTGACTTAATAGTTCACCAAAGAAAATTCTGTCATAATATTTATTCAGTCAAGAGTCTGTGAAAAGGACATAAAAGTTGGTTCGCACAAACTAGATGCTGTATTACAAGACTTCTGGCTTTTTTCCTCTCAGAAACGATGCTCATAATTTCTCTAAAAGCACTCTCAGCACTTATATTTCGTCTTAATCGGAATTCCTGTTCAGCTTTGATTGGGAACTTTGCTAACCTGCGCAGTGTCGACAGACTCTAGAGTTGATCAGTAGAGTAGGTGAAAGAAAGAAAGAAAGAGTGCTCAAGCTCCCATTGCATCCTTCAGCACTTTGAGCAATGGCTTGTAATTTCCTAAGGGCAGAGTCATTACAGTAGTCCTGGATGTCTGGGGTTTATGAACCCAGCAATAGCCTCCACACACACTGGAGGAAGTCTCCTATCAGCAAAAGCTCTGTGCTGTGATAGTCAGCGTTTGTGTGGTCAGATATCCAATGTCTTTTGGAAGTGTGCTTGTGTGTGTGTGGGGGTTTGAACAGATCCAAATCCCACAGCTAAACTAGTTTTTTTTTCGGTTATAGAATCATAAATCTGTGAATGGATTAAATTATAGCCCTGGGCTTATGTTAGGCTTGGATGTATTTTGTAAATTGGACGTATTACATATTAGGAAATTAGAGGTTGTATTTTACAATGATTTAATGGATTTATTTGACATTGTTTAACATTTCTGAACTCTTGCAAAATGTTCACTCACATAGTTAGACTTCACTGGTCAAATATTGGACGTCTCAAAATACAATTAATGATGTTGAAATAATAGTTTGAAGCTATTCTCATTAAACAGACTTTATTCTTAAATTTGATCAAGCAGTGGTGTATGTACTGCAATTTTAATCTTCTATAGCCATGCTATCGAATTTAGACCAAATAATCTACATTGCCACATTCTGGTGATTAATCAGCCATTTAGACGGGAAGTAGCCACCTCATTTTATTTTAGTCTGTTATCAGTGTGCAGCAGAGATGGCGAAAGTACACACATCCTTTACTCAAGTAAAAGTACATATACTCATGTTTAAAATGATTCTGGTAAAAGTACTGACTACACTTTTGTACTCAAGTAAAGAAATATGTACTTAAGTAAAAAGTATTCATTACTATACTTATTTTAGTTTCACTGTGATAACTACACTGCACATCATGTACTGCATACATCTATACAAAATATCTTCCATTACTTGGTGGTTTCTGGTGGTCATCTCTTTAGATGGTGTAAAGTATCTCACACTGTAGTGTCTTAAATAATAATATGAGCAATAAAAATAAAATATCAGTATGATCAGAGTTTAAAAAAGCAACAACAATAGATTGATTGAATCAAAAAGGCATTCAAATTGTGCAATCACAAGAAATAATATAGATCACGCCACAAAACACATTAAAACGAAAGTAACAAGCCCGATTTAATAATGTAAGGAATAGAAAGTACAGATATTTGTGTAAAATCTAAGGTGTAAAAGTAATAAGTTGTCAGAAAAATAAATAGTGGAGTAAAGTACTGATACCAGAATAATCTACTTAAGGACATTCATTGATTTTCTTCTCGGATTAGTCCCTTTAATAATCTGGGGTCGCCACAACGGAATGAACCACCAACTTATCCAGCATATGTTTTACGCAGCGGATGCCCTTCCAGCTGCGTCCCATCACTGGGAAACATCCATACACTCTCATTCACACACATACCCTACGGCCAATTTTAGCTTAACCAATTCACCAGCACATGTCTTTGGACTTGTGGGGGAAACCGGAGCACCCGGAGGAAACCCACTTGAACACGGAGAGAACATGCAAACTCCACACAGAATTGCGAACTGACCCAGCCGAGGCTCAAACCAGCGACCTTCTTGCTGTGAGGCAATCATGCTACCCACTGCGCCACCGTGTCGCCCCTACTTAAGTACAGTAACATTTTGTAATTCGTTACTTCCCATCTCTGGTGTGCAGTATGGTTCGGTACAGCACAATGCAGTATGTACTGTATTTCTGTCTATTTTCACTGTCAATAGCACAATACAACACTATTGAACCAAAAGGGTGGAACTAGACTTGCTGCTGAACGCTATTGGTTTACACCGAAACATCACTTGTGCATGCAACAAGCCAGCTGAACCATAACACCGGAAGCGGCATTTTGAAAAAAGCACAGCCAAAGCATGACATTGTAATAAAACAATGATGGCACACAGCAATGAACTATGCTAAAACAAAGCTTGCTATCTTGTGACAAACTGACACATGCCAAGAAGCAAGAACAGGATCTGTTGCATGTCCTCCATTGTTGTTTATTGGGATTTTCAGATGTCTCATCTTAACGAGTGGAAAGCGTGAGAAGTATTTGCACTCGTTTGACGCTAGTCTACATTTAAAAAAAATTGAAATTGAGTTTGCAAAAGACTCAATGTAGGAACGGCCCATACAGCTTTCTTTTTTTGAGTGAGAATGATGTCAATTGCAACTTTCTGCCATATACCACACTTACCATGTAAGTGTACTATTGGCATTGGAAACTCAAGCCTGATCAGGGTGACTCGTACCAAACTATACATTACTGTACTGTACTCAAATGTACCATTTAGTGGAAACAGGCATTATAGGCCAAATGGGGCATAAAGGAGCCAAAGTGGGATCCAATAGCTGAAAGTGGATGTTTTACTCAATATTTATTTATACATTCATTTTTCTTATCTCCGCCTCTGATTTATCAGAGGTTGCAACAGCAGAATGAACTGCTTCAAGCATATGTTTTATGTTGCGGATGCCCTTTCAGCTGCAACCCAGTACTGGGAAACACCCATACACTCTCACATTCACACACTATGGCCAATTTAGTTTATTAAATTCACATACACTGCATGTCTTTGGACTTTGAGGGAAACCCACACGAAAACAGGGAGAACATGCAAACTCCACACAGAAATGCCAACTGGCCCAGCCGGGACTTGACCTAGCAACCTTCTTGCTGTGAAGTGACAGTGCTAACCACTGAGCCACCCTAATACCCAATATGTAGAGGAATATTTTTCTTGTCGATAACATGATAATAAGTGCTTTTCAAATGTCTTTCAAAACTTTGAGGCAAGACTTTGTTCAATCCTTTGGCAAATCCGTTTCATCCTAAAAAAACAGTTCTGTACTGTTTGGGAATCTAATTGACCATGCAGCAGTTTCTTTTTCTTACTAACTTCAAACTGAGGAGTTCATCATAGAGTATGGTTTTTCTCTCAATTAAGAGCCAAATATGGAGAAGAAAAATACAGCTGGTTAATGTCAGAGAGCAGAGAGAGAGAGTGAGCGATCGTCTGTTATAGTGGACCACAGAGATTGTGTGTGTGTGCCAAACTCTTTGGCTTTCCATCATCGTGCAGCCTGATAAATACTTCACACCTGCGCTGAATACTGCACAGAATCAATCACCAGCCTTTGGAAAATGAACACAACAGAACGTTTCTGCTGCAGCCTTTGCATGCATTTATTTGAAAGGGAATCAGACCCCTTTCATGAGTCCGAGAGAGTGTGAAGTAAGTGGGACCAGAAGGAACCTTTTAAAGAACATTCTAGAAGCATGACACTTTATACAACACTATATATCCATTCTGGGAAAGCAAATGTGAGGAGATGAAACATGTAACAGGAAATGTGAAATTGACCGTCAAAGACAGGCCAACACCTGACAAATACTTAGAGAGGATACGAGACATTCATGTCTGAGTAATAATGGAGCACTTCCAGACATTTTTATGCTATGCGGGACCAAGACCAGACTGTAGATCAAGCATTTGGGACCACTATCAAAACACACCTGTCATGCTGGTCTAGTTTGTTTTATTGTAGTCAGGTTTATTAATTGTTATGTACTGCAATAATTACTCATGCAGTACTGGATGTAGTACATTTTGACTGTTGCAATAAGATCTGGTTCACTTTGAGCTGCCACCCGCTAAGCAAAGAGTCTGTCTTGTGTTCCAAATAGTAGTTTAACGCCACATTATGTAAGTTTTGCTGCTAAAGGTTGCTTATTCAGAATGATAACAAAGATCATTACATAAGGAGGATTTGGTGTGAAACAGATAGTGTGAATGACAAATATTGTGTCAGATAAAATTGTGTGTTCAGTACTTCCACTTCCAAAAAAAAAAAAAAAAACTTAAGAAGTGCACATTCAAGAGGCTCATTCATTCATTCATTCATTCATTCATTCATTCATTCATTCATTAATTCATTCATTCATTCATTTTCCTTTGGTTTAATCCCTTATTTATCTGGAGTTGCCACAGCGGAATGAACCGCCAGTTATTCTGGCATATGTTTTACGCAGCAGATGCCCTTCCAGCCACAACCCAGTACCGGGAAACAATCATACACTCTCTCATAAACACTAATTTTGTTTACCCAATTCACTTATACTGCATGCAAGGTTCAATGCTAAGGATTTTTTCTGCTGGCCCGATCGGAAATGACATCCCACCCTACTCGTAATTCTGTCGTCATATAGCCGTATATATGGCTATTACACAACCGTAATACACTGTGATATAGCTTGGTTCGTTAGTTTGTTGGATCATTTTGCCTTCTAATTACAATCAATCCGCTCCAGAGTTTGTTTCAATCAAGCCGAGACCATCTCATTTAGGCGATCTTGGACCGATTGATTTGCAGCGGGTCCGAGTGCGATTGCAGGATTCACAAAACGCTCTAACTGGGCAAACGAGAAAGGTTGCAAAACAAATGTCTAGGTGTGAAACCATCCCAAGACAGTCAAGAACAGTTGCAGCTAAATTAAAACTTTAGTGACAAGGCAGCACTACCAGATCGGGCCAGTAATCATCATGTCTACTGTCCTGAATGTCTCGCACGCTGGCCCCGGGCCATCGGGCAGTCCTTATTGTCGAGCCCTGGCGGTATGTTTTTGGACTGTGCAAATCTGAGCACCAAAAGGAAACCCACAGAGACACGGGGAGAACATGCAAACTCCACACAGAAATGCCAACTGGCCCAGCCAGGACTCGAACCAGCGAACTTTCCTAATAATAATAATTCCTTACATTTATATAGCACTTTTCTGGACACTGAAAGCACTTTACACATTGGAGGGTATCTCCTCATCTACCACCAGTGTGCAGCATCCATCTGGATGACACGACGGCAGCCATATTGCGCCAGACCGCACACCACACACCAGCTGATTGGTGGAAAGGAGACAGAGTGATGAAGCCAATTATGACATGGGGATGGTTAGGAGGCCATGATGGATAACAGTGGCCAGTGGGCAAATTTGGCCAGGATGCCAGGGTTAAACCCCTATTCTTTTTCGAAGGACATCTTAGGATTTTTAAAGACCACAGAGAGTCAGGACCTCAGTTTA
Organism: Danio kyathit; assembly: GCA_903798195.1. Taxonomy (NCBI): domain Eukaryota; kingdom Metazoa; phylum Chordata; class Actinopteri; order Cypriniformes; family Danionidae; genus Danio; species Danio kyathit. The sequence goes on along the minus strand of LR812535.1, from coordinate 24,859,757 downwards.
ACGTCTCACCCGAAAGATGCCGCTCACTGAGCAGTATAGAGTCCCCATCAACATACTGGGGCGTTAGGACCCACACAGACTGCAGGTTCAGCGCCCCCTGCTGACCTCACTAACACCACTTCCAGCAGCAACCTAGCTTTCTCATGTGGTCTCCCATCCAGGTACTGACCGGGCGCAGCCCTGCTTAGCTTCAGTAGGTGTTGCTTAGCTTCAAAGCAGTTAGTAAATCAGCATACTATCATCTCAAAAACATTGCAAGAATCAGATGCTTTGTTTCCAGTGAAGACTTAGAGAAACTTGTTCATGCTTTCATCAGCAGCAGGGTGGATTACTGTAACGGCCTCCTCACCGGCCTTCCCAAAAAGACAGTCAGACAGTTGCAGCTCATCCAGAACGCTGCGGCCAGGATTCTGAACAGAAGCAGGAAATCAGAGCACATCACACCTGTCCTCAGGTCTTTACACTGGGTCCCAGTTACATTCAGAATAGATTTTAAAGTATTATTACTTGTCTATAAATCACTAAATGGCCTAGGACCTCAATACATTACAGATATGCTCACTAGGGTTGGGCGATGTTGACAAATTTGGCATCGTACGATGTCTGATGTGAACATCGGCGATGGACGATGGTATCGTCGTTGTAGGCGGGGTGGGGGTCTTTGTTGTAAAATATCAATTAATTCATAACGAATTTAATAATTGTAGCCTATCGTTTTCACTACCTGACCCACATGGTCTCAAAAATAAATAAAGTTATACACAAATTACCACCTGTCAATCCCTGTTTTTCCGCGGGACTTTGGCATGATCAGGCGGAGTGATTTATGTCCTTATAATGGCTTTTCCCCACAGCTGGTGGCGGAGACGAGACGAGAGTTCGTTTGGAGTTCACTGTAATTTATTGTGATTAATGATAACTTCCTTATTTTATTATTATTATGAGGACATAATAACAAGTAAAGATGCTAGGGCTTGATCGTTTTGGTCACACTTGCGCCTGATATTTTATGCGACCTAAAATATGTATTTGAAAGCATTTGTGCTAGTGCATAGCATTTTTACCCTGTGAGCTGTTTTCACTGCAAAATCCTCACCAAGACGCCAAACGCAGCGCTCAGGAACAGATTAAAACAGTTGTCTTGCGAACTTGCTGAAGTAAAAAAGACCGGAATGCTTGCCCCGCCTTTGTGCTCTTACTATTGGCCCACTGCGCTAGAACTGAACGCGAATGGATTGGTTAATATCAGCTGTCAATCACTCAGTCAACGCCTTCACATGACAGGAGCTACAGCCGCGGAAATGTGACGCGCTGAAGATGAGAGAATGAAAATAACACTGACAGATTTAGTTTTAGAAACCACCTAAAGTTAAATAATGGCACATCTTATTAGTGATCATGTGCTGAATGTTAATCCACCATTTACACTTTTCCAAGAGTGGATAAAAGACTTCCAGTGGCTTCAAGTCCGCTATGAAAATAACTAAAGCCATTCACTGTATAGTCTGTGGGACGGGGTTTGCAGGTAACAGCGTTTGCCACTGAATTTAGACATTTTAAGCGCGAGAGGTACTGTATAATCCTCACGATGTATTTAATCCTCACAATGCTGACAGTGCAAACAGCAGCTATAAGTATAATATAACACAGCTCATGAAAAGACCGTTATTGTTATTAAGATGACATGCAAATAATAAGTTATATATCAATATACATGTGGGGCGGGGCGATGGATCACGATGCCGGCTCAGCATCGTGAAGTTTATCAGCCATCGGCGATGGACGATGACATCGTCTATCGGCCCAACCCTAATGCTCACTGAATACAAACCTAATAGATCACTCAGATCTTTAGGATCATATAAACTAGAAATTCCAAGAGTTCAGTCAAAGCAGGGTGAATCGGCTTTCAGCTACTACACCCCTCGCTGCTGGAATCAGCTTCCAGAAATGATCAGATGTGCTCCAACATTAGGCACATTTAAATCAAGACTGAAAAGACATCTGTTTAGCTGTGCTTTTACTGAATGAGACCTGTGCTACGTCCGACAGATCACACTATTGTTCTTTTTTTTCAATCTTTTATAACCTGTTTTAACACATTTTTATCTGTTTTTAATCATTCTTACTTATTTATATAAGTATTCTTATTATATATTTATATACTTACTTATTTGTTTTTATTTTCTTATACTTGTCTTTTTATTCTTGTTTATGTAAATCACTTTAAATTGCAACTGTGTATGAAATGTGCTATATAAATAAACTTGCCTTGCCTTAGGTGACCATGTGAGAGTTGCAGAGAGCTAGCTGCCAGCACATATTTTGTTTGTGTAGCACCTTTATGAAATGTGCTGTTATAATATTGTTACTGTAAGTACTGTACAGCGATTACTTTTTCATGTGATTTAAATCTTCAATACCTAATGACTGGGCATGGAATTTCTGTTCAAATATTATACCCTGATTACAGTTGTTTTGTTTAGCATATAAGATATAAGATCTGCAAATCAGATTTCAACAAGACCTTGAATTGTAATTCAGCAGCTGCTTTTTCTGAGGAATGTAATATGATGACAGGATCATCTCATTTATGGGAGACTGCAAAGAAAGATAAGTCAGTAGCCATCAATAAATAAGCCATCATTCTATGACCTTATGTGTTTATTTTTGAGGTCTTACTTGATTTGTTGCTCTCCTGACAGGCCTTACATGACCAAGTGTGCTGATTCTGTTTGCACCTCGTTGAATTCATGTGCTAACCATGAAAGGTGTCCTCTTCTGTCACCCGTAGGTTGGCTGCCTGTCCTCTAGGAATGCATTGTGGGTAATTTAGAGTCCCTGGCAGTAAATGTCGAGCATAGTCATATGTCACTGGGTAAAGAGCCGGGTTATAAAACACTTACGAGTGTAGAAACACACAGCATCGCTGCTTAGTAACCCTGTTTGTTGTCTGAATCTTTCCATTTAGCAGGAATGGCTAAAGTCAGCGCTGGCTATCAATCATTCCTAGTAATATAACAGTCTCTTAAAAGTCTTTTCATAGCCTTTTCTCGTTTACACAGATTGCCACAGTCTGTCAGCATGCTAAAAAAAACACACTGATACCATATTAAAGTACCCATGAAATCAGAAAAAAAAGATTTTGGGTCAGTAGTATCAGTATGTTAGTCTTTGGGTTATTTACAGTATAAGCTAGTGTGCACAAACTCACATTCAGAAGCTGTTTACTTAATGTTTTCAGCCAAAAGCAGGATTTTATAACGTGGTTTGCCTGTTTGTTTGTGACAACATTAAAAGGCAAGCACAAACAAACCCACCAAGCAATTTTGTGTTTAATATACATCTAATAGACATCTAAACATTGATGGTTTGGCTAAAATAAGATTAAAATTAGGCTGCTAGTGAAAATATAATAGACTTCTAAGCGTAGCCCAAGACTAAACTAGACTAGTGATCAAATACACAGATTAGACGGACTGTGTAGTTCCTGTGTATTTGATGACTAGTATAGTTTTGGGCTATTCTTAGACATCTATTACATGTTCCCTGCCAAACAATGGAGTACATGTTTGTGTTATTCATGCTCAAGAGTTTGCTAACCCTTCTTCAGCAAAGTGTGGATTTACTTGCCTAAATGAGAGCTTCTATTGCTGTGAATAAAGAGTAGAGCACCAGATGATGTAGTGATTTTAGTGACAAAACTACCGACCTCAAAGAGCTAATCATCACTTCCCTACAGGTACTGTTTACTAACAGAGTGACAGCTACTGGCCTGGTATACATAATACAGCCTTTTTGGTATTTTTTTTTTTGTGGATACTTGTAAATTTTAATCGTTTTGTTGTCATTGACCTCCACCAATAAGAATCAACATTTTTCCTCTATAAGTACTGTTTACTAGCACAGTAATGTACCAATTTCTTGCGTGGGATATATAATACGGCGCTAATGGTAGTTTCCACATATAATTGTACATGCAAAACATTTAGTTCATGTGTATATGTAACTTTTTAGAAATTACTACATTTTTGTTGTGCAAACATAGCAGTAGAACGTATAAGCATTTAAAACTTAGTTTCTCACTTCAGCCAATAAGAATAAACTTTTTTATTACATCACCAAAAACTTCTTATCTACTGACCAATCAAATCCTCTCTAGTATCTGAAGCATACTGGCCCCATCAAGGCACAGCTGAAGTCAGTAACTTACTTAAACGTATACGAGTTGACAAACAGGGTTTACCTGAACACTTACTGTATATACAGTATTAGAAAACAGCTGATCTGAACTCACAATTGTTTGTCGTGGCTGTTTGTCATGAATCTGATGCTCAGCGACTCAGTGGCTGGCAGAGATGTGATAAACAAAACACTATTGGCTATTTTTTATAAAAGGGATCAAGCTATTTGATATGCCCTGCTCCGTCATCATGTTTCAGCTGAAATCTTTAACACACATAAAGCATATTAAAACATTCAGTAAAATGGTTGTAGCATTTAAAATTGATTACACATACTAAGATGAATCACTTATACTACAAATACAGTGAACGAATTTTTCAAAATGATGCATATGAGTTCGAGCACACATACTGTAGGAATGGATTCTGAGAACATTTTGATGCTGATGAAAGAATATTGTATTTCCCAAATGTAGGAATACAAACTAAAATGAGGAAAGATTGACATTTTTTAAAAAGATTTTAAATGTAAGATTTTAAAACAAAGGTCAATAAATAAAAAAGGAAATAGGATAGAAATTTTAAAAAGAGATTTAAAATTGTAAGATAAAAAAAATAGACAAGAAATAACATTTTCTTCTACATTTGAAATCTGTGCATTTCAAGTAATTTCAGGGGACCTATAAAAACTTTAGTAAATCAAACCAAGAGCGGCACGGTGGCTCAGTGGTTAGCACTGTTGCCTCACAGCAAGAAAGTTGCTGGTTCGAGTCCCACCTGGGTCAGTTGGCATCTCTGTGTGAAGTTTGCATGCTCTCCTCGTGTTTGCATGGGTTTCTTTTGGGTGCTCAGGTTTTCCCCACATTCCAAAGACATGGTATTCACCTTATTCTTTACGTACTAGTGGGCGCAGCCATTTGAATCTCTTTGGCTCGAGACTTCCTGTCCCATTCACTTCCAATCATTTTTAGACGTTAAAAACAGGTCGTTACACCGCTTGATGTTACAAACTGACATTTTCTTATTATATTATTCTACTTGGTCTTATAATCATGCAAACAGTTGTTTGTAGAGCAAGTAGTTTTACCGTTTTTCTGCCGTTTATTATTCCTAGTCATTTCTCCCATAGGCGACTAAATCGGAAGTTCTAAAATTGTTTCAAAAACCGAGCACACTTCCGCATTAAAGAATAAGGTCAATAGGTGAATTGGGTAAACAAAATTGCCTGTGGTGTATGAGTACATGTGTGAATGCAAGAGTGTATGGGTGTTTCCCAGTACTGGGTTTGCGGCCAGAGCATGTGAGCGGAGCAGAGCAGAAACATTGCTTTAAGAGCGCAAAGCGCCCATCTCATGATTCCGCTCCGCTCGTTCATCCGCTCAGAACCGCTCACTTTACCCAGAATGATCTTTGATGGTTGTTATATGCCAACGTTAGTTCAAGATCTGTGCAATTAGCAGTTAGTTATGGAATTGCTTAGCCTATGTCTGTTAGTCTACGGACTATGGAACTCTAATGACATGCAGACAAAATCACGAGCACGAATTTAGAATAGTGCTCTTTAAGTTACATATTATGACTTTGAATTAAAAATGTATTTTATAATCTATTCGATTTGAATTTCATATGTGTTCTTTTGTTCAGGCTTAAATGCCATGAATTAATTTGTAAGTTAATTATTTCATTTCATAGTTTTAGTAGGACTAATTCAGGAACAAATTATTCGGTTTCATAATTAATTATTAAACTATAAAATTAATTAAAACAAGGATACGCATTAATAAGACGTGGTCGTGGAAGTGAATTTGTAATTAGAATTATATTCAGAGCTCCGTAGTTTAAAATAAGCTAACAGTCAGTCAGTCTATAGTATAAGATAACACACAACTGTCTAAATAAATAGGCTCTAAAATGCACAGTTGATCACTTAGGCCAGGCGTGTCCAAACTCGGTCCTGGAGGGCAGGTGTTCTGCTGAGTTTAGCTCCAACTTGCTTCACCACACCAGCCAGGAAGTTTCTAGTGTATCTAGTAAGAGCTTGAATAGCTGGTTCAGGTGTGTTTGATTAGGGTTGGAGCTAAACTCTTCAGGACACCGGCCCTCCAGGACCGAGTTTGGACACCCCTGACTTAGGCCTATTAAAATATTATTAAAAAAACAAGAAAGAATGCTGCTTTGAAACAGAAACTTATTTTATCAACATGCTTTAATTTTACATAGTTATTCAAGATTTTTTAGAAACAAATAATAGCCTACTAAATTTTATGTCGGAGTGGGATCTGAGCGGTATTGGTTAACCAGCGAGCTTGTGCGTAATGTTAACGGAACGCTTGCTTTGGGCGGTTAGTGACTGAGTGGAGCGCACGACCATGGAGCAGAATACTTAGCGGAGCTTCTCACTGCTTAGCTCCGCTCACATGCTCCGATTTTGGCTGGAAGAGCATCCACTGTGTAAAACATATGACGGAATAGTTGGTGGTTCATTCCTCTGTGGCAACCCTTGATAAATAAGGGATTAAGCCGAAGGAAAATGAATGAATCAAACCAGTAACTTTGAACCAGGTAATAATGGCTGTAATGAAGCTTTTTATTTCTTTTTTTAAATCCAATTTCACACTTCTGCTGTTATTTGTGGCTGCCTCGAAATGGTCCAGTGAGATCTCAGCTAGTCTGAATGCCTTCAGTATCATCACAGCCAATGCTTCTTCAGTATTCATTGAATATTGATCGTGCTCTGACAGTACTGATTAATGACAGTTAATTTGCTTACTGACATGTCTGCAGTCATTGCTTTGAGGTTGTGTAATTTACATCCCCTCGACAGTCTCCCCGGCTATTAATCTCAAGACTATGAGCCATTTCTATGACCCTACTGTTTAGCTTGGATTCACATTAATAAATCAGATGTTGGCGTCTAAACTGTGGCGCTGGATATTGACAGATCACCCATCATTATGTATGTGCCTGCCTTGGCTGAAGTAGATGTGTGTTTGCTTCTATTGGGTCTCAGTGTCATTTATACTGATGGCTTGCGAGCGTTTCATCTTTGGCACCCTACCAGACAGCATCTGAAACAGAGCATATTGCACAGCGCCACGAGAGCGGAGAGAAACATCTCCAGCAGAGTTGAAGATTGCGCTACTGAAAACCATACTATGTCCAATATTGAGGTGAATGTGTTGAATGGAAGCCTGAAAGAAAGCCACATAAGCTTTTATCTTGCCTTCAATAAAGTCTTTATAATCCTTACAGCATACATTTCAAGTTGTTTGCTTGTCCTGTTATAAAAATAAAGCAGGCACAATATCTGAAAATCTTGGTACTCTTAAGCTAAGGACATATTATTTAAATTCAAACACATTGGTTTATTGAGAGTATGTACCCAGTAATGCTACATTTTGGGAATTGTGAAATATGTGCCCGTGGTTATTTCTGGCTATATTTTGTGTGTAAAATATACGCTACGTGGTGGTATGACTGTAGCTTGCTCTGTATGGCATCAGATTGGGAGACCTGGTGTGGATGGGGGTTTGATTCTAGCAAAGGACAGCTCCAGAATCCAGGTCTAATATAAATGATTTAAAACGCAGTGTGAAATCACGGTAAAAGTTTGTGGCTGTGACGACTTTTCTCTCCTAGTTTGTTTGTGAAAACACTATCGGTTGGGTTTGAAAAGGGGGTTGGTGGGTCAGTTGATAGCAAAGCTGAGTAACGTCTTTCACAGATGTGCATGAGAGGAACATTGAAAAATGTACACAGCAGCTTTCTCATGGTGGACTTATGAGGGGGACGTGCAAATGGCACGTATGAGAAAACATACCCTACTAATGTATTTGAGATTGTCAAAAATGTACGCATCGCCCTGTAGTGGATTTGAGAAAACTGGAAAACTATAACTGCAAGCAGACGTAGCCCTGAGCACATATTTCACAGTTCCCAAAAATGCAGCCCTGGGCACATATCTCTATGAGCCAGGGTTGCAAAATACATTAGTGTGTTCGGGGTTGAAAAAATTCACATCAGTGTTACATTTGTTTGATAAAAATACTTTACAACTGCATAATTATAAATTATGTTCTGTGTAAACCTTTGTAATATGATGATTATTATGGAATACTGTTGGATAAGTAGTAAGTTCAGAAGAACCATGTAATATTCATTCATTCATTTTCTTGTCGGCTTTGTCCCTTGCGGGGTCGCCACAGCGGAATGAACCGCCAACTTATCCAGCACGATTTTACGCAGCGGATGCCCTTCCAGCCGCAACCCATCTCTGGGAACTTCCACACACACATTCACACTCATACACTATGGACAATTTAGCTTACCCAATTCACCTGTACTGCATGTCTTTGGACTGTGGGGGAAACCGGAGCACCCGGAGGAAACCCACGCGAACCCAGGGAGAACATGCAAACTCCACACAGAAACGCCAACTGACCCAGCCCAGCCGAGGTTCGAACCTGCGACCCAGCGACGTTCTTGCTGTGAGGCAACAGCACTACCTACTGCGCCACTGGGTTGCCAACCATGTAATAATGTAACGGTATTTACTGTCACTTTTGATCAAATATGACCCATTTCCACTGAGAGGTACAGTACGGTATGATACGGGTCGGTACGGGTCACCTTTATCAGGGTTCCATTTCCACTGCCAAAAGGGGTACCAATGGTGTACAACAGAAAGTTTCACTGAACGTCATTCTCGCTCGAGGAAGTGTCAAAGTAAAGTCCTTCACATATCATATAAGAAGCACTTCTTACAAAACAGATGCTTTAACATATAAATACTTGTGTATAAATGTTCATTATTAACCTTTCTATGAACATGATTTGATTATAACTGCAGATCAATGATGTGCAAAGTGCGAAATAGGCTACTGTACAGTCTGCAATTATATGAAATAAATAAATAAATGCAACATATATGAACACATACAGCCCCTTACACTCTCCGATATGTTACCAATTACAGAAAAACTACACACAGCATACATTTAGTTCTTATTTAAGTAAAAAAACAACACGCAACTTATAGGCCAGTCATTCAATTCAATTCCCCTTTATTTGTATAGCGCTTTTACAATGTAGATTGTAGGGATGCTCAAAATAACCGTGTAACCGTTAACCGAAAGGATGCGTTTGTAATCGATTAATGGTATCAGTTAAACGATTAAAAAATATTATTTTATATATTTTTAAAATGTGGCTGCATAAGGGACCGATCACCGAAAGCGCTTTTTGCGAGGCGCATATTTTAAATGGTTTTAAGCGCTGTGTATGCGTCCTGCGCGCCTCACATTATGCCATTGTGCGCAATAAAAGTCAACTGAGCCGAAAAAGCGTTTTACGTCAGTCGTCTGTTTCATTCTCCAATTATGTTATGCTGCTCTCTTATATGTGCTAAATAGGCCTATAGCTACAAGTCACAGCACTAGTAGGCCTATTTATTTAGTATAGGTCATGTTGCGCGGCTCCGGGCAAATTTTGATTTGGAGGGAAAATGACCAAAATGTAACGTGATGATTGATAATGACTGGCGGGGAAATAAATAATATATTTCAAATCTCTGTACATAACAAAAAAATAAACAATGATAATGCACCAAAAATAGTGCATTTTTATTATAGTGGCAGAACTTGTCAATTTGTATATTTGCATTCACTTTTTAAAATATATTTATTATCTGTTTTTTAGTCCTGTCTGTAATTCTGTTGCACTGTAGAAGCTCTGTCACGAAAACAAATTCCTCGTATGTGTGAACATACCTGGCAATAAAGCTCTTTCTGATTCTGAAGTATATTTTTGGATGGGCCTTGTCAAAAGTCAGCGGGCACTTTCACTTATAAAAAATATAGCACTGAAATTATTTCATTTTTAACAATAAATTAAATTACACAGTGGTTTTATATCAAAAGTTGATAATGATATAAAACATACTACACGTTGATGGTAAAAAAATAAGCTTTTAAGCGATGGCTTTTATTCGTTTCAATATTCAAACATTAAATATTGAATCCATCAAGTTAAATAAAAAACGAATATGAAACAACACATAGCAGGATATAAAGCATATGAAGGACTATTATATTTAGCAAAATGCTGCTCTTTTTATCTTTGTATTTTTATCATTTTATTTCTGTTATTTTAATTATTTTTTTCTCTTCATAATTAACTAACGAGCTATACACATTCCCGCTTGACGTTTTAGAAAATATTTTGCGCAGCTGCCCAGTATATATTAAAGATAATCGAGAGAGAAAAAAAAACACTGAAACATGTTACATGTCCCCAAATGTCCAACTTATTTAACTGAATCGTATAATGGCCTATAACTGAAATGTTGAAAATCGCTCATTTTAAAAACATTTGTCAAGACATATTGATATTTTTTTTGAGTAAAAACAATACCGGCATTTAACAATCCATATTTATTATATTTATTCATTCATTTGACTTGTTTATTTGTGCATTTATAGGCTATAATTTAAATCCAACACAATAATGAGCACCTCGGACAGTACTCCGTAAAGCTTTCATGCAAAGTCCAAAAAACTGAAGAAAGATTAGACTTTCTCCGGTGACGGCCGACACGCCGTAACCGTCTTTCAGGTGGTATAGCTGGCATTAAATTACAAAACAAGCATGCTGCAGTCTGGTCTTTGAATTAAAAAAGTGCAATCATTTCCTCGTTGTTCAAGGAGTCTGGAAGTTTGTGTTCTATGGATATAGCGATCTTAAGCGTTTCTTTATTCGGTGCGCAGCAGGAAAAAAAAAGTTTTTTCAGCAGTGCATGTACTCGTTGGTAAAGTTCTCAGAGCGAGTTTTGTGCTACCAAATGCAGCACACGGCATGCAACTCACGTTTAGTCAGGCGAAATAAACGTCTCTGCCTAGGATGTCAATCAAATTAATGAAGCTCAAGCCACGAGTAAAACAATAGGCTATTTTATTATTTTAAGATTTTAGATGACGGGTTAGTAATTATACACGGGTAACTATATTCAAGTCAATGAAATAATAACTTTGATAAATAAAATATGTTCGTAAGAATGTGGTGGGCCAGTGACTCCCTTCTCTGCCAGAGACTGCTCTGTGGTTTTAAAACCCTTTTCAAACTGTATCGTTTAGACCTATATCAGTTTTTCATGTTAAATGTAGTGTAGTTTACTTGTGGATGTCTGATGAGTAGCGCGCTTCAGCTGAGAATGTTGTGGTGGCAACAGAGCCGCGATGTCAACACACAGAATCTGTCGGCACAGTTCAGCACGGTTGTCTAACCCTCTGCCCAGAACGGTTTGTAATCGTGCCGCGGCGTTTCAGGCTCAGTGGAGAAACAACCCTAAACGTACTGAAGTGTTCTTAGAACGGTTTGGCACGATAGTGGAAAAGCGGCTATTGTCTTTAACACATGCATCGCGCGCACATGAACGGTGAGCGAGAAGAGTGAGACGGAGGAAATAAGTCATTATGACATAATCTTTAGGCTAATGACTTCTATTAAAAATGTTAAAAGGGTTTTTGTAATATAATAATAACAGCGGAGCATTAATTAAATGTATATTTTCAGTGGAGCGATAGATTTGAGGTAGCCTAATATTTTTTTTTTTGACGGAAGAAAAAAAAACATGATTGGACAAACAGCCGCTGGTTCTTTAAAAGGGTTCAGTCAGTGTTTTCGTTCTGTAATTTAAATGTGTCATTTAAGTGAAAAATATCTAGGGCAAGACTATTTATTTTATTCTTTTTATTTAGTTTATTCTTTTTTTCTGTGCTGTTGAAAACATACAGGTGCGTAAAGATGCTCTGTTATGTATGCTGCTGTTTGCATGTTAAAATAAATCAGTATTTTAAAATGCAATATTTAATGTGTCACACAAAATAGACACGTCAATTTATTTTTTTCAAATAATAATATATATTAACCGGTTAATATCCGGTTAATGAGCAGCGGTTGTCGGTTAGTAAAATTAACCGAAATGAGCATCCCTAGTAGATTGTGTCAAAGCAGCTTCACATAGAAGATCATAGTAAATTGAAACAGTGTCAGTCCCGTTTTCAGTGTAGCTCAGTTCAGTGTGGTTTAATAATCACTACTGAGAGTCCAAACACTGAAGAGCAATTCCATCGATGCGCAGCTCTACAGATCCCAAACCATGCAAGTCAGTGGCGATAGCGGCGAGGAAAACACTTTCGCCAATTGGTGAAGTTAAGAGTTAAAAAACCTTGAGAGAAGCCAGGCTCCGTTGAGCACGACCATTTCTCCTTTGGCCAAACGACTTGTGCAGAGCTGCAGTCTAGGCGCCGGAGGCTGGAGAACACTGGACCTCAGCGAAGACTCGTCTGTCCCTGGAGCTTCACAGGAATCAGTCTCATGCTCTCCACTCCTCCATGACCACCACAGCAGCTGCTCAGGATACGGCCTGGTCAAGGATTATGGAAACCTTGGGATCATCTCGTCGCTGGTCTTGGATCAGTCAGTGCAGACCTCTCATCTGCATCTTTAATCTCCACCAGCACATGTAACCTCTTGTTAGAAAGTAATTTAGTCATTCCAATGATAATAGTTAAACATGGCAGTTTGTTCATGTTCTTCTTGGCTTTGTGGCTCTTCATCAAGACAACGACAAGGTTTGTTTGAGTCGGGTCGACCATGGCTCGTTATAAGATGTATATATTATTTCATATATATTATATTCATATATATTACATATATTATTTTCTCGGCTGTGTGTTTAAAACATACTCAGTGGAAATGGGCCATTTATGCAGCTTTAATAAATGTAAAAATTATTATAATTGAATTATTATAATAAAGTAATAAAAAACTGTAAATAAAACAAAAAAATCCAAAAAAAATGCAAACACTTGCACACACATGAATGTGACCCATCCTTAAGTATAAAAAATATATATAGTAACTTTGTAATATAACTTTCTTATTATATATCTGAAAGCTTTTGTTTTCGTGGGTTACCAGCTAGAAAGAATACATGTTTCCTGATTTATAGTGAAGCACGTCAGTGAATGAAGTGTGACAGACAGACACTTTTGCTTTTTCTCTCAAACTAACAAACCATCACCTAGATTTATGCTTTCAGTTAGCATGAATATCTTATACACTTTTGCAGTCAATTACATTCAATCATGATTGTGCATTAACAGCTAGCAACTATATGAATTAATATATGATATATTCTACAGGGGCGGGACGGTGGCTCAGTGGTTAGCGCTGTCACCTCGCAGCAAAAAGGCCACTGGTGTGAGCTCTGGCTGGGTTAGTTGGCGTTTCTGTGTGGAGTTTGCATGTTCTCCCGTGTTGGCGTGGGTTTTCTTCAGGGGCTCCGATTTCCCCCACAAGTCCAAAGACATGCACTATAGGTTAATTGAATAAGCCAAACTGTCCGTAGTTTATGTGTGTGAATGTGGGTGTGTATGGGTGTTTCCCAGTGTTGGGTTGCATCTGGAAGGGCATCCGCCGCGTAAAACATATGCTGAATAAGTTGGTCGTTCATCCTGTTGTGTGATAAAGGGGACTAAGGGACTAAATGGGACTAAATGACTATTTTTGTCCCAGAAGACCAGCCTTTCATTCACTCTATGCGATTTTGCACTGTTTTAAGGGTTGTTAGCGTTAGCATTCAAGCTGCTAAACATCACAGGCAACTCCTCATCATAATTCTGTGATGCTCTCAATGTTGACTTGCCTCATTACTTGATGGACACCACAGTCTGAGCACCATTAGTGCACTCTAAGCGTCTGTCAGAGTGTCACACCATTACATTTCAATGCTCTCTGCTTAATCCATCAATCATGTTCATCAATAGACCTGCTTCACTGTAGGCAGATGAGCAGAGGTCAAATACAACCTTTCATTAGAAGTGTTTGTGCATGAATCATTTTGATTTGATGTGTAGGAAGGAATATATGATTGAAGGGAGATGTTCTGATGAGAAATAATAATAAATTATGGATAAACTTATGGAAGCTTTGTAGCTCTTACCAAATCTCAAAACAAATGTCATTGTTTAATGAATGTACTGTATATTTTTATCTTATGATACCCAAATTATTTTATAGTATTTAAATGATTGCTTCATGTGTATTTTCGATTTACTTACTTGTATATCTGTAACATCCGGTACCGACAGCAGGGTTGAGGATCCAATTGCAGTGTCTTTATTGACAGAGAAAAGTCAGGCAGGCAAGGGTCAATCACAGGTGTCACGCCTGGGCTCTCTCAGAAAGGCAAAGGATCGCAGGAGTTATCAAACACGTAGATTGATTTACAAACACTTACATGAAGGACACAGGAAACACAGGAGACTCAGGAACGACATGGGGTGTAGACAATGCATAACGTAAAATACCGGACGAAGAACTGAACAACACACAGGAGTATAAATACACATGACTAGATGGAACTAATGATTAATTGGGGTAAGACACAGGTGAAACTAATGAGCATTACGAAATGGCGGGAAACGGAACTAAGGAGCACATGGGGAAGGTCACATGACACAAACACAGGGGTCTGACAACAGGAGCAAACAGAATCATAAAGGGCGATTCAAAAAAAAAGTAGTCAAAAGCAGGCAAGAGATTAGTTCAGGTGGCTAACAGCAAAAATCAATAAACAGAGCGAGGGTCTGGAAACACGGAAAACAAAAACAAGGAAAACCTGATGCTACAGGTAAAACAAGACTCAGCCGTGATGTGTGTCTGTTCTGTATTTAAAGTACATGTAATCAGTTATAATGATCCTCTGGCTGTGTGTGTAATCAGTAACAGGAACTGGTGTGTGCGAGGTGCATGCTGGAAGTTGTAGTTTGTAAAAGTGGTGTGTGTAGTTTACCAGCAATCCGCAGTAGCTAGATCGCTGGTGACTGTAACAAAAACCAAGAATTTACAGTTTTATTGTTTATATTTTATATAAGCTTCCAGTGGACAGACAGATTTGGTTATGGATAGAGATTTTGCCACATTGCTTTTAGAATTGTGAGGTATATACTAATAATTTCCTAAAAAAAAAGTTAAAAAAGAAAAAAGAATTATGAGATATGAACTTGCAATTCAGACAAAAAGACTATCTAATTACTATGAATGTAATCGTGCAATATAAAGTCAGAATTGTGAGATATAAACCTTTATATAAACAATTATGACTCACAATTGCAAACATGTCACACAATTTTGAGAAAAAAAAAATACATCTCACAATTCTGAGAAAACTAATTCTGAATTGTGAGGCCTAAACTCAGAATTGTGACATAAAACGTCACAATTACCTTTACTTTTTTTATTCAGTGTCTGAAACTTGCTTGCATAATACTGCAACACTAGCCAGTGTGAAGCTTTTTGATGTCAGTATAATACAAGACGTAATGAGCACTTATCTTCTATTATTGACTATGTCTTTTCCTGAATCTGTTGAACATGAAACAGATCTTGTAGACGTTTGTATTCACCTTCAATAAATCCTGTTGGCTTTGAATAATGTCAATATTTAATAAAAAGGATTTGGAGCGATGAGACCTCATGTTCTATAATTAATATGCTTCATTCCATGTATAATAAGGAAATTCTTTGAAGGAATGTGTCTGAGGAGGAACGTTCCTACGGTTTTTCAAGAGCACAGCATATTTTCTCTTTTCCTCTCTATCTCTCTCTCTCTCGCTCTCTTTGTGCTGACAAGAAACAACTGATTCAGATTCTTGTTAATGAACAGTGATGGAAAGAAATAGACAGCGTGAAAGAGGAGTCAGGCACTTCATAATGTTAGCTTTAATGAAAATGCAATGTTTCACTAATTGAAAATGGAAATTGATGCCGGAGACAGTGTACTGTACATTCGGGTTCAGGATTTCCAATTGATTTTTTTTTTTCTTCTTCTGCAAGGAATTCAGAGCGAATCACAATGAGCTGTCACGATATTTCAGGCCATCTCAAAGCCTTTGCCTTGTGTTTTTTGAGTCCATCTGAGAGTGCTGGGCTAGAAAGAGTAAAAAGAAAGTGCATTTTAATGAACTGAAGTTATATACGACAATTCAAAAGCTTGGGATCTTTTTGTACATTTTTTATTAGGAGTGTATACTTTTATTCTGCAACAATAGATGAAATTTTGATGTTGTGACCCAACCTTTAGACTCACCTTCACCCAAGACTTAGTTTACTTTTTTCTTCAGCTGAATGAAGAAGTCTAAAAATTAATATATATGCCTGAATACATGGCACCTTTGAGCCCTATGATACACCTTGCGCAGTAAGGCGCAAGACGTGTTTGGCAAGATTTGTTGCTATTTTCAGACCAGCACAATCCTAATTTTTACGTTTTGTGCCACGTTGTTTAAATAGCGAATCCATTTGTGCCACTTTGTGGACTCATATATGTTCGGGTCCAGTGGTGTAGTCCTAAAAAAAAAAGTGGTGTACTATTACCCACCCAACCCAAATATTAAAAGTAGGCAAAGAAACGACGAAACTATATATATATATATATATATATATATATATATATATATATATATATATATATATATTATTTTATTTATTTATTTATTTATTTTTATTTATTTAACATAAGTTACCTGTAACTATTGAAAGAAAAAAACAATACTATGGAAGTTAATGATTACAGGTTTCCAGCTTTCTTTAAAATATCTTCTTTTGTGTTAAACAAAATTAAAAAAAGACAAACCGGTTCGGAACAAGTAAAGGTTGAGTAAAGGATGACAATTTTACTTTTTTTGAATGAACTATCCATTAAAAAAGGAAAGATATTTAAACAAATTTGTTCATTTTAAAGCGAGATGCTAATAGCCTAATCCTATTCAATGATTTATGCTTAGCTAATAGTGCCCCCAGCAGACCCGGAGATTGGCTGAGTATATTAAGCTGTGGTAAAACCTGTGTAAAAGCCGTTATAATATATATAATGCCCCATGCACTGTAATGTGTTTTATAATCATAGATAATTGATAAATGTTCGTTAAGAGTTGCATTTTCGCTGGAGGAAACAGCTGTGAGGATGAGGGAAACGCCAAGGAAACAGTAGACGGGGAAACCCGATTGGTACATGTGATACAAGTGTTTCTATAGCAAAGAACTACGAATATGCAGATATTATAACAATCTATAGATAAACACACCTTCTGCTCTCACTCTGCAAAGCTGTGGTTTGCTGATTAAACGAAAAACGAGTTGAAAATGGAGGAGCGAAAGTCTGCCGCCGTTTTCATATCAAATTTAAAGGGGACTAAGGTGATCATTTAGTAGGGTACAGTTCATGAAGAAATCGCAAAACATTTCGAGGGACTGAATAGAAATATAGGGGGCTAAAGCGATGCCCATGCTTTTTTAAAATAATTTTACCTCAGTGTTTCAACGAGACATCATTTAGTTGACTTGTCGTCGTTATCGAAAAACTCAAAATGTTCTCACAGCTGCTGCGGTCGTCAGGGGGCGGGGATGCCGCAAATTAAACAAAAATCCACTGATTGCAACAAATAAGAAATATAAAAAAACATTTGGTATACAGTTAAAGGGGACGCGAATACACGTAAATTAGGGAAGTCTAATCAGAAAAACAAGTGAGTATACCGAGGGTATACGCAATTATTGATCCTCAGAAGTCGTAATACCCAAACAGCTCATGGAAAAAAGTAGGCATACTGAGTATACGTGCGTATAGCCCCGACTACACCACTGTTCGGGTCTATAAAGGAGGTGGGTTGTCTATAAAGGAGGCATTGTTGGCGCGTTGCTATTTTGATTAACTAAAATAGACTGTGCCATTGACCAACTGAAACCTGGTCTGAAGTCCAGTGCAAAGCATGTTAGTTATGTGCCTATGCAGGTCCAAAACGCTTACACATTGCTTAAAGGTGCAGTATGTAAGTTTGACACCCAGTGGTTGAACTGGGTATTGCACTCCTAGATCAAAATAAACACACGCGTGGGATGCCAGAGATTGAGTACAGGAGCGAGTGATTTAAACCGTGTTCTAAATAAAATCAACGACACGCGATAGAAGGAATTATGTTCCATATTAAAAGGAGTTTTAGTTCTAACCAACACCTCGAATTGATATATTAGAAACGGTTTCTATTTCTCACAGCTCAACATGTGAAACCTATGACAGTGCACCTCAGGTAAGCCTCGTGTGTTTTATTCAGTGCTAAATGCTAACAATGTGAGTTTGAATGGATTCTAAACCTTATCGTTTCGTGAGTGAGTACTTATTCTGTGCTTCTGAAAGGCTGTATTTACATTTTTGTCGTGTTTCGTCTGGTGCAAAGAGTCAAACTGCTGTTTGCGTGTTGTTAGGACACGAGATTACAATGTAACCTGCTCACCTAATGTTTACGTTCGTAATATTTATATCATTTGCTAATTAATAACCTCATGTGGAACTGAATCTGTCTCATTTCGACGTCTGATACTGTCCATTTCGGTCACGGGCGCATGCTTTCAGAGCCTTTCTGAATGAATGAATGAAATACGCTGTTTTCCAACAAGGCAACCCGGCGTGCTGAATTATAATTGGCTAAACTGGCATTCTGCAGGTTAACTTTACCTAAACAAAGACAGCGTTCCGGCACGGAAAAAACCATTTTCAAAGCAGAATATCTGACTTCAGCATTGTTTTTCAGTTAAACAAGTATGTTCACTTGGGATGTTTCTTAAATATCTGCAAACATATTATGGTATTTTTATGCTTTAGAAGAATCAAAAACTTACATACAGCACCTTTAAGACACACAGGATGTAGAGCAATATACAAATGTCTTTATATACTGTATGAAAAAAATAAAGGATTAAAATGTTACAAAAATTATTATTTTCTAGATAAATATAAAAACCACTACCTCCATGCCTTCTGAAAATAAACCTTTTTTCAGTTTGTTCATGACAGTTTGCATTTGTATAATGTTATTATTATTAGCAGCATTAGCAATATTGAGACATATGCGTCACTATAAAGGGTATAAGAATAAGACGTGTGTTTGGATATAACTCTCTTATTGACCACACTTCGTTATTATTGTTCATTTATTTGTTTGCTGGAAAAAATTAGAACTGAATTTAGAAATATTTTTTTAAACAAATCTTTGCACTTAACAAACGGAATTAAATATGTAGTCTAATGGATGTCTTCAGTGGAGTGAGTTTCCACCGTTTCCTTATCCACAAAAGTAAAGGAGTAAAGTAAAGAGTAAAAGTAAAGTAAAGAGAAAGTAAAGAGACCAAAAGGAGGAGGCTCATTCTTTATCCTCGTGCTGCAGATGGTCTGTTTAACTTTTTTTCTCGCTAGTGAATTGTTCAGTTTTTCCTCTTACAAAATTCACCATGTAAATAGCAAAAGTAATAGCAAATGGCTCTTATTACACTGAACGTGCTTTTACATTCCAAAAACGCGAACCGCACCTCACTGCTTTTTTGTTGACAAGAAAAAAAAGGGCGTTGCGCTTTTTATGTCACTAGGCAACGACTGAATCAGCTGGGTACTGCACCAGAGTGTTTCAGTTGAAAATAATATAATTTTAATGTTTAATAATATTGTGAAATTCAAGATTTGTGAGTCATACAGCACCAGATAACTCAAAACAGCAACTGCAAGTCTCTCTTTAATGCACGTTATGCTCAAAACACAGCCATAACTCAGTAAGAGAATAAACACAACCCTGTTAGACCAATCGCAAAGCATATTTTTCTGTCTTTAAAATAGCAAAAGTGGATTCAGACACACCCTTAATGCTTTAGTGCTACTGTATGCGCTTTAGACTTTGTGACTAGATCATTAAAATAGAGCCCAATGTCTTTTATATGCGTTTAACTGAAACACATAACTATAAATCTTAGAGAAACTCTGTATCTCACTTTATTAGATCAAATAAATGCAGCCTTGGCATTAAATATATTGCATTAATGTATTTTCAGACTGCTAGTGTACTTAATTAGAATTAATGGCCAAGAAACGTATAAATACAGCCCAATCAGTAATATAAGCGATGTAAAAGCAAATGTATTTTCATGGGGCTCTTCCAATCGATTGATCTTTATTTGAAATGCGTAGGTGGTGAGATGTGTGCACTCATCTATAAACGTTTTAATGAGGGTTTTTGGGGAATGGAAAATGTGAAGACCTCAGGACCAGCGGGGGTGTCAAGAACCTTGTACCTTAATGGCAAACTCTTCA
Organism: Danio kyathit; assembly: GCA_903798195.1. Lineage (NCBI taxonomy): Eukaryota > Metazoa > Chordata > Actinopteri > Cypriniformes > Danionidae > Danio > Danio kyathit. The sequence continues at coordinate 24,839,375 of LR812535.1, read as the reverse complement.
AAGTCCAGAACTTTCTTAACCCACTCAAATATAATTTCCAAGATGAAAGAAAGAAAGGTAATAAGCTCAAATGAAGTTTAAAACGTCCTAATACAATGGATTTGAAATATTAAAGGAATAGCTCAATTAAAAATGTAAATTGTGTCATGTCATTTTTCTGTTACATATACATAAGTTAATAGTTGGCATAACCTGCGGAACATTAAAATGCTTCAATATGTCATGCATATCAAACTTTGTCACTACATGGAGGAAAAACAAAAATGTTTACACAGCTCATGTCTGCAGGCGAAGTCTTTGCCTGTCAGTGTACTAATGCATATTTTAATGTATTTTCATATTTTTTAACTACCAGTCCATCCATTTTCTTGAGATGATAGCTTGTTCCTGCAGGGCAGTAATGATTAATCATTGCTGAAATATCGTCTGGCTGTGAAGGGAGGTTGGTGTTTATGGTAGACGCTTCAAGAAGCCCATCTGGATGTCACAGAGATGCTGTGTGGGATATTTCCCTTACAGATTGTCTCGTGTCAAGCAATTTCTCAAAAAATCTCAGAGTTGTTTAATGTTCATTATGACAGGCAAGTGATTGGTTGAGGCAACGTTGCTGTGTGGGGCCTGACAGTCTTTGCATTTTCTGTTAATCATTAATCAACTGTATAGCTAGCCAACATACAGTTTCTTGTGTATGAATAATTCAGTGTAAGAACTGTTTCTTGATACCTGAGCCCATCACTGATAATCCCTGAAAAGCCATGTTTACTTATTTGCCTATGCTGCATGTTATCAGTCGGCAGGAGATTAACATATAAACAGATGTTGTTTATCGATCCCAAACTGGAACTTCAGCAGTGTTGCATAGGTTAATGTGCATTAATTAGTGTGGTTTCTCATATATTCTCAGAAGACATATTCTGCAAAGATATGACATTATTTGAATCCGTGTTAGTCATCTCATGTAACATTTACACAATGTATCAAATAACTACCTTTATAAAATTAGACTTCATTGTACACTGTGTGTGTGTGTGTGTGTGTGTGTGTGTGTGTGTGTGTGTGTGTGTGTGTGTGTGTGTGTGTGTGTGTGTGTGTGTGTGTGTGTGTGTGTGTGTGTGTGTGTGTGTGCGCGTGTGCGTGTGTGTGTGCAAACTAATTTATAGCTTTAAAATTCTGTGTTTAATTACTGATGATTGGATAAGCAAAATAAAGTTGTGTGTGTATTTGTTACATTTACAAGGATAAAATTGTATAATTACATGGGTATGCCCTTAGTGTTACTTTATTGACATGGTTTACGAGGTTATGCCTTGTGTACTCATGATTTGAAATACTTAAAAGTCTTATTTAAAGGGGTCTATTGTCATTTAAAATTTGCCACAGATTTCCTGTGGGGGTTGGGTTTAGGGGCAGAGGGTATGGTATAATAAGTGAGTTTTACAGTATAAAATACATTACATTAATACACTGTAAAGCAATGCAGGGCTCCACACAATTCATTCATGTTGTACAAATCAATTAAGTTAACTTAACAAAATTAAGTAGATTGAGCGTAAAACAATCAAGTTGTTGTTTTGATTCAGCTCATTTTAAATAAGTATATTGAACAAGCAGCAAAATAATTTGAGTGTAGTGTATAAATATACACCTTGTAAACCTTGTGTTTGTGTGTACATATCCGCTTGTTAAGTCATGACATATTGAATACTGTTTTTAGGTCCAAGCCGCTACTGTGAATTAAGAAAATATTCGTTTATGACCACTTTATAGTCATATCACACATTAACGTGAATTTTATATAAAATCATGGTGTACACAATAGTCTCTGGACTTGCTCCAATATTTTATATATATATTTTTTTATATATATATATATATATATATATATATATATATATATATATATATATATATATATATATATATATATAAATATATACTGTATAGAGAGAGAGAGAGAGAGAGAGAGAGAGAGAGAGAGATTGGCACCATCATCTTTAGTTGGTTCTCACTTTAAAATCCTGTTACCTAAAATTTGCTGAAACAATTAAAACCATGCAAAAAATGAAATAGAAATATGGTTAAAGACATATCCAACATTTACTTACTCTTACAACTCTTAATCCCTCTCTCAGAAATGACCAACTTCCATCCCGTTCGGGTTCATCCTGTTAGGCCTGATTAAAACATTTTCTTGCCGTTGTGTAAATAACCAAGTTTGAATTAATAAAGTTTACGTGCCTGATCCTGAGCAGAGAATATTTTTTGAAGACCTTTTATATCCTTTTATGGAAATACTTCCCCGAATTACAACACAAGCATATTCATTTTTTATAAGTTAAAAAGTTCAGAAGGTACATCAGAACAGGAATAGACTGAGTACACAGTGTTACCTTCACCAGTCAACTCTACACTTTATTCATCTGTGCCGATTTCACGTTCTTTCCTCTGGGTTTAAACTTTCAGTTTCATCTAACTGAAGACCGCGTCCATCAAAAAGGCCTTGGAGTCTCCTTTTTTTCTGTAGGTTGTGTGCTGTTGTCCACTTAGCGGATCCCTTGGCTACTGAGGTCATGTTGATTTCATATTTATAAGGATTGATGACTGCAGTGTGCACTTCATTTCCCATAAGGTCCGTTACTGAAGAGCCATAATAGTCTGGGTGCAAAGGCCAAGAGTCTGAACCTCATTCAAACTGACATTGTGTACATGATTTGACCTCTACCTTAACAACCATAAGAAACTTCATATGAGTAGCTTAAACGTCTTTTAGGCACTAAGTACCTTTTTCTGTTATTACAGTACATACTTATGAGACCAATGCAAGGCCTCTCTGGTGACTCAATGCACTGTGAGTTATTTTTTTAAGAGTTAAAGAGGGAGAACACTTTAGGGCCAATCTGGAAATTAGGTTTTAAATAGCGTGGACACAGTTGACTCGTCTGCCGTAGATCCGCAGTGTTCAGAGACAATCAGAGCCATTAAACTTAATTAGCCAATTCAGACACGTGCCCCTGAACACACTGCTCACCTTTACAGGGAAAGAGAGAGAGATGGGGATGAAAGAAATGCAGTATATGCATCCATAGGGGTATAGAAATGTGACCTTTTTTTTGCAAGGTTTGACAGTATCTGATAATTGACTGCACATTATGTTCAACATGATACACCAATAATGATTTTAAATATGATTTATGCACACACATTGATGTATACACTCACCACTGTAATCAGCCATATTCACCTTATTTTGCAATGCGAAAGTGTGCTCGTTTTTGCGAATGTTTTAGAACTTCTGATTCAGTTTCATATGGGCGAAATGACTAGGAATATAAACAGCAGCACTACTAGTTCTACTACTACTAGCTCTACAGTTCATGACTATACATAAAAAGTAGAATAATATAATAAGATTATATCAGTTTGCACCATCAAGCAGCATAACAAGCTGTTTTTAATGTCTAAAAATCAATGCAAGTGAATGAGACCGGAAGTCTTGAGCCAAAAAGATTCTAATGGCTGCGGCATTTGTCAATACAGTACCTGAACCCTCCTTTGTCTTTAGTACCACCTTGATTCTTTTTGGTAGCAGGGTGCTGGAAACATTATTTAGAGATTTTGCTCTATATTGACATGAGAAAATAACATAGTTGTTCAGAAGTCATCCATAATGTGAATCTTCCATTCCAGCACATCCCAAAAGATCCTCTGCTGGTTTGTGATCTGATGACTGCAGAGACATTTGAGTATCATGAATTGATGTGCTACTAACTTGACGTCTGTTCAAAAAGTCACATTCTCATTCTCACTCCAAGTGCTTCCAATAACTATACTGAAAATCATGCCCCAGAATATCATGTCATGATGATAGCTATATACAGTATTTATTATATGATTCTTTAGCATAGATTCCTCAGCATATGATTCAATTCCTGTTCCTTTCGCATCAGTATGGTAACCGTTTCTGATTTAAAGTCAAGGGTTTGCTTGTGTGTAATTAAAACAATTGCATATTGTGTGTGTGTGTGTGTGTGCGTGCGTGCGTGTGTGCGTGCATGCGTGCATGCGTGCATGCGTGTGTGTGTGCTAAAAGACATAAAATACAAGGAATTTATGAGTATGGGTTGGACAAAGTTGCTTGGTCAACTCTGACCAGACAGGAATTGGTGCACTTTGTATTTATTACATGAAGGCTTATTGTACACACCATTCTGTTCTTGCATTCTGAAGTTCAGTTCAAAACAAGGAATCTACTGTAATCACCATTAAGGAAAAAAAATCACTTAGGGCATATACACCAGGAAAATCTGTTAATTCAATTCATGTTGATGAAAATGAACCAGAATTTGTAAACAAAACCATATTATGTGAACAGAAGTTCTTTATTTCAATTGTATGTGCATAAATAGACAGCAAATTCTGATTGTAAAATGTGTATTATACACATTTCAGTTATAATCTCAGACTTATGCAGACAAACACAGCAACACTTTTTTCTTTTATTCATAAATAAAACTTGTATCAGAATTAGAGCTGTGGCATGTACTGGTATTTGTTAATTGAGATCAGCTGATAATTGCTTAGCAACAGTAGAAACCATGGGTGCACAAATCAAACTATGGGATCCTGATAAATCAAAAGTCCCAGTGGCTTTCTTCATATATGCCAGATCAAGGATGGATCATATTCACACCTTGAATGCACCATATAAGAGATTGTTTGTAATCAGACCAAGACCACCTCTTCAGCTGAGTCTTGATCCATTTGAATGTGATTGCTACAGTATATTCATACACAGTGTTGGGGAAAGTTACTTTTGAAAGTAGTGCATTACAATATTGAGTTACTTCCCCAAAAAAGTAACTAATTGTGTTACCTAGTTACTCTTTATGGAAAGTAATGCGTTATATCACTTTTGAGTTACTTTTGCGTTACTTTTCCATACCTGGTTGAGGTTTGATCTCTTTCAGAGTTTGCAGGTGTTTGTTCACCTTTTTTATAGAGAATCTCTGCATTAAACAACCACCTATATAACCGTCACCTTTATTTTGCTTTAAAAATGTAGGAAAACGTTATATATTAAGAACTCTCTGATCCCAGAGCTATACATGCTGTATATACAATTAATAAAATAATGAATAATGAATAATGAAATTATACAATTATATACAATAAATGAAAGCATGTAAAGTCATGTTTTGTACTTTTGATTTTTGTGTGTTATTAGTCAAGTAAATTCACTGTCAATTGAGATAAAAATTGCAGTAAAGCCTAGAGTAGGCTACAAACATGAAATAATTTATATTAAGGCAAAAACAGATGTTAAACCTTTAAAATGTTTAATAACAAAATGAACAGCAAGACGATAAAAACAAAATAAATCAAATAACCACTCGTCAAAATAAATCTTTGAGCTTTATACATTGAATAAATTGCTTCACGTGGCCTTAACAAATGTGTAAATCGTTTCCCAAAAGAGAAACTTTTTTACTATATTACAAAGCAGTTGTTGCTTCTACAGTAGACAGTGGCTGCATCTCCTCAACAATAAAAGCAATAATCATTTTTAAATATTATTAAAAAAATTTGGTTGAATTAATTGTTTTACCTGAGAACGTGAACTGATGTCAATCATTTGTTGTTTAGCTGGAGGTATTCAATGTCGTGTTTCTTAGTTGACAAGTTTTACTTACACATAATCTACACTTAACGACAGGGCTTTACATTAACACCTGCCAACCCGCCAAATGCGGGTAGATTTCAGTGGTGGCGGGTAAGACAGACACTCCCACTAGCCACTTTGGCTGGTTAAAAATAATTTTCCCGGATAATAATTCATAAAAGCAGGGTTCGACAATAAGGATGGTCCAATATGCATGCAAAGACGATCTTAGAATTGAGAAGCAACACGACTGACAAAAATAATTGCGTTTGCGTGAACAATAAAAAAGCAGATGAATACCGAATGAGAGGATGATCACTGGCACTAACAGCTGAGGTGATTTGCCCGACTGTTTAAAACGTGCGCGCTCCCGTTTCCTTGCGTAAAGCAACTGTCTAGAAACACAGCTGATGTGATCGGTTCTTTTTCAAATAGACTAGTCAAAAAGTAATGAACATACACCCTCAGTCTTGCTGCTTTCATGAGCTCCAGATTTGTATTTTTGTAAGCAGCACCAGTTGCTTTCGCTTTCACCATTATAGAACAGATTTTTTTTATGGGTCTAACGTTGTGCGCGTTATAGTCCTTTCATTATCACACGGTATGTCTTTTTACCTGCTTTCTTTTGCGTAATGTGGTTTAATTATAATTTTTTACAATAACATTGCTTTAATGGGAGATTACTCCCCATTTATGTGTAGTTAACTGGTGATCTGGGACCTTTAGCCAGGACAGATTACTGTGCATATGTTTTGTTAAATAAAAAGTATAGTAAACAGCTATATTTTGCTTGTTTTGACACATTTAAAATTTGTGGCTAAGAAATAATTAATTGTTTATGTTTGGTGTGGTCAAAGATAAATTTGGTTAATCCTTCATTTTGAGCTCTGAAAATTATGTGAAATAAAAACTAATTGTATTACTATGAAACCATGACCCATTTGCTCATGAACATTTAGCAAGCTCATACACGACACACAAAAAGTGAAATGAATGAGGCATGTGGAAATAACGCAAAAATCTAAATTAAGTAATTTTAGCATGTCAAAGTCATGTTTAGGTGTATAAAATATATTTTTCCAACAATACAATTGTGGCTTGTGAAAATGGCGAGTGGCTAGTAGTGTTGAAAAACTACTAGCCACAGTGGCTGGTGATCAAAAAAGTTAATGTCAAGCCCTGCTTAACGACAATCCACTTCTTTGCTTCGATGAGTTAAAAATAACAAAAATCCATTGCAAAAATGTAAGTCTCCGGCCTGCCATTGTTTCTATTTCTGACTGTCTGTAGTGATGATGGGCGATTCGCGAATGAATCGTTTGTTTTAACCGGATCTTAAGTGAACCAGTCGAACCAGTTCACCAAATAAACTGAGTCTGTGTGAACGGTTGCATCTTCAGTAGGCCAAGTTCTTTATTACTTACTTTTTAACATGCCGGATACCCCCCTCTGACTCGAAATAAACCAATATCCTGAGTTATTAATTTACTAGAACAGTACACGGACTCATCTGCTGTGAATAAAAGAGACCTGATGATGATGATTAGTGCGAGCCGACTGTCTGTTCCTTCGCAGCACGCTCTCTCATTGAGTGTGTGATTCAACCTTACTAAGGTCTATTTTATTCCGCAGTATATTTTGTAAAAGCCAATTAAGCAAGCTAAAAAGTAACTAAAAAAAATATAACTTATTTTTAAAAGTAATGTGTTACTTTACTCGTTAATTTAGAAAAGTAATATTATTATGTAACGTGCATTACTTATAAAGTATTACCCCCAACACTGATCATACCTACCCAAAACATCCCCACCAATGGGGGAAACAAACTTGAATTTGATTAAATCAAACCAAACAAGGCAGATGTGAATACACCCTTAAAGACAAAGAGAAATACATTCTGTATAATTCAAAATGTCCTAGTGTTAAAGATGTAGCTTTTCACTTTGGAGGATGGCTCTGATAGACATTTCATGCAAATTCTTTCAATAAATTAACTGCAAATGTGTTATTTCAACTGTTTGACTTTTACACTAGCATAGTATTTTAAAAGCACCTCATATCATTTGGTGACTTTTGCAACAAAAATACCTGAAGAGCTCATCAAAATTTTACAAAGTATCATCAGACAATATAATGTGAAGTCATGTAGGGTCAGAATAGCAATTGTCTATGATAGTCAGATCAGACAAAGAAAAAATGAAAATAACCAGTTGTGCCGTATGCTTCATTAAAATAAAGACCCTTCTATCAATGTGTGTACCAGTAATCTGTTGCGCATATAGATGAAGCTCCCTAGCATTTCCAATGAGGGCCTATTATGATTTAAGTCATGCTTTAAAGGATTGGAACAAAATATCTCTTACAATGCATGTGTGGTTTCCGCTGTTTCTCTGTGGTGTAATTGATGCTCTTGAATTGCTGAGCGTCAGCCTTGTTTAAATTCTTCCCTTTCACACCACGCTACTCTATTATTCATTGGCCAGCCTGATGACAGAGCGTCACACTAAACCTGACACACCTCATATTACATTTGCATGGAGCCAAACTCATTAGATACTACCTTTAGACCTGTTAAAGGTCAGACAAGCGGGAATAACCATGCGGGCCAAACAGAGCATGTTTTAGAAATGCTTATTAAAGGAATGTGACATTTCCTACCCTGATTGGGGTTGTAGTGTCTTTCAGACGGGTTAACATTGAAATTAATGGGATGGAGGAAAGAGGTTTTAAAGAGAGAGTTTGTTACACCAAACTGACCTTGTTTCATTTTCTTCTCTTGCGTGCTGTAAGTGCACACCATGTTTGGAAAAGTCATCTGCTTTTACTTACACATGAAGTGTTGCCTAATGGGATTTTAATACTTGATGGGTGAACAGTTGAAGGTGTTAATTGCGGGAAGAAATTTAATGCTGTCAGTCAAATTATATGGATGATCGCATTGGCAGCAGTCAATCGAATCGCTCTGGATCTTTTTTCACACACTGTCTCCAGTCTCATTTATAGGGATCGACACTTCCAGTTTGTTTTGGCAGCTGAAGGACACAGATGTCAACTCCACACTTAAGACAGATTGTGATTGAGACATTTTAAGACCTTAACATGAGAACAAATTACATTACCATGTTTTATTCAACGCTTTCTCTTGAGCTTTGCAGGGGTTTCATTGATGGAGGGGGAAGTCAAATGGTGAATTATTAATTTGGTCCTAATAATAGAGGCATGGCTGTTCTTTAGAATTAAGCCAATTCCCAAGTCTGACTGTACCTCTTTTCTGTTTCAAGTGGCTTTTGTGAATTCCTCCTTCTCTGTTTCTCCTTCATATCTCAAGCCTTTGATGCTACATATTAAAGGGTTATTTCATCTCAGAATGGCCACACTAAATTTTCAGAAATGATTACTGCCTTTAAATATGAGAGTGAATCTGAACAAAAATACATATAATTGCTGTGTTAATTACGCCAATGTTCCTGGCGTCTTGAGAGGCAATCTGGGAGATTTCTGTCCCAGTGATGAAAGTCTATTCAGCCAAAACGCTGACACTTCAAAACATGTCATAAAGAAATCAAATTAAATCCATATGAATTGAGCGGTTTAATGCAAATGTTATAAAGAAGCAAGCTCACTTTATATGATGAACACATTTAATTTCAGCTTCTGTTCACATATACTCACCGGCCACTTTATTAGGTCCACCTTACTAGTTCAGGGTTGGACCCCCTTTTGCCTTCAGGACTACCTCAATCCTTTATGGCATAGATTCAACAAGGTACTGGAAATATTCCTCAGAGATTGTGGTCCATATTGACATGATAGCATCAGGCAGTTGATAATGCGAATCTCCCGTTCCACCACATCCCAAAGGTGCTTTATTGGATTGAGATCTGGTGATTGTGGAGGCCATTTGAGTACAGTGAACTCATTGTCATGTTCAAGAAACCAGTCGATTTGTGCTTTATGACATGGCGTGTTATCCTGCTGGAAGTAGCCATCAGAAGATGGGTGCACTGTAGTTATAAAAAGATAGACATGGTCAGCAACCATACTCAGGAAGGCTGTGGCATTGGCACAATGCTCAATTGGTACTAATGGGCCCGAAGTGTGCCAAGAAAATATCCCCCACACCATTACACCACCACCAGCCTGAACCGTTGATACAAGGCAGGATGGATCCATGCTTTCATGTTGTCACAGCAAAAATCAAGACTCATCGGACCAGGCAACGTTTTTCCAATCTTCTATTGTCCAATTTTGGTGAGCCTGTGTAAATTGTAGCCTCAGTTTCCTGTTCTTAGCTGACAGGAGTGGCAGCCAGTGTGGTCTTCTGCTGCTGTAGCCCATCTGCCTCAAGGTTTGACGTGTTGTGTATTCAGAGATGCTTTTCTGCATACCTCGGTTGTAACGAGTGGTTATTTGAATTAATGTTGCCCTTCTATCAGCTGGAACCAGACTGGCCATTCTCCTCTGACCTCTGGCATCAACAAGGCATTTGCTCCCACAGAACTGCTGCTCACTGGATATTTTCTCTTTTTCGGATCATTCTCTGTAAACCCTAGAGATGGTTGTGCATCAAAATCCCAGTAGATCAGCAGTTTCTAAAATACTCAGACCAGCCCGTCTGGCACCAACAACCATGCCATGTTCAAAGTCACCTAAATCACCTTTCTTCCCCATTCTAATGCTCGGTTTCAACTGCAGCAGATCGTCTTGACCATGTCTACATGCCTAAATGCATTGAGTTGCTGCCATTTGATTGGCTGATGAGAAATTTGCGTTAAAAAGCAGTTGGACTGATGTACCTAATAAAGTGGCCGGTAAGTGTAAATAATGATAACATATCAAATATATTTACAAATGTGTTCTAAAGATGGGAAAAAAAAGTCTTACGCGTTTAGAACAACATGAGGGTGATTAAATGATGACAGAACTTTCATTTTGAGGTGAACTGTCCCTTTAATTGGTGGACAGTTGTGTGTATTTAAATGAAGTGATTGACCTGAGGTGACTTTGACCATAGCTGCAATCAAGCCTGAAGCTATGTTTTCTCAGTTCCCCCCTTTTTTATATAAAATCCACCTCTGCTCTCACTCCGCGTCCTTGTTACACAGATATCCCCACCACTGGCTTTATTTGATCTTCTGCTTTCAGCTCTCTGGTGGGAACCAAAGATGATCAATAGATGCTGTGGATGCGAGAGCTCTACCAGAACGAGAGCTTTTACATCCTTCTTGCTTGTAGCTACAGGTAGCGAGCATCATGCTGTCATTCTTCTAGATCATCTCAGATATTATTAATATCAACATCCTCCAGCAAATCTGAAGGTGGGATTGACAGATCGGGTGTTCCTACACATGCCGTATGCGGGGAGAGGTGTAATTGTCACTCTCCTTGTGTAAAGGCAAGCCTTGAAAACATTTTTTTTGTTCGTCCTGTATACTGCATGTTTTCCTTCTTTGCTTTCTCTTCCGTTTTCTGAAATTTGAATTAAAAGATGGCGTGTATTCTTTGCTTTGAAGGATATACAATATATAATGCCAGATGGGTTATGTCTTGCCTTTAGGGTTGATTCACTCATTAAGTATTTACAGTACATATATTTACTAGACTATCAATGGATGGATCTCCGTTTGTGCTCAAAAGATAAACCAAAGTCTTATGGGTTTGGAAGTAAATAACTAAATGATGACTGAATTTTCATTTAAGGGGAAACTATTTGTTTAGAGCATGTGGTTTTAATTCGACCTTGATGAGACTTTGTTTCCTTTTTTTATTTTGTTTTTGTGTCATTCTTTGTATTAATCTCTTTTGCACAACAATTGCTTATGCATATTAAATTATATATTAAATATAACGTCATGATATAAAAATGTTTGCCTCTGTGGTAACAAAAAGTTGTTTCCAAGTTAAATGTGATATTAAAATATTGTGCTATTGTATCTCTGTAAATAACATGACTTACAAAATATCTAAAATCAATAATTATAAAAAGGCATTATAACAATTCATTCATTCATTTTCTTTTTAGGCTTAGTCCCTTTATTAATCAGGGGTCACCACAGCGGGATGAACCGCCAACTTATCCAGCACATGTTTTTATGCAGCGGATGCCCTTCCAGCTGCAACCCATCACTGGGAAACACCCATACACTCTCATTCACACACATACACTACGTACAATTTAGCCTACCCAATTCACCTATAGTAAATGTCTTTGGATTTGTGGGGGAAACCGGAGCACTCGGAGGAAAACATGGGGAGAACATGCAAACTCCACACAGAAATACCAACTGACCCAGCCGACGCTCAAACCAGCAACCTTCTTGCTGTGAGACGACAGCGCTACCCACTGCGCCACCCATCAAAACAATTATGTTGCAAAATATGAAAAATATATATTTAATTTTTAGATTTTGTTATTTAATTGTTAGTGTTTAGCTAATAATTTTTTTTATTTTGGGTTTTATTTTTAATAGCATTTATAGTATTTATTTATTTTAACTAATATGATACAATTACACAGCAAGAAGGTCGCTGGTTCGAGCCTCGGCTGGGTCAGTTGGCGTTTTTTGTGTGGAGTTTGCATGTTCTCCCTGCATTCACGTGGGTTTCCTCCGGGTGTTCTGGTTTCCCCACAGTCCAAAGACATGCGGTACAGGTGAATTGGGTAGGCTAAATTGTCTGTAGTGTATGAGTGTGAATGAGTGTGTATGAATGTTTCCCAGGGATGGGTTGCGGCTGAAAGGGCATCCACTGCGTGAAACATATGCTGGATAAGTTGGCGGTTCATTCCGCTGTGGCGACCCCGGATTAATAAAGGGACTAAGCCAAAAAGAAAATGAATGCATGAATGAATGATACAATTATTTTCAAAAACGTTCTAAATTTCTAAATTTCAAAAACTTTTGAATTCTGTTCAAAAACATACACTCACCGGCCACTTTATAAGGTACACCTTACTAGTATCGGCTTGGACCACCTTTTGCCTTCAGAACTGCCTTAATTCTTTATGGCATAGATTCAACAAGGTACTGAAAATATTCCTCAGAGATTTTGATCCACATTGGCATGATAGCATTGCGCAGTTGCTGCAGATTTGTCTGCTGCACATCCATGATGCGAATGTCCCGTTCCACCACATCTCAAAGATGCTCTATTGGATTGCGATCTGGTGACTGTGGAGGCCATTTGAGTACAGTGAACTTGAGACTCATCAGATCAGACAATTTCTAATCTTCTATTGTCCAATGTTGGTGAGCCTGTGCAAATTGTAGTTTCCTTAGTTTCCTGTTCTTAGCTGACAAGAGTGGCACCCGGTGTGGTCTTCTGTTGCTGTAGCCCATCCGCCACAAAGTTGGACGTGTTGTTAATTCAGAGATGCTCTTCTGCATACCTCGGTGGTAACGAGTGGTTATTTGAGATACTGTTGTCTTTCTATCAGCTCGAACCAGTCTGGTCATTCCCTAACCTCTGGCATCAACAAGGCATTTGCGCCTAGAGAACTGCTCACTGGATGCTTTCTCTTTTTCAGACCATTCTCTGTAAACCCTAGAGAAGGTTGTGTGTTAAATCACCTTTCTTCCCCATTCTGATGCTTGGTTTCAACTGCAGCAGTTTGTCTTGACCATGTCTACATGCCTAAATGCATTGAGTTGCTGCCATGTGATTGGCTGATTAGAAATTTGCGTTAACAAGCAGTTGGATCGGTGTACCTAATAATAATAATAATAATAATAATAATAATAATAATAATAATAATTCCTTACATTTATATAACGCTTTTCTAGACACTCAAAGCGCTTTTACATATTGGGGGGAATCTCCTCATCCACCACCAGTGTGCAGCATCCACCTGGATGACGCGACGGCAGCCATTTTGCGCCAGACCGCACACCACACACCAGCTGATGGAGAGGAGACAGAGTGATGAAGCCAATTATGATATGGGGAGGGTTCGGAGGCCATGATGGACAGAGGCCAGTGGGCAGATTTGGCCAGGATGCCAGGGTTAAACCCCTACTCTTTCTCGAAGGACATCCTGGGATTTTTAATGACCACAGAGAGTCAGGACCTCGGTTTAACGTCTCATCCGAAAGACGGCGCTCACTGAGCAGTATAGAGTCCCCGTCACTGTACTGGGGCATTAGGACCCACACAGACCGCAGGTTGGGCGCCCCCTGCTGGCCTCCGGCAGCAACCTAGCTTTCCCATTTGGTCTCCCATCCAGGTACTGACCGGGCGCAGCCCTGCTTGCTTAGCTTCAGTGGGCGACCATGTGAGAGTTGCAGAGAGCTAGCTGCCGGATAATAAAGTGGCCGGTGAGTGTATATTGCTTGCTGAAATAGCTTTGATTAATTGATTGGCTGGCTGGCTGGTTGATTTACTTTTTGGTTATCAGAGTACACTGTTACATTTGAATGTAGAATAATGCTGTTGTAGGGTCTGTAGGGTCTAAATTAGCCATTCTCCAAAGCCAGGCCTTTACCTCTTGGTATGAACAGGCTTTATGAATGTATTGTTTGGGTTATAGATCTGATGATGTGAAATTTAAGATGTATTTAATCCTCTTGGTTCTCTAATGAGGAACTCTGGTAAATGAAAGTAAATGAAACATTAGATGTCATCAGCATTCTGGAATGGTTTTGGACACCACAAAAACAGAAATCTGATGTCTGAAATAGAAATATAATTGGGTGGTGATGTAGACTGATGTCTTTTTGTTGTGTTGCTATGGTGCGGTTTCATATAAAGACCATTCTTATTGTCTCTTGTTTATTATTGTTCATTAACTCGAGGCATAAATTCCATCTTTGCATGTTTGTGTTTGTTTTAGGTGTCTAGACCCATCCAAACCAAGAGCTGATTACGCCAAGCCTTTCCCTCCCCTCAAACTTTTCCACCACAAAAATTAGCTGTTGATGAGGTGCGTTCACACCACCGCATTCGTTCTGTCCCAGGATGCCTGTTTTTTTTCAGTGGTTTGAACAAGGTCACAGCTCATATACACTCTGAAAACATGCCCGCACGCAGTGACAGAGCAGATTCTAGTGCAAAACACCCTGAATTACTGAGCCACATGATGTGTTGATGTTGTTTAAAGTATAAATGGTTTTCTTTAAGGTCATCTCTATTGCTTTTTAAACTTGTAGTAATAGAAAAAAATGCTGAAGAGACAATTTAAGTGGAAAACATTTGTTTAAATGACAGACCTGAGGCTTCTGGGTTTTGTCTGTGCTTTGTAGTATTTACGACGTGTCTCCAGCAATTACCTGTCTATGGTCCATGCAGTTTTCCACAGGAAGAAACATTTAGATTAGCAATCGTTATACACTTGGTTAAATGTGATTTGTTGTGAATGCAGCGCTGCTTTGATCAGCCTGAGCGGTTCACTGCTCTGTACTTCATGTACAGCATCACAGAGCTGTAATACATACAGGCATGTTCAGTTGTTACTGTGACACCAAAAAAGATAATCATTTCAAGTTTTCTTTTTAGGAAATTTATACTGAGCAATGATCTGTCTTAGCAATTTTGCAATTGCATAGAAAAAAAGATTTTTGGGTTCAACAAATGAGCTTTCAGTGAACAGTTCTTAAAACAACCATCTACAATAAGTACAAGATTCTTATTCATGGATGTTTAAGCTTCTTCACTGAACTGTTTATGTTGAAGAAGCTTTATGTGCAAGAGTGTACATGTATGTGTTTCAGAATCACTTTAGACTTCAGGGCCCTATCACACACGATTTGTTGCCATTTTCAGACCAGCGCAATCCTAATTTTTACATTTTACACTACATTGTTTAAATAGCAAATCCATTTGCACCACTTTGTGGACTCATGTGTGTTCTGGTCTAAAAAGGAGGTGTGTTAAGGTGCCTTGTTGGCGCATTGCTGTTTTAAGTAACTGAAATAGACAGCGCCATTGACCAACTAATAGCTGGTCTAAAATCCAGTTATGCACCTATGATACACATTGATTAATACACACAGGATGTACAGCAATACACAAATATCCATGACTTCTTCATGTCGAGAAGCTTTTTTCATTTTATTCATGACAATTTGTATTTGTTTAATGGTCTTATTATAAGCAATATTATTTATTAAACACATATTTATATTTGTTTTAATAAAAACAAGTTTAGATTTGTCCATCTGTCAGGTTTTGGAGACATCTGCATCACCATATGGGGCTAAGAATAGGACGTGTGTTTGGATATAACTTTGGATTAAGTTTTTTGAGCACATTTCGTTATTATTGTTTATTTATTCAATTGCTGGAAATTAGAACTAAATTTAGAAACAGTTTGAAACAAATCTTTGCATTTAACAAGCAAAATTAAATATGTAGGCTAATGGATGTTTTCATTGGAGTGAGTTTCCTTATCCACGAAAGTAAAGGAGTAAAGTATAGAGTTAAAGTAAAGTAAAGAGAAAGTAAAGAGGCTGAATGTTTGTCATGTAAATAGCAAATGCGCCATGCTGTGACGCAACTGACTCTTATAGGGAATGGGACATGCGACTCTGATTGGTTTAATGCACGTTATGCTCAAAACACACCCATAACTCATTAAGAGAATGAGCACAGCCCTGTTAGACCATATGCCAGGGTGCAAAGCTTATTTTTTCGTCCTTAAAAAGCAAAAGTGGATTCGAACATGCCTTTAATGCTTTAGACTTTGCACCTAGATTGTTAAAATAGAGCCCTAAAACTACAAACTCAAACCTTAATCCAAAACATGTTTTAATATATAGTCAAAAAACTGTGCTTAGTTTTATTGACTGTACATAATAGGGTGTCAGTCTCATTTCTTTTCTGTTCTAATTTCTTTTACAGAACATGGCGCTGCAAGGCAGCCTCAAGCTTTTCTGTTAGTTTATTAACTTTGAACAGGTCATGAATTGATTTTTTGACATGTATATGAGATTATTGTTCTTTAAAAACATCCTGTAATTTCCAGAACTAAAAACATTCATGTAGATCAGAAAATAACTAATTTTATGACACACTGTGTTAATGTGACAAAAGTCCACCTGTGCTGCAGGCCAGGGCCCACTCATGTCTTTTGTAGATATAGGGTAACATTAGGAAGCAGTGTTTCAGATTAATAGTAAAGAAAATAAAACTTATTTTTCAACATTGAAGTGAGTAATGCTTTTTCATGTTACTTTTTCTTTATTTTTATATGTACTTAAATATGTTTTAATACAATGACACATGCTTGTTTTCAGAGTACTTCACATCACCTTTGATCTGTTTTTCAGTATTTCAGTATGCAAAACTGTTATTCAATCATAGTCATAGGAATTAATGTCAAAATGGTCTGTTACAAAGATAGGGTCAAAAACATCTATTACTTCTAAATTGCGAGTCTTTTTATTTTAATATCTTGCTAACAATAAAAGTTTCAATAGAATATTATAAAACTATTAAAAAAGGCACATCATGCCAATGTTAAATCATTCTACACATAATATTTTACAAGCAATATATTAATGTGTACAAGAAATTATACTGTGTCTGAACAAAACAACTTAACGGCTCTTTTCACAAGGAAAATCCTCTTAAACTCAATTAAACAGAATTGAAAAATCAACACAGACAAAGACACATAATTATACCCCAAAATGTAACTAGATAAAATAAAATGTAAAAAAAACTAAA
Source organism: Danio kyathit (assembly GCA_903798195.1). NCBI lineage: Eukaryota > Metazoa > Chordata > Actinopteri > Cypriniformes > Danionidae > Danio > Danio kyathit. The sequence continues at coordinate 24,822,055 of LR812535.1, read as the reverse complement.
CCAGACTTGAATGTGTGCATGTTGGAAATAAAACAGCTTAACTTAATTCTTTCTCTGCTGTCTGCACTCAACATTAGACTTATAAACTTCTTTCCCTGTTAAGGCCGATTTATACTTCTGCATCAAGCGCACGCATATGCTACGGCGCAGCCTACGCTTGGACGCGCACCTCTCAAAAAATGTAATGCGTGATTGGTCGGCTTGGTAGCGCTGATGAGTGTGGGCAGAGGTGAGAGCCGCGAGTGTTTACAAGTGTGGAGTCCCGTGAAGGAGCTCCGGATGGAGACTGTTGTTTTGTGTTTACCTTATGATTAACGTTGTTGCATGTCTGCCAGTTCCGCCTCAAAATGAGCGAATTTGAGCCACTTGTAAATTAAGGAAGTGTTCAGAAAAAACAAAACACTAGCGAAGAAACTCGTCACAGAGAAACATAAACACCTACTGCCAGCTAGTGTTTCAGAAGTGTATTGCAGAGAAACAGAAACAGCGCGCACAAGTATAAATGCACGGCTACACGCGAGGCTTGCGCCGTGGGTCACGCCGATCACTTGATGCTGAAGTATAAACCAGGCTTTAGTCCCAATCATTCATTAAGCTAATGCCCTGGAAATTTCCAGAATGACCACCACATGCAGCTTTCAACAAGATCCACTAATTTGGATCTTCTCTGTGTTATCACACACCAGCTATAGGTGGAATGGAGAGACAGTGATAGAGCCAATTCGGTGGATGGGGATGATTGGGAGGCCATGATGGATAAGGGCCAAGAGGGAATTTGGCCAGGATTACACCCCTACTCTTTACGATAAGTGCCATGGGATTATTAATGACCACAGAGAGTCAGGACCTCAGTTTAACGTCTTATCTGAAAGACGGCCCTCACTGACATTATAGTGTCCCCTTCACTATACTGCGGCATTAGGACTGACACAGACCACAGGATGAGTGCCCCCCTGCTGGCCTCACTAACACCACTTCCAACAGTAACCTAGTTTTCCCATGTGGTCTCCCATCCAGGTACTGACCAGACTCAGCCCTGCTTAGCTTCAGTGAGTAACCGGTCTTGGGCTGCAGGGTGATATGGTTATGGTTTTCCTGTACTTCAAGTAGTAGAGCATGGCATTAGCAAGACTCAATACCCAGGGAAAGCAAGAAGTTAAATGTGTGAACTATTTTGTGGGCACCTGACTGGCCTGTTTTTTCCTTTTATATACTATTCTTATTTCAGAAGTCAGCTTCAAGAGACATACCGTTGAAGTCAAAATTGTTAGCCCTCTTGTGATTTTTAAAAAAAAAAAAATCCCAAGTGCTGTTTAAAGGAGAGATTTATTTCAACACATTATTAAACATAATAGTTTAATAACTAGGGCTGGGCGATTAATCCTAAAGTAATCAAAAAGTAATCGAAATCGACATTCAGAACTTATTATCAATCAAATTTATTTTTAAATTACTTTCCCTACCACGTGTGGAGTCACGTGACCCCGCTTTGTTAAGGCTGATTTATATTTCTGCGTTGAATGCGTAGGTATGGTCCGATACAGCCTTCTCATGTTCGTATACCCGCGCACCTCAATAAAAATGTAACTTCACGTCACACATTTGCACTACATTGACAATGATTGGAAGCTGCGCCAGAGATGCCTTAATATGGCATTTTTTCTATTACAATAAAATTATAAAATAATCGTTTACAGAGCATTCAAGAAATGCACTATTTAAAATATTATTAACAGGATATGCGGGACTTATTTTATTTAGAAGAGATACTGCTTATTTTCTACTTTTATTATGAAAAACATTGAAAATAATATATTTTGTTTTCAAAAGTGCAAGTTATTTGTTGTCACTTTTTTCTAAGAAAAAAGTGACTCTTCGTTTTGGGCATTGTGTGTTTTAATTTCAGTTGTTTAAAATTGATGTTCAATAAATAATCATAGATATTAGATAGTGTGTGTTTGCTTCAATTATTTTATAATCAAGTAATGCACCCTTCATTCAGAAATCTCTTACTTGTAATAAGTGAGTATGTTTACTGTACAAAACGTGTAAAAAAAAATAAAATGTATAAAATAATCATTCTTTAATCGAAATCGAGTTAAAATGTTCAATTAATCGATTTTAGACCAAATCGCCCAGCCCAATTAATAACTCATTTCTTTTGTCTTTGCCCATGGTGAGAGTATAATATTTTACTAGTTATTTTGCAACATACTAGTATTCAGCTTAAAGTGAATTTAGTTCAATTTAATTACTTAAGGTTATTTTGTTAACTAGGCAAGTTGTTGAATAACAGTGGTTGGCTCTGTAGTTAATCGGAAAAAAAAATCTTAAAGGGGCAAATAATATTGACCTTAAATATGATTTAAAAAAAATGAAAAACTGCTTTATTTCAGCCAAACAAAACAAAAAAAGACTTTCTCCAGAAAAATGATATATTATAGGAAATACTGGAAAAAGTGTCTTGCTCTGTTAAACATCACTTAAAAATTTCAAAGGAGGGCTAATCATTTTATTAACTGTATATCATTTTAAGCAGGAGAACCTAAGGTTCTACTTCTCAATCTATGTACAGATTGAAACCTAACTAAATCTTGTCTAAAAAACATATGAACAGGCAGAAAAATGCCAGAATTTAAAGAAAAACAAGAAAAAATGTGATGTTTTCCAATAACACAAATAAAACCTCTTGAATTGAAAATAGATTTTTTTTTCTCTTTAGAAAGTTAAGCACTGATGCTTTATACTTTACCAGCATAACTGTTTTCTATATCCAAAATTCCCTGAGCAAGTTATAGCAATTTATTTCGATGTTATTTAATGTAGCATCTGCCAACTGCAAAAATGTAAATAATTTTTTTTTTCAGCAACAAACATAGCCAAACCATTTAGAAAAAAGATAAAGAGAAATCTGCAAACTTGGGAGACTATTTTCCCTGCCTCAGCGTCCTTAAAAGATGGCATGCCCTTCTGCACCTCCCATCTCCATTCGGCTGTTTCCTGACAGAATTATTGATCCATCGCATCCCAAATTGGCTCTCCGTGCCTTAGCCTCAACTCCAGTGTCTGGGCTGAGTGACACCGATTGGCTCGCTCAGTTCAAGAGCTTTTCCATTTTCAGGTCTATCAGTGCCTTGGGGGCTTGGGGAGCGACATATCATTTTTCTGGGTCCAGGTTTCTTTGAGTTGCAAGCCCCACAAAAAGTCCAGCACTAGTCCTTAGACTTGGCCATAAAACATGCTAGTAGTTGAGCCTACATTTAAACTGTGGATGAACGTTTTACATTGGATAGAGGACAGATTTTGTTGTCATTAGGATTTCTGTGGGATTTGACTCTGTAAAGTTTGGATGCCCCATCCTTCATCATTCACAGAGAGTTAGGTGCCTCTGCCAAAATGTCCCACAAATTAAGCCCTGATAGGCATATGTCTGCACCCTGTTATTGTATTTGGCAGTTGTGTATTTCTCATCAGATTGTAATCAGGCCGTAATCAGAATAGTGCTGGTGAGAGAGTAATTTGTGAGGCCGACGTGCAGATTGAAAAGTCGGTTGCGGAGGTGGAACATAATTCCGCAGGAATGATTTCACTTCCAATTGTTTTTTTTTTATTCTTGTTAATTATTACATTGTACATGACGTTCTTCCTGCTCTAATTTGCAAATTGTCTTCACTCGGATGTTATTAAACATCTTCATTATGGTGCTTCTTGAGACATGAGACAAAACAGGTCCCACAACTTTTATTTGTTATGTATTAGTTATTTAAATGTCAGTATTTTCTGATTGATAACTCATTCATTTTCCTTCGGCTTAGTCCCTTTATTCATCAGGGGTTGCCACAGCGGAATGAACCGCCAACTTATCCAGCATATGTTTTACACAGCGGATGCACTTCCAGCTGCAACCCAGTACTGGGAAACACCCATACAAGGCCAATTTAGTTTAGTCAATTCACTTATACCGCATGTCTTTGGACTGTGGGGAAACCGGAGCACCCAGAGGAAACCCACGCGAACACAGGGAGAACATGAAAACTCCACACAGAAATGCCAACTGACCCAGCTAAGACTCGAACTAGCAACCTTCTTGCTGTGAGGTGACAGTGCTAACCACTGAGCCACCATGTTGCCCCTTGATAAACTTACTTTTATTAAAAATTGGAAGTTTGAACTGTTCTCTTGTGTTCACCTAGAAACATTTATTTGACCACAAAAACAGTAAAAACTCATTTTAAAACTTCATTTAAAAAAATGGCCTTTTCTAAATTAAAATATATTTGATGTCAAAGCTAAATTTTTACCCGACATTCAGTGTCACGTGATCATTCAGAAATCATTCTTCCAATTTATATATATATCTATACAGTACATATACATATACTGTACGTCAGGGGTGTCCAAACTCGGTCCTAGAGGGCCGGTGTCCTGCAAAGTTTAGTTCCAACCCCAATCAGACACACCTGGGCTAGCTAATCAAAATCTTAGGCTTTCTAGAAACATCCTTGCAGGTGTATTGAGGCAATTTGGAGTTAAAATCTGCAGGACACCGGCCCTCCAGGATCAGGTTTGGCCACCCCTGCTGTAGATAAATTCCAAAATTTCATTGTCTGTTTTATCCAAGTCCTCATGAATCAAATAATCCAGGTAAGTACCCAGGAAGATTTTGACTTAATAATAATAATAATAAATTTTATTTGTAATGCCTTAAACTCAAAGCGCTATTCTTGATCTTATATTAGCATAGAAAATGCCACATACTGTTTATAAACGTCATTACCAGATAGATTGACTCTGAAATGCTTTGCATACAAAATACAGTTGATAAACATGAACCAGAACCTTCTGAATTATTTAATTTATGGATCCTAGCATTGAGCCGATAGACAATAACATCGTTCATCGTCGATGGCCGATAGACATCACGATGCTGAGCCGGTATCGCCGATTCTCCGCCCCGCCCCTGTCGCAAACCTGCTCATGAAAAATACACACTTAGGCCCCATTTACACTAATACAGCTTACTTTTAAAATGGCATTTTAGAACGAAAATGACCCACGTCCACACTGGTGTTTCACCTACCATTTCTGAACAGCCCTTCGTCCACTGAAAACGCACATCACGTGACCACACCCACACACACACAGCCACAGACACACACACTGTCATGCGCTCGTCTGAGCTCCAGAGAACAGTGTACATCAGACAGTTGATCAAGGATGTATCGCTGGATCGTGTCTCACTATAGTTGTTAAACGTGATATTTAATTAATCTTGTTTCTATTCAGGGCTTAATTTGTGCCGGAACAACCTGGATCCGGCACCTCTGAAATCTGATTCAGCACCTCATTTTACAGATCTCCGTCCTTAATCGCCCTCCTCCCCTGTTCGCTGTTCATTTTCACTTTTTTTATCCGCGACTCCTCAACCCTTTTTACTTTCGTCCTCGACACCCCAGCGCCGTTCACTTTCGTCCGCGACACCCCTCCGCCATCCACCGCACCAAACAAGTGACTGACACGGATCACTCTGCCTACTCATGCCAGAGTCTCGCGGAAAAAGTGATTGACAGGAGGTAATTTGTGTGTAACTTATCTTTATTTATTTATGATTTGGTTATGGGCAAAACAAAGACAATTAGTTAAAACGTTAGGCTACAAATAATTAATTTGTTATGAATTAAAATATATAATATATAATATAAATAATTAATTCACCTCTGTCTATGAAGACGATGCCATCATCCATCGAGATGTTTCACATTAGACATTGTACGATGCTAAATTGGTCAACATCGCCCAACCCTAATGGAACCACATTACTTTTTCACATAACCCATTTTCTTTTCAAACCATTTAAAAAAAAAGGTGCTTTTAAAAATTTCGAGAAATACATTTTATACCTTATGTCTTACTGTATGTCTAAAGACTTTATCATGAATATATGTAATCCATACGCTATAGCTGTCAGTCAATGATTGCCTTCTTTTGAATTAAACTCATTTATTGTATAGTTTGTTCAGTGAAGCAATATCACACCTGTCCAGGCCCCCATGAGGTTCCTTTATAGATTTCCTTTTTTTTATAGTTTTTCTTTTTTCTTTATGGATAGACCACACGTATATTGTGCTTAGACAGTCATCAGTGGACAAAAGCATATGCTGCATGTTTTATCACTATAAGCCATGTCTGCAGCTAAAAAATCCTGGTGTGAAATATTTTATTTTGTTGGGAAAGCTTTGGGAATTCAGGACCACAGACCACAGTCATATAACACTATCAGCTCCCTGTCAGGCACTCAAGATAACTCAACCATATCCCTGTGGAAGCCCCTGCTAGTTATCATCACATTACAGTAGTGAGAGAAATACATAATAGCCTTAAGATAATGCTCTCCACGGGGAAGAGCAAGCATAAAAAAAACCACACATTTTAAGTAGCCGAGAGTTCATTTGCTCAGGTTTCTAGATTTAAGGCATCTCAGGGGAGCACTTCAGAGACAAGGTATTATTATTGCTGGTTTGGGATCAGAGCTCTATGCCTCTCACAGTCCATATTAAATGTGTATACAATATAATATTGAATTGATTTGCACTTGAGGGAAACTCTGGCGTGCATGTTCTCTGTAATGGAAACAGCTTCTGTATTTTTTTGGGTCTTATTCTCTCTGTTTTTCTTTCTCCTTGGTGTATTTGCCAGGCTGTTGCATCCTTAGCTGTTTCGTTTGCAGTAATCTAATGTAAGCTTAGCATTGTGCTATTTCATTAGTTTGGAAGTTACTTTTAAATGGCAAAGTTAAACGAGATATTTTGCAACAAAGCAAAGTATGTGTAACAATGGCCAGCTGGTAGAAGCCTTGCTGGTAGACCTCATTCTTCTGACCACAAGAAGCACACTTGAGACTGGTTTTAGAGGCTGTGCTCTTTAGAGCCTTTTCTATTGCTCCAAACTCCCATACTGAAATCACTCATTTGAGCCACACTCAGAGCAGGGTGAGAAGAAAAGGTGGGTGGTTCAAATTGGTGCCGTGACCCGGAAGATTATATTGATTAATAGATTTAGTGTAACAGAGGTCAGCTATTAAGAGATGATCTAGCAACTATCATTAGAGGGTGTGGTCTTTAGCATCCTCGTTAGCTTCTATCTTCCCTAATGAAATCACTTGTTCAAAACGTGTTTAGTGCAAGGCGAATAGATCCAGTGCATTCAACTGGTGCCTTGACCCTTATTAAAGTGTGGTTTAGTGGATTAAGAATAACAGATGCCAACTAGTAAGAAGTGTTTGGGTAAACCTCATTCACTGTCCACAAAAGGAACTGGTGACTGACTTCAAAATAAATCACTGGTCTGAATCCTTTTTGAAGTGGGGTAATTAGATCTGGAGGGTTACATTGGTGCCATGACCTGGACTGAAGTTGGGTGAGTGTAACAGAGGCCAGATAGTAGCTCTGTGGGAAAACCTCACACATATGGTCTCACGAGCGACACTAGCGACTGGTGTCATGCCCGCCTCAATGTCAGAGATGCCAGTTCAAAATCTGATTCAGAGCTGGGTTAGTAGATCTGCGGGTGACATTAATAGCAATGGTTCAGATCCTGTTTAAAGTGAGGCAGACAGAACTGGAGATGTTACATTGGTGCCGTGACCCGGGCCGCTTTAAGGTCACTTCTAAGAGCTACTGTTTGTGAGTAAACCTCCTTCCCTTGGCTTCAAGGCATACACTAGTGACTGGCTCTAGAGGCTGCAGTCTTTAGTCTGTGTTAGCATGCTATTTAAATCCTGCTTGGAGCAGTGCAAGTAGCGGTTAGTAGATCTGTGGGTTACATTAATAGAAATGGTTCAGATCCTGTTTAAAGTGAGGCAGACAGAACTGGAGATGTTACATTGGTGCCGTGACCCGGGCCGCTTTAAGGTCACTTCTAAGAGCTACTGTATGTGAGTAAACCTCCTTCCCTTGGCTTCAAGGCATACACTAGTGACTGGCTCTAGAGGCTGCAGTCTTTAGTCTGTGTTAGCATGCTATTTAAATCCTGCTTGGAGCAGTGCAAGTAGCGGTTAGTAGATCTGTGGGTTACATTAATAGAAATGGTTCAGATCCTGTTTAAAGTGAGGCAGACAGAACTGGAAATGTTACATTGGTGCCATGACCCAGGTCACTGTAAGGTCACTTCTAAGAGCTACTGTATGTAAGTAAACCTCCTTCCCTTGGCTTCCAGGCATACACTAGCGACTGGCTCTAGAGGCTGCAGTCTTTAGTCTGTCTTAGCATACTATTTGAATCCTGCTTGGAGCAGCGCAGGTAGTGGGGTTAGACATGGACTTCATTGTTTCGTTTAATTACATGAATAATGCAAATTAATTGACTAAAATAGTTTAAGCAATCGTGTTTCATTTTATTGACTGTGAAACTTTGGGGCAAATAATATTGCATATGACAGGAAATATAGATATGTAATGTTTCATATGCTGTTTTTTTTTTTTTGGGCAACCCAGTGGCGCAGTAGGTAGTGCTGTTGCCTCAGAGCAAGAACGTCGCTGGGTCGTAGGTTCGAACCTCGGCTGGGCTGGGTCAGTTGGCGTTTCTGTGTGGAGTTTGCATGTTCTCCTTGGGTTTGCGTGGGTTTCCTCCGGGTGCTCCGGTTTCCCCCACAGTCCAAAGACATGCAGTACAGGTGAATTGGGTAAGCTAAATTGTCCGTAGTGTATGAGTGTGAATGTGTGTGTGGAAGTTCCCAGAGATGGGTTGCGGCTGGAAGGGCATCCGCTGCGTAAAATCGTGCTGGATAAGTTGGCGGTTCAATCCGCTGTGGCGACCCCGCAAGGGACAAAGCCGACAAGAAAATGAATGAATGAATGAATGCTGTTTTTTTTTTTACACAAAGTAACTTATTACTACAAAATCCGAGCTGCATGCATGCTACTAAAAGTAAGTACTTTTTAAGTTTGGTTTAATATTTACTTGATGGTCATCAGATAATTTTGGAGATATTTTAAGTGCAACTGAATCCCTCTCTGTAACAAAAATATGCTGTGAAGATCATGATGTATTGCATGTTATTGTAGTGACACGCTTGGTTTTAAGTGGTTGTCAGTGGTTCACTTCTGTTTTGTGTTCACTGTGATATGCGCACTTCTCTTAGCATCTAACTGTGCTGAAATAATGCATACAGTACACACTCGCCATTCTTAAAGATTACATTTATAGTTTCAATGCCAGCAACAGGAACACGTACGCCATTTGCCATTGGCCAGATGCACTGATAGCTCCACCCCAATCTTGCGCAATTGGTTGGGATAGTGATGTTTCGCTCTGGCCTGGCTTCTGAAATGAACAGCAGTGTTTTGAAAGCACCACTGAGCTACTGTGTTTATAGTTATCTGGGAAATCAGCCTAGGAATGCTTTACTTATGTCTCTGTGTATGAAACTGAAATAGGACAAAATATTTGTGATCAAATATATTGCATCACGTTTAATCAAACCTGAAACATGAATTTGAGGTCAGCTTGGGAGTCTGGATCTCCAGTATTTCTCGAATTGAACTGCTCCATTTAAACAGCTTCACTGTAAACATAATACTGGTTGCCTTAATTTTTTAAGCTGAATCAAATGAATCTTATGAGTCCATTGAACTTATATTATGTTAAACTGACTTAAAACAGCTTGCATAACTTATAAAATTAAGTTAGAACATGATTAACTTAAAGTTACAATGAACTAAAAACATATGTTGTCATGACTAATTGATCATATATATATATATATATATATATATATATATATATATATATATATATATATATATATATACACATTTTATTTATTTATTTATTTAATTATTTATTTTTTACAGTGTTGTCTTGTTTAGTTTTGGGCTGTTATGGATAAATTCATATTAAGCTAAAAAGATCAGAGGGTGTCACGGTGGTGCAGTGGGTAGCACGATCACCTCACAGCAAGAAGGTCGCTGGTTTAAGCCTCAGCTGGGTCAGTTGGCATTTCTGTGTGGAGTTTGCATGTTCTCCCCTTGTTTGCGTGGGTTTCCTCTGGGTGATCCGGTTTCTCCTACAAGTCCAAAGACATGTGGTATAGGTAAATTGGGTAAGCTAAACTGTCTGTAGTGTATGTATGTGAATGGGAGTGTATGGGTGTTTCCCAGTGATGGGTTGTGGCTGGAAGGGCATCCGCCCTTACATTACATTTAAGCTGGGTACAATTAATATCATATGTTTTTTTATCATTTCATGTTTTATCATTTTAGACAGTTATTTATAACTAATTCAGTTGTAACCACAGAGAATTATTATCATTAACTCATTTCATTTTCAAGTATTTGTGAATTACTTTTGATTTAACATTAACACTTAATTGCTCCATATTGCAATACAATACAATCACATAATAGCAGTGCTTTCCCACATTTTAAGCTATTAATACTGCCCTTATTTCGGTTTTTGTTATAAGATAGCAGAAGGATGGGGACTAGAAATGTACAGTTTTTCACCATCATACTGATAATTTTTTAGTCACTTGGCAAAACTACAGTTTGAACCGCTGTAGTTAAAAAAGCATTCCATACACAGTGGCAACACATTAGGTCACATTTTTGTCATCATAATCATTAGGCGTAAACATAAATGTTTAAAATGTGAACAGATTTACTTACAATAATATTTTTTAAAGATTCATAGAAATATGATTCATGTTTAAATAAAAACTATGCTTAAGATAAGTTTGATGCCAACGCAGTGATGCAGTAGGTAGTGCTGTTGCCTCACAGCAAGAATGTCGCTGGGTCGCAGGTTCGAACCTCGGCTGGGCTGGGTCAGTTGGCGTTTCTGTGTGGAGTTTGCATGTTCTGTGTCCAAGCATGCAGTACAGGTGAATTGGGTAAGCTAAATTGTCCGTAGTGTATGAGTGTGAATGTGTGTGTGTGTGGAAATTCCCAGAGATGGGTTGCGGCTGGAAGGGCATCCGCTGTGTAAAATCATGCTGGATAAGTTGGTGGTTCATTCCACTGTGGCGACCCCGCAAGGGACAAAGCCGACAAGAAAATGAATGAATGAATGAATGAAAGATAAGTTTGCTAAATGAGTGTTTGAATAAAATCTACCTACAGGCAAAGTTATTTCAGAAAAAGAGCAATCTAATTTTGCGATGAAAGATTAACAGGTTCCTTTTTTTGGTTGTTGGTGAAATAACATGATTAATCAATCACATTATGAATATAAGTATTCATTAATAGAGTGAACAGCATCAGATTTAGTTGAAAGAAATCATTTTTCTTTGCATGAAACAGTACATTCATGTTCCACGTTTAAATAATTGATATATTATGCTGACCTCGCTTATGACTCCCCACAAAGCCACTAAGTGCATACCATTAATACACCAGAACAGCTAATCTATCATTGCACTTTCCTCCTCGAACATCCACGCTTTCAGGAATTCCTACTGCTATGCGGCTTCGCAGACCGAAATTAATTATCAATATTGTATACATAGTGCCTTCTTATTCATTCACTATTTCGACATGAATGCATGCAGCTGGGAGAAATGAAATATACAGTTTCAGAAGGCCATGTATCAGACGAATCTCTCTCTGATGAAAAAAAAAAAACTTAATCTGACTGAAACATACATCATTTACTTACTATTTCTAAGTAAATAAATAAATATAAAAGCTTTTAAATATGCATAGCTGCCTCAGGCATCTTGTTTGCCAATATACTGTACACTGTCTACAGTGTACACATGGCTTGTAGATAAATTGTGTGCGCAGCAGGAAGACACTCAACTGTTTTTCCAAGATTATGTATTTTGAGCATGCTAAATTCCAAGCATGTCCTCATGGTGTCATTGTAATGAATAGGGAATGCATTTCTCCCAGGATCTGTTCCAGCATGACCAGAGTCTGTCTGCGTGTGTGTGTGTCTCTGTGTGTGTGTGTGTGTTTTATTATTAGTTATTTATTGGCATACAGTGCAGCCAAGCAATTACAAGGCACTGCCCTCCGAAGGTGAAGATATAAAAAGAATATTTAATGCAATTTTGGCTGCAGGGTTGTGGACGGATGAAAGGGAAAAGGGAACATTCATTTTGCTCCAACCCAGGAGTCAATGTAATATACAGAGACATATCCAGAGGAGATGAGTTTGCTTCTGTGGAAAATAATTGCACTGAACTCACTGGGAATAAAGCGTCCTTGCAAGGAATCAAATGTGAGTTGGTTTCTTTTGCCAAAGTTTGGAAGTACGTTACTGTTTGTGTTTACACTTCATTCATCAGGTTAACGAAGGTGGATCTTTATAAATGTGATGCAAAATGCTAGATTATGTGTACACACAGATACTGTAAAGTAAGCCATACTGTAAAATATGTATTAATTGATAAGATAGGAATTACCCGTAAATAAGCAGGAAAATAAAATAAATGTATTGATTTTTCCAACACATTATGAGTCATCTAAAACTTTCATTGCCCTTCATGTATTTATTTATTTATTTATTTATTTATTTATTTATATTCATTTATGCAGTCCAAACACTGAAAATTGTACTGACGTTTGAGTATGACAATTTGAATTAATTTATTTGAAATAGACAGACAGACAGACAGACACACACACACAGAAAACATATTTTATTAATGTGCTGTTTGCTCGAAATATTCCCCAAATGTTGATAACAACCAAAGAAATCCATATATGAAAAGAAAACAAATCTAATTAGTTTACAAGTTATGTGTAATAAAATGAAATGACACAGAAAAAAAGTATTGAACACATGAAGAAAGGGAGGTGTAGAAAGGCAGTGAAATCCCAGACAGCCGCTGAAATCTCTCAGTAGTTCTTCAGCAATCCTCTGCCCTTCATCATTGTAAATGAATATTAGCTTCTGCAGTCCAACATCTACATTAGCAGGATGATGAAGATGAAACCAGAGTGGACATTTCAGCAAGACAATGATCCAAAACACAGTCAAGGAAACTCTCAAATGCTTTCAGAGAAAGAAAATCAAGCTGTAGAATGGCCTAGACAATCACCTGACTCGAATCCAATAGAACATATAAAATAAAGATCAGATTTGATAGACAAGACTTACAAAATTATCAAGATTTTTACACTTTGTTGAAGTCTGTGAAAAAAAAAACCTGAGCAATGCATGTGACCTCATTCTCCATATGAGAGGAATCTTTAAGCTGCCATCATTCATTTTATTACACATAACTTAATTTGTAAACTAATTAGATTTTTTTTTTTCATGTATGTATTTCTTTGGTTGTTATCAACATCTGGTGAAAATTCAAGTCAACATCACCTTTAGAAATGTTTTCCGAGAAAAATGGTGACATGTTGAATACTTCATTAGCCTATCATTGAGAAGAGCAAAGATGGTTGACGTTGTCCATCCACAAGATGGCGACAGAGACCACATAATAATCCCTTAGAATAGAAAAACAGCATCATTTCTTGTTACAGCTGATCAAATCATTATTAAACAGGTAAGTGACATTCTAAGTCGATCTCTCTCTTTTGTATGTTGTAGTGCTGTATTTATACCATATAATCGTAGTGTGTTGAGTGTGAGATGGGATTCGCATATCAGGAATGTATTTTGTGTTGGCCGTTCTTTGTATAACCCTAAGTAACTTTTTGGTTGGCCATCTGTTTGTTTCTAATGAGTCTCCTGTTTTTGTTACTGCAGACTAGTTCAGTAAAAAAAAAGAAGAAGAAATACCCGCATGTGTTTAGCATGTTTCCTTATTGCAAACACAACAGTAATCTGGTAGTGTTGGCGCTGCTTTAGCTTTTTCAGAGTTAATTATTGTGATCTCTCGATTACAACAGAAAAATACTGGGAGATATCTCTGTAGACTGATGGCATTTCATGTCGTTCAGCCTTATAATCTTAATATGTGAGCAAAATCACCTGTTTTGTCATCACTTTAGACATTAAGCTAGAGAATCATTAAAATACTAGCTTGTTTGTGAGGTAGCAACGATTTCTGCTGTTCTGATGTCAGCTGCAGATGTGAATGTGGCAGAAGAAAGTAGTTCCTCTTTCGCCATCAAACTGTTGTATAAATGCAATATCACACTCGTAGCAGTGGGATGTGGTCGTATGTCACTGGTGGGACACTAAGGCACTCGGCATGCTACCTGCTACTTGTGTGATATTGCTCATATATATATACAGTATACACACACACACACAATTACTAAATAGTTGCATTGATTTTTTTTATTATTTACTTCTATATTTATAGTATGCATTTGACATGACGCTATTATTTATTTAACAAACATGTTATTTTACTTTTCATAGGTAAGATCAAGTCACAGATTTCATTTTTCACACATTTGCTTTTGCATTATACCACTTCAGTGTTTTGATACATAAAGTGATGTATGTAGTTCATGTAGTTCAGAGGGAATATAATTACATTACTTACAGGAGACGCATTTGAGATGCATGTTATTACCAGGTGTAAACAGCAGTGTGTTTCACCTGACCGCTTGTGATCACCTGAGATCGATGCTAATACTAGGTGTAAACATGACCACAGTCATCCATCCGGATCAATGCTTTCATGACCCATACTCATGTGTATTTTCATGCTGTTGATTTAAGCTGCAGTGAAGGGCGTCCCTAAGCCGCTGTCCTCCGCTAAGCCCTCTCCTACTGCCAGTTTGAGCATTCCTCTCCTGCTGTTGTGTTTACACAGGACACTGCGTGTGCTTCTTTTCTGAGACAGGTCCGTGCAGGAGTCCTGCCTTGGGATGCCATGTAAGGCCTGATTATCACCGCGTAACATAGACATATGGAGAGTATTCACACGCCAGAGGAAGTTTACACAATGGCGTGGTCAGAATGTGTTTAAGATAATGAGGATTGTTATGATGCCATTTTTATTTTGATGTTATAAAGAACTATTAAAAAAGGTAAAAATATATGTATATTTTGTGGAGTTTTCTCTAAAACTTTAAGTATTGATGACTTCTTTTTAAGAAACTTTTAACTCTCCAGTTTACCAAGGTAATATTTATTGTTATTTTTAGGAATTTGAAACATTATGTTGTGTAAAAATATTATACACAGTATATATAATTAAATCTAAAGACAGAAAAAGTTAATTACCAGGCCAACCCAGTTAATATGACCTTTCATACAATAAAAAAGTATATATTGTGGATATCAAATTATTGAATTTACACAATTTACAACAATGAAATTCTTTATTGTTCAAAATATGAAGAATTTTTAATTGTGGCTTTACTATGCGAGTTAACCCCTTCAGACCTGAACATGTTCCAATTTTCTGAAAAATGTAAAAGTATGTTTTCACAGTTCTTGAGGCTCCTTTAAATGTTAAATGTTTAAATATTATTATTATAATAATAAAATTCAACACCCTTTAAGTATGTACAGTTGAAGTCAGAATTATTAGCCCCCCTTTTATTTTATTTTTATTTTGGAGAAAGTCTTATTTGTTTCTGCTAGATTAAAAGTCTTTTTTAATTTTTTTAAAAACATTTAAGGTCAATATTATCAGCCCCTTTAAGCTATATTTTTTTTCGATAGTCTTCAGAACAAACCATCATTATACAATAACTTGCCTAATCACCCTAACCTGCCTAGTTAACCTAATTAACCTAGTTAAGCCTTTAACTAGCTGTATAGAAGTGTCTTGAAAAATATCTAGTCAAATATTATTTACTGTCATCATGGCAAAGATCAAATAAATCAGTTATTAGAAATGAATTATTTAAACTATTATGTTTAGAAATGTGTTAAGAAAATCTTCTCTCCGTTAAACAGAAATTGGGAAAAAAATAAACAGGGGAGGCTAAAAATTCAGGGGGGCTAATAATTCTGACGGACATTAAATTACAGAAATGTACTTAAATTTAAATTTCTGGTAAGTTTCTGTAATTTAACCTCAATTATTTTACAGTAAATTTCTGTAATTTAACAGCCGTTATTTTACGGTTTATTTCCGGCAGCTGGGGTAAAATTACGAAATTTTTTTATAGTCTATCTATCTATCTATCTATCTATCTATCTGTCTGTCTGTCTGTCTGTCTGTCTGTCTGTCTGTCTGTCTGTCTGTCTGTCTGTCTGTCTGTCTGTCTGTCTGTCTGTCTGTCTGTCTGTCTGTCTGTCTGTCTGTCTGTCTAATACTTTCACTTTATACAGCAGCATTATACATATATACATGTATAATGCTGTATAAAGTGTTTTATACTGTCAGCAAAAAACAAGGCTTTATGGCAATTATACATGCAGATTGCTCACTTATAATGTGAAATCCACAGTAAACAGCTTCATTTATAAGAGAGCAGTTTGTATACTTTCCCTGTTGGTTTTGGCAGCAGCAATTCATCAGATGATGGGGTAGAGCATTAAAACCAGGCTTATTTCCAAATACACGTGTATATGAGCACACTTTCCACATTGAATAGCACTAATTATTTCTGGGTGGAGTTTAATTTCTTTTTGTGTCAGTGCAGGGAGTGGATGGAGTTGCGCGGTGGGCTCTGTTTTACCCCTTCTCAAACTTCCATGAGCCTTTGAAATGGTCTGCATTGCAACAATTCACTGGAGAGATTTTAGTTAATATAGCTCTCTCACACAATGCTGTGCATGCAGTCATGTGTTTTGTGTAAACTAATCATGCACTCACATGCTATTTGCAATCAGGAATTCTTTCAAATGCGGACGTCTTTGTCCATGTTTGTAAGTGTATGTGTTGAAATTAATTTATTCACACTTAAGTGCACAACACAAATAGCATAATGTATGGTTATGGAGTGGCTATTCATGACAAGCAATCTATATGCAAAACTAAGGAGAATTTCTCTCTGATTGTGAACAGTATAGTAAGTTATTGAGTTTTACAGTAGCCATGTTTATCTCTGTCTCTGTCAGTGTAAGCATTCCTCTGGGTGCTGCTGAACACTCAGAAGCACAGCCCTTAGTGCTTCAGTAAAAGGCCATTGAACTGCATGTGGTCTGCCCTTGAAGAAAAAGAGAATAGAGGTTAAAAAGACCTGTTGTGTCTGCTATTTACTAAGTCTGAATCTCCAGCAGAAGATCTTTTCCTTTCCTTTCATTACTTTATCGTTCCTTTCCTTTTTTCCTTCTTTTTAAAGGGTAGCTATTATGCGCCTTTTTACAAGATGTAAATTAAGTGCCTGATGTTGCTAGAGTGTGTATGTGAAGTTTCAGCTCAAAATACCACACAAATAAGGATTTATAACTCTTTGAAATTGCCCTTTTTAGGCTGCGATCATAATTCATTTTGGTGACTGTCGCTTCGATTCAACTTAGATTGTGCTCCCAGCCCTCTTTTTAAAAGGAAGATTCTAAGGGCCCATACATTCATGGGGCCCCCAGAGACATTATCAAGGGCCTGCGACATCCCCCCTCCCCCCACTCTTCAATTTCAGTAAGGCACTTTTCTGGCAACTTTATCAAGAAATTCAAATAACAAAATTCTGTTTTTAGCTCCTCTAATGTTGCATGACAGATTGCCGTAAAATTATGTCTGTTACAACAGTTCAAACGAGGCCTTTTCTTTCTTTGAAAATGACAATTTTGAGAGGTAATCAAAATCTCTAGACTAACCTATACTCTCAATAATAAATAAATGAATACATAAATAAATAAAGGCACAAAAACTGTCACTAGGGCAGTATCCTTTCAAAAAGTACACATTTGTATGTAAAAGGTACATATTAATGACTAAAATATCCATATTGGTCGGCGACAATAGCCTAGTGAGTAATTGCGCCAAAATACAGTGACCCGAGTTTGATTCCCGGCTTAAAGTCCTATGCCGATCATTCCCCTCTGTCTGCTCCTAATGCTTTCCTGTCTGTCCTCTACTATCCTATCCCAATGAAAGTGGAACAACCCCTAAAAAATATATATTGAAAACATAATAATATATGTGAAGTAATGTAATGTAATGTGTAAATATATAGCACATTTTTTGTGTATGGCCATGCACCCATAGCGCTTCACAATCAAGAGGGGGGTCTCTCCACACCACCACCAGTGTGTAGCATCCACTTGGATGATGCGACAGCAGCCACAGGACAACGGCGCCATTGCGCTCACCACACACCAGCTATTGGTGTAGTGAAGAGACAGTGATAGAGCCAATTCGATGGCTATATGATTAGGAGGCCATGATCTGTAAGGGACTTGACTTGACTGAGGGACTTTGGCCAGGACACCGGGGTTACACCCCTACTCCTTACGAGAAGTGTCATGGGATTTTTAATGACCACAGAGAGTCAGGACCTCGGTTTAACGTCTCATCCGAAAGACGGCGCCCACCGACAGTGCAGTGTCCCTTTCACTTTTACTGGGGCATTAGGACTTACACAGACCACAGGTTGAGCACCCCCTGCTGGCCTCTCTAACACCACTTCCAACAGCAACCTAGTTTTCCCATGTGGTCTCCCATCCAGGTACTGACCAGGCTCAGCCCTGCTTAGCTTCAGTGAGTAACCGGTCTTGGGCTGCAGGGTGATATGGCTGTGGCCATATCCATATTGGTTACTTAAAGGTACATATTGTTACCTAAATATTACCAAAACATTTTACTTTTGAAAGGGAACTGCCTCAGTGACATTTTTGTACTCTTATTTCTGTAATAGTTTGTTAAAATTCTACAAATTTCTATGCTGATGTTATAATATTTCCAAACAATGTGCTTTCCCAAAAGTGGCTCCCTCTGTAGTGGAGAGGCTCCAGCTCCTGAAAGCAGTTGAATTAAGCTCTGGCCAATCACACAGAGAGAAAAGATATTCTGCTGCCCGGGGATGTGGATCTTGTCAGAGTCTGATAGATTCTTCGGCCCGCCTGAGATTAAGGTATTACTTACACCGCTGTGGGTCGATACAGATGCACTGTCTATGACTGGATAAAGGAACATGTTTCTATTCTGAAAGTCTTATATGATTACAATTCGTGCGATTGCCACCTTGA
Organism: Danio kyathit; assembly: GCA_903798195.1. Lineage (NCBI taxonomy): Eukaryota > Metazoa > Chordata > Actinopteri > Cypriniformes > Danionidae > Danio > Danio kyathit. The sequence goes on along the minus strand of LR812535.1, from coordinate 24,803,057 downwards.
AATTTGGCATGTACAGTACATTTCACCTTAACAAATGCTCAATGTAAATTAGCCAATTGTGCTAATGAAATAACGAAAGCCTACAGAGCACCCCCTGTCTGATATTGAGTGCTGATGTAACAGATTTTGCTCTGACTGGCATTTTCATCTCGATGGTAATAAGGTCACTAAATTGGCTGTTTATCTCTAGCGATGTATATAAACATCTGTCAGGTGATCCGGCGCCGCTGCAGGAATGAGGTGTTTAAAGTGGGAGCAGACGGAGCGGAGAATTACAGCTTCCTGATTCTCAACCGAGCAGAATGTTTGACCAAGTGTAGGCTGTAAACACTACTGGAAATGCTAGGAACAGCTAATATATCTGGTTAAAAAAAGGGACAGGGCAGGGTTAATAATTAAGAAAAAGAGAATTATAGTTCAGTTTTAGTGGAAACAGTGAAAAGAGTAAAAAAACCATGATGTTACTATTTTAAACAATCTTGCACCTTACAAATTGTATTCTTCAAAAGTAATATCATCAAGATAGCAATACAGTATAGCTTACATTGAAAATCTGAATTTCTTTATCTTTAGGGGTTGTTTAAATGACTTTATTAATCATTGTCTGCTTTAACTAAAATAGGTTTCGTAATCTTGTGGATTATTTCTTATTCATTCATTCAATCATTCATTTATTCATTCATTCATTCATTCATTCATGGGTGAAATAACCCTGATTTTCAATCACATCAAATAAAAGTAATTGTTATTATGAGCAATTGTCTGAAAAATATAATAATATACACTAAAGGACAATATTTTTATTTGAAAGAAATGCTGCCAGACCTTTATATTTAAATATTTTTCATATATATTTTACTCAAATTTAAATAATTAAATTAAAAATTCAATAATTAATGATTCTAGTACATGCAGCCAAATAAAAGACAGATAAAATAGTAATAATTTAATATATTAATATTTAACACATGTATCTTCTGACTTTCTTCTTGAGATATTGAGAGATATTTGTCTTTTCATCTGTAATTATATACATAAGCCTATTAAGTAAATGAAAATAAATTAATTAATAATGAACAAATGTATAGTGTATAAATATACAGTAATCAACATTTGAAGTGGATCAAAAAGATTTTTAAAATCGTCCTAAGACAAGAATTGGTGGTGAACAATACATTTAGGACAACTTTGAAAGGTTTTGATTTTGATTTTAAATGTTGACTATACTGTATACACTCACCGGCCACTTTATTAGGTAACCTTACTAGTACAGGGTCGGACCCCTTTTGCCTTCAGAACTGCCTCAATCCTTCATGGCATAGATTCAACAAGGTACTGGAAATATACACAAAGTGTGCCAAGAAAATATCCCCCACACCATTACACACCACCACCACCCTGAACCATTAATACAAGGCAGGATAGATCCATGCTTTCATGTGGTTGACACCAAATTCTGCCCCTACCATCTAAATGTCGCAGCAGAAATTGAGACTCATCAGACCAGGCAACATTTTTCCAATCTTCTATTGTCCAATAATGGTGAGCCTGTTTGAATTGTAGCCTCAGTTTTCTGTTCTAAGCTGACAGGAGGGGCACCCAGTGTGGTCTTCTGCTGCTGTAGCCCATCTGCCTCAAGCTTCAACGTGTTGTGCATTCAGAGATGCTCTTTTGCATACCTCAGTTGTGATGAGTGGTTATTTGAGTTACTGTTGCCTTTCTATCAGCTGGAACCAGTCTGGCCATTCTCCTCTGACCACTGGTATCAACAAGGCATTTGCGCCCACAGAACTGCCACTCTCTGGATATTTTCTCTTTTTTGGATCATTCTCTGTAAACCCTAGAGATGGTTGTGCATTAACATCCCAGTAGATCAGCAGTTTCTGGAATACTCAGACCAGCCCGTCTGGCACCAACAGCCATGCCACCTTCAAAGTCACTTAAATCACCTTTCTTCCCCATTCTGATGCTGGGTTTGAACTGCAGCAGATCGTTTTGACCATGTCTACATGCCTAAATGCATTGAGTTGCTGCCATGCGATTGGTTGATTAGAAATTTGCGTTAACGAGCAGTTTGACAGGTATACCTAATAAAGTGGACAATGAGTGTATATTTAACACTCATTGAATATAAAATAATTTCTTTTAATTTGTTTAATAGGCTTTTCATTTCATTTGGAGATTACCCACACCCCCTTTACCTTTAGCTGAACTTCAAATGACTGCAAAATATGAGTAGAATGTCAGATATGCAGAGGAAAAATGAGGAGATGAATCCCTCACATCACATTTAATCATGAGAGATCAGTAAATAATCTTTTAGAAAGCTATCTCTCATGCTTGGCTGATCTCCTCTGACTTTCTTCTTGAGATATTTAGAGATAATTATGTCTTCTCATCTGTAATTGTACCCATGCCAGTGATTAATTCCGATTCCAATCAGACGTATTGATCGTGGTTCTGCATGTGTTTGCTGCTGACATTTCTCTCGGCCAAAGGCTGTATGAGGTAATCACAGATCTCCCTCAAACTGTGCAAAAGAATGTGTTGACATTTAACCATCATTCCTCAGAAATCCTCATTCACAGCACAAACCTTAAATCGCAATACCCAACACACTCTCCCCTCGCACTTAACTGACCCGCCGGGGGGAAGCAAAACAGACATGCCAGTCTCTTTTACTGATAAGTGAGTTTTCACACAGAAAACCGTTAAAACAAAAGCAGCTACTGCTGTTTTCGTTCTGTTATCTTCACAGGCGCGCTTTCCTTTTGAATATTAAGCACCGCTTGCGTGCTTATGGCATCCTCAGACTTGCAAATGATTCTTTAAATGCAGAGGGGGAGTGGTTTTACACACAAAAACTATGTTTGATGTACAGTATGTGTTTGAAGTCATGCATGCAAACTCCAGATGTTCGTTTGATTCACAGGTCTGTCATCAAAGGCTCCGTGCTGTGTGTGTGTGTGTGTGTGTGTGTGTGTGTGTGTGTGTGTGTGTGTGTGTGTGTGTGTGTGTGTGTGTGTGTGTGTGTGTGTGTGTGTGTGTGTGTGTGTGTGTGTGTGTGTGACACCAAATGTCCCCACAAGTATTGCAATATCAGAATATTTTGGCATAAATAATTTTGGTGCCAATGAGGAAAATGGCTCATAAATCATACAGAATTATTCATTCATTCATTCATTTTCTTTTTGGCTCAGTCTCTAATTCAGAGGTTGCCACAGTGGAATGAGCCGCCAACTATTCCGCCATATGCAGCGGATGCCTTTCCAGCCACAACCCAATACTGGGAAACACACTCATTCACATTCACACTGACACACTACAGCCAATTTTAGTTTATTCAGTTCCCCTATACCACATGTCTTTGGACTGTGGGGGAAACTGGAGCACCCGGAGAAAACCCATGCGAACATGGGGAGAACATGCAAACTCCACACAGAAATGCACACTGGCTCAGCCGGGACTCGAACCAGTGACCTTCTTGCTGTGTGATGACAGTGCTAACCACTGAGTCACCATGCCACCCATACAGAATTAAGTATTTTGAAATGTATAACTGCAGAATGTTTTCTTTGAAGGTTGGGTTTAGTGCTGTGATTGAAGTAATTCCTAAACAGTCTCTCAGTCATTGCATGTAGTGATTTTGTCATAAGGTTGTTCTGTATAATGCGATTTTCTTTGTGCCATTTGGTTGGATGGCAAGCACAGAACAGATTCTTCTTCTTCTAGTACTCTACTTCAACTTCTTCTCTACTAGCCAATCACCATAGACAAGAAAAATAATAAAGTAGTTCCCACAGGTGGAAAACAGTGGAGTAAAAGTACCGATACAGCACTAAAAATGTACTAAGGTGAAAGTAAAAGTACATATTTTGAAAACAACTTGCGTAAACTACAATTCCTGAGAAAAAATACTTAATTACAATATTTTGAATTGTAATTTGTTACTTCACACCATTTATTATTATAATATATAAAGCCTAATCAGAGCTAGGTCTGAGCTAGGCATGGGTACCGAAACGTGGTACTTTATCGGTATCGGTGCTACATTATAAAAGACCGAAGTATCAATAAGCTCTGACGTTAACGGTTCTGCTATCGGTACTGGAGAATTATTGCTGAAGAAACATTACTTACAGTAGCATAATTTAACTGACCAACCTTTTCTAAATTGCCATATTTGATATTCGTCTGCACAGTTGGCAATCTCACATGAGAAATACTCTTGTTTCTGGCGAGTGCGTCAAGTATAAAAGTCTTCACAGTTCTCGGCTGTACGCACGCACTCAGCGGAGGCTCACGCTAAGCACACACACATACCTCGTGACACAGACTAGTGCACACACAGCTCATAAGCTTGTGGAGTGAACCAAACAGGTTGTATTTCCCGAGTGGACAGCGACAATGTCTGTTGCAGTAAAAGCAAAAAGTTGTTTTCTTGTATAAGCGGAAATGTAAGCAATCTGGCTAAGTGAAAGTATGTTTCAAAAGTGCATTAACTGCAATGAAAATAATGAAAAGTTTTTGATTGCCTTGCTAATAACGGTAACGTTACATCATCCACATCAGTATGCCAGCAGTCTATCACCTAAATTATTATAGTATTAATAGTTAAATAAACACACACATTCGGTTACAATGAAAACAGTATTTTTTATTCTGCAGTAGCCTAAATAAATCTTAAACATTAAAAATGCTTTTACATCAGCTGTATTTATAAATATAACCTAATAATAAACTATGCTTATTAAGAAAGCTTATTTTTACATTGCAAGATGCTCCAAAACTATTTAAAACACAGTTAACTCCCAAAACACTGTTAACTCTAAAATTATGTGACTGCGTTAATGAAAAATCATAAACATTATCTCATTTAACTGCATTTTGCAACTCAAAGAGGGTATTTTCAACTGGGAGCACAATAAACCAAGAAAGATCCTGACTTCTGCCAGAAAAGTCAAACATGTTGATTTTGAGTCCTTTTCTGTCAAAACTTTGTACATTCTTTTACAGGAAAAAAAAAATTATTATTATTATTATTTTTACAATAAAAACGTAATAATAAAAAAAAAGTTGTTAATTCTGTTCATTTTTTCATTCATTCATTCATTTTCTTGTCGGCTTTGTCCCTTGCGGGGTCACCACAGCGGAATGAACCGCCAACTTATCCAGCACGATTTTACGCAGCGGATGCCCTTCCAGCCGTGTTCATTTTTTATTTATATTAAAAAAACACTACAAAAAGTACCGATAAGAGAACTGTTAAAGTACCGAACCGATAAGTGGTATCGATAAAATTAGTAATACCATTAAAACCATTAACGATACCCATCCCTAGTCTGAGCCTAGGTCTGAAAATTAGTCTTTGTTTATCATGTATGTTTAGCATAGGCTGCTTGAATTTATATCAATGTAATACTGCATTGTAAACTTACTAATACTAGAATTGAAATCCTGTGAATAAAGGAAAACGTCTTGCAGCTTATATTGTACATACAGTATTTTCTGTGTGTGCGGCTTATAAAAAGGAAATCTAGTTCTCTTCAGCTTCCCTCTTCACCTTTGAATTGTATTATAGTTTCATTTTCCCTTGAATTTCACCCTTGCATGTATGTGAACATACAGTTGACTGTAACTGCATTTGCCTCCTCCCGCTTCCCTCCACGGTCCCCATGACAACAGCCCGTTCATCAGCTGCTTGCGGATCAACTGAAATTAAGACAATTCCCAAATTCCTCGACTTAATGGAATTACGACTATGCGTGTCACTAGTTTTGTACAAAATGTGTTTGCAGTCCTCCATCAGAGCTTGTGTGTTTCAGGTCAGAGCACAATCCTAATAGGATAAAAGCACAGAGCTGAACGCGGAGAGCAGGGGTCCGAATCAGAGCCCAATGCCAATTAGATTTTCTCTGACTTCATCTTTTGTTGTTTGATTCTCTCTCTGCCACTGATATCTCTCACTCAGATAAATGAACAAGAAGCTTGTATTTAACAACAAACTTTCTTTGAGGGTTTTATTTGTATTGTACTGAATCCTGATTTTTTTTACTAACAAAAAATCTGTGTTCATTTATTCATTCATTTTCTTTTCGGCTTAGTCCCTTTATTAATCTGGGGTCGCCACAGCGGAATGAACCACTAACTTATCCAGCATATGTTTTACGCAGCGGATGCCCTTCCAGCTGCAACCCATCACTGGGAAACATCCATACACACTCATACACTACGGACAATTTAGCTTACCCAGTTCAACTATACCACATGTCTTTGGATTTGTGGGGGAAAGCACCCGGAGGAAACACACGCCAACACGGGAGAACATGCAAACTCCACACAGAAATGCCAACTGACACAGCCGAGGCTCGAACCAGCAACTTTCTTGCTGTGAGGCAATTGTGCTACCCACTGCGCCACCGTCCTGCCCAATTCTGTGTTTAAGTATGATATTTAAGAGATTACCAGCTATATACAGAAAGATTAAAACAGAATTTTAGTTGTCATCCACACACAGATGTTTTGAACATTCCTCTCCTGCCTCATTTATTCATTTTAAAATACTTTTTCTTTTTACGTCTAAGATTAATTAAATTTACCAACAATCATAGACATTTGTAATGTTGCAAAGATTTATAATTAAATGTTCTTCTGAATTTTCATCAATGATCCTGAAAAATATCATTTAAAGGGATAGTTTACCCCAAAATGTACCATTATTTACTCACCCTTTACTTTTTTAAAAAAACATATTTGAGCTTCTTTGTTGCAATCCAGGCTCATTTTGATTACATACCCATATATACATTTCTGGAGTATGCCAAATACATCCCAGGAGGGTTTTTTTTTTGTTTGTTTGTTTGTTTTTTTTTTTGTTTGTTTTTTTTTCAGTTTTCACGAATCTGCCAGAGGCCAATGTGTAAATTTTTTTGAGCTCTCAATTTTCTCTCGCAAGTGCCATTTGCGCCTGCTCTTCTTGCGTAAATCCACCAGAGGCCGGTGGCAACTGACTTACTGATTGACCGACCAATTCCCCCACCCTCCTCCTTCCCTAAACCCAACCGATATGTTTTAAAAAGCACCGATTGACCAGCGCACACCCCCTTACCTAAACTCTACCGACAGTGTTTTGAAAAACTAATTCAGAAAAAGAAACGCCCTCGCGGCAGCCTGATTTTTTTTTTTACCACGTTTTCAGATTTTACCAAATTCTCACACTGTTATTTACTTGTTATATTTATTTTTTGGCTTTTGATTTTGTCTTACCCGCTTTCTGGAACCGTTCTTCGCCGGACTCGAACCTTGTTGTCATGGTCAGCTGGTAAGGCAAGGCAAGCTGTCACCTGGTAGGAACGGTGTCATACCGCCCCGTAGCGTTCATTTTAAAAACGAAATGCAGCCATACGTACTTCTGGCTACATAATTTAGGATCTCCAGAAATGTATATACAGTAGGGCTAGGTTTTCAGAATGAGCCTATGTTGCTTTCTTCTGTTGAACACAAGAAGATATTTTGAAAATACTCACACATTGACTACCATAGCATTTTTTTTTACTATGGAAGTCAAAAGGTGCCAGCAACCAGAAATGTTCTAAATATGTTTTTCTTTTTCTGAATCCTTTTTTTTTTTTAAACAACTGAAGGAGAATAAATGATGAGGTCATTTTCTTTTTGGGTGAACTATCCCTTTAAAACAAGCAATAATAATATATATTTTTTCTGTGTTTAGTACTGTCCTTTTTAAAATAAATACAGTAATAAATAAACAAAAATAAATCCAGAAAATAACTATTTTATCATTTCACATTTAAACTACAGTACTTTCAGCTGCCAATTTGACATTCACTTTTATTTTATCATGCCTAAAGTCCATTCTGGGGAAATCTGCCTTTATTTTGGTATATAATTTGTCTGTCAATTAATGTAGTTAATGTAGTAGTTGTTTTACACACATACATCTCTAAATCTTTATTTTTAGAACAAATGTTATACAAAGCTATCTTTTATAGAGGCTATTTAAACCAGCCGATTTGAATGTTATCACTCAATTGAATGGGTGTTATCAGTGGTTATCAGCTGATAGATATGGGCCAGTAGGGGCCTTCTGCATCTACTGGTAGGCTCAGAAGGCTGTTATCATCCATCCACATGGTTAATCAGCTATAGATCACATATGGCTGCGCATCGATGGAATTGCTCTTCAGTGTTTGGACTCTCAGTAGTGATTATTAGACCACGCTATAGAAATGAATTGAATTGAATTGAATGGCTCCAGCTGGAAGTTAACAATAATTATTTGTATTATTTATTAAATTTCTCATTAATTGTATTTTATTAACGTCTACCCCAACCCTAAACCCAACCATCACAGTTTTGTAAAAATAGATCTGGATCTGGAGACTTTTCTATTAGTATAGCTGATTAACCATGTGGATGGATGATTACAGCCTTCTGAGCCTACTAGTAGGCGCAGAAGACCCCTATTGGCCATATCTAACCACTGATAATGGCCATTCAATTGTGTGATAACATTCGAAGCGGGTGATTTAAACACATTACACAAATAAAGGCACTGTTATGCAAAAAAAAAAACTTTTAATAAGCAACTTATTTTTCAGACAAAAAAAGACAGTATATTTTTATAATTATTCCCATTTTTATTAAACCAATGTGTGCGTGACTGTTTTGTTCCCTTAGTTTTAAACAAGACTCTGCTTATTGTAAGGTAATTATCCTTTGTTTCTGCTGTAGAAGAACTGAGATTGAATCCAATAGCTAATTACCTCTGACTCTGCAGTGTGTGTGTGTGTGTGTGTGTGTGTGTAACAGTGGTCATACCATTTGTTCTTTTCTCTTTTTAAAATATGCAAGGCAAGCCCATATATGGTATCTTAGCGACAATGTGATTATGTGATCAGACCGTCATTCCCTAATCTCGCATCTCGTCTACTTTTCGCCACTGCATCCCACTGCTTTATCAAGATGAAAAAGTATCTGAAACAAAGACAGATGCTCTCGGTTCAGAATCAGTGCTTTCTTTTGAAAGTTTATGATGACTATATTTAGTAATAGAGGCCTGTTCTGCTGTATGATGCCTTATGATTGTCAGCTTTTCTTTCAGAGCAGCCTTTTTTTGGATTTATTTCTACATTTGTAAGATTTTTCAACATTTGTTTGTATGTATTTGTGTGCAACTTCTGGTTAAGAACTAGATTTGATTTTTATATGAAGCGTTGAGATGTTTATCCGTCCTTGGCCATGAGCCAGTTACATTTTATTCTGTGCTTCTATCTAGGAGATTAACTGTGCATTTATGAGGCATTCTGGGAAAGAGCCGCAACAACTTCCTCTTGCAGAATAAAGTAAAGAAACACCTCGCCCATGTTTCATCTCGACATGAACATTTTCTCCTGCTGTTCGTGTGTCTGCTAGCTCTGAGACTGAGTGTCACAGCTTTTAACTGGAGTGTAGCAGCTATTTTAAAAATGTTCTTCAGAAAACACTGCACATATTGATCTGCTAGCTTTTAGTATGTTAATGTAGAGCTTGTGCTTTAGCATGAAAACTAGTTTTAACACACATTGTATTCAGATTTTATAGAGTTAAGACAAGAGTTAAGTCAAGAGTTAAGTCAAGGTTAAGACTTTTGAATAATACCATATTTTAAATACTATTGATAGCTAGTATGTAATAATAAATGTATAAAGAGTTAAACTAGCACAAATTATTAATATTATAACTATTATAACAAACTGTGCAATAGTTGTTTAAGTATTATTTGATTTCTGTGATTTATTTTTATTATTATTTTTTTTTTTAAAGATTTATTTTTGGCCTGTTTGCCTTTATTAGATAGGACAGTATTTAGACAGTAAGCGAAGTTGGAGAGAGAGAGAGAGGGGGGTAGGGTAGGGAAATGTCCTCGAGCCGGGTTTCGAACTCAGGACGCCCTGTCGTGCTATCCACTAGGCTATTGCGCCGACATTATTTTTATTTTTAATTGGGTTGTATTATATTTAACTATATTTTCATGTGTTTATGAAATTATAAAAGCTTATTTATTATGTTAGGTTTTTATAGTGTTCAATGTTTTTTATGTTCTTGTTGGGTCCAATGTAATGTAATTTTGTTCCGCATTACAATGTATTGTGATGTTTTGAATGACAAAAATAAAGGAAACTGGAAACTTAAGACAGTCAGTATAGCATTATATCAACAAAATCTTATTGTTGTGTGTCTGTTATCTCTTATCCAGACCTATGTTGTGTACTTCCACAGCACCATTAGTAGGGATGATCTATATATGAAAACATTTTGAGATATTTTCCTCTTGACATGTCATTTAGCATTATTAAAACGGTCCTTATTTTTTTGATTCACTTTTAAACAAAATAAAACACATTCACTAGCTTATTTTCTACTTTTAATGAGAGAACTGAGCTTGTGTAAGTTTTGACAGATCTGTGGGAAACTTTCCACGAAGGACTGGATTTATTTATGAATTCACATGAGACAAACCTAATTTTCACTTTTGTATGGTGTAATTTAAATTTCATAGAACAAAACGTACTAAGTGAGAGCAGATAATGAAATACCACCTATGACCTATGAGAATTTTTAATTTGTAATAGGGAGATAAGACTACAACAAGCACAGCTTAATTGCAATCGTTCTAAGATTTGTTTTTCATTTTTTTCAATGTAAAAATAATGTATTATGAGCAAGTTCCTTTACAGCATTATACATTCTCTGGGAAGTTGAGAACTTTTGTTTGTGTATTAAAAACATATACGGTATTTAATCATTTATCTGATGTATTCCTAAAATAATAAAAGATTTCTTCAAGATCAATGTAAAGGATGACCATTGAAGACTTAATGTTATGAGATGTTTGATTTAATGTTTTTTTCTCTCACTAAAATTACAAAAGGATGAATATTGCATATCTTTCACATGCTCTGCTGCTTCAACATCTACATATTTGGCTGCAAAAGATTTCAATATATTTTATGCTGTATTTGAGAAAGTATTTTGTTTAATCTTGTCAAATTTTTTGAAAAGGACTGAATGTTTAATACTTGTCTGATGGTCTGATTTAGTGTATCAACATCACCCTCTAGTGTAGATATAAAGCAACAGCAACCTTTCATCATTTAGTAGCACTACCACCCTATGTGGAAAGCAGTTTCTGTACAAACATTTGACATAAATATCAAATGATGAAGCATAATAATATTCTCTTTTTCTTTCAGAATATGCCCGGCCTGCACAATGGACTCCAACAGCACCGAGTTGGGCCTCTTCTCTCCATCCGACACCCTGGGAGTGGGAATGTACCCGGCATCCACTCTGTGGCCACTGCTGCAGAACACAAGCCTCGTCAACCACACTGCTGTTTTCAAGCTCAATGGAGTAATGCAGAGGCTGAAGGTCAATCCTATGATCCTCTGGGTGGACACTCGCTCTGGCAGGTCATCCTTATCGTTGTCTTTACAGGTCTGCTTTCCCTTATTACTATTATCGGCAACATCTTGGTCATGGTGTCATTTAAGGTCAATCGACAGCTCAAAACAGTTAACAATTACTTCCTACTTAGCTTAGCCGTGGCAGATCTCATCATTGGGGTCATCTCTATGAACCTGTACACTGCCTACATCGTCATGGGCCAGTGGGCGATGGGAAACTGGGCATGTGACTTCTGGCTAGCCATAGACTATGTAGCCAGCAATGCATCTGTCATGAATCTGCTGGTCATCAGCTTTGACCGATATTTCTCTATTACGAGGCCTCTGACGTACCGTGCCAAACGTACCACCAAGCGAGCAGGAGTGATGATTGGCCTGGCTTGGTTTGTGTCACTCATACTTTGGGCACCTGCCATTTTGTTTTGGCAGTATTTCGTAGGACAAAGAACTGTTCCACAGGATAAATGCTACATTCAGTTTCTCTCCGAACCTATTATTACGTTTTGCACCGCAATGGCGGCGTTCTACCTGCCGGTGACGATAATGAGCGTTCTATACTGGCGAATATACAAAGAGACAGAAAACAGATCGAGGGAACTTGCAGGATTGCAAGGTTCGGGTGGACGATTCGGAGGTGTAGAGCGACCACGCTTCCATCTCCATGCCACTAGGGGGAGCTCTAGGAGCTGCAGCAGCTTTGAATTGGGCCAACCTGGTCATAAAAAGACCTCAGTTCACAGTCTGAGTGGGAGATTTCACTGTTGGGGGTGGAAGTCTGGTGGCAGCGATAAAAGTGGGGTGAATCGGGAGGCAGATCAGAGCAGCAGTGACAGCTGGAACAACAACGACGCTGGACTTTCAGCTGATCACTCGGGTTCATCTGATGAAGACGAGACTGCACCATCTACAACACGGGCCATCTTCTCCATCGTTCTCAGTCTGCCTGGAATGAGGGCCGCAGTGAACTCCCAGGTCACTTCCTGCGAGGAACTGGACACAGAAGAAGATCCTTTACGGTCACCTGAGGAGAAGGACAGCAGGGATGGCAGCATTTCATGCTCTGTCACCAACGGGAACAAGCGATTTGTGGGTGGCATGAGTAAAGTTCAGTCAATGTCTGCAATACAGCCGACAACAGATACCAGCACAGACAGCACTAACACCACCATCAAATCTCCCTCAGCACCAATAACTTTCAAAGAGGCAGCTTTAGCAAAACGTTTTGCAGCTCGCGCAAGGACACAAATCACCAAGCGCAAGCGCATGTCGCTAATAAAGGAAAAGAAAGCAGCACAGACTCTCAGCGCCATCCTCTTTGCTTTCATTATAACATGGACGCCTTATAACATCATGGTACTGGTAAACACTTTCTGCAATGGCTGCATACCTGAGAACCTCTGGGCGCTAGGCTATTGGCTGTGCTACGTTAACAGTACAGTAAATCCTATGTGCTACGCACTTTGCAACAAAACTTTTCGTACCACTTTCAAGATGATCCTGCTATGTCGCTGGGATCAGAAAAAAAGCAAGCCAAGCTTTCCGCAAAGACAGGCTGTGAGGTTTCACAGGCCCATACCGACAGACTCCACATAGCAGATGAAGAACAGTGAAGAAGCTAAAGTGCTAATGCTAAATGAAGCTTCGAGAGGTGATTCCTTAAGACTCTGTATTATATACTCAAGCTTTAATATGTATGTCTCGATGTGGACATGTAGTTCAGTGTCTTTTGATCCTGGGTCACTTGGTCTTAACATTTTCAGACACTGTGGTTTAGTGTACAACTGAGCAAGTGCAATTGCCATCTGTACTCCCTGTGGACTTTTGTATGCCTTTTACTAAATCTTCAGTGCCAACTTTCAGGAGTTCAGCGACATATAAAAAAGTACATTTGAAATGTAGACTGTATATTTTGAATCTCTGAGAGTTTATCAGATGCGATACTCTTCAGATAATTGTTTGAATATTTTGGGATTATTACATATGTCATTCTTGTCAATGAACAGAATCTAAAATATGATTTTTAAATATTGCAATGTATATGAAAGTATTTACGGTGAATAATAATTATAAGATATTTCTTTTTGTACGTGAAATTTGCTGATTTCTGTGAAAACGTGCCACACAGAGGTTCAGTGCTGTCTCGGTAAGTGTAAGTGTTCTTCTGCAACATGTGAGCCACAGTTAAACAGTTTGTAGGATTTTCTCTCCCTTTGGTTATTCATAAACAGCACTTCCGTGAGCTGCTCTTGTATTATAAAGCGTGGTTGTTTACATTTGTTTTGCTACAAGTATTTCAATAGCTATTATGTATGTTTTCAGTGCACACTGAATATATTTGTATATGTTTGGAATGCCTTACGTTTGACTTTGAGATTGTGCACTGATTATACTGGGCTAGCTGTGAAATCATTTATGAAACCTGAAGAATGTTTTTAACTCTCTTTAATGGACATTCAGATTTTGACATTATTGTGCTGGGACGTCATTTCATTTAAAGCCAAACTGTTTGCTCTATTACCTGTTTATTTAACAAAACTCGAATTAGTAACATGCAGACTGTTTTCTAGATAAAAAAGCACACCAAATTCAGACCTATCAACCGAGCATGCGTATTTCTTCATCTCTGAGCTCTTTTGGCTCAGGGAAGAAAACAGGTAACACTTTACAATAACAGTACATGAATAATGATGCATTAATATGTAAACTAAACATTACTTTATTATGAACTAATGATAAATGAATGCATGCGCTAATCGTGAACTAACTTTACAACATGAATCACAGGAGTTCATGTGTGAATAGCGGCTACCTTAATTCCTTGTTAGTACACGATTGTTTGTTAATTTATGTATTAATTACCACATTTGTATATGCTTAATTCAACCATCATGAACTCATGAGCTGTTAATGTATAATTATATCATGACTTTACTTGGAGGGGCACGTCATCATTAACCCATTCTTAACTATTCATGAACTCCTTATGCACGTCCATCTAGTGCATTTCCACCAAATAACAATAGAAAAGTGTTCTGTCAACATCAATATGAACAGTTTAAACACTCATTTTCATGTGTTAAGGATGAGTTAATGATAATGTGCCCGTCCAAGTAAAGTCATGACATAATCATACATTAACAGCTCATGAGTTCATGTTGATTACATATAGCTTAAACTTCAATGTTAATTAATACATTAATTAACAACATGTACTAACAACTAATTAAGGTAGCCGTTATCCACACATAAACTCATATGATTTATGTTGTAGTTAAAGTTAGTTCATGATTAAAGCATGCATTAATTCAACATTAGTTCATAATAAAGTCATGTTTAGTTTACATATTAATACATCATTATTCATGTACTGCAAAGTGTTACCAGAAAAAAATACCTTATAAAACACACTTTTTACAATCAATTTATTTTAATTGCCCACAAATAAGTGGTCTTGCAGTACATTGACATGTTTCTAAATTGTAATGCATATATCAAATGGTGTAATTTCCATCCTCAAGACAAAAAAAAAAAATTAATTATGTTCTTAAAATTTTTGTTAAAATAACAGGTAAGGATTTAAAGCTAGATTGGAAATTACACAAATTTGACACTATTCTAGTCTTTTAAGGAATTGCCTGATTTGTAATTTACAAACCATTTGTATTAGAGTAACGAAACTGTAACTTTTTGATATGTTTTTATGTTTTTTCATGGCAAAAAAAGCTGTATGTTTTGTAAGGCCTTTTAAGATCAACGTTAAATTAAGCTTCTGTGCGGTGTGTTGTATGTGACTGTATTCTCGTTTTGTTCCAAATTGGCTGTGTAAAAGTTTAATAATAGAGTTACTGTCGGATTTTGTGATAACTGTTGAATGTTACAAAAATACAGCCCAATATGAAATGCATTTTTTCCTCAGATTGTTTCTCAAAATAAATGTAACATTTTAAATATGCAATGTTTTTGTGTAAATCTATTTTTTTGGGGGGTAGTATACGGCCTAACACTGTGTGTTTCTGAAAGAAGATGCATCCGTTGCTATTGGCAGAAATGAATAGGAAGAAAGGCCATGTGATGACATTATTCATGTGATCTAGGAAGAGGAGCGGCTCAGCGAAAGTCACAAACACTTACTTGTTCCTTCAGAACACTGGACTCCATCCAGGCAAGTATATTTTCTTCCACTCTTTGTTTTTGTATCTTTTCTATCTTATTAGACAGGTCTCCTGTTCATTCTTGATCCAGGTCAGATTGATTTGGATTAATAGTGACCTTCTAGACTAATCTTCCAGCGGCAAATCAGAACTTCTACACAACAAACTTATGTCAGGAATATATCCAAAAGAGGATCTGTATGTGACAAGACTTATCGAACATTTCATGCTTTATTGAATGTTTTATTTTTAGTAAAGATTATGTTATACTAAACATCAATACAATGTTCAAAACTATTTCAAGTTTTCTGTGTATGTGTACATTTCAGAAAAATACTTGACTGCATGATTTATAAAATGTTTTTCTGTACTCACCTCATTTAAAAATGTCATATTTTCAGCAGGCATAGATAGAAGCAGTGTACAAGATAAAAATGAATATTGGATAAATCTGTTGAGAGCTCATGGGTATATGTCTGATGCCACAAGGTTGGAGGATAACGCTGATTTCCTGCTGGCCACAGTTGTACATTAGATTATGAGACCAGTCCTTAAGCTCACATGACGCTGCTTTGGCGCACTGTTTCTGTCACACACAAATTACATTTCTGTGCTATTTTAAGACATTCAGTGTGGAGATTTGCCTGGATTAGACAGAAAGGAGATAACAATTGTTTGCACATTTTGATTAGTATTACATAAAATATTACATTTACAAGATTTTTTAACGTAAATGAAGGAGTGGTCAGTGTTGTGGGTTATTTGATTTATAGCCAATATTTTATGTGCTTTATGTAATTAAGACTTAATTTACTTTTCTAGTGCAAAACAACTAGAAATAGGCAGGCGGCATGGTGACTCAGTGGTTAGCACTGTCGTCTCACAGCAAGAAGGTCGCTGGTTTGAGTCCTGGCTGGGTTAGTTGGCATTTTGTGTGAAGTTTGCATGTTTTCCATGTGTTGGCGTGGATTTCCTCTGGGTGCTCCAGTTTCCCCCACAGTCCAAAGACAAGGCGCTATAGGTGAATTGAATAAACGAAATTGGCCGTAGTTTATGTGTGTGAATGAGTGTGTATGGATGTTTTCTAGTACTGGGTTGCAGCTGGAAGAGCATCCGCTGGGTAAAACATCTACTGGATAAGTAGGAGGATCATTCCGCTGTGGCGACCCTTGATGAATAAAGGGACTACGCCAGGGATGGGCAAACTTGATCCTGGAGGGCCGGTGTCCCTGCAGACTTTTGCTCCAACACTAGTCAAACACACCTGAACACACTAATCAGTGTTTTCAAGATCACTAGAAAGCTGCAGGAAAGTGTGTTTAATTAGGGTTGGAGCAAAAGTCTGCAGGGACACCGGCCCTCCAGGATCAAGTTTGCCCATCCCTGGACTAAGCCGAAAAGAAAATTATTGAATAGTAATATGCATCTAGCTTCTTACTTTTTATTAAATGTAACAATGTTGTATAGTAACTTTTAGGTGTAATGCAACACCTTTTCTCAGTTTACATTTATTTGTGTCCATCCCTTAGGCCACAATAGCAGGAATCACGATGCAGACCATTCAGACAATTGAGATGCAGTTACCTGTCCTTCGAGAAAGTTTCCACTCCTCTCCCTTCAGAGAGAGAGCAAAAGAGCGCAGGAAGAGCAGCCTGTCAAATCTCATCAGAAGACAACAGCAACAGTTATTACGTGAGCAACAGCAGTCAGTATTACATCAGAAACAACAGCCATCCTCACCCTTACAAAGCCACGCTGCACGTGCTCAGTTGGTTCGCTCCTCCAGCAGCCCATTATGTGACCTGGCGGAGCAAATAGGCGAGCTAGAGAAAGTGAGAGGGATTGGGAGGCAGGGGGAGCTGTCTCACAGACAGTCCTCAGATACAGCGTCACAGCCAGCATCATCACAGCAGCTGCTGCCGGCGGTGAAGAGAGAGAGAGAGGGATTACTGAGGGAGGGGGAGAAAGTGCAAGGGAGCACCGAGAGGGAGAGAGAGGAGAAGAGAGAACGAGAAAGTCAATCTGAGCGCACACGTTCCCAGCATGGCCTGATCGCTAAAGGTGTTCGCCTTCTGAGGATCATGGGAAACCAGGAGGCAAAGCAGAAGAAGCCCACTGTCACGACTGGAGCAGAAGGCGACGGGAATGGAGCAGGCACTGAGGACCATGTCAAAAAGATTAAGAAAAGTAAATTATCTGCCGAATCAGGTAAGAAGAAATCCAAATCGGAGGGTTCCAAAGGTTCTGTGTTTTCCAACATTCGCATCCGAAAGAGTCTCTCCCGGAAAGTGTTGTCTAAAGAGGATGTACTGGATGGTGGGATTAGGATTAAGCCTGCTGATGCCAATGGCAACAGTAATGGTGGAATATCTGGTGATGAGATGGAGAGTTGTACACCTGACTCTAAGCAACTCACGGCTGAAAGTAGGCAGTCGACCCTGGACACCACAGAAGATGATGTTGAGAGAGAGACCGAGGGATCGGGGTCAGATACAGACCTCTGCAGCTATCATTCAGCTACCGAGGCTCAAGATCTGCTGTCGGATATCCAGAGAACCATCAGACAGATGGAGGGAGTTGGTGAGGGGCAAAACTTTCACTCTGTGGACAAGGAAAGACAAGTTGGGTTCGAAGGCCATGTTGAAGTCACTCAAGGTCCTACAGGAGGTAGTCTTGCTTGTGTGGGTGAACCGGAAAAGTTAGAAGGTGCATCTGACAGCAAATATCACAATCTGATATGTACTGGGAATACAACAGAAAGGGTGATCACATCAAAATTAAATGTAGAATCAGATGGGAAAGTTGCTGATATTCCAAATAAAGCTGAACACTTGACCAGTTTGTCTAGCGACTACAGTGTTCAGGATGCTGTACAAGAGACAAATAGTGTCCAGGATGCAAGAGCTTTTACTCATTCAACAAGTAACTACAGTTTTCAGGACAATACAGGAACATCCACTTCCTACGAGAGTGCTGAAGAGATCTTGGAGAGTTCATCTCTATCATCTCCTCTTGAAGAGTGTCATTATGATAGCAATAGTCTGACTCAGAGCCTTGAAATTGGTCTGAATTCGAGCAATCACATGTCCAAAATCAACCGAGTCATTTTTGTTCCACAGAAGAGCATTAGTAGTGTAGAGCTGAACGTAAATGGTGATGGTCCAGTAGAGGAGGTAGACAGAGGGTTTTCCACCCAACCGAGAAGGAAAAGCAGTACTGCGTCTATGACACAGTGGTCATCTGAGAACTTTTTAGGCTCTGGGTCACGACCTCGTAGAACCTCCAGTGCAAACCTTGGGGTTAAACCTTATCCCACAATACAGACTTCTTATGTTAAAACAACCACCAGACAGCTCACATCACCCATAATTTCTCCATTCACTACTCCTTCCCCAAGCCCTATGTGTCCTCGCAAGGTCGGCTTAGAGTTTGGAACAGGTCAAGGGTCGTACCGAGCTGGAAGCTGGAGAGCACGAAGACAGCGATCCTGTAGCATTGCAGGTCCAGTGGGATGCCATGAGGAATGGTGTGAGGTCATACATGATCAGTCTGAACTTATTGAGAGTGGCTTCCAGACTGATAGATCCAGGCAAACAACATCCACTTTTCCAGATGTGTTTTCAGGTGAGTCAGTCTGTCAGCTTTTGTCCAGGTTTTGCATTGATTCAAATCTGAACACAATAATAACCTGTAACCTGTAATACTTGACAAAAATTGGAGATAGTGTGCACTTTAAGGTATTACTTCTGTATTATTATTGGTCTTGAAACAAAAATCCTGTAACATGGAGGCGAATATTGAAAGCTACAAGAAAGCTACAAGCAGGTTTTTATTATCAACACTGGATCACAGGACCAGAGTTAAACTGCTGAGGTTTAAGGTTTAGGTTTAAATTCTTATAAATAATACAATTTTCCTTTGATATCAACAACATAATTTTTCTTTTAGTTTGTTTTACAGTAAAGTTGTGTCTAGACCAACAAAAATATGCTACACTCAAAAAAATGCTGGGTTGTGTTAAACCAACACTGGGTCAAATATTGACAAACCCAACTTTGAGTTAAAGCAATTCCCTCCAGGAATCGAGTTTGAGACCTACAGTATGAGTTAAAGTTTCAATTAAATTGAATGGGTTTGTCTATATTTGACCTAATGGTGGGCTACAGAAGCTCAGCGTTTTTTCAGAGCGTAAGAGAACATACCTTGGCAATACATATTGAGCAAAATCATGGTTAATCTCTGATCCCATGAACCGCTAAGATGTATAGTTGCATGTCATATGAGGAGATAATGTCCTAGTGTGTGGCTACGACATAACATAAATCCCTCTTTTTTTCTGTTCTTTATTCTACTTCACTCTCGTCAAGGTTCAGTGAGCAGTCAAAAAATATAAAATCTGTCTCTCAAATATGCATACTACACACACACATAGTCCCACAGAAACCCCGCGCAGACTCACATTAGCTACTGGCAAAGAAAGCTCTGGCTTCTGCCTCATTGAGTCGGAGTGCCACAGGAAGTCACTAAAATACACACTTGTGTAACAACACACACATGTTTTTTACATGGTTTATGCATAGAGTATCTTTTTGACAAACTGTTTATGAAGCTGACACCAGGATAGGTCAGATGTTAAGGAAGAAAATATAAATAAAAGGAAGATATGGACACTATTGAATATATTTTATTTTGTACTGTAGCTATCTAGATTAATGTATATCCGAATGTGTTTGCAAAGTTTTGAAGACACAGAAATATTAATTCTAATTAAAACAAAAATGTTATGAAATTATATTAATTATTTGAAGCCTCAAACCTTTTAAACCAGAAAAAGCTTGATCATACTGTATGTACAGTGCCCAGCATATATAAGTACACCCCTCACAAATCTATCTTTAAATTCATATTTTTAATAGGAAGCTATACAATATTATATTTATGCATACAGTTGAATTCAGAATTATTAGCCCCCCTTTGAATCTTTTTTTCTTTTTTAAATATTTCCCAAATAATGTTTATCAATGCAAGGAATTTTTCACAGTATTTCTGATAATATTTTTTTTCTTCTGGAGAAAGTCTTATTTGTTTTATTTCTACTAGAATAAAAGCACTTTTTAATTTTTTTAAAAACCATTTTAAGGTCGAAATTATTAGCCCCTTTAAGCTTTTTTTTTTTTTTTTTTATAGTCTACAGAACAAACCATCATTATACAATAACTTGCCTGATTACCCTAACCTGCCTAGTTAACCTAATTAACCTAGTTAAGCCTTTAAATGTCACTTTAAGCTGTATAGAAGTGTCTTGAGAAATATCTAGTCAAATATTATTGACTGTCATCATGGCAAAGATAAAATAAATCAGTTATTAGAAATGAGTTATTAAAACTATAACGTTTAGAAATGTGTTGAAAAAATCTCTCCTTTAAACAGAAATTGGGGAAAAAAAATAAACGGGGGCTAATAATTATGACTTCAACTGTATATTAGATCAGTCAGTACTGAAGCCAAATCTGGAGCTTATCTAACAAAATAACCTACGATAACGGTCCAAAAACTAGTACACTCAAGTTTATATGTCATAGAAAACTATTAAATACAAATTTTAAAAAGAGAAAAAATCAAGAGAAGCAAAAAAAAAAAAAAAAAAGAAAGAAAAATTTAGTTGAAATTTTGTAGGTTGTAATTTTTTTTGCAATATTTTGCATGAATTTAATTGTATTATCTTTCAATTTCTAAATATGTTTGGTGACTAAAATATTAATTTAATAAATATATGTTTTGTTTAAATGCACCAAAATACATTGCCTATATTCACTAAGAAATGGATAAAAATATTAATTTTCAAAATGGGGTGTACTCAATTATGCTGAGCACTGTAACTGGTTGTTCTTGAAAGCATTAGCAGGTTTTGAACTTTGCTTCTGGGTCAATAAAAAATCTGAAAACATTCAGATTCTGTTCATCCACAAATATATTTTTCTGTGTGCTTTATATAATGGAATATGTAACAAGAAATTAAGAGTCATGTTTTGTATATAGCTTTTTTCCTCCAACTAATCAATGTTACACAGAAATCTGCCTCTGTACCAGAGGATGAGCTATTGAGTTTGTGTCCATCTGATAAATGAGAGAGAGAGAGGACGTTTAACTGTATCTTCAGGCTCGGGGTGGAGAAATGCTCCTTTTAGAAAAACACACACATACACTACACGCATCAATTCACCAAATGAAATGGCACAGTTTCCACTTTATTTGCTTTCTGGCTCAAAGCATCACTTTCCAGTCACTCTAGACAGGGTCAGAGACCAAACATGAATATAATATAACATATAAAACCTAAGTAGTTAAAAACAATTGCAGCTCTCAAATGTTTTCCCCCCTCTGTGTCTTTCAATTTGACTCCTGCAGGTAGCTCTCTGTTGGAGAGGTGTTTTGTACAGTGGGGCTCGTCTGAAGATGACAGTGCTATGCAGGACATCGAGAGATTCTGTTCTCGTATTCTGGATCTGGGGATTTTACAGCCCTTCAGTGACTGCATCAGGGAGCCATCCACAGGAAGTGACGTCACAGATAAGCCCACTTTCAATGTATGACCATCTAGTTGTTTCTTGATTTAAGAAGTTCACCCAAAATGTCAAATGTGCTGTTCATTTGCCCACTCTGAAGTGTTTAAAGATATAGGTGATTTTTTTTTCATTCAGTCTAATGATAAAGAAGTTGTTTAGCTGAAATTACAGTCCTCTATGATTTGTAAAATCCATCTTACTGTGCGTCACCTTTTGAGACTACAGACAAAACTAAATGAATAGCTTAATTAGTTCATTTGTAAATGCTCATAGACGTCATTATGCATTATTATGAGTTTCTTGCACAGACTGATTTGATCTTTACCAAAGATTGCGATTTATTAACAGGAGCAATGGATATTAATTAAGTCACAGATATTAATATAAGTTTTACCTGTATGTTTTTTTTTACTCTTGATGTGCTGGTAGCAGTATGTTTTTTTATTTTATGAATCACCAATGAGTTCAAGGTTTCTGCTAAAAATGTTCTTTAAAGGTGCAGTAGGTGATCTGCTAAAATGCTAACTGCTTAGCATAATATCTTTGAAACACAGTCCCAGCCCTGCCGTCCAAAGCCACGCCTCCTGAAATCATGAACGCAGACCTTATAGATGACAGAAGACAACCCACTAGGTCATGTCATTCGCCAGTTAGAAAACTTTATAGCACTTTATTGCACTACAATTCCAGTGTTGTGCAAGTTACTTCCAAACTGTAATACATTACAGATTACTTGTTATTGTTATTTAAAAGTAATCCCTTACATTACAATATTACTGTCTCAAAATTGTAATATGTTACATTACTCATATTACTTTTTAGTTACTTTCACCAAAATAACTCCAGAATTAGAACTCTACATTCTTAAACGACCAAATGTACTGCAGAGCTTTCAGTAGAAAGCGATATGATGTAGCAGAATGACTGTGACCTATCCACGCTACTAACAATATACATATATTTGGCAACGTGAAGGCTCAAGACAATGCAAGAAAGGATGACAGTCAGATTCACAAACGATCTATTAAAAGTATGGTAGAGGTAAAGTGGTTATCTGGCAATATCTGTGAATAGCTTGACTATATTCATATTAGACACGAGAGGCCTCTATGTAAACTCCAATGCCATGACAATAATGCTTCTTATTGTTGCCATTATTGTATTCACTTTAAATTCAAGTGGCTCACAACACAAAACTGTCATGCACAAAGTGAGCATGATGAACAGCTTTCTCAATACAATGCTCGTGCACCGATTTCCTCTGTTTGTGGACAAAACTGCTTGCGAGCTCTCAAATATACGCTGCTCGCATGCAAATTTTCTCACGTTCTCTTAAATATGCACTGCTCACGCACAAATGTTCTTGCGCGCTCTCAGTACACTCGCTCAGGGAGATTATATGCAGACTCACAATTTGTGTCTTGTTTCCTCTTCCTTTCGTGCTTTTTGATATGATTTATATTGGTGCACTATTTATTAACAATAACCAAAATGCTAAAATCGACTTATAATTTTTTATCTAATAAACCATAACATTTTTGGCTGTATATGATATTTATATGTAATACTATAGTTGCTATGGTAACACAACAAGTGTAATATAAACAAATGACCCAGTGCTGTAGTTTTTTTTTTTACAATATAGGGTAGCCTATATTATACTACAATTCACCACATTTTACTTTAGTTAAACAACACTTTGTAGTTAATTATATTCAGAGTTCACTATTCTTAATACTACAGTATGCTGAAGCATTCATTAACAAGTTGTAAATAATACTAGCCTAAAACATAGGCAGTATACCTAACACTCAAAAACACTAGTATAATAGAATTTACCTGTAGAAAATATCTGTAGGTAAATAGTGTAGCAATATATAAACCATATCAACATTCTTGTGATAACAATTTGACAGGAGGATCTCTGGAGAGCAAAAGCACGAAAAAGAGGAGGAAACACAAGGCACAAACTGTGAGTCTGCATCATCTGACGGAGCGAGAGCAGATCATTCGCACGTGAGCAGACATTGTATTGAGTGCACGCGAGGAGTTTTGTCCACGGACAGAGGAGACCGGTGCGTTCGTTTGCTCGTCTTACATGAATGCGCCCTCGACTTGTAAAACTGTGCTTACGATATTTGTCAGTGAAACAACGCCATGCACGAACGTCCATCTAGCGAATGTACTGTCTTCTGCCATTATCATCTATTTGCCGCTTTTCCGCTGCGCGTTAGGGCTTAACATTACTGCAAACCGACCTGAGCCAATAGCCCCGGACCTCGAGCTCAGAGGCTGAAATCATTCCGCGTTCAACGTAAAAAGTTCCAATAGCCAGAGGGAGATTAATGACAACACACACGTATATTCACTCACCACGAACAGGAAATAGAACTCCGTTATTTGTTAATGTCTTGCCGGCGAAAATGTTGTTGTAACGCACGCGTTACTGAACATGTACCGAGTAAAATATTACTGAAAATTAATTAGTAATGCCTTACACTACTGCGTTACAGGAAAATGTAATAAGTTACTGTAATACATTACTTTTGTAACGCATTACTCCCAACACTGTACAATTCCCAACAAAATACTGTATAATATCTAGCACGTTTTCAGTTGTGTAGCAAGCAAAACTTGTCATAATGTGCAATAGTTCAAACATGCAAGGATTGCTGGTCTCACTCTCTGACACGCTTTGTCCTAAAGCGACTACTGTATGCTTAGTGGTTGGCCGGCAATGTGCAGGAATTACACTTATTACTAAGCCATACTTACATGCTATTTCAGACTAAATATTCAGTAGCATGGCAAATAAAATAGGGAGCGCATTACAGGTTGTCATTGTTCAAAAATGAACCAATGTGAATGTAAAACCAACTTCACCTCAGTAAAGCAGGCTAGGCGGAATAGCGCTATTTAGTTGTGTTTTGTTGTTAAACTAAACAAAAATCTACATTATCCATGCTGTAAAAAGTCCCTTATGAAACTGAAATTAGTCACATCAATCTTTCGCCAGAGGATTTCAGTGCACATTTCCGTGCATATAACCCATTCATAACACAACACAGTCTAGATAAGCTTTGTGTAACTAAAACAGTTTTAAAACATAACATTAGCTGTCTAAAGAAATACTTCAGCCATGGTGTCATCCTTTCTTTCAGCGTGCAAAAGTAACTCCAATGTTGATTCAGGATTTTAAAAAGTTTTGATTCAGCATTTGTTTTTACTGATCTCCCTCTCTCGTGTGCAGGTGCAAACGGCAGATCTGCGTGAACAGCTGCGCAGATGTACAAATCTACATTTGTTGACAGACAGTTTGGGCTACTTATCAGAATTATGGTAATTGTTGGCCTGACAAATTTTAATTGGATGAACTTTTTTTAGTTTTATGCCTTACCCAGAATATACAAATACATATAAATACATTTAGATCATTTTAATCATTACTACTGGAATGTGAAGAGACTTTCAACCAGCACAACAAAAAATGTTCCTGAAGACAATCACCTACTGCACCTTTAATGTTCTGCTGGAGAGAAAAAAAGTCACCTACATCTTGACCCACTTAAAGTAATAATGTATAATTTATAAAAAATCACCTCTTGTTTTTCACAGTCTGCCACATGTCTTTTGATACCAAAGGGTTGTCATATTGTTCACACTGATTATTATATAATTTTAATAAATATTTACATTAAGAACATTTTAATAATGCATTATTTAAACTAATATAATTCCTGAGCAGGAACGCAAATCCTTCCTGATTATAATTATGATTTTTTTTTCTATAATTATTCAAATCTGAAACCATGCATCGTTTAGTGCAGGTTTTGTCTGTGAGCTCAGCACTGAATTGCATTAGAAAGAAACAGAAAAGCTGTTGATGAGTGTTACTAAAACTGTGCCAGATTTCACACATTTTTTATCACTTTGCTGAACAACCTACAGAGCTGATTCTGCCCGAGCAGATGTGAGATGAGCTCAGCAGGGTAATTTTGTGTCGTTGTTTGATACAGAAGAAGCAATGTACATTATGTTTTTTATCATCATGTGCACAACAAAATAGTGAGAAATAGTGAAAAAAAAAAATTGTATCATGCTTAGCATGTTGGGATTCTTGGTTCAGTGTTGTAATGCAATATACTGTATGAATGTACAGCCTGTTTCTGTTTGGCCACCCCATGTGACCTGAACAGAACAGAATTTTTTTTCCCCTTTGCTCCTCCAGCCAAAGCAGATTTGTGTCTGGACAAATGAACGTTTAACGTCGCTTCTGTAACTCTCCCTATCCTCCCTTCTATGTTAATACACACAAACACACACCTCCTAACATGCTTCAGCAGTGTGAACACACATTATATGGTCTGTGGATATGTATTTACAGACTACTTTCACAAACATGCATAAATACTGTGCTTGTGTGTGCTTAAATGGACACATCTGCATGCATAAGCCATCTGACCGGATTACATAAGAAGAGTCACATGGTTTTTGTTGCTGTCCCATGCTTGTGTTTATTTCTGAAGGTAGCAAAGACTGAATTCATTTGCTGTTTTTTTTTTAATTCTATGCTGCTACTTGTGTATTTTTACACACACATACTATATAAATTAATTTATGTCACCCATTCATATGTAGCACATCATTTGGGATGTTTTACACTATTTGTGCTAGCAAAAACAACATTATAGACTTTAGTTTGACTGGTGTGATTTAGCCCTGTCAGGCTGAACGCCAAATAATGGCTCTTAATGGCAGTGGAAATTAGACCTCTTCAATTTATTGTGCATATGAGAATGTAAATGAGGTGGTGCTGTATTAATAATCATCTGCAGATGAAACACACAATTATGCATCACTCACTACATTTGAATGAAGTAAAAATATCTTTCAGTTCCATAGTATTATTTCAAAAACACTTCAGTACACTTCTGTTGATTGCCCCTTATTATTTTATTATTCTTATCCAGCAGTTTTATTTCTCCGAATTTGCCCTTGACCCTTATCTAGCTGGCTGCCATCATGTTTTATTTTCTCCCTTTCTATAGTGTAGCAAAACCCATCTTAATGTTTTCTGTTCTGTTTTGTTCTGGTCTACACTTTTCAGTTTCTATTTTAAACATAACTCCGATTTTTAAATGGCATTAAATGCATTTGAAACATATGTAAGCTGATTTCTTTTCTTGATTGTGGTGTGTAAAACCTTTTCATCCTTATTTTTATTCAAGGACAAATAATTACGGCGGCCCATTACATTTGACTCTTGATAAAAAGTGACACCTGGTGGCCGAGGGTGAAACCGCATGCTAATATTAGCTAGCCGTCATATTGTTGTGTTTCCTCTTGAAGAGAAAGCTTTTTAAAAAGAAAACAAAGTGTTTTAAAAGAGAAAGAAAACAAAAACAAGAAACCTCACTAATAACATTTGATTTCAGTGTATGGAAAAGATCTCAAAAGGGTCTCTAAACAAAGTTGTGAGTAAATGAATCTTAGTGTCTTAAACCATTCACAATGACCCGGTTGTGAGGGCAGAGCATGACTTAATACTGTGATTTCACTGCCTGTGGTTTCAATGAGACATAGTGAGCATTACTGTTATTATGTGGGATCATTGTCTGGATTCATTATCATTCGACCATTTGTCACAAACTCTCAGATGATGTAATAAATGATCTCTCTGTCTACCTATCACTCTATATCTGTTGTCTAACTTCAGACTGTTTATCTATCTATCTATCTATCTATCTATCTATCTATCTATCTATCTATCTATCTATCTATCTATCTATCTATCTATCTATCTATCTATCTATCTATCTATCCATCCATCCATCATTTATCTGTCTGTCTGTCTGTCTGTCTGTCTGTCCTGACAGTTATATTTCTTTAGAATCTATATGTAAATGTATTTACCTTAATTTTCTGACTTTCTGATTTGGGACTACCATATAAAACACATTTTATTGTATGCACTCATGTAGGCCTACACAGATGCACTTACAGCTGTGACACTGCACCATCCTATCATAAATGTCTTTTGTAAATGAGATATTTATAACACCTGAACTCTGAAGAAATAAGCTTTTCATTGATAGGGTATATGGTTTAACAATATTTGGATAATATTTGGCTGAGATACAACTATTCAGATAAAGCCATGAAACTGAGGGTTCAAAAAACTATTTAGAAAATTACCCTTAAAGTTGTCTATGTGAAGCCCTTAGCAATGCATATTACTAATCATAAATTAAGTTTTGATATATTTGCAGGCATGCATTTAAAAATTGTCTTTAGAACATGATCTTTACTTAATATATTAATCAGTTTTGCCATAAAAGACATTACTATAATTTTGACTCTGATAAGAGAGGAGGTCCAGGGTTACATATTAAAAGTGCATATATGCACAGAAACAATCTTTGTTCATTTGCAATCAGTTATTAACCAGGGAAAATGTAAATTATATACAGCCTTGTTAAACACAGTTTGTAGCCTTTACCTTTGAAATATGAACAGGCATGCAGTGCAACACTGCAGCACGTCTTAACCGAATGACATGTTCACTGCATGCTTAAGCAAACCCCCACTGATGTGAATGGACAGCCTCACGAATAGCCTTTCAGATTGTATGTTTGAGCATGCTGGTAGTGTCAGCAAGACTAATGCTGTACATTACTTCTGGTTTGGTCAGTGTTGCTTTTCTTTCAGTCTACCAGCAGAGGTCCCTCTTCACACACAGTATTGCCTCCAAATATAATTTTTTTTCTTGCTGTTTAATCTAAAAAGAAGCCCCGGGAACTGGAGGCTAATTTTAGATTCTTGTATGCTTTTTTAAAAGTACCTTGCCATCATCAGCTCTTTTAATGCCAGCTCTCTGTTTCTGTTGCACACTTACAGAAGGATCAACTGTACACCTGGGCTCCAATGGGTCAGCATGACATCAGAACACCTAGGAGGTTGCAAAGAATGTGGCCTCCGACCCTTACTGCTGCACAGGTGCGAGTATGAGATCAAATATGATTTTATATACCCACACTGGGAATATAGCCTACA
Organism: Danio kyathit; assembly: GCA_903798195.1. Taxonomy (NCBI): domain Eukaryota; kingdom Metazoa; phylum Chordata; class Actinopteri; order Cypriniformes; family Danionidae; genus Danio; species Danio kyathit. Next base: position 24,773,822 of record LR812535.1, on the reverse strand, counting down.
GTCATTATTGACATTGTTGTGTTTTTAAGATGTTGGCTTTTGGATGCTGGCTATGGAACAAAAATTCCATCTCTATGATACATTTTAATACTACTTTTTGTTATCAATTCGCTGCCAGTCTGGCAGTATCAACACATTTTTGTAAGGGCAACAATAAATGTTCCAAAAATGACCATGATAATATTTTTTTGGACCATTTGATAATGGTAAATACAGTAGTGTAAAGTAACAAATTACAAATACTCAGACAACTGTAATTGTGTAGTTTTTCTCAGGAATTGTAATTTACTAAGTAGTTTTAAAAATGTGTACTTTTACTTTCCTTTGGGTACATTTTTAGCACAGTATCTGTTCTTTTACTCCACTACTTATCTTCAACCTCAGTCACTACTTTATTTTTTCTTGTCTATGAGGATTAGAAAATTCAGTCCTGTGATTTCTGTCCAATCGAATCGCACAAAGTAAAGAGGTAAATCGCATCCTAATGAACTACCTCAAGACATGGGTGATTTATAATTGCAGCAAACAGTTTGAAAGCAGTAAAAGTGTCCAAGAAAATGTTCAAAATCTTTACACGCATTGACCCAGAAACTGTTTAGATGCATGTCACTGATGAGAAGATGACGAATGTTTACTCTATAATGACCGAAATGGCCTTAAACACCCAGCAGGCACAAGACATCAACATGACGTCGGATTGACATTGTACCCCAACGTCGTGGGGATGTTGCATTTTGTTTGGAAATGAAAATCGGTTTGACGTCAGAACTCAATGTCAGGCCGACGTCAATCTCCAACGTCCAACTTAAAATCAACCAAATATCAAGGTCTAATGATGTTACAGATTGACGTTGTGTGGACGTTACCACTATGACGTCTATCAGACGTTGGATTTTGGTTGTCACACCTGATAAATAAATGTCAGTATTTGACATCAATATGACGTTGGTTTAAGATGTTGGCTCGATGTTGGATTTTGGTCACTTTCTAACACAACCAAAAATCAACCAAATATCAACGTCATTTGAGACGCTGGCTAGACATTGAATTTTGGTCACCTGACATCACTGCCTAAATCTAACCTAATATTAACATCTTATGACATTGTGCGTCTGCTGGGCTATAACTAAATGCACTACAAAATGTTACGTTTACACACATCCACAAATTACATGTAAATGCATCAGCCACTCACAGCGTAATACTCAGAACTCACTACTCTTTCATACTTTTAAAAGGTCTACTTTTTACTTATACTTTGCGTAAAATTTACAACAGATACTTGTACTCACTCTACATTTTTAGGCAAGTAATGGTACTTTTACTCAAGTATGATTTTTCACTACTCTTTCCACCACTGGGTAAATATCAAAGTGCATTGCTATCACCATCTGATACACCTTAAGTGCACCAGATAAATATTATGCTGTGATTGGACCAAAGTCCCTTTAAGGCAAGTAATTTCACTCAGCGGCCATCTTTGAAACACCTCATGGGCAGTATGCTCAGGCATTCTGTTTGAATGGGGAAACATCAAATTCTCTAAAACTGCTTGCCAAGCTTACAAATTACAATTAAATTCAAAATAGAAATCATCAATAAAATTGAACAACGTTTCATTTCCAAACATCCAAATTACACATAATTTGCAGAAACTCAGGTCTGGTTCGAACCCCTCCCTCTGAGTATCGTCAGTCTACAGGGATCGATGATTGGCTACTGTACTAGAAGGCGGGCTTTATTCACCATATAGCAATCGATGATTGGCTCCTGTACTAGTAGGCGGGGCTTCATTTGGCGTATTGACCATGACATGTCTTATGTATTCTGTAGTCTTTGGATTGGACATGGTTATTGCCCGTAGTAAAATCATGTTTTCCAAAAATGCAATATGAAAATCTCATGGTATTATATATAGATATATTATATTAACAATATCTGATACTGTATAATAACTGTACCATTGAACCACCCCAGAATAATACAACTGAATGATTCTGTTACTTACAGTGTCCATGGTAGATGTTTGTAAAAGCATTACTGTATGTAATCAAACATAAATTTGGTTTTGTCTACGTCCCTTTATGTCTATGTTGGTTTGTATAAACTCTCAACTAATTTTAAACACCCTTCTGCTGCTCATAATCTATTTAACACCTCACAAGCCATACTTGTCTTTAGAGTTGCTATGAGACCCTCTGTAAACAGCATCCTAACAGCATCTTATCCAGATCTAAACATCTGTCCAACAGACACAGTGGCTGCCATCGCATTTTAAGATTCACCGTGTTTGAGTTCTGAAATGATAAATGACTGCTCGCATTCCAGTGTTCAAAGCACACACGCAACACCTTATGTTACAGTTTATTGCTCATGTTTCTGGTCGGAATATTCTTTAATGGGGTTTTGTTGCAATTCGCCCCCTAGTGGTTATATAGTCCTTGTTTAAAGTAATAATTTGCAATAACTACAGTCAAATATTGTACACTACGCCCTGGTACATATATGACCATATCTAATTGCATGAAGGAGCTTTGTTGGCTACTAATCAATCTAAAATTCTTGAGGCCTGGAGGTCTGGAGCCACAATTTTCCAAACCTCCCTGACAGTGGAAGAAGATTTTGTGAATGAAAGCGTCTCCCCAAACCCCATGTCAATCTGACAGGGCCCAACATGTAACCAGACTCCATGTGTGTGATATGTTCTCCGTTCTCCCCCAACCCTTCGCACAGACCCACACAAGCTCTTTGAAGCCGTTTGAAGCTGTGTAATAGAAAGGCAAAAACCCTTCCCTCCTCATTCCCAGAGACTCTGCGGCTCGATTTTTAGGAGTCCTCAGAGACGACTTCTGGAGTCTAGACTTGTTGGACTTCCTTGACCCTCGCTGCCAGATTGTATGTGTGCGTGACGAAGTTCGCCTCTGTGTGTTTATTACCATGTTTTTGTGTTTGCCAAGTGCATCCCTTGTGTGTCGATTTTAGCACGTCTGGCTGTGGCGGTTCATTCATTTCCCTTGGTTCACTTTCTTGCCTTCATCCAGGAAGCACTGCTATGTTTTCCTGATCAGCCAAAGTGCTTTTATTGACTTGTGGGACGCCACATGCGTGCCTGGTCTGTGTTATTAAGAAACACAGCCCCTTACTCACAAACACACACTCACTCATACCATTCCTCAGAAAACAGAGTCTCGGAGGAGAAACTAACATCCGCTAAAACAAGGCACTAACTCATGCTAGTACGATCGCATGTGACAGGAGGTGTCTGTGTTTTTCATTCCATGCTGCTGTTTCTTTTTAAAGATGTGAAGACTCTCTTTTCTCTATCCTGCTCTCCACAGGATGGATCCACGGGGCAATCTGGAAGTGTTCTGGAAGGGTCTTCCATTTCCATTCAAGAGCTAGAGCAAACAATTGAAGAGTTACTTGAGAAAATATCAGAAATAGAAAAAGACAATCATGTTGTGGATGGAAAACTTGAAAGGAAGGATCGAGAAGTGGCTGGTTTTAATCAAACCATCAAACAGACTAAAGTAAACGGACAACGTGTTCTGCATCATGTGAAAGCCATTCAGACCTCGCCTGTCGAGGAAGCCTTCAAATTTCCAGTGCCTTTATCAAACCAATCACAGACTCCTAAATTTAGTGACAGTGCCACTTCACCAATGGGACTACCCTACACCTGTAGCTGCCAAAGAACCACTTCTTCTCAACCATTATCAACATCACCACCCCTTCAACTCCCTCCTCCGCCACCACTCCCAGGTATGACTCCACCAAAACCTGCAGGTATGATCCCACCTCCACCTCCTCTGCCAGGTTTTGTTCCACCACCTCCATTTGTGGGCAAAGCTCCACCCCCTCCTCCGCTCCCAGGCATGGCCCCACCCCCTCCACCTCCACTTCCAGGTATGGCCCCACCTCCTCCACCTCCACTCCCAGGCATGACCCCACCCCCTCCTCCCCCTCCTCCTGGCTGTGGACCTCCACCGCCCCCTCTTCCACCTGGATTTGGGCCTCCACCACCCTTCATGGGTTTGGGGCCTCCAGGGATGGCCCAGGAGTCTGTCCCCCTGAAGGCTATCGTTGAGCCTCCACGACCAATGAAACCACTTTACTGGACCCGGATTCAGCTACATGCCAAAAAGTAATCACATGTCTTGTCAATTGAATGCAATATGCATTTGCTGTGTGTATGCTGACTTTTTGTCTTTCACCTTGACTATGAACACGCTGACAGCAGATAAATCAAACTGATGTTTTATGTTCCTCCTTTATAGGGATGCCAAAAGTGCTTTGGTGTGGGAGAATGTTCAAGAGCCATCGGTAGACTTTGACGAATTTGTGGAACTGTTTGCCAAAAGTGCAGTCAAGGAAAAGAAGAAACCTATCTCAGATACAATAACCAAATCAAAGGCCAAACAGGTAAGATGGCCTAACTGCACCGACATTAGCAACTTTTCCACTTGCAGTGCCGAGTAGGGCAAATAGTATTGGACCTCTTTACCGGGAATGTTATCCCAGGAGGTGAGATCAGGGAGAGAGGGGGCTAATCGGGTTTGATATTAGCATATTAGCATATTATGAGTTCCAGGCCAGTATCAATTCTTGTTCCATGTGTTTCTACCACATGAAATGGGTCTAATAAATTCTTGCACACTAAAGCTGCTGGTTTCGAATTGAGTGGGAGACTGAGAAATACTAAAATGCTTATTAATTAATCCAATAACATTACACTACATTGCTCAATATGTCTAAATATATAAATCTATGCATTAGAGAGGTCAGCATTCAAGATTGCAGGTGAGTTTGAGATTTCAGTTGCTGTCAATTTATCGAGAGTTGCCTGTATGTAAGAATCTCTCCTGGTACTGTGTGAAAAGAGAAACATAAGTGCTAGACTGCCTGCACAACCTCTACAGAGAACTGGCCAAGAATGGGTTATGGCTCCAGAACACAAACTATTTTACTGAAAAAGAGGTATGGCCTGACCTAATAGTTGGGCCCAATGAATGTCCCACGAAAAAGAAATGTTGAACTAGACACATTTCCACTTACGGGCCAAAAGTGTGCGCGCTAGTGTGTGCCAGGGCCAATTGCATTTTAACTGTTACTTCCAGGGTTGATCGGGCCTTGTTGGGGCAGGGTCAATGGCCAGGGTTTTTTGGCCTGCTAAATAGCTTGAGTTAAAGCAGGCCAACTACTGTAGGGCTTCTGAAGTAGTCATGAACAAAAGTTTAAGTCAAAAGACGGTCAGCACCACTGCACATTTTCCATGCTTTTATATCAGTATAAAAATGTTTTATAACATTACAATATTTAAGATACATGAAATGACTTACAGTGCCGAGTGGGGCAAATAGTATCGGACCTTAAGCAAAGTGGCCTATATTATGCTGGGTTTCCATTGTTGGGTGATACTTGGCAGACCTCCCTGAATTAGCATCATTATATTTCACAAGTGAGGGCAAATAAATTAAAACTGTATAGCAAAAAAAACCTGCTCCTGTAGAAATGAACATTTGGTCTACAGACTTATTAGACTCTAGGATCATGATACTGTATGACCAATAATTTTTGATGAAACACAATAGTCATATATTAGTTCTCTGCATTGTGTGTTCAAAAGGTGTTTTGAGATAAATCCCAATTCTACCCCTTAGCTCTTCCCCTTACAATTCCCCCTACCCCTCGTTTTGCGCGTTCAAGTGAGGTGGTAGGGGTGTCCCAATTCTCTTTAGCTTGAAGGCGTAGGGCTAAGGGGAAGGGGTAGATACCCCTTTGAATGGAGATTTTTCAGGACCACACTCGAAACCAAGGGGTAAGAAAATTTCCCAGAATATACCAACCACAACGGCAGCATAGCTGCACTCGGAAGTAAGGAGATCCACAAATTAGTATTTTTTTGTCATTATTACGAAATTTTACAACAAACAAGCATATGTTTTAATATATTCATAACCACGTTCGTGTTTTACCATCATGCTTTAAAAAAACGCTAAAATAAAAAGCAATTGTCACAACATTTTGACACTCGATGACACTCGAATACCCTGCTAGAAAAGTCTAATGGCTGGGAATGACCTTTTTACAGTGGCTACTATAATGTTAATTTTGTTTTCGTGTGTTTACATAGATGAATATGGCCATGGACAGTACAATGCACAGTACAATTACGATCTTATTGCCGCATTATATCATTATGATAACATGATACTGTATATGCCTTTAGTGATTTCCTTAAGATAAATACCGAAAAAATTGCAACTAGATTAACTAAAGCAGTCGCGATCGTCTGATCTCATATGAAGCAAGAGATTGCAATGACATATGATGATGTGTGCAGGTGCTGTAGTGGTGTCCCATTTCTTAGGGGTAAATTTTGAAGTCCTTCCCCTTCACACTCTGTTTCAAGGGCCAAGGAGGAAGGGGAAGTGTAGGGGTACAAAATAGAATTGATATTGGGCACAAGTCATCTTAAATATTTTAAATGTTGATCTTAGTTGCTAGACTAGTGGTCTCAAACTTAATTCCTTGAGAGCCACAGCTCTGCAGATTTTAGCTCCAACCACCTCCAAATCACACCTGCTTAAAGCTGCTGTCACACTGCACTTTTCTCCCCATAGACTTCCATTCCTACGCATACGAATGCGTCAGACTGGAAACGCTAGCTCATATGACAAGTTATGCAGTTTGCTCCGTTGGAAAGTTCAAGCTTTGTGAACTCTGACCTGCGAAATCGCATCACATGATTGCGTGAGACCAATCGAAGATCAAAACATGACCTCTCTGGACAGAAATTTAAAACATAGATCAATCGCTCGCTTTTTTAAATGTCTAAGCATCTTGTTTGATCCCGCCCGTTTTCACAGCGCCGTACAACAGAATTTTGCTAACTCAAACTAAGACTGCACTTAATAGTCTCTAGTAGTCTTGAACAACTTGATTAGTTGAATCTAATGTGTTTGATTAGGGTTGGAGCAAAACTGTGCAGAGCTGCGACCCTCCAGGAATTAAGATTGAGACCCAGGTGCCAGACTGATATAAAAGCATGGAAAATGTGCAGTGGTGCTGACCGTCTTTTGACTTCTGTTCATGACTACTTCATAAGCCCTACAGTAGCTGCCCTGCTTTAACTCAAGCTATTTAGCAGGCCAAAAAAACCCTGGCCATTGACTTGAGGAAGGCCCAACAAGGCCCGATCAACCCTGAAAGTCACAGTGAAAACGTAACTGGCCCTGGCACACACTAGCGCGCACACTTTTGGCCCGACAGTGGAAATGTGGTTAGTTCAACATTTTTCTTGAGTGGGACATATATTGAGCCCAACTATTAGGTCAGGCCATACCTCTTTTCCACTAAAATCGTTTGTGTTCTGGAGCCATAACCCATTCTTGGCCAGTTCTGTGCTCTTTTCACAAAGTACCAAGAGAGATTCTTACATACAGGTAACTCTTGAATAAACTGACACCAAATTAAATCTCAAACTCGCCTACAATCTTGAATGCTGACCTCTCTAATGCATAGATTTATATATTTAGACATATTGAGCAGTGTAGTTTGCAGTTATTGGATTTCTTAACAAGCATTTTAGTATTTCTCAGTCTCCCACTCAACTCGAGACCAGCAGTTTTATGGTGCAAGAATTTAATAGACCCATTTCATGTGGTAGAAACACATGGAACAAGAATTGATACTGGCCTGGAACTCACACCTAATTCGTGCTGGTGGAAAAATGCTAATATCGAACCCAATTAGCCCCCTCCCTTCTTCATCTCACCTCCCGGGACAACATTCCCGGTTGTCTGCCCCTGAAGAAGCTCTACCCACACCCCACCTCACCACACAGAAAACCATTAACACTGATTTCACACGCACAGCTTGTGAATCAGAGCCTTACAGACATTCAGTAAATGTTATAAGCTCTACTTAATGTTCCCTCAACCAAAGTGTGACTGAGAGACTCTTTGATAAGGCTGTTTACCATCAGAAACAACCCAGGCATCTACCACATCTGAAACTAATCTCCTTTTCTCTCTTCCTCTCTGGTAGTGGTGTGAAAATTAGTCACTGGTGAGAGTTTTGTGGCTCCTTCTTTTGGAGTTCAACTGATTTCTGATAACAGTGCACTGCTACACAACAAGCACATTACAAACAGCATCACAATGTATTAAGCTCTGGTTTTCTATGTAGATATTTCATGTTGTAACCAAGAAGATAATATACATTGGACTGAAGGACATAAATATACAAACACACACATACCTCAATCTACCATTCAGAAGTTTTAAGTAATTTCAAATGCAGTAAATTCATCATAACTTTTAACAAGACTTTCGTATCAAAGAATCATATAATGTATAATAATCCTACTTCTTTCTAAAACAAACACACACAAAATGAAGTCAGTCTAAAACAAGTATAGGACCCCAAAAGTTTGAACATTTTTGTATGTAATGATTCATGTGTGGGCTGTGCCAGTGGCTCAGTGGTTAGCACTGTTGCCTCACAGCAAGAACGTCACTGGTTCGAGTCTGAGCTTGGTTAGTTGGCATTTCTGTGTGGAGTTAGCATGTTCTCCCTGTGTTCATATGGGTTTCCTCTGGGTGCTCCGGTTTCTCCCGCAGTCCAAAGACATGCGGTGTAGGTAAATTGGGTAAAAAAAATTGGCCGTAGTGTATGAGTGTGTGTATAAGGGTGCACTCACACTATGCTAGCTAAACCATGCTCAGGCGCATTTCCCGGTTTGTTTGACAAGTGTGAGTGCTCCGAATCGGACCCAGGTGTAGTTCAGTTGGCCGGCCCTGGCCTGGTTGGAAGAGGTGTACCAGAGCATGGTTCGGTTGGACTTTGGCATGGTACTCTCGTTTTATGAATACAAAGCGCGCCGGAGCCCGAAACTGAAGACGCGACTTCACTTTTAGGGAACTATTTCATATGGGTTTATTAATCATTCTTACTTTTCAATGAACTGTCATAGTTTATTAAAGACGCAACCCCTTTGTTGAACGTCAGCTGCACCTTCAGCAAACCTTCTAATACCTGCAGCATGATGACTTTTATGATAATTTATGAGCGTGTGGATCTGTTCTGCAAAATATTTGACTGCCTGTCACTGCATCCCAAATGACCTAAACTATATAACTAAAGCAAGCTCCACTGTGCTGAGCGAGAGCGCTTCTCTTCTTATTTAACTGAACAGTCGCATCATCGATGACGGAGGTGTTGCTCCAGTTCAAGGCAACTGTACCTAGTGTGAGTTAGGGTTGGGCCGATAGACGATGGCCGATAGACAACACAATGCTGAGCCGACATCGCCGATCCTCTGCCCCGCCCCTGTCGCAAACCCGCTCACGAAAAATACACACTTAGGCCCATTTTACACTAATACGTCTTAGTTTTAAAATGTCATTTTAGAAAGAAAATGATTCACATCCACACCGTGTTTTATCTAGCATTTCTGAACAGCCCTCTGTCCGCTGAAAGCGCACATCACGTGACCACACACGCACACAGACACAGCCACAAACACTGTCATGCGCTCGTCTGAGCTCCAGAGAGCAGTGCACGTCGAACAGTTTATCAAGGATTTACCGCTGGATCGCGTCTCACTATAGTTGTTAAACGTGATGTTTAATTCATCTTGTCTCTATCTAACGACTCTTGGTCTTTTGAATCTGTCAGGTAACATGTCACAGTGTCAGTACACTGCTTCAACCTTTCGCTTTCACGCTTGTACTTAGTAATTTTAGTGAAAACCTCAGATACTGTTGGTTGGTTGCTGTTGGTTGTGCACCTTTTTTTACCAACCATGTGTGTGGACGCCATTATTACGACACAGATCACTCTGTGGCGTCCCCTGATAAATAAGGGACTAAACCTAAGGAAAATGAGTAAATGAATGATATGTGTACGTATCATCATGTTTACCACATTTGTCAGACATTTTCTGTGGTAATACCATTTGTTACAGTTACAGATTGCATTCAAGTAACGTGGGACTGAAGTAATTTGGTGTTTCATATGGTAATACTAATGAACTTTGAAATTCATGTACTGTATCACTTTATCACTCTATGGTACTTATAAGAATACAGTGGTAATATTTTTCTGGATGCTGTTATACTGTATTTTTATGATTGTATTATATGTTTACCATCTCTTTTTTGAAGTACCTTGCTAGGGTTAGGCGATTTAGCTTTGGCGAATTGAACTTTTTAACTCGATTACGATTAATGAATGATTATTTTATTTATTTATAAAAAATATTTGGCCTCATAGTTTACTGACAGTAAATAGTTTTATACAGTAAATATGCTCACATATTACAAGTGAGAGATTTCTGAATGAAGGGTGCATTACTTGATTTAAAAAACATAAAGGAAACACACACTATCTACTATCTATGATTATTTATGAAACATCAACGTTGAACAACTTAAATTAAAACACACATTGCCTAAAACCAACAGTCCTTTTTATTCTTATAAAAAAGTGAAAATAAATAACTTGAACTTTTGGAAAGAAAATAAATAGTTTTCAATGTTTTTCATATTGAAAGTAGAAAATAAGCAGTATCTCTTCTAAATAAAATAACTCCTGCTTATCCTGTAAATAATATTTTAAACAGTGCATTTCTTGCATCTTCTGTAAACAATATTTTAATGTAAATAATAGTTTTATTGTAATAGAATATGCCATCTCAAGGCATCTCTGGTGCAGCTTCCAATCATTGTCAATGTAGTGCAAACGTGCGACGTGTAGTTACATTTTAACGAAGGCTGTGCCGGACCATACCTCTGCGTTCGACGCGGAAGTATAAATCAGCCTTAACAGAGCGGGGTCATGGGACTCCATACGGGAAGTAGGGAAAGTCATTGAAAAAAATTGACCTGTAAAAATTTGATCGATTACAGGTTCTGAATGTCGATTTCGATTGCTTTTCGATTTATCGCCCAGCCCTATACCTTGCAAATTTATTATCAGATACCTATGGTATCACCTTCAATTCATTAGTACTATACTGTATATGTGGCATTATTGGAATACTGCTATTACTAGTTGTGGCTTCACAGTGGCGCAATGGGGAGCACGATCGCCTCAGAGCTAGAAGGTCACTGATTCGAGCCCCGACTGGGTCAGTTGGCATTTCTGTGTAGAGTTTGCATGTTCTCACCGTGTTCGCATGGGTTTCCTCCGGGTGCTCCGGTTTCCCCCACAGTCCAAAGACATGTGTTATAGGTGAATTGAATAAGCTAAATTGGTCGTAGTGTATGTGTCTGAATGTAAGAGTGTAAGTGTGTTTCCTAGTATTGGGTTGTGGCTGGAAGGGAATCCGCTGCATAAAACATATGCTGAATAAGTTGGCGGTTCATTCCGATGTGGCACCCCCTGATTAATAAAGGGACTAAGCCGAAAAGAAGATGAATGAATGAATGAATTTTACTAGTTACTAGTAATATATAAAGAGGGGAAACAAGGGTTTAGTATGAACACATTTTGAGAATACACAGTGGTCATGTCTACAAATAGGATAGATAACCAAATAAATGTTTTATCATGTAAATATTTTTAAAAAAAAATTATTGTATTGTATTGTATTGAAAGTGTTTGTTTTCTCTCTCTCTCCCTCTTCCTCTCTCTCTCTTTCTCTGTTTCTGTGGTCTGTAAGATCTGAGGAATGGGAGGGGGGTCTGTATTGAGTTAAAACCCACAACCCTCAAACCACCAGCCAACCCAGCGACTCCAGTCAGCCTAGTGTGGTCATGCCACACTTTATATATATGTGTGTGTGTGTGTGTGTGTGTGTGTGTGTGTGTGTGTGTGTGTGTGTGTGTGTGTGTGTGTGTGTGTGTGTGTGTGTGTGTGTGTGTGTGTAAGAGAAAGAGAGAGTGGGTGGGTGGGTGTGCATCAGATAACCTCTTCAGAACAATTGCTTTAGGCCTACCATTAGAGTTAGCACATATCACTCAAAATTACCATGTTAATATAATAAATCGCCTCTACTATTATGGCACCTTTCACATGAATTAGATATACAGTATAAATTAAAATCAACTGCCCTGCGCTACGTTTGCGCCCACATAATCATGTTAATTTTATGAATCATATTCATTTTACAGCCCATTGCTTTGGCAGTAGTTATCTGGTCCTTTAGCTGGTAGTTACTATATGACCGCCGAACCGCTGTCCTCCCTCATACAGCAGAGTTCATGCTTTCCACCAAGACTATATGCTGAAGTATGGAATCAATTCTCATTGGTTGGTAAGCGTCTGGTTTGAGATGCAGCTCATCACAGGCATGAGTGTGTTTCCCACATCATTAACGTAGCACACCACTCTGCAGTCGCGCTGTGTTTAGTGGTTGCAAGCCCTGTGGAGATAATGAGAGCCAGCAGCTTTCTGATGATCACACTGGGCCGCCATCACACTCTTTCAAGTGTGGCCTGTTCTCGAAGGTTTTCATGGCTGCAAATTCTTTCCAGCAATCAGAATTAGCACGTTGTTAATGGGCGGTCTTGAGTGAAGATGGCACTTGTTGTGTATATGAGAATGGCCTGAAGATGGTCACCTACAGAGAACTCGTGGAGGGCAAAGCTTGAGGAATGTTTTGTCTTTTTAGAAGAAAATAGAAGAAATCAAATATATTTACATACAAAGTAAGTGAGACAGCACTTGAATCAACAGACAATACAGTATGTCTTAATTGTTTTAAAGGTGACATTGAATAAAATTTTCCCTTTTGTAGCTTTATTTGTTTAGTTAGGTTTGTGTTGTGTCTGCCAGCTGAGACGAGTTGAAAAGAAAAAATGTAGCTTGTATTTTTATAAACTGTCTAAATGTGTTTGTGTCATAATTGACCTGTTTGAATGGTGAGTTTATACAGTACATTACCACAGGGGCTCTCAATGTCTACATTAAAAGGTCCAAATCTGAATTTTTATTAAGGTCAGAGGACAGTTGATATCACATAACTTGTTTTTAATAAACATCCATATCATGCATCACAAGTCAACACACTTTTTTTTTTAATAAAGTGGCATTTGCATTCAAAACACATTAAATACAATGCAAATGTGTCAAAACCACTAATATAAGTGCATTTATGTACAAAACACAGCAAAAGGTAGGCCCAGTAGTATCTGGATGCAGCCATGATGATGCAAACTGAGATTGCATATCTTAATGATGCAATGTCAGACACAATGCACTCAATGGAGCTAGTGACGTCACTGTGAGGGGTAGGGTTAGGTGTGTGTGTATTACAAAGCATTGCATGCAGGCCAACTGCACCAGGTCTGAAGATAAAGGTGAAAAAATAAAGGTGAAAAATACAAAAGTGTGTAAAGAAAACTTTAGGTGTTGTAGTTTTGCGGTCCTTGTATCTGTGTTTTGTGTATACTGCCGTTCACAATCTCCTTGTTTTATTTCATAGTGACGTTTCACATTTCCACTCTTTACAACTTCAATTGTCTCATTGCAAATCAAGCAGAATGGCTTTGTGCTGGCTTGTGGCAAAATAAACACATACTTATCTGTCCATTCAACTTTGAACTGTCTATTCTAAGTTTTCTTTTCCGTAAAACCAACATCTTCATCTATTCAAATGATCGCTTTGCTGCGGTGCGTTAAAGCAGGCATGCACGTGCGATTAGCCCGCTCGATCACGTGAAGCCTTGTATGATCACTGGATATCATGACAACAGTCACACAGGAAAACATTAAATATTTTGCCTTTGATTTTATTTCGGCTGTATTCTTTTTTTTTTTTTTTTTTTACAAAAATGCAAACAACTAAACAGCTGATTTACAAGGTTTATGCATTTATCAATGAAGGAAATCCAATACGAAATGGAGGCTGGTTAGGATTGAATACCCTCGCGGTCCGGAACAGAGTCAGGACTTTGAGAAGCCCTGAATTACCAGATACTTCTTCACATATGCCCAGCTCTAAGCAAACTATGGACTCCATCTTCCTTACACCCCGTTTTTGTAAACAAATAGCAAAGTGGCTAATAATGGTTCCTTTGGTTTCTCTGCATTTTATCAATGAAGCAATCGTGCTATGTAGTCTGCTCAGTGTTCAGATGTAGAGGCTCACAGGTACCCTTACACAGAATCCCAGCATCAGAAGAGGCAACAGCGAAATGTATTAGTTTTATATATGAATGGAATGTCCCAGAAAGAGTAAGTACAGTGGTCTCTCGCTATAACGCGGTAAACTTTTTGCGGTCTCGCAGTTTCGCCGATATTTTTTGTGCAATTTGACATGCTTTTTTTTTCTACAGTGTTCAATTCAATTCATCTTTATTTGTATAGCGCTTATACAATGTAGATTGTGTCAAAGCAGCTTCACATGGAAGATTATAGTGAATTGAAACAGTGTCAGTTCAGTTTTCAGAGATTAAGTTCAGTTCAGTTTAGCTCAGTTCAGTGTGGGTTAATAATCACTACTGAGAGTCCAAACACTGAATAGCAAATCCATCGATGCGCAGCTCTACAGATCCCGAACCATGCAAGCCAGTGGCGACAGCAGCGAGGAAAAAACTTCACCAATTGGCGAAAGCGAAGATTTAAAAAAAAACCTTGAGAGTGTATTGTGTTCTGTGTCCTGACTGGCTGTAGACCATTGTTAATCAATCCCCTCTGTGCCGTGTCTCCTATACAGTACAGAATGCATCCAGGGTGCCGAATTAACATAAATCTTCAACCGTTAGCATTGTGACTCTGAGGTGCTGTACTGTACGTTTGCAAGTTTTCTCCCCACAATGTCGACGAAACATACCGCACCATCAAAGACACCTGCGGTAGCACCCAAAAGGCAGAGGTAGATGCTAACCGTTGCTCAAAAAGTTGAACTTCTGGACATGCTAAAGGAAGGTAGAAGTTATTCGCAATAAATAAATCAAATAGTTTTGATATTTGGTTTCATTCTATAATACTGGACCTAGTTTTCTATGAACTTTAAGTGTTTAAACAAGAGAGAAAAGTGTAAAAGTGTTGATGCCTGTCTGAGAAAACTGTACAAAGTGTGCAGTGAGGGGTTTTACAGCCTTAAAACATCTAATAATTGTAAAAAATAAAGCTGACTACTTCACAGATTTCGCCCTATTGCAGGTTATTTTTAGAACGTAACTCTCGCGAATAACAATTCAATTCAATTCAATTCATCTTTATTTGTATAGCGCTTATACAATGTAGATTGTGTCAAAGCAGCTTCACATGGAAGATTATAGTGAATTGAAACAGTGTCAGTTCAGTTCAGTTTTCATAGATTAAGTTCAGTTCAGTTTAGCTCAGTTCAGTGTGGGTTAATAATCACTACTGAGAGTCCAAACACTGAAGAGCAAATCCATCGATGCGCAGCTCTACAGATCCCGAACCATGCAAGCCAGTGGCGACAGCGGCGAGTAAAAAACTTCACCAATTGGCGAAAGTGAAGATTTAAAAAACCTCGAGAGAAACCAGGCTCAGTTGGGCACGACCATTTCTCCTGTGGCCAAACGTCTTGTGTAGAGCTGCAGTCTAGGCGCATGAAGCTGGACCTCAGCGAAGACTCGTCTCTCCTTGGAGCGTCACAGGGGTCAGTCTCAGGCTCTCACTCCACGATGACCACCACAGCAGCTGCTCAGGATACGGCCTGGTCCAGAAAACCTTAGGATCATCTCGTCACTGGTCTTGGATCGCATCAGTGGCACTGCATAGTCTGAGGGCCTCGGGATGAGAACCCCCAGGTGGAAATACAGAATAAGGAGAATAATTAGCGTAGCTGCTGTTCATAGTGTATAAAAACAAGAAGCAAAATCCTGTGTGGGGCACATCATGCGTCATACTGCTATGTCCTGCACTGAGTGTATGCTTTGCTAAAAAGATAGGTCTTTAATCTAGTTTTGAAGAGCGAGAGTGTGTCTGAGCCTCGGACATTATCCGGAAGGCTATTCCAGAGTTTAGGGGCCATAAATGAGAAGGCTCGACCTCCTTTACTCGACTTTGATATTCTAGGTACTACTAGAAGCCCTGAGTTTTGAGATCTTAAAGAGCGTGTTGGATTGTAGCGAGACAGGAGATTGGTTAGATAAACAGGAGCTAGATTATTTAAAGCTTTATAGGTAAGGAGTAATATTTTAAATTCAATACGAAACTTAACAGGCAGCCAGTGTAAGGAGGATAAAATTGGGGTGATATGATCATATTTTCTAGATCTGGTAAGAACTCTGGCAGCTGCATTTTGCACTAGCTGAAGTTTGTTTATAGAGGATGCTGGGCAGCCAGCAAACAGAGCATTACAGTAGTCTAGCCTAGAAGTCATGAAAGCATGGACTAGTTTTTCTGCATCTGATATAGATAGCATACTTCGCAATTTAGCGATATTTCTCAGATGAAAGAAAGCAGTTTTTGTGACATGGGATATATGATTTTCGAATGTTAAATTGCTGTCTAATATCACACCTAGATCTTTTGTAGTAGATCTAACGCTAACTTTGTATCCCTCTAATTGCAGGTCGAGTTGTGAGAACTGCTGTGTACAGGATTTAGGCCCGATAAGTAATAATTCTGTTTTGTCTGAGTTTAAGAGAAGAAAATTGTTTGTCATCCAGTCTTTAACATCTTTAATACACTCAGTTAGCTTAGACAGTTCAGGCATCTCATCAGGTTTAGTTGAAATGTATAATTGAGTATCGTCTGCATAGCAGTGAAAGTTGATCCCGTGTTTTCTAATAATGTCTCCCAGGGGAAGCATGTATATTGTAAACAGCAAAGGGCCTAAAACTGATCCTTGAGGGACCCCGTACTTTACTGGCCTGACTTGTGAAAGCTGTCCATTAATATTCACAAACTGGTAACGATCAGCTAAGTATGACCTAAACCATTGAAGGGCCTGACCTTGGACACCTGTAGAATTTAAGCGGTCTATGAGAATATTGTGGTCAATGGTGTCAAATGCGGCGCTAAGATCGAGTAGAACTAATAGTGAGACGCACCCTTGGTCAGCAGCTAAGAGTAAATCGTTGGTTATTTTTACTAATGCGGTTTCTGTACTGTGATGAGGCCTGAAGCCTGACTGAAACACTTCAAAAATATTGTTTGTCTGCAGAAAGGAGCATAATTGGGTAGAAACAACTTTTTCTAGTATTTTAGACATAAACGGAAGATTTGAAATAGGCCTATAATTAGCTAAGTTGCTCAGGTCTAGTTGTGGTTTCTTAATAATAGGTTTAATAACAGCTAGCTTGTAAGGATTTGGAACATGGCCTAAAGATAAAGAAGAGTTGATAACATTAAGGAGAGGTTCTCCTATAATAGGTATCAGTTCTTTCAGTAATTTTGTTGGAATTGGATCTAACATACATGAAGCTGATTTAGAACTATTTATAACTTTATCTAGCTCTTCCTGTTCTATGATTTTGAAGCATTGTAGGTTATTTTGATTCAGTGAAAATATTTCTGCATCTGGAGTATGAGGTGGTGCAGAAAGTTTAACATTTTCTATTTTCTGTCTAAAGCCTTCTATTTTATCACTGAAAAAATTCATGAAGTCATCACTACTGATTTGCGGTGGGACATTTTGTTCCAAAGATGATCGATTATTTGTTAGTTTAGCAATGGTGCTAAATAAAAATCTAGGATTGTTCTGATTATTTTCAATCAGTTTGCGGAGGTGCTCGGCCCTGGCAGATTTAAGAGCCCTCCTATAGCTGGACATACTGTCTTTGTACGCAATTCTAAAAACCTCTAAATTAGTTTTTTTCCATTTACGTTCTAGAGCACGGGTTGCTGTTTTGAGAGCGCGAGTATGATTATTGTACCATGGTGTAGTTTTATTCTCTCTAGCCTTTTTTAATTTGATGGGTGCCACTGTATTTAGTGTGTTAGTAAAGACGGCATCCATATTGCTGGTTACTACATCAAGGTCATTTGCGTTTGCGGGTGTATTTCGAAATAAGGAAAGATCTGGTAAGTTATTTATGAATTCATCCTTGGTGGACGGAACGATAGTCCTACCAGGGCGGTATATTGGTGCAGATCTGCTAATTTCAGGTAGACGCAGCTTATATAGTAAGAGGTAGTGGTCTGTAATATCATCACTTTGTGGTATAATGTCTACATCAAAGACCTCAATTCCGTAAGACAATATTAGATCTAATGTATGCTTTAAGCGATGGGTTGGACCGACAGCATTTTGTTTTATCCCAAGTGAGTTTAATAGATCCATAAAGGCGAGCCCTAGTGTATCATTGGAGTCATCTACGTGAATGTTGAAGTCTCCTACAATTAGTATTTTATCAGTTTTAACTAGCAAATCAGAAATAAAATCAGAAAACTCTTTTAGAAAATTGACATAGGGTCCTGGGGGTCTATATATGGTGATTATAGCGAGAGATAACATAGATTTTTGCTTAATATCCGGTAGCATAACATTAAGAGCTAATAACTCAAAGGAGTTAAACATAAGTCCCTTTTTCTGATTAACATTAAGAATATCACTAAAGATTGATGCAACTCCACCACCACGGCCAGTATGACGAGCCTTATGCTTGTATGTGAATCCTGGAGGAGTTGCTTCATTTAAGCTAATATAGTCATTTTGTTTCAGCCAGGTTTCAGTGAGACAGAGTGCATTTAGATTGTTATCTGTTATTATTTCATTAATGATAAGTGTTTTAGGTGCTAGTGACCTGATGTTTAGGAGACCAAGCTTAACGAAGTTTGTATTATCACTTTTTATTGGATTTTCAGCTTTTATTCTTAATAGATTTTTTCTAGAGCACACAGTACGTTTAATTGTTGGTCTAACACGAGGAACAGACACAGTTTCTATGGGGTAAGCTAGACATGTGTTACTGTAATTTAAGTGGGTCGAACAAGAGTCTATATGGATAAAATGTGAATTTTGTGAATTTTTACTTACTAGTCAGACAGAGCGAAGCATCTTAGAGATGTTGTCCGACAGCAGTTCCGCTCCAGCTCGACTAGGGTGCAGGCCGTCCGGCCGGAAAAGCCTAGGGCGCTCCCAGAAAAGATTCCAGTTATTGGCAAAGAGCAGTTTCTGTTCATTACACCATGTTAATAGCCATTCATTCAGAGCAAAAAGTCTACTGAACCTTTCATTTCCTCTGCGGTAGGTAGGAAGCGGTCCAGAAACGATGATCTGCGTGGCGGGCGAGGTGCGTCGAACCGTCTCGATGAGGCTCCTGAAGTCCCTCTTCAGGATCTCCGACTGGCGGAGCCCGGTGTCGTTCGTCCCCACATGGAGGACAACGGCACCGAGGCTCTCGCCAGTGCTCAGGATACTCGGAATCTGTGTAGAAATATTCTTAACGCGAGCACCAGGAAAGCAAAATGTGCGTATTTTATTACCTGAAGTGGAAGCAGGACGGACGTGGCGTACGATGGAGTCACCGATGATAGCCACATCGTGACCCGTCTCGCGGAGAGGGGCGAATCGGTTCTCCGTGGAGAGCTCGAACACAGGAGGAGGAGAACCCTTGCCCCGGGGTCTCCTTAGCACCTTACGCGGCTGCATCCAGGTGCCGTGGTAGCCGGGTGCCGGCGTGAACGACCCCTGGACGAACCGCGTCAGAGGCGCGCTGGGCCTGGACAGAGGAACAAGCGGGGTTGAAGTAGACGGAATGTCTCGGCTGTATGGTGTACTCACCTCAGATGAGCGAACTGGAGCGCGGGGCACCTCGAGCAACGCTCTTTGCGCCCTGAGCTCAGCTCGCTTCATCTGCAGAAGCCGGATACGTTCTTCCAGCCGTTCCAGCTCCATGTCCAGGGCCTCCATCGATGTTTCTCCTGCACACAAGGACAGAGACACAAGCGACATCGTACAGGGTAACGAGCAAAGCCAGTAAGTGAGAAAGTGAGAAACAAGGGACCACTGTAAATACTAGCTTGCATGTGCAAATATTTTTCGCTAGACTGCTTTATGACCTTGGTCAGTACAAAACCGGGCTCATATCAAAACTGCATTTAAAAATGTAGCTGTACCTACAATTTGTCTGAAAGATGTAAGTAATTTTTATGTATAATTTGTGTTTGTTTTGGTTATTGCTATCAAACTCCAGCTTCAGTTCACCCGTGTTTAGAATCAGATCATCATTCTTTATGTGCAGAGCTGTGTGTGTCAATGTGCTGTTGTTGGTTTACACACTAACCAGCTCAGAAACTGCAGTCGAGTATTAGTTAAATACATCAATGTCACTTATCAAAAGAATAGATGTTTGTTTGAATACATTTTACATTGATGATGGTGGGCTGCAATGTCAAGCAATGTTGGCTTACAGTATCACAATCTTACATGTTGGCATCATAATGTGGAAACAGCTTCAAGTACTCCATGTCATACTGCACCAGCTTCAAATGTTATCACTCGATTGAATGGCTGTTATCATCCATCCACATGGTTAATCAGCTGTACTTTATAGAGAAGACTCCAGATCCATATCTGTTTTTGCATTACTGTGACGGTTGGGTTTAGGGTTGGGGTAGGGGTAGAAGTTAATAAAATACAATTAATGGGAAATTGAATAAATATTATAAATAATTCTTGTTAACTTCCAGCCGCAGTCATATGTGATTTATAGCTGATTAACCTTGTGGATGGATAATAACAGCCTTCTGAGCCTACCAGTAGGTGCAGAAGGGCCCTACTGGCCCATATCTATCAGCTGATAACCACTGATAATGGCCATTAAATCGAGTGATAACATTCGAATCAGCTGTCAGAATCAACAGACAAGATTTAGAAGAAGCTGAATTTGGGTATCCGATGTCACCTTTAGGATGTGTTTTTGCACTGTAGAAACGCCAACTGAGGGTTTTTTCAGTTATTGTCAATGTAAGCGCCGCATTTTTAAAATGCCAGCAGTGTTTCCAGGCACTGAGCATGCATTTTACGCTCAGTGCTGAGTGTTTTTAAATGCTTTGATAGCTGGAAAAGTGCTCACAGATGTTTTTAGAACAGGACTCGCATTTCTGGAGCACAAAAAACGCTTCGGTGGACACGCACCCTTAATTACAGGTGATGAATGAAGATCAATACTGAATATGAATGAGAATGGCCTGAAGGTACTCACCTACATAGAACAAGTAGAGGGCAAAAGAATGTTTTGCCCTTAAAAAACACATTAGTGAAAATATATACAGAGTATGTGAGACATACTTTGAATCCAAGGACAACTCAGATTTGTTTAGAAATGCCAGATTTGAAGAGCCTGTCAGAAAGTGTAATAATACAACCCGGTTTAATTCAACCGGACAGGTCTGTCATTTGCATAATGACTGTGGTGTTCTTTTGCAGTGCCAGAAATTGGAGAAAGTAAGGTTATTTTGATATATGTGGATGCTATGCATGAAAGAATGAGAAGGAGACCTCTCTATAATACCATATGAGGAAACAGTCATAAATACGCATACTTTGGCTTTGTTTTTGGCTTCCTTATTAGGCCAAAGTACCTCTGCATGCTATTCAATTTATGAGGGCAGCCAGATGAAGTACTGTGTTTATGTATTTTTGTCACCAGCAATAATATTCAGGGTAAACCTTTGCTTTTAAATAACTGTATGTTTACTGCAGTCACAAAATATGCCCTCTTTCTTTCTCTTCAGGTAGTCAAGCTGCTGAATAACAAACGTTCTCAGGCGGTGGGGATTCTGATGTCCAGTCTTCATTTAGATATGAAAGACATTCAGAATGGTGAGCAACTCAAAGATTTGTTCTTAACACTCATTATGCCCATTTGCATTGTTGTGTATGTGTACATACTAGTTTGTTGAGACTACTTGCAAACATCATATTTCTGAAAAAAGAAATGGCAAATTATTAATAGTGTCTTTGGAGCATGTTCAAGAGCAGTGAAACAGTTTATGGGTCATGGATGAATAGTTTTTCGAGCATCAAAACAGTAAATGTGTAAAATGAATTTAGGGTTTATTTTAGCGATCTAGGCACAAAGTCTAAAGTGTATGGCGCAGGATCATTAAAGGCATGTCCGAATCCACTTTTGCTATTTTAGGGATGGAAAAATACGCTTTGCTCCATGGCGCATGGTCTGACAGGGTTGTGCTTATTCTCTTAATGAGTTATGGGTGTGTTTTGAGCATAGCGTTCATTAAACTAATCAGAGTCTCGTATCTCATTCTCTTTAAGAGTCAGTTGTGTTGCGCCATGGCGCATTTGCTATTTACATGGCAGCAGGGGTGTAGCGGACATTTTAAAAGTGGGGGGGACAGCTGAATAAGATCCAAAATTTTACGTTCATATAATTATTCTTCACCTGTTTCTAAATGGTCTGTCTCAAAAACTGAAAAAAAAACCCTGTGGTTGCTACGCCCCTGCATGGCAGACTTTTTCAGTGGAAAAACTGAACACTTGAACTGAAAAAACAGTTAAACTAACCATCTGAACGAGCCTCCTCCATTTGGAATTTTTTTACTTTCTCTTTACTTTTACTCTTTACTTTACTCCTTTACTTTCGTGGATAAGGAACCAGTGTTGTACTCACTCCACTGAAGATATCCATTTTTAATACATACATATTTAATTTCGTTTGTTAGGCGCAAAGATTTAGAGCTATTTCTAAATTCAGTTCTAATTTCCAGTAAATGAATAAATGAACAATAATAATGAAGAATGGTAAAAAAACAAGAGTTATATGCAAACACACGTCCCTAAAAACTAGTTTTTATTAAAACAAATATAAATATACATATAATTAATAATACTGCTAATATTAATAACATTATACAAATCCAAATTGTCTTGAATAAACTAAAAAAGCCCCCCGATATGAGGCATGGAGGCAGTGGTTTTTATATTTATGTATAAAATTATTTAATCCTATAATTTTTTCATATGTAAAGATATTTGTGTATTGCTGTAAATCCTCTGTGTATTAAGCAATGTGTAAGCATTTGAACCCACATAGGCGCATAACGCACTCTGTGCTGGACTTTAGACCTGTTTTTAGATGGTCAGTGGTGCAGTCTATTTCAGTTCTTCAAAATACCAATGTGCCAACAATGCGCCTTAACACACCTCTATTTTAAACTAGCACACTCATGAGTCCACAAAGTGGCGGAAATGGATTCGCTATTAAAACAACGTGGTACAAAACGTGAAAATTAGGGTTGCGCTGGTCTGAAAATAGCAACAAATTGCGCCAAACATGTCTTACGCCTTATTACACCAGGTGTATGATAAGGCCCTTAAATTTTCTTTCTTCCATTGGAGTATGTTTGGATTCATTTGACTTATTCTAAGCAAATAATGGCTAGCATGCATTTGACCATTTTGGTCCACTAAAATGTCAATGTAATACTAGTAATATTTACTAAAAAGTTATTATAGTATAAATATACAATATGCAAAAATATAAAAATATAATTCCCAAATAAAGGTTCCAAATAGGAACAGGTACAGTGATTTTGGTTTCTTAAAAAAACATTTTTTTTTTTTTTTAACAAATCATTTCTTTGTTTGAGAAATATTTGAAACATCTAAAGAATATCTTTGCTCAGGAATGAACCCATATATTGCCACTGATACACATAGGAGCTATCTTTTTAAATAAACCGCATATTTGTGTTGGTGGCTTTACCTCATCAGATTCTGCTGAGCCTCTTGTCAGCAAGTGCATTTTTTAAGGCAGGAAATATGATGTCACAGCCAATTAAGACTCATTGTTCGCTGCTGTTTATATAGTGACTGATTGTGTTTGAAAGCTGGAGGGAAAAGGGTCCGTGGCGATTCAGGGTTCAAGAGTACGTTTACACTGATTATCTTAATGGACGCGATGATTGGAGAAGAATCATCTTTCTCATTCTGTTCTTTACTATTACTGTACTTACAGTACTCTGTTTTTGCATAAACCCTCAATTTCCAGAAGACATTTCTTCATCTGTCTCTGAGATCTGTTTTCTCTCTAATTTGTCTCTCTCTATCCCTCTTACTGCTGTCATCACTTTATCTGCTCATTCATCCCCTTGAATTGACTTTAAAGGAAATAATGCCGTTTCTTCTCATCATTGGTTTTTGGAATGCTAATTCTGTCTTTCAGCACCCTAAACTATCCAGAACTCTTGATTGTGCATATGTATGTGCGTGTATGTGTTTGTGTGGTTTTTTTAGTGAAGCACCTGAGACACTGGCCCACATTAGCTAATCATGATCTTCCAATCAAAGGATCCCAAGTCACTATATATATCCTCATTTTCTTTCTACAACTATCTTCGTCTGGAAGAAACCCCCCTCCTCCCCTTCTTCCACCTTTATTTAGAATGGGCGGCATGGTGGCCCAGTGACTAGCACTGTTGCCTCACAGCAAGAATACCATTGGCGTTCAGTCCTTGCTGGGCCATCTGGTATTTCTGTGCGGAGTTTGCATATTCTCCCCGTGTCCGCGTGGCTTTCCCCCGGGTTCCCCGTTTTCCTCCCACCACCCAAATATGCTCTACATTATAGATTAAATTAGCCTCTCAAGAAGTTCACCTTGGCCTCAGCAACGGGGGAGTTTGAGATCGACCTGAGCTCAATTTCCCCTCGCCATGTGAAAGGGGGGCGCCCTGGGCTCGAGGATCCCTTGAGCTCAGGGCTCTCTCCCGGGACAGCATGCCAAACAAGATACATGATAAATCATGAGCTAAGCGTGAACTCTTGAATTGGTAAAAATAGGAAAAAGTATCAGAAAGATTAATTGTTTCCACATATCTTCAAATTGTCTCCAAAGATCTTTTGTTCCTTTATCATGCAGATATCTTAGATTACCTGTGCATTTAATTTTTTGGATAAAATTTTCTTTTTAGCGGCATGGAGGCTTAGTTAGCACTGTTGCCTCACAGCAAGAAGGTTGCTGGTTCGAGTCGCGGCTAGGCCAGTTGTTATTTCTTTGTGGAGTTTGCATGTTCTCCTCATGTTGGCGTGCAGTTGTTATTTCTGTGTGGACTTTGCATGTTCTCCCCATGTTGGCGTGGGTTTCCTCCGGGTGCTCCGGTTTCCTCCCCAGTCCAAAGACATGCGCTATAGGCCGTAGTGTATGAGTGTGTTTCCCAGTACTGGGTTGCAGCTGGAAGGGCATACGCTGTGTAAAACATATGGCAGAATAGTTGGCGGTTCATTCCACTATGGCGACCCCTGATAAATAAGGTACTTAGCCGAAGGAAAGGGGTTGATTGTTGATTGAATAGTAGTAAATCTTTATAATAGTAAAAAAATAATACTTCTAAAAAATAATAGTAAATCTTTGTGCAAGATACATAAATATGCCAGTAGGTGGCAATAGTTTATATATTTTATACATATATTTTTTATGAATACATTTTTATTTTATAAATAAAAGATAGTTCACCCAAAAGAAGAGAATTCTGTCATCTTTTACTCACAAACATGTTTGATTTTCTATTTTCTGTTGAACACAAATAAGAAATTTAGAAAAAAATTTCAAACTTTGAATTATATAGTGTTTGTATTTTCAACATTCTTCACAATATATTATTTTGAGTTAAACAGGAAAGGAGAAAGTCATAAGGGTTTGGAACCACTTGAGGGTGAGCAAATAGTAAGTACATTTTTATTTTTGGGTAAGCACGCTGATTCATTCAAGAACAAAAGCAGTCTTATGCACTGTAAAATAAAATGCTGGCCGATTTGTGTTGGGATAACACGAGGGAATTAAATTAACTTATTACTTATAAGTGGATTGAACATAAAACAATTAAGTTGTTCCCCAAAAAAAGAAAAATTGCATTGTTTCAGCTCATTTTAAATAAGTCATTTGAACAAACAGCAAACATATTTTTTTAAGCTTAAGTGAATCAGTGAGTTTGTTCACATGGACACCAATAATCCAATTTTAATACGATTAAGACAATACTCTGATTAAGAGTCTACCATGTAAACAAAGATTTTTGACTAATTTAATCTGATTAAGGTCATAATCAGACTAATCAGAAATCGAATTAAGACATGGAGTATGACAATTTTATAGTCACATTATTGAAGTGCAGTACAGACATGCAAACACCGCAATCACACTATTACCGTCATGTAAGATTTTCGCCGCATTTTGCAACAGTATAGTCTATAAACACATAGCTGTTTGACACTATTCTCTGCACCTAGTAAAGAACACAGTAATCAAACCACAGACACCTGCATCGCGAAATGCTAAGGTTTTTTTTTCTCAAATTCCATTAAAAAAAAACACTATTCCAGCAGTTCATACTCGCATCAAATATCTGGTTTGTCATGGGGGACATGCATGAAATGTTCCTGAATGAAAGTGAAAGTGCCAAACTGCAGTTAAAGTCAACAAATTAAATATGAAGCACCTGAAATTACATGAAACTCTGGAGGAAACGTGGATAGTGTGGTGACACAATGACGCTAATCAAAAACTGGATCATGTAAACACCTTAATCACTTTATTCTCTTATTCAGATTAAGGCCAATAATTTGATTACTGATGTCCATGTAAATGTAGCCATTTACTCAAGCAATTCATTGATGTATTCAGGAACACCACTGCTGTGGGTTGTTTGGATACAAACAATGAACAGTTCTATAAAAATGGAGCATTCAGAGCACAAACAGATCCATGTCTGGCTACTTTTTTAGCACTGGGCGGATGGCTGTATTCTTCAGCAGTGTATTTTTAGCAATGTGTGTTCATTTAAGTCATTCATTGGTTAATAGGCAGCAGGCAAGCTGAATTCTGTTTTCTTTCAGTAACTTTTTTTTTCATGCATAATTTCCCTCCAGTCTAATCCACTGCAACAACAATCCTTTGTTTAATTCTATTTTTCTTTCTTCGTTTTAATGAATCAGCAAGGCTGGATGCAGTTTTAAAAAACCACATCACATTATGTGAACGGATACCTAATATTATACACACGCACACATCCTCAGTAAGTCTTTAAACTGGCGGCATTCGCAGAAATTTTTACTGGCTCTTGGAGAATTTATGGGCACAGTCCCCATCTATTATGCAGCTCAGTACCCACAATTCAGCACTGGTCGAGTCTCATTGGGTCTCGCTGCAATTCCGCCCATTTCCAGACTCAGAGGCCAGAGTAAACCACCAAATAGAAACAAACAGTTTTTCTGACAGTGTTATTTACCCAGAATCAATACATTCCTCGCCATCATGCTTCACCACACTGACCTGGATCAGGCCCTTTGAGGAACTAGGAAAGAATGTTGTGAGTTGCTTTAATTGCGGAGTTTAAAGGTTCATGCAAAGTTATGAGGCATTTTTTTACAGTCAGTTAAAGAGATGTTGCCTGTCTGTCTCTCTTTTCTTTTATTATACACTTATCAGCCATTAAACACATGCTGTATAAAGCAAGTTATACAAGAGGCTTTGCTGAAAAACAAACCCAAATCTATTGTGTTATTTACGAAAAGCCTGACCTTTACCACTAGCCATTTGTACACTGTGTATTCCTGACACTCTGTCAGCTCTGCTTTTTAATCCAACTTGCCCAGGAAATTGGAAAATCACATTGAAAGTTCACATTGAAATCACATAAAATGCGAGAAACCAAGATTAATATAAATTCAATCCATGAACATATCTGTTCTGTTTCTTACAATAGAAAATAATGATAATCATTTGTGTCATTCTGGCTGTTATCTGTAAACTGAAGCTTCAGTTTGGATATATTTCTGTAACTCAATCGAATACCCAGATATTTTTGTGGATTCCTGGATGTTTTATAAACATTGATTTACATTTGATATACATTTTCATTTATTATTTTATTTGATATTACATTTTCATTACATGTCTTTTATTATAGCTTTGGATAAAAATTATAAATAAATATATACTGTACATATATCGTCACCTTAGAATTATAAGGTTCTATCTGACATTTTTGTCAAAATTTAATTATTGACATATTCTTATTAAATGACAAATTATTTACATTATGGGATGTTTTTTTATAAGTTGTTTACATTTTAAGACTTTTTATTTAAAAAACAAATGTTACACACATACTGTTTGCTATGGAGTGCAAAAACTTTGAAGCTCAATATCTCAAAATCATTCAGAACTCAGATAGAACCTTATAATTCCAAGGTGAAATTATATATACTGCCTGACAAAAGTCTTGTCATCTGTCCTAGTTGTAAGAGCAACAAATAATAACTTGACTTTTAGATGATCATTTGGAAAAGTGGCAGAAGGTCGATTTTTCCTATAAATTATCTGTTGAACTGCATCCCAATCATCACAAACACTGCAGAAGACCTATTGTAATCCGCATGGACCCAAGATTCTCACAGATTAGTCAAGTGAAGTAAAAATCATGGTTTGGGGTTACATTCAGTATAGGGGCATGTGAGAGATCTGCAGAGTGAATGGCAACATCAACAACCTGAGGTATCAAGATAGTTTGTGCTCCCCATTACATTACAAACCACAGGAGAGGGCAAATTCTTCAGCAGTATAGCGCTCCTTCTCATACTTCAGCCTCCACATAAAAATTTCCTGCAACCAAAGAAGGTCAAGGCGCTCCAGGATTGGCCAGCCCAGTCACCAGACTTGAACATTATTGAGCATATCTGGGGTAAGATGAAGATTATATATTTTAGGTGACAAGACTTTTGTTTAAGCAAAGTCAGACCTTACTGTCCTAATTAAATAATTTAAAATCAAGGCAGGATTATATTTTATTTTGGAAAAATAAGCGTAATCTAGAGGCCTTTGCCTTTCACATAAGCCACTTCTGATACCAAATGATCAACTAGAAGTCAAGTTATTATTTGTTGTTTCTAAAACATGGATAGACAACAAGACTTTTGTCAGGTAGTGTATATATACATGTTTTTTTTAAATACAGCAATATGAATAATGATGTTTTAAACATAAATCCAAAAAACGTACTGTTTTTTGTAGAGGGACAGTTCATGTGGGTTATATAATTACCAATTTTTTCGTTGCATAAAGACAAAATGAAGAGTTTAGATGCAAAAACCTCTAAATGGCTTCTGAAACTTTTATCAGGCTCCTGTGTGTATGTTCAGTAATATTAATTTTATAGCAAAGAATAAGTCCTTTTCCTGTTCTTTAAAGTTAAATATCTCAACATAAACAAAGGAGGTTGAGAAAAATGTTCATTTTCTATGGAATTTTCAGATGGCACTTAGAGGTTCAAATACCAGAGAATAAAAAGTAAGAAGGTACATAAAACATAACCAAACCGGTTTGTACGACCTAGAACACATTAAATATACGGCACATATATTGTGGCACTTTTGCATTGTTTTAAGAGCTTTAAGAGCCAGGATGGTCATTGTTTACTGCCACAAGCATGATTGCATTATTTTTATTTATTTATTTTTTTTTAGTTTTACTGCATTTTTACTTAATATAGTCTTTAAAAATATTGGGCCCTATTTTAACGATCTAGGCACAAAGTCCAAAGCGCACAGCGCAAAAGCATTAAGGGCGAGTCAGAATCCACTTTTGCTATTTTAAGGACGGAAAATTCTGCTTTGCGCTATGGCGCATGTTCTAACAGGGTTGAGCTTATTCTCTTAATGACTTATAGGTGTGTTTTGAGAATAAACCAATCAGAGTCTCATCTCCCATTCCCTTTAAGAGTCAGTTGCGTCACGCCATAGCGCATTTGCTATTTATATGGTAGGCTTTGTAAGTGGAAAGACTGAACGCTTCACTATCGAGAAAACAGTTAAACAGATCATGTACAGTGCGAGAATGAGCCTCCTCATTCTTTACTTTCACTTTTACTCTTGGATAAGGAAACGTGTTGTATGCACAGACATCCATTAGCCTACATAATTAATTTCATTTGTTAAGCGCAAAGATTTGTTTCAAAACTACAGTATTTCTAAATTCAATTCTAATTTCCAGCAAATAAAATCTAAAATTCCAGTGAATAAATGAACAATAATAACGAAGTGTGGTCAAAAAAATAAGTTATATCCAAATACACATGCTATGTCCCATATGGTCTAAAACCTGACAGGTGGGCAAATCTAAGCTTGTTTTTAATAAAACAAATATAAATATGCATATATTAAATACTACTGCTAGTAATAATAACGTACAAAAGCAAATTGTCATAAATAAACTGAAAAAGCCCCTCGAGATGAAGAAGGCATGAAGGCAGTAGTTTTTATATTTATATAGGCTAGAAAGTAATAATTATTGTAATATTTTAATCCTTTAATTATTTTTCATTTGTTAAGATATTTGCGTATTGCTCTACATCCTGTGTGTATTAAGCAATGTTTAAGCGAGGTGCACAACTAACGCGTTCTGCGCTGGACTTTAGACCTTTTCTTAGCTGGACTATTAAACAGTCTATTCTAGTTTCTCAAAATAGCAACACGCCAGCAATGCACCTCAACACACCTCCTTTTTTAGACCAGAATGCCTATGGGCACACATATGAGCGCAAATGCATTTGCTATTTAAACAGCTTGGTGCAAAACGTCAAAATGACTCTTGCGTCGAGCTGAAACTAGCAAACAACAATTGCGCCGGGTGTATGATAGGGCCCATGGTCTTTACTTAAATAATTTTTTTTTATTTTAATAAATACTATAGTATAGTCTTAACATAAAAGAGGAGCAGTGGAACAGCACTAGAAAACTTAGGGTGAACTAAACCTTTAAAAAACACTTCTGGTTATTAGGGAACCTAATCTGGTGCTACTCCTCAGTGGATTTCCACTGAATCGCTCTCTTTGTGTCAACTTTCTTGTTTCGCTCAGCTGGTTTTCATAAGATTTCATGTTTGAGCCCTTGACGAGCAGAAAAACACCCCTGCATGACTGACTACAGCACAGGCAGCTCTTGCACCAACACACTTGCTGACAAGCCTTTGATTTCGTCTCTGCGTTTCACAAGTCAGGCTCAGTGTTTATGTGTGTCTGCGTGTGTGCGTGCGTGCGTGCGTGTGTGTGTGCGTGTGCGTGTGCGTGTGCGTGTGCGTGTGTGTGTGAGAGAGTGAGAGTGAGTGAGTGAATGAGTGAGTGAGTGAGTGAGTGAGAAGATTGGATTCATCCGCAAGTGACGCCGAGCCCCTCCAGACCATTTGTTTGTTGTGTTTCTCTAGTGACTCACAGTCAGTCTGTTTGGGTCTTCTGAACTGTCACAGGACATTGTTTTGTGCAAACATTGTGAATCATGGCAGTGTTCACAAAGACAGCAACACGAAAACATATGTGTATAATCATGTCCTAATATAACATCATTCATTCTCTCTTTGTTGGCCAAACATTATATCATTTTTGAGTTAGTTGTGTTTAGAGAGAGAGAGAGAGAGAGAGAGAGAGAGAGAGAGAGAGAGAGAGAGAAGGTGGTGTGTGTATGTACAACTGAAAAATTACAAACCTGCTAGCATTTGTTTTGAATAAATGCAATGTAAATATGTATATGTAATTTCATCGTAACTTTATTAAATTGTTCAGTGATGTTGTCTTAAACACAACAAGAAAACTCAAAGAAGGCCAGAATGATTCTTGTTTTTTAACAACAAGCACTTAAAAATAATGTTAATATAATCGTATCGTAGTATATTATTGAATGTTTGACATTAAATACCTTATTATTGGATCTTTAGATAAAAATGTTTGTATATCATCTCCTAATATATGCTTCCAACACTTTTTGTTTTTTTGTTAGCTAAATGTTTTTTAGTTTTGTTTAGAGAGTGTCTGTAAAGCTGAAGAATCGCAAACATGCTAGCATTTGTTGTAATTAAATGTACAGTAAATATTTTCATTCATTCATTTTCCTTCAGCTTAGTCCCTGATTTATCAGGGGTCATCACATCAGAATGAACTACCAACTACTCTGGCATATGTTTTAAGCAGTGGATGCCCTTCCAGCTGCAACCCAGTACCATGCTGGGAAAAATGTAAATATATACACTACCGGTCAAAAGTTTGGAGTCAGTTTTTTTTTTCATGTTTTTTTTTTTAAAGAAATTTATTCTGTTCATCAAGGCAGCATTTATTAAATGTAAAAGAAAATGTTAAATTCTTAAATATTTATTACAATTTTAAATAACTTATTCTAAAATATACTAAATTCTTATTGTATGTATTCAATTCAATTCACCTTTATTTGTATAGCGCTTATACAATATAGATTGTGTCAAAGCAGCTTCACATATAAGATTATAGTAAATTGAAACAGTGTCAGTTCAATTTTCAGAGTTTAAGTTCAGTTCAGTTCAGTTTAGCTCAGTTCAGTGTGGGTTAATAATCACCACTGAGAGTCCAAACACTGAAGAGCAATTCCATTGATGCACAGCATACTGATCCCGAACGATGCAAGCCAGTGGCATGGCCAGTGTAGTTTCAAATGAAATTCTTACTCCAGTCATTATTGCTTTTATTACTATTACAGTTATAATAATAATAATAATAATAATAATAATAATAATAATAATAATAATAATAATAATAATAATAATAATAATAATAATAATAATACTAATAATAATAATTAATATTTGAGGGATTTCTGAAGGATTCTGAAGACTGGAGTAATGAAGCTGAAATTTCACCTTTAAAATCACTGCAATAAATGATTAAATTAAATGATAAACTACTTTGGAACAGTTATTTTATAGTGCAATAACATTTAATTATTTTACAATTTGTACACAGCCTTGATGAGCAGGATAAGCTTATTTTAAAACATTTAAAAATCCTACTGACCCCAAACTTTTGACCAGAAGTGTATGCAATTTATTTATACAGCATTATTAATTTGATGAGGTTTTCAGCATAAATGTAAAAAAAGAAAAAGAAATTAAAACTGAAAAAAGAAAACGCAAAGAAATACAGAGTGTAACATTTTTAAAAAACATTATTTTAATCAAATGTTCAGAAATGTTTTTTGTTTGTTGATATAATGGTTGAAATACCCGATTATTTAGGCTTTTGAGGATTTTGTGGAGTTCACAAAGAAAGCAACAGGAAAAATACAAATGTATGATCATATCCTAATATAAAATCCTTCCTGCACTTTTTGTTGACCAAACATTTTTTTCATTTTATAGTATTCTTTCATTTTACTTATAGAGGGAAAAGTGTGTGTGTGTGTGTGTGTGTGTGTGTGTGTGTGTGTGTGTGTGTGTGTGTGTGTGTGTGTGTGTGTGTGTGTGTGTGTGTGTGTGTGTGTGTGTGTGTGTGTGTGTGTGTGTGTGTGTGTGTCTATACAGAAAATGTTAGCATTCGTGTTTTCTAAATTATTAAATTTAAATGTAAATACTGCCCTTCAAAGGCAAATACTATACCTTAACTGGAAAGTGAGAGAACTGAGAAAAAACATTACTTAAAAACAATAAGCAGGACACTGGAAAACTGGCAATTAGAAAATAATAATAATAACAATTGACTTGTTTGTGTGTTTTTTTTTTTGTCAATAAAACAAAAACAAATTTAAAAAAAAATACAGTTTTTCATAAAACATGTTCAGATGTACAGTTGAAGTCAGAATTATTAGCCGTCCTTTTAATTTTTTTTCTTTTTTAAATATTTCCCAAATGATGTTTGACAGAGCAAGGAAATTTTTACAGTATTTCCTATAATATTTTTTCTTCTGGAGAAAGTCTTATTTGTTTTATTTTGGCTTGAATAAAAGCAGTTTAATATATCTAAAAAAAATAAAAACATTTTAAGGTCAAAATTATTAGCCCTTTAAGCTATTTTTTTCAGATAGTCTACAGAACAAACCATCGTTATACAAAAACTTGCCTAATTACCCTAACCTGCCTAGTTAACCTAATTAACCTAGTTAAGCCTTTAAATGTCACTTTAAGCTGTATAAAAGTGTCTTGAAAAATATCTAGTAAAATATTATTTACTGTCTTCATGACAAAGATAAAATAATTCAGTTATTAGAGATGAGTTATTAAAACTATTATGTTTAGAAATGTGCTGAAAAAAATCTTCTCTCCGTTAAACAGAAATTGGGGGAAAAATAAACAGGTGGGCTAATAATTCTGACTTCAACTGTATATTTTAGATATATAATGTTTGACAAATGGGTAGCGCTGTTGCGCAGTGGGTAGCGCAAGAAGGTCGCTGGTTCGAGCCTCAGCTGGGCCAGTTGGCATTTCTGTGAGGAGTTTGCATGTTCTCCCTATGTCTGCCTGGGTTTCCTCCGGGTGCTCCGGTTTCCCCACCCAGTCCAAAGACATGCGCTATAGGTAAATTGTGTAAGCTAAATTGTCCGTAGTGTATGTGTGTAAATAAGAGTGTATGGGTGTTTCCCAGTGGAAGGGCATTCGCTGGGTAAAACATATGCTGGATAAGTTGGCGGTTCATTCTGCTGTGGCGACCCCTGATTAATAAAGGCACTAAGCCGAAAAGAAAATGAATGAATGAATGTTTGACAATTCTTTGACAAATCTCAAATTGATACTTTATTATTTTTCATAGTGTGATTTTTGGCAAATTGTATTCATTCCTGTCCCTCTCCATACAGGACATCCCAGAAACTGAACAGTAATTTATCAAAATAAGTGTGTTTTTACTCAGACTTTTTTTGTGGAAAAAGTTCTGAATCATGGCAGTGATCACAAATAAAACAATAAGAAAAACATATGTATGATCATGTCCTAATATAAAACTCTCGTTTCGGTCTTTGCTGACCAAACAATTTATCATTTTATAGTTAGTTGTGTTTAGAGACAGAGAGAGAGAGAGATAGAGAAAGAGAAGTGTGTGTCTGTACAGCTGAAGAATCGTAAACATGCTAGCATTCATTGTATGTTTTCTTTGTC
Source organism: Danio kyathit (assembly GCA_903798195.1). Classification (NCBI taxonomy): domain Eukaryota; kingdom Metazoa; phylum Chordata; class Actinopteri; order Cypriniformes; family Danionidae; genus Danio; species Danio kyathit. The sequence goes on along the minus strand of LR812535.1, from coordinate 24,739,050 downwards.
TGGTTGTGAACATTGGAAAGATAGTAATTATGGAAGCTTGGCATAAACAAAACATTTCAAACCTGCTTGGAGAAAAAAATACTTTAAATGACTGGCTTATGAATTATGTAACACGAAGAGTTAGAGAATTGCAGTGTAGCAGATCTAGAGGTTGAAACCTGACTTACAGTATAAACCAGTATTGTTGACTTAAACCGGGCATTAACCCAGGGCTGCTGCAGGGACATTCCTCCTGTAATCGGTGTTATTTGTATAAAAGCGTCTGCTAAATGATAAGCTGTATGACAGTAAGTGTGAGCGAATTTCAGGTAATTATAGTTATTGCCTGTAAAGCGTATAATTACATTTATTGTTTAAAAAATGGGAGAATTTTTATGATGGTACTCCTACTTTAATTGCCACTCAGTCTCTCTACATGGGCTTAGATATTATTATTATTATTATTATTATTATTATTATTATTATTATTATTATTATTATTATTATTATTATTATTATTATTATTATTATTATTTAATAATATTATTTGTAATGGTATTTGCTATAAACAATAATAATTCTTCTTCTTCTTGTTATTATTGTATTATTATCTACTTTAGCACACATGCCTTTATCACATATTCATAATACATACAGTATATTTGTTGTAATTCCTTATTATTAATAATCACATAAATATAATAATAATAATAAAAATATTTATTATTATTATTATTATTATTATTATTATTATTATTATTATTATATTTGTAATGGTATTTGTCAAAGTAAACAAAATACTGTCATAATAATAATAATAATAATAATAATAATAATTATTATTATTATTATTATTATTATTATTATTATTATTATTATTATTATTATTATTATTATTATTATATCTACTTACCACACATGCCTTTATCACAGATATAATAATACATATATTAATACATAATACATATATTATTTACATTACATATTATTTACATTACAATACATTTACATTGATTATTGCTATTATTATTGCTATTATTATTATTATTATTATTACAGTATTATCCTTTTTAACAATGTTATTTGTTAATGCAAACAATAATTCTTCTACTTTTTCTTCTTCTTCTTCTTTTCATTATTATTATTATTATTATTATTATTAATATTATTATCATCATCATATTTAGCACGTATGCCTTTATGACCTATTCATATATCTACTTACCACACATGCCTTTATCACAGATATAATAATACATATATTAATACATAATACATATATTATTTACATTACATATTATTTACATTACAATACATTTACATTGATTATTGCTATTATTATTGCTATTATTATTATTATTATTACAGTATTATCCTTTTTAACAATGTTATTTGTTAATGCAAACAATAATTCTTCTACTTTTTCTTCTTCTTCTTCTTTTCATTATTATTATTATTATTATTATTATTATTAATATTATTATCATCATCATATTTAGCACGTATGCCTTTATGACCTATTCATAATACATGTATTATTTACTTTCTTATTATTTGTCCTTATTATTTTTGTTTATGAAACAGACCATCTTTATTGTTGTTTGCAGCATACAATGTTTAATATATGTATTATAATTTTAAACAATAAATTTTCTTTTGATTATTGCTAATATTATTATTATTATCATCATTATTATGGACTTTTTTCACAAGAATGTTACGACGTGTTTAATTGTGATCAGCATCCTAAATCCTTGAAAGCTTTTAATATTTTGAGTTTTTAAAAATGTATGAACATTTACATATATTTATGTATGTATTATATCATCTTTGCATCAAATTAAAAAAATTAATTGCCAATTGTGTGAGGATTGTGGACATGGAGAGACAGATTCTCTGCTCGTTGAGGGCTTTGTGTGGATTACACTGTTGTTGTTTGTGTATGAGCTGATTGGCCTGTAGATCTGCTGGATATTATTGTCAGGTTGATGACAGGTTCAATTGCCAAGTCATAGACTGTGCCTGTTTCTCTCTCTGTCATGTGTTTCTTCTCCTCCTCATCTTTTCTTTTGTTCTTATTTGATATCTTTCTCCCATAACAGGAGTAATGCTTTGCTGTCTGTCTCCATTTTATATGTCTGAGCGTTGCCCAGATATGGATGTTTTTGTTATTCTTTCTTGTGTGGTTTTTGAAACGTTCCAATGATCAATTTCTCTATTCCCCAATGACTGAACACACAAAAAAGTAAGCCCATGATAGCTCTATTTAGCGCAGAAAGAAAGTGTTCAGTCCAGCCAGCTCAATAACAGCCCTGCTAGTGATTTGAATGCTTTATTATGTAAAAACAGCACTGGAAAGTAAATGTTTGGGGCTGGGTAAATAACGTTTTGATTGTTACATTATATAACAGACTAAGTTTAAGAGAGGATTTTGGATTTCAGCTTGTTTGCTTATATTGTGCTGTGTGTCCATATTGGAAGCATTTGTTATGTTATTTTATTATACTGAATATATAAATTTCTTTCTATAAAAAACATCCAAAAGAAGCTCAAGACTTGCATTTAAGTTATTGAAACATGTTATAACACGATACAATAATATTGCAATGTAATGTTTTCAAACCAAGTTGGCCCATGGTAACGTTTGATTTGGCCCGCCATCCCATCGGACAAGAGAGGGAGAATGATGGGGGTGAACTGAGAATGATGGGGATGAATTGAGAATGATGGAGATGAACTGAGGATGATGGAGATGAACTGAGGATGATAGGGATGAACTGAGGATGATGGCGATGAACTGAGGATGATGGGGATGAACTGAGGATGATAGGGATGAACTGAGGATGATGGGGATGAACTGAGGATGATGGGGATGAACTGAGAATGATGGGGGTGAACTGAGAATGATGGGGATGAACTGAGGATGATGGGGATGAACTGAGGATGATTGGGATGAACTGAGGATGATGGGGATGAACTGAGAATGATGGGGATGAATTGAGGATGATGGGGATGAACTGAGGAGGATGGGGATGAACTGAGGATGATGGGGATGAATTGAGGATGATGGGGATGAACTGAGGAGGATGGGGATGAACTGAGGAGGATGGGGATGAACTGAGGATGATGGGGATGAACTGAGGATGATGGGGATGAACTGAGATTGTCAGTTCAACTTTAATGTAAGCCTTTGTTGTTTTATTGTTAAAAGCAAACTGAAATTAAATGTTTTAATCAAATGGTTTAAAATAATCAGATTTTATTTAAATGTACCAACTATCACTTGACAATGCAGAGAATTTGGTAAACAAATCAAGTCAAAGGCAGGTTCAGCTTGACTTGTGTATTCAGCATTAAACTCCACTGTGTTATAAATGTGATTCTTTATGTTATTATTGCAATAAGTTATTTTTTTTTTAAGTTGTACTGCATTAGATAATTCAATTTAAGTAATGTTTTCTATTTATTTTAAAATATTATGAAATAAATTAGGAAATTACCCATGCCAACATTAATGTAATATAGTTTGGTGTTTTTACCTTTGGCCCACAGCTCTCAATGATGTTTGGTTTTTGGCCCTTCACAATGTTGCCAGACGTACTATAATTATCGTATTTGTACGATAATTTCAACCTCTGTACGATGTACGATCAATAGCGAAAAAAAAATCCTTTAATGTACGATAATTTCAGATTTTTATGGCATTTAAAATGAGTTTCGGTGTAATCTTAGGGCTTCTATACTTATTAATAGCTGCATCTTGTGTTTACTGTCTGTGAGAAGGTGGAATTAGACACATTTTCTATCCAATGACTGTAGTTTCTATCTCATCTTACATTACATCTTCTCAGCCAATCCACGTGGAGAATGGCTCTCTCTCACGAGTTAACATTCCAGCTGCGCGCGGCCGTGCTTAAGTCAGTCGTTTTCATTTTGAGGTTGATTGTTTAAGCAGTAAAGTTTTAAAAAGTAGTGCTGAAAAGGAAGGTGAGAAGAACAGGGGAGCATCATGCATCATGCGAACGTGTTTTTCCAAAGTTAATCTTATCAAAACAAAGCCACGAGATCGGCTCATTACAGATCCTCTGGATGGGCTCGCGCACACCTCAGACTAGTGTGTTAAAAATTCTGGAGGGTGCACTGCTTTCAAGCCAACCAGCACTATGCTGTAAATATACCAAACTATTACATTAAAGCTGCCATGGTATTTTCCTAATTTATTAATATTGAAAAATAAATATAAAAAAAATACTTTAATCATATTAAAAATTATAATTTTTTTTACATTTTATAATAAACTTCTTGCAATAAAAACAAACAAACACATTAATAACTCAATGGTATTCAATGCTAAATACACAAGTCAAGCTGAACTTGCCTTTGCCTTGATTTACTCGTTGATTTCTTGTGTATTGTCCTCTATCTTCGAGTGACAGTATTTATTTACAAAAATCTGATTCATGCACAACATTTAATTGAAACATTTATTTCAGTTGACTTTTTGTAGCTCAACTATTAATCAAACAAACAAACAAACACAAGGTTATGTTAAATTAGAAAGGACGATCTCTGTTGAATGGGCAGCATAGTGGCTCAGTGGTTAGCACTGTCGCCTCACAGCAAGAAGGTTGCTGGTTTGTGTCTCAGGTGGGTCAGTTGTCATTTGTGTGGAGTTTGCATGTTCTCCCCATGTTGGCTTGGGTTTCATCCAGGTGCTCCGGTTTCCCCCACAGTCCAAACTCATGCGTTATGGGTGAATTGTTTTTGCAAAATTGGCCATAATGTATGAATGTGTGTGTGAATGCGAGAGTGTATGGGTGTTTGCCAGTACTGGGTTGCAGCTGGAAGGGCATCCGCTGTGGAAAACATATGCTGGAATAGTTTGCGGTTCATTTTGCTGTGGAGACCTCTGATAAATAAGGCACTAAGTTGGAGGAAAATGAATGAATGAATGAATGAATGAATGAATGAATGAATGAATGAATGAATGATATCTGTTGAAGGCATTTGCTACAATTAATACCATGGGCTAACTTTGGCCCGCGGGCCCTACTTTGGGCATCTCAGATCTAAAGTATCGATGTCCTTCAGAAATCATTTTTTGATATATATTCTAATATGCTTTTTGATTTATTTTCAAATGACTAAAAATAATGAAATAAAGGGTGTTTGTATAACTATAAAAATAATAAACAAAAATTAATTGAAAGTTTCAAAGAACCACATACAGTATATTTGAAGTAAAAATAGTTTGCAACATTACAAATATTTCTTTTTTCTTTTACGTATTTAGTTCAAGAATAATATGTAGATTTTTAATTTAAAACAATACATTAAAGACAAAAAATTAAATATATTGAATTATTTAAATAAACATGTTTAAAATATAATGAAATAAATTTATAATTCATAAGTTATGTAACTTAATTTTTGGTTTGTAGACATTGTGATCTTTTACTATGACTACTTAATTAAGAATGAATGAATTAATATTGAGATAAATATATATGAAAACTGTGATATCATTAGAAAAGCAATAAATTGTCTCAGATTTTCAGTTACTTAAAGGGCACCTATAATGAAAATCATCTTTTGAAAGCTGTTTAGACAGAACTATATGTAGGTATAGTGTGTCCACAGTCATATTGGGGTCATATAAAGACAATAAGTCTCTTTTTTAAAATTTCCTAACGGTAAAATAGGATCCAAATTCCTCCCATTTTGAGGCCAACCGCAGCGTGATGTAGGAGTGCGGTTCCCCGCCCACCGATTTGATTGACAGCCGCGTATTAACACGTCTCCATAGTAATGCGTATAGTCATATCAACAAAACAGGATGTGTGCAAAGCAACTGCGATTAAAAGATCTGTTCAGCTCTCTGCGATCATCAATCATCGTCAAATGTGATCAAGAATGAGTTTTACAAGTTTAAAATGTTTATAAAACAATGCATGTTTGTAATGAATTTCAGCGATGTTACCATCTTTACTTATCACCACAGCCGCATGTCAGTATTATTTTGTCAATGTCAATTATAAAAGAAGACGCTTCAATCCTGGTGTGTAGACTTAAATAAGGTTTATTTTGTACATTAACATAACATATGTCCATATAGCCATTACATACATTAACGTGTATTCTGTCAAATTTGCATGCAAAGTTAATCGCATGTGCTGTGTGTGTGTCTGTGCTCGTGAATTTTGTAGTGCATTGTGTGTGACTCATTGTTCTCATCGACTCTACAACAAATACATCAAATAATCATTGGTAAAGTTCTTACTGTAGTATTTCTCACAAACGTTACGTGAGATCTGCTTCCTTCATGTCTGTCACTGTGCTGTTTATCTGATGCAGCCGAGGTGGAGATTGAGACAAACTCTGACAGGCACGTGGGAACGGTGGGCGATGAGAACTAGCATTAAAGGCACAGGCAACAAAAACAGCTACAATGTGTTCAGAGCAGAAAATTTTAATGGTCTGAAAGGTATAATAAATAATCTGCTGGGTGTTTTGAGCTTAAACGTTAAAGACACACCCTTGAGACAAAAAATACTTATCTTAAATCTTAAAAAGGGGTAAAATAGATGCACTTTAATATTCATAGTTTTCCTTAGCAGAGAAACTAAGAGCATCCAGAGGCATCAGTAAAAGAAAACCTTTATCTGAGAAATCATTAGCATAAATCTAAATACTGCTCAGTCAGTGATTGATTCTCTCATTATTTTTTCTTCTCTTCAGCCATCTTGAACATGGATTGCACAGTGGTGGATCAGGAGACGCTCCAGGCTCTGTATGAAAACGTAAGTGCGCAACATGACAAGACGTGACAGTCCACATAAGCACCCATGACGAATCCTGGCAAGCCTTATGAAGTATGAATTCCATAAGCGATCATTTATATCATTAAACTCTTCAAGTTCTGGACGGGATTTACCCTGGAGCTCTGCCTCCCCTCCGTCCACTCCAAAAGAGAGCCTCGGAAATGTGTGTTAAATACCAAAACAAACACGCAGGCCACAAACGCCGCTGGAATGAGTCAGGTTTACCATGGAGCCAGGCTGCGTGTCACTGTCTGAGGGAAACAGACAGACGCGCAGACATGAAACTGACGACAGACGGGAAGACAAATGAAGAGGATGAGGTTTCCCTCCTCAAACTATAAGTTCAAAACCCAAGGGGAAAAAAAGAAGGATTTGTAGCTTATGCAACTTATTGGCAATTGCAGTTACGTCAGTTTGACATGGTGACATAAATCAAACCTCTTTCTTGGAAGATCCGCAAATCACGACCGATTGCTAAAATGCTGATTTTCTTCACTTCTTTAAGCGCTGATGAGTTTGCACAACATTGATGGCCGTTAGTGCTGCAGCAACAGTCATAAATCTTGCTGTCAACGCAAGAGGTCCATTTTCTATATGTGAGCAAGTCTGCATGTCATTATGACGAGATAAAGACAGGCCGTCATAACCACAAATCACATTAACACCAGAATGCTCTCTTACACACATCTGATTACTACTTTAACACTGTTCGTGCTGTAGATGTGGCCAGTAATTTTGCTCAAATTATTATTTTTAATAGCCGTCATTTATATGTCTGAAACATTACAAATTATTTATGATTTATGAAAAAAGTTTTTATTTATTTGGTCAGAAAATGCAATGAAATTATCAACAGTGGGATTTATTATTTCAGTATAAAGTTTTAGAAAACGGTTTTCAATGTTAATATTTTTACAATTTTGATCATTTATTTCTGATTCAAAGCTGACTTTTCAGCATCATTACACTTTCAGAAAAATCCCTCAGTTATTTTATTCTTTAGGAAATACTTAATTATGACAAAATAAATTGATCAAAATTAACAGTAAAGATTTTTGTAAAGTCATTCATTCCTTTTACTTTGGTTTAGTCCCTGATTTATCAGGGGTCGCCACAGTGGAATGAACCGCTAACTACTCTGGCTTTACGCAGCTTTTGGAAAGTTACAAATAAATTGTAATATTTCGAACTATCTGCACTGTAAAAAGCAGAGGTGGGGGACTCAAGTCACATGACTTGACTCGAGTCAGACTTAAGTCACAAAATTTAGGACTTGAGACTTGCTTGACAAATGTCCAAAAAAGACTTGACTTGACTTGACTGTCATGACTTGGGACTTGACTTGAAATTAAATGACTCGAAGTGAAGTTTCACAAACTAATTTCGAGAGGAGCATGTGATATGATTAAGCACGTCTGGCTGCTCATCTGTAATCAGTAAAATTCCAATCAGAGTGATCCAAGCTTACTATAAATAGATCGATTTCTCTCTACTGCTCTATCTTTGTTTTGGAAGAATCCCCCCTTCGGTCACACTTTATTTGGATGGTCCGTTTGTTGAATATAAGTTACACTGCATCTACAGTACATGTCAATTAATTTTCATTAGATTATAAGTAGACTGTTAGGTTGGGGTTAGGGTTGGGGTTAGTGTAAGTTGACATATACTTGCAAAGTTTCTTATAGTAAGTTAAATGTCTGTTGAAGGACTGTTAAATGTCAGTATCAACAGATATTAAACAGAAAGTCTACTAATACTCAAATGGACCATCCAAATAAAGTGTTACCCCCCACCCCCCTCCACCCCATCTCCTCCTTTTCCTTCCTTTTCTAGGGGGGCTCTCGAGACCTACCTGATCTCGGATCCCCTTATATGCTTATTGACTGGGCAGGAGCCTTGGGCTCAAGTATCTCCAAGCTCAGGGCTCTCTCCCCGGACCATATGCCAAACCTGCTATAAACGCTAAGCATATCTAAGTGGGAACTCTTGAAATAACTTGTTTTTGTTAAATACATAACCGTTTATTATATATTATGCATTCTTAAAAAAAAACCCCGAAAGTTCTTAGTCACGCATGCACAGTATTATCAGCTCATCGGTTATCAGATCGGTCCGAAAGATAGGTTCTCTGTACTGTTCTGAATAAATCACTGCAACCGATCCCTGACTCGAGTTAATGATTTTGTAAGTAACTTGATAACTCAAGATATTGTTTTTTTTCATGTTAGAGGGAGTGCCAGGACAGTTAAACGGCAAGTAACTTTAAGTAATTGGGGATTAGTGTTTACTGTAAATGCTAACCATTTTAAAAGAATCAGTTGGATTTGTTGAATTGTATCAATCGGTTCATTAAAAAGAACCACTTTAAACAATTCATTAGATTCATTAGAACGATTCATTTGCTATTCGGCCATCAAATGAAGAGCATGCAGTGACAGAAAATGGAAGGTGCTCCGCCAAATATAATTAAATTCAGGTTTAAAGATTTAAAGCAAGACAACACCAAGAAGAAAAGATCAGTGATTCAATTACCACCACTTCTAATTTCATTCCTACACTTCAAAACCACACCAAAAACTGTAAGTTTCAAGTTCTGCTGTTTCCAGCTTACGTCTTGGCTAATCAAAGTTTATACTATTTGTATATAAAAAATTGCAAATGTTCGAAAATCGACAAAAATTTGATTGACTTGAAAGTGACTTGCTAGACCAAGCTACGATGTGACTTGAAATAAGTAGTGACTTGATTTATCTTGACTTATATCTGACAAAAATTGACTTGCTTGAGACTTGAAGGTTATGATTCGAGACTTTTTTGTGACTTGCACATGTGTGATTTACTCCCACCTCTCGTAAAAAGTGATTAGTTACTTTACTTAAAAGTAAGTAAATGACTTAAAACCGACAAGTTGATTTTCCATTGTAACATGGTACTGTTGACTTACAGTAACTTAGTTTTTATAACTGTATATTAATTATAATTATGCACATTTCTAAATGTAACACAATGGGTTTATTCGCTTTTCTAAGCAGTCAACTAAATGCTTTTTACAATGTGTTGATCAAAGAATCCTAATATAGAAACTTTATCATGATTTCCATAAAAAATTATGTACAGCAAAATATAAATAAACAAATAGCATGAATTATAATACTACGATAAATATACCACTTTTTATAATTGAGCACCAATGGTAATTGACCCTCACTTGATCATCAAATGGTAATAGATCCGCAAATCTGCAAATTTGAATGATTTCTAAAGGACCATTGAGTGTCATTCACCTGTGTGTGTCATATCACATCAGTGCAGAGTTAAAAGTAGTTCCAGCTGTGTGTGTAATGAAACTGAGAATCCACACAAACAATTTTATAAATGTATTTATTTGTGTATCGGCTCTAATAATATGTACTACATTTATGCTGTTCGTCGGTGCCTTCAACCACATGCATCTGCCCAGACACAACCACAACAATGTTCTTCCGCTAAACACATTTTTCAGTTTTATTTGTAACCACTAGAGGGCTGTACGTAACGCTAATGACTTAGCGTTAACAATGTATGTGCATGGAACTATGTGCATGTGTAGTACGTTTCTGTTGAAAACTATCTTTCCTTCCATCCCTCTGTTTTTCCTCCAACCCACCCACCCGTTCCGCTGTAGCTCGAGGCGCTGTTGTTGAGTTTAAATGTTGAGGTTGTTTCTCTTTAGTGTGCGAGACTCCACGCTGTCTCTGACTCCTTCAACCAAAACCACAGAACACCCCCTCATACACACACACACACACACATACACACACACAGAGAGAGAAAGAGAGAGAGGGAGAGTATATCCCATCTTTTTTTACTTGTTCTCTTCTTGTTCTCTGTTTTACTCCAGGATCACACTGGATGTTTGCTGGCTGCACACTTATTGTTATCCCTCATTAGAGTTTATATCACTGTTGGATAGTTATGAAATGTTTTATAACAAGCTTTTCAACAAGTTTTTTTGGCCAACATGAATCACACTTTCCCTTTATTTAGTGTACTTTTCTTCTGTTCCCCTGTCAACATCACAGAGAGCTCAGAAAGAAGAGATGGACCAGATCGAGAAACATGTCAAGTCTTCAAAAGACAAAGAAAAACCAAAACCACTGGACAAGCCTGAACAGTATCTATCTATCTATCTATCTATCTATCTATCTATCTATCTATCTATCTATCTATCTATCTATCTATCTATCTATCTATCTATCTATCTATCTATCTATCTATCTATCTATCTATCTATCTATCTATCTATCTATCTATCTATCTATCTATCTATCTATCTATCTATCTATCTATCTATCTATCTATCTATCTATCTATCTATCTATCTATCTACTGTATCTATCCATCTATCCATCCATCCATCCATCCCTGTCTTTCTAGTCTATTTGTTGTCTTATTCTCTAAATTTCACTCATTTGACTGTCTCTCTGTTTGTGTGTCTCTTTCCGTCAGGTTTCTGCTGCAGTTGTCAGAGGTTCCTCAGTTCTCAGAGCGGGTTTTCTGTATTCTCTTCCAGTCCACCTTCAATGAGTGTGTTACATCAGTTCAGCGCAAGCTAGAAACACTGGGGAGAGTCTGTACGGTGAGAAGCACACCAGACAGATCACTTTACCATTGTCATATTTCAAGTTCAAAGTTCATCTTGAAAGCAGTGTAGAAAACATCTCACTCCTGAGATCTCCCTCTTCTTGTTTTACAGGCTCTGCAATCAGGTCAAGCTGTCCTGCAGGTTCTAGGTTTGGTTCTAGCTTTTGGGAACATCATGAATGGGGGCAACCGGAGCAGAGGACAGGCAGACGGGTTTTCCCTTGACATCTTGCCCAAGTTAAAAGATGTCAAGAGCAGTGTAAGTGGAAACCAGATCTCTAACATTAGTTTAAAGTTACAGTTCACCAAAGAATGAAAATTTTGTCATCACTCATCCACCCTCATGCTGTTCCCAACCTTCTGTCAGACACAAAAGAGTGTTTCTGTCTGTTTTGTCAATGCAATGCAAGTCAGTGGAGTCTCAAACAACATAACACCTATTTTCTGTTCAACATTTATTAATCATCCTAAGTAGATAACGTCAAATAATAGAAAGCATCAGTTGCTAGATTTCTGACTATGACCAGTGCAAGGGAGCACATGACACCTATTTTGGAAAAATTGCACTGGCTTTTCAAATTGATTTTAGAAATTCTCATGCCAACTTATAAAGCCTTTGCCTGAGCTTTTAATACAGTAAATAACACCCAATCACGTGCTTTACACTCATCTGATGTTGGTCTTTTAAATGTTAAAGGTCCTGCAAACTGCTTTGAAATAAGCATTTTTATTCGATGTTTGGCGTAATCTCAACCGAAATATGAAGGGAGAGTGTGACAGTGTAGCCCCTCCCCTTTTAAAAAAAATGCCAATAGTTTGCTTTATTAAAAAAACAGCAATTTTGTTTTATTACTGTGATTGAGCTCAAGTGCATTAAATGTGCAAATTTGAAGCGTCTTGAAGGGGGCGGCCATGTCAGATACTAGACAGCATTTGATGAGAAACTAAAGTAGAAGGTGACGTGAAAAAAAAACGATCCATTTAGGCGAAAGTGACAAACTTCAAGCCTTACATGTTTATATTGGTTTCTAAACGCAAATTTTGTCACTGTTTTGGAGCACACTAGCTTATACAGGGTGTCCGCAGGGTCTTAAAGTATTAAAAGTTGATAAACCAATTTAGAAAAATTAAAGGCCCTTAAAAAGTTTTAAAAAGCCTTAAATGCTTTTTTACAAGGTATTACATTTTGTATCAGTATGCTAAAGTTTGCCGGAATTTAATCAGCAACTATTAAGATGCTGTGTAGTTTATGAAATCGATAAACCACAGTAATCAAGGCAACACCGTTATTCCTGCTGTTGTAGGCACCACCTGCTGGATTAGCATTTTTATTCAGTATATTAATAATGTTTTAGTTCAGGATTAGATTCTTACAATTAGTATTTAGTAAATATTTTAACTTAAATTGTTGCCAATGTTGCCGTTGAATCTTAAAGTGGCAATGAGGTCTTAAAATGTATGGAAAGAGTCTTAAAAAGGTCTTAAAAGGTATTAAATTTCAATCTCTGATTCCTG